>CM061186.1:18993828-20345158 GCA_030763345.1 Mythimna separata
TTATCTAGACAAGAGCTCTTCTAAAATTAAATATGATTTTGAATTTAACCTTCTACCAAATCTCTTGAATGTTACAAGCGTTACAAGTAAAAATATGTGTATAGAGCTAGCTGCAAGACTTCCCATTTCCAAGATACCCAAGTTCTTTAACGATTAGAGACATTTGAACGTAGATCACCCAACAGCTCGGGCTTTGATTGAATGTTTATTTGGGGGAAGAGGCTGTTGATCCAGACGGAATAGTAAACGAAGAGAGTCCGATTGTAAAAGTACCGATAAACGTCTACCCAAAACGAACCTTTGTCCCTAATTAACATAGTGGGTTGTGTTTACAAATGTGTGATGTCCCGATTATCTGGACTATTACTGTTTACCATCAATCATAGATGATTAACAGTGTTTAGGGTTACAAGTTAAATTTCTCAGATGTTATTATTAACATGTCGATTAATAATTTCACAACTTTCACACAACACCATCGAGTCCAAAACTAAGCAGAGCTTGTACTATAACTATGCTATACTAGACAACTGATAAACATACTAATATATTTCTAAATGACACCCAGACACACAACAAATAATTGTGGTCATCACACAAACATTTGTCTTGGGTGGAAATGGTAAAGCAGTCAGGGCCACAAATCTCAGTCTAGACCAACAGGCAAAGTAATTATCATTTGCATCCTTTCAGTCATTAACTTAATTTAAATTACTACATAATTAGCATTATCTGTTGACAATCTTCTGCATACTAAGATCGATTTTGCATCAGATACGGAAACATTATTCATCAAAATGGAATTTAAGATGTTAAACAAAAGTCAAGGTTTGTCTACCAAAATCAATTCTATCTTCAAGGAGACCGACTGAACTGGCTAGCCACGAGATGTGATAAACGTCGTCTTCCGTACTCATGTTGCATTGCTCCGGACACTCCAGTACCTAATTCGATTAAAGACAATTTGTGAATCCACTTTATAGTACGATGTGACGAGGAAATTAAATTTGCGAGGTTTGTAACGCTACCTAGAAAACTTGCCAAATTCTTCCACCATATATACCCCTTTTTACCCATCCGACTGGAAAAGAATGCGGTTAAGGAATGATATGCTGAAATAGTTATACAGATCAATTTTCCTATTAAAGACGGTCAAATTGTATGGCATTAATTTAGCAACAGCTAAATCAAAGGATTTTTTTCATAGTTTCAAGATTTAGAAGATACGTTATCGTGGTAATTCAAACACTACTTTGTATGGTAATTTAAACATCGAAAATTATAATAATGGTAAAATGGCAATGCTGTCAGTCTTCTGGCCACATTTCCGGATGACAGCGATGGGAGGAATACTTCGACGCCTGAATGTATTTTGTGTTTTATTTTTATTAAACTAAACCTAATAATAAACTCGTACATTGTTAGGTTTAGTATAATACTGTTTATTTATAATTTAGTCATATTTAAGTTTTCTGCATACACTTTGTTAGTTTTTTTTTATAAATAAGTCGTAAGAAAAACAGTTTCTTAAACATTTTTTTTTTTCATATACATAAACAAGTTTATAAAACTCTTCATTCAAAAAAACAGTTAAATCCAAACCGGAGCATGCCATGTGAATATCATTGTACAATGTTCTCAGACGTCTTTTGTGTGCGGTCAAAAGAGCGATTACGTTCAAAGAGAGTCTGAGAAATAAACGCTTCGTAGGGGTCCCACAAGGACACACGGTTGGACCACATCTGTGTCTTATAGTTTTTTCGCAAGCCTTTGATCAAGTTGAGTAGTAGCTGAGAAATGTTGAGTTGCAAGAAAATAGTGCTTGGATTTACATCGAGACGATTCTTTTGTAAGGATTTTTTTTATTTTATTCATAAAGATTATTTTTGGAATATTAAACAGTTGGCAATAAGTAATAAGAGAATAACGGATAAGTGGACATCCAACCCATATTCATAAAATGTTTCACACAACTTGAGGGTATTTAAGTAAGAGTAAATAGGTTACTAGGCCACATCATCGCTTACCATTAAAACAGGTAGTGATCAAACACGAGCTTATAAATAGTAACAAACCATAAAAAATATGCAATTGAAAATTACTCATGATTTTTTGTGTTCATAATAACTTTCCGTTTCAAAGATGCAGAATCAATCATTTTGGTCTGCAAGAACAATTTATAAAAAGTCAAGAAACTAATACTACTTAAGTATTTATCAATTTACCTAGTTTTTTCTCTACTAAGAACCTTTATATCGTCACGTTTGTAGGTATTTCGGCAGAATATTCAAAACACGATAAAAACCGGTCAGAAATAATTGACGCGACTTATGTAACTTTCGATTTGCATAATTAGATACAACTAATGAATGTTTAGGAATAACTTAGAAGATACGAGTATATAGATATGAGACAATAGTTGATAGAAAACAGGATCAGGAAGAAACGGGTTTGCGACCTAGTAACCTTTGTGATTATGAGCGTTTATGTTCGATAGAGTTATTTGTATAGATCTGTTAAAATACAAGTGTTTTCATGTTCGATGAAGTTATTTATATCTATAAACCTTCACATTTATTTAACAAGTGTTTTTTAGTTATTTACTTCGTGAGGAGTGATATGAAGGAAGAGAGAGTTAGTAATAGTGTGACGGATGACAGGACAGAACATGGATAAGGGCAGGAAGAAGAAGAAGATATAATAGATGTGTGTTTTTATGATCGATAGAGTTATTTGCATGTATTATAAACCTTCACATTTACTACAAGTGTTTGATAGCTAGTTACTTCGTTTTAATAAAAAGTAATGCTTCAATCAAAATTTAGAAACAAAAATTAGAAGGTATTAGTTTAAGCTAATATTTTAATGCTGCAAAACTTACTATAGGTGTAAAAGTGTGACGCAGCATGCAGTAGTATACATTTTTTTTAAGTTATATAAACTAGTGCTTGACTGCAATCCCACCTGATGGTAAGCAGTGATGCAATCGTAGATGGTGAGGCGCACTAGTTTATTAAGAGCCTATTCATGCCTTGAAGACACCCAAATTATAATCGGATATTACAAATTATATAAATGATAGAATGGTGTCTCTACATATACATCGTATCGTCGTGAAGCGGAAGTGGTGAGGCATATCGAAACTGAATTCCGAATCGGAGTACTTATTTAAATTTGGTCCATCGGAACCGAAATGGCAAGCGAAGGTGCAGGCAAAAGCATGAAATGAAACACTAATGAAACTAGTCAAAAACACAGTTAAGCAAAAAGAAGACCAAACTTGTAACATTACAAATAAGAAACAAACAACATGTGAACGACAGACAAATACAACAAAACATATATAACACTTGAGTACTTTAAAAATTTCATAGCCTCATTAATAACAACTGTCGAACTCCGTCAAAGCACAGATTTGGGTCAACGGGAACTGCAGAAGCTTTTAGCACTCCAAAAGTTTCCCTCTGAGGGTTGCGGAGTTCATCGTCATAACCGTTCAACGAATACGGATTGAACTGACTTGAATTATATGAATAGCATACTTTACTCAATAAGCCTGAAAATAATGGGTAGCGCTTTTGGAATACAAACTACTCGTTTCCTTTTCAAGATTTTTTTAAACAACGATTTTTACTACTGGGCAAAAGTAGATATAAGAGCCCTATTAATATGACTAGCTTTTAATGTTTTAAGCTAGATCATCATCTACCTAGCCTTTTCTCAACTATGTTGGGGTCGGCTCCCAGTCAAGCGGGATTTTAGCTGAATACCAGTATTTTACGAGAAGCCGCTGCATACTAGACCTCCACAACCCATTAACTGGGGTAACACGGTACTTCATGTCAAGACTGGAGTCAGATTTACTGGCTTCTGACTATCCGTAACGACTGCCAAAGATCTACAAATGACAGCCGGGACCTAAGGCTTAACGTGCTTTCCGAGGCACGGAGGAAACTCGTTATGTCACCCATCCACAGACCAACCTTGGCAAGCGTTGCTTAACCTTGAAGACCGAATCGAATGTTTTGAGCTAGATCTCATTTTCATTTTCCCTTTATTATTATTATTCACCCAGGACAAATGTTTGTGTAATGAGCATGATCATTTGTTCTGTGTCTGGGTGTTATTTATCTATAATATGTATGTATTTAGAAATATATAAGTATGTTTATCAGTTGCCTAGTACCCATAACACAAGCTCTGCTTAGCTTGGGACTAGATGGACTCTTTCTCTCCGTAAGAACCATCATTGAACTTCAAGGAACAATTTAAAAAAAAAATCAGCCAAATCGGTCCGTTTACATGTTATGTCGTGACAACGGAAAACGGGTTTCATTTTTATATATATAGATTATTAGTATTACTTGGAAGAGGCCTATGTCCAACAGTTGACGTCTTTTGGCTGAAATGATGACCCCCATTATTGGAAATCGATATCAATATTCAAGATGCTGCTGAATTTTAGTTTTAGTTCTTCCTATCAATGAACCATTCAATGATTGTTTGGCATAATTAATTGGCGACAAGACATTTTTGTCTTTGCTCTTTACACGTAAAACTTTCATCAACATCATCTCAGTCGAAAGACGTCCACTGCTGGACATAGGCCTCCCCCAAGCGTCGCCACAGCGACCGGTACTGTGCGTCTCGCATCCATCGGATTCCCGCGACCCTCGCCAGTGAAACTTTATTTCACGTAAAAAAAATTAAAAATCGAAAGAGTTACCACGGCCCTGAAACGCAAAGAAGTAACGAAGGAACACAGGTAGATTTTAATCAGTAAAAGTCTGACACGTCCTCCCGCTTCAAAATAGAGAGATTTCCGACTTCTAAATAAATCACAACTAAAATATAATTATATAAGTAATCTATAGCTAATAAGACCACATAAGAAGAAACAAATCTGATGTTTATTCAGAGAGAGTGACGATTTTCTTATCAGTTGAGTAGCTACCCACGGAGGGTCTCGAGATAGCGAGGTCATCAGGTCAGTTCATGGTACAGAGAGATAAGAGCCAGTTTGGATTTCCTGATTTATAATACTGAGATTTCATGGTTGATGTATCGGCTGTATTGAGAAAATTTATTTAATACTAGCTTTTGCCCGCGGCGTCGCTCCCGTCAAATGACTACCCTACATATCCTACGCTACCCTACCCTACCTTCCCTACCTACCCTACACTACCCTACCTACCCTACACTACACTACCCTACACTACCCTACGCTACCCTACACTACCCTACACTACCCTACCCTACCCTACACTACCCTACACTACCCTACACTACCCTACACTACCCTACCTACCCTACTTTACCTAACTTTTTTTTTTAGAATTTTTCTCTCCGTAAGAACCATCTCTGAACTTCAAGGAACATTTTTTTTTTAAATCAGCCAAATCGGTCAAGTCGTTTTCATGTTATGTCGTGACAACGGAAAACGGGTTTCATTTTTATATATATAGATCAGCTAGAACGTTCTCATAATATGTCAGTAATTGAGGTGAGGATTGAGGGAGCAGTTTTAATAATCGCTATCCTTAAATTACGTCGACATTTCTTTTCCATTTCTATTTTACAAAATGTTTTAAGATTCCTACTAAAACTTTATGTAGAAATAGAATGATTTTATTTTTTAGGTTCGGTAATATTGACTAAGACATTTTTGTTTATGAGGGACCACAGTTTAGTCGATATAGCTTGTAGGATTTACGGCTTGTAACTATTTACTAAAATCATAGATGATAGTAACCCAATTGGGTATAAGTCATAACATAGTGTCAGACCTACAATTATTGAGATATATGTATGTGGGCATAAACAGCCCTTATCACTTTGAGCTTACTTATTATAATGTGTTATCTAATTAGTTTATCAATTAATATACAAAATAGAATACTAAAATTCTATTAAATTCGACCACTAAGACAGGAATGTCCAAAATTCACCACCTTAGGGTACAAAACGAGGGTCTAAAGTTTGTATGGAGAATATTTTTACGCGGGTAAAGTTGCTGGTAGAAGTTTGTTTAAATAGAAAAGGAGAACCTGACTTTTGGTTTGTGAATTTTCCTTCACACAAAGAGATGATTTTCCAATATTATATTTTTCCAAAGTATTTATGGCGAAACCTACTTGTACGCGGGCCAAGCTGCTGACCGAAATTAACGTTTGAATCCCCAACCGGTCCTATGAGACCGCGCTGTTATTGTTTTACTATTGTGTCTCGTTTCGCGGGTATGTGATAGACTATTTAACCATACTGCATAGTCTGTCTAAATTTTTTCATCAACTCGTTGATAAAATACCTTCTATTACCAATTTATAGATAGAAATATCTATATAACATAAATGTATCTGGTTTTGACGTGATACGAACAGAGTGAACGCTCTCATCAGTTCCAGTGACGAGATAATTGGGCCACATATCGAGGGCGGAGCGATATTCATTAATTTTATATGATTTACTGTCTATGTTTACCAACAAAACGTTTACGTGCTCTTTTGCTTTCATTAGCTGGTCTTTTCTTTTTAATTTGTACTCTCTCTTTAATCTTTACTCTCTTTTTAATCTATACTCTCTCTTTCAAACTGAACTCTTTCTGATTCTGTAATCGATTTTTTAATCTGTAATCTCTTTTCTAATCCGTTCTCTCTTTTTCAAATCGCATTCTCTTTTCGTTCGTTTTGTCATTTGTAGATCTTTGGCAGTCATTACGGATAGTCAGTCTTGCCATGAAGTATCGTGTTACCTCAGTCAATGGGTTGTGGAGGTCTGGTAGGCAGCCGCTCCTCGTAAAATGGTATTCAGCTAAATTCGACTTGACTGGAAGCCAACCCCAATGTAGTTGGGAAAAGGCTAGGTAGATATAAAGCTAGGTAGATATAAGGCTAGGTGGGTATAATAGCTTGTGCCAACAATCTTTCCCGCGTGAAAACAGGTTTTTCCATTCAAACTTCATGATTCATTCGGAACTCATTTCATCCCCCAAGGGGATGACTTTTGGAAAATCCTTTCTTATTCTTTATCTTCTTCTTCTTCTGCCTGGCGTTAGTCCCGGCCATTACCAGGGTCCGCCTTCCTGCTAAGCTTACTCCACTTTGCCCGATCTTCAATATCCTTCCCAGTAAGGCCATTGGCTCTCATGTCGGACTTGACGACGTCCAGCCAGCGCTTGCGAGGGCGACCACGGGACCTAGCCCCAAGAACAGCCATATCCATGCATCTCCGGCCGACGTACTCCCTAGGGCGACGCATGATGTGGCCATACCATCGCAGACGACACTCTTGCAGTTTTTCCCCCACGTCACGGACACCAAGACTACCTCGGATGAATGAGTTGCGCACGCGATCGGATCGCGTTACGCCACACATCCACCTCAGCATCTTCATTTCCGTGACGCGAAGCTCCTGAGTGTGTCTGCTTAATGCCGGCCAACACTCGCCACCGTACAGGAGGACCGGCCGAATGATGCATTTATATATCTGCCCCTTGAGCCTCGGGGGCATTCTACGGTCACATAAAACGCCCGTTACCTCGCGCCATTTTGCCCAAGCCGCGCCTATACGTGCTTGGACATCGTCATCCACGTTGCCAGACTCGTGCAGCACGGATCCAAGGTACCGGAACTTATCGGTCTTTGTTACCAGATCCGAACCTATTCGGATAGTGTTTGAATCCGTGCCGCCACAGGACATGTACTCGGTCTTCGCCACATTTAGTCTCAGACCGCCGTTCTCCAGCGTGTCCTTCCAAATGCTGACCTTGCGCTCAAGATGGGCTTTGTTCTGGTTAACGAGGGCGATGTCATCGGCATACATCATTAGCCAAGGAGGCTGGTCTTGGATGTTTGCCGTAACTACATCAAGCACAACGTTAAACAAGAACGGGCTTAGAGCCGAACCTTGGTGAACGCCAACAGATATTGGAAAAACACTGGATTCGCCAACAGCGGTCTGGACAGAGGACACGGAATCACGGTACATGTCTCTGATAATGTCAATATAGGCCTCGGGAACACCCTTGAAGCGGAGTGCCCACCAGATAGCCTGCCGAGGTATACAGTCGAAGGCCTTCTGCAGGTCTAAAAAGGCCATATGCAGAGCTCTCCTTCTCTCTCTGTAAGCCTCAGACAGAGTCCGTAAGGCGAACACTGCGTCCATGGTGCTGTTACCCGCCCGGAAGCCATATTGACACTCAGAGACAGTGCACTCGCTACGGAGCCTTGTGTCAATTATGCGCTCGAAGAGCTTCATGGTGTGGCACATGATCTTGATACCGCGGTAGTTACTGCAGTCCTGTACGCTACCTTTGCCTTTGTAAACCGGGATAATCAGGCTTAGTCGCCACTGGTTTGGCATTTTCTTGGTGGTCAGGATGCGGTTAAAGAGATCTGTCAATAGGTCCACACCATGTGGGCCCATCGCTTTCCACGCCTCAATTGGCACATTGTCAGGCCCGAGCGACCGATTTCCGGTTTTTCATGTGGCGAAGAGCAATGCGAATTTCGTCGGGGGATTCTTATTCTTTATATAGATCATAAAAGTGTACAAAATTTCAGTATATGAGCTGGGCGTTGCTGAGTCAGTCAGTGAGTCAAGACATTGCCTTTTATTTATATACAGATTTGTATTTAGGATCATTTATTATACTGCAGGTAGGTATTGTTCAGTTATGTATCTAATATTTTATTGCTTTTTCAGACGCTTTCTCTTTCTACGTTTTAGTTCATTACATTGACATACTTTCGAATACCTATCAACTTACTTACTTAAATATTTTCTTGTAGGTACTTACTTGAATAATTTCTTTTTTCTGACAAATTTCAGTGGTGCTTGTATTTCCTTATCATTCAAGTAGCTTAGCATACCTACCATTACCAGTTTATTTTTGCAACTATCATCCGTTTTCCTATAGTCAGTGTACAACTCTATGAATGCAAACAAATGATTGAATATTGAGAATTTAAATTTATAAGGTTTTTGTAAGGTTGACTGGTAAAGAATGCCCTGATGCATTAAAGTCCGCCTATGTACCACCATTGTACATGAAGTTTAAATAAACAATAATGATTTTAATCTATGTTGTAGGTAATGTTTTAATTTTTTTGCGTTTTATATTAAACAAATTATTTTTAAGTGACATGAATTTATGGCATGAAAATACTGACTATCTTACCTACTATCGTCTGCTTTTTATACCTAGAAACGAAATTGACACAAGTAGGTACTTAATGTAAAATTTACTATAGCAATGACGCCAGTTCTTTAGTGTTGAAATGTCATTTTATTCTCAGGGTTTAAAAAACGGACGATACAATTTTTGTTTTAAAACATTTTTTAAGTCTCAGTACGCACTACATTATATCACACAAACTGATTTGTGTACTCGAAAATTACCTGCCTTTCCCATCAACCCCTTAACTTTAACTTTTGGGTACCCATCCGTGTGACACATGCGCTTCTTAATTACAAGTTCCATCCTAAAAACTAGATAATTACCTATTAGACCTCAACCTACTTGCATAATTAAGACTAACAGGATGAAAGGAGGTAGGTATTACTAAATTGGAAGCTGGCCAGTAAGAGCACTATCGACTAGTCGCCGGCGACTCAGTCGACGGCGACTGTTACTTACTATAGTTTAAATAGGTGCTTGCGCACTAGTCGTCAGTCGCCCAGGCGACTTTTCCCATGTTTCGGTCGCCGAGGGACTGAGTCGCCGGCGACTAGTCGACAGTGCGTAATGGCTCTAAGGCCTCTAACTACAAGAGTACAAGATAACATAGACTGCGATACAACACTGATGAAACACGGCGGCGGCGGCGCCCTGCTGTAGCGCCGCCGTGTGTCAACCAGCTTTCCCAGTGATTCATACAACACTGACAGCTGTGCCTATGTGCCTAAACACAGCGAATTAGCAGTAGTATATTTTTTTTTTTAGTACTGCACCTACTAACTAGTTTTAAGTAAATATCTATCTGTGTAACCCAGAAATGTACCTAAGATAGTTCTAAATTCATCATCATCATCTCAGCCGAAAGACGTCCACTGCTGGACATAAGCCTCCCCCAAGCGTCGCCACAGCGACCGGTCCTATGCGTCTCGCATCCATCGGATTCCCGCGACCCTCGCCAGGTCGTCGATTCGGATTTTTTTTTTTTTTTTTGTGGAATGAATCCATTAATTTATTATTATTTCCTTTATTCGTTATAAATACATAACAATTACATTTTTAAATATTTTTTATTGTTATTATTCACACAGCAAAAAAAATGTGTGTGTACAAGAGGCCTAAGTATCGATTTCAATTAACGAGGTTATTGCCGAAACATACTAACTTAACAATGTTTATAACCTTGCTAGGCATACAACTACTAATTAGGAGTTACCGACTAAAAATCAGATCAGAAATTAAAAATAATTTGCGCCGTAATTAAAATAGCATTTTCTCACGTCAGACAGTCTGTAGTTTGATTGGCCGCTCATATTATGTAGTTATAATAATATAAGTTGATGTTAGAGAGTGGACGGTGATGGATTATGAAATTAAAGCATTATCCATGGTTTTACCTTGGCCATAGCCGTAGATTAAGGCCTGCGTAACTGACTCGGACTCCATTGCGATTTTATCAACTAATGCAGCCAAAAAAAAATGCTTGCAGCTCTATGGCGATCATGGTGTATACTGATCTCCCCTAGCCACGGTTGTTGGTCACGTAATCAAAGTTAAAATAGTCTTGATACTTAGCTAGAAGTAGGGGTATTCAATCTTTTAATCTCGATTGCGATTGACATTATCAATCACGATTTATTTGACTACGATTTAAGTTAATCTGATCAAATTTAGTAATCGATTAAGAATATGTCTTGAAGGCCTTTGCCTAACAGACGGACAGTAAGCCTAGGACAAAATATTAGTTACTGCAAAAACCTTCTCATGCAATGATCACCATTTCCCCTAGCCTTTTCCCAACTAGCTTAGAGCCGGCTTTCAGTCTAACCGGATGCGGCAGAATACCCGTGTTTTACATGGAACAACTGCCTTCTTTCTGTCCTCTCGTACATTAAATACTTAAAAAATTGTGGAAATTATGAATTATTGTTATACCAGGGGCCTTCTACTGACATTGAGAGTTGCGACACCGTTTTTAATTTCTGCAGCTGTCATCATTTTCCATGTTATCATGTGTCAACGTGTTTAATGTTACAAAAATAATCTTTTTTATATTTTTTACCATTTCTCTCTTTTATCTTTTACACAATCCAGTTTTCAAAGTCCGGTCTGAATAAAATAAAACTATAAAGTATTTTAATACTGGTTTACAAAGTCACACCTTCCCCTGTGTTTCTCATCTCATTACAAAGAGCGACACATCTGCCAAAGCAGGCGTCCTTGGCCCAGATACGTCAATGGGTCTGGAGCCCTAAGTGAGAAGTGGACGTGCAGGGGGTGAGGGATGGAGTCGCCGCTTGCGTCAGCTTTCCATGGTAACGAGCCGGTTTGTGACAAGCTAGGGGAGGATTTTATGTACGAGATTTGAAATAATATTTAAATTTAACATTATTTAAAATGATTTTGTTACATTTCGAACCGGGGATTGTCTTAACGATGCACGTTTTTACACTAATGTCACTGGCTAACGTTCTATAATATGTATAAATATCAAAGAAATGGGGTGGGGTAAAAGGGTAAAAATAGTTTACGTACTATTCTCAGACCTAATATCAGCTGACAAATCAACAAGTGAATTTGAAATCAATTAATATACAGTATACACTAGAAAAAAAGAAGCGTGAAAATCGGTTCACGCTTGGTGAAAAATCTCTGAACAAAACTACAATAATTACGTACACTTTTGTTCCACATTTTTTTGAACTGGTTTTAGAGATCCTCCATTTTTGTAAGTCAGTGTAAAAAAATACTTAGGTAAATGGTAGAAAAGATTAGTTAGAGCGGAAACCACGGATTCAATTCATAAGCGCACTGATGAGGCTTCCTGCCTAATTCAGTTACGTCGCCACATTAACTAATCTGATTCATAGCATTCAATTATTCGAGTAATTCCACTTTGCCCCACCAAGCCCGCCACCCTGGTGTGGCAAAGTGGACTGCCTAAAATTTTGCAGTGGAATATGCCCCACTATTCTGATTTGATGGGGCGGATAACACTAGCATAAACACTTTGTGGATTCTGCCCCACTAGGGTTGGCACCTCAGGATTTGTGTATGAAGGTTAACATGTATTTTTACATTTGTTTGTAAAAAAAATAAATGTATACCTATATCTGTAAGTAAAACGTTATTAGTGCTGGAAGCTTAGATTTAATACGTAGCGAAGTGGTTTAAATAAAAGTAAAAAATAAATAAATAATTTTAATGTACTATTTATTTCTGGAAGGAATCGGTTTATAAATCACAGATTAATTACCTTTTACAAATAAAATTTTACTAACTAAGATAAATCTTGATAATCACAAATTAAACAATGATTTGTTCTTATGATATGTTCTTAAAACGAAACATATTTACTACATAACTATTCAAAATCACAGATTCGTCATCATTTTGTATTCATAAGGTAATACATAAGACTGTTTTATACCATGTCGATCAATGTGTGATTCTATAATCTGTGACTCTATAATCTGTGATTCTATTTTTTGTAACAAGTAATTTAGTGGCTGTTTGTATGTATATAGTTTAAATTTTTTTTTTTTATTTATAACGTAATCAGTAAGAAAATACCTATATCTACACAAACCATACAAAATGATGACGAATCTGTGATTTTGAATAGTTATGTAGTAAATATGTTTCGTTTTAAGAACATATCATAAGAACAAATCATTGTTTAATTTGTGATTATCAAGATTTATCTTAGTTAGTAAGATTTTATTTGTAAAAGGTATACCAAATGAAGAAGAATCTGTGATTTTGAATAGTTATGTAGTAAATATGTTTCGTTTTAAGAACATATCATAAGAACAAATCATTGTTTAATTTGTGATTATCAAGATTTATCTTAGTTAGTAAAATTTTATTTGTAAAAGGTAATTAATCTGTGATTTATAAACCGATTCCTTCCAGAAATAAATAGTACATTAAAATTATTTATTTATTTTTTACTTTTATTTAAACCACTTCGCTACGTATTAAATCTAAGCTTCCAGCACTAATAACGTTTTACTTACAGATATAGGTATACATTTATTTTTTTTACAAACAAATGTAAAAATACATGTTAACCTTCATACACAAATCCTGAGGTGCCAACCCTAGTGGGGCAGAATCCACAAAGTGTTTATGCTAGTGTTATCCGCCCCATCAAATCAGAATAGTGGGGCATATTCCACTGCAAAATTTTAGGCAGTCCACTTTGCCACACCAGGGTGGCGGGCTTGGTGGGGCAAAGTGGAATTACTCAATTATTCAACTTATAACTTTGTTCGCTGTGTACAACTTCACTCGTTATTGTGGGTATTTCATTTTCCCGAGATGGAACATCACTTAAAACTTTTTACAGGCGCCAAGTTTTAAAGCACTCACGGCGTAGCTACTGAAGAGCTAGGTAGGTGAGGCAGCGCGATGGGGCCCCAAAACTCAGGGGGCCTCAAAACTTATTAACAAACCAAAGTAGGAAAAAAAGCTTGAATTGTTACAACAAATTCCCTTACCCATGTTTTTTTTAACCGAACAAAATAATACACATCAAGTAGCGAAGAAAAGAAACTAAGTCCTAAAATAATGGAAATAATATTGATACAGAACATTGATGAAAGATCATAGAAAACAGATGAAACGAATTCGCCAGCCACAGAAATAAATTGGGATGACAGCAGGGGATGATAAATTGAGCAAGCAAGCGGTAATCGATACCGCCAATTATGTCCAGAATAAAGTAACCCATGGTCACAGTACAAACAATTTACAAAAGCATCTATGATTATTAAACATTAGAGGAGCTCGTGGCTAGATAATAACAGCCGCACGGATCGATCTTCGGGTTGGTCTGTGGATGGGTGACCATCTTAACACACCGAGTTTCCTCCCTGCCTCGGAAAGCACGTAAAGCCGTAGGTCCCGGCTATCATTTGTAGATCTTTGGCAGTCGTTACGGATAGTCAGAAGCCAGTAAATCTGGCTCCAGTCTTGCCATGAAGTACCGTGTTACCCCAGTAAATGGGTTGAGGAGGTCTGGTAGGCAGCCGCTCCTCGTAAAATACTGGTATTCAGTGAAATCCGGCTTGACTGAAAGCCGACCCCAATATAGTTGGGAAAAGGCTAAGTTGATGATGATCTATGATTATTAGACAGTATAACAGTATTCGTCTCTCTATTAGAGCATTAAGTAACTATGCAAAAACGACACTTTCTCATCTATACTTACAAATAAAAGGTAAAGTCCTCACTCACTCAGTGACTCATCAACGCCCAGCCCAAATCCTAGGACTTACAAGAATAAAATATATAGATACCTTCTAAGATGAGTCAACTGACATTAGTTTAACTTAATAAACTTAGGAGGTACTTATCGAAATTTTGCTCAGAGGTTTTATTTGTGAATCACTTCTCAAGGGGATGACAGATTCAGATTTATTACATTTTTCGGTTAGAGATATAAGAATTTTAAAATGTATAAAAAGTAAATTACAAATACATAGCAAGATTTGAGTTTTATTTCTAGTCTTGATTATCATTTAATTGGAAGGGCAAAACCAAATTATCCGTTTCGGATATTTTTTTATTTCGCAAATCCGATAATTTTAGTTACTGTTATGGAGCTCCTAATAACATCCCTGATAATACATACTGGGTAGGTACATACATATACGTAGAGATAGGGGCATTGACGTCATGCGCCGGTATTGCCAAACGACCCTTATGTAGGCACAGAGCCGCGATTATCGGCTAATATGACGCTGTGTGAAGTGCGTGCGAATGGGAAATGTCCATGAGAGGCCGACTGAAGTCTATGCGGGATTGTTCGCAAGAGTTACTGTGGCCTTGGAATTGCGAAGGTCTACTGACACAGCAGTCTTTTAGTCAGTAAAATAGCAAGGTAGCCATAGCAATAATTTTGTTGTGTTCCACGCGCGTTTTAAAGAGATGGCAGCAAATGGATGGGGCCATTAGGGCCATAATATGTAGGTTGATTTCTGCTAGGACCGCGGAAATGTCCGAAAGACAAACCGTGGCCCTTGAAAACAATGGGTACTACTACTAAATGTACACAGGTGGGTTTTGGACTACACGCCTCAAACAACAAAAACGAGGTCTACAGATCGCAGTACTGGTGCTAAGAAAGATTTCTATAAGGATGATGCTGAAAAGCTTCAAAAGTCAGCAATCTACAAAGGAGGTCCGAAAGCTTTTCACACTTTTGGTTCATAAATTAAAATCTTTTTTACGAAAAGGAATTTTCTGTCAAAACACTTGTCTAATTGTTCAATGAATGAACGCGTTAAAACGATTACGTTGTAAAGATGTCCATTTCCGCTCCATAGCTTTTTAATCCCGTTTGGAAACTCTGTACTTAATAATGTGAGATGGGTAAACTAGATATCAGAACTCTTATAAATTATTCTGTTAATTTAAAGGAACAAAATTATATCACCAACTTTTGTTACCCTATGTGTTAATCAGCCCTAGTTTTTTAGGGTTCCGTAGCCAATTGGCAAAAACGGAACCTTATAGTTTCGCCATGTCTGTCCGTCCATCCTCGTTTAATCTCTGTGACCGTTACCCCGACCGACCCTAGAAAGCTGAAATTTGGTACCGATATGTATGTCAATCACGCCGACAAAGTGCAAAAGTAAAAATTGGAAAAAGATGTTTTATTAGAGTAGCCCCCCTACATGTAAAGTAAAAAGCGTTTTTTTTTTAATTTCAACCCTTACGTGTGATATATTGTTAGATAGGTATTAAAAATGAATAGAGGTTTACTAAAATCATTTTTTGATAATATCAATAATTTCGGAAATAATTGCTCCATAAGTAAAAAACGATGTCCGGGGGGGACACCCCTCTAACTTTTGAACCATAAGTTTAGAAAATATCAAAAAAATCTGGAAAGTAGAGCTTTATCTTTATAAAGCTCTACTTTCCAGATTTTTCCAGACTTTCTAGGAAAATTATTTTGAACACTTATTGTGACGGACGGGAAACTACGGAACCCTACACTCCCGACACGCTCTTGGCCGGTTTTTTTTTTATTGAGATAGGAAATCATCAAATATCTCCTCCTTCTCTAGTCTATCTCCTAATCTGCTGCTCCATACATTTCATCGAGTTAATGTGAACAAAAATGTATGGATTAGCAATTTTTTTTGTTTAATTTTTAATTGAGGTTATTTCTATTAGTATGTATGATTGAGAGAAAATCGTTAAGCCTCGGGTCAACAAACATTTAAATTTTACCCTATAGACACCTAAGTATTACAAATTAACTACAGTAATTTAATTAGATATGTTCCATCGACCAAAGTTCCGTAAGCTCACCTTAAGGAACCTAAAGGAACCTAAAGGAATAGGCAATATTTTCTTAAAGAACTGGACTCCGTTATTTTTATCGACCGTACAAGTAGAGTCTGTTTCTTCAGCAGTTAATTTGCATTTTATTTTATTAATTACCGAGTATTCACGAGTCGGCCTTGCTCGTCCGATAACGATGTAAATCGGCCTTCTTTTCCTATCAGTTACATTAAACTTTCGCTCATGTCTGTCCTTGATCCCAGCTCCAGTACAAAGTCATTTCGTTGTGATTTTACGTGTTCTGCTCAACTTCCTGCAAAATTCTTGTTATTACCAAATTTGGTAAAATAATTACGTCAACCTTGTATTTTTGTCAGTTGAAGTTTTGACAATTTTAATGACTTAAATTATTATTTTTATTTATCCTCATAAATTTGTGCGGTAGGCAGCCGCTTCTCGTAAAATACTGATATTCTCCTAAATCCGGCTTGACTGGAAGCCGACCCTAATATAGTTGGGAAAAGGCTAGGTAGATGATGATTTATCCTCATACAACTAATAATTACTACAGTTCTTAAACTGCGACTAATGGGCAGAAGCTTTACAAAAATCATTGATCACTAATCCCTTGTGTGTACGCATGCACTCATTGGGTTAAATATCGCAACATCCGCAACTGTCAAGAATGTTTGGATTTCCGGATCGAGCAGAGTTTTTAAATTTTAAGTTCCCAAAAAAAAATTTTGCGCGATGTACTTCCGTGGGTAGTGTGGACTATAGGTATATAACGGATATGGTTAACCAGATAGGCTTCCTTGCTCCAATTCCGGGGTCCCGGGGATCTCTTTCGTCAACCCAGGCCCCAGAAGGCTTCGACCCTGTCGGGCCCCTACAGTTTGCTGACATGTCCTTGAGGCGCGCGTGGAACAATATGCGCCGTCGACGACATGGGCTTGGTCTGGACTGTTACCAGACGTCCGACGGCGAGCTACCCATTGCTCGCCATCCGCAAGCATGCGCCTACGATGGCTGGAAATCGGGATCAGAATCCCGGCGGCGGGGGCGTGATGGCCATGCCCTCTCGCGTGCGGCCGCCTCCTTCGCTAGCATTACTGCTTCGCAAAAGGATGCGATGCAAAAGATAGGTGCTTGCTCTGCTGGGATTTAGGCCTATCTAGGACAGGAAATGTACTATAGTCCACGCGGGCCCAGTGTGGGTTGGTGGATGTCATAATTAAGTCTTCAAATCTCATTGTTATAAGAAATGCCAGTTTCCTCACGACGTTTTCCTTGAGATTTAAGATAATAAATTCCTTCTCCTTGAGAGGAGGCCTGAGTCCCAACAGTGGGAACATTACAAGGCCGATAATGCTAATGCTAATGATGATGAATAAAATTACATAAAGTAATGCACCTGACTAGGTTTAAACTTAAACCCACGTCGTAAACCTCTCCAGGGAAATACAACATGTTTGCTATATCGTAGACAGTTTTATTAGGTTCTATTCCGCTTCCAAATGATGGCAGCCAGTTTGGCTGGCCACCTCAATCGATAGAGTGCATGGCTAGGTCACTAGGGCGGCAGTACTATCAAATTATTAAACACTTTTGATCGATACAGTTCAATACACTTAAAGAGAGAATAAGTTTTTTTTTAATTGATCGTGGCTAGATAATAACAGCCGCACAGGTCGAACTTCAAGGTTAAGCAACGCTTGCCAAGGTTGGTTTGTGGATGGGTGACCATCTTAACGGTAACACGGTATCTTCATGGTAAGACTGGAGTCAGATTTACTGGCTTCTGACTATCCGTAACGACTGCCAAAGATATACAAATGACAGCCGGGACCTAGAGCTTAACGTGCTTTCCGAGGCACGGAGGAAACTCGGTATGTTAAGATGGTCACCCATCCACGGACCAACCTTGGCAAGCGTTGCTTAACCTTGAAGATCAACCCGTGCGGCTGTATCTAGCCACGAGCTTCTCACCACATACTATCACTACTACTCTTGTGCTAATTATTTTTATACAAATCCGTCATTTAAGTGTGAAGGAATAAAAAGCATACACTACACTCACATAAGTAGAAGTACCTACCTATTATAAAAACTTTAAATAAATAAATAGCAAAATCAGTAGAAGGAATAATTGAGAATAAAAATCTACTGTGTTACTTACCTATTACATTAACTTCCTTTCCTCATTGGGCATCTATTTTGGTTTCCGATAAGACATATGTCAGATTAAGTAAAGTTGTAGGTTTGGAGTTAATTTTTAATTCAAATACAATAGGTTGGTAATTGAGGATAAAGATAATATCTGTTCGGGATATTACGAGTATATTGAGGAAAAATAACTTTTTAAAGTTACACTGGGTTTATCCATAATTTTGATTGAGAAGTCCCAAATTAACAACATGATTGAATCAACATTTTTAAAAGACAGCATACTACAATCCCAAACAGCAACTCCACACGAGCAATTTTTGTATCCGAAACTAATTTGTTTCTCTCATCAAGACTACGGAATTGTATGAAAATACGTGGTTTTTTTTTTAACTAGTGCTGGAGTGCGATCCCACCTAATGGTAAGCAGTGATGCGATCGTTGATTTTGAGGTAAACTAGTTTATTAAGCGCCTCAACTCTAGCCTTGAAGACACCCAAATTATAATCAGACGGGAAGAAAGCGTATAAACGTTATAATATAAACGTTTGTACTGACGCAACAGAAATCTGACTCCAGTCTTGCCATGAAGTACCGTGTTACCCCAGTTAATGGGTTGTGGAGGTCTGGTAGGCAGCCGCTCCTCGTAAAATACTGGTATTCAGCTAAATCCGGCTTGACTGGAAGCCGACCCCTAGATGATGATGTAGTGACGCAACAGCTTGGAGAATTTGGTCTGTGGGATCTGCCACGTAGTTTGTGTCTGCGGTAAAAACTTAAAGAGCGTCACCGATGGTGAACGTAGCCACCTGCCCACCTACTAGGTTCAAACAATTAAAAAAGTCAGCATTTCAGTAACAAGTGTCACACTCCCTCACGCTACGCTCCCTACGAAAGTAATTTCCCGCGTAAAAGCCCGTCTGATTATAATTTGGGTGTCTTCAAGGCTACAGTGAATAAGCTCTTAATAAACTTATGGGCCTCACCATCAACGATCGCATCAATGCTCGAAGTCAAGCACTAATAGTTTATGTTACTTATATTTTTTATAGCATTATCGGCCTTATAATGTTCCCACTGCTGGGACTCAGGCCTTCTCTCTTAGAGAGGGAATGGGCCATAATCCATCGCGCGGACCCATTGCGGATTGGTGGATATTACATGTCTTCGAATTTTTGGTTCTAGAGCATGCCGATTTTTGCACGATGTTTTCCTTCACCGTTTTGAGAGTAGTGGTGATGAAATAAATTATTCAAAGTAACGCGCCTGACTGGGTTTGAACCCGTGACGTACAACTTATAAGTCGGTTATGTTAATATATATTTAACGTTTGAATCCCCAACCGGTCCTATGAGACCGCGCTGTTATTGTTTTACTATTGTGTCTCGTTTCGCGGGTATCTGAGTAATTAAAGAAATAGTAAATAGTCCTGTATCCTATCACTAATATGGGGAACATTAGAGACATGAAGATAGCACTTTCTTCAACTGTCTCTATCGTACCCCCTGTATTATCATAAAATCTTACGATCTATAATAACTCCATCGTAAGGTTGTCTGGTAGATACCGCCGTCAGAGATAAGACCTCCGTTGTATCCGTAGAATTAAGTTTATATAAACTGTGGTACTTTTGTGGTGTAGAATAAAGTCCAAGTTGTATTCTGTTCTAAGTCTAATCAAAAGACAGACGCTCTATAGACTATTTCGTAGCAGCAAAATTTGTGACACAACTTTATTTAGTCCTAGGTCAATCTGTTATTCAATATTGTATCATCTTCTAGGCAGTTTTAAAGGTAGCTTATTTTCCTTCCCTTTCTCTATCCTACAGATTTGCTATTAATACAAATAACAGCTGCAAAATAAACAAAGTTGTAAAAAGAATATTTTACAATATTTTCTAAGCATATAATTATTATGTAGAACCGAAAGACCTACTTCCTGTAAATAAAACACGTCGTATTTTTTAATTTAGATAAGTTTTTCTATTAGACATTAGTTTATTATTTTCTATTTAAGACATCTTTCAGACAAATAAGCAACTCTTTTTAATATTTAACTTTCTTTATTGTAAATGTGCCCTATCTTATAAATAAACGATTTAGTTATTATTTTATTACTTTCACCAAATACTGTAAGATCGGAGATACCGTACCTAGTTTACCGCTAGACAGTAACGCGGCATCGTCCTTCACAGAGGCCAAGGCAACCTTTACCAAATGAATTGCACAGAACAATTGAAATTGATTGATATTGAAATATCCATTGTTATTACATAAGCATTTGAAACTGTAGCAGTTAAGCTCAATTATTGTAAGATGACGAAATTGCTAACTGGATTGCTGATTTGCCGTACGGTGTTTTAAATTTCAACCAGGAAACGTTTTGGAGAGTTTAATAGCGATCTTGATTGAATTGTCGTTAAAAGAGTGATGGGTATTGTTATTGAGTTCCGTTTGCTTTTAGTTTTGGTCTAAATGGCAGCTGTGGGATAGTGCGAAAGAGTCAGCAGTTCAGCACGGTCCTGAAACGCTAAATGAGAACTGAAGGAACCAGGATGGACATTAGTCATTAAAGTCTTCAGCATGCTCTACCTTTTGCAAATTTTTAGTCATTATAGTCTGAAACTTCAGTAAGTTTTTACCCAAAGCGGGTCAAGTTATTTGATTATTTACTACGCTCACAAAAGAGCAGAGCACTATATTATTTAAAAAAAACAATCAAGTGGGAGTCAGACTCGCGCACTGAGTGTTCCGTACAAACTTAGCTGTATAAATAGTGCCACTTCCGAAACGAGTAGAGAAGATTTTTCCAAATCGCAAAAAGTATTTTTTTGTAACGTAATTACAAAACAGTTTTCAGATTTTTCTTATACTCTAAAGACAGAGTAGAGTAGACAGACAGTAAAAGAGATAATAGTGTAGTTATGTGTGTGGATAGAGATAGGTCCATCCACACACAGAGGAGGCAGAGAGGGGGGGGGGGGATTCCAAAGAAAAGATTGATGGACTTGTGGGTAAAGGGAGTCAGTGTCTTGTCCCCGTCATGCTATGTGACGGTGACAAGACAGAATGGAGAGAAAAAACGTGTTGCGTTAACCCCAAGTAACAAGGAATAAAGGAGGAACATGATAATTCGGACAGTAATAAGAAAATGTCATAACTCCCCAAGCACAACGGTTGGTAAAACTGTAGGGGCCCACCAGGGCCGAAGCCTCCGAGGCCATGGATTGGATTTCCAAAAGAGAAGCCCAGTGTCTCCAGATCGAAGGCAACGAAGATATGGGGTGGGGTTTAGTCGGTAAAAGTTTGACACGCCCTCCCGCTCCGCCCAAGAGCAGGAGAAATCATTCTGATGATTCCCCACTTGAAAAAAAAAACAGTTTGTAAAACGAGTTGAGAGCCTTCTTTTTTGCCTTGTGAGTAGTAGGTACCTAGTTAACAGTAATTAGAAATTGCTAAGTATTGTCGTGAAAAACATACAATACTATACAAAGGTAAATCTAATGCTATAGACCGCACCAGATAAACGTGGAAGGGTCTATGACCCACCTACATTTATTGACATTCATAATTTCGAAAATGGAAATAACGCTGTCTTGTATCGATATCTACTCGTAACTCGATCCTTTACGTTTTCTAGTAATGAAAAATATTTCTTAGTTTGTTTTTCAGGTACCTTCGCAGAGATATTAGGAAAAGGTCAATGAACTTTATTACAAGCTTATCTGGCGCCTTGTATAGATCTTTTTCAGAGTATCTAGCTATGCAGGTCATCCGACACAAAGCAAAGTGTCTTTTTATTTCAGCTTTCTTTTACAATACATCCGGCAATAGCTAGAAACCGTTTTTCACGTTCCGTTTGAACTTGAATTTCAAGATAATCCTTTTGTTACAATGCAAAATTATTTTTAAGATATTGGTAGACCATGTAACAGTTCCAGTCTTGCCACAAAGTACCGTGTTACCCCAGTTAATGGGTAGTGGAGGTCTGGTAGGCAGCCGCTCCTCGTAAAATACTGGTATTCAGCTAAATCCGGCTTGACTGGTAGCCGACCCCAATATAGTTGGGAAAAGGCTAGGCAGATGATGGTAGACCTGTAAGACCATGTAACACAATATACGTACGCACATCCTGAAAGTATTATTGTTCGGAATCGGATACTGAATAGATTTCAGCTATTTTTAAAATAGGTTTTTTTTGTAACATTTTCTACAATTATTTTAGGTTGTAAAAAAGGTTAGGTACATCACCTGTTTTGATTTAATTTTAATAAATCTAACTGGAGTGTTTATTTGTGCGTGCGTAGGTAGCTATACCAATACCTATCGATGCGCTACAAGTGTAGTGCGTCTATTCTCATAATTATTATTTACCTTAAATTAGGTATAAATAATTTCTTAAAAAACACTACCTAAGTTCGTTTAAGTGTGTAACTTAATTTACTAATTGGAGTGTCTTGTATACTCCAATTTTAATTTAAAATCACACAAGAAAAAAGCACACAATTTTAAATTACATTAGAAAATTGTGTGCTGGTGTGCTTTATATTAGTTTGACCGTATTTTCTATTTTATTTGAGATATTGGAATTAATAAACTAAATCCAGACAAATAATTGGTTTAGGACAGCGGTATAAAACTTGTGTAACTTAGAAAGTATTTTAAAAATCTAATTTCGCCTGAGACCAACGTCTGTTACTTTTACTTACTTAGGTATAATTTAGATGTAACAGTTTGGTAGAAAGGTAAACAACCCGTTAACACTACCGTTGAAAATCAATGATGTCCAAAAAAACCGGCCAAGTGCGAGTCGGACTCGCTCACGAAGGTTTCCGTGCCATTATCTATAAAAACGCAAAAAAAAACATGTCTGTTGTACGGTAGCCCATTTATTTTAAAAATTAATATAGAATATTCCGTAAATATTTTAAACGTCTACTTGTTGCCGAATTATTAATCTACAAAAACATATATTTGAAATATCTGTTTTTTTTTATTATGCAGACCTATAACAGTGTTGACTATTTAACCCAAAGGTTAGTTAAGGACTGGTAGAAAATGTCAAATGAAATTAATGTCTAACTATCACGGTTCTTGAGATATGGAAGGACGGCGGACTCTTAGTAATAGGGTCCCGTTTTACCCTTTGGGTACAGAGAACCCTAAAAAAAGATGCTGTAAACTCATCGCCTGTTAAAAGTTTTAAGTGAAGTTCCATCTCAGGAAACGTTTTACCCTTCGCCAATGGAACCCTAAAAACAATTTACTCTTAGACTATTCATGAAATGGAGACACCTAATACTTTTTCACGATAATAAACACAAAAAGAAGGAAAGCAACTACACAGAATGGTTTCAGTAACCGGTTGACTGATTCGCAATAAGAAACATTCGAGTGACGCAATCTACAGTTATCTTTACTTTCAGCGAATACTACTTTCAGTAACAAATACTTACTAGGTAAAAAGTTGAACGAGGAAAATACTTTAGATATTTATATTGAGTGAAGCGTTGGAGGTTAGGAGCAGGGGCGTAGCTACCGCCGTATCTGCCGTATCAATTATACGGGGCCCCCGGGCCACGGGGGCCCCCAAAGTGTGTAAGGAAAAAAAATACTTTCTAATTTATTTTATTTTACAAATGACAAAATTAAAAAAAGGAAAAAAATAAAAGAAGGCAAGGAGAGTGAATATTTAAAATTTGATTTTTATTTGTAAAATGGTTAAATTATGTTATGATAAATAAATATTTCTTTTCACAATATTTTTTTTTCTTTTGTGAAAAATCTTTATGTCCATATAAGGGCCTCCAAACATTTTTTTTATACGGGGCCCCGACAAGGCACGCTACGCCACTGGTTAGGAGAAATGAATGCCACCGATGCTGCTGTAAACGTAGCCTACGACTACACTAAAAACCTTTACTTTTACGTCGTACCTAGCTGTGTTCCTTTAGTTACCTATCCATGACAATCTAGGGCTAAGGTATCTTGAAACCCTACCCGGTTCGGCTTTAACGAGCCTCCTCAATGTTATTGGCATCTCTTTGAGGCGCAAGTTAAAGAACCTCAATCTCACAAGGTTAGGCTTTAGTTTTTTGACGGCACGCGTGGCGCAGTGGTTGATCGATTGACTGTTGTCCTGCGATTCACGGATTCGATTCCCACACGATTTTTTTTTTGTAGAGTTTAAGTGTAAGTGTATTTGAAAGAGTTTACTTGTGCCACCCATGATACCTACAGGAGATATTCGTAATGTGGAACTACCTTTTTTTTAAATTAAGGGTGGTTGTGTATTTTTAAGTTAACGTTACGTACGAACGTTAAGTTCTTTCACTGACAAAAAATTAACTGTGTTTCTTCAGTTGACCTATAAGTTCCAGAGCCGCAGAGATTCTTACGAACATAATTAAATTGTATTTAAGTTTTAGGGCCTGTTTCACAATAAAGTGGAACAGAATTTGTATGAAATTATCCGCCAAGTAAGTTATTGGCAACTTAATCATAGGTGGTGAAACAGGCCCTTAGGGTTATAAAAAATAGATTTTTTATGTCTATAACCGAAAAAAATCGGAATAAAATCAGCACTTCCATAGATTGAGCTCCTTCTACGGCCAAACAATCAATTTGAATTTCTATCTCGGAAAACTGGAGTTGAAAGTAGGATTATTGAACGCTATGAAATAAATTAAGTAGTAGGCATACAAAGTTATTAAAGTAATAGGCATACATACATGTACTTAATAAACTTACGCCATTATAATATTAGTGTAATGTTATTGAATTAAGTTAATATTGTGTCGAAAGCTTGAAGAAAATGCTCAGAAATATCAAACGCAGTTGTAGAGTTTGAGTGACAGGCAGTCGTAAGTTTTGGATTTGAATAAGCTTTTACTCGTAAGTTAGTCCGTGAAGTTTCATAAACTAATTAAATTTGACTTTGTACCGACTACTGACTTACAAATATTTAGACGCAATTTTGACTGATCCCTAAAATATAGATTTTCACACAAAGTTAAGATGAAACTTTAAAAAATGTAATTTAAAGTTTGTAAACATTGAATTTCATTATTGTTTTACTTATTTCGACGAATTTCTGCCATAGATTTGAGAATAATCTATTTTTTGTTAATTTTAAGCTTCGCTACCCTATTGCTCCTACTCTAGGAATATCGTGTAAAGTGGGTGCGTTCACAAACATGTCAACTTACATGAGACACCCATACATGAACTATCTATAGTCTTTTAAATAATTGTATGTTCTACAAATCTACAGATAGCTATAGTTGATAGTTTCGTGCGGGAAATCGGGAATTCGAACTCTCGCTAGTTATCACAGACAGATAATAAAACTAGTTAAAACTACAGAAGTAGTAAAATAATTAATAAATAACTCCGACAGTCCTTATCACTCTTCATTGGCCATACTTCCGATATCGAACTAAATAACTAATAAACAAGAGGAAAACGCCTAAATAAAAGAACATTAGGTATGTTCATAATATTATAAATAAATATTTAATCTACTTATTTTTTATTATAATTTGATTTAGGTACAATTAAAATTATCAACTCATAGTTTGGTCAATTTGGTCATGAAAAGTGGAGGAATGAAACGCATGTTAGGTATTTAAAGAGTTATGATGAGTTTAGAAAAGGAGGAAAAAAGATGGATAAATTGTGTGAGGAGAGATATGAAGGAAAAGGGAGTTAGTGATAGCATGACGGGTGACAGGACAGAATGGGAAAAAAACGTGTTGCGCTATCTCGAGTTATGTGGGACAAGGGTTGAAAGATATAATGAATAAATATAAGTTTGGGTAAAAAAACATTGAAATGCCAAAAATAGACGGTCGATAAAACTATTTAGTTAAATATAACAAAATTATCATACGGTAAGTGAAACTTATAATCACAAAAAAAAACCTTATCGTCTTTCTAAAAATAAATACGCTTACTTATATAATGTTCTCTGCACCGATTGTCCGGGGCCAACTAGGGGTCAAAGGTAAAAGACATTTTGGGGTCATACTCAGTACCCTGATGGGCGGCAGGGGGATGAAAAGGTGGATGGGGTGGGAGAGGGAGGCAGATCGATGACGCCACGTGTTCGGCTGACGCAAGAAGCGGTATTTTTGGCGCGAGATTTTCTTTTTCTTTTTTTTTTAAATGATGCGGTGGAAAAGCTGACATCGATGTTTGCATTTAAATTAGTTCGATGACGAGAATACCTACCCACTTTACTCTATTCTTTTTTGGGGTTCGAAAATCGATACAAAATGGCTGTGCAAATAATTCGCAAAGCTTTTCCGAGCTTATTTACTATTTGTGACGTGAATTCATAATTGTTATCGTCAATCACGTCGCCGCTGATGTAATTTTTATCAGCTATTATTGGATATTTTCTATCTGACTGAGATAAATAAGTTCAAGGAGACGATTAGTACTCGAATATTCGTAATTATTAGTTGGATTGACTAGATTACTAGGTCATCAGGTACCTACTTAAATGCAACATGCAATTTTTATAGGTATTCTTATAAGAATAAAATAAAAAAATGGAGTTTTGAAAATAGAATACCACATATTACCTATTATCACCAGTTTGTTCTTAATAATAATTATGCATATAATATTCGAATTGGAATTTAGGTAAGTCTACAGACATCGGTACCTAGCCAGAATCTAGCAAAAGTTTCGCTCTTAAGTTTTCTGTTAGTCTTCGAAGTCTTATTGCCTTTTTCTGAATGAATGCTTATTCATTCGTATTCATATATATTATAACTAATATTATTACATTTGGTTCTCACAAAATTCAACCAAAATCTTAGTATTAGTAGAAGGAAATGTCAAAGGTTAAACATTGTCTCTACAGAAAAATCCGGATAAATCAGCAAATTATTCAAGAGAAACACGAATAAAAAATATTACTTACATTTTGGTGTATTTAAATATTCAATTTAATTCACTAATATATATTTTCAAATAAAGAGTCACTTCACTGAACGATTTCCCGCGTTTTTCTGCCGGAGCGACTAAGCCCGCCAACTGGAGCCGCGAGACTGCCGTGCGCCAAATGAGAAAGAGACAGAAGGTCACTTTCGATAGGTGTAATAGAGAGGCCGCTATAGTATTGAACGGGGGATGCAAAGGGGTTGAAGATTTAGGCTGTAGTCCCAGCTTTGATTGGTATTCGATTTTTCGGATTTCATCTCGCTATGATCGAATAATTTTTGGGAGCTGTGGTTGATAGAAAGTTTACACAACTTATAACGGATAGGTAGAAGTACTTTGTAATTAATAGAGTACAAAAAAAATTAAAAGCTTTTTTAGTTTTTCAACCAAAAGCCGATGTTTCCGTAAAAAACTTCCCAAGGACATTTTTTGTGGTATTATTATTTTTGTGAAGAAATGAAAGAATCCGAGTTTATCAAAGAGAAAATCATAAGATAATTATAAATTCAACCCAAGGTGTAGGGAAATAATTATTGAAAATATTTATTTTATTATATGACATTTTTAAACGTCGATAAAATTATTTATTGTATCATTATGACATGAACTGTGAAATGGAGATTTTGGGGATATTTTTTCAAATGCAATCCAATGGCTATTTTTGATTCGTAGTGGATATCATGATTTAAAGTTAGTTTATTTAAATATCTCTGATATTTACACAAACGGATAATATGTAGAATCATTGAAACAGACGCGATCCCGATAAAAAAATAACTGAAAAGTTCAGTGTAGTAATTAACTATGAGCTATGTTAGCATATCATAGCTAATATACGCTATGAGGCGAGGTTGACTCGATAGATTCGTTATGTACCAAATTCTGTAAACACGTTAGAATTTGTTACAATTATTCTAATAAAATTCTAATTGACACGAAGCCATGGCTAAAAAACTTAGTATCCAAGCAAAAACATTGAAAAAAAATTCAAACGTCAGATGTCATCTAATGTCAATAAACAGCTGATCCCTGTGTTTTGATTGTAATTTTGCCATTTATTCTATAAGAATCTTTTAAAATGAGTGAGGCGCCCAGAATTCTCGTGCTGTACGGCAGCCAAACCTACACAGCGCAAGAAGTAGCTGAAAGAATATGGCGGACAACAAAGGTGTTGGGTTTTCGAGGGCCGGTGCAAGCGATGGATGAGTATCCTATTGCTCGGCTTATAAAAGAGGAATTTGCTATTTTCGTGTGTGCTACGACTGGCCAAGGTGACGAGCCAGATAATATGAAGAGGTTTTGGAAGTTTCTGCTGCGAAAAAACTTGCCAGCTAACTCTTTAGCGAGGTTAAAGTATGGGGTCCTTGGTCTCGGTGATTCGTCGTATTTGAAGTTCAATTTCGCCGGGAAGAAGCTTCATAAGCGATTAATGCAATTAGGGGGAACACCATTGTTAGATATAGGTAAGAATTTGATACTAATTTCTGTTGTAAAGCTATATAATTATGAAAAAAACTTGTATTAATTTCTTTATCTAAAATTTTACTTCTATGGTTCCATTGAAATAAGATTAGATATAGCATTTATTATAACAATTATGAGCCCTTTGTACACAAACAAAACTCAAACTCAAAATTATTTATTTTACAAAGCCTGTAGTTACTCAGATACCCGCGAAACGAGACACAATAGTAAAACAATAACAGCGCAGTCTCATAGGACCGGTTGGGGATTCAAACGATATGGGCACTTATAAAAAGTCAGAAGCTAGTGCACAGTTTCAATTGGTTGTTTCCTATGGAGAAGAAACAGCATGAAACTCTATGGTTACCCTTTTATAGAAAAAATATTGCTTCTACAATATTTCTAAATTACAATTAGTAGTATATGTATATGAGAAGACAATTTAGACTGTTATCAACTTTGTACCCAATTTGTAGTGTCATTGACCTCCTACTTCAGAAAGACAAAATGATAATTTCTAAGTTAATATTCATAGCATTTGTAAAAGTATTAGTCATACCAACTATTGTTGATTGCACAACAGTTCTATTATAGGACATTTTGTAACAACTAGTTCACTATCTCAAAAGCCTAGCACTTCAAAACATAGCATAATTTTATTCTCAATGAAATTATACAAATGGGATGAATAAATAAATATTATCTGCTCCATCTATGTTTTAGTTATTAAGTTTTTTTTCTTCTTTTTATTACATGCTTTTGCTATAGCTTTTATACTATATTATAGACTTATATTCAACTTCTATATTCATTACTTTATAGGATAGATAGGGTTTATATTTATGTAGCATCTTTTTTATAGCGTGAATATGAGAACATTACTACCTACTTTTTAACATAATTGTATTTTTCAGTGCAATTAATTTGCTTGGTCTACACTGTCCTCTTATATCTATTAATATTGTAAAAACAATTTTTTTTTAAAGTGGATCTATTTATTTTTGGCCATAGAAAATTACTGTTTGGAACCGTGTATTAGCTTCTGATATTTTATAATTAACCATGTAAGCCTATATAAAATAAATAGACTTTGAAGTACTTATTGAATTTTGAAATATTTAATCCAACTTTTATATCTATACATGTTTCAGGTCTATGTGACTATCAACATGATTTAGGCCACGACGCAGTAATGGCCCCTTGGTTGAAAGAATACCTCTCTATACTAAAACAATACTACCCTCATATACAAACTGATAATATTAAAACTACCTTCATTCCACGATGGAAGGTATCACTGGAGAAATGTGAGGAAAGTTCAGCTTGTGATGGCTTGACGGAAGATATATACTTTTCTAAAGGTGTGAAGGATAGTTTTGTGGATGCTACACTATTGGAAGTCACAAAGAATGAACGGACCACTCCTGAAACTCATTTTCAGGTGAGTTACAAGATATTTTTCTATCATTTTTATCATCATACTCTGATTCTTAAAAATAAAATTAAATAACTTTTTTTAGTGTCTGGAATGGAAAAATGGAAGGGAGGCCTTTGCCCTGCAGTGGGACACAACGCGTTTATAATTTTTTTTCTTTAGGGTCTATTTACAAACTTTTAAGTTCTAGAAGTTTATAAAAATAAAATAAAAATTAAATTCTAATTACTCTGATTGGGTTTTAGGATGTAAGAATAATAACTTTGAAGACTGCAGATGACACTAAATTAAATTATAAACCTGGAGATATTTTCAATATACGACCTCGCAACTCTAAGGAGGAAGTGGAGGATTTATTTAATATTTTCAAAGAGCACAACATTGATATAAAACCTCATTACAACTTAGTGGTGGAGGAATATCATGATGGTAAGTTATTTCTATATTTATTTATTTAAATGATACGAAAATGTGTTTTTAAAATGGCAATTTAACATGTGTAAAAATTATTTTGAAAAACTAAGTACAATGATTTCTAAACGTAAATGAACAATATGTAGGTACTTCATTTCTGAACGCAACATTATGCTACGTTTCGTTTCTCCGATTAAACATGGTAAAAATGATTGAAACTGTTAAAGAAGTCAAAAAAATAAAATTAGTACAATTTTGTTTTTCTTTACCACCTATGCACGGTGCTCTGGTGATAATGAAAAATCTGAAAAAAAGTGACTACCTGAAATCGTTTTATCAAATAAATTCGACGAATCCCAATTTTCTAAACTAAACGTGTCCTGTCAATGTCAAAATCAACACGTGCAGAGCTGTCACCAATGACCAAACGTCACTTTTACACTGAGTTAATTCAGCGTGTGTATGTTTTTGTCATAAAAGTAAAGTTTTTTACTATAAATAAGTGAATATACAATAAATATTAACAATGTTGCGGAGACAGGCGCGTTTGCGCCGCGAGTACTTGTACAGGAAGTCAGTGGAAGACAAGCAAAAGAATATACAAGCTAAAAAAGATCAACTGAAACGGTGTTTGGAAGAAAACATTCCTATCCATGGAGATTTGAGGAAGGAGGCTCTCACTTTACAGAAAAGAATTGACTATGAAGATAAAGGTAAGTTTGTTTGATTTATTTATTAGGAATTTTGGAATTGTTTGTTTACAAAATGCTGTTATAACCTAAGATTCAACTTTTATGGAGATTTCAAGCCTTGTGTGTGTAGTACAAAGATATAAAATTATAAATATCCTCATTAGTCATGGACATTTAAATTTGCAATATCATAATATGTACCAATTCTGGAGTGGAAGCATGGAATTTCTTGCACATTTCTCTCCATAGAAGTCAGTTCAAAAATGCCTGCAAAAAGTTTATTTGAAAAAAAATCTGTTAAAGCAGTACACACAGTTAGTCACTGTTTTTGTCCCGAAAATACAATTTTCTTAATATCAAACAAATAAAAAGTCAATTTCAATAATTTTTGTATACACTCCTGAATTTGTGCAAATAGGCTTCTTTCATTGCTGCTACACACATCTACATAACATCACCAAAAACTAACTAAAACACCCATAATTGTAGGTCCAGAAAGAGCAGCGGTGATCGGCAGTTTCAGTGGCGGTGCAAACACACAGAGCTCACAAGATGATGAGTACAGATACGCTGGTGTGGAGGACCCCAAGATTATGATCACCACGTCCAGAGAGCCCAGTGCCAGGCTTAAGATGTTTGTTAAGGAACTTAGGTTGGTATTTATTTGATTATACTTCAATGTAGAATAGAATAAACTTTATTGTACACCAAAAAGTAACAGTACAGTTTATAATTGTATAAACTATGACTTCAATCTATGGGTACAATGGTGGTCTTATAGCTAACAGCGATATCTACCAGACAACCTTAGGATGGATCATGAGAACTTAAATAGTACAGTAATGTACTATTTTGTAAAGAATTTAACAGCATAGCAATAGGATTGATGATGATGATGCAGGCAATGACAACAGCAACAACAGATTTGATGAAATTTGGGGTAAACCATGTCTTATAATAGAACATTGGATACTTATTATCCTGGAAGAATAATCCCTTGATATAAGTTGTGGCAAGATTTTTCATAGTAGGAAAGAAAATTTATTCACCATAATTACCCAGCTTCTGTCAGTGGCTTTGCCCACAAGACAGTTGAAAATACCCAAAATAACATACATCTAGAAGCTAAAGTATCCTATGTTCTATTCTAGAATTTAGTTTACCCCTGTGCCAAATTTCATCCAAGTCCATTCAGCTATATTTTTCAATTATTTGTTTAAAAGGAATCACATAATGGGGTTTTATTTTATGAATATTGCACTTATTATTCTTACTTTTTTGGTAGATATCAAATTAAATTATTTCCCCAACTGTCACCTTATGGGAGGCCTTCCAACGCTGCATCTTCCTGTACGAAGTCGCTTTCAGAACCTTTTGTCCCCATCAACCATCTGAAGGATACAGGAAAAGAAAGGGCTCATCGAAAATCGAAAGTAATGCTCTCATTCTATCCCAGTTTGCGCTGCAATGGTCACCTTTTTGCTATTTTCGTGTTTTGTAATAAGCGGACTTTACAGAAAATGAACCCCTTATAGTTTGTTTTGAATTCGTCATGTGATATGACCACTTAATATCTAGCAATTGTGATTGTTAATTAATTTGCACAAAAAAGGTTGATGAGCCCCGTTTTTTGCTGTACCATCATGACCTTGACCATCTACCACCATGTTCATCAGTTTTGCAACCAATCTGTTCTGCTCACTGCCACTTAAGTTTAGCGTTTCTTCAGTCCTTATTTCATTGACATCATATTATGTTCCAGGCTAATATTCCCGAACAGCCAGCGCATGAACCGCGGCGGCTACGACATGTCTCATCTGATACGCGCGTGTCGCGCCAATGAAGTAACCGACTTTATTGTAGTCCACGAGCATAGAGGCGTGCCCGATAGTTTGGTAAGTTTTACTTTAACTAGCTTCCGCCCGCGGCTTAGTCCGCGTGGCGTGTTGATAAAAAGCAGCCTATAGCAAAAATAACAAAATCGAAGAATAAATAAGATCACGTCCGAGATAAAAAGTAGCCTATATGTTAATCCAGGGTAATTTCAACCAAATCGCCGTTTTTGTGTAAAGCTGTTTTTGTGTAAAAGAGTAACAAACATACACACATTCACACATTCATTCTCACAAACTTTCATATTTATAATATTAGTAGAACTATCTGCAAAATACTGTAAAACAAGGCGATCAATACCAACTCGAATTGAAAACATCATCAGTCGCAGTCATTTTTGGTGAAAGACCTTAAAAAAAAACTTATCAATCAAGCAATCAAAAACGTTTATTTCAAATGCATTTATAAGCATGTTTTTGGTTAATGAAAAAAGTAAAGCTAAATTGCACATTCAAAAGTGTGAATTATACAAAAATTCAATTAAATCGCGTAATGAGTTACTACTATATAATTATAATCATCAGAATGACTTCTCCCACTCATGGGCGGAGCGGGAGGGCGTGTCAGACTTACTGACTCAACCCCTACTCCGTTCCTTCGTTGCCTTCGATCTGGGGGACACCGCGACAACCTTTCGGACTTTCCGTGGATTTTTGATTTACATGGAGCAGTACTTGACCGTCAACTCATAACCCATCCAGTTACCAAAACACCCCACCCAAGGAGCTAATAAATTGATCTAATTTTGTTTTGTCATTGATAAGTTTGCGCTTAACCACTATCGCACTTGATGCAAACCGACGACCGACGGAGCGCGCTTACCTAAAGTAAGTTTTTTTTCCATCGGACAAACCGTCGTACGGCGAATGTCCATCCTTATGTTGTTGAAATCTCTACGGTTAAGCGCTTCGCTTCGTCGTTTATACCGCGTACATCGAAGGACTGGAATAATTTGCCTGCTGCGGTCTTCCCGTCCAATTATAATTTGGGTGTCTTCAAGGCTAGAGTGAATAGGCTCTTAATAAACTAGTGCGCCTCACTATCTAAGATTGCATCACTGCTTACCATGAGGTGGGATCGCAGTCAAGCACTAGTTTATATAATTTAAAAAAAAGTCTGTTTTTTAAACCCTGAGACTAATATGACATTCCAACACAAAAGAACTGGTGTCATTCCTATAGTAAATTTGACATTACTTGTGTCAATTTAGTCTCCAGGAATAAAAAAAAAGACCATAAAAGTAACCAATTCACTTAATAAAATCAATATTCGTGTCATCCCCAGGTAATCTGCCACCTACCGTACGGGCCCACAGCCTCATTCACGCTATCGGGCGTGGTGATGCGCCACGACATCCCCGACATCGGGCCCATGAGCGAGCAGTTCCCGCACCTCATCTTCCACAACTTTAAGACAGAACTTGGTAAGTTGATGAGTAACATGGGCTAGGTTTTTGACGAGGGTTCGCGGTCTTTTTTTATAAATATAAGTTAATATAAGTGGGCTGTATCTTTTTATCCGTGAAAAAAAAATTCGTAGTACGGAAAGTAGATAGTAGCCGGTTAGTGGCAATGCCACGGGATTTTTTGTATGAATTACCGGAAGGGTAGTAATAAAAGCTCCGACAAAAAAAGAAGAATTACCCTTACTCAAAATATTAAATCTACTGCTTAAAATACTAACTTTCCGACTACTTTTGTCCAAATAAAAATGACGAAACGACCGAATGAGATACTGAAATCTTCGAAAAATAAACTTGACTGTTTATTGCTATAATACTTTTCTACCGACATAAATTACGTTCTACCGAAAACTATGCTTTGCAATTTTTATCTATATTTGCCAACTATTAATTCATAAATTACCTTTCAAATTTCATAGACTGTGGTGCTATTTTAACTGTAACACTATATTAAAAATATTATTCTGAGTGGTTATACAGAAACTTATAAAAAATATATAAATGTACTTGTACAATAACTTTTGCTTGTATCGTTTAACATGAATTTTACTTACTACGGGTATGCTTGGTTATCGGTAAGTAGTACCTATTTCGGGCGTTAAAAAGTTAGAACAGTCGTATCTATGCTTTAATGTAAAACCACGTAGACTTTGGTTTCCTAGAATATTTACGATTCGAAAAATTGATTAAAAGGCGTAGACGACGGAGCCCCGCTGCGCGGGGCTCCTACTTCTGGGTGATAAAAAAAAATAACCTCGAAGGAGGTGGCGGGGTCTGTGTTCACTCGCTTCGCTCGCTCACTACGACCCCGCCACCTCCTTCTAACCTAACCTGTCCGAGTCGGGTTGTCCCCAAGTCTTGAGCTCGCTTCGCTCGCTTTTGCATCTTATGTTATCCTAGGAACCGAAGAAAAACGGAATGAATCAGAATAAAAATGTAGTTTTAATAGGTAGTAAAAAATGTCTAAACCGATCTCACGGGCCGAACAGTTAAGGTATTTTCATTATTATTGAGAGTTAAAAAATAAATTTGATAACCAACAATAGAAATTATAACAGTTCATGCAAGTTGTAAAAATATGATTATTATGACAAAACCTCTGTTGTCGGTAACTTAGTAATTTTGTCGGAGGTTCAGTATTCCATTCGGAAGTTTAGTTTTGTTATTCGACGACTCATTTTTTTAGGAGGAGAACAAGTAATTTGAACATGCTCTAATTTGTTGTTAAATTAGGTTTTTTTTTTCGTTAATGTTTTGGGTTTTTTGTCGGTAATTAATTATAACGCTGGTTAATTAGAATAATAGTCGGCCACAGATCGCTGGAGATTAATTTGTTTTTCGGAACCATTATTATTTCCCTTACCGGAACCCTAGAACGCAAGGGACACTGAAGAAAACTTGTGGGTAGTCAGTAAAACTTAAAACTCTTTGCTCCACACTTAGAGCGAGAGAAGTCATTTGATGATTTCCCACCGAAAAAAAAAAACAGTTTTCGTGTGAGAATTGCTGTAACGAAAAAAATCAGTGCATTTACTTTTTAGCTACAAATATTAAACATGGCTATGTTAAGTGTCGTCGCACATAGGCCACACGCGTTAGCCACTAACGCCGTCACGAAATGCTAGAAGTGGCATGGTAGGTGAAGCACAAACGAAAATTTGTGGAAACTACAAGAAATATATCGGTGGCGGCGTTTTGTGGTTATGGCTGGTAGCTCGTGTACAGCGATCCTTAGCCACGTGTTATAACTCCCGGCAAATAAGTTGGCAAGAAATTGACGTAGTGGGGGTAATTTCGCGCATGGTGCACAAAAAAGCGAATGAGCGAACGGGACGTAACGCAGTGCGAGGGCAAAAGTCGACTAACGCACCAATCATTGACTACTATTATAATACGGATCGGCACTATCTCATACCCCACGTCCCGCTTGACCACCAAATAGATCTAAAAAACGATTTCTGCGCAACGACTCTTGCCAAGTTACGTGCTGGTTATACCAATATTAAATTGTCTCATACCTATAATACGTTTTATCTTGTCTGCAGGTCTAAGAACAATGAGTATACTGAAGTACTTGTTCCCCGTGCCGAAGCCTGACTCCAAGAGAGTGATTACATTCGCCAACAATGATGACTACATCTGCTTCAGACAACATACTTATAGGAAGGTAAGTTCGATCGTGTATGGAGTACTTTTTTTATGTAGCATAAACTATTGTTTGACTGCGATCCCACCTGATGGTAAGCAATGATGCAATCGTTGATGGTGAGACGCACTTGTTTATTAAGAACCTATTCAGTCTAGCCTTGATTATCCTATTTTTATATATAATATATATATATATATATATTATTATTATATATAATATATATTTTTAATAATAATATATATATAATAATATTATAAATGTGAAAGTGTGGATGTTTGTTACTTAATCACGCAAAAATGGCTAAACGGATTTGGATGCTGAAGGATATAACATCACTCAAGACAAGCCTGGCTGAGGTACAATCCAAGCTGGAGGTGTCGAATAGCACCATAGGTTCGCTGCGTGCCGAAGTAGAGTTGTTGCGCAACGCTGTTTCGGAAAGTAGGGCGCCTAGCACCACCAGCGTGAATATTCGTCGCGGAGCGCAAAATGCATCCATCGGCAGTTTCGAATCGGCGAGTTGTCGTGCGTCACCCGCTGCTGAAAATGCTTGCGTTGCATCTTGCCCCGCCGCTGCCGTCGCTGTATCGTCACCTGTCGAAGTAGTGACGCGTGTAGGTACGTGTACGTCGACCCCTAAACGTGCCTACTCCGCTGTTGCTGCCACAAACAAACCTGCTAAGTCGCAAACAATGAAGCAAGCAGGTAAAAATAATAGGGGTAAGCAGAGCGACAAGGATGGCTTCATAAAGGTAGAGAAGAAGAAGAAGAAGCCTACATGTCAGAACCAGTGCGGCACCGCGCTGGCAGGACCCAACATGCTGCTGCGTCCAGCAATACCTACGACGCTGCTGTATGTTTCGAGACTACATCATTCCACGAATGTTGAGGAGATCGTGGAATATGTACGATTGAAGACGAACTGGACTTTGAGAGTCATGCTGTTGGAGTCGCGCCATAGCACTAATTTTAAGTCGTTTGTGGTGCGAGTGCCGACTCACTATTTAGAGACCTTCCTCAAAGGAGAGTTTTGGCCGAAGGGTGTCATGTATCGACGATTTCGTGGAACGATGCCGACCTCGCAGCGAAACACGACGCCGTCACTTCGTGTGCAATAGTGTTTGTCAATAGTTTATTTTATATTATTATGTATTAGTTTATAATTTTTGTATGATTATTTGTGTATTTTTTTTATGGGCCATAGATGCCTGACAATAAAGGAATTATTATTATTATTATCCCGATTCTTTTTTGTTAAACGTTGAAGCTAGTTAATTATAACAGCCATTAACTTGACTCAAAAAATACAGCCAAAAACAGCGATATTTTTCCTGCCTGAGTATTAAGAGAACGGACATCCTCACCACACGTCCTGCCGCCCCAGGAACAATAACAAAAGGGCACAGTTTACTTTTAGTCACTAAAACTCTGATATTTCCTCTCGCTTGACTCAGAGCGGGAGAAATTATTGCACGATTTCTCACCTCAAAAAAACAAAAACTTTCCTCTATAATGTGGCGTGTAACTTAGATGAAGTGTACCTACTTATAAAAAGTTTACCATTATAATCTTCTGTATTTTTTCACAGGCCGGCAAAGAAATAGAGCTATCAGAGATCGGTCCCCGCTTCCAGATGAAGCTATACGAGATAAAGTTAGGCACACTAGAAGCCCTGGACGCGGCCGACACGGAGTGGGCGCTGCGCCCCTACATGAACACGGCCGCCAAGAGGCGCTTCCTCAGCCAAGAAGACGGCTGGCAGGACGAGGAGCTGTAATAAACGATATTATTGTACTTCAACATGTTTTATTCAGCGGTCAATTTAATCTATAACCTATTTACATTCGTATAAAGTTCATTTTACGCTGCCTTAGCAATATAAACCACAGAATAGTGAACAAATGGAGTGCTAAGTGCACAGTCAGTGCATCTTATTGTCTGACCCATATTTCTCTCTTTATATTTCTGAGATGGGTCAGGTAAAATAGGACACAGACTGTACAAACGTTTCAACATAGCTAGGCACGCTAGAAGCCCTAGACGCTGCCGACACGGAGTGGGCGCTGCGCCCCTACATGAACACGGCCGCCAAGAGGCGCTTCCTCAGCCAGGAGGACGGCTGGCAAGACGAGGAGCTGTAATAAACTATATTTTTATTAATTAAAGATGTTTTATTTTGGGTTTCACTATTTACCTTACCTACACTGTATGCATTCTTTGAACCTAAGAAAAACTGACTTTATTAAACTAATTTCCTAAAATAGTATGGACGATTAGGACTTACTGCATTGGATACAAAACCGCCCATTTTCCTTTCTCAAATTGGATATACCACAGCACAGATGAGAGACTAAATGGAGTCTCCAAAATTTTTGAGCATGAAAGAGATTTTCTTCTTTTATATCGCATAATTTTGTTCTGCGAGCTTTCACTTCACGTATAACAAATATGATGTTAATCAAGTATATTTGTTATGCAAAAAATTAAGAGTTTGTTTATTTTTCATTATTTTCGGCCATGATAATGGCGGGCGCACTACTGAAAGTTTTGTTTAAGTGCAAATAGAAAAACCAGTTTAATTTAAATTCAAATTATAATTAAAAGTAATTTTATTCACTACAATACCGTAAAATGGGGTGAATAGGACAAAATCGAACTTGTCACTGAAATTAATCGATGTTGTAGGACGAATGCAATATTGATAACTCTTTCCAAGGGTTTCCGGCAGTTAATACTTTTCGTAAATGTTTAAAATATCCCCAGAATTAGTCAAAATTTAGATATTTTAACAAAAATATAGGCTGTCCCTATTCATACTTGAAGTGGGGTGACCTGGGACGAGACATGGGTAACTTGGGATAAACTAGTAGGGTTGTCACACGATAATTACGGAGTAATAGCGCCACATACAAACCAAACAAAAAACTTTTTTAAATCATACAAGTTCGTACCTATGTATCTCTTATTAGTTCGCTTTGTGCGCATGCTTGTATATAAGTTTAAAATAAATAAAATGAAAAGCCTTATTTTAATAAAAAGTGAAATCCTGCAAAACAATGCGATAAAATGTTCAATTCATGTTGTAGCAGCCCTGACCCTATTCAAACTTTACCGTTCCTAATCAACATTCATTCGTCCCTATTTACCAAGTATAGGCGACTCTATTTGTACTTTAGCCGTCCCTTGTCACCCCGTTACCGTATTTATTCACCTCGAAAAAAATAAACAATCCGAGAGGTTCTAAAGAAAACGATTTAAACAAAAACTATGTAAAATCTAGACTTACCTCTTTTTGTGTAGCTTCGTAGAGATATTATATCGTCGTTGGCTAACTCCACACGTTGTCAAAAAAACTAGAATTTCCAAAAACTGTCAACTTAAGGGACAATACCGCAACCTCAGATCTACAGTCTTATTTGAAAGAAGATTTTTGACACCTTTTACTAACTTCACAACGCTTCGGTGCTGTCAGTTAGAAGATAATATATTCTACTTTTAGAAGAAAAAAAAGGTAGCAATTGGAAGTTCTTGTTTTTTTATTTTGTGGCTTCGAAACTAGATTCCTCGATTTGACCCTTTTCACCCCTGAGTCCTTATTCACCCCGTTTTACGGTACTCAATTTAAATCACACACTATAAACACAGACAATTAATCGAGACACGTGATAGTTTCCAAGACGTGTTCACTGTTCGACCGCTACGGCGCTACCGATCAACTGAACTAACTCCGGTCGAACGAGACGTTGTAATATCTAGGTGGCGCTGGCGTACCGGGTGGTCAGTGCAACAACTTATTTCCCACAGTTTCACAGATTTCCTTCTTCCACATCTACCTAGCCTTTTTTCCAACTATATTGGGGTCGGCTTCCAGTCAAACCGGATTTAGCTGAATACCAGTTTTTTACGAGAAGCGGCTGCCTACCAGACCTCCACAACCCATTAACTGGGGTAACACAGTACTTCATGGCAAGACTGAAGGCATATTTACTGTCTGCTGACTATCCGTAACGACTGCCAAAGAAATCTACAAATGACAGTCGAGACCTACGGCTTAACGTGTTTTCCGAGGCACGAAGGAAACTCGGTACCTATGTTAAGATGGTTACCCTTCCACAGACCAACCTTGGCAATCGTTGCTTAACCTTGAAGATCGACCCGTGCGGCTGTTAGTATCTAGCCACCAGCTCCTCACTTCCTTCTTCCACAGCAAAATAAAATAATGTAATAATAAGCCCTATTTTATCCTAACTTAACATTTCAGACATGCCCGTCCCAGACTTCCTGAAACAACCGCACACGCTCTACGAAATAGCGGAACAATACTGGGACCTGCACTGTTATCCAACGCAGTACGTCTTCTCTCTTCTCGCACAGGTGTCCGACGATAAGTTAGAGAGAGAGAAGTGTATTGAGTTCAGCTCCCCCGAGGGACAAGAAGACTGGCTTAATTATTGTAGGAGGCCAAAGAGGACGGTGCTTGAGGTATGATATTCCCTGTAATGTTTTCATGTCAGTATTATGATCATTTTCAGGTTAGCTCTGAGGCGTTACCATGACGTGAGTGCGAGAAAATATCAAACGTGCGACCGAGTAAGAGGGATATAGGGACCTATTTTCTCGCGAACGCATGGAGGTATTGGCTGAAACTAATATCAAATATTCGGTCTGTTACTTCTTGGAGCTGGGAAAAAAAATAAGGCAATCTAAATATACACGTTTCACACGACGTTTATACTCCGCTTATGGCGCATATTTCGACAATCGCAAGGAAATCAAATACTTTTCGTTGACCTAGAATACTGAAATTTGCCAAGAAGCAAGGCATATCACAAGTAAAAAGTCTGAAAAGTGTTTTGAAGTAATATTACAAAGTATTTTTCTTGTTTTTTAATCGACTTCAAAAAGGAGGAGGTTAAATTTTGCAATTCGAATAAATCTTCGACTCTCGTTTCGGAAATCGAACTGTTTACCTATGTTATGTATACAACACCTATTTAAACTATGTTAATTTATATGGAAACCTCGGTGCGCGATCCGACTCCAACTTGACCGCCACAGCTCCATTACATCCCTGATAGAAACAGGACCCATAAAATTAAGAATACATTCCACATTTCCAGGTCCTCCACGATTTCCACAAATCAGTCTCCAAGCTAACCCTAGAAGTGCTGTTCGAGCTGTTCTCCACGATCAAGCCTCGCTCCTTCTCCATTGCCAGCAGCGCTTTGCCCTCAGAAGGACAGAACGTCGACCTACTGGTGGCCGTGGTACACTACCATACCAAGCTGAAGAAACCCAGGCTTGGGCTGTGTTCCAACTGGTTGAAGAGTTTGGAGGTTGGCGATAGAGTGTATGGCTGGGTTAAGGCTGGGACGCTGGTGTTTCCGAAAGATCCTGTAAGTTTATTTAAATAATATGATTAGTGCTTGACTGCGATCCCACCTGATGGTAAGCAGTGAAACAATCGTTGATGTTAAGCCGCACTAGTTTATTAAGAGCATATTCACTCTAGCTAGTCCGGTCGCGTATTGCCAAACTGTATGCTGACCCAGACACCCATAGTCTGTACTGAACTACGTCGTGCTCATTGAAATCACAAACAAATTGGAGCAAAGTACATACGAGCTCAGAGCTTTCCGAGATTGTATGCACTTTGCTCGCTTGTATGTAAAGCAAACTGTGACATGCGAATATCTGTAACTGACTGACGTGTTTCATGATTTCCCGTAATTTTTTGTTATACTGTTGCGGTTGTTATAACTATCCGTGAAACTAAACAACTTTCCATAAAAAAAAACATACCTTTTGTGAATTAATTTAAGTTTTAACTTAAAAAAACCCCTTTGTTAGTATGACTAAAAATAATTTGAACTGTAACAACTAGTTATACAGGTTGTTAAAAAAACTAAGTGTTTCCAATTAGGTACAGTATTTATTAATTTTTCATAAGAAAGATGTACCTACTGACACAATAAATTTTACCTGTTTGTAATTTCGGTAAGATAATAACCAAATTGAGTCGATATGATAACTGATTGATAACAAAGTAAATTCATAAAAGAAGAACAGAAAATGGCGATTTGCATTGAATGCCAAAAACAAAAACTCAAATAGCAAGAGATGGCGTCACACCACGCCTTTTGTGCTTTAGGTATTTCCCAATCGAAAATTTTAAATACCTAGCACAAATATAAAAACGAAGAAATAAAAAAGGAATTAAAAGAACTCAATAGGTAAGTAATTTAAACCGACTTCAAAACTGTAATTGGTTTGGTTAATTAATAACGCAAAAGTGCGAAACGTAAATATGTCAACTGTTTTCCTACCAGCATAATCGTACCACAAACTAGCCAAGTTACAATCTTATTCCAATTATTAAGGCTTACATCGATCTAAAAATAACAGTTTTGAAGTCGCTTTTTAAAGTAACTCTATTTTTACACTTTATTAAATGTAGACCACTTGCATGCATTTTGCTCTAAATTATCAATACCATATTACATGCTACACGAGACGCTAAACGTCTGGACTCGTATGTATTTTGCTCTAGTATTTTAAAGCAAAATGTATTTTGATTCAGACATTCTCTGAACAGGTATACAGTTTGCTCTTCAACTACAAAGGCAAACTGCGATCGAACTCAGAGCAACCCCGGTCTGGGTCAGCATACAGTTTGGCAATACGCAGTCCGGTCGCTGTGGCGACGCTTGGGGGAGGCCTATGTCCTGCAGTGGACGTCTTTCGGCTGAGATGAAAATGATGATTCACTCTAGCCAGAAGAAGACACCCAAATTATAATAAGATGGGAAGACCGCAGCAGGCAAATTTATGTACGCGGTATAAATGGCGAGGCCAAACGCTTAGTCCGGACCGTAGAAGTTTCATAAACATAGGGGTAGATACTCGCTATACGTCGGCGTCAGGATGTCCGAGAGTAGAAAGTTTATATTGTTCAAAAACCTAATAATGGGTTTGGGCAGGGCATGTCTGCTGTATGTCTATCTGTGGGCCCGAAAATTATAGACTCTTAGATAAGAAGCCTGAGTTCCAACAGTGAGAATATTAAAAAGCCGATAAATACTAATGCTACTAGAATTAGATTGCCATTTTGGGTTTAGACTTAAGTCACATCTACTGGTCTAACCTCTAAATACTTGTTTTAGTACGACCGCACCTTCTTTTTCAGACAACACCTCACATTATGATCGGCCCAGGCACAGGTCTAGCGCCCTTCCGCAGCCTCCTACAAGAGCGGGAAGTACAAGGCACCGCTAACAAAGATGCCCTACATCTGATCTTCGGGTGCCGGTATAAGGAGAGGGATTTCCACTGTAGGGAAGAACTGGAAAGAATGGTTAAAGAGGATAAAATTAGCTTGTACTGCGCTTTCTCGAGGGACCAGGAGGATAAAATGTAAGTAGGCAATGTTCTTTATTAAAAGTTTAGCTGAAGTGGCAATGTGCTGAAAAAAAAGGAGGGATATGAATCGGCAATGGAAGATTTTTCCATATTTTTTTTTTTTAAATAATGTATAAAGTAGGGTTTAGGTTCTGGAGTGGCGACCACGTACTGGAAAACGCAGCGTTGGAAGGCCCCATACAAGGTGGACTGATGACCTGGTGAGGGTCGCGGGAATCCGATCGACATTGCGGCCCCTCTTGGGGGAAGCCTATGTCCAGCAGTGGACGTCTTTTGGCTGTAATGATGATGATTAATGTAAAATATCCAACTAATCAAACCTTAAAGTTGTGTTTGCAAGTTGCGCTCGTAATAGTTTATAGTATAAGGCAGCATTATTATTATGAAACTGTGTGTAATTGTTTGTTTTCCCAAAATAAATAAATAAATAAAATAAAAATAAATTATTAAGTCAACAAAGTGGTATTTGCTGAAATTGGACATTCCACTTTATTGAATTCTTTCAAATTATTGCCTAAAAACCTTGGCTAAGTATACTTTTTATCCCGGGAATATTTTTCCTTTGGAATTTTTTCTACTTTCACGCCAATGAAGCCGCTAACAGCAGCTAGTATTGTATATTTATCTACAAATATCTAATTATAATTTAAGACTAACACTAGGTTTAATGTAATTTTACTAACACGTGGATCTTTTTTTACCTGTAATATGAATAATAAAAATTTATTATAAAATGATTCCTTTCTATCCAACAGCTACGTCCAACACAAAATAGCTGAACACAGCGAGCGTCTAATGAAGTTAATAACAAAAGGCGCCTACATCTACATTTCGGGCAACGCGAAGAATATGCCCGACAATGTTCGCGACGCTTTCATAGAAGATGTTCTGAGTAAAACTGGAGGACACAGCCTTGAGGAAGCGAAGAGGTTGTTGAAGGATATGGAAGATACTGGCCGGTTACAGGTGGAAGCTTGGTAGAGGTTTTTTTTCTGTGTGCGCTAGCTCAAATCACTTAGTCTCAAAAAAATAGCTAATAGACAGAGAAACAATACGCAAGTAAATCTACAGACGCCATATCCATATTCACAACTAATTAAAACAATGTAAAATATGGCGTCGAAAATCTCCTCTCTGTAAACTGGTAATGTACCCATAGACTGGTGAAACTGAAATTCCAGCCTGTATGGCAATAGTTATCCTTTGTGGCTCTGTCAATAGTAAAATTCAGTCATTGAGCCACGCGAAGTATGTGTTTTAAGTTTATGTACAATTTATAACTTCTTTTGGTGTACAATAAAGTTTATTCTATTCTGTTCAACAAATAGAAAAAAAAAACATTACTCGCAAGAGACAGTAACTTTTTGTCTTTGTTGCTGTTTCCTCGCCGCCCTATGAGAGGTCGCGTCGCGTCGCCACATACAGGCACTTTCTCTATTAAAAATCACAAAGATTAGAATAAAAATGCTAATCATTTTATTAGTTTCGGTAGCAGACCTAGCCTTAGAATATCAAGTGGACTGATATTGTAAAAGGATAACAACTAGTCTTTCGTGTATATTTCGATGGTAGACTAAGTTATACGTCTTTTCAATCAACTCGTGGTTTTTAATATTTGTATATTTTGTCGGTAAAATACTAAGAAAAGCTAGAGAGTCCATTTGTTAGATACTCTATGTCACAAATTAATTTAAGGTACAGTATTGTACGGGTGTAGGAAGTATTTCAAGTTTTTTTTTTAAATTATTTATAATGTTCTTCATTTTTTCTTGTGTACACACTGAAGAGCTTTTTAAAGTCATAGCGTGTTGTGATAGTATAAAATCCATATAAAACTCGAATAATAATTATTATAATGCTGTGTTTTGTTTATATTTTTATAAACAGAATATTGTGATAATGTACCTTTTTAATATGGAATAAAAACAAGCAAATATTATAAAGTAATTTTATTTACTTCTTAACCTAAAACAAAGTCGTATTTATTTACAAACTAGAATTTTCTTTTAAAAACTAGTTATGTTAACTTAGTATGAACAGCTCACTCGTTCCAAAATTATTTCACTCAAAACCATATTGTTTACAGTTAAAATAATGTTTCCTTATTAGCAAGAATCTCAAACATATTACGGGTAGTCTATCCAGTAGTTACAATTGTTTGAATATTGCATGATTTTATTTTTAGTGAAAAACCATCAAATGACTTCTCCCACTCTGAATGGAGAGGGAGTGCAAGACTAGCAAACTAAAACCCGCGGGCCGCAGTAAGACTTTGTCCAGAAGAAGCGAATTCGTCGCAAAATGTTTCGCGCGATATGAGATACTACCCACCAATACATAGCGCCCACAAGCATCACGCGAATTCAAAATACGCGCGTAAATCGCGTAATTTCATCAAAATCGGTTTAGTAGTTTAATTGTGAAAGAGTAACAGACAGAGTTACTTTCACATTTATAATCTATAATATTAGTATAGATTAGGGAAGTGACACAACACTATGGATAACAGCGAAGCTCTTGCTTCTTAAATCATACTGAAGATCTGCTGCGGCGTATGGAACGTTCATTATACGAAGTTTTATTCTTGATGGTATAGAAGGATTACTTTTTGTACCGTAAAGTGGGGTTACTTTGGCCCTGAGGTACAACTTTGACCCAAACTCAATAATCAATAGAAACACAGTTTCTCATGTTCTTATTGGTTAATAAGCTTAAGAAAAAAGAAAAGAAATTGAATTTATTTGTGCCAAACATGGCGCATAACATAAAAATAAACAAAAACAATACAGAAAGAGTTTGGGAAGATATGCCAAAGTTGTTTTAAAGTTAAGGCCCAGGGCTAAATTTATACCAAATTGCTAAACTTATACTCTAGGGTCAAAGTGCCAAACTTATACCAATAGAGCCAAAGTTATACCAAAGTGCCAAACTTTTACCATAGGGCCAAAGTTACCCCACTTTACTTGGTATTAAAAAAAAACATTTTTTGCAATTAAAATGCATTTACCATCGTCATCACCTCTCCTTACGAACTATGGTCTATCGATTTAGGTGGTTAACTAAAGGTAAACAATCTTGGTATATGTTTTTATATTAAAGAGGTCGTAATGTATATATAATATACACAAAGATTATTTAAATTTAGTTTATTAGTTAACAACGATTTAGGTAAATACCTAGTTGCAAAGATTTTTACATACAACTTTTAGACAAAAAGACATGCCAAGATTGTTTACATTTAGTTAATTACCTAAACCGATAGAGTATAGCGTCTATTTTTAAGTCTAACTGGAGTTGGGCAGTCCCCACAGTTTGAGGTTGCCGGCGTCTCGCTTGCGCTCGGGCGGCTCCTTGTCCTCGCACGCGAACGCCACGAGGTAGCGCGACGGGTGCCACGCCACTGTGAACGTTGACGCCTGCACCGGGATCTCCGCTACTTTCTCACCTAGAAACGACAGTCATTTAATGATACTTGTAATTGTAAAGATTTGAAGAAAAAAGGGTTTATTTGCATCAAACATGTTCCCCTAGGTTGACTAGTAAAGAAGACCTAAGCCCCATAGCGCACTAGCTGCCAGGACGCGGCGGCCATCGAGATACATACATTAGTATGAAACCGCCATAGAGCGCGCGCACCTGTGGCCGCTGGCCGCGTGCGGACAGAAGCGCGCGCTCTATGGCGGTTTCATTTGTTTCACCTGGCCGCCTGCGGCCTGGCCGCTAGTGCGCGCCTGGCCTAAGGCATTTAGTCCGCCTATGTACTTTGTGCATGAAGTTAAGTACCTACCATACAAAATACAATTAACAATAACAACTCTATTTACTGTGAATAAAGCGGTGAAGGGAACATCTCGAGGAAACGTCGTTGTTGTCCTAGAACTTAAAATTCGAAGACGTGTTACATCCATCCGCAGCGGTCTTTCCGTGCGATTACAATTTGGGTATCTTCAAGACTAGAGTTAATAGGCTCTTAATAGTGTGCCTCACCATCAACGACTGCATCACTGCTTGATAATAAAATAATAAATAAAAACTCGTACAAAAATAAAGGTTTTAAAAAATTAAATATTAATAACAGTTGAGGAGCTCGTGGCTAGATAATAACAGCCGCACAGGTCGATCTTCAAGGTTAAGCACCGCTTGCCTAGGTTGGTTTGTGGATGGGTGACCATCTTAACATAACGAGTTTCCTCCGTGCCTCGGAAAGCACGTTAAGCCGTTGGTCCCGGCTGTCATTTGTAGATCTTTGGCAGTCGTTACGGATAGTCAGAAGCCAGTAAATCTGACTCCAGTCTTGCCATGAAGTACCGTGTTACCCCAGTTAATGAGTTGTGGAGGTCTGGTAGGCAGCCGCTCCTCGTAAAATACTGGTATTCAGCTAAATCCGGCTTGACTGGAAGCCGACCCCAATATAGTTGGGAAAAGGCTAGGCAGATGATGAAATATTAATAACAGTTTTTAACAGCAATAACACCTGCAAATTGCATTTATTTTTTAAGTCCTTTATTTTTGTACGAGTTTTCAAGCGCCAAAATTTGCAGAGCCTAACTTCAGACTCGCCAAGTTATAACGGCCGTACTGTACTTAAAATGTTGAAAGTAAGACTTACCAGTCTCAGTGTCTCCTATGTCAATGATGTGATCTTCGCTAGCTGACGCTAGGAGGCGGCCGTCGAAACTGAACGACAGAGTGCGGACAGGCCATTCTAATCTGTAACAAATAGAAAACAATTAATTGATTATGAGTTTTGCTCGAACAATTAAAGCTTTATTATTATTAAAGGCCATTTTTATGACCGAAACTCACACCGCTGCGGTTGGCGGACACATAAGGGTCCGTTCACACAGACCGGCTCGGAGAGGAGAGCAGATTTTTTATCACGTTGAAAACAAAGTTTTAAGTATTTGTAATAAAATAGTTTGTGTATTTTGTCATAAAGAATGCTTGAACGCGCAGTGTACATGCAAAAAAAACCTTACTACAAATACTTAAAACTTCGCGAGCCTCTCCGAGCCGGTTTGTGTGTACGGACCCTAATTCTCAGCGACCATTCTTGTCCTCTTTCATACGATTTTGTCACCGGAAGTATACCGCACGGTTTTAAGCCAGTTTAGTGACCATACTACACAAACGGTTGAGGAGCTCGTGGCTAGATAATAACAGCCGCACAGGTCGATCTTCAAGGTTAAGCAACGCTTGCCTAGGTTGGTCTGTGGATGGGTGACCACCTTAACATAACGAGTTTCCTCCGTGCCTCGGAAAGCACGTTAAGCCGTTGGTCCCGGCTGTCATTTGTAGATCTTTGGCAGTCGTTACGGATAGTCAGAAGCCAGTACATCTGACTCCAGTCTTGCCATGAAGTACCGTGTTACCCCAGTTAATGGGTTGTGGAGGTCTGGTAGGCAGCCGCTCCTCGTAAAATACTGGTATTCAGCTAAATCCGGCTTGACTGGAAGCCGACCCCAATATAGTTGGGAAAAGGCTAGGCAGATGACTACGCCAAAAAAAAAGAGTTTTCATTAACGTTTGAATCCCCAACCGGTCCTATGAGACCGCGCTGTTATTGTTTTACTATTGTGTCTCGTTTCGCGGGTATCTGAGTAATTAATACGAAACGTCTAAATAAATGGTTCACGAAAACGCTAGAAATTTTAAACCAACCCCGTTTATGCTTATGTGCGGCGGGAAGCTGCTTTATTCGGAGCGCAACAGGCCGTTGCATTGACCCTACAAGCGGCGTTGGAACGCCTTCCACAAGGTAGACTGGTGAACTGGTGCGGGGTGCGGGAATTCGATGGATGCGAGACGCACAGGACCGGTCGTTGTGACAACATTCAGCACTGTCTGCAGCTCCAGGGATGGGTATGATGAGCCTCACCTGGAGAACACTCTAAGACAGGCCAGCTCGTTGACGTCCCACAGCGAGACCAGCGCGTCGGCGGAGCCCGTGGCGAAGTAGCGCCCCGTGGGGTCGTGCTCGATGCAGATGCAGGTGCCTGGGTGCGCCTTCAGCACTGTCTGCAGCTCCAGGGATGGGTATCTGAACAAACATAAACCATCATCAATATCAGCAACCCTGAATTATTTTATCAATCATACACTGTCAACAGTATCAGCAAAGCTTATTGTAGTTAAGATTGTTTTAGAGCCATTTTTCAATAGTGGGTCAACTTGTATTTGCATAGAAAACATGTCAAACAACCATATTTATTTGTCTGATAAAAGTTATCCCACTATTAAAAAATCAGCCCTTTATGAAGTAAGAGTATTTATTGTGTTCTTGAATCTACAGATATATGTAAAACTATACTTACGACAATATATGCACACAGCCAAGTCCATTGGTCAAGTAGAACAAATCAGATGTGTTGTTCCAAGAGATCTCGTTCACTTCAAAGTTGAATTGTTCCTCAACTACCTAGAATGAAATAAACATTTTGTGTTAATAATTTAATAGTTTCTTTTTTATTATTCGCAAAATCATGTTGGAATAAATGCCACTATGGCCCACATACAATGGTCCATCAAGGATGGAGTGTGGAAACCAAACCACAAAGATCCCTTCTGTGTTCCTTTAGAAGCTTCTTATGGAGGTTCTTTGGGGAAGTGTCCCAAAGAGACATTATCCAAAATGTATGAGGTTTTTTTATTGCGTCTTGTTTGCCAGCCTTTTGGCTTTTTTTTTATTGTGCAAAAGCAATCAGCCCTAAGCAAATCTGTTTAGTAATGCTGTTATGCAAAGTGGCTTCCCTTTGGAAGCACCTACTCATCTGTATTATAGAGCTACTGCCCGTCTTTGAAGTCAAAGATATAATGTCTATTCACCTATCACAATAAATAACAGTGCGGTCTCATAGGACCGGTCGGGGATTCATGAATTAAGCTAAATACACAAACTTACCACTTTATAAGTCTTGGTGTCAATAAAAGAGACCAGATCTTCCTTGTTGCCCACAGCGATGGTGCTGCCGTTGGGTGACCACGCAATGTTGATGTTCTCTCCTTTCGTAGCTATGGTAGCTGCACATTTGTGTGTCCTGGAAGAGGCACAAGTTCTATTTGATATCTTGTTTTATTAACAACTTTAATTCTTCTCTAATTTAGTGTGAATATGAAAGAAAAGGGAGTTGGAGATAGTGTTACAGAATGGGAGAAAAAAACATGACACAAGGGCAGGTAGAAGAGTTTCAATCTATTGAAAGCCTAATGATAAAATCTTATTTTTTTAATTTATTGAAAGTAGAGAAAGAATTACCTAATGTATGAATTTGAAACTTTTTAATAAATAATATGTGGCTTAGGCTTTAAGAAAATTCTGCTGAAGTCATAATCTCATTGCAGCAAACTGTAGACTGGCCCATAATGTATGTAACATGGTAAACTTTTGCATTTACCTTGTATCCCATATTCTCACAGATTTGTCGCCACTGGCTGTACTTAACAAGTCAGGATGAGAAGCATGCCAGCATAACTGATCAACGGAGCCCGTGTGACCTCTGAAGATAAAGTCTTGGACCTAAAACATGAAGAAAAGACTTATCGGTCTATACACAAACATCATTCGGCTAACTTTTTGACGACCAAAACATAACCTTACTTTTAAAATATTACGTGTGAATATGAATTATTATTCAGTTAAACTTACCAGTCTATTTCTCTCTAGCGTAAATATAGCCACGCTTTTATCAAACGAACCTGATGCCAGCCGTTTACCGTCACAAGACCATCCTACTGAATGCACTTTGGAAGAATGAGCAATATATTCCCGAACTAGATTATGCGATACGAAATAACTTCGTAATTCTGCTAAATCCTCTATAGGAGCCTGCGGAGGTTTACTTTCTTTCATTTTATATTAGTAATCTGATCGTAAACTAGTAAAAACAAAATCGGCGGCACCGGACGGAACGGCAACAAAATATCACCACGCACAAACAAAAACAAGACAGAACCACAGAGTACAATATTTTTTTTTATTCACCCCTAGGGAAGTCTTTGAGCATATTGCCTAGTCTTACGTTATTCTTATATGAAAAGTTTTTTGTTTGTACGATCATTTCTTTTCTTTCCAATAGAATACGGATAGAACATTAATTTTCTAATGTTTTTGTAGTATTTGGCAGCAAATGTATAAGTTAATAAACTTCGCAGAGTTATTCTAGTCAATTCCCTCAACTCCATTTCAATGAGATCGCGCCTATTTCACATATAATTTGCGTAAGCATGGATAATACAAATCAAAAGTTTCAAAAATATATAAATTGTTTCGACAAAATCAGCCCAATGTATTATGGTAATATTTTTTGACCTGCTCGAAGGCTAAGAACTCACGGAGCGATTTTCGCCCGCGGCCGCCGCGGTTGCGGGCCCGCAGCTTCTGTAGAATTTAGATACATATGTAAAAAATTAAAGCACAACTCACGACGCGTTTTACGCCCGCGGTGTCGGCTGTTGTATGCGGCTCCCGCTGTACCGGCGGGCAACTAGTAGAATCGCGCGGGCCGCGGTTACCCGCAGCCTCAGCGGGTGGCGCCCGCGCGCTCTGCGGTCGGTCGGCGGGCGACCGCGGGGGCCGGCGGGTGGCGGGAGGTACAGAAATCGAACACTATTTTGCAACCGCCCGTCTTGCGGTCATCGCCCGCCAGGTCTGCGGGCGATGATCGCAACCGCGCCGGCTGCGTAACCACGCAAATAACCGTTCTCGTGAGTTTTGAAATAAAACCGCAGTTCCACGACCGCGGCGGTCGCGGGCGAAAATCGCTCCGTGAGTTCTTAGCCTTAAGGGGGATGTTCCAGCTTAGCCCGCGAAATTCAAATTTTCTTACGTTTTTTGCAATTTGAAAGCTAGTGATAAGTTGTATAAAGTTAAAAATACTTAAGCGGCTGTAAAACGTAACTAGTTACATAATTATAAACATAAAAATCATTAATACAAGTCTCCAAGCTCACCTAAGTGTAGGAACGATTTTTTCGAGGTCAAAAACGTTCTTGCAACTAAGTGAAAAACGTAAGAAAATTTGAAATTCGCGGGCTACCTGAAGCATTCACCTTAAAATATTATGCTTCCATGCCTTCCATTGTCACTAATGTTTTTTATTAAGGCCGGCGCACGGCGCCCACTGCCGGCATGGCATGGTATGGCGTGGCACAGCAGATTATGTTGCGGTATGCCACGGCGTTCCGTGGCATGGCAGGTTGTGCTTCGAACTCTAATGCCAAGTAACATGAACTATAAAACTCATTTAAATAAGATTCAAAATAACTTTATTAATATGTAATAAAATGCTTTCCCATGACATGACGTGCCATGACGGCACTAGGCGCCGGCCCCTACTCCCGTCCAATGTTTGGTATTGTAAGGCCTTGTAATATTTTGTAAGTATTCATAAATAAAACGAGAATTATTATATTAAATCAATTTTATCACCATCAACAATAATAAGAACAGTTATCTTTTGCCGATGTAGCGTCGCCGCCAACATTTGATTTGAGTATGAAAATACGCAACCGGTCCCAACCATATTATATGCATAAATAAAATATGCAGACACTTCTCCTGAAAAATATAAAAGAAAACACCATTAACACTTTCTCTACTCAGGTAAAATAAATATTACAAAACTCTTTTAGCAGCAGGTAAAGTTCTGAGTTTCTACCCTACGAGGGTATGCAGAAATGACAGAAGCAAGCGAGAAATCTTGTTAACTTTCGATATAGGTCATTTAAATATGAATCGGGACCAACAAAGAATCGGACATGATTCTTCGCGCTCGTTCGGAACCCAAGAAAAGGAACACGATCAGAATTATTTTCTAGCGCAGGTAGTGGAGGTTAGGTACGAGTACAGGTATCTTGAGGTGACGATCTCGTGGCTAGATAATAACAGCCGCACAGGTCGATCTTCAAGGTTAAGCAACGCTTGCCAAGGTTGGTCTGTGGATGGGTGACCATCTTAATATAACGAGTTTCCTCCGTGTCTCGGATAGCACGTTAAGCCGTAGGTCCCGGCTGTCATTTGTAAATCTTTGGCAGTCGTTACGGTTAGTCAGAAGCCAGTAAATCTGAGTCCAGTCTTGCCATGAAGAACCGTGTTACCCCAGTTAATGGGTTGTGGAGGTCTGGTAGGCAACCGCTCCTCGTAAAATACTGGTATTCAGCTAAATCCGGTTTGACTGGAAGCCGACCCCAATATAGTTGGGAAAACGCTAGGCAGATGATGATGATGACAGGTATCTTGAGGTGTAGATACCTACAGTGGACCCCCATTACTTACGTCCGTAGGAACGGAACCCTCAAAGTCAGGCATAAGTCTCGCTTACAGTGCGATAAATAAGCAAGTTATGCAGAACACTTATTTCCGCTGTTACAGTAAAAGGTAGTTGTGCCTAACAGTCACACAAAATCTATTTCTATGAGTAATCATCAATGACATACTCGGTTTATACAGAGTAATGCGTCGGTTGCAGCGACCGCAATCACCGTGCGTGCGAGCCATTAAATATTTGCATCTCTTTAAGAGCAATAGCTCACTAGCGGCCAGGTTGCGGCGGCCATCGAGATTCGAGATACATACATTAGTATGAAATCGCCATAGAGCGCGCGCACTTGTGGCTGCTGGCTGCGTGCGGCCTGGCAAGAGTGTGTGTGTGTTGTGTGACTTTTTATCCTGGGAGGATTTTTACTGACACCAGCTAGTCAATAATATTTTGAACTTACGACCAAAGAACATTTCACTCTTGGTGGGGTTGAAATTATATGGCCCACTTGAGCGAAATCCCGTTTTATCACATTAGCAGGCAGTACGGCCGAGCGTAATAGGGCACCACACTTATTTCTTAACATTTTGCAAGAATTCGCTAGCGATTTTCTTGTTGGTTTTCCTTGACAGACTACGTCAAATTGATATTTGAAATTAGGTACAATTTGTTTTTACAGGAAAAAGTTGATTTTATTGCCAGCCTGTAGTAAATATTAACTCCTAAACATTCCGGAATGTTCATTGTGGCGACACTTGAGGGAGGCCTACGAGTATGTCCAATTGCCGTCTTTCGACTGAAATGATGATCATACCGTCACTTCTGCACAGCGACGGCGACGGCGCAAGTAGATTTCATAGCTTAGAACCTTACTTGTAGCTTAGAGGTAGACTGGTTCTGAACCAACTAGCCTGAGGCCCTAACACGAGCTCTTAATGCGATCCATATTATGACGATTTTAACTGAACTGTTACGGGGATGGCGCTAGCTAGGGTGTCTTTTTTTAGGTGGGAAATCATCAATATGACTTCTCTTCTCGCGGAGCGGGAGGACGTGCCAAACATTTAGTGACTAAAACCAACTCCTATTCCTTGTTTTTCTTCGTTCCAGGGCCCCGGGATTCAATTCGGGGTGCAATCCAGGACCTCAATAAGTAGGCTTCGAGTCTTCGACCCTGCTGGACCCCTATAGTTTGCCGAAATCTTTTTGAGGCGTGAGTTGAATAATACCCACCGTCAACGACTTGGACGGGGTCCGGACGGTTGCCAGACGTCCGGACGGTGAGCTACCCATTGCTCACCGTCCGCAAGCATAGGTACGCCCAAGATGGCTGGAAACCGAAGACGGGATCACGGTGGCTGCAAGGCTCGACGGCCGCTAGCTCCATTATTTCGTTCGCACGCCTCACATTTTAACAAGTCATGGTAAGGCCCCTGCCATTTTAATAATGTCGATAAAGTTTAACATGCTTTGAAACCACTGATATTTTGGAGTGCATTGAAATTTTGAAATTATGCTGATGAAAATCGGGGATTTATATCATAAAAAATATTCATATAGTTAAAATATTTTAATAATTTTTATTACGTATCACATCATTCACTTATATTAAACAAACAACTTGTTTTACTTACTCATTACTTTAACAATATAATTAAGTATGTACTACATTAGTACATTTAATTTCATTAGTGGATGGCAGTATGCATCCAATATTTTTCTTTCATCCTTTGTATACCCATAATCAAAGATAACATCGACTTATTAGCGACACCACTAGCATCTCTTTTTAATGAATGCATCGAGGAGAGTCTGTTCCCCGATCAGTTTAAAATTGCACGCGTACTGCCAGTTTTCAAAAAGGGATCAAAGACGGACCCTGGGAACTATAGACCCATTTCTCTCTTGCCAATATTATCAAAATTATTTGAAAAAATAATGAAGGATAGACTCATTAAACATTTAAGGATGTACGATATCCTAAATGACCATCAATTTGCTTACCAATCATCATTGGGAACCAACGATGCTATTGAGGCGTTAGTGGACGAAGTTATTTGTAACTTGAACAAAAAACTTAGAGTAGCTGGTATATTCCTAGACCTCAGTTCTGCCTTCGATACTGTGGACCATGGTATTCTCCTGGCTAAGCTGGAACATTATGGCGTACGGGAAAATGTTTTGAAGCTATTTGGCTCTTATCTGCAGAATAGACGGCAGTACGTGGAGATAAAATCGGTAGTAGATGGTGAGGAAATTATTTATAGATCTGATCTACTTACAGTATGCCGTGGTGTTCCTCAGGGGTCTGTTCTTGGACCAATTTTCTTTATTGTGTTTTTGAATGATTTGGTGGAGTATATCGAGAAACGGATAAAAGACACAAAACTGATAATCTTTGCTGATGACACAAATGCGATAGTTGCTGCAGACAATATACTGGAATTAGAATCCAAGATCAATGCTCTCTTGGAAGCTTTTGAAAACTGGTTTAGAACAAATAATTTGAAACTTAACATTAGTAAAACAAAATGTGTCTTATTTAGGCCTACAGTACGGAATAATGCCAAGTTGGAAATTGTATCTTGTGGCAACAATGTCGAAATAGTTGATAGTGTTAAGTTCTTGGGTGTGCACATTGATTCGTTGTTGAATTGGAAGGTTGAGACATTATCTTTAACGAAATCTATTAGCTCGGCATGCTATGCGATTAGGACACTGAGGGAAGAGTTGAGTTTGCCCCAACTTAGAGGTGTGTACTTTGCCTTGGTGGAGTCCAGGCTAAGATACAGCATCGAATTTTGGGGCAATAGTTACAGGTACAACGTACAAATGGCATTCGTGATTCAGAAAAGAGCTTTAAGGACTATGCTCCGCATGAAACAGACGAAATCCTGCAGAGACCATTTTGTTAATCAAAAAATCTTGACAGTACCATGCCTTTACATCTTAGTGTTGCTAAGCAGCTTAGTCAAAAATTTGCACAAAATTGAGACTGATGAGCAGAGACAAACTAGAGCTAGCACACGTAGGAAAGATTTGCCCAATACTGTTCAACCGAAGTTAAAAGTTGTAAAACATAGCCCGAGGTATCAGTCTGTGGTTTTGTATAACAAGTTGCCTATAGAATTAAAAACGATATATAGTGTCAATTTATTTAAAAATAAATTGAGGACCTACTTGTTGGGGAAAGGCTACTACAGTATCAATGAATTTTTAGATGACAAATGACATAGCAACTTATTTTATCGCTTTTGTGTTTATTTGATTATTTTATTGCTTGTTTTTATTACTTGACATTTATAATGTATTGTACTATAATTTTTAAATATTTATTGGTTTTATTGACTTTGCGACATGTATATTTTGATTAATTAATTTGATGAATTTTATTTTAATGGCTATTATAATGCTTTATGCTTTATTAAAAAAAAAAAAACAAGTTTCAACACAATGTATCTGTGACACACGACATAGCAACTTATTTTATCGCTTTTGTGTTATTTTATTATTTTATTGCTTGTTTTTATTACTCGACATTTATAATGTATTGTACTATAATTTTTAATTATTTATTGGTTTTATTGACTTTTTGACATGTATATTTGATTAATTAATTGATGAATTTTATTTTAATTGCTATTATAATGCTTTATGCTTTGCTTTATTTTTAAAAAAAGTTTCAACACAATGTATCTGTATTGTTATGAAATATACTACTTATGACTTATGACTTATACTTTGGTCCATAATAAATAAAAAAATAATACATTCATAGATTCTAGTCGAAAACGCCTCGACCAGCGACTTGTTCACTAACCACACTGTTTTTTTTCTTAAATAAAACCATGCCACGCACTAGGAATTATTTAAATTACCACATACGTGGATTATACTATTGTTCAAATTCTTATCACATAATAGATCACAGGTTGTTCTTATTCACTAAAAAAAAACATTAAAATATTCCCATGTCAATTTGGAAAATAATCCTTATTACTCTTGAACTTTGAAGGTACTTGAAGAATTTGGACATCCCATCCATATACACTAAACGTTTTGCAAACACATTAATTGTGCGTTCAGCTGGAGAGTGAAACTCCCTGCCAGACCCTGTGTGTCCCGACAGCTAAAACCTAGAAGTCTAATAGGTGTAGGTGGTCACATCAAGGCATGCATGCTCTAACGTTAACCACTTCAGGCTCGCGCTTAACTACTACCTCACTTGATGGGAAGATATGGCGAAAATATGGTCCGATTAGCCTTTTCTCAAGCCAAACTGATTCCGAGTTAGGTGATTTCCATCTTCAGTCTGGGTACTTCGCCCTAGCAATGATAAACTTTTCCAAACCCTGCATTTGTTTGTACAGAGAGAAAGTAGAACAATTCAAAATGGCGGCACACTCTCTTATGACGAAATAGAAACTACTTGGAGTATTCTCTTTTAATTCTTCATCAAACTTTTTGTGCCAATCCTTAGATCTGTTCATGAAATCTTCATCGTAATGTCTAAACCAGTACTTAAATTCTGATACGTTAGCCTCATTTATCAAAGGTTCGAAATTGTCTTCCCAAGCAATTCTTTCTTCTACCAATTTCTTTTGTTCTTGCAAAATGTTTAGAGGTAATTCGTCGTCAGAATCACTTTCATATTTCGTCTTAACCGGTTTTATAGACTGAGGTTTAGCTTTTAGTTTCTCAAATTCTGTACTATTTTTACATTGCTCGATTTTCTTACTTAATATTGGTTCTAAATTAGCAGGAATGTCTTGTAAAAGATCTTCCTTTTCGGCCTTTATTTTAATGTACAATTGATTTACATCATATTTCTCTTCGTCAAACTTAGGATCGCCTTTCGGTATTAAATCGTCAATTTTCATTTCTTCTTCTCCTTCAAATAGTTTTGATTCCCATTTTTCATCAATAACTTCATCTTCAACTGTTTTATCCTGATTTTGTTCCATACCAGTTTGTTCTAGAATACTGATCTGCGGATTAACATTCGATTGATTCTCTGACATTTCAGTAACAATGGAATTCGCTCTAGTTAACGCATCACTCGCTTGCTCGGCAGTCAGGTTTGGTATGTCATTTTGAGTAACATTACTATCATTCAATATACTTCCCATCTGAGTTTTCTGAATAGCTAAGCTAACCGCTTCTTGCATTTGACTAATCAAATCAGCTTGTTTAAGATTATAGTAACCACTAATTAGTTCATCTACTTTCTTTTTGACTTCAAAACGATTCACTTTAGCTCTTTTCCTAGGTTCTGTTGATGTACCTTCATTGCCAAAGACATCGGCTTTTCTTTTTCTAGGTTCCCTAGGCGTTTTGTACTCCTTAGGGATTGAAATTTTATATTTTTTGCAAGCAGCCAGAATTAATTCTTTAATCGTTTGCTCCCTGTCAAAAGTGTCTGGATTAAAAGGTGGGAATACACTGTCGATATCACTGAAGTCACTGATACTGGCGCGATCTTCGTACAGGGATTCATTGTTAGGCAGCGGAAGATGATCTTCATTATTCGCATACATGTCTTGTCCGATATTTAGTTCTATCTCATCTTTCACATCTAGCTCTTCAAATGAGTCATTGAAAATATTCTTGTCACTATCTTCTTCTGTTATTATAAATACTCTTTTATCTTCTGTTATATTTTCGGATGTTTCCTTTTCATTACCCTCTCCTTCTTTCATACTATTATCAATTACATCTACGTTTTCATTTACTCCCGAAACTACTTTTTCATTTGCTGCGCTTTCTGAATTAACTTCTTCGATATCATTTATACTCTGATTTGTGACATCAGAAACTACTTTTTTATTCACTGGATTTTCTAAATTATATAATGAAGAGGTTTCTTCATTATCTTCATCCATACTCTGATTAGTGATATTAATATTTTCACTGTCTGTAGAAACTGTTTTTTCATTATCTGGGTGTTCAGAATCAGTGTCACTTCTATTTTCATGCATACTTTGATCAACGTCTTCTATATTTTTCGTTAATTCAGAAATTTCTTTTTCTTGTGCTTGCTTTTTTAAATTACAACCAAATCTGTTATCTTCTATAATACTCAAATCAGAGTCATTAACTTTATCAGTTTCCATAGCAGTATCATTTTCATTCACTGGATTTTCTGAATCATATCCATGATCGCTTTCTTTCTCGTTACTCACGTTTAGTTCATCTTCACATGTGATATGTTCTTTCTTTGGCGGATTTGTTATCATCCAATTTCTATTTTCACAATTTTTCACATAAACCATTTCTGTTTTACTCTTTTTTGTGACTATTGTGCCAAGAATGACTTTGCTAAACGTTTTTCTTTCTTCACTGACACCCTTGATTATATTTTCAGAATTAGTGTCTGCTAGCTCTAAATATTCACAAGCATAGTTAAGAGAATATCGGGTAAAGTCTTCACTTAGAAGTTCTCTTATTTCTTGATCCTGATTGTGTTCTATTATAATTTCTGTGTAATCAGTCATAGGCGTCAATGTTGGGGAAAACATATGTTTAGGAATTACTCTTCCCTCATCTTCTTCAGGTATTTTGCTAATTAAATTGATTGCTGTCTCATCTTGCAAGTTTTTGTTGTTCAGTGGTCTGTCACTCATATGTTCTAAATATACATTGTCATCAGTATCGAAATAATGTTGTTCTGCCATGTGAAGGCTGGACTTACAAAGTGTTATTTTTCTAAACTGCATATAGCTGCACCATTCTCTAAAAGAAAACAACCTTGAGCTTGGTTCTGAATATTTTCCCATCCTGTATGATTTGGGAAGATTCCTCTCATCATTTATCCTTTCGACTGCATCTGACAACTTTTCCTCATAATCGCCATCTAGCCCGAAACACATCTTCAGTGCGACAAGAACGTAGGACATGGCTACACCTTGATAATCAGGCATTAGTACTAATTGTGCCTTCGATTTGCTGTTCATATCAAGAAAGTCACAGCGATGGAAGCACATCAAGGAGTAAATCATCGGTTTTATATCATTAGGGAGGCATAGTTCTAACAGAAAATCATCAATAATTTTCCTCATATCTGGGACTTTTGGTGTTCCCAAGTCCAGTTTACGTAACAAAGTCATGGCAAAAGCTCGAACTCTATGTACGTTACAGACTTTGCTGTGTATGAACTTCAACCACTCTTCTTGTATACTTTTAACATTGATGTCGTCAGGCAGAAATCTTTGTATGTTGGAGAAATTTAAGCGTTTTTCTTTGATGTATCTTAATAAATGGTACAGTTGTATGTCACTATTGTCTAGATTTAGTGCTAAGTACAACATTGCTATGATGACGCCTTTTGAAAGGAACTTGATGTCTCTCTTGGAGCCATCCATTATAACATTCTTATTAATTTTCGAGTTTTTCTGGTCATTTCCTGGTTCTTCTTCTTCCTCATCTGGTATAGGGTTACTGTTACTATTTTCTTCAACCATGAAACTCGGAAATGTTATATTTTCATTATTTCCTTCTTCTTGGGGTTTTTCTGCAAATCTGTTAAAATAATTTAATGTCAGTTGAATAATAAATTCTCAGTTCTTATTATATCTACAGAGTAAATCATAAATTAATAAGATTTAGGGCCTGTTTCACCACCTATGATTAAGTTTCGAGTATCTTACTTGGCAGATAATTTCATACAAATTCTGTTCCATTTTTGAATTTATTCAGTGAGTAGTGCCTACTCGGACATTGTGAAACAGGCCCTTAAGTTTATAGGGCATTCTGACAAATGGTGTGTATTTGTCAGAATGTACAATATATTTCATTGGCTTTGTTATTTCTCCAGGCTTTGATAATGTTACCTAAGAGTGACTTCATTTGACAGAAAATTAACTCAGTTTTTCTGTCAGGAAGTTCTGTGGGAATTTCTCAGTAGAAGCCAGAGTGAACATTTGTGCCCCTGATAACAATAGGCTCAGTCTATATTGTAAAGGCTTTTTTGAGGGTGAAAAATTGTCATATAAGTTCTTCCACTCTAGGAGTGTCAGATTTCTACAGACAAACTTGCCTGCATTTATCTGTTATCTTTTTTCCAGAATACAACTCTTTCAAAATCCCACATTATATTTATTACAAGGGCCTTGCTTATATGTATTTGATTAGAGGAATGTAAAGCCATGTCTTATTAACTTCAGAGATTTTGATGTTACGGTTTTGATGTAAGTGTGAATACATTTTTTAAACTGTCTATATTTTCTAAACATACCACAAGGTTTTGCTACAAGGTACAACTATTTAATATGGGACAAAAACAATACATAATAGAGACCATGACTTACCTCAATGCGTCTTTATTCTGGTATTTCTTGATATATCTAGTCCAGATCCACAAGAGTTTTAATTTAAAACTTGGTTTAGCTCCAGCAGCAACCAGCTCATCAGCCAGACCCGATATTACGAAGTTATATGCGTGCCATTTGTACCATTCTCCGCTCACTGGAAACATAACCATTTCCTAAATAAATATTGTATGCTTGCTTTTGTATAAAGATAATGTTTGACACATAGATAGACCTACATTGTAGAATTGTGCAAAAGAGTCAATGCAGCCCTGGGCTAGAGAAACTGAAGGAACATGGGAGTATTTTAAGGTCTTAACAGCAAAGAAATGATATAGAAATGTGACAGTAGGTACCTGATTAGGAAGTGTTTTGCATTGAACAAACGCAATACAACACATTTTACTCATTAATTGCACAATATTGACAGTTTACACAATTAACTTATTTTCAGTCACAGCTAGGTACTGCAAGCAGATAGGAAAACCGCCGAAAAAGCACCAATACGTAAACCAACTTACTTTGAATTTTACTATCGTTAATCCTAACAATTTTCCTCCTCGTTCCCATTGCAAAAGTTCCATCTCCCAAGGTTTTTTGTTCCACCACTGTTTCGCGCACATTTGTATTTTGCGTGCCACATTCAACACAGTAATAATATCCATCTATCAGTTTTAAATCCTCGCCGCCACACACTACGCAGGGATCGGCAGACTGCATTTTAACTTTTTAGTCAGGTAAAGACAATTGAAAATAAATAAAAACATGAATCACATCATCACATGTGTTTTTTTGACTCCCGCCTTCATCTGTCTTGTCAATCAATGTCAAAATAAAATTACAGTGTTGCTGTATACAATAAATATGCACCAAAAAAGCAAACCTCAATCAAGGAAAAGTTGGACATTTTTGTTATTAAAACGATCGTTGATAAAACAAAATAATACAATGACTAAATTGCTTGACAAAAGCCGTTAATTTCGTACTAAAAAATGTATTATTTTTTAGGTAGTAATGCATGTTGCTGAAATTGACGTCTAAATTGTTGCCATCGCAAAACCATTTCTACTAAATTAGAGTTATAGTATTAGACAAGGTAGTTTGAATTTCTTTATCTCTGTAAAATTGTGCCAGAACTCTAAGCAGGTTTTAATAAGAAAACTGAAAATCATCTGTTTGTAAGGTATAATTGAAGAGTATGGATGTTGGCAGTAAAGAAAAATATTGATGTATCGATATTTATATAAATATTAATATCGGCCTCCTCAGGAGAAGGAATGGGCCGTAATTTAACACGCAGGCTCAGCACAAATTGGTGGATAGTCTAGCTCATAAAAAGTGAAAATATTTTTTATACAAAATAAACAGTTTTAATACATGAGAATCTTATTAAATAATAAGAATATTCTAATATTTTCAAAATAAATTTATTATTTCAGGCTAACCGGTATTTGTCCAGTAACAAAAATAAAAACATAGTAGTCATAGACAATATTATAGTTATTACTTACTTAGCTTTTAATACTATTTCATGCTAAGGATTCGGACTACTACTACAAATTTGAGTCAAACTGTTACTTTATTATAATATGTTATCGTCTCCTTACAAATAAAACAAAGATTTCTAGAAGTGCTGATAACTTGTAAAGTAATTGGTTATTGTTAATGTAATGATTCGAGAAATAAACAATTCCAATATTGAGTATACGTCATTTCTAAATTTTTTAAACATTAATACTAATGGTCAGGAGGCCTATAGTTTCGCACATTCCACAATCACTGCAGCTTGCAGCACAGTCCACCGTGCTAAGAAAGTAGTATGGGTGTCTTGTCAGTATTGCGCTAATATGTCGCCATATATTCTAAGTCAACCGTCAAGATGACATAAAAAAAATCCGTATTTTTATTTTCAATTTTAATCAATTTCCTTTTAATAACTCATCTAAAAACAAAATGTGTTCGATATGGGATGTGGTACGTGTGGAATTCTGGAGGTGTCCTGGCTTGCGAGTGAACGTGACCCAGCGCCGCAACGCCGCCGATGACTACGACTCCACCGCGCCCATGATGTTGAAAAGCAGCAGATTCTAGACTAAATGTGCTCACCAAAAGCATTATGATAATTCATAAATTTCAAGTTACAGTTGTATAAACATTTTATTCACTTTGATCAACAAAATTTCTCATTTATCATTTTAATTATAATCATTAGTAAATACACGGATTGTTAGGACATGTTCACTGTTCAACAACTCAAAGCAGACTGACTTTGTCCAAAATGACAGTTAGAACCACCACACCACAAACTTAGCTTTTTGATATTAAAAAAAATACTATCGAAATAAGATGAACTCTGACAAATCAATTAATGAGAATAAGGATTGTAATGTTGTTAATAAAAAAAAATCTTCAGCATAACATTCCTTTTTTGCAGTCGGTTATATTTGCTATGGTAGTTTTCTCAAATAACGGTATGGCAACTGGAAAGTAGAAACACTGTAAAAGTGGTAATTTTCGTAGCGTATTGCTGTCCGTCATCAATAACTCGCGTATTTCGGGCGTGTGCTCCTTTTACGCATTTATTGAAATAAACTAACCGTTTTACACTACCGCCGACGCACACGAGCGTTCGCTCCGCTATTTGCCGCTCAAAGACTGTCATGCTATCGTCGTTTCCACCACACCCCTGGGTATCGTGAATCGTTGCTGTGAACTGTTGCGTGTTTAGTGCCGACGGCAGCGTTTGAGGCTGTTGTACGGGTTGGATTACGTTAATCTGTGTCTGGTGTAGTGTTATGTGTATAAGTTAGCGGGTTGCATAGTTGTGTTGTTGAGCGCGGGACACATTGATGGGCTGTGTCGCGCGCGTCTGGCAGGCGGCTGAGGGGCCGCAGCGGCGGGTTCTTGCTTCGTGGAGGGTCTACGATAAAATCAGCCACACTGGAACTGATGGAATTAGAGAATATCGTCGCGAACACTGTTTATTTGAAAGCCAGAGAGGGTAGGTATCTCATGCTTTATTTTATGACACTTGTTTTCGGAATCTTAGCTTAACTCCACAGCAGAAGACGCTTATGAGATGATTTAGGAGTATTTCACTGTTATTTTTATGTTCAACGTAATATTCATTCAGTTAGCTAATGTTAAAACCTAAAAATGAACTTTGATTCTTGTTTAACTTTGAAAGTAAACTTGTTCCAGTCAATATATTATAAGAAAAACTATGATTTTTTTATCACAATAGTTCTTATTAGATTTTTACAAGATTACTAAACTGACTTCTTTTTTATGGCTTTGACTTTGCAAAGCATGGTCATAGCGTTTATGTGATCAATAACAGTAACTGGAAATTAATTAATAATTTCTAGGTAAACCAATAAGCATGCAACTAAGTAAAAAAGTATGTTTACTGATAAAAGAAACATCTCATAATTTCTCCTAATTAAAAAACCTGTTATTCAAATTTCCACCTTGTCTTCATTACAATAAAGTCAATTATGAAAATGCAAATGCAGGAATAACAGTATGAGTATGTATCATTTGAAATTATAATAGAAATCAGTCTGATGGTATGAGAATTATTCATGCACGTAACTTAGTTGCTAAGGATTCTATATTCAAAACATTGCTTGAGATATATTTACACTTGGTTGTTACTTATTGTTTAATGATTGCGTTACGATTGCTGCCATTGAGGAAATTGAATGTACTCCGTAATTAGTTACAGATGTTTTTATTATTGGTAGACATTGAAATATTTTTACAACTACCCTACATTTTGATTACTCAAATTCCTCACCTTAACGTTTGAATCCCGAACCGGTCCTATTAGACCGCGCTGTTATTGTTTTGCTATTGTGTCTCGTTTTGCGGGTATGTGATAGGTTAAAAAAAAACTGTTTCTGGACATAACATAATATTATAAAAAACAATTTTTTTTTTGTTTAATACACCTGAGCTGAGATAGAAATCATCATAAAATATCTTGACTTTAATATGCACGAGACCAGTTTTACAAACCTGTACCGTATTATTAGCAGATGCGTACACAAACATAAATTATATGTTTATGTACAACTAGCTTTTGCTTATTGCGGCAGTTATTGCCTCAATTTCTAATAGTTTGAAATAGTTCTTTTTACCCTAAGATGCCCTTTTCTGTACCCTCTGTTTTGGGTGATAATCAAGTAATCCCTCTCTTTATTTCATGAATCCCCGACCAGTCTCATGCGCTGTTAATGTCTTACTATTGTGTTTCGTTTTATGGGTATCTGATAGGTTAAGTTACCAAATGTCTGTCAGTTGACTCAAGTCAGCAGCATGGACGTCTTTGGTTTCTTCTTTTGCTAATTAATTATCGTCATCATCATTTCAGCAGAAATACATCTGCTGGAAATAAGTCTCCGGACCAAAAGTTGTGATACAAATGGTCCTGTATGTCACACATGTTTTTTTGTTATTAATCTTGCCAGTTTATTTGATTTCCTCTAGTGATTACTAATTGGCTTCCTGATTATTGGTGATTTATTTTCATTTTCTAAGCTTTGATTTCGGCAAAACATAGTGAAGACATTTTTAATGATACTGTTTATAATTTACAAAATTAATGATTGATTGAATTTAATTCATGAATCCCCGACCGGTCCTATGAGACCGCGCTGTTATTGTTTTACTATTGTGTCTCATTTTGTGGGTATGTCATAGGTTAAATGAACAAAGTTCACTTTAGTAATCCATTCAACGGTTGCCTTCGCTCACGTTTATTGAACAATACAGCAGGTATGGCCAGTTCAGTCAGATTTTAGTTTGACAGATGAGTGGAATCCTACCTAAACGAATATCAAATATAGAGCTACATTTGACGGACAGAACAAAAAATAGAGTTATGGAAGGGAGGGTGTGGCCCTGCAGTTGGATATAATGGACTCATAATAATTTATAATATAAACGGAGAAATTTACTGACTGACATGTCAAAGCACGGCCAAAACTACATGAAGTTTTGCTCAAGGTGGCCTTTTATTTATACACGGGTGAAGCCGCTGTCAGAAAGCTAGAAATAAAACGTTTTCAAAGCATTGTGACAAAAGCAGACAGCCTCATTTAGTATAAATGACGAAAAAATAAAATGTCATGTAAAAGTGTTTGTAAAAACCTATGTGCAAAATAAAATAACATTTATTTATCAATATTCCTTCCTCCGTCTGTTTCGATAACAATATACAGTTGGAATATAATAGGTAAAATAAAATATAAAAATCAAGGTAACCAAATTAAGGAATGTATAATGCAATCATCACGAGGAAGGAAACTACGTGAATGTGCACGTAAATAACACAAAATACAAAATTATACTTTATTATTCTGTATACTTATAATTTTAATGATTGTGATAACGGCTATTAGAGGTTGTAAATACTTGTAATTACATTAATTCATGAATCCCCGACCGGTCTCATAGGACCGCGCTGTTATTGTCTTACTATTGTGTCTGGTTTTGCGGGTATTGATAGGTTAAAGTTGATTTACCAATAATAATAGGCTACTGTCCCTTAGACAATTTAAATTGTAACTTACGGGATATCTTCTGTGAATGTTTGTTGTCCAACAAACTGTGATAGCCTAAAACAGTGTTTACTGTCCCTTTCAGTTAAAAAGGACAAAAGTTGTACCTCGGGGCTGAACTAACCACATCATTGCTTACCATCAAGTTAGATTGTGGTCAAATACATGGGCTTGCTTTGACCTATTAGCAAAACAGGCGTTATAATAATAATATTCAACAACTTTCACACAACGCTATCTAGTCTCAAACTAAGCAGAGCTTAAGCTATGAGTACTAGACAACTGATAAACATACTTATAATATATTTATTCTAAATACACACATATTATAGATAAATTACACACAGAACAAATGATTTTGCTCATCACAAACATTTTACTATAATATTTTATTATTGGGTATTACCCCAGTTAATCGGTTGTGGAGGTCTGGTAGGCAGCCGCTTCACGTAAAATACTGGTATTCAGCTAAATCCGGCTTGACTGGAAGCCGACCCCAATATAGTTGGGAAATGCTAGGTAGTTGATGACACATACCCGCGAAACGAGACACAATAGTAAAACAATAACAATGCGGTCTCATAGGACCGGTTGGGGATTCAAACATTAAAAAGGGTATTCCAAAATTCACCCCTTAAGGGGACGAAACGGGAGTCCAAAGTTGTATGGTGAAACCATGGAGAAACCTTTTTTCGAGCGGGCGTTTTCTATACAATAGCTAAATACAAAAATAATGCATTTATATGTATATAAGTTCATTCTTATAAGAATTACATGTTCATTAAAAAAAAAGTTGTTAGATGTATAACAAAAACTAGACATCGATTATAATTATGTCTAGAGGACAGTTTAGTACATTGTCTTTTAATATTGATAAACTCTCGCTTGACGACTACTATATCGCCTGATGGTAAGCGATGATGTGGTCGACGAACGGAGAACGCTGGCCTAGAAGTAACCTATTCACTCTTGACTTAAATACTCGTTTGTTCGAATATATATAATATAACCTTCATATTCAGAAAACAGGTAGATAGAGCAGGTTTTCATACATAACAGTGACGCAGGTATCAATGAACCTATATTTAGCTAGTAACTTATCCTTGAATAAGCGTCTAAAATGTTTAATTAAACAATCATCCTGCTTCTAAACAACTGACATTATTACCAAGGCGTTCAATATAATGTTAATGTTTTACCTGCATTGAGTTGTACTAAGGTATTTTTATTTGTGGTTGGTGACTTTGGGAATAAATTGTACTACAGTAATTAAAACACACGTTGATGTAGTGTTCTCATTTTCGCTGCAACACTTATTCTTCATCATCATCTGCCTAGCCTTTTCCCAACTATATTGGGGTCGGCTTCCTGTCAAGCCGGATTTAGCTGAATACCAGTATTTTACGAGGAGCGGCTGCCTACCAGACCTCCACAACCCATTAACTGGGGTAACACGGTACTTCATAGCAAGACTGGAGTCAGATTTACTGACTTCTGACTATCCGTAACGACTGCCAAAGATCTCCAAATGACAGCCGGGACCAACGGCTTAACGTGCTTTCCGAGGCACGGAGGAAACTCGTTATGTTAAGATGGTCACCCATCCACAGACTAACCTAGGCAAGCGTTGCTTAACCTTGAAGATCGATCTGTGCGGCTGTTATTATCTAGGCACGAGCTCCTGCAACACTTATTCTTATTATACTTAAAGCACTCGTCAAAAAACAGGCATAAAGTTACCTACTTCGGAACCACCTTGAGTACTGTTTGAGGGACAAACAGTTCTCAAGGAAGTTCCCTGCATGTAGCGTATACGCACCTTTGGACTGCGAAATGGCAACGACACGACGGCATGACGCTGCCGCTTCGGTGATAGAGTTTGATAGTTTTGTAAGCATTACAGCTTCACGCAGGCGTACTCCAAATGTGTAATGTCGTAAATGCGTCTATGAACTCGTTCTACCTAGTGCGGGAGAACTTATACGATGATTTCCCCCTTAAAAGCACAAATGAGCCGTTACAAACCAAAATCACAAAAAAAATCTAGTTGTTTGTTTATAGCCCAGACAGCAACATTATTTCTAACGATCAAACAATCTTACGCAAGCTTATTACCACATTAAATCATTAGAATCATATCTTCTTCATCACCAGTACATTGGAAGCTTGTGAACTTCAAAGACTCGTTCAGTTACAGACACTCGCGTTCACACTTCTTTGCCTCGTACGTTTTCGCGGCTATTCACAGGGTTCACGCCTGTCGCTCCGTGTTTTCGTGCCTATACGGCCTTTTGTGTTTTCTTCAAAGGGTTTAGAAGCCTTGACAAGTTTAGACAGCACATGGAAGTAACATAATTATCAGTGGCATTAGGATACGTAGCTATAAAGCAAGGGATTAGAAGGAACGACCGGTCGATCTCGACTATTAATCCAGCCAATCTTGGCAAGCAGTAGTGTAGTTACTTTTAGGCCAGTAAGACTATGTCGCGAGGCGTTAGGCGCAAAATACACAGAAGGAAAGGATGCGGCGCGGATTTATCACGCATTCTTTCTGTGTAATTTACGACGCATCTCTTTCATACATTTTGTACGAATAAAATTTGAAGCGACAAAAATCCGATCCACATCCGCATTGCATCCGAATCTTTCATCGCTTCTGTGTATTTTGCGCCTTAGATGGCTAGTTATTCGGCCCTACTACATTCTATTAGGTGCCTTGTCATCCCATAACTTCTTGTTTGTCAAAAGAAAAGCGAACGGTTCGAAGCTGGTTGCTCATATACTTTTTTTTTAATTCTTGTATTAGTCTTCATCTTAGTAGTCATCCCTTTCTCAAACGTATCGTCTTCCACTCAATCCATGCATCGTTTCGTTGGTTAATCGCACCACGCCATTAATTCAGAAATTATTTTAAAAAACATTTCAAATAAACCATTTACAGGCACTTTCAAAATGCAGCTAATTTGTAGGTATGTTCCAAACCGTAGAACTGTGGAGAAGAACGTGCAAGAATCTCCATTGATACCCTTTTATAAATCATGTTACGAGTTACAGAAATCTTGGTTACTCGTGGAAATTGAAAACTACGGCTTGGCAAGAGTTACCCAATACAAAAAGACAACACGCTGATACAATCTACATAGTGCTAATATATAATTAAACCTTCTCAATAGCTTTATTGAAAGCCAAGCACACCTGACCCATGTAATTGCATCCATTGCGGAAGAGCAAACAATTTGGGAGTAGCGAAGACCCTCCCAACTTTGAACAACAGGCTCATTGAACATTGAAATGTCTCTAAAGGTTAAGGGTAGTTCTGCACACTATCTGATGTAACAATTGGCAATTTGGGATAGTTTTGTGACGGTCAAAAAGGGTGTGTAAAAGGCAGACCGCGCTGATAGGGTTGATTTAGCTAAAAAGTCGAGAAATTCATGTCTTTACTAGTCTTCTGCCAGCAGTTTCGCCTGCATGAAAGTAGAACATAAATAGCCTGTGTTACTCAGTAAAGATGTAGCTTTCTGATAGTGAAAGAAATTTTGAAATCCGTCAAGTAGTTTTTGAGTTGTATCGTAACATTATCATCATCTGGTGGGATGGCAGTCAAACACTAGTTTATGTTACATAAAAAAAGGCGTTTCAGCAGAAAGACGTCCTCTGCTGGACATAGACCTCTCTCAAATGTTGCCATAACAACCGGTAGTGTGCGTCGGCGTCGGAATATACAAACAAAAAATCAAACATTAATTTAGACTAAGTTCTAAGTAGTATTACCAAAGAAACATGCAACATACACTAAAAAAAAAGTTATCCCATCTAATTAACCAAACTAGTCACACAAGGTGTAAATAAAGCGATACCCTTGAAATCTATGCACTAGATTCGTGTTTTAGAGTGGGCCGTTGCGTAGGAGTGGCCGTGAATCTCAATGTAATCGTACAGCGCTTGTAGCCGTATCGATACGGTGTAGTGACCCCCCCGGGGCTTAGATGTTACGATAATCTAGATTGAGTGTCAGGGAATGGATTGACGATGTGTTTTTCGTTGTAATTGTTTGGTTCCTTCCCTTTGGGAAAAATCTTTTAGTAGATATAATATGTAGACTTCGGGGTATCGTGATGGCTTAGCCGATGAATGAGTTTTGTTTATAGCGATCGTTGAGAAGCCTTGAGGTCGAACTTTCTTGTGCAATGGTGCACTAATAAATTAATTCTAATTAACTAATTTAACTAATAATTAAATTGGTATTTATTAGTGTTTAACTGTAATCCCACCTGATGGTAATACCATTTGTTACGAGAAAATACTGCTCTTTACTACATTGAAAGCAATATTGGAAGAAAATTCAGCAATTTAGTTATGTCCGCGTGTGTATTCCAGATGTTTTTTATATAATTCTTTTTTTGCGTGTAAAATCATAAAATAATTTCTGCTCAAGGTGGACCAGTAGGAGTATCAGACTTTTATTAACTAAAAACAACAGCATGCCTTCAGTTGCCCTTTTAGCGAGGGCTACGGTAACTCCTTTCAAACAATTCGCAAACTTGGTAGACATCGGCCCTAACTAGCGCCATGAAATTTGCTTACAACTCTTTGAAGCGTATAGAAAGAAACGCACCGTCGTCGACCCGTGTTTGGTCCTTACCGGACGGCCGGATGGCGACTTCATAAAGCCCCTATAGCCAATACCTCTATTGATAAAGATGTCCATTCAATTTCGCAGCTTCAGACATACGAGTATCTCCGACCCTCTGAATGTGGGAATAGTCCAATATTTTTGCTTCCGTTACATTTCCTGTTGTTTTGAAGGGCCAGCAAAATAGAGGGACAGACGGTAGTTAAAATATTTCTTTCCAATTTCACATGGTAAATAATTTACAGTTTCCTACTATCATTTGTATCGCCTGCCTTATGGGAGGGATGAGACGCATGCGACTGAATGATTTACGAATATAAATGTCTTTGGGTGAACAGAGAAAAGAAAAGGAAGTGAATGAGCGTTCTTTTTGCTGAGAATATGATAGAATAAACTTTCTTTTCAACTATATTTCTTGAGGTGTGTCATCATCAAATGACTTCTCCCGCTTTAGGGTGAAGTGAAAGGGCTTTTACTGTCTGAAACACATCTGTTTCCTTCAGTTGTCCTTTGCGTTCAAGGACCACGGTCACTTTCTCAAACGTTACTGCAACCCTAGCAGGTCTGACATCTCTTTAAGGTACACGTGGAACACAGTGCCTTAAAGAGATGTCAGTGCCTTAAAAAGCTTGATCCTTACTGGACAGAAGTATGGCGAGCTTCCCAATACTTATCGTCCGCAAGCCTACTTCTTCAATGGCAGGAAGTCGCCCTGCGAATCCCAAAGCCCGAAGCGTGTCCTTTAGCAGTGGCTGAACTGTATGAGCATGGCGATTAACCTATGTAACTTGGATGAAAATGGATTAATATGGTCCATCCCATAATGATGGCCATGATGGAGTCGTGTGTCCATGGGCCATTTGGGCCAGAAACAATTGAGCGCTACAAGATAACTCTAACCTTTTTAAGCTCTTTGGAATGGTCTTGAATCTTGATGAGTACTAACACTATATGTTAAAAACTTGTTATATGTAAAAAAAAATGTTTACTACCAGTAAAATATTACAAATATGTACCCATTAAAGAGGTAAGGAATTAGAATTCCTATGTTTACTATTAGATACGCTCTTTGAATACTCGTTGGGTCATTGGCACACATTCCATTAAAACGTAATAGGCCTTTGCAATGTTGACGCTCCTAACTAAATGGCGTTAAAATGAGGTAATACATTTTACACGAATGTTATTCCAATACAAATGTGACCTTGACATCTATAGTCCACTAATATTAGAAGTAAAAGAGAAAGGATGTTTGTAAACTTAAATGCTTTATCACGGACTTGTGGTACTGCGATTTGAATCATCATCATCTTCCTGCCCTTGTACCGTGTTATTTGGGGTCAGGTTGTTTCTTCCATTCTGTCTTGTCTGCCGGTACATTATTATTGACTTCTTTTTATTTCATATCACTACATCTTTTCTTTAACCTTCCTCCTTCTTCATCCATTTTTTTTATTATTATTGATAGGCTTGCGCTTGACCACATTTCACCTGATGGTAAGCAATCATGTGGTCGACGATGGAGCACGCTTGCCTAGAAGCAACCTATTCACTCTTGACTTAAAGACCCCTAGGTTGTAGCTATCAGGAAACACAGACCCCGGCAGGTCCATCCACATGTTTACTCATAACTCTTATATTTGTTCATGCTGCGTTGATTATTATCAGATCAGTGTTATTCAGTTAATCGAAAAGACTTGTGTTGTTTCAATTTCTCTTCGGGAAAAAAAGGTTAGAGTTTTCCTATTTTTACATTCTCATCTCAAAGAAATTTAATGGTCTACTAGGACGTATGTCTGCTATTGCTGCTTGATTGTTCGATAGAGTTACCGTTGCCCTGGAATGCAAAGGGGTAAGGTAGTTTTTAATCGATTAAAGTCTGACACTCCTTCATTCTTCCTCTAAAACAGAACAACTTACCTATAACTTCTAAACAAACAATACCAAGCTTCCACTCAAACGTTCAAAGTAAACCCTGTCGAGTATCTATACGTGATTATACACAGTGTGATTTTAATTACATTGTACGCCTAATTGCGTGCGGACAGAGCGGATAATCACGAAGTATTGGGTTTCCGGCAATGTGCTAGCTGATAGCTGATCGGTATCCGGCGGCTATCTCGTGGAACATGCTCATAATTTGATATTCTCTTGTACGTGGAGGTTTTTACTGACGTAATTGATTGTCGGGGCGTTCCTGGCTGGAAATTTTCCATTTCATTTTGGAGTAGTTGTTACCTTCGGTAGAGTGTTGGCCACGTACCGGGAGACGCAGTGTTGGGAAGCCTCCTACAAGGTTTAGCCTGGTTTGGACTAGAACATTTGACCTGGTCAGGGTCGCGAGAAGCCGATGGATGCGAGACGCACAGGACCGGTCGTTGTGGCGACGCTTGGGGGAGACCCATGTCCAGCAATGGACGTCTTTCGGCTGAGATGATGATGATGATGACCTTCGCTTGAAAGAATTCTTAATATGCCATTCTAATGCTTTTTTTACCTAGACTAAAGCGAGAACTACATTAGACCGCCGCACACGTGGACCACGCCTGATTTGTACGTAGAACGACGTTGCGTGGCGTGGGTCTAATATAGCCCTATAAGTCTAGTTGCCATATAAAATGTATGGTGACTGACGCGCCCAGATTTTTGTACGTGGCCTACGTGTGCCCAATGTAGTTCTACATGTAATCTAAGTTGCGTTCACATAATTATATGCAATATATGACGCCACACAGACTTCTTTCAAAAACTTGTTGTCTTCCGCGGTTTAAACTGCGTCTTTGGTTACTGCTCCGCCCCATTGGTCGTAGCGTGTTGTTATACATATAGCCTATAATTTTTCAATTCGAATTAGTGCTTCTTGAGATTAGCGTGTCCAACTAAATAAAAAGTCTCTTAAGCTTTATGATATATGAGAAAAATTAAAGATAAATAAATTGACACTCATTAATCTAAATTTATTTTGATATACGAGTATTTATTGCTACCTATTAGTTTTTGGACTCTAATTGGACCTCAGGTGCGATCCAAGATTTAAATAGCAAAGAATTATTTTTATAACTAACTAGCTTTAACCCGCGGCTTCGCTCCCGTCAAATGACTACCCTACATATCCTACGCTACCCTACCCTACCTTCCCTACACTACACTACCCTACCCTACACTACCCTACACTACCCTACACTACCCTACACTACCCTACACTACCCTACACTACCCTACACTACCCTACACTACCCTACACTACCCTACACTACCCTACACTACCCTACACTACCCTACACTACCCTACACTACCCTACACTACCCTACACTACCCTACACTACCCTACTCTACCCTACACTACCCTACACTACCCTACACTACCCTACACTACCCTACACTACCCTACACTACCCTACACTACCCTACACTACCCTACACTACCCTACACTACCCTACACTACCCTACACTACCCTACTCTACCCTACACTACCCTACACTACCCTACACTACCCTACACTACCCTACACTACCCTACACTACCCTACACTACTCTACCTACCCTACTTTACCTAACTTTTTTTTTTTTGAATTTTTCTCTCCGTAAGAACCATCATTGAACTTCAAGGAACATTTTAAAAAAAGAATCAGCCAAATCGGTCAAGCCGTTTTCATGTGATGTCGTGACAACGAAAAACGGGTTTCATTTTTATATATATAGATAATATTTCGTTTTGAATAGAGACAAAAAGGAAGTCTACATATGACCACTCCTAATTCTATTCTCATCATCTTAGCTGAAAGACGTCTACAGCTGGACATAGGCCTGCCTCAAGCATCGACACAACGACGGTCCTGTGCGTCTTACATCCATCGGATTCCCGAAATCCTCGCCAGGTCATCAGTCCACCTTGTGGGAGGCCTTCCACCGCTACACAACTCTACACTGATAATATTATCATTTTTTCTATATTACTCTAGAAAGAAGTCGATTTTCCCTTTATACAATCGACCTTTCAGCAAAAACTGATACCGAAGTAAGGGTATTACGAACTTACGAAGGAAGGCCGCGTTCCCACTGTATCGTAACGGTTAATTTGTCGTCAGACGACTATCATCGCCAGCTGTTCCCATTAAAAATAGTTTGTGGCTACGACAAATATTTGCAACCTCAGACCAACAAAATGGTCTGAGAGTCGCAACAACGACACATCATTTACTGTCATGGTTTAGTCGTTACAAGTGTTTATCGTTTTACTACTGTTGTGCTAGCCGTTCCCACTATCATGACAATCTGTTGTCACCGCAAAAAAGTCGTAGACGACAGTTAATCATGTCGTCCTATACTCGTATGTGAACACCTCCATTTAAATACTACGATACTTAAACCTACACGATTATCAGCCGTCAAGAAAAAGTGGAAACGCGGCCGAACGTTCTTAATCATCGTTACGCCAACCGACCATCGATCGATGCCCTCCGATACTTTTAACCCTCGAAGAACAAAGGGCCCTCTATTATCTGTCTTCAAAGGGTAGATCTTAGTCGAACACAAACTACCTTCCCTGTTTATATTATGCTGACCTCCTAAACTAACAGACTTTGAAAATACAGTGAAGCAGTAAGTCGTGAATCCTGTATACACAAACAAGAACTTAGTATAATCACTGTTCTCCCCTTCCCTTTGTTAGGGGAAGTATTTTAGTTAATAAGACGCATTAAGGCGCTAGGATATGTTTGACCAGCATTTATTTTCTGGTGGTCTGCCAAAGTTGCTCACTTCCTTCTTGTTCATAGTAATTTCTTTTATGTAAGTAAGGAATGTTTTAGTAAATTAAGGGACCAATATTTTTGATGTTACGGATTGAGACAGACGTCTTGGATTTTTTTTTTTTTTGGTTATAAGATAGGCTCGCGTTTGACCAATATCTCTCTCTCTGATGGTAAGCAATGATGTGTTCGACGATCTAGCACGCTTGCCTAGAAGTAACCTATTCCCTCTTGATTTAAAAGACCTCTATATTGTAGCTTTTGTTGGTAAGATGGGTGTAACAATATTTGGATATTTTATTATTTTTTTTTGGAGTGTAATATAAATAAATCTCAAAGTGTTCACGGCTCTACGCTTAATAAAATCTTGATACTTTTGGTTGCTTTCGAAGGTATATCCACTCTTACCAGCCAGCACCCTTTGAAAATTATGAAGCAAACTACAAATTGAAATATCTAAGAAAGCCGTAAGGTAAACGTTACCTTGTAGCCACAACGATTCAATTTCCTATTCATCTTCTGTCGAACATTTTCCTTTTGACAAAGACTTTGTCCATTATGCAAGATGGAATGATCATTTCCTGGAGAGCTTTCATTACTGAAAGTGCACTCGGTAACCGTTTCTGAATGCCAATGTAAAACTGTTAGTACGTAGGGAAAACAGATTGATATTAATGCTTTTCGATGGCTTAGAGTGAAAACATCGTAACCGCGAAGGGTTATTGTAAACTCGTCACAGTTTGACACGCCACACAATGCACTGGTGAATGAAAATGCAATAAAAAATGTGACGAGTTTACAATAACCCACCGCGAAATACGTACATTTTCAGGAGTCACAAAAACCCAAATTAGACCTTTATTATCATTTAATTTAAATGTGCTTCTATGTAATTTTTTCAAATATTGATTTATTACAAGCACTTATTTCTCTTGCTTTTCAATTTTTTGAATGAGTTTTGACGCTCCGTCGCGACTTTATCACACCAAACTGACTCGAAAAGGATATTTATTATTAACATCACAGAAGGCATTACAAATAACCAATAATATTTTTTCGTGATACATTACGAGCTCTTCTTTCCAGTTGTAATAAAGTAAAATTACCAAAAATTGCAGATACGAGGTTTTCACTCTAAGCCATCGTTATGGAGTATATACTATCGTGTTAGTAACTGGATTTACCGGATAACCAAATGTCATCAAGGTCAAATTAAAATGATCAATTTCTGTTAGTCACAGTTACGATAAAAAAATAACATATGATATGTATGATTACGAGTCAGTGGCGTGCCAGACCTTAATATTAATCTATCACATACCCGCGAAACGAGACACAATAGTAAAACAATAACAGCGCGGTCCCATAGGACCGGTTGGGGATTCAAACATTAAATAAAAACAATGGGAGCCCCACTTTTATCTGATTGCTGGTCTGGGTATTTTGTAATAAAAGCAATATCCCTTATAATATTGTTTTTTATTACGAAATAAACCCAAATAGCACCTGAAAATTCAGCAATTCAACAAGCCAATAGCCTGAGAGCCACTCATTAGTAAGAATTTCAGTTTTTGGACAGTAATTTTATGCTTCCTATCAAATATAATTGATACAGCGGTAGCTACTCCCCTGAGTACAATATACATTACCATACTTTTGAAGGTGGTTTTCAACTACAGAAGTAGGTAAGTCGTTTAGGATATCATTCCCTACAGAACAATTTTCATAAGAATACTTACATAACCAGCGCCAATAAAATCAATACACTTGTGAACAAGAAAATCCAATAAAAAGTCCCAATACGATATACAAATAGCCAGGCAAGTTCACTAAAATATTCCGCTTGGCTTTGCTCGGTAGGAAAATATTTTACCGAAAACTTCTAAGTGGAGTCAACTTGAAAAGAATTCTACTCTACTAGGGCTGTCGTCCTTTAGCTAAAATGCCGTTATCTGACATTTAGCAGGCTTTCGTTTTTAGATGTTAAAAATTCTATGTCGATATCTTGGCTCTTAATAAGCTAGTGCGCCTCAGCATCAACGATTGCATCACTGCTTACCATCAGGTGGGATGGCAGTCAAGCACTAGTTTATAACAAATTAAGAAAAAATATCCCTAAGCAGTAATTTTAACTAATATCAATAATTAAACCCGAGTACCGAACAGTTGTAGCAACATAAAATCGTCGTTTATACCGCGAACATCGAAAGACTGGAACAATTTGCCAGCTGTGGTCTTCCCATCCGATTATAATTTTGGTGTCTTCAAGGCTAGAGTGAATAGGCTCTTAATAAACTAGTGCGCCTCACCATCAACGATTGCATCACTGCTTCCCATCAGGTGGGATCGCGGCCAAGCACTAGTTCAGTAAAAAATATGTAATAATTTTCCGTAGTTTTTCGTGCGTACCTAACTCAAAAATGGTTTTGTCAGATAACGGCATTATAATTTAAGTACGGCAGAGGGTTGCCAAGCATAACAAACATGCCTATCTTGGTACTTAGTAGAAGTCTCGAGTATTCCCGATGGGTTGACCAAAGGTGTACAGTTACTGGGCTGATGACGGTAGTCCCAAGTAACAGGAGATGGGTCCTCATAGTTTCTATCCTCGTTATATTCAGGTAAACTGAGCCTACTTCGGGCTCTGTTTCAAGATATTTGGGACACTTATTCTCTGAGGCCTGAGTGTCTAATAATGTGGTATCTGTAGGTCGTTTGATAATAAAGGTAGAACTACATTGCGTACACTTTGGCCATGTACATTGTACACCGATCTGGGTTACGTGTTTGTCATAGTTTCGGTCCTACGTATATTCAGGTGAAGTGAGGCCAGTAATTGGGCTCCGTCTCAAGATATTGTGAACACTTATTCACTGAAGTCACTGGGGTGTCCCTTAATAGGGTACATATCTGTAGGTCGTATGATAATAAAGATAGAACTACATTGCGTACACGTGGGCCACGTACGCAGATCTAGGCTCGCGAGTCTCCATGCATTCAATATGGCAACTAAACTTGTCGAGCTACAGTAGATCCACGCCACGCGACTAGGTTCTACGTACAAATCAGGCGTGGCTCACGTAAGGTAGAAACTACATTAGGCACACATGGACCACATAATGTATGCCGATCTGGGCGCGTTGGTCTCCATACATTTAATTAGGCAACTAGACTTGTAGAGCTACATTAGACCCACGCCGTGCCATGTTATTCTACGTACAGATCAGGCGTAGCCCATGTGTGCGTCGGTCTAATGTAGTTCCCGCTTTGAGGTAGAACTACACTGCGCACACGTGGACCACGTACGCAGATCTGGGCACATCGGTCTCCATACATTTAATACCTATGGTAACTAGACTTGTAGGAGGAGCTTGTGGCTAGATAATAACAGCCGCACAGGTCGATCTTCAAGGTTAGGCAACGCTTGCCTAGGTTGGTCTGTGGATGGGTGACCATCTTAACATAGCGAGTTTCCTCCGTGCCTCGGAAAGCACGTTAAGCCGTTGGTCCCGGCTGTCATTTGGAGATCTTTGGCAGTCGTTACGGATAGTCAGAAACCAGTAAATCTGACTCCAGTCTTGCCATGAAGTACCGTGTTACCCCAGTTAATGGGTTGTGGAGGTCTGGTAGGCAGCCGCTCCTCGTAAAATACTGGTATTCAGCTAAATCCGGCTTGACTGGAAGCCGACCCCAATATAGTTGGGAAAAGGCTAGGTAGATGATGGATGATGGTAACTAGACTTGTAGAGCTACATTAGATTCACGCCACGGGACGTGGTTTTACATAGGTACAAATCAGGCGTGGATCACGTGCGTCGGTCTAATGTACTTCCCGCTTTATTCACTGAAGCCGCAGAGGTATTCAATAATGTGGTATCTCTAGGTTAGGTAGTATGACAATAATACCGGCAACCAAAACTTGTTAGTAATTTTAGGAACAGGATAGAATTTTTTACATTATTCTGTCTCGTTAAACGCCATAACAGGATAAGTTTGATAATAAATAGCGATATGTGTGCAGTCTGCCCTGACCAGTCATATGTTTTTTTCCGTTAGAGTTATAAATACCAAATAATTTATATATAGGTATTTATGTAGGTATATAAAAAGAGATACTGACTAACCTATATCAGCGTATAGTTTTAACTACTGGGACTGAACATTAAATGCATAATTATCCTTTTAGGACGTAGGTGAGCACTAGAAAAATATAATTGTGAAGTCATTTAAAAATAGATCATCATCAGATGATGATGGTCCCGATCTACCTAGCCTTTTCCCAACTATATTGGGGTCGGCTTCCATTCAAGCCAGATTTAGCTGAATACCAGTATTTTACGAGGAGCGGCTGCCTACCAGACCTGCACAACCCATTAATTGGGGTAGCACGATACTTTATGGCAAGACTGGAGTCGGATCTACTGGCTTCTGACTATCTTACTACTGGGATTACGAACTTGAAATGCATAATGTTTTTATGACGTAGGTGAGCACTAGAAAAATATAATTGTGAAGTCATTTAAAAATAGATAAAGGGATCAAAATAGTTTATCCTTCTCATCTGTGTAAACATGCCTGGTTCATTGACCTCTTAGTTTATTAAACAACTGTACTATTTTTATAACACTTCATCGAGATCATGACATACAGATTATTGTGGACTAGCTTCTGCCAGCGGCTTCGCCTGCGTGATAGAATATTTCAGTATACAAACTTTGTAAACCCTGTTTCATTCATCCCAATAGGTGGGGACTTTTGAAAAATTCTCTCTTATAATTTCACACTCCTAGTCCTACTGGGACTTTTCGGTTGTGCGTTGATATTTCAGTCAGTCGTCAGTTTCTCCTACATAGTATAATAAGATAAGTCTTGGTTGAGACTTGCACTTACCAGGGAAACAGACACACAGACAGACACTTATAATACAACTGAACAGGATTGCCAATGTTAATTTCAAAATTTATGAATGGTGATGAAGAAGAACTACATCATTCCTCCTCTTTTGAACTGTTCGAAGAAAAGGAAGGTACTTAATGTTTTCATTGGCCTATCCATGTATGTATATGTACGTATGTAGTGCTCTAGTGTTCAAATGCGTGGGTAGATTTTAATTATTCATCCGTCAATCGATTTGATAATCCTGTGTCACTAAAAACATGTCAGTTGTCAACATTCAATATGGTGACAATGACACGTCATATTGTCAAAATGAAAAAAAAAAACATTGAACCAGTTTTCGAAAAACATCAAAGGTTCAAGGTTTCTCACATCATTTCATCAAGATAGAAAGTACCAATCCGCATTGGGCCCGCGAGGTGGATTACAGCCCATTCCCTCTCCTAGAGGGGAGGCCTGAGTCCCAGCGTGAAGCGTGCTCCATCGTCGGCCACATCATCGCTTACCATCAGGTGAGATAGTGGTCAAACGCGAGCCTGTGCATAATAAAAAAAAAATTGTTACACAGTCGATGCTTGTTAAAGAATCAATCCTTCTAGTCGCGTCCTCACAACCCTATAAAATCCTAAACTTACTAAAGACTTAGTAAATACTCATGCGGCTTAGTTCCGACGCTGCGCGCAAATCATATTATCTGAGCGACTGGGTTTGATATCATGAGGAAAAAAAACTCAATTTAAGAGGTTGGCATGAGACAATGATAGAGAAAAGAGAATCTTAGGACCCTAATTTTATTAACATAGGACAAGGGCAGACAGAAAGAGAAATGCTTGACACATACACAGAACTTCTACTAGTGACGAATGACTAGAAGGACGTATGATACTTTGTGTAAACTTAGCCCTACCACGAGCTCTAAAAGAGATCCATTTAAAGATCTAAACTGAACTGTTAAAGATGTATAGCTCTATCCCTCTTTCTCGCTGACATTTTAAGGCCCTTGCTATCCACCGACCGTCACTGCAAGCCTTAACATAGCTAAGTCCTCGCTAGATTGCTTCAAATTCGTCATTTTTAGTGTGTGGTGCATTATTTTTCATAGCGCTATACTTTAGCACTGTAGTTATATGAACAATAAACAATATGAACAGTCAGAATTTGCTGAATTTTAAAGCAAAAAGTGGAAAGTCTAATTTCCGCGGATACCATTCATTTCCTTACTAATGCTCATGCTAAAACGAAATAAAATTGTAGAGGTCATGGCCACACTCGGGTCCATAATATTCAAATATTCATCTATTCCTTCTTTCTTTATTGTACAAAAAACAACATTTGACAATTCATCTAAAAAGTCTAGCTTTTCTGTTTGTCTTTCTCAATTGTTGCTTCGATATTAGCCTAAATTTTTGCCACTAACCGTACCTACACGTGCCGTCTACCAGTAGAGAGAGTCTCGCTACTTACATCTGTGCTTGTAATTTCCCAGGGGTCTTCAAGTTTTCCTAGAATTTCATTAAGAACTAGCTCTTGCCATACCCTTTAGAGCTGTATGAACGAAATATAGACGTAGTAAATTACATTTTTATGACTACCCTCGTAAAACTAAGATTAAAAGAGATATTAGCGATTAAATGGGGAGCTTTTATTTTGCATAAAGACTGGAGTTAATGAATAATTAATGTTTTAATTTAGTTTCTACGTTTTTATCTTTTGTTGGGTTGTTTTAAGTTGGGTCATTCACTTTCAATACTGCTACTGTGTTTTCTGCTTTCAGCCATATTATTCTGATTAGTTTTCACGTAGTAGAGGAGGATAACGTTTCTTTGGATAACTTTGGCATAGTAACCAGTTCATATCCTTACAAATTACTCGCTCTCGGCTTGTCTCTATCGATCGCTAACATGCCGCCGAATTTTTGCTTCCACACGAAACGAATTCCGCCTGACCTCATAAAGATGAATGAGATGGATTCGAGACGCGAAGGTTTTCTTATTTCCCTATAATTTCTAGCACAAACAAATATCTTTCCGTTCCAGAAGACTTCTCAATCGGCAGCGTGTTTTCTGTTCCAAGAACTCGACGAGAAATAAAAATATTTTTCTCAGCGAAAAACACGCCTAAAAATCGCAAAAACGTATCTGTCCTTCCCGGTTATTTTGGTCTTTCACTTCGTTTGACCTTTGCCTACGCTTAAAACTGGCTTGCTTTGATATTTTTCTCAATTATCGGTTTTTCTAGTTCAATTATGAAGTGAAGTGAAGTGAAGATGGAAATCTGTCTTCGAATTTCCATGGTAGTGTTTCACTTTTTTATTTTTTATATATACTTAACATAAACTAGTGCTTGACTGCAATCCCACCTGATGGTAAGCAGTGATGCAATCGTTGATGGCGAGGCGCACTAATTTATTAAAAGCCTATTCACTCTAGTCTTGAAGATACCCTAAGAGCGTTTTCGTATTATCCGATCCGATATCGGTGTCGGACGCCGATACAATATCGGGGTAAGTAAAATGTATGAAATGCCGTGCTCCGATATCTTATATCGGGCCGGACAATATGAAAGACAGGTACATATTACATACATTTTACTTACCCCGATATCGTATCGGCGTCCGACACCGATATCGGATCGGATAATGCGAAAACGCTCTAACACAGCAGGCAAATTGTTCCAATCCTTGGATGTATGTGGTATAAAAAATACTTAGAAGTTCCTTGTTTTATTTTGTCTCGCTCATCGTTCTTCAGCTATCGAGAAGCCAATCGATCATTTCTCCAGCCTAGTCGAACGTCGACTTAAGGACACACAGTCAACATTGCCCACCCGAGTATTGTAAGTAACGTCGTGTATTGTAACCTAATTTCCCCAGAGGTGGTCACGCCGCAGTCGCCGTGCGTCACTTGTATTTGACATTTTGCGGGTAGGTGAAGAAATTGATTGTTTGTACGTTAGCAGGGATAATTAAATGTGAGTAAATTACTCGGAGATTGGAACTAAGAGAGAAGAAGTGGGCGAGACATATTGACTTAAAAAAGACTTAGGCCTACTGCCCACGAACGCGTAATTGGGGAATCATCAGAATGACTTCTCCCGTTTCTTGAGCGGAGCGGGAGGGGTTGTCGGACTTTTACTGACTAAACCCCACCACATTCCTTTCTTGCCTTCGTTCTGGGGTCACTAACTTCCTTTTCGAAATCCAATCCATGGCCTCAGAGGCTTCGACTCTGCTGGGCCCCTACAGCTGCCCATGAACGCGTAGCTTCATAGACGCGTATTCGTCTTTATACGCTTGGTATACGCCTACGTGAAGCTTACATAACAAAACTATGAAACTGTCGATTAAGCGGCAGAGTCGCACCGTCATATCTATGAAGTGAACAGTAGGTCTTAGCCATAAAATAAAGGATACGCATATTAAACATGGCAATCCAATCATATCATGCAAAGAAGGACACTTAACTTCGACAACACATCGAGTGGTTTTCAAATAAGTAAGGATAAAGAAAAGAAACAGGAACTCAGTATGCAAAGCGAAGATTATTCATAGAACGCCAAAGACCAGTATGGTAAACACTTGTTTTGTACCGACATTATTTTTTTTGGGAGGGGTATCATCAGAATAACTTCTCCCGCTCTTGGGCGGAGCGGGAGGGCGTGTCAGACTCTTATTGACTAAACCCCACCCCGTTCCTTAGTTGCCTTCGATCTGGGGGACGTGGACTTACCTTTCGGAATTTCATTGTTCCCCAGAGGCTTCGGCCCTGCCGCCCCCCTACAGTTTGCTGACATCTCCTTGAGGTGCGCGTGGAACAGAACGCGCCGTTGACTAGACTCGGTCCAGGTTATTACCAGAACTCAGTATGCAAAGCGAAGATTATTCATAGAACGCCAAAGACCAGTATAGTAAATACTTGTTTTGTAGCGACATTTAAAAGCGTGTCTAAGTAAATGCTCGTACGTTTGGTTGCGCTGTCTCTGTATCGTAATTTGTTGATTTGTTCCGCTCTTCTAATTATAGCAATTGTGTCACTGTATTTAGCGGTCCGGCTACTTAATAAGCTGCCTGATACATTTGTGTTTGTGGAGTAGTTAATTATTGTGATTTGTCGGGAAAGGGGATCTGATTGTTACCTGTCTGTGAACTTTTGGCTTTCGGTTCTTATGCCTCTTGGTTCATCATTTGTAACATTATCTTTTTGACTTAAACTATTTATTTTGCATCACGTTGGTGGAATACATCTTCTTTTTCGGTATATCTCTATTATAATAATAACTAGCTTCTGCCTGCGGTTTCGCCCGCGTCAAAGTAGGTTTCTATATACCAATTTTGGACACCCATTTCATCTTCTTAGGATTTCGAGAAAAACTGTTAGAACTCGCCTGCGTCTAAAAAGGAAAACTTTTGCAAAATTTCACGTTCTTAATCCCAATTTCTTCTCACAATTATAAACTTATTCTAGGTTATAAATAATATCTTGCTTGAATATAATTAGCAATGTGAGGAGATTTACCGTTAACAGAAAATTCAATGCTTTTCTAGTCATTATTATTTCACATAATCTATCCATTTATGTTTATCATAATTATTTACTTATTAATTATTACTTAAAACCGACGAATCCAGTTTATCCAGACCCAGACGAATTAATTTTTATTTCAACAAGGCCTCACAAGGTCAATATCACTTCGTTAAATATTAAATTAAAAACAAAAGTTAAGTTCGTATTTATTAGTAGAAACTTAATCGTAACGATATTCTTGAAGAGTAGTGGGTAGATCTTAAAAGGAGATTGCCCGTTTTGTAAGGGAAGTTGGGTCCCAGTGGAAAATGTGTTGTGCCCTGAAGATTTTTATTTTACCTAATAGTAAAAACATAGCATTTTCATAATCGGAAACCTTTTTTCATTGTGCCACCCTGGTTCAGGAGATATCATTATTTTTCTGTTTTAAAAATCTAGGTTATAATTACATATTGACAGACTAAATATCACCATGAGCATGGAATTATGTCTCTATTACTTTAATTCATCACCCACAGCTGCAGATTCTCTGCTTAAAGAAAACGTTAAAGTTTGCGATTCTGTTTTTAATTTCGAACATGTTACTTGTGCAGATATTGTTAAGACCTTTAAGTCCTTAAATGTAAAAAAGACTGCAGATTTATGGGGTAATTCTGTGGACGTTGTTAAGTCTATAATCCATATTGTGGCTCCTTCATTAGCCTTTATTTTTAATAATTGTATCGATCGCGGTGAGTTTCCTGATTTAATGAAGAATAGTAAAATTATACCTTTGTTCAAAACGGGTAGTACATCTGACCCCACGAATTACAGACCTATTTCAGTGCTACCCACTTTTAGTAAAATATATGAAAAACTCATTTTAAAGCAACTACAAAAGTTTTTTAATAGACATAAATTATTGCATACCAAACAGTTCGGTTTTACAAGGGGTCGTTCAACAACCGATGCTGGTGTTGAACTTTTAGGACATATTTTTGATGCATGGGAAGACAAATGCGATGTCCTGGGTATTTTTTGCGATTTGTCTAAGGCCTTCGATTGTGTTCCCCATGAAACATTAATCAGGAAACTACACCATTACGGAATCCGGAACTCCTCCCTGGATCTTCTTGCATCATATCTGGGCGATAGGATTCAGAGAGTTGATGTAAACGGAAAAAGATCTCCTGGGTCTGTAGTAAAAATGGGTGTCCCTCAGGGCTCAATTCTTGGTCCATTTTTGTTTCTTATTTATATTAACGATTTACCTTACCTCATGAAGGATAACGATAATATAGTGTTGTTTGCAGACGACACTTCACTTTTGTTTAAACTGAAACGTCAGCAGTCGGTTACTGACGATATAAATATAGTTATCTCTAAAATAGTACACTGGTTTAATGTAAATAACCTACATCTGAATGAAAAGAAAACTAAATGCATAAAGTTTACGATGCCCCATGTTAGGCAAGTAGAAACTAGTGTGCTAATAAAGGGAAAGGAGTTGAGTCCTGAAGATACTACAGTGTTTTTGGGCATAACTTTAGATGCTAAGCTTCAGTGGGGCCCACATATAGACAAATTATCTAAAAAACTTAGCTCTGCAGCATATGCTGTAAGAAAAATTCGAAATTTAACTGATTTAGAAACAGCCCGTTTAGTTTATTTTAGCTATTTTCATAGTGTCATGTCGTACGGTATCCTACTGTGGGGAAATGCCGCCGATATCCAAACAATTTTCATTTTACAGAAAAGGGCTATTCGTTCCATTTATAATTTAAGTCCTAGATACTCCCTCAGAGATAAATTTAAGGAGATCAAGGTAATGACTGTGCCTTCACAGTATATTTATGAGAATATCCTGTATGCCCATAAGAACAAAAACATGTTTAAAAAATACAGTGATATACATAATTTTAATACTAGAAATAAACACAAATTTGTAGTTCCTGCAACTAGGCTCAAAAAAATAGGGGGCTCATTTAGATGTCAATGTGTACACTTCTATAATAAACTTCCCAGTCATATTCAAGAACTAAGCCTCAATAAATTTAAATCATTTGTAAAGCGTAAACTTTGCCAAAAGGCTTTTTATACTATAAAGGACTATGTTGAGGACAATAAGGCTTGGGATTGACCTGCTCCAGTACTCGCTGTACTGTCGTTTATTCTTTTAACTTATGTTTCAATTTGACATTGATATTCTCTTTTTTTTTTTTTTACAATCCGACATTTTTTTTTTTTATATACAATTCGACTAATTTCTTTTTATTCTTTAATTTTTTTTGACAACAATATTTACTTTGTTAAGTATTACTTTTTGTAAATTTTATTTATATCTTTTTTATTTTATTTTTTTGTGAATGTGAGGACTATGTGGATAGCTTGCTTTTTCCTTTCGTTTCAGTCACTTTAACTTATGTCTGGCAATTTGAGTATTTTCTACGGCCTAACCAAATGTCCTTTCCTTTGCATTGTTCGTCAAGTCGTTGAGCTCCTTAGTAGCCCCGAGTTGAGCTTTACGAGGAAAATGACAAATGCTTGCACTGACTGGACAGGTCCGCTCAAATCTGCATGGTTCTTTCTTTAAAAGGCCATCTCAGACACCAATCTGCATAGTTCGCATATGATTTGACCAATACATTTTGTATGGATATTTTTTTTTTTAAAAGAGACTGTGACCCCTGAGTTTGTTTCGGTGTTTCTTCTCAGGGTAGTCAGTTAGGAAACACCGGCCTCATCTAGATTAATAATTTTGACAAAAAAAAAATTGACGTGTAAAAGTGTTTCGTGAAACCTATTTGCAAAATAAATATCATTTATCATTAAAATTCCATTAGTTTATGAAAAATTATATAGAAAATAATTTGCACACAAAAAAATAAATAATATTTTTATGTTATTATTCCAAACAGGTACACGACAGCACAAAAGGGACCTGCCCCGTGGCATTCTCCTTTGGTTCAGCATTTTCTGAAAGTAAAGCCTGGTTTTACTTGGTTTCCTAGTAGCTGGAGGTCAGTGAAGGACAGTTGCTGTCTGACAGCTACTGGGTCCGTCCGTGGAAACAAAGTTGTCCCAGTGCTTTTTTAAGGTGGGCAATCATCAAAATGACTTCTCCCGCTCCGCCCAGAGCGTAGTTATTTTGATGATTGTGAAGTGTCAGACTTCGACTGACTAAAACCCACTCCTATTCCTTCTTTGACTTAATTCAGTCGCCGTGTCCCAGTACTGACCGATGTTAACTATTCTTCATTGATCGTCAGCTACTGGGCTTGTGAAAACCAAGCTTTAAGAGTTTCTAGTTTCTTGATTCTGAGCGAGAAAATATTACCTAAGTAGTTGTCAGTTAGATGTACTCCCGCAAATGGGTAGAAGGTATCCCCCGTCAACCGTTGACTGTCCGATTGAGCTTCTCTGAAAGTCTCTGAAGTCTGTAAGTTGACTTTCCTATACCAATATGATCTTTAAGAGCTGAAAGCCTTCTGCATCAAGCATTTGTACGAATAGTTGATTTTAGCTTCGTGCTTAATTATGTATTTCTATTTTTGGTTCTGTTATGTCGAGGTCATTGACTAATCTGACCAATGATTGAACTTCCGCATTTTTTTTCCCTGTTAATAAAATAGACGGATAAATATTTCTTTTTTTACAATTAATTGAACTCTTGATCATTATCATTCTTCTTCCTGGCCTCGTCCCATATATGTATACTACTTGGGGTCGGTGCAACACGTTTTTTTTGTTCCATTCTGTCCTGTCATCCGTCACGCTATCACTCCCTTTTCTTTCATATATCACTCCTCGCACAATCCATTTTTTTTTAGAGAGGGAGGCCAGACCTCCCTAAGAGCTCAGTCAAGTTTTAAAATCAATAATTATGTTTATTAAAATTAACACTAATTAAATTTAACATTCAAATGTAGGTCAGACAGATCGCGTAGTAGTAAAGTAATTAAATTCATCTGACATTTTTATGTGCTTCAAATGTCAAATGCTTACGATTTCTGATTGGTTGCTGGCCCATTCGGCGATAGAACGAGAAAGTTTTTATACAAACTTAATAACCTTCTTATTTAGAACTAGCTGTCCCCTGCAGTTTCACCCGCATTTTTCGTTACTGCTCCACTCCCTTGGGTCGTAGCGTGATGGTATATAGCCTATAGCATTCCTCGATAAATGGGCTATCTAACACTGAAAGAATTTTTCAAATCGGACCAGTAGTTCCAGAGATTACCCCCTACATACAAACTTACAAATTTTTCCTACTGTTAGTATAGATTTCGAACGTAGAACCTTCCAATAGAGGCACTTTAATCGATAAATATTCCGCTAACGATTTTTTAATAACAAACGTAATCAACGAACCAAATAATGAGACCGAAAATTGTATTGTGAAATGTATTCCTTACTTTCCATGGATGATACCCCACTTGAAAAAAAAAGCTATCGACTCACTGTTCTACAAAATAATCGAGACGTTTTTCGAGTGAACGGAATCGACCACTAGTTTTTGATTGTACGAATCAGTCATTCTCACTCCAAACTAAACTAAACTAAACCATCGAGGAACAACTCCGTTATGAACAAGCCATGCACCAATCGCAATGACAGACCGAGTCGGACTCGAGTCGGACTCAAAACAATCGAGATCCATCGAGTTATTCGAATAATCGAAAAAAACTCGCGTATCACTACCAACCCACCATCTCGGGTCACTTATCAAAGTAATTTTCCTCGGCTTAATTGAAAAATATGTATACGTAGCGTACTTTCCCAGTGAATGATGAATTATGTTTAAGGATCGCGACACACAAGTAAAACCACTTAGGCAGCCGTTACTGAGTGCGACTTAGCTACGGAACCCATTTGCAGATTGATAGGCGACCGCTCCCCGCGGTTGTGGCCGATGCTTGACTGAGAGTGGCCATACTACGGCTTTTATTGTAAGGTCTGCAATAACAGAAAAATACCTTTTTGCCAATTTTGCCTCTCATGGAAATTACTGGCATATCGCTCTAACCAGTTGATTAAAAGCTTCTTTGCTAGGGCCAACCTAGCATTTTCCCAACTATATTGGGGTCGGCTTCCAGTCAAGCCGGATTTTAGCTGAATACCAGTATTTTACGAGGAGCGGGTGCTTACCAGACCTCCACAACCCATTAACTGGGGTAACACGGTACTTCATGGCAAGACTTGAGTCAGTTTTTTACTGGCTTCTGACTATCCGTAACGACTGCCAAAGATCTACAAATGACAGCCGGGATCTACGGCTTAATGTGCTTTCCGAGGCACGGAGGAAACTCGTTATGTTAATATGGTCACCCATCAACAGACCAACCTTGGCAAGCGTTGCTTAACCTGGAAGATCGACCTGTGCGGCTGTTATTATCTAGCCACGAGCTCCTCTGCAGATTGATAGGCGACCGCTCCCCGCGGTTGTGGCCGATGCTTTACTGAGAGTGGCCATATTACGGGTTTCATTGTAAGGTCTGGAATAACAGAAATATGTATATTTGCCATTTTTGCCTTTCATGGAAATTACTGGTATATCGCTCCAACCAGTTGATCAAAAGGTTCTTTGATAGTTGACGTGTAAATTCTATGGCCTATCAACATTGTCATCGACCTACTTTTATCCCAGTTTATTTAAATTCGACAAAGTGTATCTTCTAATTTACGTCTCCAGCGCGAAAAACAGAAATATATCTCTTTGCCATTTTTGTCTCTTTTTTTTTAATTCTTATTAACTAGTGCTTGACTGCGATCCCACCTGATGGTAAGTAGTGATGCAATCGTTGATGGTGAGGCGCACTAGCTTATTAAGAGCCTATTCACTCTAGCCTTGAAGACACTTAAATTACAATCGGACGGGAAAACCGCAAAAGGGAAATTGTTCCAGTCCTCTCATGGAAATTACTAGCATATCGATCCAATCAATTGAATAAAAGTTTCTTTGCTAGTTTTCTGATTATTACCATCAAAACGCGACGGATGGGTGTAAATCTTATAGCCTTTTTCTTCTTCGTCGGTGTTTTATAGAGTGGTCGTGGTCATCACTTCAGGTGTTGGTGCAAGGTTCATAACACGCCGCCACCCTTCTCTGATGGCCGCCTTCCTCGTGCATTCTTGTAGTGATGTTGAGCCATTTACTGCCGCTTTTATCTGGTCAGTCCACCTCATAGCCTATCAACGTTGTTATCGACTTGCTTTTATCCCAACTTATTTGAAATCGACATAGCTTGTTTTCTAATTTACATCTCCATCCGATATTTACTCAGCGTTTATTTATTTATTCAAAGCACTAACACATCATATACATTTAACATTACATTCATAAAACTACACACTACCATTCACATCTCTCAAGGTTTATATTTTTTTCTCGTAACATATTTTGAAGTGCTCATAGAGTATTCACATTAATACTCAAACATTTCGTCGGCGAATCGCTGGCCTATTTAAATTCATCAATGTGTGACCTTATCATTACTTATTACATCCATGGCTTCTGGGGCCATGGATCGGATTCCGAAAGGCAACCCAGTGACCCCAGATTGAAGGCAACGAAGGAACGGGCTAGGGATTTAGTCAGTAAATGTCTGTCATCCCTCCCGCTCCGCCTAAGAGCGGGAGAAGTCATGATGATTACCCACTTGATATAAAAAAAAACATTCACATCTTTGAAGATTAAATTTTTTCTCGTAACATATTTTGACATAGAGTATTCACATACATAATTAATACTCGAACATTTCATCAACAAATCGGCCTATTTAAATTCATCAATATGTGTACTACCTTATCATTACTTAATTGTCATTAAAATGAATGTATCAGTGTCGTATTACTCATGCCTGAGTTCTGTCGGCTGATTTATTACTATACCCTGATAATACTGCCTTAATTGAGGTATTTATTTACTCGTACCGACCATTTGTAGTACCGTCGCCCCTTCTTAGGGGTAACTAGAATTCTTGATTGACAGTCAAGGCGATAAACTATGTATTTGGAATAAAAATTGTAAGCTGAAAAAATGTGTATCGGGTTGTGGGTGTGTTAAGCTAGAACTGTCAACGTTGATATACAGACAGGCATGAATTAGTTTATTTAAATTGACGCAATACGTCGATTTATTCCGTTCTAATACTAACAAGTAATACCACTGGTATTTGTTTGAGCACAGTTGAGTGAGGAGCTCGTGGCTAGATAATAACAGCCGCACAGGTCGATCTTCAAGGTTAAGCAACGCTTGCCTAGGTTGGTCTGTGGATGGGTGACCATCTTAACATAACGAGTTTTCTGCGTGCCTCGGATAGCATGTGAAACCGTAGGTCCCGGCTGTCATTTGTAGATCTTTGGCAGTCGTTACGGATAGTCAGAAGCCAGTAAATCTGACTCCAGTCTTGCAATGAAGTACCATGTTACCTCAGTTAATGGGTTGTGGAGGTCTAGTAGGCAGCCGCTCCTCGTAAAATACTGGTATTCAGCTAAATCCGGCTTGACTGGAAGCCGACCCCAATATAGTTGGGAAAAGGCTAGGTAGATGATGATGATTTGTTTGAGCACATATTTAAAAACATGCTCAAGATGTAAGGTAGTCCACAGATTTCTGTGGTACAGTCTTTAAAAATGTTTTGTATGTAATCGTAAGAGTTTTAATTAAACAAATAGTAGTTAAATCCGAAAATAATAATAATTTATTTATATTACGATCACGTAAAAATATTAGAAAACGGTTTGAGTGAATTTCAAGTCTTTGGTATTTGTTAGGAATGGAAAATAAATATGATATCAAACAAATAACAATGCTATTAGTTTTTGGTATTTTAATTGAATAACTCAATACGTCATCAATACATATTTTTAATTTGTTTTTAATTGGTATAGACCAGTGCTTGACCGCGATCCCATCTGATGGTAACCAGTGGTTACTGGTTATATAGATTACAAAATTTCTACTATACTTACATCTGATTCTTTTTTCAATTTAGTTGAGTATTTGTTGGAAAACCATGGTCTTTAATGACACATTGTATTAACAATCGTATATTAATCATTGTTGGTCATTTCGTACGTTTTTACGAGCGCATTGTAATTTGATGATAAGCCGATACTAACTCTAGACGTAGAAGGTGGTATAAGAAGTGAGAAACCTCTCGGTTATAATCATTTCAGTTTGTGAAGTATCTTTATTTAGATGAGCTCGTGACTAGATAATAACAGCCGCACGGGTCGATCTTCAAAGTTAAGCAACGCTTGCCAAGGTTGCTCTGTGGATGTGTGACCATCTTAACATACCGAGTTTCCTCCGTGCCTCGGATAGCACGTTAGGTCCCGGCTGTCATTTGTAAATCTTTGGCAGTCGTTACGGATAGTCAGAAGCCAGTAAATCTGATTGCAGTCATGCCATGAAATACCGTGTTACCCCAGTATTAAAAGCCGACCCCAATATATGTAGTTTTGAAAAGGCTAGGCAGATGATGATTGTGAAGTATCTTTAATTTTCTAATTTACGGACCGCGGACCCAGGGTGGTCGCTGTAAAAACAATCTCGCCAATTGCGGCTTCCTCGATCTATCCTTAACACAGTGCCAGTGTGGAGCCGCTGCACAGGACATGCGGCACTTGCTATACTGCCCTTCCTGCAGTTTACAGAATCCCTAAGAGGCTAATACCAAAGGTACGTAACAGGTTGCAAAATACTAGGCAGAAAAAAAATTGTGAGTGTACGACACGAAAAGAAGAATCGTCAAAAAAATAAGTATGTGTCACAGTCCCAGTGTTTGTTATCGAACTCTCCGGAAACGACTAAATCGATTTTTGTGTTTTTTTTTTGTGTATATTTGGCATGTTTGAGAACTTAAGTTTCTCATCATAATCGTTATAATTATAATAATTATAATTATGACCTTCCCTCCTAGAGTATCATAATCGTTATAATTATAATAATTATAATTATGACCTTCCCTCCTAGAGTGGGCTCAGGCGCAAAATGTCTCTTTCGAAAAATGTCCCCTGGTCGTAAAATGTCTCTTTCGAAAAATGTCCCCTGGTGGTAAAATGTCTGTTTCGCAGAATGTCTCTTCGCAAAATGTCTCTTTCGAAAAATGTCCCCTGGTCGTAAAATGTCTCTTTCGCAGAGTGTCTCTTCGCAAAATGTCTCTTTCGAAAAATGTCTCCTGGTCGTAAAATGTCTCTTTCGCAGAATGTCTCTTCGCAAAATGTCTCTTTCGAAAAATGTCCCCTTGTCGTAAAATGTCTCTTTCGCAGAATGTCTCTTCGAAAAATGTCCCCTGGTCGTAAAATGTCTCTTTCGCAGAATGTCTCTTTCGCAAAATGTCGCGCCAGGGACTTAAGAATAAAATTTCGATTTTCGCGCCTGAGCTCTAGAGAGGAGGCCTGAGTCCCAACACTGGGAACATTACAAAGTTGATAATGCTTATACTAAGATACAAATCAAGCTAATAGAACTATAATATTTCCCCCCTCACTGGAAACCATTCTAGAAGAATACCATCGAATCATTAGGGACTAATGGCCATAGCTAACGACAGTGAAATAGGCGGCGTTGACGTCGCACGCCGCTGTTTTCGCGCCATTTTAATGAATTTTCCGCTTGTATTGTCGATAAGGCTAATGTGAACTGAACGGTTGGTTATTAGGTTACATTCTATTTATTACTAGCTGTCCCCTGCGGTTTCACCCGCATTTTTCGTTACTGCTCCGCTCCCGTGGGTCGTAGCGTGATAGTATATAGCCTATAGCATTCCTCGATAAATGGGCTTTCTAACACTAAAAGAATTTTTCAAATCGGACCAGTAGTTCCAGAGATTACCCCCTACATACAAACTTACAAACATACAAACTTACAAATTTTACCTCTTTATAATATTAGTATAGACTAGCTTTAGCTCGCAGCTTCGCGCGCGTACATAAAATATAGCCTATGTCACTCAGGAATACCCGAATACAGCAGATTTCTGTTGGTGAAAAAAAATTAGAAATCGGTCCAGTACTTCCACAGATTACCTCATACAAACAAAAAAACAAACTTTACCTCTTTATTATATTAGTATAGATTTTATGCACATAAAAGTACAGAAGCGAACTTGATGCTTTAGGGTGCGTCCACACTGAATGCGCGGTGACTGGAGCCTAGGCGGGCGCGGTGAGCGGGGGCGTGCGGTGGCCACAGTGACGCGCGAGCTCTTGTAGCTGTTCGACGTATATCACCGAACTGATCGACCGAACTGTTTTGATATCACCGCTACCCGCGCATTAGGTCGCTTGTTGACTAGGCCCGTAGTGCGGCCATAACGCGCGGATAGGAACGTTGGAAAACTACGCGCGCTAACTCGCTCATGACCGTCGCGCTAGGCTCCCGCCTTAGTCACTGCACTATGAACGCAAAGGGGCGTTTCATATGTTTGATATTTCGCACCCGTCATCGCAACCGCGTTAGGCTTGTAGTGTGGACCCCGCCTTAGGCATTTTGTACTAGCCAATCTTTGGGTGATGCAGAGCAAAATAGTGGTAGGTGCAATGAGAGAGAGAAAAGGCGAACACAAGAATAGATATACTAATAAACCAACTATGATGCAAATAGAATAGAATAAACTTTACCATTCCCTCCTCGGTGCTAGGAAGACATGGGGATTAAAAAGCCGATCCATATCATTATCTCAACCGAAAGACGCCCACTGCTGGACATAGGCCCTCCCAAGTATCGCCTTAACGATCGATCCTGTGCGTCCATCGGATTCCGGTGATCCTTACCATACCTTGTAGGAGGACCACCTTGTAAGAGGCCTTCCAACGCTACGTCTTCCGGTACGTGGCCGCCACTCCAGAACCTTCCATCCCAATCGACCATCCATATTATTTGCAGAAAATCCCAAAAAAAATAGCAGACCTCGACTATTCCGATGCTAATACCATAAAATACTTTTACGTAACCTCTTTAGATAGAAGGGTACGTGGGCACTCTCAAGTTTTTGGCCTTTTTATCAGAAAAATAGTGAGGGGCCGGATCGATAGAACCTTGTCACAATATCTCCCAAGTCCTTGCCAAAGTCGTACATAGATAGGGCTGCCATCTCCTAAATCGCCGACGCCGGACAAAAACTTCAAAAACCCCGGACATTTGGATGAAATTCAGTTTTTTCCCCGGACACCCAGAAAAAAATATTACAATAAAAATAAAATGTATTCATTTAAACAGCTTGTTTGCTAGTTATTTAGCAATGTTTGACAACACTTTTTGACAACCCCGCCCGGACGCACCCCGGACGCCCTCTAAACTAGGACAAATCCGGGGAAACCCGGACGGATGGCAGCCCTATACATAGAACATGTTATTTGTATTTACTTTTATTACCCGTTATTGCTATAATATATGCCAAATATGTGTCTTCTCCAGCAACTTATATTTCCAATACTGTGTAAAAGAAAAGGAGAAATATAGCCAAAGTTATGGTTTATTCATGCTGATTTGATAATAAAGAAAAACATAAAAATGTGGTATGTATCAGAATATGTGCGTAAATAGTGAGATAAAGAGGTTTTTTTTTATGATCGTATTCGACCTAATTTGGTCTTTGCAGATTCGACTGTATACGGATTCTTACCAGCAATGATTTACTTCTCTGTTAATGTTTTTAAGGTTCCGTACCCAAAGTGTAAAACCTTTTTACTAAGATTTCGCTGTCGGTCATAATTATCTGTCTGTCTATTTATTTATAAGTCTGTTACCATGCTGTATCTCATGAGTCGTGATAGTTAGACACTTGAAATTTTCACAGACAGTGTATTTCTGTTCCCGCTATAACTACAAATACTACTAAAAAACCGAATAAAATAAATATTTAAGCGGGGTACCATACAATAAATGGCTCTTTTGTCGTCTTTTACTACTTACGGAACGGAACCCTTCGTCGCAAGTCCGACTTGAACTTGGCCGGTTTTTTTATCAGCCTCAAGAGTTTAGTCACCTCTAAGATCACAATAACTATAAAAGTTACAACAGTTACCGTTTAAGGAACCGTTATTATGAATCATTAAGGTCGGCACTCATTGAGTTTATGCGAGCGTGCGCGCAACGGTTCGGAGCGAGCGTGTTGCGTAACATCATTTTACACACATGATCTTGATACTCAAACGTTTATTAACCACTAGCTGCTGCCAGCGGCTTTGCGTGAAAGTAGTTGGCTCCATACATACAAACGGACCCAAACGGGGGTCCAAGGTTTGTATGGAGCCATCTACAATCTACATCCCCTTATTGGTTTTTTTTTTGAAATCTTCAGTATGCCTCTTTACGCTCTAGGCGGAGCGGGAGGTCGTGTCAAACTTATACTGACTAATACCCACTCCTGTTCCTTCGTTCCAGAGCCCCGGGGTGCTCTTTCGTTTAACGCAGGAGCTCTAGTGGTATTCGATCCTCCTGAGCCCCTATATTTTGCTGACATCTCTTTGAGGTGCGCGTGTAACACTACGTGCCGTCGACGACTTGGGCTCGGTCCGGACGGTTCCCGGACGATCTGCCTAGGGCGCTTGTGCACTACACGTAATTTTACTGTTCGGCAGTCAGATTTACATCAACTTCCAATGCGAATTCATTGACAATTGTAAGAAATCGGACTGCCGGACAGTAAAATTCCGTGTAGTGCACAAGCGCCCTTAGGGTGTGAAATTTGGGAAATCTTAGTGCCTACGTCATAAAAGGAAACTGCAAAATTTCACGTTCCTAGTCCAGTACTTTTGCCTGTGCGTCGATATGTTTGTCAGTCAGTTTCTCCTGTTAAAAAAATATAGATAAAATCTTTCTGTTATAATTTGATCATTTTATTCTGATCGTGCCAGTCTTGGAGGTTGACTTATAAATTACAATTAAAAATATACAAAACCAGTATTTTAGCATATTTTTTTTTATATTAATACGTTTTTTTATTGAGGCCTTGTATGTTTTGCGCAACACCTGGCATTTGGCATGCTTTTTCATATAAACACTCTTTATTTTTCCAAGATTGAGAAGACTCAGTCTATAAATCTGACTCCAGTCTTGCCATGAAGTACCGTGCTGCCCTCGTAACAGCAAATGCAGTAATCGACATTTTGACGATTTTCCGTTTTTTATCATAAATGACATATGGAGAGTTCAAGCTATATGTAATTTTTTTATTTTATTTTCTATGGTGGGAACAAAACATATGAGATTTATATCAGTGAAAGTAGAGATTTAATTAAACCATTTAGACGCGTTTTTCTCGAAACCGCCATTTTGCAAGTACTGCATTTGCTGTTACGAGGGCAGCGTGTTACCCCAGTAATGGGTTGTGGAGGTCTGGTAGGCAGCCTCTCCTAGTAAACCACTGGTATTTAGCTAAATCCGGCTTGACTAGAAGCCAACCCCAACATAGTTGGGAACAGGCTAGGTAGATGATGATTTTCTAAGATTGAAGAGATTCTGTCTGTCTCGAAAATTTCTATTTATTTTGTCTCAAGGGTTTATTAACAGGGCTTGTTATAAACAGCTATTGAAGAAGAGATTTGACCCATTTATCAATTGTTATGTACAAGTCTCAAGGGCGGAGGGTCCTCAGAAAATGTTCTGACAATGGTTTCAAATTAAGGCTGTGGAGTTGCGAAAACAGCCGAACTACGTGAATAGAAAGGTTCGCAGTTGAGATTTGTTCTTATTGTGTTACGAGTCAATCTGTTTTGTACTCAAAACGTTGTTTCGTTGGCGAAAGTTGAAAATATACTGTCTCAAGTTTAAGTTTTGATTTCTAAATACTTTCAGTTGTTTTCGTTTTGATATTTTAATGGAGTTACTGTGTTTGGATGCATTTATAAGGATACTTTGCACTAATCTTCTCATATAGTATGTACTTCTTTTTTTGTTTATTGTGTACTTCTTTGTTTATACATTGTGTTCCTTTTTTGGTGTGCAATAAAGTTTATTCTAATCTATTCCTTATGGTTTCTATTCTTATAATATTTTGACGAGATGTAGGAGGGTCTATTGGTCATTATGTCAGAACATAGTATCATTATTGTCTTGTCTACAGGATTCTTCTTATTTTTCGATTCTATGGTCATCATTTGCCTAGCCTTTTCCCAACTGTATTGGGGTCGGCTTCCAGTCAAGCCGGATTTAGCTGAATACCAGTATTTTACTAGCTAGGCTGTTATTATCTAGCCACGAGCTCCTCCTTTTTTCGATTCAATAGTAAACTTCTTAAATTATTTGTGTCCAGTAGGTGACAGCGTTCACTACTTATCAGTGGCATTTATTAAGTCCTTCTACAGGCTGATTAATCTCATCACAAATTGCCTAAAAAGCAATTTAAAAACCAATTAGTTATGAAGTGGATCCTAAAACGTTTGACCTACATGGATGATATCCCTAATGACAGCAAGCTCTACTCCAAATCAGTGGCGAGCCTATCATAGCTCAAAGATCCCACACTCGCGATGAAACAAGTGTTCATTATTTAAACGTCATTATAAAATATGATTTGATTAAGTGGTGAAACGGGCGGGCGGCCGGAGACCCACTTTTGATTGAATTCATTTATTAATCATGGTCACGAAATAGATGGGTGCAGAAGGTAAAGTATGTACTTCACTTTTCATATCTACGCTTGGCGATCCCGCTGGATAGGAGCCGGCCGCTCAGTCCGAACACAGTCCAAGTGTGTATTTTTTTTGTTGTTGATGTAAACTAGAGCTTGAATGCGATCCCACCTGATGGTAAGCGTGGACCTGTGGACGGCGAGCAATGGGTATCTTGCCGTCCGACAGTCCGGTAATCATCCGAACTGATCCCAGGTCGTCAACGTTCCACGCGCGTCAAAGACATGTCAGCAAAACCGTAGGGGCCCAGTAGGGTCGAAGCCTCTGGGGGCTATGGGTTGGTTTCTGAAACGAAAACCCGGGAAACGAACGGGGCACGTGGAAAAGAACGAAGGCAAAGAACGAACTAAGAAGGGGGTTAGTCAGTAAAAGTCTTACACGCTCTCCCGCTCCAACCAAAACCGGGAGATGTAATTTTGATGACTTCCCACCTTAAAAATATCTGATGGTAAGTGGTGATGCACTCGTTGACCGATGATGTACTCGTTGATGGTCCGAGACATCGTGTCTGTGAGCGGTGTCTATGTGTGCGTTGCTCGAGCGTGCTTTGTATGTAGATTGCCTTCTGAACTTCTGATCGTATCTCTTTAGTGTCATGACGTTCATGACGGTCGGACGAACGCGCATGGCGGCTGTCGTAAACACGTTCTGTTATTGTTGTTGGGCTATGGAAAGTGCTCTTAGATATGATTAATTAAATGTACTTGATTAAGAAATTAGCTTTATTTGGTTCTAAAACTTTTTTTGCGTTGAGTTTTCTATTTCAACTCCTTGTTTTACATTTTCAGGGGTTGACTGATTTCAAAACTAGCTAAAGTGAAGAAGATGACTGAATTGAGTGATGACTGAATTGTACGTATGTCTTGTAGTGACATCTATGTCTCCACATGGGAACTAAAAATCAAAACCTTGCATTGCGGTATCAACGTTCTATGCGTAGTAGAACAGCCCGAAATAAAATATCGGGCATTTGCTTGGACTAGACACAACAGCTGTCGGAGCATCCTCCCTTTTAAACAGAGGTTTGCGGGACTTTACACTCTGTATTCTCCATACCTCTAAAGGTTTAAGCTGTTTGTTTTTTATCAGTTCACTTCAAAGTTGTAAAAATGACATCTTCCTAACCTTATCCTCCTTTTTATTTTGGGAATGATTTATGTTCTTCATTAGGGTTACACGTCTATTCATAAAAATATATTTCAAAAAACCTGAATAGTGAGTCATCTGTAGATAGATAGCGTAAAAGACAGATTGAGTCTCATTTATAACTGCTGCTAGTTACTTCGCCCGCGTGATAACAGAAAATTATCCCAAGGGAAAATACTCTCGGGATAAAAAGTATACTATGTGCTGTTTCATGACATGGTTACGCCGGTAGCGTATCATCCGTTTCATCGAAATCCATTCAGAAAATCTACTATATAAAAATAAGTCGGGTTTTCCTTCCTGACGCTATAACTCCAGAACGCATGAACCGATTTCTACAGTTTTGCATTCGTTGGAGAGGTCTCGGGCTCCGTGAGGTTTATAGCAAAAAATATTTAAAAAAAAAGTTAGGTAAAGTAGGGTAGGTAGGGTAGTGTATGGTAGTGTTGGGTATGGTAGTGTAGGGTAATGAAGGGTAGTATAGGGTAGAGTAGGGTAGTGTAGGGTAGGTAGGGTAGGGTAGTCATTTGACGGGAGCGAAGCCGCGGGTAAAAGCTAGTTTTACATAAAAGAGTAACAAACATCAACACATAGACGCTTTCGCGTTTATACTCATAATAATATTATATGATGGAAATTCGGTTAATCTGACTACTAGTGCTTCTGATTCCATTAGTCGCTGAAACGCTGCCCGTTTCAGTTTCGGCCGCAATCCATTTGAGGCTGCGGCCGAAACCGAGACCGCGTTTTAGATGAATTGCGTCGCGCTCTGTAAGTTTTAACTTTACTTTTATATGTTTACACTCTCTTGGAGTTTTAGGTTAGGATAGAATAAACAGAAGCACGTTTTATTTCAATACCATTTACAGTGAAAAAGTGAAGTTAAATTGCATGTTCTAAAGTGTAGATCTCTATGGACAAGAACGTGTAAGAAACTCCATGGACATTCTTTTAGATAATACAATGAGATACATAAATCTTGGATTCATAATTCTTATATGAATAGAATAAACTTTGTTGTACATCAAAATAGTAACAATTTTATAGAAAAATAAAATTTATGAGTAGGTACAATGACGCTCTTAGATAGACAGCGATATCTACCTTAGGATGGATCGTAGGAACATACATTCCGTTCAAATAAACTGTTTTTCTTTCTTTCACATAAAATTATACATGGGGTAGTCTGCGGTGTACTGCTAATAAACACTATAGATAAGCAAATAAATTGGGTCAGGTTAAGCTTTTTTTTGTTTAGGTTAGGCTAGAGGGTATGTCCAGCAGTGGACGTAATTAAAAGCATAAAATACAAATATTCGCTCTAGAGCAGGTCCATCCCAAGTCATTGTATTGTTACGAACGTGAGTAATTAAATGCCGGTTTACTAGCAGAGAACTTTATTCACCACAAAACAATGACAAATTAGTCCAATCAACAAATAACCAATCACTATAAACACTCAGAGTTCCGTTTAGTATCGCTTAGGTCGCTAGGTATCACTTCACACACTTAGGTAGTTCGCTCTGTATCGCTGACGAAATCAAACTCAACTCCCTTCTAGCCGGGGGCCCGTATTTATATGCGAAGCCATCGACATTTCTCGATACCGACGTTTCAAGGACATTCTAGAACAATAGGGTCTGATCGGGAGGCCATAAATCATTATTATTATTCTCGTAAGTAGGTACTTATCTACCACCTTACATGCGAGTTTCGACTCTATTGCTAATACCGGAAGGTACAAATTCCCTTATCCACCCACATAACTACCTACTGAATGTTATCTAATAATAATAGCGTATGTCGGACTTTTCTGGAATTTGCCAGGCCTGAGTATGTACTCCTATTCTCGAAGCTTCGCACAGCAATGCGTTTTAATTATTTGATGTTACTCTTGGTTTCGTCGAAGATATAGCGTACTCAAGTTTCACGGCGTAACAGTGCCCCCCTCTTAGTCATGCTCGTCCCGAGCATTATTAGATCCGTGATACGGCGCCAATCTATCCACGTGGACTACCTTAGGTTTCCCTCGTAACCCTTTCTTGATGCGGTAGGTAACGTCGTTGATCCTTTTTATCACGGTGTAGGGTCCCTCCCATCGAGCTTGAAGTTTCGGCGACTTCCCTTTTCGTCGAAGTGGGTTGTGGAGCCAAACCAGTGCACCATCCTCAAATCCCTTGGCGTTGGCATTGCGGTCGTATCTAGTTTTCATTTTAACGCTGGTGTGCAGGCTATTCTCACGCACTCGTTTATGCACTTCATCCAATTGATCTTGGAGGTCACTTACGAAGTCCGTAACTGGCTTAGTCTTGTCAGGTGGCACGCCGGTTATGGTATCGACTGGAAGTCTCATCTCCCTGCCGAAATTCACTTTTGCTGGGGTATGGCCCGTGCTATCATGCACTGCTGATCGATAAGACATCAGAAATAGTGGAATATACCGGTCCCAATCTTTCTGATGGTCATCGACAACCTTAGCCAGGTGATTCTCCAGGGTCTGGTTAAACCTCTCCACCATTCCGTCCGACTGTGGGTGCGCAGGTGTTGTGCGTGTCTTGTAAATCCCCAGAAGAGTGCACATTTCCTGGAACAGCGCAGATTCGAAGTTGCGGCCTTGATCGGAATGGATCTCCAAAGGTGCGCCATACCGACATACTACTTCTTCGACCACCTTTTTCGCCACTGTCGTCGCTTCCTGATTGGGTATGGCGAAAACTTCAGGCCACTTTGTGAAATAGTCCTGTATCACCACTATGTATTTGTTTCCGTCATCTGTCACTGGGAAAGGTCCAGCAACGTCGATGGCAATGCGTTCCCATGGGGCTCCTACATTGTACAACTGAAGCTTGCCCCTGCTCCTAGTCTGTGGTCCTTTCACGGATGCGCACGCTGTACATTTCCGACACCATTGCTCTATGTCTTCTCTACAATTGAGCCAGTAATACCGCTGTCTCACTTTCAGTAGAGTTTTCTTGATTCCCAGGTGTCCACCAGAAGCGCCATCGTGTATCTCCTGAAGCAGGGGGACCACTTCACGTCGTGGTACTATCACTTGTGTGGTCACCTCCTTGCCATCGTTCGATTCCCATTTCCTACAAAGCACGTCATTTTCTAGGACTAAACTGTCCCACTGTGCCCAGTAGCTCTTTGTGACAGGACTATGTGACGATACTTCATTCCACTGAGGCCTAGTTCCACTACGCTTCCAGTCCAGTATAGGTCGAATATCGTCATCTTCTTCCTGGGACCTCTTAAAGTTGCCTTCAGCCCTAATTAAGTTCACGTGTTCCCGGGCTTCATTTTGCTGGCAATGTCTACAGTCCTCATTACATGGACGTCGCGACAGGGCGTCAGCATTGTTATGCCCTTTTCCACTACGATGTTCCGTCACAAAGTTGAACTCCTGCAGCTGCTCTAGCCATCTTGCAACTTGACCCTCAGGGTTTTTGAATTGTAGAAGCCATTTCAATGCAGCGTGGTCCGTCCTCAACGTAAACTGTCTCCCTATGAGGTACTTGTGGAAATGTTGCAAAGTTTTTACAACAGCCAGTAGTTCTCGTCGAGTCACGCAGTAGTTCCTTTCCGGTTTTGAAAGTGCCTTACTGAAGTAAGCGATCACGACTTGCCTATCTTCTTGCACCTGCGACAGCACTCCACCAATTCCTGTGTTGCTGGCGTCGGTATCGACGACAAATCTTCCATCTCTGCTCGGATACCCCAGTATAGGCGCTTCACATAGCCGTTGCTTTAGTTCGTTGAATGCTGACTCACAGTTCTTGTCCCAGATAAAATCTCGTTTATCCTCAGTCAGCTGATGTAAAGGTTTTGCAATGTCCGAAAAACTCATAACAAACCGTCTGTAGTATGTGCACAACCCTAGAAATGCACGTACTTCTGTTTTGTTCTTTGGAGCCGGCCACTGTTGGACAGCCTTTATCTTCTCAGGATCGGTTCTCACTCCATCGGCGCAGATGACATGTCCTAAGTAGCTGACCTCCTTCTTGAACAGGGCACACTTCTTTGGGCTTAGTTTTAGGTTAGCCCCCCGTATCCTGGTGAATACTTTCTCCATATTCCTCAGGTGTTCCTTAAAAGTGCGACCCATTATAATGACGTCATCCAAATATACTAGACAGACGTCACCAAGAAGGCCCACCATGACTCTATCCATGAGGCGTTCAAACGTCGCTGGAGCATTGCACAACCCAAAAGGCATGACGTTAAATTGCCACAGGCCGTTGCCAATTCCTGTACTAAACGCTGTCTTTTCCTTATCTTTCTCGCTAATTTCCACTTGCCAGTAGCCACTTTTCAAGTCAATGGTTGAAAACCACTTCATACCACTGAGCATATCCAGTGTGTCGTCTATCCTAGGCAAGGGATAACTGTCCTTCTTCGTTACATCATTCAGCTTTCTGTAGTCTACACAGAATCTGGTACTGCCGTCCTTCTTCTTCACCAGAACGACAGGAGAAGACCATGGGCTCGTAGAAGGTTCAATTATTCCGCTATCAGCCATATCCTTTACCATTTCTGCTACCTCAGTTTCTTTAGCCCAGGGTATGCGGCGCGGTCTCTGTTTAATTGGTCTAGCATCACCTGTATCTATCTCATGCTTGACGAGACCTGTTCTTCCGCAATCTTTTCCCGTTGCAAAGATATCCCGGAACCGTAGCAGAAATTCCTTGGCTTGCTGTAGTTCCGAAACTGATAAATTGCTCTTAGAATTTTCCAGAAGTTGCTGAATGTGATCAGGTTCACCTTTTATTGCGTCTTGTTTTACTGAAGATGTGTTGATTTGGCGGAGATACTTCACTTCTTCACATCTTCCAACAACACTGTTTTTCTTCAACTGGATCTCCTTTTTCCCAAGATTTACAATCCTGACCTTGGATCTTCCTTTCGTCATAACTAATGTCCTCGCGGTGATAAGTTCCGGGTGCCGGCCAATGTCTTCAACCATAACACATCTGCGTTGCCTAATTTTCTTAGGAAATTTAACTTCGACTAAGGTTTCCGTTCTTGGAGCCAATGTGGTATCCTTTAAGCAATAGAGGTTGCATGTGTTAATTCCTTGCAGGAAGACTTCTTGGTCTGGGAATTTCAATACTCCTTTATCGATATCTAAAACACATCGGTAATTCCGCAGGAAGTCGAGACCCAGTATGCAATCGTCGGTAATATTCGCAATTAACGCTGAATGGGTGTACACTTGATCACCGATTTTAAACTCGATTTCTGTATCACCGAGGACGGAGACTGGCTGGCCGGTGGCTGTCTGAAGTCGGTAGGCTGGGGTTTCTGTTTGCCACAAGATGGTGCGTTTCAGCAACTCAGGTCTTATAATAGTCCGTGACGCCCCGGTGTCAACGGTGAAATTGCAAGCACGTTGATTCAGCGTTCCCTCGATGATCAAACTATTTCCGTTGTGGACTTGATTGATGGTGATGGTTGGGGCCTTCAGTTGACCAGCCAGCACCCGCCCCGCGGCCCTTAACGACTCCTCGTTAACTTGAGTTCCGGAGTCCACACTTCCTCTCTTCCTCTTGGGGCAATCGGTACGAATGTGCCCTTTTTCTCCACATCCATAACACGTCGGAATATAGCGGGACTTTGCCGACGAAGCCACTTCTCGGTGACGTGGTTGCACTGAAGGTGAGACCACCACTTCCCGAACTCTGTGCGTACGTGAGTCTTGTCGTACGGCTTCCACTTCCAAAGCGTGGGCCATCGCACTCTTCAGAGTTTGGTGGTGTCCGAGTCGCACCGTAGCCCTGACTTCAGTATCCCGTAGACCGTCGATGAATGCTTGCACCAGATTTACTTCCACCATCTCCGGTGTCATCGACATGTATGCCCGCCGGACCAGCCGTTCAACCTCTACTCCCCACTGCTGAAGGCTCTCGTTCGACCTCTGCGTTCTCTCGCGAAGTTGCGCGCGGAAAACATGTTCGAGGTGCTTGTCACCATAGCGAGTGTCTAGTCCCTCCATTAGACGCTCCAACGTCCTGCCGTCTGAAGGAAGGTTCTCTAGGACCAGCAGAGCGTCCCCTCGTAGGGCCAAAGTTAACGCCGCGAAAGACTGGTCATCATCCCAGCGGTTCGTCTTGACCAGTGTTTGGAATTGGTACTTAAAAGCCGTCCAGGACGACGTGCCATCAAAACGCGGCATATCAAATTTTGCGGCTGATGCTTGAACAGCAACGGGTTCGCGTGCTTCGAGCTTGACAATTCTGGTTTCGAGGCTATCAGCTCGGGCGGAAACCTCCTTGACCTCTAAGGTGAGATTTTTCACTTTCCCGCCCAACGTGACGAGGCCGTGATCGATTTTTTCGAGGATCAGGTTCTGCTTAGCCTCTTGATCCCGGCGGGCTTCCTCCTGTTCGCGGCGGGCAGCTTCCTGTTCGCGGCGGGCAGCTTCCTGTTCGCGGCGGGCAGCTTCCTGTTCGCGGCGGGCTTCTTCCTGGTTAGCCGCGATTAGATCCTGGAGCTTACGCTGGTTAGCCTCTTGTTCGCGGCGGGCAGCTTCCTGTTCGCGGCGGGCTTCTTCCTGGTTAGCCGCGATTAGATCCTGGAGCTTACGCTGGTTAGCCTCCATACTAGCTTGCATGGCGGCCAACACTGCGGCGAGGTTCATTTCCGAGGATGGCCCTGTTGGCGCCTCAGCAGCTGCCGTTGCTCCCATACCAGCCCGATCTTCCGCTTCCAGACGTTGACGTGCAGCATCCATCTCCACTCGCCTCCTTGTTCGTGGTCCCTGTTCGTCGTCCCTCTGTAGTAATGGCATCTCACTTCTGACACCAGTTGTTACGAACGTGAGTAATTAAATGCCGGTTTACTAGCAGAGAACTTTATTCACCACAAAACAATGACAAATTAGTCCAATCAACAAATAACCAATCACTATAAACACTCAGAGTTCCGTTTAGTATCGCTTAGGTCGCTAGGTATCACTTCACACACTTAGGTAGTTCGCTCTGTATCGCTGACGAAATCAAACTCAACTCCCTTCTAGCCGGGGGCCCGTATTTATATGCGAAGCCATCGACATTTCTCGATACCGACGTTTCAAGGACATTCTAGAACAATAGGGTCTGATCGGGAGGCCATAAATCATTATTATTATTCTCGTAAGTAGGTACTTATCTACCACCTTACATGCGAGTTTCGACTCTATTGCTAATACCGGAAGGTACAAATTCCCTTATCCACCCACATAACTACCTACTGAATGTTATCTAATAATAATAGCGTATGTCGGACTTTTCTGGAATTTGCCAGGCCTGAGTATGTACTCCTATTCTCGAAGCTTCGCACAGCAATGCGTTTTAATTATTTGATGTTACTCTTGGTTTCGTCGAAGATATAGCGTACTCAAGTTTCACGGCGTAACAGTATCATTATAAAAAGTCTTATTTGTCAAAAGATTTTTCGCACTCTTTCATTATTGTTTCGTTATTTTTTTATCCTATGCACCATCAAGCAAGAGGTCATTGGCTTGTATATCATCACTTCATCAGTGTCAACCAGTAAGCATCGGTCTCGTATTCTTCTGTCGTATTAATATGTAATGGTCAAACCACACGAAATGCAGATTAGTGTCTGTGATAGTCTTTGGACAAAAGAGCCATATATGTACATTTGAATGGATCTGTTCAGTCAGTGCAAGCATTTGTCAGTTCTCGTAAAGCTCAACTCAAGACTACTAAGGAGCTCAACGACTTGACGAACAATACTAAGAACAGGACAGTTGGGTAAGTGTTAGGGAATAAAAATGCCAATAATTAGGTATAGTGTGCTCTATCTAGAGCAGGTCAATTCCAAGTCTTTTTGTTTCATTATAAAATATCTTTTTTGACATAAGATTTTATAATGAAACAAAAAGACTTTCAATATTGTTTCGTTTTTTATCGTATTCACCATCAAACAAGAGGTCATTGGCTTGTATATCATCAGTGTCAACCAGTAAGCATCGGTCACGTATTCTTCTGATTAAAATGCAAAGTTGTCACGGTAACATTTCATAGTCATTCGAATGTTTAGGCAAAATATATTAATGCTTGATTTTATTTTACCAATTTATTCGTCTTTCTTTCGTTGACAGGAAATTTTGTGGTTTATTTAGGTATTTGTTTAATTCATGAATCCCGGACCGGTCTCATGGAACCGCGCTGTTCTTGTCTTACTATTGAGTCTCGTTTTGCGGATATTGATAGGTTAATATTTAAGAAATCAGTTGCCGTATTAAGTAAGTGTTTTGTCAGCTTTTAGGGTTCCGTACCGAAAAGGTAAAATTAAACCCTATTACTAAGACTAGGGCTCCGTACCCAATGGGTAAAACGTTACCTTATAATTCAGATTCCGCTGTCCATATCTATCTGTACGTTTGTCACCAGGCTGTATCACATACCGTGATAGCTAGACAGTTGACATGTTCACAGATGTTTCTGTTGGTGCTGTAACAACAAATACTCTAAAACAGAATAAAATAAATATTTTTGTGGGAGTCTCCCCCTACAACAGACGTGATTTTTTTGCCGTTTTATGCTACGGACGGTACAGAACCCTTTGCACGCTAGGCAGACTCGTACTTAGCCCGTTTCTGGCACTTGATATTGTAATAATGTTATTGCATTTAGTCATAGCTAAAGCTCTCCTAAAGCTACATATCCCCTAAAATATTTAGGAAAAAACCTTTCATGTGAAGAAATCGTCTACTAGGGTTATCGATTCGACCTGTGACACTGAGTTTTTCTGTTAGAAATTTCACAATAAGTGTAATCCGATACTGGGACTGTGTCCGATAAAGTGTGTCGCCAGGGGGCGTGGCTATCAGCACTTACTTAACTTACGAAGTTATAACGTCAGCTGGAATGTAGGGGTTCCTCGTAAAATTTTATTTGGTGGCCAGTTTCTGCTCTGGACTTGTGAGCCTGTTAATAATAACATTAGATAATTAAGAGCTCTTTGTGGTATGTGAATTACCGTCAAACGGGGTAAATAGGAACGCAAGGGTGAATAGGAACAAAACTTTGATTAGGATTTTTACTTTGGTTAAAAATTTTATATTGATTTCTATCTAAGCATCGATTTTAATTACGATTAATGAATAAATTGGAATACTTAAATGATGGGAAAATCTGTTAAATGCTCCGATACTGGGACTGCGTCCGATAAAGTGTGTCGCCAGGGGGCGTGCCTATCAGCACTTACTTAACTCACCAAGTTATAACGTCAGCTGGAATGTAGGGGTTGCTCGTAAAATTTTATTTGGTGGCCAGTTTCTGTGCTGGACTTGTGAGCCTGTTAATAATAACATTAGGAGAGCTCTTTGTGTAGGACCGTTAGGGAGGTACTTACTGTTGGCATGCTTCTTTCTTTCAGCTGCCTCGTTTGGGAAGCACTTACTGCTGCCACCAAGTTTCCTTACCTTGTTATGGTTTTTTAGAGTTCGGGTAGAAAGAGGCACTAAGTTTCTTAGCCAATTAACACACGGGTCAGTAACGTTAATTTGAGTCACATGGTTGATTAACGAAAAATCGATTGAACGATTGATCGAATAGAATTTATTGCGGAACAACCTTATATCGCCAAACGCTAATTCAACTGAACGATTCATCTAATATTTTTTAAACGGTGAACTGCTCTTTCGAATGAGCTTAATTTGTTAAAGTTTAATCATGAAATAAAAAAAATAACGTCAAAAAATTAAAAATATCGAAATGCTTTAACAGAAAGCGTAAATATTACGAGCAACTTTCTGTGATTACGAGACTACTATAACTTTTGGCGGGCGGATCCGAGATCTTTTAATAATAATCGGGAGGTTATTCGATTGTTTTGAGTTAACGAATCGAGTTTTTGATTGCAATACGAATCAGTCACACTCACTCTTAACTCTAAACCATTGAGGAACAATTCGCGAATTAACATGACATGCGCCAGTCGCAATAACAGAATGAGTCGGGCTCAAAGAGATGTCAGCAAGTTGTCTGGGGCCTAACAGGGTCGAAGCCTACTGGGGCCCTGGATTGTACGAAAAAAAACTCTGGGACCCTGGAACAAAGGCAAAGAAGGAACAGGAGTGGGTTTTAGTCAGTAAAAGTCTGACACGAAGACCGAGAGAAGTCGTACTGATGTTTTTCCACCGTCGAAACTATCGAGAACTGTCAAGATATTCGAATAATCGAATACGACCTCTCACCGTTCCGCATTGTTGTCTCCTATATCTCCGTCTAATCTGCAAGATCACACGCTGCCAGCAATATCGTTAATTGAAGACGGTGAGTAATGCAGATCCCAAAACTCAGTAAATGAAGACACGCTCATCCAAAAACGTAGCAGAAATGTTTATTTTAAACTGCGTATATATTTCAATTTGGCCGTAAATTAGTCCGTTTGAAGAGTTGGAGTGTGCGGTCGTAAAGATGCGGTCGCAAGAACCGCGCTGGATAACGCGGTTGCATACTTGCGTACGTTTTATTTAGTGTTGCTCGTAAAATTGTAATTAGTTAGGTGAATCGTTCGGTTGTTTATGCGGTTATTATTGATGGCCAGATTATAATTTAGCGGTTTGTAAATTAATTTTGTTACGGTAGTTTTTTTTTCGTCTTACATTGCATACCTACTCATAGTTGAAGAAGTTTTAAAAGGACACCTGGGAACCGAAATTAGGGTTGCCAACTGTTTTTTTTTTTTTGGTAAAAATAACGCACCACATTTGGCTAAGAAAAAAAGTATTTTTCAAAATTTTATTCTTTATTATATTATTTATTTTATAACTAAAGGTGCAAAGGAGGACTTAATACCTTAGGCATTCTATTCTATTTTGCTTTTGCCTTAGGATTTTCCACACATAAATATGAATACGTATTTTAATGTGTTTATAGCACACACTAACATTATCCTTATACTTTTTGATTCTAGCTTTACATTCCCAATTTCAATTTAAATAAACCAGCAACTCATTTCCAAACCAACTTTATTTGTTTTGAGTTAATTTGAATGAGAACGTTTCGTGTTTCAACTCGTAATTATTCATATTATTCGTGTTTCATTTTACATATCACAGTAAAGATTGATAATATAATAGAGTATTTTTTTATATAATTACTAGCTTTTACCCGCGGCTTCGCTCCCGTCAAATGCCTACATATCCTACGCTACCCTACCCTACCTTCCCTACCTACCCTACATATCCTACGCTACCCTACCCTACCTTCCCTACCTATCCTACATTACCCTACACTACCGTACACTATCCTACCTACCCTACTTTACTTACCTTTTTTTTTAGAATTTTTTTCTCCGTAAGAACCATCATTGAACTTCAAGGAACATTTAAAAAAAAAAAAACAGCCAAATCGGTCAAGCCGTTTTCATGTCATGTCGTGACAACGGAAAACGGGTTTCATATTTATATATATTTATGTAATTTATTTTTCTACAAAAATATAAAGTATATTTACCTAAAATAACGTAACATACGAAACCATTGTGTGTCAGTGTGAGTGATGATGAAAGATAACTTCTAGGCAAGCGTGCTCCATCTTCGACCACATCATCGCTTACTATCCAGGTGCCCAGTGTTTTATTTGCCCTTCTTCTTTTTTGCGTGTCGATAAAGCCTAGAACGAAATTTTCTCTGACTACTTAGAGTATGGCAACCTGTACGACTCTGATATTGGCCTCGTATAGATCCTGGAAAGTTCAGGATGGGCAGCACAGCAAAGTGACGCATGTCCTGTGCAGTAGTGTGCAGTGGCTCCACACTGATATTGTGCTTGCCCTAATTCATGAATCCCTGACCGGTCTCATGCGACTGCGCTGTTATTGTCTTACTATTGTGTCTCGTTTCGCGGTATGTGATAGGTTAAATCACATTCGGATATTGCTATTAAATTCACACATTATTTATTTTTTAATCTTAAAATTTATGATCAAAGGTCGAAACGCACCTAATAATTCGTGCTAAAATATACATATTAATTGAGTTAAGTTTGTTTTAGAGGTTAATAAAGCAAATAAAAAAAAAGTTATTATTGATTAGTAATTTACAATAAAAGCAAAATGTCATTATTTAAATAAACCCGCAGTGCATAGTGTTCTGAAAGGGTTCGTAATTGATATAAATGTAGATGGATACAAAGGGGAAGGTAGATGAAAGAAAATAAATGATACCTTTGTGTGAGAAATGGCATAAAGGAAAACGGCAAATATGACGTGACGACTAAGACTGTTTTCACATTATCCGATCCGATATCGGTATCGGACGCCGATACGATATCGGAGTAAGTAAAATGTATGAAATGCCGTGCTCCGATATCGGGCCGGACAATATGAAAGACAGGTACATATTTCATACATTTACCTTACCCCGATATCGTATCGGCGTCTGATACCGATATCGGATCGGAATATGTGAAAACGGTCTAACCGACGAGAATGGGTTAAGACAAGGTGTGGCGACGTCCCAGGTAATATGGACAAGGGCAGGAAGATTTAGCACGCCTTAACCTATCAATACCCGCGAAACGAGACACAATAGTAAAACAATAACAGTGCGGTTTAGGACCGGTCGGGGATTCATAAATTAATAGAAAGAAAGAAGAAGAAAAAAACACGTTTATTCCGCCCTAAATGGACGCACAATAAAATGAACATACATTTAAAACTACCATACAATTGTAAAATAACGTACACTAAAAACAACTAAACTGTCGAGCATGTTTGGACCCAGCGGCATAAACTCTAGGGCATCATAGACACAGAACACAGTTGTCTATGATGTTTGAGCATTATCCGTTGCAAATTAATCACGTCGGTGATTCCTTTCTTTGAGAAGTGGCTGGAAAGGCGTCACGGCGTCCTCACGTTCCACATGACGCAAGTCCTCACGGGGCATGGAAAGTTTGGGAGGTTCCTGCATCCGACTTAGGCGGAAGAAACGCCCTGCTGTCAACTTTGTGTGAACCTTCCGGGTTACAGTAGGAAATCATCCTAAGGGAACGTACTGCCGAAATAAAAAGTTGCTGTGATCCTATATGCTATTCCAGGACATGATCTACCCGTGTACTAAATTTCATCGAAATCCATTTAGTAGTTCTTGCTAAAATAATAACAAACATCCGTTTCATTCAAACATTCGCGTTTATAATAATAGTAGAATTTTAGTGCACAATTAAATTTATTCTATTCTATACACAATTACACAAAGTAGATTTAAATACAAAACAAAGTACGGATAAATATTCAATAGTAATAAACATTCCAATACATAGAATTGTCCGTTATTAGGTAAATATTTATTTGTGTATTCCAATGTAGTTAGTCACTTCTGTCTACTGAGTGACGTATTTATAAATATTATTCGTATGTATGTAGGTACATAGTATGTGTTATCATTAGAAGTCGGAATTAGGTAGCTACTTTACTCTGATTTCATACAGCGAAAGAATAAAGTGGATATCATCGTCATCTCAGCCAAAAGACGTCCACTGCTGGACACAGGATCCCCCAAGCGTCGCCACAGCGACCGGTCCTGTGCGTCTCGCATCCATCGGATTCCCGCGACCCTCGCCAGGTCGTCGGTCCACCTTGTTGGAGGCCTTCCAACGCTGCATCTTCCGCTACGTGGCCGCCACTCCAGAAAAATGGAATTTCATATCTCAAAATTCCCACAATTAAATAACTTCACGCCACGTTTGTAGTTTACACATAGCTTGTGAGAACAAAAGAAAACTATTACTATTTATTTGTAACATTTTTGACCACACATTGATTGTCCATTAGAAATCCCGGGTAGATCCATATTAATATCAACATTTCGATGCAAGTACATAAATAACTTTACCTAATTCCGATCTCTTGTTATCATTCAAATTGTTAATAAACACAAGTTTATTTAAGAATAATTATAACATAACAAAAAAATGAGTAAGAAGAAACTGTAAAAAAATATTTAAGTATGTAACGTACATATGTTGATAGGTAGTGGTCAAAGTCCAAATAAATAAAAAAACATTAGGTCAATAACAACCGATTCACGAAATTATAGCGGGAGCTCCATATTTATATGATTTGTAAACACTTGTGCTATCTTTGTTTTAAATATACCTAATAATATATGAGAGATAGTAATAAACTTAGCTTGAAAGTTTTATGATTACACTGGTCAGTAAAACTTACGGATCACATAGAAAAACTTCTGCCAATAGCAACTAACGGCCAGTTTCTTCATAAAAGCTAAAACTATCACTAAAGTAGGTATTAACTTTTCCTTGACTATTACTGTTGTCAATAGCAAATGTCATCTTGTCAATGTCTTCATCCAAATGACAGCTAAATTAAAAGTCGACTAAAATAAAATGTAGGGATAAACGCAGTGAAACCTATACATTTTTTTGCAAAACGACAGTGACTGTATTTAACAGCCTTTCAATGAGCATCAAAAGTTAATTACTTTATGACGATACTTTGGCTGTAACCTTAGATGAAGAAACTGGCTGTTAATGCTGGCGTGCTGCTGCGTGTGTTTATCTAGTAGTTTAATAAAAACAGAGCAGAAAGAAAAAGTTATTCAATTTGATAATATCAATAATTAAAATAACAAAAAATCAATACGACGGAGTCTTTTTTGGGGTACGAACTCATCAAAAAACTTTTCCGACTCTGGATGGAGCGAGAGCGCGGGTCAGACTTTTACTGACTAGTACTGTATTCCTTCAGCCTTTTGCGTTCCACGAAACGGAACACGGTAACTCTTTCAAATAATCTCGCGATCTTGTGCTCAACGTTATTGATGCAAACAGAGCCTGATCAATATTTTTCAGTGATAGCCTAACAATATCCAATCCAATCACTTTGCAAATGAATAAACTGGATAGTGTTTTAAAAACCAGTTCCCAGTCTAGTCTAGACCTAGTACTCCACTTTTATTACCGATTACATAACTATATAATCTTTATGTCACATCACCAGCTATTGCAACATGTATATGCTCATTTTATTATTAGAAAAAAGTAATTAGTGCTGCAACACCGCTCCCAGCATAGATAAAGATCTCAGATTAATTAAAACACCTTTTTATACATATTACGATACTTATCTATGTGATAACGGCGTGTACTGTTCCATGCGCGCCTCAAGGAGATGTCAGCAAACTGTAGGGGCCTAGCAGGGCCGAAGCCTCTGGGGCTATGGATCGGTTTTCCGAAAAGTATGTTCGGTGTCCCCAAATCGAAGACAATGAAGGAACGAGGTGGGGTTTAGCCAGTAAAAGGCTGACTCCCGCTCCGCCCAAGAGCGGGAGAAGTAATTCTGATGACTCCTCACTTGAAAAAAACAAACTATATGATAAAACTGCTACATATATCTAGAGAAAGTATAACATGTGTGTCCGAAGTTATATTTCCGAGTTGTGTTCAATCATTTTTAATTGTAATGCCGTTAATTGAATTGAAAGTCATTCGTTGTAATTAATTTAATTTGTTTTTGTGGGTCGACTTCTGGCTTGTTAATTTTAATGTACGAGGGTGGTCCGATAAGTACTTAGCCTACAAAAGAAAAATAAAAAAAATGGAAAAGTGGCGATGTATTTCTCAACATAGTCTCCTTATAGCTCGATTCACTTAATCCATTGGTGCTCCAACTTCTTTAACCCGTCTAAAAAAAATATTTTCTAGATGTCTGAAAAAAAGGCCTCCGTGGCGTCGATAATCTCCTAATTTGGTCCAAATTTTTGCCCAGCAAGTGGCTTTTTCAAATTTGAAAACAAAAAGACGTCGCACAGGGCCAAGCCTGAAAAATAAGAAGGGTGGAGCAACAGTTCATAGCCTAATTCGACCAGTTTGGCCGTGACAATGGAAGAGAGTGAGCCGGTGTGTTGACATTGTGGAACAACACTTTTTTCGTCGCCAAATGAGGCCGTTTTTCCTGTAATTCGGCGTCAAATCGACCCAATTTTTCGGCATAGTAGAGCCCTATGATCGTATTGCCCTTCTTCAGGTAGTCGATGTTGATCACACCTTGCGAATCCCAGAAAACGGTGGCCATCACGTTTCCGATCGTAAGGACAGTCTCGCCTTCTTCCGAGCACGTTCGCCAGGTGAAATGCACTATTTCAACTGTTTCTTGGTCTCTAATGTGTACCAATGGTTTCATGTTACCTTGGCGGTCATAAAATGATGCAAAATCTCCTCCGTATTGTGCTGAAACAGCATCAAACAAAGCTCTGAAGTTTTCTTACGGTTGCGGTTGTTGTCAGAAATGAACAAACGCGGCAGCCATCGCGCAGACTGATTTTTCATGTCCAATAATTTATGGAGGATATGACCTAAGCAGTTTTTTGAGATGCCCAATATCTCAGCTATCTTGCGCATCTTCAATCGATGGTCTACCAATACGAGATCATGGATTTTTGCCACTTTATCCTCCGTGGTAGCCGTTTTTGGGGCATCTGGGCATGGCTCCTCAAAAGCCGACGTGCGCACACGTTAAGCTCAATAAACCAATTTTGACAATCGCCATCGAAAGAGAAGAGTCACCGTACACAGTATCCAAGCGCTCTTTGATTTTGCTGCGCGACTTCCTTTCCAAAAACAAGAATGGAATCACCGACCGATATTGCTCAATTCCATTTTTCTCAAATCCGTCGACACGCCAGTTTCCAGACGCGGTCAAAAAAAAACTACGAGTCCAATTCGGCTGAAATTTTGGAAAGAGCCCTCTAAGGGAATGTACTACATGATAAAAAAATAAACTTGCGATAGTGGCGCCATGGGGCGGTGAGGCTAAGTACTTATCGGACCGCCCTCGTATGTTGTCCAGTCTAGTGAGCAGTGGTGGCTTTGACTTTCGAGTTGTTCGTGGGTTCAAATCCAGTCAAGCGCATTCATCATCATCATTTCAGCCGAAAGACGTTTACTGCTGGCCGTAGGCCTCCCTTAAATGTCGCCACAATGACCGAATTTGTGCATCTCTCGCATTATTTTGTGTAATTTATTTCATCACCACTGCTCTCAAAACGGTGAAGCAAAACATCGTGAGGAAACCGGCATGTCCTGGAACCAAAAATTCGAAGACATGTGACATCCACCGATCCGCACTGGGCTAGCGAGGATGATATCAACCCATCCTCTCCTAGAGAGGAACCTTGAATCCCAGCTGTATTATCGTTATAAGGCTGATTAAGGCCAGTAAATGTTGTATGTTGATTAAACCCTTGGTCGTCTATCTGCTTATGCCAGAAGCAGAAATTTAAAAGAAAATACTTATTTTGAACCTACTGCTTATGAACCTATCTACGGTATTTAATTGTGTTCTGCTGCCTTTTCAAGCTATGCCACTTATGAACTTGAGCTTAAAGAGGGGTTGAAAATCTCTGTTTATAACCTAAAAAGTATCCCTTATCTCTAGCCATGAAGCATTTCAGACAAACTATAAAATAAAACCGATAACAAGATCCGATAAAAAATTCGTCTGGGTAGTGTTACAGCGTTTTATCGTGAAATGAGAGATGCTCTAAGTGCCAAATTAGACCGTTTACGATCGAACAGGGGTACGTTTTCGGCTGAGCATTCCGAATTTTGAGTGACTAGTAAAAGTAGGTACTGTGCGGGTTATATCAACCCTTTTCAGCAAGAACATCGTAAGCGACAAATTATGTTTTTTGGAGGAATGAGATTTGTTTTCCATAATCAATGAAGTATTTATGAAAAATGTTAATTGCAACTGTTTTATTAGATCAGTATGTGATTAATAAGTGGAACAATTTGCCTGATATATAATTAAGATGTCTTGAAGACATGTAGGCTGAAGTGAATAGACTCTTAATTTAATAGTGCGCTTCACTATCAACGATTGTCAGCTTACTATCAGGTGGAATGCCTGTGGGGAACACGGAAATTCCGAAAGGTAAGCCCGGTTCCCCAGATCGAAGGCAACAAAGGACCGGCCACCCCGTTTAGTCAGTAAGAGTCTGACATGCCTCCCGCTCCGCCCAAGAGCGGTAGAAGTCATTATGATGATACCCCTTGCTAAAAAACAAAAACATCAGGTGGAATCGCAATCAAGCACTAGTTTTTATAACATGAAAGAAAGTTATATTGTATTTTTTTAGGATGATGTTGAAATGTCGTTAATACAAGAAGAATAAGGATTTAACCACCATGTAGTTTGAATTTGAGTGTCTAGTTTTTTCACGCTATGTTCATAATACTTAGTACGTTTTCTATTTGTTTCAGGAGGATCCGATAGCAATAAGGGCAAGAGCAAGAAGTGGCGGAAAATCCTCCAGTTTCCACACATATCACAATGTTTAGATATAAAAACAAAAATAGGTAAGTCCTCTCATCATTATTATCTTTACGTAATCTCTCGCGTTGAGATGGAATTGGAAAGATTGTTATGCGCGTGCGAATTGGGCTTCATGTCGTCATACACATGTTAGATAGATTGTTGCAACGTTATTGCTTTTTGTAATTAGGATGCAATGGCTGCAACTTTGTGGCCTTAAAGACGTCAATAGCAACTACTTAGATCCATACACTCAAAGTAATGTTCAGTTGAAAACCAGCGTCAGGCTTCATAGTTACCTGGCAATAATTATGCTGAACTGGACCTATTTGGCTCAGCCGTAAGACGCACAATGTGGTTTATTTATTTTATTATTTATGTAAACACGTACACGAATAAGGAAACAGTAGTATAAAAAATGTACAAAGGTGCAATAGGCGGTTGTAAGGCGGTGTTGCTTTTTTAAGTTTGTATATACCTAAGTATCTAGGTATATCTTTTTAACAACTAGAAGCTACAATCTTCGCCTTTGTGAAAGTAGAATTTTTTCCCAAGGACCAATCAACAATGTACCTACATTGTTGACCAAATGTGTGGTAGATACAGCCATACGGTCGATTCCCTCTTCTAAATCGATCCCCGAGTGGGATCCTTATAAGGCTCGTCACACCATGTTATGTTATACTATGACATGCACTACCGAAATATCACGTGGAAACCAAAGCCAAGTCCCTAAGCGTTAGGTAATGCTAATAAAATGCCACCCAGTCTAGATTGACTGTCATAAACAACATATCCACATAATCGCTACTTAGTACTTGCTAACGCTAAAAGCACCTCTTTCGCGCATTCCAACCAAATCAAAAAGCCTTAAATCCCTGAATTCAAATACAGATGAACTATTGTGGTGACCCTCCATTCAAACGGCACCAGTTGCGTGGGTTGATAAGCGGCTTAAACATTCCTGACTTCCTAACTCCTCGTTCGGCGCTGAGTTTGTCAGGAACCCATTGTTTAGGTTACAATTAGGGTGCTTTTCAGTGGAACAAATGTGCGAAGGGAGAGCGATTATCGTTACCTTATTTTGAAAAGCTGCCTGTTGCGGTCTTCCCGTCCGATTGTAATTTAGATGTCTTCAAGGCTAGAGTGAATAGACTCTTAACCTATCACATACCCGCGAAACGAGACACAGTAGTAAGACAATAACAACGCGGTCTCATGCGACCAGTCGAGGATTCATGAATTAATAAACTAGTGCGCTTCATTATCAACGATTTCATCACTGCTTACCATCGGGTGGGATCGCAGTCAAGCTCTACATTATATCAATTAAGAAAAAAGCTCGCAATGTACGGGAAAAGCACATGTGACGGCTTTTATTGATGGATTAGTTAGATGAAAGCCTATCCATCATTATCTGTCGTGAAATCTCTTGTTAGCGGTAATGCAATGGTTGTTGTTATTTCATTTGGAGGACTTCAACTGGCACGAGATTTGAGATCTACTGTGTTGAATGATCAGTCAGTTAAAACCTGAATGCTATGGAGCAGTGCGTCAACCTTGAGATCAATCGGATCATGGCAAGGACTGCAGGCAATGGCGTATTATTCATGAATCCCCGACCGGTCGCATGAGACTGCGCTGTTATTGTCTTACTATTGTGTCTCGGTTCGCGGGTATGTGATAGGTTAACCTGAGGCCACCAGAGCCATGAAGCGGGGCGGCAGCTAGCGAGCTTACTACCTTCCCTACCGTCTTGTGAGTAATCATTACTGCAGTCTTTTAGCATGACGCCTGTAACTCCTGGCCCGTCAAAAGTAAATCCGAACCCTTCCAAAATGGGAATGCTAAAATGATCCAACTTATTCATTAGTTCTTTCTAAATCATCCAATTTTTCAGCATGATTCAGCAAAGTAACTTTCGTATCAGCCATCACGAATAATATAAAGAAAACTGAATTAACTTGTCGAGTTAATCGTAAAATTGCAGATAACCTTTTAACCTTGGACCCGTCGATTTGATAGTCGTTATCCACATTAAAATTTCACTTGGTCTAGGCCCATTTGACTGGGGTTTTAACAGACACTGGGTGATGTATTTCGATAACACTAACGTTAGATGCAATAAAATATGTATATTCATCATCTCTAGCTTACTTCTCATTAGTCTAGGTCCTTCATTTAACTGTGTCCTAGAAAAATGTATTGAATAGTTATCCCCAAGAATTCTAAGTTATAAATATTACACTTAAACGTCTGTAGCTTAAATTAAAAAATTGGCCAACTTCAAGCACTAAATGTACTCAACAAAATTGATTTAGACGTGATGATCAGTACAGAATCTTGGCATATAGCTCACTACGTCTATACAATGAACTGCGGGAGTGAGAAAGAGTTACCGTGTGCCCTGAAACGCAAAGGGCAGCTGTAAGAACCACGGGTTTGTTTTAGTCAGTAAGATACGAACATACCCTGTGCTTCACCTAAAACGGGAGAAGTTAATTGATGATTTCCTACCGCAAAAAAACACGACTAGACTATACAATATCTTCAGGACGACCATCGCACAATATTTTGTTGGCAGATGATCGTCTACTATAACCACAGTAATCAGGACACATCTCAGCAGTTTCTTTGTTGTTTAGCACATCCCATGTTTTTCTTTTGTTCCGTTGGTAAGTCAACAAGATCATAAATATCTGTTATGGTAGTTAGGCAAACACTTGAGTTTTATAGAGCCTACCGTCGTTTATAGCTACCGAAGACGTTGTAACTCCAACGAGAGAATTATTCGCAAGAAACGTTTGATTCGATTCTAAAGATTGATTGGTTTCCGATATCGGATTGTTTTTTATGAGGAGCCCCGGATAACCTGGGCTTTGTTTATTGACCTTGAGTTTATTTTGTACTTGCTGGCTGAAACTGAAAACAAATGTAATTTTCTTTTTGAGGAAATCGTTATTTAATAACAATGATATAACCTAATAAACATAGACCTCTGCTGGAAATAGGCCTCTCTCAAGTGTCGCCACAATAACCGGTCTTGTGCCCCTAGCATCTATTGTTTTCCCAAGAGTGTCTAGTAGGTTTTAGGTCCTGTTGATCTGGTGAGGCTGATCATCAGTTCACATAGAAGAGATCTTCTAACGCTAAGTTTTCCGGTACGCGGTCATAATTCCAAAACCCACCCTCACCGACCACCTATTCTTCGCTCATGCACTATCAGAAGTTTTGAAATGCTTCAAAAGGTAGTGGAGAAAGCTTATAGGATTTAGTCCGTGGAACACAAAGAAAGGGGGGTGTACATGTGGGTTTCAGTCTGAAAAAATCTGACACGCCCTCTAACCACCCAGAGCGGTAGAAGTTATTTGATAATTTCCAACCGCAACACTTTTTCCCGGCAGGATAAAAAGGACGTGCATGCAATAAGGAAATTAGGTAAACGGAGTCCTCGTGCATCTCATAGGTATGCCACCAGGGCTTCCCCCGACATCCTCCAGTGTTATCGTTCCGTTACCTACGGGAAAACGTCCGTTTTTATTTTGTTGCCTACCACAAATCTATATTTAATGATTTACCTACGCGTTCAGCAATACACCATCATAGATAGAACGTTATGACGTCATTCCAAAATGGTACCTAATTGGAATTCGTTTTACCTAATAGGTTTTGGAGTGTCCCTAAATCTATATATACATTTGGGTATAATTAATACAATATTATAAAGAGGTATGTAGTATGGATGGGGTAATTTACTAAACTAATTTCAAACATTCTTTCGTTATTAGAAAGTTACACCACTATCGCTGATTAATCAGACTTATAATGTTCCCACTGCTGGACCTAAAGTCTTTTCTCTAGGAGAGAGAATGGGCCGTACCTAATTCAACACACGGGACCATTACGCTTTGATGGTTGTCACATGTCTTCGAATTTTTGGATGTAGGATATTTATGCCGGTTTTTTCATGATATTTTCCTTAACCGTTATGAGAGCAGTGGTCATGAAATAAATTACATACAGCTAAGAGCTTATCTGCATTTGAACTGACAGCATACAACTCGTAAGTTGGAACCCTTACCTCTATCACTGTTCTGATTGGTGTAGCACTGTCGCATTATCCCCAAGTGTTGAAAAACTATTTTGTATCCCGAAAAATCCACGATTCTCTCAAGATAGACCACGGTCAAATGCAAGTATATTCCGGCGGGTTGATGAGATGATGTATTTGTCAATTTTGAACAGAATTCTATTAAAACATAGCATGCCGTTAGCCCTGATTTCAATTTCAGATTTAGCTGTCCTTTGTTTAAAGATGAGGTCCTTCAGTGTCAGAATTTCGATATTGTTACTGGTAACAAGAGCTACAATTTTCAACTAATTTGATTTAGTGGCTTAGGAGTTCAGGTAACGCCACGTCGGAAGATCGTAGATGGCCTAACGGGGTGCGTTGCTACTGATGCTAAGCGAGCCGAAATGAAGCGGATAAGAGCAGTAAAAAGTGGCAAGTATTTCTATTGAACCTACCCTCCACTTCGTGCCCTCTGATCGAGACTATAGCCTAATCGACTCCGTGTTGTCCGACTCGGGGCCGCGTGTTCATAATAATATGTTTTATTTTTGAGAATCCGCTTTGCTGCACTCTGCTCCACTTTTCACTGATACGGAGTGGAGATTTCCAGCACTGTGATCGGATAATTCGCGGTGCGCTCTGCTCAGGTTCACATCAGTGGGAATGCACTGTAAATGACGTATTGCTGGACCTCCGAACCGTTATAATAATTTAATCTTTATCCAGAAGGCCAAAATTCGTTTAAAACTCAGCAACATTGAATGTCAAATATTTGACAATAAAATGTACGAAAACGACAATTAACAAAAAGCTCAAGAAAAAGTACACTGTCGGACAGGAATGGTGCATAAAGTTGATTCATGAAATAGTTGTGGTTTCGGCTGAAATATCACCAGTTTTACTATCGTTTTCGGACATACTGTGGATCTATTGTTCAGACACCGGCTCTGTATTCCCCTTTACTAAACCCAGAGGGAGTGACCTTTCCAGCGCCGTCGAAGTCCAGATTTCAGTACCAATTACAGATTGTAGACCGCTATAAATTCGATTTGGTCTACGATTGGATTTTAACTTCGTTCACGAAATGAAGACGAAGTATCAATTTCAGTTGGTTGTAATTAAAATGTAATCAAGTTTGGTCGGGATTTGGTACCGTATTTCATTTCGGCATTGTACTCTAATTTCCGTTTTATTGATTGTTCCGTTAGTTAAGTTCAACTTTGGGAGAGTCTATTGAAGTGTGTTCAATCTCGAACAAGTTTCGTTTTTGGGCCTCAGTTGTTGGACTCAGTCCAATAGTATGTTATTGGTACTTCATTTTATGAGTTTGTGCTCAAATTTATTTGTTAGAACTTCATGTAACAGTCAAAATAGGGATCTTCCTTGATGTTAATCATGTCTGGAGGTTATTAACTAATCGTTGTAGTTTTCTGAAATTTTCCAAATAACTTTCTCAATTCTTTATTTCATAGGAACCAACAGGATATCAACAAACACAATAAAAAAAGAATCCGCAAAATTAGTTTTTTTTATTAGTATTTTGTAGTTGCTTGTATTGTATAGCATAACTATTTAAATATTTGTAAAAACTAAATAAAAACTAGTATGTATTTTATATGTATGGGAATTAGTGATAGCGTCACGAGTGACAGGACAGAATGGAAGAAAGAAACGTGTTGCGCCGACCCCAAATAAAACGGGACAAGAACGAGAAGATGATGATTCAGAGGTTTACATGAAAATTTCAACTATATCTGACGAACCTGGTAACTTGTCTCCTTTTTCTACTGCACCCATGTGTTGATGATATTTTATATGTATCGATCTGACTGGAAATGTTGGTCATCATCTCAGCCGAAAGACGTCTACTGCTGAACATATGCCTCCCCAAACGTCGCCACAACGTCCGGTCTTGGGCGTCTCGCATCCATCGGATTCCCGCAACTCTCGCCAAGTCATCGGTCCACCTTGCATCCCAACACTGCATCCCCGGTACGTGGCCACTCCAGAACCTTCTGTCCCCATCGACCATCCGAGCAATGTGCCCTGCCCACTGCCACTTAAGTTTGGCGATTAAAAATTTACTAGATATTTTTTATATGTATGGGAGTTAGTGATAGTATTACGAGTGACAGGATAGGGTGGAAGAAAGTAACGTGTTGCGCTGACCCCAAATAAAACGGGACAAGGGCAGGAAGATGACGATTTTTTTATATATATATATATGTATAGATCTGCCTGAAAATGTCGATCACCGTATCTGCTCCTGAATTAATCTAAACAAAAAGGTTCCTTTACCAGACTCAGCAATCTGGCAGCCTTAAAGCCCCGTTCAGTCCTTTGACGTTTAACGCTATTGGGAGATCAATAGATATTATTCATTGTCAAAAGGAGGTCCAGTATTCGTTATCATAAATTATGTAGATCACGAGAGTCGTGCATTAGTGGATTTTTATGCTTTGCCCAGAATTTTGGGACGAATTTCTCCGTCGGTAGGTAAGGGAGATTTTTCTGGGTTTTTGTCGGTACAGGGTTGGTGTTTGGTTTGTGCTTCGTTGATGGCGATAGGTTCACCCCTATTATTATTATTTGGAGGGGGGCGGTGGTAATCATCATATTGACCCTTTTTAGCAACAACATCTTATGCGTTCAAACAATTTGCCTTTTTTGCAGAAATGGGTTTTCTTTCACCTAATTAAAAAATATTGATGAGTTTCTAAATAAAATGTATTATTTGTAATTCATACAACTACTTTTCTGTTCTGTTAGAATATAATTCCTTTTATTATGTTATCATAAATACTTTGTCATTTAATTGCAAAAAGCGCAAACAGTCTCTTACGATGTTCTTCCTAAAAAGGCTTGATATAACTTACTTAACTACAACCGCTCTGGGTTGAGCGAGAGAGAGTGAGAGTGAGACGGAAATGATGTCATTAGTCCTAACGTGTACTAGTAACAGGACACGTGATGCAGGATGGAAAATGGGAAATGGTTTGCGGGGTAACACTGCACACACGCTGAAAATCAGATCCGACTGTGAACCCCTATCTGTGGTGACAACTTATAATTAATAGTATTACAATGTTGTACATATGCGTTCAGCCGTTCCCATGAAAACTCAACTATAACTGTAGACTCGGGTAACTCGTTTCCTTCCTAGTAAGAAAAGAAAAAAAAAGATTGTGTAGTTGTTATTTTTTATTTTTATGGTATGAAGTTTTCCGGTTTCGGCCCCAAGTTTTTTTGTATTGGTTACACTCAATCAAAATACCTATTGGTTCCGAAACGGGAATAGTTTGGGTGCCAAAATCTTTGGTGTCGAAAAACTTGACGCCAAAACAGGAATGCTTCCTGTTTTCTTTCTATCTGACGACCCTGGTATAATGAATACTTCCTATTTTCTTTCTATCTGACGACCTTAGTAACGAATATTTCCTGTTTTCTTTCTATCTGACGACCCTGATAACTTATCTCCTTCCACGACTGTACCCATGTGTTAACATGAAATGACTCCGAAGACGGCACTTTACAGCTTCTAAGAACTTTTACGAGCTGAACGCTTGGAACTGGATCACGTATGCTCAAGTGGAAGTTATATGAAATAACGAAGATAACATAAAATTGAACATCACTTGTTCCAAGTTTTAAGAAGAAACGCCATAAAAGTGAACCGTTTGTGGTGCTTCGAAGTAATGATTGGAGTGCATGTCTCCAGTTTTTTAAGTGAATAGCTTTTCTATTCTTTATTGTACACCAGAATATACCTAGAGGAGCTCGTGGCTAGATAATAACAGCCGCATGGGTCGATCTTCAAGGTTAAGCAAAACGCTTGCCAAGGTTAGTCTGTGGATGGGTGACCATTTTAACATAACGAGATTCCTCCGTGCCTCGGAAAGCACGTTAAGCCGTAGGTCCCGGCTGTCATTTGTAGATCTTTGGCAGTCGTTACGGATAGTCAGAAGCCAGTATATTATCTGATTCCAGTCTTGCCATGAAGTACCGTGTTACCCCAGTTAATGGGTTCCAATCTGTTCCCTGAGCGAGGGGAACACTCTCCCCCGCTCATGGCTCCGCCACCTGCGGTACCCGTAGCGGACCACACCAGCGACGACGAGGACGACGCTCCAGAGGTGACCGAGGTAGAGATGAGGGCGGTGGTACGAAGACTCAGTTTCAAGAACACCGCCCCAGGACCCGACGGCGTGCACGGCAGGGTATGGGTCCTGGCCATGGAGGCTCTCGGGTCTCGATTGCGAGGGCTCTTTAGCGCATGCATGGAGAGAGGACAGTTTCCCCGTCGCTGGAAGACCGGGAAACTGGTCCTCATTGCGAAGCCGGGGCGCCCCGCGGACTCTCCGTCCGCGTACCGGCCCATTGTGCTGCTCGACGAGGTGGGCAAACTCTTTGAAAGAGTAATTGCAGACCGCCTCGTCGGGCATCTTGCGCGGGTGGGGCCGGACCTTTCGGACGGCCAGTTCGGCTTTCGCAGGGGGCGTTCCACGGTGGACGCCATCATGCGCGTGAGGGCTCTCACGACGGGGGATGCGGTGTCTCGGGGCAGGGTCGTCTTGGCGGTGTCTTTGGACATCGCCAATGCCTTCAACTCCCTGCCCTGGAGTTGCATCGGGGCGGCACTTCGGTATCACGAGGTGCCCGCCTACCTCCGTCGTGTGATCGAGGCCTACCTGTCGGATAGGTTCATCATCTATCCCGGTCACCAGGGAGAGTGGAGACGGCGAGAGATGTCGTGCGGTGTTCCGCAGGGATCGGTACTAGGACCGCCCCTGTGGAACATCGGATACGACTACGTGCTGCGCGGCGACCTCCCCGACGGGGTCAGCGTGGTCTGCTACGCAGACGACACGCTGGTCCTGGCGCGGGGAGAGTCGTACCAGGCGGCGGCCGAAACAGCGACACGCGGGGTTGCGACAGTCGTGGAGAGGATCCAGCAACTGGGACTCAAGGTGGCATTGCACAAGTCCGAGGCCATGTGCTTTCATGGCCCTCGGTACGCGCCACCTCCGGGTTCCCAAATAACGGTAGGGGGGGTCCACATCGGCGTCGGGTCGGCGATGAAGTACCTGGGACTCGTCCTCGACAGCCGGTGGACTTTCGAGGAGCATTTCCGACGTTTGGCCCCCAAACTGGACAGGTCTGGGGCCGCTCTGAAGCGGCTCCTGCCCAACCTAGGGGGTCCAGACGCCCCCTGCCGGAGGCTCTACGCGGGGATCGTTCGGTCCATGGCCCTTTACGGGGCGCCGGTTTGGGCGCCGTCGCTAGGTAAGCGACCGGCGGCCAAGCTGAACACTTGCCAGAGGGTCATGGCCATCCGGATGGTGCGGGGATACCGCACGATCTCCCGCGAAGCGGCGAGCCTCCTCGCTGGCCTGCCACCGTGGGATCTGGAGGCAACAGTCCTTGCACGCATGCACGATTTGCGCGTGGAGATGCAACGCCGGGGCGAAACTCCGCTGCCGCGACAAGTCGCGGCATGGCGGACAGAGTTCCGGCGGGATCTCAGGGTGGCATGGCGACTGCGATTGTCGCAACCCAGTGCTGGGCACGCCGTCATTGAGGCGGTTAGGCCCCTCTTTGAGGAGTGGTTGGAAAGAGGTCACGGCGTCCTCTCTTTCCGTATGACGCAGGTCCTCACCGGACACGGTAAGTTCGGGAGGTTCCTGCATCGAATCAAGCAGGAGAGGACGCCCGGGTGTCGCCACTGTGTGGACCGCCCGGAGGACACGGTGGAGCACACGGTAGAAGTGTGCCCCGCTTGGGCGGAGCACCGCCGTGTCCTCGTGGAGACTATCGGGAGCGGCGACCTCTCGCGCCGGGCCCTGGTTCAGGCCATGGTCCGGAGCGAGGAGGGTTGGCATGCGGTCGCCTCCTTCTGCGAAGCAGTAATGCTCGTGAAGGAGGCTGCTGACCGCGAGCGCGTGAGGGAACGGTCCTCACGCCGCCGCCGCCGAGATCCCGATCCCGATTTCCGACCACCGTAGGCGCGGGTTCGCGGACGGCGAGCACTGGGTAGCTCGCTGTCCGGCAGTCTGGAAATAAACTGGACCGAGCCCAGTCGTCAACGGCGCGTTCTGTTCCACGCGCGCCTCAAGGAGATGTCAGCAAACTGTAGGGGCCCGGTAGGGCCGAAGCCTCTGGGGGGAACATGTGGTATTCCTAACGGTTGATACCGAGTCCCCCCCAGAACGAAGGCAACGAAGGAACGGGGTAGGGGTTTAGTCAGTAAAAGTCTGACACGCCCTCCCGCTCCGCCCAAGAGCGGGGGAAGTCATTCTGATGATTCCCCTACCATAAAAAAAAAAAAAAAAAAACCCCAGTTAATGGGTTGTGGAGGTCTAGTAGGCAGCCGCTCCTCGTAAAGTACTGGTATTCAGCTAAATTCGGCTTGACTGGAAGCTGACCCCAATATAGTTGGGAAAAGGCTAGGCAGATGATGAAGTGTTCAGCCTTTTGATGCAGGAGTGTTTTGGTGATGCATACCTAATTCAACAGATATTTTCGAAACAGAGGCCTTACCATAAGCTTTTAACGCTATCTAAACTGAACTGTAAAAGGAATGAAGCTATATAGGGTACGTAGCTCCATCCTTCTGTCTCACTAGCTCGCCATTTTAATACGACATTATAAGGCATGAAGCGAAACAGAAAATTAGTTTAGTTAACGTACGCACTGAACGGGCAAAGCGTAGACAGCTTCGTTAGACCGAACAGATCGAGCAATGATCTGGAAACTAGGATATTGAGTAGAGATGTGACGGTGCCACTCCGAATCCGAAAGTTCGGAGCTACCGGTTGGTTTTGCACCTTCGATTCCGATTTCGGTTTTAATCGGAACTTATATCGAAATTACAAACGAGTTTCAGAGGAAACCTCCTGTGTGGCTTCTTTCGATTTCATTTTTTATTTAATCTTCATTGGCTCATTTGGCTCGAGTTTGACCACTACCTCACTTGATGGTAATCGATGATGTGGTCGACGATGGAGCGTATGCTAGGCTGCAGTTATCAGGAAACTAACAGACTCCGACAAGAAATTCCACTCCTTAGCTGGACGTACAATACATGTCATGTATTCCCAAAACGTTTTGTACCTATGTATGGGATGTCCACCATGTACCACAACACCATACGTCTAGTGGTCTGATGATAGAACGGGATTGACGGAAATGAATTTTGGAGAGTGTACGCAGGAATTGCATGAATTGATTCCGCCATCCCCTTTCCACCATCGGACAAGCCGTCGTACGGTGGATATCCACCCTTTCGTTGTCCAAACCTCTACCATATCATCATACCGCGTACATCAAGGGACTGGAACAATCTGCCTGCTGCGGTTTTTCCATCCGATTATAATTTGGGTGTCTTCAAGGCTAGAGTGAATAGGCTCTTAATAAACTAGTGCGCCTCACACGATTACATCACTGCTTACCATCAGGTGGGATCGCAGTCAAGCGCTAGTTTATAACCATTAAAAAAAAAAATCTAGTGCAAATTCCTTGAAATTTACTGAATTGGCTCTTTATTTATATTTGTCCAATTTTTTTATTTGTTTATTTAGTGTTTTATCTGACGCCGAAGTTTGATTCCGAATCCGAAAAGCCAAACTTCGAATTCGGTTCTACTAAAACTACATCCGTTACATCCCTAATATAGAGCACGATTGACGCATAGCAGAAAAACTTAGATCATAATAAAAGTGTTGTTCCCGATGTTGTGACACGAAACTAGTGGAAAGAAAATATATTTAACAGATACAAAAGATAATATACGCTTGTGAACTAGTTTTTTTTTTCGCTCTCGTAGCTTACTTCACAGAAACCTAGAGAAAGAATTTTCGTAATCAGCTTTATTCACTTTTGTAATATTTTGTCGTGAAGAGGTAACAGAGAGAGAGAGTTTCGTATTCAGGTTTAGACTTCATACAAAGATCAATACTTCTAGAGATATTTCTTTAACAAACTTACAGAGATTTATATCAAAAACATTTTAATGAGGATTTTCTGAAATTACGTTAACTAGGTGGCAGCACTGAGTAAACAGGTCTTGGCACCTGTCAAAATGCTTATGACATCAGTTAGATGTCAACGTAAAACATAATTTGTCAACGTCATGTATACATTTTCAAAAGTAGAAGACCTCTCGGCTATGTGGCGCCAACGGTGTTTAGTTTTCTGAAAACCTTCATTAGAATATACATTACATGTCATTACATTAGTTAAAGAGGTGAATTCCCTGCCGGGGTCTGTGTTTCCTGATAGCTACAACCTAGGGATCTTTAAGTCAAGAGTGAATAGGTTGCTTTTAAGCAAGCGTGCTCCATCGTCGGCCACATGATCGCTTACCATCAGGTGAGATGTGGTCAAGCGCGAGCCTATCAATAATAATAATAAAAAAAACAGTTATGGTAAAGACTTTTAGTTTAGATTATCATCAACGAGACACACAAAAAAACAGCCTACCCAGTACTTCAAAATGTCTAAACCAAACCAATACAAGGTCTAAATAAAAAGCTGAGTACAAAGTTCCAATTCAATTCTACAATTGGAATTGTGCCCAGTAACGCGATAAGGGTTTATTTCGATTGTACTGTAATGTCTGGAACGACTGCCTGAAGTCCATTCTGTGAAAATTGGAGTGGCGATGGGCATTACGGGTTTCTAGAATCTAAATGTGACTAAGCTTTATGTTATGGTCTTTAATGTAGTCGTAACTGCAATGTTTTCAGTTTGATTGTTTTGCGTAATTTTGAATGTAATCATTCCCTTATTTGTTAGTAGCTTCTGCTAGAGGCTTCACCCGTGTGAAGGTAGGTTCTTTCATACAAATTTTGGACAACTATTTAATCCCCTTAACCTATCACATACCCGATTAATGAGACACAATAGTTAAACAATAACAGCGCGGTCGCATGAGACCGGTGGAGGATTCATGAATTAAGGGGTGAATTTTTGAAATTTCTTTCTTAACGTTTGAATCCCCAACCGGTCCTATGAGACCGCGCTGTTATTGTTTTACTATTGTGTCTCGTTTCGCGGGTATCTGAGTAATTAATGCTTGCATTCGTCATAAAAAGAAAACTCGTGTAAAATTTCACTCGTGTAAAATTTGGCAGTCAGTTTGGCAAAAAAAAAATGTGAAGGAAATTCGTCTGTCTCTTTTTCTCGTTTTCACGATTGACTATGGAATCGATTATAATGGAATTTGATACATGGTAACCTTGAACCCCAGGGAAGAAATTTGGGTTATTTTCATCTGGTTTCTCCTTCGAATTTTCGTCCAGAATAACCGACGATTACACGGACCAAGTCGAAGGCGAAAGCTAGTTTGGTACCCACAGTACATTTCTACGATTCCCTGCAGGAATCCAAAGTACTGTCTAACTATAAAACTTCAATAGGCAATAACATGAAACACGTGTATTCCAAGGAATTCTTCTGAATTACATTTCTATTACACGACATTCCTCAAAGGCGGGCTCCAAAGTATTTTTCATTTGTTCGCTTCATGCTTTCTCTTTCGCACGCGTACAATGTAATAAAGACAAGCTGTGCGGGTTCGTTTTCAGTTTTAACGATTGTGGAGTATTTAAGACTTGAAGTAGGTTTATCATTGTTGGTCTCAAGAATGTAAGCTTGAATTGAAGATATTTTAGATCTCTAGGATGGTATTTTGTAGGTTAGGCGTCAAATCCCTGTATCGTCCATAATCTTAGCGTTTTTTTGAGGTGGGAAATCATTAAAATAACTTCCACCACTCTAGGGCGTTAATTTCAGACCTTTGCTGGCTAAAATCCACCTGTGTCATTCAGTTACTCTTTGCGTTTTAGAGCCACGGTCAGTTGTTTCAAATATTACCGCAGCAATCAGTCTTACTGGGCCCCTTCAGTTTTCCTGACATCTCTTTTGAAAACGATTAGGGAACACATCTATTGTGCATACAGCTAAAGAGTGGAATTCCCTGCTAGAGTCTGTGTTTCAGCTACAACCGCCCTATCACATACCCGCGAAACGAGACACAATAGTAAGACAATAACAGCGTGGTCACATGAGACCGGTCGGGGATTCATGAATTAAAGTGAAGAGTGAAGAGGAAAACGCGCTCCATCGCCGGCACGAGCCTATCAAAAATAAAAGCTTTCTTAAAATCAATTTCCATGCCGCCAACCCATGTTAAACTGCAAATTTTCCTTAAATACCCGATACAAGGTCGAGCAAGTTCCTTAAACTTGAGCGGAACATTTATTTTCTTGAGGAGTATTGAAGGAAAACCGACGCATATTGCTATGTTGATCACGTTCAATGCCAGAGAACGAGGACTTGAGAATCGACCTGATACTGTGTCTAGGGTTACAGTTAGGGTTGCCAGATCTACAAATCGAAAAGCCGGACAAACCAGCCAGTTTAGCCGGACATTTGATTAAAAAGGCCGACAATTATTTTTTTAAAGCCATTCGTAAGTTTTACTGTTTACATTCTAATGAAATAACAAGTCGTTGCTTGTCTGCAAATGCTTGCACTTGCAGGAACACACAAATATCTATAAAAAATAGTCAAATTTAAAAAGCCGGACAGGCCGTGCTCCGCCTAATTTGGCCGGACACACAACCAAAAACACCTGACCGTGTCCGGCTTTATCCGGGCGTCTGGCAACGCTAGTTACAGTTTATTATTAGTTTTTATTTACTCAGATACCCGCGAAACGAGACACAATAGTAAAACAATAACAGCGCGGTCTCATAGGACCGGTCGGGGATTCAAACGTTATGCCTGAGGTGCCTAGCTACCGATCCGAGGACTTGCGACTTCAGATTGGGGCAACAGAAGTTAGGTTATTGTAATAAGTAAACTGTTTGGGAAAGTTGGTCTTTGAATTTTCTGAGATCAAATGTTGATTTGATAGAGAAATTCAGTCTGTAAATTGCTAGTATCTAAGATGTTTCAAATCAAATATTGGATGACTTGAATTTTGTCTGTGACTTCGTACACACAGATTCTTTTTCATAAAAACTCTTAACCCATATTTAGAGGACAGTTTTAAGAAACTAATAATGGCAGTCTTAATTATTCATTTGTATTAGGAAGATGCAGCGTTGCTAGAGGGACCTTCCAAGGTCCACAAGGTGGACTGTCCACCTGGCGAGGGTCGCCAGAATCCGATGGATGCGAGACGCACAGGACCGGTCGTTATGGCGACTCTTGGGGGAGGCTTATGTCCAGCTGTGGACGTCTTTCGGCTGAGATTAGAATGATGGTGATTAGAATTTATGCCATAACAATTTTTACCTTGTTTCTAAGTTGAAGAGTTATGATGATGTTATAATGAGTATGGTTGTGTAAATACATACAAATGTCGATACCAAAATATATTTTTTGTTACCTTTGTATTTGTATCCGATTTATAAAAACTTTGTAAAATTTGAATTTGGCGTGATACCCATAGTATTCACTTTAAGACTTGAAGTCCATCCAAATTGCTTCACTTGAGTTGGACGGTTCTCTTACTATCCAATTTGGTTTACTTATGTTACACTTGTATGCTGCACTTCGAAATTTGGCAAGCACGACGATTTCCAATTCACTTAGCAAAAACTCCTTATATACCACGCCAATTTTAAAATCTCCACCACTTTGATATGATATGGATTGAAAGTTATTCAATATGATTTATTATCATCATCATCTTCTACCTAGTTTTTTCCCAACTATATTGGGGTCGGCTTCCAGTCAGCCAGATTTAGGTGAATACCCGTATTTTACAAGGAGCGGCTGCCTAACAGACCTCCACAACCCATTAACTGGGGTAACACGGTACTTCATGACAAGACTGGATTCAATGATTAATATGATTGTTTACTACAAAAATATTATTAATATCGTTTACATGTAAAGCTACGCCATATTGACCCCATTGTCGGTTGTGTCCAAGTACATGAGCGCCCGGTGCACTCATTGTATCCAATTGACTGTTTAATATTAATTACGTAATGGTTTTACGTCAATTAATTAAAAGTAAGGTAGTTGTTTGTTCAATTTCAGTATCCCTTTTGGTGTTGTTATTACTTGAAATATTTATATTACTCGTAGCGTGTGACCCAGCATTGGGAAAAGTTTTGGCTAATTACACTGGTTAGCATTAGCATTATCGGCCTTGTAATGTTCCCACTGTTGGGACTCAGACCTCCTCTCTAGGAGAGGTAATATCATCATCCACCTAGCCTTTTCCTAACTATATTGGGGTCGGCTTCCAGTCAAGCCGAATTTAGCTGAATACCAGTACTTTACGAGGAGCGGCTGCCTACTAGACCTCCACAACCCATTAACTGGGGTAACACGGTACTTCATAGCAAGACTGGAATCAGATAATATACTGGCTTCTGACTATCCGTAACGACTGCCAAAGATCTACAAATGACAGCCGGGACCTACGGCTTAACGTGCTTTCCGAGGCACGGAGGAAACTCAGTATGTTAAGATGGTCACCCATCTACAGACCAATTTTTTTTTTTCGACGCTGTTGCCTAAAACAGTGTTTATCATAGGCTATACTGGATCACACCGACGTAAAATAGAGAATAATTTAAACCCTCCAAGAATCACATGGCTACTTACTTGTTCCTGATAAAAAAAAAGGTCAGTGTTGTTATATTATGCAACAATCAACCATTGCCAAAGCAATACAGTATCAAAATACTGTATGTTATTTTTTTCGCGTTTTTTCTTCAACCTTGACTAGGAGCAAATCCTGCTTTATTACATACCATCATACCCGGACTTCTTGAGCCTTCCGTTATCTTCATCAAGTTGGTGTGATACCTCCTTTTCAAATACCTAGCTACTCTTAGTAACTTCTTAGATGGTTGGTAACGTTATACGTAAGTAAGACATTATCCTCTTGTTTGCTAATAACCAAATATCGAATACCATTACCAATACCGAGATCACAGGATTCGATCTCCAACTATTCTGTAATGTCACTTATCGTAGTACTCTTCGATCAACAATGTATATACACCATGGTGATGTATATTACATTGTTGATTGAAGTGTATATAATTATGTAGTCCAAGAATTCAAGCCGATATCTTTGTCAGGTATCGGTATCACATCTCGTCTATATGACATATATGCATAACATGCGTGGTCTTACTTAATTGTAATTCAAACACACGTTACTTCCATTGATACAGAATGAATATCAATAATGACGTAAAACTATGTCCACTGAACAAAAAACAAGGTGACAATGAATGTAACAAAACTTCATTACACAAAACATTACAAGTTATTCAACACGGTCGCAACATAGTTCGTGCGATGCATTCATACAAGCGTGCCTTTGACGTACACGGCTGTTAAAAAAAGAAATAAAAAAAAACAACAATTAAAGCTCTCCCATGTGAATACTTCACACGCAGGGAAGGCAGCCATGTTTATAAAATTATGAGTTTAATATAGACTTGGTAAGAGCCAGTAATTTTATACCCATAGCTAAATTCTGGAGGATAATTTTACTCATGAAGACGAAGTGACTGATGATGGTCTATATAAAGTGATTAATGGCGATTAATGCAAGGAATTTATTGCTCGGATGTCGGAAATGGCGGGAGGGGACGCCCGTCAAAGGTCACACTCTGACCTTATAGGTATGGAGTACTTTAAAAAGGTCTGAATCGTCGTACACACTCGTATATGTATTTGCCAAATAATTCCTGAACCCTTCAAAACATTCTAGAATGTATTAGAATTTTAGATGAGGTAAGATAGATAACAACAGATGAAGCAAATTGGAACCCAGAACAACATCGAGAAAATATGGCACTAAATGAACCGATAGCTTGCTCACATAATCAGAATTAATCAAATCGTAATTGATCATAAATATCCAATGATTCGCCGAACCAGACATACATTGCCGTTCTTATATTTTCTTATTACACTTAGATTGTTCTTTCTTTCCGAATGGATGAAGTATAAAGGTAATAAAGACTGGATTTATGGGCACAACTCTTTATTGATTTTGCCCCTTCCTAAACTATTATTGTTTCCCCTAAGAATAGTACTGGTTAGTCTAGCTAGTTCCGTATTCTTGATCGATATCGATAATATGAAGGTATTGTAGGTATTATATTTAGCTTCGGTTGCATCTATAATCGTTGTTTGAACACCAGCAATTTAAGCACGCAAGGGCCATGAGAAAGGCTTGATAGGTAACGGAAATGGGCAGCAAAACGCTCCCACTCGTGTTTGTAAACGAAGTGTATTGAGTGGTAAGCGGGCCTCTATTCCACTCTTCCTCATTTCCGCACTCCACGCTAAACGAGACTTGTAAAGCTACTGTCTAAAGAACGGGGCCGATTTAACTGACAGGCGTTAAGGACGGCCTTCTGCGTCGTGACCAGAATTAACGCCACACTTCCCAGCGTTGAACATCGAACAGTCACCAACAGAAGCATTAATCAAAAGCCCTCATTAAGTCTCAGTACGCAGAACTGTAAAACTCGCAACGATCTTCATCAAGAGCTTTGTACACAAATTGCCACACAAATTGTAACTAATGTCTGACACTAATTTTCTTCCTCTTGTCACTTGAAGAGGGAATGTCGTAATAAATGTCTGTCACACTTATATTAACGTATTACGCATGTATAAGCTATCTATATGACAATCTTAATGGCAACGCAGAAGTGTCTGTTTTCAGGGTTAAGAGCCCAATTACCGCGAATGGACGAAATTCGTATTTCCTCTATTGCTGCGGCTTAGTAGTCCCCAGCCTGTGTTTTATCCTCAGACTCTACAAAGTATTTTCTAGGTTTTGTTAGTTCAGAGTATTCTTGGTTATAGCCGCCAATAGACAAAGAAATAGCCCATTGTGCCTTTTCATAAAATAAGAAAATGTTTTGAAGAAAGATATCCTAGGATCTGGGTACTTTTTTTAATAAGATGTACGTACGGCATCGTTATGTCTCAATAACAAAATATTGCGGTCCTGTACAAGCAAGAATGATTACTGTGAATATACAACACGGCTCTGTGTTTGCTCTAAGGTTTATAGAAAAAGCTCTAAAAAGATCTCTATCTGGTCCTAGAAACAAAAAGGTTAGCTTTACACCAAAATATACGAGTATCCTCATTTCATCAACAGCCCAGCTACGATTTGAATCTTCATTTCAACATCCAAATATAATTCGTGACATTTCGTTGTGTATGTTAAAGCTATACATTAGTATTTAAGTATGTTGATCCCGTAAACTTGGAAAGTATTCCCCCTCATGTTTGTGCATGTGATTTGTACTCGTAACAGCACTCGCGAGTACTCACGACAGTGTGAAACATTTATAGACACACTATGTACACAAGCGTGTACATAGTCAGTCTATATCCGTATATCGAGTTTCAGGAGCGGATACCAGTTGTTTACTTGTCGCGAATCGGATCGGGGCTGTTGTGTAAAAAATGACTATTACACCACTGTTGTGATGTTTTGTTTCGTACATGTGGTGGTAGGGTGACTCTTAGTAAGCATTTGAGAACATACTTCACGATTTTTCTCCTACAATTTTAGTGTAATCCGCTTTATTAGGTCTCGTATAATCTAACATGCCCACTATATAGATTGATTTAGTCACTAGATATAATCTAAGATTCACAATCATCAAACGAATTAGAGTCAACGATTTACGGTGAATCACAGGACTCACAGGGCACTGTCTTGGGCCCTAAATAAAATGGTTTTGTAAAAATTGATGCAAGAAATTTCTTTTGTAGTTGTATTTATCTAACAACAGATTTGAGTAAATACTGAAAGTTGTTTTCTTTGTAGTTCATTTGCTCTGAATTGAAAGTCTCTAAGGCATTTATTGATCGCAATTTAATTAAACATTCCCTTTATAAAATGAAATGAAACTTCGTGACGGATCGTTATTAATACAATTGTTACGGGATCGCACAATTTACATACTTCTTTCACTCATTCTAAAGTAGGTTTTGCGTACATAAAATTATTTCGTACAATCAAGTTTGGGTTATTCAAAAAGCGTTTAGCATTAAATTTAAATTCTTATGGGCACAGTTACTGTAGTGGGAGGATGTCCCTACTTATTACATCGCGATGGGTGCTTCAGGACGACGCAGGGCTGTCACAGCCGAAATAATTTGTTACATTATAAATTATGTCGGACGGAAAATTAGAATTTTATTGGATTTCTCGACGTTGTTGAATAATTTTGTGGATTTAATTTTCTTTTGTACATTTTGCTTAAAGTGATGATGGCGACCTAGAAACGTCTTGTTTTGTGTGCCTACTTATCAATTTCGTTGTGAGAGAAAACAAAATCGAGTTATAATATTGAGCAACGAAAGAGATGTTGGGATAATGCCTAATAATGATGAAATAAGGAAAACATAAATTCCTGTAATCATAATTATATGGATAACAAAGCAAGTAGGTATTACCGAGTCCCAGTCATCCAGAATATCACATAAAACTGTTCCAACTACCCTCATACTCGTAACTTAATTTAATAGTTTCACTAGCAGCCCTACGAATATTTTTTTGTCGCAATCGTCCGCGACCGTCAAACGTGGTAACAGTCGTTGACTGTAAACATTCAGTTTTAGTACACAGTTCTGTTATAAATAGTCCGAAGAAGGCAATGAAATGAGGCCACCCTCCTTTGTAAACTGTTTTTTTCTTCAGGATTATGTTGGACATGAAATAGGATTAATACAGAAGGATTAGTTTTAGAGAATTTGTTGTCGAGTGTGAGTTTTATGTGTCTTTTTATGAGCTATAACCAAGTGAGATTATAGTTTGTTACTTTGTATTGTCGAAGCTTGAAGCTAGAATAATAACAGCCGGGTTCCCTATCCATTTGCATAAAATTTCTAACCCAATAACTTGGTGTACTTTTGTTTCTCATAATTACATTTTCGCATAACATTAGTACGCATTAACTTACGCATATTTTTATAAAGCATAACTTCTCTAATCATAATAATGATTAAACATAACATTCTAACCAAGGCATACATTTATTTACGCATAATGTTATTAACACTGCGCCAGTAGGATGGCAATATTTTTGAGTGTTGTCCGATTCACAAATTTTTGTTCATAACTTAGTTACGTTTCAAAATAGAGAGACATAAGTACATATCTCTCACTAAAACGTAGGAAATAAAAAGTTGACAATGTGAAATATCCGACAGCAAAAAACGATTAAAAAGTTCTAAATATGTCACTATAAGCAGTCTGATGAAGTTAATTGAGTTTATGTTAGTTTAAACTTAGATTTGACGCCATTAGATTCAGTTGTTTTGACATTGCCAACTTTTCTGTTATCATCATCATTTCAGCCGAAGGACATCCACTTTTGGACATCAGGCCTCTCCCAAGCGTCGCCACAACGAACGGTCCACCGGTCTCGCTTCCATCGCATTCCCGTGACTTTCACATGGTCAGCAGTCCACATTGTGAGAGACCTTCCAATGTTGCGTCTTTCGATGGGGCGATTAGGCGACAGTCCTATTATAATATCTTTGTAATTTAGATTAACAGTCAGCCTTTTTTTTGACAGCCTATTCTGTCCCACTCTTGGGCAAATTCCTCCCTCCACCCTTTACATCTTTCGCGAGCCCGCGCTTCCTCTTGCCAGTTCTGGCGGAATCTATCCAATTCGTCGCGCCATCTCCTTCGTGGTCTGCCGCGACCCCGCCAGTCAGCCTAAAGCCTTTTAATTTTTTGGCATCATATTCGACTTTATCCACATTCTTCGTTCTCCATTCTTCTTTCTGTTTTATAAAAGTAAACAATATTTCGTTAAAAGAGAACCCTCTTAGTATGAATATTTTTGTTTCAAGATGGGCCATAAACGTGAAACATGATTATGTTGGTCGGAACACGTGTATCATTTGACTACAGCCCCCTGTAATGCGCGATATGGCCTTAAGTAAAGCTATTCTACGTAATAATATCCGTGAAGTAGATCGTACACACAAACTTTGTCATTTTAAGGCCCCTTGTACCTAAAAGGGATTTGGGTAATGTCATTTATCAGCCAGAGTTTAACGTTAAAACAGTTTTATTGAAACAAAAAATGTTCTGGTATGCGGTACTAGGAAATAACTCTTAAAAACGTTTCTATAGAATCTAAAATAGATTGAGTTTCCAATGATTGTCAGAACTTTTTTTTTAAATAATTATTGATAGACGTGCTTGCGCTTGACCATTATCTCACCTGATGTTAAGTGATGATTTGGTCGACTGTTAAGAAATAAACTATTCACTTTTGATTTAAATATCCCCAGGTTGTAGCTATTAAAAAACACAGTCTCCGACAGGGAATTCCACAGTTCGTACAGCTAAGGAGCTGTACGCATAATAAAAAGTTGGAAATAGATCGGTTCTAGATAATTATTTCTCACCTTAGTACGTTCAGATAACGTAACTGAAACCTTTTGTAAATTTAGGAAGTCATAAAATGATTTCTCTCGCTCTGCGTGAAGCAAGAGGGCGTCATCATCATCTGCCTAGCCTTTTCCCAACTACATTGGGGTCGGCTTCCAGTCAAGCCGGATTTAGCTGAATACCAGTATTTTACGAGGAGCGGCTGCCTACCAGACCTCCACAACCCATTAACTGGGGTAACACGGTACTTCATGGCAAGACTGGAGTCAGATTTGCTGGCTTCTGACTATCCGTAACGACTGCCAAAGATCTCTAAATGACAGCCGGGACCAACGGCTTAACGTGCTTTCCGAGGCACGGAGGAAACTCGTTATGTTAAGATGGTCACCCATCCACAGACCAACCTAGGCAAGCGTTGCTTAACCTTGAAGATCGACCTGTGCGGCTGTTATTATCTAGCCACGAGGGCGTGTTAGACTTTTATTGACCAAAAACCACCTGTGTTACTTTAATTACTTTTTTCATTCCAGGACTACGGGTAACTCTTCCAAAAAAACCCTTAGCCCAAGACCCTTCCGTGGAATAACTACAGTACTGGTCTCGTAGCTACATAGCTTCCTACGGTACACTAAATATATTCAACTTACCAACAGACGAGCAGAAAATAAATAACAAAATATCCACAGTACATAATATACATGAATATTACATAAGTTTATGGTCAGGGTTCTATTTACTGGCGGTGTTTCTACCACAAGGGATCGTATCAAAATTATATACATACTGTAATAAAGGTATTGTTGCTAAATACATGTGCCCTGTATATAACGGTGTAAAATAATATATGGGTCGTATTATCTTTACCATTTTTTTTGCATAAAAGGGTTAACTTTAAAATTAAAGTCAATTAGCATTCGCTGAGTGAACAGTGGTGGTTATGGTCGCGAGTTGAAACCAAGCCAGGCACATTTTTTTATAAGCCTAAATTGGCAGGCAGAGACCTCGCCTTTCTCCTTATAAACCTCTTTGTCTGCAAAGATTTCTGGCCAAGTTTGCTTTGCCAGACATATTATATTGTGTAATTTATTTCATCATCACTGCTCTAAAAACGGTGACGGAAAACATCGTGAGGAAACCGGCATGTCGTAGAACCAAAAATTCGAAGACATGTGACATCCATCGAACCACGTATCCGGCCAGCGTTTTAGGTTACGGCCGAAACAGGGAGTATCTCCTAGAGAGGTCTGAGTACCAGCAGTGGGACATTATAAAGCTGATTATGCTAAGCATTCGCTACCATTATTAGCTGTCATCATCATTATTCCTGTCCAACGTTACAGCGGTAACCGTGTTCAGAACATGAGCCATAAGTTAGAGTACGTCAAGAACCCATACGCCTGCACTTTGGAGGACTAATAAGTGCCACTGATACTATAGTGAAATTATAAACTGAGCCCAAACTATTTAACAAGTTTACCATCATCTTCTAGCTCTGTTCCACCCACTTCTAAAGATAGTTCCTTTCTGGGTTATGCTTCCCTGGTATGTGCGGGTCTCGAAGTCTATTCCGCGAACTTCTGAATGTCTTCGACCCATCTGTCTGTTGAAGTGATACCTATCATCATTTTTGTTTTTTTACAATTTCGTTTCTTAAAATACAAAGTGAAGATAGTTGAAGAATAACCATCTGATTTCTATGACCCAAGACCTTGAATATCGATCAGTCTTCGCCACACCGGCTTCATTACAAGTAATGACTATTTGGTCCTATGAAATTCACACAGACATTGCCACCGATTTTTCATCAATAGAAAAATGTTCTTGTATTCATATGACTTAGCAAAGACATCTATCTTCACTACGAGAAACGAGTATTTTATGGATAAGAAAGAAGTCTATTAATGACACTTAGCGGTAATGTGAATTTCTATGAAATCTAAGTATGCTTTTTTTTCTTGAATCAGTACTTTCAGACATGCTGTCACATTATAAATATTATTATTATTTATTATGACCCTGTTGTGTCCCAGTGCAGGGCAAAGGCCTTCCTTTTTTCCTCTCTTTTCTGTTTTGGGCCACTTCTGGCCAATCCTTTAGGAAGGAGTCTAAGTCATCACGCCATCTCCTGGGCTTACCGCGTCAGCGGTTTCTGCTGTTCGGAATCCAGTCAGTTGTCGCTTCAGGAACGGGAGGAGTTATTCTGATGATTCGTCCCCCAAAAAACCAAAGTCAGTTTTCGCTTTCGCCCAATTTTTTTTTAATTTGTTATAGACTAGTGCTTGACTGCGATCCCACCAGATGGTAAGCAATGATGCAATCGTTGATGGTGAGGCGCACTAGCACAATTTCGTGGCGACACGCGCCAGATGTGGCCTGCCCGCAGTCCCATTTTTTTAGTTTAGTTTAATATAAATGTGTAAAGAAAACCGCTACATAACATTCGTTCAGACAAAGGCATTAGGAAGACTCCAGAGGAATTCCCGACAAATAACACTAACAAACATTCAAACGTCTTCCAGAGAATGTTAAAGCGTCTCGTTACCCGTAACGACTTTAATTAGAAGAAAAAACTAATGTAGCATTTATCTTAATCGTCTTACTTTTCACATTAATGGCACGGTTTGCTTGAAAACTTGCGGAAAAGCATCAAGAATCCAGGATTCAGAGAAAAAGCGTCAATGCGCCATCTGACATAGAAGTTGAAAAGTCGCAAGGGAATTATGCCATGGTTATCATCAGAAATTAACAATTTATTTATTTAATACTTTATGGGACTGGGCTGGACATGAACTGCCGCATGCCGATCGAACGGTGGGCCAGTAAAACACAAGGTTGGTGCCCTGAAATTGCACGACGGGGTCTTGGCAGACCAAGAAGGAGATGGCGGGACGACTTAGATGTCTTCCTTAAGAATTGGCAAGAAGTGGCTCAAAGCCGCGAACGATGGAAGGAATGGAGGGAGTTCTTTGCCCAGCAGTGGGACAATATTGGCTAGGTAGAATAATAACAATTTATAAAGGTATATAGGCGGACAATGAAGTTGATCACAACATGAGTAGGTCCATCATATGACAATTTAATAATTATCAAAACAATGATAAAAACGTTAAGAAGGAGCTCAAAAAAAAAACCTGTCAAGAGCGACTTGCGTACCGAAGGTTCCTTAAACTCAGCTTCAAGCTTCATTCACAAACTAATAAAAGTTTTCGGAATTTTTCTTTGACTTGGTTCTTACCAAATTTCATCATTCTAGGTCAACGGAAGGCTCTTATAAGTTTTGATTCCTTTGCGAGGGTTCAAATATTCAGCATAAACGACATATCTAGACGGCCTTGTCTTTAAATTGCTTTGACTTACGCCGGTTTTTAATAAGCTACCGCAGTGCATAGATAGATAGCTATCCCCGATAAACAGTAAGATTCTATCTATCCATCCACAACTTTGGTAGGAAATACTATCCGTCGGTAGGTTAGAGGAAAGCAAGTAAGCAAAAGGATAGATTTGTTTAGCTGCAACTGTAGAAAGATAGCTTATTAAAAATCGTGCGTTAGAAGTATGTTTTCCAACGTTACGGCCCAATCTCGTTCTTAGAGAGGGCCTAAATTGAGAGAACACTATAAGACTGATTACGCTTAGCTTATCCTAGATAACTTACACACACGATTGTACACAGGCACACAAAACGTTAAGTATGCTTTCTAGTTTCTATATATAGGATTAGAGGCAAGCAAATAAAAAAAGAGAGAATCGATTAGACCTAGAAAACATCCAAACTAATGTAAGTTCAATTTGAACTTAACGCGAAGTCAATCTAATAGCACAAATACATAAACTAATGAGATTTCACAGAATTTTCCTTTCCGAAGAATCCATCTCTGAGGGTTTAATTCGAAAACTTCTGAGGCTGTTCTAAGCTTCGTAGGATTAGGAGTAATCTTCCAAGCATTAATTAAATTTGCGTAATCGGTCTACTGATAAAGCCCATTGTGAGCAACCACGTTTCAGAGCCATATGTCATCATTGGCAACGCGTATTGGTCGTAGACTTTTGTCTTGAGACACGAGAAAATACCGCGTAGTTTTCCGAACATTACCCAGCCGAGTCTGACTTGACGATTGACCTAAGATGCAGCGTTAGAGAATCTGCTACAAGGAGGACCGCACTTGGGGAGGGTCGCAGGAATCCGATAGATGCAAGATGCACAGGACCGGTCGTTGTGGCGATGCTTGGGGGAGACCTATGTCCTAGCTAGCTTTGGACGTCTGTCAGCCTTATAAGATGATAATAATGATGAATGCTACATATTATATGACACATCAAAATACAAAGTCTTTTGAATACGGACTTGACGATTGACCTAAGAGATGCAGCGTTGATAGGTGGACCGATAAATATAATTTAGTGAGGGTCGCGGGAACCTGATGGATGCGAGATGCATAGGACCGGTCGTTGTGATGACACTTGAGATAGGCCTATCTCTAATAATGGACGTCTATCGGCTGAAATGATGGTTATGATGAACAACTAATACATCAAAATACAAAATCTTCTGTCTGTACAGTCACTAAAAAATTCGGATGAAAGGACCTCGGATGCAAAGACGATGAGTCACGGCCAAACGCCCCATGAGAAATACTTAACGCTTTATTTGATTACTGCAATTGAACCCAGAGACCTCTCCGTTACTCAGAATTTTTTGTACGATCCACTGGCCCACTGGCCGAATGAATGATTTGATTTTGTTACAGCATCTCGATCTTTCTTGTTATTTATCGGTTAGAGGCTTATCAAGATCCGTATTTGTGTATTGATTAGGAACATATTCTTATCAATAGTAGTCAATGCTAAATTGCAAAGATCAATTTATCATTGACTTACTTTCTTTTTTTGCGTATCGTAAAATGATGATGGTGATTGGTGTTTGTAGATGTATGTATGTAATAACAACCTTGTTTAAAAATAGATAGAAAATAAAGCTTTTCTAATTGTTTACTAACTCCGTCTCTGTCAAATCCATCCAAAGATTGTCTGTAAAAATCGCTTTTAGAAACAAGTACGCCCATTGTTACACAGTATTAATTTTTAAAACAAATCTTTATTACAATTATTTTATTTTAATTCTCGCTCCGCCTCCGGTTAGAACGAGAGGGCGTGTCAGACTTTTATCGACTAAAACCTACCTCTGTTCTTTCAGTTTCTCTTGCGAAGACCACGATAACTTTTTAAGACAATCTCGTAGCCTTCATTTTTATAATATGACTTGGGGGTCAGAGATCCTAACCACGAGTTCTTAATGCTATTCAATTGTCGACCTAAACTGAAATGTTGAACAGCTATACGCCCTATATAGTTCCATCCCAGTTTCTCGCTTGCATGCCTGTAATTTGAACACATCATGGTATAAGCCCAAGTTATTTCTAATTTTATTCAAAGTTAATGATTGTATAGAATATATACACTCGAGAGCAAAAAAATCGCACATGATGACTTGTTATGTTAAGACAGTTTTTGTCATGAATGTGAATAGATTTTGAAAGAAATGCATACACAAGTTGAAAGACCATTTCTTTATCTTTCTAATGATATGTAATACAGTGTAAAAAAATACCCTTGAAAAGTTTGAGAGCACAATATCCAACATAAGGGTAAAATTACCAAATTTCACTTATGAAAGAATGAGAGTCAAACTTAACATTCGTGGTTAACCAGTTCATTAATAGAGTGTATTCCCCTCTCTTAGCCTTAATTACACCTGTTAATCGATTTTTCATGGATCGTATTAATTTTAACATGAAATTGTATGGTATAACCTTCCACTCCTCGTCAATGATAAATTGACGCTCTTGGAGTCGCGAAGAACCGGGTTTCTTGCTCTAACTCTTCTTTTAAGGTCATTTCAGGCATGAACAATTGGATTAAGATCAGAACTACGGACTAACCTCACTATCACGATGATTCGAAAGTTTTCCATGTAGTGTCCCACTGGTCTAGCGACATGCGATCTGGTGTTAACGAGCATTAAGAAAAAAAAATTACGATTATGTTACACCAGCAGCTTCACAGATTCTCCGAGCATTTTTTTGACGTATCGTGAAGCCATCAACCCTCTCGATATGGGGCAGGTATTGGCCCCAGTGTATGAATACAAGTCAGTTTTACCGTACAACATTATGCCACCCCAAAACGCCTCCAAAAGCAACATGATTGCTTATGCAGCAGTGTTAAAATTAATCTGATGACGTTCTGTGGATCCTAAAGCGTCTATCATGATAATGTAAGTCATTCTGCAGTTATCAGAAAACCCTACAGTTTGCCATTAGTCATACACGTAATTTAAGTGTACCGTGGCAAATTGTCACCGGGCTTGTTTTGGAGCTGTGGTCAGTTTGGCACCATTTGCTGGATAATGTGCAGTCAGAACTGCTTCATCCAGTCCTTTTCTAAATGTCTACTGATTTATACTGACATTGTGAACTTCTTAAAGCTTTTGTCTCACTTTAATCGCATTCGATAGCCGATTTCTCAAAGTACTTGATACAACAAAGCGATCATCACGCCCTTATCCTACGCGCCACCGGCCAGGTCCTGGTCGCCGAATGTGTCCATTGGTCTCTTGAAACCTTTGGTATATACGAAGATCTGGGAAGCAGCTAAAATTTTGCTGTCGAGCAACTTCATTTGGTTTATGGCATGTTTTGGGCAAGGTAATAACTTGAACAGCTTCTGCGGGCGTGGTACCCATATTTTTCTGGTAAATCCATCTCCTTCCAGTAGGGACATTATCACGTTGACGGATAATGAGTAAAAATTAAAAAAAATACACCCCTCTTGTAGCTCAGGATCAAGGTGAAAGTTGAGAAATGCAAATTAGTGAATTTGGGAAATTGAGTGTACGATTGGTTTTTGTGAATTACGTGAAGGTCAATGATCTTAATATTGTGTTTTTGTAAAGCCAACCTTACATCCTTTAATTTTGTTTAATAATTTATAATCAATTTTTTTGGATTTAAGGAAATATCGGTATTAAACCAAATTACAATCCATGTGCGATTTTTTTGCTCTCAAGTGTATTTCCAAATTCCAAACACAGCCGTCTGCACAGACTAGTTCAGAATAAAATAATCAGACGGTAGCCATATGTCTTTAGAATTACGAACGTCTTCATAATATATTACATCGTCTGAGTCTCTGTGATAAGCATCAGGAGTTGGGGAGAATTTGGGGCGCGAGTCGCGGCTTCAATTAAGTTTCTCTCTCTTGTATATTCTTGGGTTTGAGGAGCTCGTGGCTAGATAATAACAGCTGCACAGGTCCATCTTCAAGGTTAAGCAACGCTTGCCTAGGTTGGTCTGTGGATGGGTGACCATCTTAACATACAAGTTTCCTCCGTGCCTCTTCAAATCATCAAAACGGCTGGATCGATTATGACGATACAGTCACTGATACATAACTGATGATAAAAAGAGTAATTAAGGCTACTCTTCTCCATTACAGACAATGAATTAAGATTTCACGCAAAAATGAAACTTCTTGAAATTGTGGTCAAATGACATTGTTGTGCTTTACGAGTCTAATGTAGACAAAATCACAGGCACCAGTTACCTAAAAACATACAAGTTACCAGACAACAACATTGTTTAATGTTTATGTCCCCGATAAGTTATTCTACCGCAAGGTTTCCAGTCAGTCTTGAGCCGTAACCAGGGGCGTAGCTACCGCCGTATCTGCCGTATCAATTATACGGGGCCCCCGGGCCACGGGGGCCCCCAAAGTGTGTAAGGAAAAAAAATAAAAACTTTCTAATTTAAATTATTTTACAAATGACAAAATTTTTAAAAAACTAAAATCATCATCAGCCATAAATGATTTAATAAATCAGTTTGCCAAAAAAAAGGCAAGGAGAGTGAATATTTTAAATTTTATTTTTATTTGTAAGATGGTTAAATTACTTATATTATGATGAATAAATATTTATTTTCACAATATTTTTTTTCTTTTGTGAAAAATCTTTATCCCATATAAGGGCCTCCAAACAATTTTTTTATACGGGGCCCCGACAAGGCACGCTACGCCACTGGCCGTAACATGCACTGAATCAGGTCAGGGCTTATGTGTGACGACGTGATGGACAGCATCCATTGTTTATTAATGAACTCTGTAAGCTTGAAGGGGTTTAGAATATAGTTCCGAAGAAAATCGATACATGCGATTGAGACTTACACGAGCTACATGTAACTTTAAAGAGGTGTAATTTTACAGGCTTATATTTAACTTAACAATATGTGCAATATGTGTATGATGGATGCGAGACGCACAGGACCGGTCGCTGTGGCGACGCTTGGGGGAGACCTATGTCCAGAGGTGGACGTCTTACGGCTGAGATGATGATGATATGTATGTAACTATATTAGTGAGGGTGGAATCTTGCAACTCAATTTAGAAGCAGATATCTTCAACCGATTGAGCTGAAATTTTGTATACACGTTTAGTTTGGATGATAATGTAAGGTTAGCTATAATTCAAAATTCAAAATTGCGGTACACTCAAGTTGGTGGACTGGTTATTTTTTTTATTACCAACTTGGTGGGCACAAAACACGTTTTTTTCTTAGATTTTTTGAGCGGATCGGTAGTAATTAAAATAAGATAAAGTCTTAAACAAAATGAGCCCGCCCCAGCTTCGCACAGGTGTTACAAATCTTTGATAAAATAGGATCATCCGCTATACGTTGTACAAATTCTAAATTAAACATATTTAGAACACTTCTCCAATTTAACGTGCCCTGTTATTCTGTTACACGTTGAGAAGCCCCGTTATAATTACTGGGGTGTATTGTCTGGGGATTACTGCGGGTATCACAGATACTGGGTTAGCTGGAAATTAACGTAATTTGGTGGATTTTGAGGTAAAATTATCGCTTAGACTAAGCTTAGGTAGAAAAGACCAGACAAAAATGCTAGAGAAACCATAAGGACCAAAAACAGTGTTGCAGGATTTTTCGAAAGTTTATTCTTAGGAGAACCAACAGCTATAAACACAAGGATAGCAACAGTATAAGTTACGTTGAGCCATTTCCATGCAGCTCTTCGTTCAGGTCTCAATTTTCTCCACCCAGCCTCCGTAATACTAGCGCAGCCAAAATCGAGGTGCCGCTTGCATGAGGCACACAGCACACCATCATTAAAATGAGAAATGTAGCTTGCACACTTCATCATAGTCTTCAATGAAGTTAAAGGATGAGTAAAATGTTTGGAACCACTGATCAAACGCACTGGTCGAAGGAAAGGTAGTTGCGTAGCGATCGTGCGTACTTGCGATGTGCGTACTAGCGGACGAGCGAAATAATAATATAATATAATATTCCACAACTTTCACACAACATCATCTAGTCCCAAACTAAGCAGAGCTTGTATTATGGGTACTAGACAACTGATAAACATACTTATATACTTCTAAATACATACATATTATATATAAATTACACCCAGACACAGAACAAATGATCGTGCTCATCACACAAACATTTGTCCTGGGTGGGAATCGAACCCACGACCTCCGGCATAGCAGTCAGGGTCACTAACCACTAGACCAACAGGCCAGTCAAAATGCGTGCTTGCTTAGTGGTTGATCACCAAGAACTGAGTGCTGTGTTAGATACAACATCCCTGGAACGCAAAAAACATCTGAGGGTTTCAGTTAGTAAAATTCTGATTCTCCCTCTCGCCCCAAAGCGTATTAGAATTGGAACTTCCATTTTAACTCATTAATTAACACTTATTCATTACCTACATCAATTTGTTATTCTAAGGGCCTATTTCACCACCTATGATTAAGTTTCGAGTATCTTACTTGGCAGATAATTTCATGCAAATTCTGTCAAATTCTTGAATTTATTCAGTGGGTAGTGCCTACTCGGACATTGTGAAACAGGCCCTAAGGGCCTGTTTCACCACCTATGATTAAGTTTCGAGTATCTTACTTGACAGATAATTTCATACGAATTCTGCCACATTTTTGAATTTATTCAGTGAGTAGTGCCTACTCGGACATTGTGAAACAGGCCCTAAGTAAACCATTTCAGAACTGGTTAGAGGAAGCGCGCGCCGGCGAAAGATAGAAAAAGTAGAGAGAGGCATTTACCCAGGTATGGGACAGAACAGGCTAACAAAAATAGTAAACAATTTCACAAAGAACTAGGTATTCAAGGTATAGTCATTCTAGGTCCAGGTCAGTCAGGCGCACACTTAGTATAATTTATTTCATCACCACTGCTCTCAGGTGAAATAAAACAAACCAGCATGTCCTAGAACCAAAAATTCGAAGATATGTGACATCTGCCAATCCGCACTGGGCTCGCGCGGTGGATTATGGCCCATTCCCTCTCCTAGAGAGGAGGCCTGAGTCCCAGCAGTGGGAACATTATAAGGCCGATAATGCTAATGCTAGGTATTCAAAATGCACAGTAATCCAAACCACACCACAGAACCCGGAAACGGATGACAAGCTAAACAGTGTGATAATAACGCATGCAAATACTAGAGAAAGTACATAATGAGCCTGTGAGCAACACCATATTCAACATGCGTGTACCACGGTCAAGTGCCTTTAGAGAGGGCGAGCAGCGAAACTTGTGCCCTTTTTGAAGACAGTAATCAGATGGGACTATAGGCTATTCGCCGAGGGTTGAGCCAAAAGGTAAACAAACCATTAAAAGGGTTCTTTATATGTCACGATTGATGTAATGAACATAATCAGTATCATAATAAGTATGGAATTAATAACTACACTGACAACATTAGAAATTATATTTTAGAATGATGTCTGTGGAACTTATGTTATCCTTTCAAATTTATTTGAAATCAAACATTATAAATGCCTTAAATTATTTTCTTAATTTTTATTAATTATACATTAAATAGTTCACATGTAAAAGAACCTAAAATGACATTTTAATACTACTAAGTTGTAGACCACAGACACTGCGAACATTTTACATTGAAATGTGACGTTTTGTCATCGGTCGGGTTATACCCGCCATGTTGAAAAAATGATTTCTTTGTTTACCTTGTGGCTCATGCTCCGGTGAATACACTGTATGTAATAAGACGTTCTTTCAGTGTGGCTCTTTGTTTGGAAATTCTTTCTGCATTTCTTTTTTTAGGGTTACCTCAGTTGGGGAATTTTCTGATAAGAAAACCCATCCTAGAATATCAAAGGCAATTAAATAACATAGGTGTGGTTTTCTTCCTCCCGCTCAGAGCGGGAGAAGGAAGAAGGAGGTTGGATGATAAAAAAAATCTCAGTTGGCAAAAACAAAAACCTAACAGGATAGCTACAACCTAGGGGTATTTAAGTCAGAGTGAATAGGTTACTTTAGGTTGGTCTGTGGATGGGTGACCATCTTAACATAACGAGTTTCCTCCGTGCCTCGGAAAGCACGTTAAGCCGTTAGTCCCGGCTGTCATTTGAAGATCTTTGGCAGTCGTTACGGATAATCAGAAGCCAGTAAATCTGATTCCAGTCTTGCCATGAAGTACCGTGTCACCCCAGTTAATGGGTTGTGGAGGTCTGGCAGGCAGCCGCTCCTCGTAAAATACTGGTATTCAGCTGAATCCGGCTTGACTGGAAGCCGACCCCAATATAGTTGGGAAAAGGCTAGGCAGATGATGATGAATAGGTTACTTTAAGCAAGGATCATTTTCTTGTCCGTCTGTCAAGACGCTTTTTCTACGAAAGCGTGGAAATATCGAGCTGTAACTAATATCACATACCTCAGGCTCTGCTATTCGTTGGGGTAGTTCATCACGCGGGTCCTGTGCGGGTTGGTGGATGTTACTATCTCCAGTATTCTTACAAGTGATCTATGTGACGCGTGAGAATTCAAAAGTGCCTGTAAACGATTTATCTATACTAATATTATAAAGAGGTAATCTATACTAATATTATAAAGAGGTAAAATTTGTAAGTTTGTAGGTTTGTAAGTTTGTATGTAGGGGGTAATCTCTGGAACTGCTGGTCCGATTTGAAAAATTCCTTCAGTGTTAGATAGCCCATTTATCGAGGAATGCTATAGGCTATATACCATCACGCTACGACCCACGGGAGCGGAGCAGTAACGAAAAATGCGGGTGAAACCGCAGGGGACAGCTAGTTTGAAATAAAAGCTTAAAAATTTAATGCGAACTAACAATAGTAATCGAGACATGAACAAATCTCGAAGAATAAACACCGGCTACCCATCCATTATTAACCGCGGCAATCAATCAACCTTGACTAACAATTAAACGACAGTATAGACGCTAAATGAACCAGTAAATTGAACTAGCCCTACTTTTACTTGGTGCGGAAAATATCTGCGTCTAAATCGGCCGTGCTCAACCTTTTCCCATGATGGGTCACAATAACTTACAGTAAAACAATTTAAAAAAGTAAATCAATCAAAGTAAATCATTTGATGGTGTTCAGAAATCCCATTCACTAAGTATGTGATTTTTAAATCCATGATAATTGGGTAGATTTTGAACCGATACCGATGCTCTCGTGAGGGTCACGGAAATTCTATGGATGTTTGACGCACATGACCAATTGTTGTGGTGACGTTTGGGGCAGGCTTATGCTCAGCCGTAGACATCTTTCAGCTGAAATAATTTTGATAATGATGGACAGAATTTGAAAAAAATGCCACATGTTTTGACACAGGCCATCGAATAGTCTCAGAACATTGTCAAGTGTAATCAAAATACTACGTTCTAAACTACAGAGCCACACAGAAAAGCTTGGCGAGCCAATCGCGGGCCGCAGGTTGAAAACAACTGGCCTAAATGGTCGATAAAATTCGGATCCGAGTGCCCAAGTAGATACGTAGTCTAAGGAAGGACTTGCTCGGGTAAGATAGGACAGTAAAAATAATATGTAGTTAAAACTTATGTCGACCAATAGGGCATAGGTCGGTAATGGTCCGGGTTAAAAAACCAAAGCCGTTTGCTTTTTTGTTTTGTGAATTGGATTCTACGGGCTGACGAAATCGAATTTTGGTAGGACAAAATGTGTTGGTGGGGAAGAAGCGTCCTGATTTTTATAGTGCTTTTGTACGGTCTGTGGCCTATGTTGTCTGACCCATCTTAGAAATATTAAGAGAGAAATATGGGTCAGACAATAAGAAGCACTGACTGTATAACGCCCGTTTTCAATAAGCTATCTATCTACAGTTACAGCTACTAAAGATAAACAAATCCACAACAAATCTTTGCCCTTACTTGCTTTCCTATAACCTACCGACGGATAGCATTTCCTTCCAAAGTTGTAGATGGATTGATAGAATCTTACTGTTTGTCGGGGATAGCTATCTATCTATGAACTGCGGTAGGTTATTGAAAACGGCTTGTCCATCTCTCGAACTTAGGTTTGACAAGGTTTTAAGTTTGGATGTAGAATCCCAGTGTTGTTGGCACTTTGTTATTATACAAAATATTTGCTTCTGTCAGCGGCTACGCCCTCCTGAAGCTAGAAAATCATAACAAGGCAACATATCAATCCTATGTACCTACTGTTTCAGGACATGTGCCATATGGTATAATCGTGTGCTAAATTTCATTCAAATCCATTCAGTCGTATGAGCGGGTAGGAATAACAAACATACACACACATAGAAATAAACTTTTACCTTTACAATATTAGTGATTCCTATGTTTTCGTAATGCAGGGTGAAGGTAGGGCTGCCATCACCTAAATCGCCGACGCCGGACAAAAACTTCGAAAACCCCGGACATTTGGATGAAATTCAGTTTTTCCCCGGACACCCAGAAAAAAAAATATTACAATAAAAATAAAATGTATTCAATTAAGCAGCTTGTTTGCTAGTTATTTATCGACCGTCATCGGCTATTTTGAAGCGTCGCCGTCGGAGTTAGCTTAGTTGCGGTTACCAATTACGAATGAATTTTTAACTAAGATTTGTTTAGATATCGCTTATCTTTTAATTAATCGGGAATGCCCCTGACACTAAAAGCGTCCTGGTTTCACCCGGACACTTTTTGAAACCCCGCCCGGTCGCTCCCCGGACGCCCTCTAAACTAGGACAAATCCGGGTAGACATAAAAATAAACCTGAATTTACACAACTAAAAATTTGAAATCCTGCAACACTGTATTAGACTTTTTTCTCTATGCGGATTGCATATCAGACCTCCACGACCCAGTTACTGGGGAACACGACACTCCTTAGACCGATCGTCAGACTTTCTAACATCTGACTACCAGTAAAAACTCAAAGATCTGCAAATTACCAAAGGAACCGACGTGCAAACTTGGAAAACTACATATGAATTGAAAAATTCACATTTTTACTTCTCCAGTTTCGAACTCACAAACTCATGCATGAGAGGCATGAGCCTTAACCAATCGACAAAGTTCTATTTAAGTTAAGATAGCGAAAACAATGACCATTTAAGGAAACGGTCTTTCACTCAACTAACCCGCCGTCAGTTGGCACACGAGATTGATTATATTTGGTTCTTAAACGTCAGTATTACACGTAAAGGGAAACATTTCGAGCGGCAGCGGTTGAATACTTACCTGTGTAGAGCGACTGCCTATCAAACCTCCACAGATTTTGGACAACAAGATAACACCTTTGATAGATCGATGGGGCAGACCTTTTGGCGTCTGACCACCTGTAATAACTCTCAAAGATCTACGAATGACAACTGGAATCAACACGGCTTTACGTGCTGTCCAAAGCACGGACTGTCAGTCAAGTCCTAAAATAACTTAGAAAACTACATATGAATTGAAAAATCCACATAGTTACTTGGCTAGTTTCGAACTCACAACTTCATTCATGAAAAGCGCATGTCTTAGCCACTTGATCAAGAACAGTTCAAGTTAAGATAGCGAAAACAAATGACCGCTTAACAAAACGGTCTTCCACTCAAGTTATCCGCCGTCAGTTAACACAAGAGATTGATTAATCGAAATGGGCAATGGTTAACGCCTTCCTGAAGCCAATACTAATGGAGACGGCGTGCTTGCCATATTTACTTAGTGCTGCTCGTTTAGTTTACTAATTACTGTTGTAACATTGAGTTGTGTGATTGGTTTTGTAGATGCAGGCTTCACTACTAAGGCGAGAACGTTTGTAACGTTTTCTCTAGCGTTTACATTTCGGGGAGAATTGGAATGGCACAATTGAATTTCGCCAAATTCGTTATAGCATAGGACCATATCAAAAAAATCCATTATCAATATTAGCAACAGAAGAACAGAGGATGTTATGATTTTCTAGCTTCACGAGGGCGTAGCCGCTGACAGAAGCAAATATTTTGTATAATAAAGAAGTGCTAAACCACACTAGGATTCTACATCCAAACTTAAAACCTTGTCAAACCAAAGTTCGAGAGATGGACAAGCCAAAGACTTATATAGTCGCACTGACCCTCCTGATTCGGACATTCATACCCTCACCATTACAGGTCGAGAGGTAGTATCAGCTGTTTGCTCCTTCCGGAGTGGCTCTGCCGGCGGCCTCGACGGCCTAAGCCCTCAACATTTAAAGGACCTCATTTGTTCAGGCGCCGGGGAAGCTGGTGAGTTGCTCTTGAAGGAGCTTACAGCTCTAATTAACCTCATGCTCTCGGGCAAAGTGAACGAAGCCGTCATCGAGACTCTGTACGGGGCCAACTTATGTGCCCTACGCAAGAGAGATGGCGGTATTCGTCCCATTGCTGTGGGAACTACCTATCGGCGTATGGCAGCCAAAATTTGCTGTAAATTTTATGGTGAGGCTGTTTCGGAAAAATTTCAGCCCCTGCAGCTAGGTTTCGGCTCCAAAGGGGGCTGTGAGGCTGCCGTACACGCCTTGTCGACCTACCTAAATTCTAACCTAGGAGAGGTCATCCTGAAGGTTGACATAAAAAATGCCTTCAATTCAGTTAATAGGGACACCTTGCTGGCAGAAGCTAAAAAAGAAGTACCCCAAATTTTTAGTTTTCTTTGGCAATGTTATAGACATCCTTCCAAATTACTATATCGGGACAACCATTTGGAATCCGCTGTTGGTTGTCAACAAGGTGATCCCCTCGGGCCGGTGATCTTTAGTTTAGCCATTCACCCTATTATTCGACAGCTAAATTCCAAATTCAATGTTTGGTACCTCGACGACGGAACCCTAGGAGGCGAAGCAGATACTGTTTTAAATGATTTACAATTCCTAAAAAATCAACTTAACTCAATAGGACTCGAACTCAATCTTTCAAAATGCGAATTATTCTTAAATGATAGTACTAACAGACAACTCAATCTTTCGAAATTTAACACAATAGCCCCAGACATAAAAATAATTGATAAAAGTTCACTTCGTCTCCTTGGGTCTCCTGTTTTTGAGGATTCTTTTCCCAATTTCGTAGAGGAAAAAATTCAAAATTTTAATGATATTTCGGAAAGATTGCTCAAAATTAACATGCATTCGGCCATCACCTTAATTCGTTTCTGCTGTTTCGGCCCTAAATTAACATATTTCCTTCGCGCTTCTCATTTATGGAAACATCCACATCTTTTGGAAAAAATGGATCAAATTATCCGACAAACCCTTTCATTAATTTTGAACGTTGCCTTGGACGACCGAGCTTGGGCTCAAGCAACCCTTCCCATCCGTATGGGAGGCCTCGGTGTCCGCAAAATTTCTAGTATTAGTTTACCTGCTTTTATATCCTCGGTTCACGGCACTGAGAAATTGATCAGGAATATCCTATCTTCGTCACTGATCGATTTCAATGTGCCGTGCTTCATCGAGGCTATAGATACCTGGAGACTCACTTGCCCGAATTTTAATCCACCCGACGACCCATCATCCCAAAGACGGTGGGATGAGCCGCTCTGCAGAGTAGTTCAGGACAACCTGATTGTAACATCTACTACTGCTGCAGAGCGTGCACGCCTGCTAGCTGTGGGGGAATGGGAGTCGGGTCTCTGGCTTCATGCACTACCATCATCGAACCTAGGCACCTTGCTCGATGATACAACTTTCCGTCTCGCTGCTTCCCTACGTCTAGGCGCTCCCTGTTGTACTCCTCATCGCTGTCACTGTGGCGAAGTTGTCAACAGCCTCGGACACCACGGTCTATCATGCAGCCGAAGTGCGGGTCGCATAGCGCGACACGCGAATATCAACGACATCATCCGACGCGCTCTTGTCGCCGTCGGCGTTCCAGCTGTATTAGAACCTCATGGCCTGGCACGCGACGATGGCAAGAGACCGGACGGTATGTCGTTATTCCCTTGGAAGATGGGTAGGCCTTTAGTATGGGACGCTACTTGTGTCGATACTCTTGCGCCATCCCATCTTCCAAGCTCGTCGTGTTGTGCTGGTTCCGCCGCTGCGGCTGCGGAGAACCTCAAGCGGCGGAAATATAATAACCTTGTAGGAAATTATATTTTCGAACCGTTTGGGGTTGAAACTCTTGGTTCGTGGGGTCCGAGTGCTCACAAGTTGTACAAAGATCTTACTAAACGCCTTATTGACACTTCGCGTGACCCAAGGGCTGGCTTTTACCTCGGACAGAGGATAAGCATTGCCATACAGCGTGGCAATGCCGCCAGTCTTTTGGGCACATTACCGGTCGACAGCGATGTGGAAGAGTTTTTTGACGCCTTACTTTAGTTAGTTTTTAGTTAGTTTAGTTTTTTATTATACTGTAAATAAATTTTGTATATATAGTAAGCAATAAAAAAAATGTTTCGTAGAACAGAGGTACATTTTAATTATTAAAAACCTGATACGTCCTCTCGTAAAGTAGGAGAAGTCACTGATGATTTCCGACCTCAGAAAAGCTTGTCTACTTAGAATCGGGATCTTGGGTCGATTACCTGATCGGGGTAGTGTTATTGGATTTTTCCATCAGAGATTATTCAGGAACTTTCTAAGTCCCTTTTCCTCTTATAAAAAACTTTGCCGCATAGGTACTAGGAAAACTTCTGTATCATGGGTGTGTACATATCGGCTACGCTCTTGTGAAAGTTGAAAGTTACACACAAGTTACAAGGGAACATATACCTGGGATAGAAACAACCCTACGTCCTATTCCAGGAGATATACCGTTTGATATACCCGTGCACTAAATTACATCCAAATCCTTCCAGCCGCTTGATCGTGAAGGCATACCAAACATACATACAAACTTTCGACGTTATAATATAAATGTGATGATGGAGAGACCTTTGACTGGCATATTGCAAACACTTCACTCCTAACATCGCTGATTCGTCACGGTGTAGCACACTGACATTTAGCATTGGTGAAATATTTCCCGAGTCATGGATGCTAGATACGTATATTAAGAGGGCCCTACCCCACTCGTCTATCGTCAACGTGAGCATGATTTAAAAGCTTGTTGTTTCATCCAACGCCAATGTATGATAAAAAGGCAACGTGAAAAAATTGAGATATTCCTTGAACGCTCAGTTGGCATTCAATAATTTGGTCATTTGCTAGAATATTTCATAAAACTTATTCCCGGATAAACGTGGTTTTTTTAAAAAGCTTCAAAGTTTTTGGCAAAAAATTTCTTCCCTCAGAAACTCGATTAAATGCGCAAGGTTTCTATTTTTATAATATTTGTATATATTTTTATTTTCTGAGTACATTCTAAAAATTCACGCAAAATAGCAGATTTTCTGAAGTCTTTATTGGAATAGTTTTACAGAAATAAAACAAATACTTTTTTTGTAGCCTGTTCTATCCCACTCCTAGGCAAAGGCCTCCCTCCACTCCTTCCATCTTTCGCAAACTCATTATACTTGACTAGCTTTAGCCCGCAGCTTCGCCCGCGTACATAAAATATAGCCTATGTCACTCAGGAATACAACAGCTTTCTATTTGTGATAAAATTTTAGCAATTGGAGCAGTACTTCCACAGATTACCTCATACAAACAAAAAAAAACAAACTTTACTTCTTAATTTATTAGTATAGATGATAATCACGTAATCTAAGAACCGGGGTGGGCCGCTCTTAACTATAGATCTCCATAATAACATTACTCAGAGAGTATCGAGATTCCTCGGCGGTTACTGCTAAAGAGTAGGGACGGTTCTGTCAAAACTGGCTATGATAGTCGAGACGTAAGCTCAGTGTAATAGTGTAGTCACGAATAATATTAATATACTAGCTTTGGCCTGCAGCTTCGCCCGCCTACATTAAATATAGCCTGTGTCACTCAGGAATACAGCAGCTTTCTATTGGTGAAAAAAATTTAGCAATCGGACCAGTACTTCCACCGATTTCCTCATACAAACAAAAAAACAAACTTTAACTCTTTATTATATTAGTGTAGATGGCATAGTTGGCGCAGTGGTTGAGCGACTGGTTGCTGTACTGCATGTTGCGTGTCCGATTCCCGCACAGAACAAATATTTGTAAAGCCTAGAGATTAGTGGTTCCGGGTCTAGACATCTTCTGTATTTGAGTTTATACGTTTGTGAACGCACCCACTATACAGAAACAATTCCGTTTATAACCGGCGCATTTAGGAACAGTAATTCTTCTACAGTAGTAAAAAATATTCACATATTTTTCATCTCTGCCCTTCCATTTTCGCGTCGGTTTCCAACATATTTTAACAAATTGTGTGAGGAGTGATATGAAAGAAAATGTTATCAGTGATAGTGTGACTGCTGACAGGATAGAATGGAAAAAAAATAAACGTTTTGCGTCTACACCTAGTAAAATGGGACAAGGGCAGGTAGATGATAGATATACCTAGAGTCCTAGTGAGGGACACACAGAATCAGAGTATAGCAAAAAGAAATAAATAGGTTCGATAAGCCCTGCAAAGGATCTGTTTGACTGAAAATAATCTAGTCTGATATGATGATAACTTAATGACAATGATTTAGTCTAAAGATAAAAAAGCGAAACTACACAATTGATACTCCAAAACAGCAACAGCTTCCGAAATCCCTTGAACTGAGCCGAATTTAGAAACTGTCGATGATGTGAATAACATCAGAAATAGTACAGAAGTACATCAAACATCGGATGTTTTGAAATGTAACGTAATTGGGTAATCACCTACTAGTTACGACTTTCAAAATGTTTCACTGCCACTTTACAACCGTCCGTACGAGGGGACGGACGTCTGTACCAGATTTACATTTGAAATCTTTTACTTATATGTGTCGTAGGATATGTATTGTCCAGTTTAAGTGTCGTAAAATGAATATGTTATTTGTATTTATTTGCAAAACTAATACTTAAATTGTCTTAGCCTTCTTGAACTTTGTTACAATCATTTAAGAGTTCGTGCTTGGCTACTTTTTCATCAGTCAACGTCATCTCCACATCATCGCCAACAATGGAGCACGCTTTCTTAAGAGTTAATATTTTCACTTAAGAACTTAGAATACTAACTGAAAACAGTCGTTAAAGACCCCCTAGGTTGATTGTGTTTCCAGAACGTTTGGTGCGTAGTGTATGGGATGTCCACCATGTACCACAAAGTATGCACAATGAAAGTAAGACTGCTATGCAGAACTCCGTACAAAATTTACCTCATATTGACCCCTTCTATAAAGCAATCGATACGGATATAAGGATCACGTACCGAACGTAATTTTTCTTCCCTATCTTCCTATTATATTACTAACTCTACGTGGTACAATTTACGAATATACGCGATCGATAAGGCTTCCTTACTTGTTTTCGGATGATAATACATAGTATCTATTTGGGGTTTCAGCTCTCTTTTTATAACAAATAATAAATTAAATCCGAATGTGTATGAAAAAAGGAGATATACAGCATGTTTCTGAAACATGTCCGATACAATGACAAGACAAACAGAAAGAAAAGAAAGAAAGAAAAGCAAATTGTTCCTCAAATATTCCTTGTAAAGCCTTTTAAGTTGTCCACAATGTACATAAGTTTTCAATAGTATATTAAGCAAACCTAATTGTGTTAGTTATAGTATTATAGTTCACACCTCTTCAATATTTAATTTATCCTATTTTTATTAGTTTTGTTGTTATGGGGGTAACCGAAATTCCGCTATCACGTTCGGCGTGGCAGGCAGAGGGACAACGACGGAGTCGTATCAATATGGTCCCTTTTTTGCCTTTTGTGTACGGAACCCTAACAAGTATAATTCAAATCAAACAGGTTTTTTGTCCCGAATACAACACTATTCATATGTATATTATAAGCAATATTGTTGCATCACTTTCTAAAGACGATTGGTCAGCAAGCTAATGTAAGGTGTTGTGGTTATAAGACCGTTTTCACATTATCCGATCCGATATCGGTATCGGACGCCGATACGATATCGGGGTACGTAAAATGTATGAAAAGCTGTGCTCCGATATCCGATATCAGGTCGGACAATATGAAAGACAGGTACATATCTCATACATTTACCTTACCCCGATATCGTATCGGCGTCCGATACCGATATCGGATCGGAAGATGTGAAAACGGTCTTAAGGTGAACAGGGCCGCGGAGTAACGTAGTTAGACTAGGTACTTAAAAATCTAGACTAAACAAAGCAGGCAAGTGACATCTTAACTCTTAACGTAACAAGTTTCCTCCGTCCCTCGGAAAGCACGTTGAGCCGTAGGTCCCAGCTGTCATTTATAGATCTTTAGTAGTAGAGTATATATAGAGTATAGTCAGAAACCAGTAAATCTGACTCCAGCCTTGCCATGAAGTACCGTGCAACCCCAGTTAATGGGTTGTGGAGGTCTGGTAGGCAGCCGGTCCTCGTAAAATACTGGTATTCATTAAGCTGAATACCAGACTGGAAGCCGACCCCAATATAGTTAGGAAAAGGCTAGGCAGATGAAAGCAGGCAAGTGAAAGTCTGTTCCTGCTTAGCTTTTCACATTCCGGATTTGACTGGTCTAAATGTAAACTGTCGCATATTTAGCATTAACCAGTAAAATCCCGAGCGTTCTCATGCGACCGCGCGAAACGTCATCGCAACATTGGGTTGTGGAGGTCTGGTAGGCAGCCGCTCCTCGTAAAATACTGGTATTCGCCTAAATCCGGCTTGACTGGAAGCCGACCCCAATATAGTTGGGAAAAGGCTTGGTAGATGATGATGGTTATAGATAGTTAACCGTGACCAAAACCAGCCAATTGCCGTATAGAAATATGCTTGAGCGAGAACTACATTCAACCGACGCACACGTGGGACACGCCTGATTTGTACGAAGAACGTCGCGATAGTGCGTGGCGTGGGTCTAATGTAATGTAGCTCTACAAGTCTAGTTGTCATATAAAATGTGTGGAGACCGACGCGACTAGATCGGCATACGTGGCCCACGTGGGCTCAATGTATAAAATTTAATGTAATAACATTTACATAATTCTTATTCTTATATCGTAAGAAAACAGTCTCGAAGATTGTTGCCACCATAAGTAGGTAGCCACCCCGCTGTTTTATTCAAATCGTCACCGAAATGGAAAGTTTCGCACAATCTCTGAATTTATTCAAGCAAAATTTGTAAATTTACGATGCCCAGATTAGGTCCCTTATCCCTATTAAAGATAACTCGCGTCCTGGACTAAAATGGGAGTATTCCCGATTCGGCACCAATAGGTATTTAGGATTGGATTTTGTATTGGTTACAAATCATCATCATCTACCTAGCCTTTTCCCATCTATATTGGGGTCGGCTTCCAGTCAAGCTGGATTTAGGTAAATACCAGTATTTCTCGAGGAGCGGCTGCCCACCAGACCTTCACAACTTATTAACTGGGGTAACACGGTACTTCATGGTAAGACTGGAGTCAGATATGGCTTCTGAATGTCCGTAATAACTGCAAAAGATCTACAAATGACAGCCGGGACCTACAGCTTAACGTGCTTTCCGACGCTATTATATATACGTGTTACTACCATCCAAAATACCTATTGGTGCCGAATCGGGAATAGCTTGGGTTCCGAAACTTTTGGTGCCGAAAATCTGGGTGCCGAAACGGGAATAGTCCCTAAAAAGGCCCTCTTTATTATTCTAGGCAAGTTTGAAGCCAAATTGTTTGTCTCGGTTATCAGCTATAACTGCTTTATAATACTTTAGTTTATGTTTATTAGCAAGTTTAATGCCAATTACTCTTTACGGACGCGGACGGTTGAGTGGCTGAAACTATATAATTTTACTAGAGTGCGTCTACTGAAAGCGCGACCTGGAGTTTTTTTTTAAATTTAATTGGCAACATTGTCACACAACACAGTCGCAATTGTTGGAAATAAAAAAAATTGTGAAGTGTCAAGACATGATTCTCCTACTAGTTAGTAATGTCACATACATTTTTTTTGGATTTAATCTTTTTTTCTCAGGTCGCGCTTTCATTAGACGGACTTAGCTTTACAAGCTAGCTACCACAGCTGTGGTCGAAAGAATCTTGTTCACCTCTTTAAGGGTTGAATTTCGAAAAAACCGTTCTTATTACGAGGCCCGTCTTAAAACTTATGAAAAATTCAGCTAAAACCTAGGGTTTTAGGCTGGGCGTTGATAAGTCAATGTTTGTAAATATGATACTATGGAGTTGGTCTGATGATGTAGTCAGATAGCAGCCGTAGGTGCCCCATAGTTTTTTAACTGTTTGAAATTTTCTTGATAAATAATACCGCATGGTAAAGCTTGTTTTAAGCAATGCTTATAATTGAAAAGTTACTACTCGTATTATAATTACTAGTTGACTCGGCAAACTTACTATTGCTATATAATTTTTGAAAGAAAAAAATGGAGAGTGGAGTTATGCGGGTTCAAAACAATATATTAAGACCTTTTTTTCCCTTTAACCTTTTTTTAGTGCGGCACGAATTTTTGTATAAGTACGAGTATGTTAGGTATCAGATGAAAAAAGATATTATTGAATTCGTCTTATTTCTCACAATGGTGCTTTTATATCTAAAAAATATAGTCATCCACCAAAAAATACAGAACAGTAAAAAAATAAAACCGACCACCTGGAATATTAAAAAAGCTATATAACTTGCTGAATGTGGTGATTATTTTATCGTTTCCTAAGGGAAATTAATTTCAACCACACAGCGGTCGTTGTAAGAAATTGTTTAGTGCCCAAAATGCTTGACGAAACGAAATTAAACGTTTCATTTTATATTTTTGTCGATAATTTCATTTGCTAATGTTAAATGAATGAACATTTATTTTGCGTAAATCTATTCTGTACTTGATAAATTACTTTCGGCTATGTGAAAGAACATATAAGACAGAGATATAAGAACATATTTTTGTATTTTTTTATTTCACATTCAAAAGCGTAAATCTATGGGTTGTGGAGGTCTGGTAGGCAGCCGCTCCTCGTCAAATACTGGTATTCAGCTAAATCCGTCTTGACTGGAAGCCGACCCCAATATAGTTGGGAAAAGGGCTAGGTAGATGGACTGCTAACAAGTGAACTTCCCTGCTAGAGTCTGTGTTTTCAGTTAGTATTCTAAGTTCTTAAGTGAAAATATTGGGAAAAGGCTAGGTAGATGATGATGATTCCAAAGCGTAAATCTACATGGACACTATATCGATATGTACTGATGATTGATTGACTGATGACTTCAGTCCCCTTTCCACTTTAGTCTTATTATTATTATATCCAGCCTATACAGTTTCACTGCAGGGCAAAGGTCTTCTTCCATTCCTTCCATTGTTACCTGTTCTGAGCCACTTTTTGCCAATTCTCAAGGAAGACCATCGCCATCTATTTTTTGGTCTGTCGCGACTCAACAGTGCGATTTCAAGGCACCAATTTTGTCTTTCACAGCCTGCCCCTATAACCTAAAACCTCCGTTTCTTCTTCTTCTTCCTGCCCTTATCCCATATTATTTGGGGTCGGCGCAACACGTTTTCTTCTTCAATTCTGTCCTGTCATCCGTCAGACTATTACCAACTCTCTTTTCCTTCATAACGCTCCTCACACAATCCAACCTAAAACCTCCGTTTACTCAACAAAATCATCTTCCTTTAACATATACTCAAGTTCGTCAAAAACAGTATAATTCCACTCCTCAGCCAGTGTTCCACCAAATGAGTTAAGTCATTAGATTATCGTCCATATCTCGCGGCTTGTCGCCTCTGCGGCTCGCGTCTTGAATAACTATGTGATGTAGATTAATTGATTTGCGACGTTTCACTGTCTTCCTACTTCTTATTGTGTTACCGTTTCTAGGGTTCCTACTGTGACTGGCCTGTTTGTTTAGTGTTTAGAGGTCCTGACTGCTATGCTGGAGGTTGTGGATTCGATTCTTTCTTAAGACAAATGTTTGCGTGATGACTACGATGATTTGTTCTGTGTTCTCACACCTCCAGCTCTGCTTAACTTGGATCTAGATGGTGTTGTGTGAAAGTTTTGGAATATTAATTACTTATTTATTTACATTTACTGGCCTTTCGATCCAAAAAATACCTTACAATTTGAATATTATTATATTCTCATTTCCTTAGCCTTTTCTCAACTAGCTAGGCTTCTCGTCTAACCGAATGCGGCTGAATACCCATTCTTAACATGGACCTACTGCCTATCAGACCTTCTAACCCAGTTACTGAGCAGCACGATACTCCTTGGATAGACCGATGCTCAGACTTACTGGCGTCTGACTACCTGTAAAATATCTACGAATGACAACCGAGACCTTAAATAACATTTTCATATTACAAATAGGCTTTAAATCGCAATTGTAAATTGTTGTTGCATGAAGCTGTTATAAATAAATTGATATACAAGATTTAGGATAAATTGATATATCAATGTACACTTTGGAATGTGCAATCAGCATAATTTCTTTCTGACAGACACACTTCTTGACCTTTCAAAAGGGCCTGTATTAGTTTATTTCAAATAAAAAATGCTTTGACTTTCTTAAAACTTTCATTTAGACATCGGTCCTATAAAGGTCGCAAGATATATTTATTGGTCTCTCAGTACCCATATCACCAGAGCCAGTAAAATTGGTTTTCTCGGAACATATTACATAACGTTCAAGGAAGTTGACCTCGACAAATGAAGATAGATTTCTCCCTTGGGATTAAATACCATCAGCTAAGTGCGGATGTGAGGTAAACACCTCTAGACCTCCAGAGAATTTGATACGTAAAGATTCTATAGCGTGGTACTAGCTGTGTCTTGCGGATTTACCCGTGTTTTTATTAGTTACTGCTCCACTTTTGGTTGTAGTGTGATGTTATGTCACAGTGTTTGTTATCGAACCTCTTTTATGTAATTTTTTGTGTGCGTTTCGTAGGTCTGAGAATAGTTCGTCGGCTAACTTTTAACCTCCTAACCTCACCCCCCATTATTTTCTTTAATAATTGAAATGGCAGGACAACTTTTACCGGGTCAGGTGTTATTAGTAAAGTAGTACGCTTCACTATCAACGACGGCATCACTGCTTACCATCAGGTGGTATCGCAGTGAAGCACTAGTTTATGTAATTTAAAATAAAAAGGATGTCTAATTACTATTTGTCACGCTGGCAGTAGTTAGAAGAATATAAAATTCTCGTACCACAATGTTTGTTATCGAATTCCTCCAAAACAGCTAGACCAATTTTCATATGTTTATTTGGTACTTCTAAGCTTTGATAAGTCAGCTAGTATTAGTACAGACTACGTTTATCTTCACATTAACCTTATTACTTAATTGCTTAACCGGCAACTGATAGTTGTGATGTCCTCTTTATTATCTACTCGTTCTAGGTTTATAGCTCCTAAAGTAGTTTCGAGTTTTCGGAGTATTCCCGATTCGGCACCATGATTTTCGGCATCCAAATTATTCCCGTTTCGGCACCAATAGGTATTTTTAACCCCCGACGCAAAAACGACGGGGTGTTATTAGTTTGACGTGCCTGTGTGTGTAAATGTGTATGTGTCTGCCTGTGGCATCGTAGCTCCCAAACGAATGATCCGATTTTAATGAGGTTTTTTTTTGTTAGAAAGGTATATCAGTCGAGAGTGTTCTTAGCTATGTTTAGTAGTATCGGTTCAGGTCTTCAAGGTCACCAGGACCTGAGAGGTGGAGAGTAATCGGGGGTTTTTATAAATTTTTAATTTTCAGTATTTTTGGTTTTTTTTTTTTTTCTGGTAGAGGAATCATCAGAATGACTTCCCCCGCTCTTGGGCGGAGCGGGAGGGCGTGTCAGACTCTTACTGACTAAACCCCTACCCCGTTCCTTCGTTGCCTTCGTTCTGGGGGGGACTCGGTATCAACCGTTAGGAATACCACATGTTCCCCCCAGAGGCTTCGGCCCTACCGGGCCCCTACAGTTTGCTGACATCTCCTTGAGGCGCGCGTGGAACAGAACGCGCCGTTGACGACTGGGCTCGGTCCAGATTATTTCCAGACTGCCGGACAGCGAGCTACCCAGTGCTCGCCGTCCGCGAACCCGCGCCTACGGTGGTCGGAAATCGGGATCGGGATCTCGGCGGCGACGGCGTGAGGACCGTTCCCTCACGCGCTCGCGGTCAGCAGCCTCCTTCACGAGCATTACTGCTTCGCAGAAGGAGGCGACCGCATGCCAACCCTCCTCGCTCCGGACCATGGCCTGAACCAGGGCCCGGCGCGAGAGGTCGCCGCTCCCGATAGTCTCCACGAGGACACGGCGGTGCTCCGCCCAAGCGTATTTTTGGATTGGGATTTTGTATAGGTTACTACCATCCAAAATACCTATTGGTGCCGAAACGGGAATTCTCCGACTTTTCGACCCGGTTCGCCATACATTCCTCGGCAAAGGTTTCAAAACAGCCATTTTATTTCTGATTTATTTTCTCTTTTCATATTTTTATTAGCGCCCATTACAGCCCGCTATGGGAAAGTTTTTATTGTTTTTGAACACGCGATGTTATAAATGAACTGAAATAGTATCTTCGAATCTAGATTGTACGTGTATTTCCTCAATAATGTGAGAGTTGAGACATTATTGGCGTATTTTTGTAGTTTTGTCCTAGATCAAACTATTTTTATGTGTCTAAACTTCAATTTCTTCTGTCTAGCGATACCTTTAATAGCTTTTGTTCGCGGCTTCGCCCGCGTACATAAAATATAGCCTATGTCACTCAGGAATAATACAGCTAACTATGGTGAAAAAATCATTCAACCTTTGGGTTAAGATATAGTATACTGTGGTAGCCGTAGGTGTGCACTATAAATAATGTAATTATATATATACTAGATATTTCAAATAGAATGAAGTATCATTCAAGTTAGGTAATTACAATAATAAAATAACTGTCATGACATAGTCTACTTGTGTGCCAAATTTCATTCAAAGTCGTTCAGCTGTTTGAGCGTGAAGGATTTACAAAAATAAGTTAAGTATAGTTGTTAGTAATGTAAATATAATACAACGCCACGGTTAAAACGTAATCATCCCTTCTACGAACAATGATTTTATTAGCCACAGAGCCAAGTCTTGAAGCGAAGCTACAGGTTCAAATACAATAATAAATAAACTAATATCATATATGCGTTGGCTCCGATGTCAACTGTAGCGTTAAACGCGGCTGTATACACATTGTTACCCATGTTTGTCGCGGGTGATAGATGGCGGCAGTATCGACCGTCTCCGGCCCGTTTCACCCTAGAGTACTAATAAGACAAGCGATAGACGTTAAGACGGTACAGACAAAGCCAGTTTGTTACACAAGATATTTAAAGTTGGAAACCGTTCAGATATGGGACCTACCGGCTCGACTCTTTATCTTAGTGAAACATGATGACAATATCTAAAACTCAACTTTAATAGCCCTGGCTGGAGGCTTAGAGTCACTCTCTCGGCAGCCACAGGATTGTCCGGTTAAGCAGTCAACAGCCTTAGCGAGCTGAACTGCGAGATGCCCTAGGTCAAAAAAAAAAAAACAACATTAACTTTTATTTAAGTCTTAATAAAACAATACGATCTTAGAAAATATAATACCTTAGTTGGTTTTATTTTTTACGAAACAAACATTTGGTTGTTAATAATTGAATGACTACCGAACAGTTTCAATAAAACCGAAGCCATGATGATTTTCTTTTATTGTCACTTTGCAATTTATGCTGATATAGCTGAATTCCATTCAAGATCTGAGTGAAAATAAACAGAGTGGCTACAAAACTCTTTGTATAATAAAGTATGGTTGATATCCCTAATCACTTCGCTAATATCTGATCATCGTCTATTACCCTCCTCAAAAATGTATTTTGATGAATTTCCTGTTGTTCGTGTCGTGCTGAATAAATACTTTTTCCTTTAATTTTTTTATAATATTCCAACTATTTCAGCGCTCTACATCTTATCCGTGCTCTCACAAGTCTACAATGTTTTCCCGACGACATTGTGATAAATATTTTCCTAGTTTACTGTAAGCCTACGATTGGAATAAATCCGCTTTTCTCTGATGCCTTTATTTTTTATTGCGATCCCTGCTTTCAGCGTTTCCATTCAGGCTTGTATAGAAAATGTTCGGTAGACTTCGGGGCCAATCGGCTTCCTTTCGGTTATGGGGACTTTCCAATCCCTTTGATACGAATAGGGTTTCCAGATCTTCAAACTGAAAAGCCGGACAAACCAGCCAGTTTAAGAGGACATTAACATTAATATTATCGGCCTTGTAATGTTCCCACTGTTGGGACTCAGGCCTCCTCTCTAGGAGAGGGAATGGGCCGTAATCCACCACGCGGGCCCAATGCGGATTGGTGGATGTCACATGTCTTCGAATTTTTGGTTCTAGGACATGCCGGTTTCCTCACGATGTTTTCCTTCACCGTTTAGCGGGACATTTGATTAAAAAGGCCAACAATTTTTTTTTGCCATCGCACGGAAATTTTGCTTTTTACATTGTAACGAAATAACAAGTCATTGCGAGTCTGCAAACGCTTGAACATATAATAATTATAAAATTTAAAAAGCCTAACAAAAGCCGGACAGGCCTTACTCCGCCTAATTTGGCCGGACACACAACCAAAAAGCCTGACCGTGTCCGGCTTTATCCGGACGCCTGACAACGCTAGATACGAAGAGAGTAACTTGAATAGGTATAGTTTATTCATGAATCCCCGACCGGTCCTATGAGACCGCGCTGTTATTGTTTTACTATTGTGTCTCGTTTTGCGGGTATGTGATAGGTTAAGACCTTCTTGTCGCTTTGGTAATCTGATTTTGGGATGCTCGAAATGATATTGGATAATGTTACTTCATCTGTCTCAAATTAGAGGGTGTTTCCAGAATAAGATTCGAGCTCAGTGCAAATAATTGGTCCTACTGTCTGTTTTTTAAACCCTGAGACTAATTTTACACAAGTAATGTCAAATTTACTATAGGAATGACGCCAGTTCTTTTATGTTGAAATGTCATTTTAGTCTCAGGGTTCTCAAAACAGACCATAAGGAGTTTTTAGTCGAGTGCTGGCTCGTTTTGGGTGTTAAATTAGTCCCTACATTTACATAATTAATTTTTCTACTGTTTGTTTGGGGTAATAGTAATTTCTATCGAGCCCGTTTCTTCATCGGGCCATTAGACGTATGGCGATGGACAGGTATATGGTTGACATCCCACCCATACTTACAAAACGATTTTGGAAACACATTCATTTTGCGGACAAGTAAGGAGCGGCATTCACAGACAGAGTTTATGTTTCCTGATACAGCTACAGTTTGGGAGTTTTTACGACAAGACTGAATAGATTACTTCTAAGCAAACTGAATAGGGTTCTACTACGCCGCCCACATCATCGCTTACTATCAGGTGAGATAGTGGTTAAACGCAAGCCTGTCAACCATTATTTTATTTTTAGTAAATATTTAAATCTCATATCCACCTTAAGATACTCCTTAGAGAAAGTTATGTTCACATGTGCAAAGCTTCATAATAATGATTCATTAATCTGTAAGTAATATCGGCAGCTGATCTACACAGTTTTAATTGATCCCAATTAAAATTACTTATCAATTACTTGCATAGTAACGTACGATGGAACAGCAACTATAGTAACTAACGGATTTCATTTTTTTTGACATAGGTAATCATCAAATTCCTTCTCCCGCTGTAATGTGGAGCGAGAAGGTGTTTCAGAATTTTGCCTACTTAAACCCACCTGTGTTCCTTCATTTGCCCTTTGCGTTCTTGGTGACTCTTTCAAACATTTTCACAGACCTAGCAGACATCGGCCCAACTGCCCGCCCCTTTAGTTTTGTTGACATATCTTGAGGTGCTCTAAACGCCTTCGAATCGGGCTCGATCATCACAGGACGGCCGGACAGCAAATTACTTATTACTCACCGTCTGCAAGTCCCATTCAATTACCCTTCAAGTTCTTTGGCCACGGTCTTCCAACGGTCCTAAGGTATTTTTAAAGACTGCTGGTTATGTTTGGGTGTTCAATTACTCCTTATATTATCTATACTAATATTATAAAGAGGTAAAATTTGTAAGTTTGTAAGTTTGTAGGTTTGTAAGTTTGTATGTAGGGGGTAATCTCTGGAACTACTGGTCCGATTTGAATGAAATTTGGTACAGGTATAGCCTGAAACCCGAGAAAGGACATAGGGTAGTTTTCATCCCGGAAATCCCCCGGGAACGGGAACTATTATTTCACGCGGACGAAGTCGCGGGCAAAAGCTAGTCATAAATTATTTTCATACGGTTTTTTTGTACTAGTAGTAATTTCATCAATCCCGTTCCTTCATCAGCCCTTAGTAACTAACGGTTGATCTAATGAAAACTGTCTTAAAGAACATTCAAGATCAAGCAAGTACTGAGAACTTTGTCTCAGATCTTTAAGTTTGGTAATCTTTTTACTTATCTCGGTGGATGTCGAGCGAGAAATCTGTCTTTGATGTCGCAAGGAATTTACTTGACTAAGTTATGCGGAGTCGTTGTTAGTATTAATGAAATATACATGGTATATGAGGATAGATTATGTTTATTTTGCAAGTAGGCTAGAATATTACTTTTTACACGTCATTTTTTTAGTTAATATAAAGAAAATAAGGCAATTTTTTTCTTAGCTACTACTAAATAAGGCAACTTTTTTCTTAGCTAGACTGCCCTGAGAAAAAATCCTGAAAAGAACTCAGAGGTCAGTTAAAATCCATGCAATAAACATGTAAAGATCAAATCATAAGAGAACCATGCAGATTAGTTTCTGTGTTGGTATTTTGTGGAAAGAAATACACACGTTTGGTTGACGACGGAGCACGCTTGCCTAGAAGTGACTTACTTACTCTTAACTTAAAAGCCGGTAAAATGTTGTAACTATCAGGAAACGTAGACTTCGCTGTACGCAAAATGATGTAGCGACTACAATCTACTACATATGACGTCACAGAATCCTGCATCGCGCAAGCAAAAGTTCTCCGCGCGATTTGAATAGATACAACAGCCCGAAATCATCTATCGGGCAGTAGCCCACCGGACATAACACCCGTCCGGTCGGAGGATCCTCCCTTTTCAACGGAGGTATGTGGGACTTTACTGGGTTGTGGAGGTCTGGTAGGCAGCCGCTCCTCGTAAAATACTGGTATTCAGCTAAATCCGGCTTGACTGGAAGCCGACCCCCATGTAGTTGGGAAAAGGCTAGGCAGATGATGATGATGATGTGGGACTTTACTCTCTGTTCCATCTACCTCCAAAATGAAAGTGTTTCCAAAATCGTTTTATACATATGAGTTGGATGTCTACCATGTAGCAGATGAGCGTCGCTGTACGTCTAGTGGTCTGATGAAGAAACGGGTTTGATGTAATAACTGCACATAACTATTTTTTTATTATTATTGATAGGTTCGCGCTTGACCACATCTCACCTGATGGTAGGCAATCATGTGGTCGACGATGGAGCACGCTTGCCTAGAAGCAACCTATTCACTCTTGACTTAAAGACCCCTAGGTTGTAACTACTAGCACAAACAAACTGTAGGAAAATAAATAATGTCCAGTCAGTCCAATCATTTGTCAGTATTCATGTAGGTCAACATAGGACTTGTAAGGATCTCAACGACTCAACGAACAATACCAAAGAAAGGTCGTTTGGGTAGCCCGCATAAAGTATTCAAACTGCCACACGAATGTTAAAAATATCTTGAGGAGTACGATTAGAGGGTAGGTTTTGAAAGACGAATTTATTTCAATTGCCGTTTTTGTTTAATGATTTTTCAGAACTGCGCTCTTGGGCAGAGCAGGAGCCCTCCTACTTTAGTCAGTAAGTGACGTCTGTCACGCCCGTGTTAGACTGACTAAACCCTACTCGAGTATGTTCCTTCTTTGCCTTGCGGTCTACGACGTCGCATTTTCCTTTCAAAAGCGAACCTATGGCCTTAAATAGGCTTTGACGCTGCTGCGGTTGCTGCTACGGTTTTGTTGACATCTCTTTGAGGCGCGCGTAGAACACTAAGCGCCGTCAACGACTTGGGCTTGTTCCGAAAGAAGTGACGGGATGATCTAGAGTCTAGAAACCAGTCTTCGTGGTATGCGTCTAGATTCTATTCTAGACACATACTACGAAGAACGGTTTGAGATGGTGCGGGAGAAGAATGTCTGAAAGGACTTGGAAGAGGCATTAAGGGTTACGAAAACAAACATTATCTGACAAAATTAAATAGTTTTTCAATACCATCTGCTACACCCAATCGAAGGACTCTTTCAAATTGAAATCCCGTATCAAAGGCCCATTCCGTACATAATCTATTAAATACGAAAATGGGATTCAATACTGTTTTATTTGTTGAAGCGTAAAATTCCCTCATTTTATGCTCGCTTACACGCTAACCGGGTACTTAGGCCTTTAAGAGCCACTAAACGTTTGACAGAATATTATTACATGTTGTAAATTATTATTGGGGTAATTTGTTTCGGGGTTTTAGTGGCCGATGAATGGGAAACTAAATAGTCATATACAACACTAGCTGGACGCGAAATACGCGCTTTAGTTGTGGAGTTGCGGATACCAGCCTGGTATACTATACCAACCTGATATACTTACAGATAGAGATGGATCGCAGACTGCGATAAGGCCGCCCATTGTATGTGTTTTAGTTTTAAGTTTCTTTTTGTCATCATAATATGTAATGGTGTACAATAAAGTATATAATAAATAAAGAAATGAATACTATCTTCTGCCAAAGACTTTGAGTATGTGAAAGTGGGTTTATCTATATAAACTTTGGATCCCCGCTTTGTCCCGTTTACCTCCGATCGCAGCGTGATGTTAAAATGTAGCCTATATAATAGCTTTCTTCGATAATTAGGCAACATCCAATAATAACCTGATAGTTATTTTTTTACGTGGGAAATTGTTAAATGACTTCTCCCGCTCTGTGTGGAAAAGTCATTAGAATGGTCATGTGAAGAGGAGGGATGAAACGCTGCTTACTAAAAGAGTTCTGAGTTTACATGTAGATGGATGGAGAGGAAACGGGAGGCCAAAAAAATATTGATGGATTGTGCGAGGAGTGATATGAAAGAAAAGGGAGCTAGTGATACGAGTAGTGTGACGGATGACAGGACAGACTGGAAGACTAGAGTGAATAGGCTCTTAATAAACTAGTGCGCCTCACCATCTAAGATTGCATCACTGCTTACCATCGGGTGGGATCGCAGTCAAGCACTAGTTCATATAATTAAAAAAAAAAAAAAACGTTTTGCGCCGACCCCAAGTAATATGGGTTAAGGGCAGGAAGAAGAAGAAGAATACAAAAAACAGAAAACGAAATCTTTCCTCTGTTTTTTAAATTAGGTAGACTAGGTACCCGAGCTAATAGATGTCAACTGAGTCTGAAGATCATTGTCACCTTCAAATTGTATGAGCACGATTGTCTCGCCACTTGCGGATATTAGGCGTGAAGATTAAACATGACTCGCTGCGTAGCGTGTCACCAACTAATCATACATAATACCTAACAGTACCTAACTATGCACATACAAGTCTTTTAGTCTTTCTCACTACATAAGATTCTAAGAAAAAAACATTTGAGGTGTTCCCTGGCCTGGAGCGAGAGGAAATTGAAAATGGTCATCTACTTCTGCAGCATCTAGAAGTGCAGAAGAAAACAGTATTGCGAGAGGAGGTGGCCAAAACTTTGAAGAAAAGGACATCCTCAAGCTCCAACCGTCGTTACAGGAGACGATCTGAGCGTCGAGAGTCGCAGGGCTATGTCTTCGGCACCGTAAATGCGGGCTTGCAGACGTGCAACGGGTATCTCGTCCGCTCGGGTAGATTTTAGATAGTAAAAGTCTGATTCTCTCCAAGGGAGTTAGATTCTTACACGGCATGTTTTTCGGCTTACGTAGCCACGCTTAATTCGCAGGTCGTAGGCACGGCGCGCAGTGTTGTATGGATCACTGAGAGATATATTGTTGACTGGTAGAGAATGCCTTGATGCATTAAGTCCGCCTATGTACCACCATTGTACATAAAGTTTAAATAAATAAATAATAATAATAATAAACGGCGGCGTTACGGCACGGTGCCGCCGTGTTTCATCAGTGTTATATCGCAGTCTATGGCCTCTTGTACGCGGTATGTTTTATTACATGTACGGTTAGAAAAATGTATTAGAAAAGAGGCCTTATTAAATGCTTTCCACCCCGAAAAAAAGCTCAACACTATCGCTAGTCACCCTAAGGTGTAAAAAAATATGGTGACGTAGAGTTTACGAGCTAACTTCGTTTGTCAGCCAAGTTACGATAAAAGGAACGCTTGTGTACTACATGTACACTTGTATAGAGCATGGAATCTATCAGTAGTGACTTGCGACATGACGTCATTTAAAATTCGTATCAGCATAATGTATGTAGTCTGGGAGCACGGCAGTGCCTCCGCCAAGTCGAGCAAAAATGTAGCACGGCCGTGCCATCCTTTTTTCGAAACAGTTAATCCAATTTCGACCCTTCAAAATTACTAAATAGTTATAGCTACATATTTTACCGCTTCGAATCGCATTTTCATATGCTTCTATCCTCTTCTGTCCCCCTAAAACCGTCAATAACTAGAACGGTTTCGCCTGCTTTATGCTGCTGCCTTACCTTTAACGACTGTCAAAGATCTATCAATGACAATTTAGCTGTTCTAGCAATAGCCAGAATGATCTCGTCGTCTATTCTATAAGAAAAATACCTTCTGCCATCGCGATCGGCAACAATTATTTTGAACGGAAAGTTTATAAAATGCCATCTCTGGTGATTTCGGTACTCTGTGGGTACTCAAGGACGCGTGTTCCTAACCTCGGTACCTATATAAGGTCCTAAGGTAGATACGAAAAATAAAGATTGAACCCAGAAAATATCTGGTTTCGTGGTCCTCGTGTTACAAATGAAATGGAGGTTCCGGGAATTGAGTGTCGAAGATTGTTCAGTCAGTTTATGTTGTAATATGGCTGTCATCATCATCATCTGCCTAGCCTTTTCCCAACTATATTGGGGTCGGCTTCCAGTCAAGCCGACCCCTAATATGGCTGTATGGTGTTAAAATTTATTTACTAATTAGGATTATTTATTTATTTATTGGTTTAGCCATATTGTTACATTTTACAACCAAAAGATACGTGCTTTTATAGAAACTAAGTGTTCAATATTTTAAGATTTTACAATATTATTATAGCACAGATAGTGATACGTTACTCTACAGTGCTTGCTCTCTAGAGTTACGGATCTATAAATGTTAAATAATTAATTATTTTAGGTGGACTTGGCGCTTGAACTTTTGAATGGGATCCTAGTATACCTACTTGAGCGAATAATAATGATGCGGTTGTTTCATTGAAGAAAAAAACCGTGTTCAAGCGAACCCAAATATTAGTCAGGCTTGCTGGAATCTGTGTATATCGTAGCTACAACCTAGGGGTTTTATAGGTTACTTCTAGGTAAGCTTTAACAGGTAAGACAGAGGTCAAACGCGAGCCTGATCAAATGTTGTAAGATGAAGATTTTTCTTAGAAATGAAAATGGAGTCTGTGTGACTTCCATTTTAATTTCTAAGAAAAATAGCGACCCAGCTTGAGTGATAATTAGATGGTAATTCAATTTCCTACGCCTTTGATACGGTCAAAGTTTGTTTTAGAATATTGTTTGTACTGTCAAAGAGGGTTGGAATCTTAAAATATAAGGTGAAATTGGAATAATTAGGTACCAAAATAATCCTCTAATAATAAATCTTGCTAATGGGAATCATATTACTCAATTACTGGGTCGTGGAGGTCAGATAGGCAGTTGCTTCTTGAAAAATTTTGGTATTCAACTGCATTCGGTTAGACCGGAAGCCAACGAAAAAAGGATACGATAAAAAGCGAAAGGATGTGCCAGACTTTTCTTGACTAAAACCCATCTGTGTTCAGTTATCCCTTTGCGTACTAGGGCCACGGTAAACCTTTCGAACAATCTCAGCTTTAACAGATTTGTCCCAACTCTTAAAGCAACAAAAAAAAAAATTGCGACAGCCGTGCCATTAGCCGTTATCTTCAATTTTAGTGTCAATTCCACTCAATCGACAGTAAAACTGCCGATATCGATACTTACTCGCTCCAATAAAACATCCTCAGACGAGGAATTACAATGAAAGCTTTCATACTGAAATAACAAAAGCAATTTGAATACTGAAAGTTTGAACGGTATTGTAATAGAAGCTGGGGAACCGAGTAGATATCTGTTTCATGAAATAGTACATTTTGATACAAGTGGTTACCACTACTCACTCGTATCAAAATGTACCTGCTGTATTGTGAAGTTCGGGTTTCATACAGTTTGATTGCAGTCGAGGTGGAATATACGCCCGAGCCGTAGCGAGGTCCTTATTGATTCGAGAGATTGCTATGACCAATGCCCACGTGTATCAAACGACATTTTTGAACACATTTATTCGAGAACTTGCTTATATCATTTAGGTACACAAATAAAAACCCTAAACATTAATACTATTTAGTAATGAATTATTGTGAGAAAGAGGTTGTATATTCTTATAGTTAAGACCCTTGGGTTGTAGCGGATGGCGCATATAGGTCTGGTTATTTGATGACAGACCAGGCTTGGTGGAATTCAGCTATGCAATTCTGACACGCACTCTCCAAAATGCAACCCGTAGAAAACCGACAAGCTGAATTCAGTGTCGATGATCAAAGCTTTGAAGCTTTGACTCGACGAGTGCATCATTGCTAATGATCCTCTTGACTTATTACTTCAATTGACTCTAGCTCATCAAGCTGATATCTGGCAGATTCATCTCAAAGATAGAAAGCAGGGGCATGAGATAGGGGTTATGCTGCTTTACGGTGTTAAATTGTCAATTGGGCAAGCGAGAAAGAGGAAAGCAGCTATACAAGACACCCTCTATAGTTCTATCTCTTTTCAGTTCAATATAGCTCGTCAAAACCATCGCCTTAAGTACTTGCCCTTGATAAATTTTGAGCATCCGACCGAGCATTTAATTGGTGTTAGACGATATCGGTCTACGATATCGTCTAACACCAATTAAACATACATTAATTGCTACTTATTACCATTGACAAGTCGCCACTGCATTATTTCGAGGACGCGTAGTGTTCCACGCGCGCCTTTAAGAGATGTTAGTAAACTGTAGGGCTAGGACCCTGTAGGGTTGAAACCCCTGGGGTCATGGATTCGCTTCTGAAAGGAAAACCCGGGGCCCGTTTGCCTGGGGTAGGTTTTAGTCAGTAAAAGTCTGACGGCCCTGCCGCTCCGCCCAAGAGCGGAAGAAGTCATTAGATTTGCTTTACACGATCGAACTTGCGTTTGATAAAGTTTGAGCAACTATTCAGTTGTGAAGTACCGATATCGTCTAACACCAATTAAACATACATTAATTGCTACTTATTACACAGTGACAAGTCGCCACTGCATCGCCGGGGTAATCCAATCGCGTGTACAAAAACTAGGTTAGTCAATAAATACATTTGCATTGCAAATAGCTCTTTGTGTCTAATTGAAGAGGGACGTAGTCTCCTTGCAATTGATATCAATTAGAAATAATTAGTTAATTGTGCTACCTACTAGCTTGCAACCCCCCTTTGGTGTGGTATATCTATACCATATAAAATTGACCTGTCTGTTTCTAATATCAAAATGTATTTTCTTTTATTAAATGCATGTGAAAGTCACATTTGATACTTACCTATTTTTGGCTGTCTGTATGTTTCGGTAAATCTCCGGAATGACTGGACTAAATTTGGCGGGTTATCAGCTCGGATCCGCATTTTCTGTTATTGCACGTAGATTAAACGTTTTGGCAGGTTGAAAAGCGATATTTGTGCTAAAATTGAAAGCACTAGGGTAGTTTTCGTTCAGTTTAAGAACTGTGAATCTGTCAATATCCGTATTATAAACAGTAACAGATCAGATAGTCGATGGTCCCGAAAGATTCTGGAATAGCACCCGCGTACGGTAGACGCAGCATTGGTAGGCTTCCCACAAGTCCCACACATCTTTCGACTGAAATGATAATGATGAGAGCAGTGGTTATAATAACAAGTACTGCGCCTGACTGGGTTTGACATATAGAACCCAGGACCTACAACACGTTAGTCGGGGCTGCTACTGCTAGGCCACCACTGCCCACTAATCTTCAATGAAAGTGCCGAAAAAATGGAATGTAAATAAGACTAACGCCCGTTTTCAATAACCTACCGCAGTTCATAGAAAGAGCTATCCCCGATAAACAGTAAGATTCCATCTATCAATCCACAACTTTTGATAGGAAATGTGATCCGCCTGTAGGTTATAGGAAAGCAAGTAAGGGCACAAGGATAGATTTGTTTATCTTTAGTAGCTGCAACTTTAGATAGATAGCTTATTGAAAACGGGCGTTAGACCTTGGCTATACCTTTTTCCAACCCACCTAAGTAACTACTTTCCTCCACCAGCACACAGAATTAAAGACTTAAGTTATTTATGAGCAGTTTATATGCTTAGTATCCTCCCCGGCGGAAAACCGAGTGAAAAGACTATTTCATCAAATTGATGGCGTCGGCGACTTGAAATTACATATGTATGTAGTTTTAATTGAATGTCTTTTATATAGCCTCCACCCGTTCCTCGTAAAGTTTACCCCTACGGTGTGCTGGCGACATCTAGGGGTTGGTGGGAGATTTAATGTGGTGAGGAACTGCACATGTTTTATTTCTCTAACGGTGAAAAAAAATTCCAGAAAGGATTCACCAAAACCTAAGATCATAATATGTTATTTTTTTTTGAGGTGGGATACCATCAAATGACTTCTCCAGCTCTAGGGTGGAGCGAGAAGACGTGTACTGACCAAAACTCGCCTGTGTTCCTTTTGTCTGTTATTTTCCGAATATTCTCGCAGCCTATATAAAACTGTCTTCTGCCAGCGTTTACGCCTGCATAAAAGTAGAAAATATTTTCTAATGGTGAAAGAATTTTTTAAATCGTTTATTAGTTGTTGAGTTAAATCATAACATATAAACAAAAAAAAACTTTCTAATTTATAACAATATTTAAGACTATTGATACGTGATGACCAATTCTTCTGCCTTACACCAATGTATAAGCTCGACTAGAGCTACAAATACAATAATAGAATAACATTACCTATTTGACATTTTGATTATGACAAATCCCTCCGTCGGCGTCGGTCACACAGTCAATAGCTTTCAGGAAAAAACCTATAATATCTTGTTGATTGTGCGATCTGAGAATCCAGGATTAACCCAAATCCTGCCTTCTACCTTCAAAGAGCCAGATAAGGCGGCCGTTAGAAAAGATTTTTATTTCTATTCGGCCCTGTGTCTAAGAAAAAATAGAGCCTAATACCGCTGTCGACCGGGGCTCAGAGCGAGAGAAGTCATTCCATGATTTCGCTCTCAAATAAAAAACATGTTTTGGTGAACTGCCTTTAGAGAAAAAAACTGTAAGGGCGCAATAAATATTATTATTATTATTATAATTCATCAAATCAAATCACGTTTATTTGTTAACATAGGTGCATACAGATACAGGTCTTATAAATGTTAAATAGAGCGCTATGCTATGCCAGGAGGCGTACAAATTGTGGCGAGCGAGTGGCTCAAGATTGCAAATTAACAAAGATTTTTTTTTACAATATTTGAGAAACAAGCATACAGATGGTATTTAATTTAGTGATCATGCACTTCAATAATCATCATAAATAACAATCAATAATAATAATAATGTTTATGTTCATCAATATTACTTCTCCCGCTCTGGGTGGGGTAGGGCGTGTCAGACTTCTACAGACTAAAACCCACTCCAGTCTCTTCTTTGCCTTCATTCCAGGGTCCCGGGGTTCTCTTTCGTTCAACCCAGAGTTCCAGTAGGCTTCAACCCTACCGGGCCAATACAGCCGCCTTTTCATAGGTAGAATCTATCTAGAAACTCTTTGACTTTTAGAGAAGTTAAAAGTGTGCAGATTTTCGTCGTATTAAAACGCACTAAAGGACATACTGGTTCGATTTTTATTCTTTCACTAAGAAGAAGTTTCTACACGTTCACGGAGTGCCTAAGGCTGTTTCTTCCAAAAAAAAATACTCGTTTCTTGTAAGGAGCTCGTAAAGAGTAGTCGGGAGTCGAGATGTAGTTAGTCTATGTATACTAATATTATAAAGAGGTAAAATTTGTAAGTTTGTATGTAGGGGGTAATCTCTGGAACTACTGGTCCGATTTGAAAAATTCTTTCAGTGTTAGATAGCCCATTTATCGAGGAATGCTATAGGCTATATACCATCACGCTACGACATACGGGAGCGGAGCAGTAACGAAAAATGCGGGTGAAACCGCAGGGGACAGCTAGTGTAGAATATTTTTAAGAATTCATTCCCGCAAAGTATGCTCAAAACTCACAATTGCCTCGTGACATTTACGAGTACGAGTATGTCATGACATTATAAGAGATATAACAAATCTAATTAATTATATCAAACAACAAAAATGGGAACAAAAAGGTTCCAATCTACCTACACCGACCTTTACTAGCTTTTTATAAAGCAGAGAATTAACTAGAAGAACTTCCTTCGTACTTCATACTTCTAACCTTTATTTTTAAGGTGGGAGATCAAAACGACTTCCCCACTCCTGTTCCTCCTTTGCCTTAATTCCAGGGTCCCAAGGTTCTCTTTCATGAACCTAGGACCCCAGTAGGCTTCGATCCTGTCGGGCCCCTATGGTTTGCTGACATCTCTTTGAAGCGTGCTTGCGTGGCTTGGACCGGACTGTTACCGGACGTCCGGGTCCTCCTAACGTTGCCATTACAACACACAATTTGACTCTGATCTGAAAAATCAAAAAAACTTATGAAAAATTACACAAAAATAACAATAAAAGATAAGTAAACATCATCACTTCTCAACAAAAGAACGCTTAATTGAACAACAGCAACCACAGCAATACATCTGTATACCCGTCCCGATATTCCCAGATTGTGCCGGTACATTTCCATTCGCTTCCCGATAAACACACGAAATTGCTCACAAGCGATCGTATCCTGCGAATATCGCCAAGTAATTGTTTCTTTAGTAAATATTGAATGAGCAAATACGGCTTCATTACGATTTTATTATAGACCCGTATGGGGATTGCTACGAAAAGGGCCAAAGTACATAAGGACTTTCTTTTCTATTACGGTGACAGTTTTCTTTAAGCGGGGGAGTTTAATTATTTAAAATTCGTGTACAGTAGTGGTAGACTTTAGGGGAATGCTAAAGGTAAGCTGCGAATTTCAAAACGGGGAAGGAAACGAAAATTCAAAGACATGTTACATCCACCAAACCGCACTAGGCCCGCGTGGTGGATTACGGCCCATGCTCTCTCCTAAAGAGAAAACCTGAGCCCTAGCAGAAGGAACATTATAAGGCCGATCGATGCTATGCTGTGCTAAGGACCAATATATCTCATCATTATTCACATACACTTCTGAACAAAGGCTGTCCCAAAAAGTCGCCTCCATCGCTTAGGCATAGTAAATAGAATAGGAAGGACGCCAATAAAACAACAAGAATAAAAGGGTGAGAGAATATAAATACCCTTTATTATCATCCCTACAGATTTCCTGTTATATCCAACGGGATTAGAAAAGATAATCATACAATGGATGGCGTTTGTAGGAACTGTGTGTTAAAGATGGCCGCCCTAACTATTGTTTATTATTTCGCTTTTCTTCCGGAGACAGAAATGTAAGTTATACGCGGCTCGTAAAACAATGTCTGGTCCAACTGTGGGCGTCGAGATTACTTTTTGTTGGAAGAAATATTGCTTACAGGAGGTACGAGTGTTGTTTCGTAGAGTTCAAAGGGAAACCACACACGGGGCTATAACTCATACGCTTACAATAATAGGTGTAGTAAGTGGAAAAAGTGGAAACATTTGTAGACTTTAACACGCAATCAATGGTGTGGTCATTCATTTTGACAATTTTATTTAAAAACGTTACGATGGATGCGAGACGCACAGGACCGGTCGTTGTGGCGGCGCTTGGGGGAGGCCTATGTCCAGCAGTGGACGTCTTTCGGCTGAAATGATGATTTAAAAACAGCTTGTCGAACAAATGATGTAGTAGATTGTGAATTTCCTTGAATTTTACGAAGTCTGTTACTAAAATGAGTTGTTGCCATATCTGGGCATATCTCTGCCTCTTGAGAAAATACGTTTGTTGTTATCTTGTGAATCTAAGCTACTATAAAGTTTGATTTTTGTTTTAACAATACTCCCATACTAAGGGCGATGTTCACCGACACCAAATCGACTGTTTTAATATTAAAACGGCTGTTTTAGCAATATTTCCTGTTCTTATCGTCGGTTATTGACGTTAATCAGATGGTTATCTTAAACTTATGTCGGTGCACATGGCCCTTAATGTAGAGATTTGTAAACGGCTCCACCTGATTTACCCTGTTGTTTTCCTTTATATTGTTATGTAAGCCATCACAAATAAAATAGATATTAACAGCAGACTAGCTCAGCAAACTAAAATTTACAACCATACCCTAAACAATCTCCCTTACGATGCGAAAATGACAGATATACGACATCACGACACGCCTTTTCTCAAGACCACATGACCTAAACTTGTAATCCACAGTGCAAACATTCGTGCTAATGACATCCAATATAAATGCCAATATTCTGGTAATCGAATCTGTGCTAGTTCAGGAAATATCCAAGTTATTAGATAGAGGTACCAAGTCGATCGGAATCTCTTCATATTCGACTAGCCTGTTGGTCTAGTGGTTAGTGATACTGACTGCTATTTCGGAGGTTATGGGTTTGATGAACCACCTAAGACAAATGTGTACGGCCATTTGATCTAGGTCTATTTATTTATAATAATAAATGTATGTATTTGAAAATATGCAAGTATGTTTATTAGTTGTCTAGCAGTACAAAGCTCTGCTTAGTTTGGGACTAGATGGCATAATGTGAAAGTTAAAAAAAAATTAGAGAATCGCATATTACAATATTTTGCTATGAGAATGTAGTTTCTTCGTAATAACAGTAACTAGCTTCTGCTAATGGTTTCGCCCGCGTGAAAATTAAATTTACAAAAACCTTTGTCTTAGTGCCCGCCTAAATCATAAAACGAAGCCTTGTACAAATTTCACGTTCCTAGGCTCAGTATTTTCGGCTGTGCGTTGATATGTCAGTCAGTTTCTTCTTTCAAGATATATAGAAATACATTGAAATACCTATACTATAAGAAAGGGGTTGAAATATAGCCCGAAGCTTAACAAACTTATGTGAAACTTTCATGTTGATATGGTTGAAACTTTGAAACTCAATCACGGCGTAATGGCTGAACGGATTTGGCAAAAAGTTAGGCTACGAAGGATCGCTCCAGACAGGTTTAGCCGCAGGCAAAGCTCGTAGATAAATAGGCTAATCGGCTTTATCTATACATTTTCGGGTGAATTATTGGATAAGAGATTTAACAAGGTTTAATGATTTAACTAGAAATTGCTTGTTGATAAATAAGACTGATTTTCATTAGCATAAGTAATCTTGTAACTCGTGTCAGAGATTTTGGCTTCTGAGTATCCCTAACTACTGTTAAAAAGCTACAGATGACAGCCAAGTTTCTAACTTATTTTTGAAAAGATTTGAAAATTATTTTTACCAATTTGTGACTTGGGTTAACCGTTTTTTTTTTCTAACCTTATGAACTAGTAAGTAGCACTGTATCTACAAAGACGGACTTAATTTTGCCTTAGGCATTTTCTATCAGGCGGCTTTGCAGTCAAGCTCTAGTTTATGCTACGACTGCTACGAGTATATAAAAAAAATATGATTTTGAGTTTGAGCTTGCAGGTGTAGGGGCACTTGGGGTATCTTTGGGGGGTTCTTCTAAAGACATATTTGTTTTTCCTTTTTCCACGTACTAATGGTATACCGTTTCCTTGTTCCAGATGTAGGTTACGATTACGTGGTAGACCAGCAGCCGATAGGCAAGCTGTTGTTCCGACAGTTCTGCGAGAGGAACCGGCCTCAGTATCACAAGTACAATAACTTCCTAGATGCGGTAAGTATTCATTGAATCAATGAATGTTTCACTTTTTTTTCTTTACTAGTTCTAGTTGGTAAAGATAAATTGAACCCGCTTATGTGATGCAATGCTGGATATTTGGTAGCTTCCCACTGGGTATTAGTTTTTTAGTCCGGGAATATGAGGGGTTTCAACTGAATGATAGATATTTTGGCACCCTAAAACTGGTCTCAAATTCTACTTATTGCGTATTCCTGAGGTCCTGCGATAAGTAGGTTTTGAGACAAGTTTTAAGGTGCTAAATACTCGTAAAGATTTATACAAGTTTATAACCCACTATCTCTCAATCTAAGATTCTTGTCCTAATTTAACTTATATTCCTAGACTATTTTACGTTAACGCAATCGAAACTTTAACCATGTTTGGGTCTCTGACTGGTTTAGAGCGTAGAGCGGATCAATCGGACAGCCGAACGTCATAAACGTGTTGATCGCGTTAACTTAAAACAAACTCGCACTAGTCTAGGTATTCTAATATTACTTGAGACGCGTGTATCAGCGTTGCACGTGCCATGTTCTCGTATGTTAGAAGAGTCCAGATATTTTGCTATGTAGCATACGTTGCATACGTGAGTTCAGTTTGTCTTTAAAGTTATCAAAAAATAAAAGGCCCGTTTTGAAATTTATCATCGTGAAAATTACTTTAAAGTAAGCGTAAAAAGAATACTCGCAATATATTCCGTCATATTATTTAATTCCCCAATAAAAATGTATGTATTTTTTAAAACACTTTTTTTTTCTTTTTTTTATTTGTTATACACTAGTGCTTGACTGTGATCCCACCTGATGGTAAGCAGTGATTACAGTTACACTTCATGTAATTATTTATTGTTTCTTTCAGTTTCGTTCCAAGTTACATTCTAGGGTCTTTCTCAAATGTCAAAACGGGCCTTTTATTTTTTTTACAATTTTATTTGTATGCACATGTCCCGCATGTATAGGCGGTTTTTCTTGAAGTATCACTCCAAAGATCAGATTTGTATTGTAGCCACATTTCGTCATCCACAACCCCATTTATTGCACTGCTGAGTACCTATAGGTTTACATTTTTCAACTTCCACGTTCCTGTACCAGCCTTATCTAGGTTCTTTTTTTTCGGTGGGAAAACGTTAAATTTCTTCTTTGTGAGTGAAGCGAGGATTGTCAGTTTTACTGACTAAAACCCACCTTTTTTGTTAAGCTCGCGCTTGACCACTATCTCATCTGATGATAAGCTCGATGGACCACACATGCCTAAAAGTAACCCAGTCACTTTTCATCTAAAGACACCTAGGTTGCAACCTGTGTTCCCTCTGTTTTCCTGTCGCCCTTTCCGTTCCAGGACTACAATAACTCTTTCGAACAATGAGTTAACACTTTTTCTGGTCCTTGGTTACTCTGGGCCATGCTCCACATATCCTCACCTCACATCTTGCCATATCATATTCCTTCTATTTAAAATACCAGCTCCTGCCAGCAACTTCGTCCACGTGGATGAAATGGGGGTCCACAGTTGCTATGGTAAATCTACTTTCATGTGGGTGTTAGCGTTCGTAGAAGCTAGTATATTAGTAATTCAGGCAAATACAATTTGCTAAATTCTAAGTTCAATACTTACTCCTGTGATAATTAATCAATGCTAATACATGAAATCTCGGGTTCAGTGTTTATTATTGAAATTCCTCCGAAACTACTTTGATTTTAATAAAATGTAAATTTGTGGTAGGTCGGAGAATAGGTCGCAGGCTATTTTTCAGCCCCCATAATTTTTAATAATTTATAAGGCAGAACGTTTGCCGAGTCAGCTACTTAAACTATAGAAATCACAATAGTGACACCCTTATTTATTGCATTTGTAAAATATCAGCTCTTTTTGAAGTTACATTTCACCCCTTGAGCTGACCTCAGCATAACGTCAAAACAAAATTGGCAAGAAAACAACTGTATCTAACAAACATATTTATTCGTGGAGTGACCTAAAAAAGACCTTTGATAGGTTTGGAGAACTCTCGTTTCGGCACCCAGATTTTCGGAACCCAAGCTATTCCTGTTTCGGCACCAATAGGAACAGTTTTTCCCAAATTAATAATACGCGAGCTGATCTTCGCTATTTGTCGTATTCTCGGAAACACCCGGCACAAAACAGATAGCTCTACTAAATTATGCATGAAGAAAATGCACTTAACCTCTCTATACTGGTTGTAAGGGACATCCCTCCACAAACTATAAGGGGTTGTCAGGAAACGAAAAAAAAATCGACCTCTCCATACAAACTGTCCGATAAAATTTATAATTTTGAGGCTGAAATTTTTTTTTACCCCCAGTATACGTATCGTCTTTCCGACGTTCGGGTAATACGACCGTTGCCGAACAGTGACGAAGATTTCTATGCGCATTATCACTTTGGGAGACCTGCATTTTGGATTGTGATTTTGTATAGGTTACTACCATCCGAAATACCTGTGTGTGCTGAAAATCTGGGTGCAGAAATGGTAATACTCCGATAGGTTTGGTTTGTGGTGCCCAATCGATATGCGATATTCAGATGTGGCTACAATAAAATCTCGATTCGCAATATCGAAAATATGAAACGATCTAAATAACAATATAATTATGTAATAAGATTGTCTCGCCATCTCTTGTTTAGGATTTTGTCGTATTTTATAGGCTAGATAAGTTGTATTCAAGCTTTTTTTTACCGGGGTCTACTTTGGTTTCTTTATTGTTAGTAAGGAATCCAATCCCGTATCAAAATCATGACCCCGTGAGCCTGCGGGATTTGTAGGATTGGGATATTTTAAATATTCTATTTTAGAGGGGATGCTCCAAGGTAGCCCGCGATAATTCATTTTTATAATTCCTTAATATTACACGTAGGTATTATTATACATATATTATTGATCAGTTTTCACAAATCTTTCAAAAATTTGAATTTACTAGCTACCCTGGTGCATCCATCTTATGCAGTTATGAGATAGGCTGTATGTTTCTCTTTTTTTTTTCTTTTCTGAGTAAATGCGCTATTGTGTCTAAGACACGTCAAATTGTAACTATGGACCTCAACACTGTTTTAGGAGGACTGATCCTGGTATTTAGGAGTTGTAGAAGATAAAAATAATTACCTGGTCGATCCCAATGACAAACCTAATTATTATATTTACCCGGTCAAGTTTCATAGTTATTAGAGATCTGAACCAAAAACCCTTCTTTTCACCTGCAATTTCATATATTATGATTAAGATAACACCTGTGTTAAAAGTTTTGCTTGCACCATTTTTGTGTCAAGTGTTTCATATAGTCCATCTAATGAAAGCGCGACCTGAGAAAAAGAGGTTAAATCCAAAAAAAAATGTGCTTGGTATTACTAACTAGTAGGAGAATCATGTTTTGACACTGCACAAATATTTTTGTGTCCTACAATTGCGGTTGAATAATGTTGCCAATTAAATTTAAAAAAAAAACTCCTGGTCGCGCTTTCATTAGACGCACTCTAGTTATTATTAGAGACATAGACATGGCAGCTTTTCTATCAGAGATGTGCTATGCTACGTTACTGTGGATCCGATTGATATCCAATAGCTATGTCCACACTGTGCCCTTTTTTGTTCAACAAGGGCGTGCGTCATAGCGCAGTCAACAGCGCAAGTCGGGCATGCCTTTGACGCATGTGCAATGACAGTTGAGCCCTTGTGTGTGTGTGTGTGTCGCTTGTGTTAAGCAAACAGTAAAATAAAGACATGTCTCACAGCGCGCGCTACGCTTTCAACTGTCATTGCACATGCGTCAATGGCATGCCCGACTTGCGCTGTTGACTGCGCTATGAGGCATGCCCTTGATGAACAAAAATAGGCACAGTGTGGACATAGCCAAACGTTAATTTAATTGGATATGATATCGCTTAACACTGATCAGTGCGACTAAGCTAAATGTTTTTATATGGAGGGATGTGTGGTATGGGTGGTCGCGAGTGGTGTAGCTATGCGTACTGAGTGCCAAATACATCGCATAGCTCAAGCAGTGTATCACGCAAAGCTACATCGCAGCGATGCAACTTGATATCAAATATTATTATTCCTGGTAGTAAATGCCTAAGGCATTAAATCCACCTTTAAACGTTAAGTTGTGCATAAAGTTTTTAAAATAAAATAAATAAATATCACATATTACTTGCCTCGTTACATAGCTTAGCATCAGTGGAAATGGAACCGAATTTTCGTACCTTAACTTTCACATCATCACAGCATAGCTGCATAGCACATCTCTAGTAGAAAAGTATCTTAAAGTTTGGGTTTCCTAATGAGTAGTGACATCCCAAATATTTCTCATTGTTTGCCGTGTGTTTTGGTTTTTTCGTCGCTTTTTTAGGAAACTCCAACTTAAGGCTCAATTACACTTGGTCGTTAGCTTGTATTTGATTGCCTATATGATTGGGATAAACGACTAGATAGATACACTGAAGAAGTCGAGTACGGTACGGCCGGTATAAGTTGGCGAGTCTGAAGTTAGGCTCTGCGAATTTTGGCGCTTGAAAACTCATACAAAAATAAAGGTTTTAAAAAAAAAATGCCAATAACAGTTTTTAACAGTAATAACAACTGCAAATTGCATTTTTTTTGTACGAGTTTTAGCGCCTTAATTGGCAGAGACTAACTTCAGACTCACCAACTTATAACGGCCGTATTGTACACCCGTATTTGATCGAATTTGTTGACAGGGTTGTTTGTGTGTAACCGAACATGAATAAAACTCGCAATGGGCCCACGTGGTGGATTACGGCCCATTCCCTCTCCTAGAGAGGAGGCCTGAGTCCCAGCAGTGGGAACATTATAAGGCTGATGTTGCGTGCTGCGTATCCCCAAATACGGGCTAACGTCCAAGTGTAGATATAGTCCGTCTAATGAAAGCGCTACCTGAGAAAAAGAGGGTAAATCCAAAAAAAATGTATGTGGTATTACTAACTAGTAGGAGAATCATGTCTTGACATTTCATTTTTTTTATTTCCTACAATTGCGGCTGAATAATGTTGCCAATCAAATAAAAAAAAAAACTCCAGGTCGCGCTTTCATAAGACGCACTCTAACTTCTCCATTAAGTACACCTTCCCCTCCATCGCACCCTAAAATGTTGTACGAGTCAGATAACACCAATGTTCGAAGGTGCATAGTTTTGCTTGCAGACTGACAGGTACGAGGTGGAGGTGGACGAGACGCGGGCGATGCTCGCGGCTGACGTGTTCGGCAGGTACCTGAAGACTGATGACTGTGAGGCCGTGACGGATGTCGTCAGCCGGCAGGTCATTGATGAGGCCAGTGCTACTATTGATGGTGAGTTTCTTCAAACTACTAAGAATATAATATGCATGTATTGGACATCTAAGGCCCACTGTCCACGGATGCCTAGTCGCAATGACACGACAGCACAGAGTTGCCGCTTCAAGTTTCACGCAGGCGTATAAGCTATACCAAGCGTATAAAGACTAATACGCGTCAATGAATCTATGCATCCGTGTACAGCATGCCTTAATCTTCCTCTTGAGGTTGTTTTCAGTTTATTGTGAAAAGACAGACGCAGGGGGGTACCTACTTTGTTTTGTAATAATATAAGTATACTCGTAGCATTGGAATAAAGTTTAAATTGACTTCTAAACATTGTCCTTGCCTCTGCCACCGTCATCGGCGATCGCAGAGGCAAGTACCGCCGAGGCGCCGACCAAGGAGGAGAAAGTCTAATCCTTAGATAAAGTAAAAGACCCTGTCTTCTCACTCCTTCTAGAGTGGATGAAGTTAATGGATGATTGCCTACTTCAAAAATAAAATAAAAATATAGTTGAAGAGAAAGCGTTTTTATTATAGGGAGGTAGTATAAGTAGGCAATCTTTACTTCTAAAAAATATTACAAAAACATCGTCATTTATCTCAGAAAAAGTACTTAGATACTAGGATAAGTAGCTCGCTGTTCGAATATTCTATAGATTGTTTACTTCAAGAATCAACCTTTAGTTACTGACAGTTTTTACGTAAGAAGCTGCAAAATGGGCAGATTTAATAAAAACCGCGTTACGTGAGAAAGGTTTATATACCTGATTATCGTCTTGCTTTTATCAAATCGTCACTTCTTTTTTATCACATCATCTTTCACACAGTCCATTCATCCTTTCTTATATTTTAGCTACTTTTATAGAGGTCTGGAAAATAACACAAACCTCAATTGTATAGTACCTGTCTGGCTAGAGAAACCTCTCGCCAGACAGGTACTTACAGTTGTGTCTGGTGCGGGTAACTGACCGATATTTGTTCGTCAGTCTGTTGCATGTTCAAGTCTGATACCTCGAATTTTAGTTCCTGTATGGCGCCATAGATGCCCTTTTTATGGCCAGGTGTCCCCCTCTCATAGAGGTTTACACCCCGACGCCTATTTTTACATCGTATATCGTACGGATGTCGTAAAAAGTGCCGTTTGGCGTTTAACAATGAGATCGGAGAAAGGTGTGCGGTAATACGGACTTATCTGCAGCGTGCGATCACGCACGTGGCCGATAACAGATGATAGGTAATCAACGGACTTTCTGTTCTCGATTCAATCTCTAGTGGTTTGCATGTTTTTTCAATTGCGATTAAAGAGATCTGCATATTTTTTTGAGCAAAAAAACAATAGTTATGAATGAATTTTATTTTTCTGTCTTTTTTCGAATTTGATAATGAAGTACGTATATTACTCATTTATATGAGAATTGGTGTTGGTAAAACAACAATTTAATGGACATGTTACAAAATTCAGACATTAATTATGATCATCAATATAAATATTTCTGTTGCCGCTATCAAAACAGAGTAATAAATTTTTTAAGTCACACTCATTACATATCATCATATTTCTACGGAAGGTACCCCTTCGTATGAGAGTCCGACTTGCACTTGGTCGGTTTTATAACAATAATATCCTACGTTCAGGTAGGTTCTTCACCATTCTAGGTTGACATTCTGACTGTGCATCATCATCATCATCTACCTAGTCTTTTCCCAACTATATTGTGGTCGGCTTCCAGTCAAGCCGGATTTAGCTGAATACCAGTATTTTACGAGGAGCGGCTGCCTACCAGACCTCCACAACCCATTAACTGGGGAAACACGGTACTTCATGACTGTGCATTCTCATAAAATTTCTTTTCAAATTTTTCCTTTTCTTATTTTTGAATTTAGGATTGTTATCATATAGAAGAACCTCTTATAACATAATTACTAACCCACACTTATCTCCATTCCAGGTGGCTCTAAAGACATATTCATAGAATGCGTGCGATGCGTCAAGAGCTTCCTAGCCGGCGCTCCGTTCGCGGAGTTCGAGCGCTCGATGTACTTCCACCGCTACCTGCAGTGGAAGTGGCTGGAGGCGCAGCCGGTGACGCAGCACACCTTCCGCATGTACCGGGTGCTGGGCAAGGGTGGCTTCGGCGAGGTCTGCGCTTGTCAGGTATGTGGGACCCTTGATATGTCTGCGTCTTTCTGATATACGACGGCGAACAATAGGTAGCTCGCCGTCCGGCCCTCCGACAACCGTCCAGGAGTGCTATTCACTAAGAAAACAGCCTTACGCAAAACGCTGCCGCAAGGTTGTTGTGTTTTCTTACAGCCGAAACCAATAACCTATCTATCACATATCTATATATATAAAAATGAAACCCGTTTTTCGTTGTCACGACATCACATGTAAACGGCTTGACCGATTTGGCTGATTCTTTTTTTAAAATGTTCCTTGAAGTTCAATGATGGTTCTTACGGAGAGAAAAATTAAAAAAAAAAAGTTAGGTAAAGTAGGGTAGGTAGGGTAGTGTAGGGTAGTGTAGGGTACTGTAGGGTAGTGTAGGGTAGGGTAGTGTAGGGTAGTGTAGGGTAGTGTAGGTTAGTGTTGGTTAGTGTAGGGTAGTGTAGGGTAGTGTAGGGTAGTGTAGGGTAGTGTAGGGTAGTGTAGGGTAGGGTAGTGTAGGATATGTAGGGTAGTCATTTGACGGGAGCGAAGCCGCGGGTAAAAGCTAGTTGGAGATAAAAAAACAAATGAAACAACAGAAAATATGTAGAATTTTTGTGTTGTATCATTTGTTTTACTATTTCCAGTATGCCAAAACTGGAGATAGATAGGTTATTGGGTTCGGCCGTTAGAGAATAGCTTCTCGCAGTATAGCGAATACCGATTTGGATTTCGTCGATGCTGTTTAAGGCTGTTTTCTTAGAGAATAGCACTCCTGACTGAGCTCGTGTCGTCGTCAGCGCGTAGTGTTCCACGCCTCACCATCTGTCTAGCCTTTTCCCAACTATGTATATTGGGGTCGGGTTCCAGTCAAGCCGGATTTAGCTTAATACCAGTATTTTACGAGGAGCGGGGCTGCCTACCAGACCTCCACAACCCATTAACTGGGATAACACGGTAGTGTTCCACGCCTCAAGGAGATAAAAAGGAGGAGTAAACCTAGCAGTATCGAAGCCCACTGAGGTGTTGTCAAAGAACGCCAGAGTCTAAGAACGAAGGCAAAGAAAGAACAAGAGTGGGTTGTAGTCAAAGGTCTAACACGCCCCTCCCCCGCTACGCCTAAGAGCTAACAGTTAAAAACAATAGTAAAATTCACAGTTAAACTAACAGTTTTCCATTATCCTTATATTTTGGATGTTATCTGTACTGCAAATTTCAATTTAAATAAACAGCAAATCATTTCCAAATCAACTTTATTTGTTTTGATTAGACTTTAAATAGAACGAACTCGTGTTATGACGGTGAGCTATTGTTAATAGTTCAATAATTATTTGTATCTTTTGTTTAATTTTACGGATAACAGTCATCATCCACCTAGCCTTTTCCCAACTATATTGGGGTCGGCTTCCAGTCGAGCTGGATTGAGCTGAATACCAGTATTTTACGAGGAGCGGCTGCCTACCAGACCTCCACAACCCATTTACTGGGGTAACACGGTACTTCATAGCAAGACTGGAGTCAGATTTACTGGCTTCTGACTATCCCCTATTACTTGAAGTCGGTGCAACAAGTTTTCTTCTATTCTGTCTTGTCACACGTCACACTATCACTAAATCCCTTTCCTATCATGCCCTCACGGTATTTCACCTCAGAGGGAGGCCAAAGAATAGATGAATGGACTGTCCATTCATCTTTTTTTTGGCTTTATCCAGCTCGTGGCTAGATAATAACAACCGCACAGGTCGATCTTCAAGGTTAAGCAAAGCTTGCCAAGGTTGGTCTGTGGATGAGTGACCATCATAGCATAACGAGTTTCCTCCGTGCCTCGGAAAGCACGTTAAGCCGTAGGTCCCGGCTGTCATTTGTAGATCTTTGGCAGTCGTTACGGATTGTCAGAAGCCAGTAAATCTGACTCCAGTCATGCCATGAAGTACCGTGTTACCCCAGTTGGTTGTGGAGGTCTAGTAGGCAGCGGCCCCTCGTAAAATACTGGTATTCAGCTAAAGCTTATGCCCTTGGGGGAAAAGGTGTGAGTTTATGTTCAAGTTTTTTTTTACAAAACTCACAATATACATCAAAAATGAGTCTGTCTTTCTAGTCTATTTTGCGTCTGTAACAAAAAAGAAACTGCGAAAACTAGGGCTTATAAAATAGTTAGTAGCTATCCTAAGAATTATTTTTGTCCAACCGATCAATCATGTTAGTAAAATGTCTCGACTTAGACTGATGACTTTAGGTCTTTGCTAGTATCCAGCCACTATGGCTAAGTAGGTAGCTATCTACTTGTTTACCAAGCATTCTGGCGAAGAGCGATTACGAGATGTTTTATAAATCGAACGAAACTATCGAGTCAGCAATCGACTCACCATCCTACAAAAAAATCGAGATGTTTCGATAGATTTGTATCAATGGTATCGACCGCTAGTTTTCGATTGTACGAATCAGTCACTCTCACTCGAAACTCTAAACTATCAAGGAACAATTTGGAAAAATTGGCGAATGAAGGCGCCATGCGTCAGTTGCAATAACAGACCGAGTCGGACTCGAGTCAAAGTCTACACCATCGAGAGCCATCGAGATATTCGAATAATTGAAATTAGTCGAATAAAACTTCTCGCCATCGTACATCGTTAAAACATTCCACCAGTTTGGGACACAGCCAAAACTGGATCATCTATTTGTTATAAGGTGCTCTTATAAATTTATATTAGTCAAGTAATAAATTATTTTAGCATTATTACCATGCATTAGCATTATCGGTCTTGTAATATTGCCACTGTTGGGTCTCAGGCCTCTTCTCTAGGAGAGGGAATGGGCCGTAATCCAATACGCGGGCTCAATGGGGATTGGTGGATGTCTGTCTTTTTCGAATTTTTGTTTCTAGGAAATGCCGGTTTCCTCAAGATTTTTTCCTTTACCGTTTGTAGAGCACCGGTGATGAAATAAATAAAGTATTTGTTATAATTGTAATAAATAATTTTTATCCCACAGTTATTTATGTTCTATTATCTTATTTTTAAATATTTTTCCGGTTTAAAACCGCAATTGTTTTGAATGTTCAATGACGTACATAGGTGTTTCTAGGCGATTGTAAATTGAATACAAACCCTCGTTTTAGTTATATTGTAGGTACTAGTTGATCAGTTAAACATAGAAATATGTAATTAAGCAAATGTGTATTATTAAGGGATGCGGTATTGTTCGGTAGAGGTATCGTGACACTGGAACGCAAAGGGTACCAGACTTTTACTGATAAAACCCACTCTATGTTCCTTTTTTGCATTGCATTCCAGGACCCCGGGGTTTTCCTTTCAGAAGCGAACCCATGGACTCAGTAGGTTAACCTTGTTTACTACGGTTTTACTGACATCTCCTTGAGATGAGCTTGAAACAACGCGCCGTAGACGACTAGAGCTCGGTCCAGACGGTTCGGTAAGCTACTCGTTATTGGGCGTCCGCTGGAGCACGCTTACGAGCAAGCCCCTTGAAGGCAGGAAGGCAATTATACTCTCTAATAAAATTATTTTACAAATTACAGGTCCGAGCAACAGGAAAAATGTACGCCTGCAAGAAACTAGAAAAGAAACGCATCAAGAAGCGTAAAGGCGAAGCGATGGTGCTGATAGAGAAGCAGATACTACAGCGGATCAACTCGCGCTTCGTCGTCAACCTGGCGTATGCGTACGAGACGAAGGACGCGCTGTGTCTAGTGCTCACTATTATGAACGGTTCGTATTATAACTAGTACAGAAGCGTAAGGGCGAAGCGATGTGCTGATAGAGAAGCAGATACTGCAGCGGATCAACTCGCGCTTCGTCGTCAACCTGGCGTATGCGTACGAGACGAAGGACGCGCTGTGTCTAGTGCTCACTATTATGAACGGTTCGTATTATAACTAGTACAGAAGCGTAAGGGCGAAGCGATGTGCTGATAGAGAAGCAGATACTGCAGCGGATCAACTCGCGCTTCGTCGTCAACCTGGCGTATGCGTACGAGACGAAGGACGCGCTGTGTCTAGTGCTCACTATTATGAACGGTTCGTATTATAACTAGTACAGAAGCGTAAGGGCGAAGCGATGTGCTGATAGAGAAGCAGATACTGCAGCGGATCAACTCGCGCTTCGTCGTCAACCTGGCGTATGCGTACGAGACGAAGGACGCGCTGTGTCTAGTGCTCACTATTATGAACGGTTCGTATTATAACTAGTACAGAAGCGTAAGGGCGAAGCGATGTGCTGATAGAGAAGCAGATACTGCAGCGGATCAACTCGCGCTTCGTCGTCAACCTGGCGTATGCGTACGAGACGAAGGACGCGCTGTGTCTAGTGCTCACTATTATGAACGGTTCGTATTATAACTAGTACAGAAGCGTAAGGGCGAAGCGATGTGCTGATAGAGAAGCAGATACTACAGCGGATCAACTCGCGCTTCGTCGTCAACCTGGCGTATGCGTACGAGACGAAGGACGCGCTGTGTCTAGTGCTCACTATTATGAACGGTTCGTATTATAACTAGTACAGAAGCGTAAGGGCGAAGCGATGTGCTGATAGAGAAGCAGATACTGCAGCGGATCAACTCGCGCTTCGTCGTCAACCTGGCGTATGCGTACGAGACGAAGGACGCGCTGTGTCTAGTGCTCACTATTATGAACGGTTCGTATTATAACTAGTACAGAAGCGTAAGGGCGAAGCGATGTGCTGATAGAGAAGCAGATACTGCAGCGGATCAACTCGCGCTTCGTCGTCAACCTGGCGTATGCGTACGAGACGAAGGACGCGCTGTGTCTAGTGCTCACTATTATGAACGGTTCGTATTATAACTAGTACAGAAGCGTAAGGGCGAAGCGATGTGCTGATAGAGAAGCAGATACTGCAGCGGATCAACTCGCGCTTCGTCGTCAACCTGGCGTATGCGTACGAGACGAAGGACGCGCTGTGTCTAGTGCTCACTATTATGAACGGTTCGTATTATAACTAGTACAGAAGCGTAAGGGCGAAGCGATGTGCTGATAGAGAAGCAGATACTGCAGCGGATCAACTCGCGCTTCGTCGTCAACCTGGCGTATGCGTACGAGACGAAGGACGCGCTGTGTCTAGTGCTCACTATTATGAACGGTTCGTATTATAACTAGTACAGAAGCGTAAGGGCGAAGCGATGTGCTGATAGAGAAGCAGATACTGCAGCGGATCAACTCGCGCTTCGTCGTCAACCTGGCGTATGCGTACGAGACGAAGGACGCGCTGTGTCTAGTGCTCACTATTATGAACGGTTCGTATTATAACTAGTACAGAAGCGTAAGGGCGAAGCGATGTGCTGATAGAGAAGCAGATACTGCAGCGGATCAACTCGCGCTTCGTCGTCAACCTGGCGTATGCGTACGAGACGAAGGACGCGCTGTGTCTAGTGCTCACTATTATGAACGGTTCGTATTATAACTAGTACAGAAGCGTAAGGGCGAAGCGATGTGCTGATAGAGAAGCAGATACTGCAGCGGATCAACTCGCGCTTCGTCGTCAACCTGGCGTATGCGTACGAGACGAAGGACGCGCTGTGTCTAGTGCTCACTATTATGAACGGTTCGTATTATAACTAGTACAGAAGCGTAAGGGCGAAGCGATGTGCTGATAGAGAAGCAGATACTGCAGCGGATCAACTCGCGCTTCGTCGTCAACCTGGCGTATGCGTACGAGACGAAGGACGCGCTGTGTCTAGTGCTCACTATTATGAACGGTTCGTATTATAACTAGTACAGAAGCGTAAGGGCGAAGCGATGTGCTGATAGAGAAGCAGATACCGAAGCGGATCAACTCGCGCTTCGTCGTCAACCTGGCGTATGCGTACTAGACTTTCGATAATTTAAATTACGGGGGCTACCCTAGATCATTCACCCTAAAAAAACTGAATCCAAAAGCCTTGGTTTATTTATTGGCAATTTGTTAATGACACATAAAGGGAGTTTCACCTATTTTTCCAGTCCCCAAAACCTACCATGTCGCCTAATAAGCTGTTATAAATGCAGCCATTTTGGGGGCACTACAACCCCAAGCATAGCAATATCGGCCTTGTAATGTTACCAACGATGGGACTCAGGCCTCCTTTCTAAGATCCCACGCATAAATGCTCCTAAAGTGCCTGAAGGGCACTGCCTAAAAGGCTGATCCCTTGTTACAACTTTTACATTTTACTTTCTTACACTTCTCTTATTACTTGAGGAAACAGGACTGTTATGTTATTTTTTATGTATGTGCTCTATTCTTTTCCAGGTGGTGACCTAAAGTTTCACATCTACAACATGTGCGGCGCGGACACGGGGCTCGGGTTAGAACGAGCGAGGTTCTACGCGGCACAGGTCGCGTGCGGGCTGGAACATCTACACAAGATGGGGATCGTTTATAGGTAGGTGACCTAATGTGACCTACAATTACACATCTACAACATGTGCGGTGCGGACACGGGGCTTGGGTTAGAACGAGCGAGGTTCTACGCGGCGCAAGTCGCGTGCGGGCTAGAACATCTACACAAGATGGGGATCGTTTATAGGTACGTGACCTAATGTGACCTACAGTTACACATCTACAACATGTGCGGCGCGGATACGGGGCTTGGGTTAGAACGAGCGAGGTTCTACGCGGCGCAAGTCGCGTGCGGGCTAGAACATCTACACAAGATGGGGATCGTTTATAGGTAGGTGACCTAATGTGACCTACAGTTACACATTTACAACATGTGCGGCGCGGAAACGGGGCTTGGGTTAGAACGAGCGAGGTTCTATGCGGCACAGGTCGCGTGCGGGCTAGAACATCTACACAAGATGGGGATCGTTTATAGGTAGGTGATCTGCAATGTCACATTTATAGTATTTGGTGACCTACAGTTACATATTTTAAACAAATCATTGACCTACACTTACATATTTTAAACAAATCATTGACCTACACTTTCATATCTTTGCCACCCAGAAATTATAGCTTCTGGGTGGCAAAGCAGTTATAAGAAAAAAAAAATACATTTCAAGTTACGCATCTAACACAGCATTAAACAACCTTTTATTACATAGAAATCAAGGCGACTTAGCGATGATTTTATTTACATTGCAATCCATTGATAGTAGAAAAATACTACTTAGACGGATTGGTCGAGATTTTTGAACTGGTGATGACATAGCATAAACGAAAACTAAACAGCACTTTAGCTTAAAACTGACAAGTTAATGACCTAGAGTTACAAATTTTATATATTTAACATTTGATCAGGTGACCTCTGTAAATACTATTATAACCATGTATCCAAAAAGAGCGATAATGTCATAAGTAACCTATCAATACCCGCGAAACGAGACACAATAGTAAGACAATAGCAGCGCGGTCCTATGAAACCGGTCGGGGATTCATGAATTAATTGGAAACCGAACACTGCCTTCGAATGGTAGACATTTAAAGGCAGTGTTCGGTTTCTTATGAATTCTAACATTATAGGCTGTAATGTAACAGAAAGATAAATAATTATGAAGATGTATTTTTTAACATATAATTTATTTTTCCAGAGACTGCAAACCAGAGAACATTCTACTAGACGACGCAGGTCACGTCCGTATATCAGACCTGGGACTAGCGGTGGACGTGCCGGAGGGCGGCAGTGTGAGAGGCAGGGTCGGCACTGTTGGCTATATGGCACCTGAGGTGAGTTGATAGCTTTCAACCTTGTGTTAGTTGATGAGAACATTCTACTAGACGACGCAGGTCACGTCCGTATATCAGACCTGGGACTAGCGGTCGACGTGCCGGAGGGCGGCAGTGTGAGAGGCAGGGTCGGCACTGTTGGCTATATGGCACCTGAGGTGAGTTGATAGCTTTCAATCTTGTGTTAGTTGATGAGAACATTCTACTAGACGACGCAGGTCACGTCCGTATATCAGACCTGGGACTAGCGGTCGACGTGCCGGAGGGCGGCAGTGTGAGAGGCAGGGTCGGCACTGTTGGCTATATGGCACCTGAGGTGAGTTGATAGCTTTCAACCTTGTGTTAGTTGATGAGAACATTCTACTAGACGACGCAGGTCACGTCCGTATATCAGACCTGGGACTAGCGGTCGACGTGCCGGAGGGCGGCAGTGTGAGAGGCAGGGTCGGCACTGTTGGCTATATGGCACCTGAGGTGAGTTGATAGCTTTCAATCTTGTGTTAGTTGATGAGAACATTCTACTAGACGACGCAGGTCACGTCCGTATATCAGACCTGGGACTAGCGGTCGACGTGCCGGAGGGCGGCAGTGTGAGAGGCAGGGTCGGCACTGTTGGCTATATGGCACCTGAGGTGAGTTGATAGCTTTCAATCTTGTGTTAGTTGATGAGAACATTCTACTAGACGACGCAGGTCACGTCCGTATATCAGACCTGGGACTAGCGGTCGACGTGCCGGAGGGCGGCAGTGTGAGAGGCAGGGTCGGCACTGTTGGCTATATGGCACCTGAGGTGAGTTGATAGGCAATAAGTTTTCGACCTTGTGTTAGTTGATATAAGGACGGAAATTGGTTGTCGGCACTGTTGGCTATATGGCACCTGAGGTGAGTAAGTTGTTAGGCAATAATTTTTCAACCTTGTGTCAGTTGATATAAGGACGAGAATTGGTTGACTGGGGGTCTTTCTCGGTTGTACGGAAACTGCAGTAGATGTGTCGGAAGGAGGCAGTGTGAGAGGCAGGGTCGGGACTGTTGGCTATATGGCACCTGAGGTGAGTGGGTGGAAGTTGATTGGCAATGAGGTTTCAATCTTGTGATGGTCGACATAAGGTCGAGAATTGGGTGCCGAAAGGAGGCAGCGTGAGAGGCAGGGTCGGCCCTGTTGGCTATATGGCACCTGAGGTATGTTAGTGGAAGTTGACAGTCAATTTGTTTTTGAGGGTGAGAATTGGGTTTCTGGGGTCTTTCTCGGTTGTATAATTTCGATCTTTTGTGTCTTCTTTAACTATGTAGAATATCCACTGATTTGTATTCGGTCGGTATTTTACGCTAATGTTAAAGTGACTGCTCCAGATAGTCCACAAAATTCAATTTTTCTTATTTTTTTTGCACTTCGTTGGTCAGTAACAGGTTCTATTTTAGTTAAAATATGAGTCGTCTTTCCTTGTAACATCAGCTATTTGTCAGTGAAAATCTCGTCAAAATAGCTTGACTAATTTGGATAAGATTTAGTGTGTATATTTGCACCGCTAAGTGGTGCTGCAATTGGTTACCAGATTTCGGACCGGATAATGGCTACTGGGACCAGTATTTATATAAAGTAATTGAAGAAGGTTGTACAGACGAATTAATGTTCTAACATAAATATGATTAGAATTGACTTCCTCATAGACTGTAGTCCTGTAGGGTGCAATCCTAACATAAATATGATGTCAACGCAATGCAAATGTAATTAACTGTCACTGAGTGCCTAACGGGAAGAGTCTAAATAAAAATGCAAGTAGTCCGACTCAAACCACGTCTAATTGAACACTAAAGTAAAAATACTTTACATAAATGCATGCAATTGTTGTTCTGTCTATATCAATGCATCTTCGAATGTAGGTTGCGTTCAAAGTACACTTACATGAGCCTACATTCGGCTTAATTTAACTAAATTAACAATTAAATTATTTTTCCATGTAGGTACACAGACGACATCTTGGGACCGAAGCTAGTAATAACTAAACATATCTGTGTAATTCCAGGTGATAGACAACGAGCGCTACACGTTCAGCCCGGACTGGTTCTCGTTCGGCTGCCTGGTGTACGAGATGATCGAGGGCCGCGCGCCCTTCCGCGCGCGCAAGGAGAAGGTCAAGCGCGAGGAGGTCGACCGCCGGGTCAAGGTCAGGCCTTATGTAATACACCTCTTCACTCCCTATTATGCACTAAAATAAAACACTGAAAACGGAACTCCTCATAGGATCATAGCAGAAATGTCGTAACAAGTAAAATTTCTTTGTTTAATCGATTACTGATCGAATGAAAGGTTGGGGTACCACAACCATCATCTACATTATCTGCCTAGCCTTATCCCAACGATATTGAGGTCGGCTTCCAGTCAAGCCGGATTTTGCTGAATATCAGTATTTTACGAGGAGCGGCTGCCTACCAGACCTCCACAACCCATTAACTGGGGTAACACGGTACTTCATGGCAAGACTGGAGTCAGATTTACTGGCTTCTGACTATCCGTAAGGACTGCCAAAGATCTACAAATGATAACCTACGGCTTAGCGTGCTTTCCGAGGCACGGAGGAAACTCGGTATGTTAAGATGGTCACCCATCGAAAGACCAACCTTGGCAAGCGTTGCTTAACCTTGAAGATCGACCTGTGCGGCTGTTATTATCTAGCCACAAGCTCACACCTCTTCACTCCCTATTATGCACTAGAGTGCGTCTAATGAAAGCACGACCTGAGAAGAAGACGTTAAATCCAAAAATTTTGTATCTGGTATTACTAACTAGTAGGAGAATCATGTTCTGACACTTCACAATTTTTTTTATTTCCTACAATTGCTGAATAATGTTGCCAATTAAATTTTAAAAAAAACTCCAGGTCGCGCTTTCATTAGACGCACTTTAAAAAGACATAAAAAAGTACAAAATAACTTTAAACATTGACTTTTTCAGAAGTCAATGTTTCTACGGGTATAATAGTTTTGATTTTTGTAATTTAAACTTGTTTCCTAAGGTGACTGTAGCTTTTAGACTAACTTATAGAAAAGTTGTAAATCAAGCCACACATTTCTTTATTGGTCACGTAATCAAACTTCTGATTTTATAACTAAGTAACAAAAAAATAACTTCTAATAAAATAAGACGTCTATTTTTACTTTACCAACTAATATTGTTAGTCCCAGAGCTAACGAAGTGTGCTCGAGATTGTAGGGCATTCCGACACCGTCAGTTTAGGTTAGAAGGCTAAGGCGGGAGCTCCGCTCGTGGTTATTGTTTTATAACTATCCAGAATGTAGTTTACATAAAAGATAACTAGTGGCTAAGATAGTACTTATCCACGTTGACTTGCGGGCGCGGTGGCGGGCGCGGTCACGAAATAACAAACATATGGCGGAATATATATTTGTTAACGTACGAAACGCACGTGCGGTCTAACTAGCGGGCCAGCTAGCGAGTGGCGCGCGCGGCGAGTAAACACAAACGCACACCTCAAGCGGCTATATCTTTGATATAGCCGCTTGTGTTCACGTCGAACTAGCGGCGGAGCGCGCGATCCACCCGCGACGTCAGTAAGTTCAAATCGTATGAACTTGTCACTAGGTGCAAACGCCTGGGCGACCAATATGAACACGAAATCGCTACGTCTTTGCGACCGCACCCGCCACCGCGCCCGCGCGTTCCAACCTGAACAAGTATATAGTATCATACAGACACTCGTTAATTGTGGCTAACTTAGACTTTTAAAGGCGGATGATGTTATTAAAAATAAGTTTAGTTTTCATACATGACTTACCAAATTTGACTTTTCCAAATCCGCAGCATGAACAAGAAAAATACTCATCGAAATTCAGTGAATGCGCGCGAGCATTATGCTCAGCACTGCTCGCCAAGTCGCCGTCGTCCCGCCTCGGCTGTGGACTGGGCAGGAGAGGCGCCACGCAAGTGAAGGCGCATCGCTTCTTCGCCAACCTGAACTGGGCCAGACTGGAGGCGGGCATGGTGGATGCGCCCTTCGTGCCGGATGTAAGTGTCATGTGTGTTGTATAGAGCATTATGCTCAGCACTGCTCGCTTGGGCAGGAGAGGCGCCACGCAAGTGAAGGCGCATCGCTTCTTCGCCAACCTGAACTGGGCCAGACTGGAGGCGGGCATGGTGGATGCGCCCTTCGTGCCGGATGTAAGTGTCATGTGTGTTGTATAGAGCATTATGCTCAGCACTGCTCGCTTGGGCAGGAGAGGCGCCACGCAAGTGAAGGCGCATCGCTTCTTCGCCAACCTGAACTGGGCCAGACTGGAGGCGGGCATGGTGGATGCGCCCTTCGTGCCGGATGTAAGTGTCATGTGTGTTGTATAGAGCATTATGCTCAGCACTGCTCGCTTGGGCAGGAGAGGCGCCACGCAAGTGAAGGCGCATCGCTTCTTCGCCAACCTGAACTGGGCCAGACTGGAGGCGGGCATGGTGGATGCGCCCTTCGTGCCGGATGTAAGTGTCATGTGTGTTGTATAGAGCATTATGCTCAGCACTGCTCGCTTGGGCAGGAGAGGCGCCACGCAAGTGAAGGCGCATCGCTTCTTCGCCAACCTGAACTGGGCCAGACTGGAGGCGGGCATGGTGGATGCGCCCTTCGTGCCGGATGTAAGTGTCATGTGTGTTGTATAGAGCATTATGCTCAGCACTGCTCGCTTGGGCAGGAGAGGCGCCACGCAAGTGAAGGCGCATCGCTTCTTCGCCAACCTGAACTGGGCCAGACTGGAGGCGGGCATGGTGGATGCGCCCTTCGTGCCGGATGTAAGTGTCATGTGTGTTGTATAGAGCATTATGCTCAGCACTGCTCGCTTGGGCAGGAGAGGCGCCACGCAAGTGAAGGCGCATCGCTTCTTCGCCAACCTGAACTGGGCCAGACTGGAGGCGGGCATGGTGGATGCGCCCTTCGTGCCGGATGTAAGTGTCATGTGTGTTGTATAGAGCATTATGCTCAGCACTGCTCGCTTGGGCAGGAGAGGCGCCACGCAAGTGAAGGCGCATCGCTTCTTCGCCAACCTGAACTGGGCCAGACTGGAGGCGGGCATGGTGGATGCGCCCTTCGTGCCGGATGTAAGTGTCATGTGTGTTGTATAGAGCATTATGCTCAGCACTGCTCGCTTGGGCAGGAGAGGCGCCACGCAAGTGAAGGCGCATCGCTTCTTCGCCAACCTGAACTGGGCCAGACTGGAGGCGGGCATGGTGGATGCGCCCTTCGTGCCGGATGTAAGTGTCATGTGTGTTGTATAGAGCATTATGCTCAGCACTGCTCGCTTGGGCAGGAGAGGCGCCACGCAAGTGAAGGCGCATCGCTTCTTCGCCAACCTGAACTGGGCCAGACTGGAGGCGGGCATGGTGGATGCGCCCTTCGTGCCGGATGTAAGTGTCATGTGTGTTGTATAGAGCATTATGCTCAGCACTGCTCGCTTGGGCAGGAGAGGCGCCACGCAAGTGAAGGCGCATCGCTTCTTCGCCAACCTGAACTGGGCCAGACTGGAGGCGGGCATGGTGGATGCGCCCTTCGTGCCGGATGTAAGTGTCATGTGTGTTGTATAGAGCATTATGCTCAGCACTGCTCGCTTGGGCAGGAGAGGCGCCACGCAAGTGAAGGCGCATCGCTTCTTCGCCAACCTGAACTGGGCCAGACTGGAGGCGGGCATGGTGGATGCGCCCTTCGTGCCGGATGTAAGTGTCATGTGTGTTGTATAGAGCATTATGCTCAGCACTGCTCGCTTGGGCAGGAGAGGCGCCACGCAAGTGAAGGCGCATCGCTTCTTCGCCAACCTGAACTGGGCCAGACTGGAGGCGGGCATGGTGGATGCGCCCTTCGTGCCGGATGTAAGTGTCATGTGTGTTGTATAGAGCATTATGCTCAGCACTGCTCGCTTGGGCAGGAGAGGCGCCACGCAAGTGAAGGCGCATCGCTTCTTCGCCAACCTGAACTGGGCCAGACTGGAGGCGGGCATGGTGGATGCGCCCTTCGTGCCGGATGTAAGTGTCATGTGTGTTGTATAGAGCATTATGCTCAGCACTGCTCGCTTGGGCAGGAGAGGCGCCACGCAAGTGAAGGCGCATCGCTTCTTCGCCAACCTGAACTGGGCCAGACTGGAGGCGGGCATGGTGGATGCGCCCTTCGTGCCGGATGTAAGTGTCATGTGTGTTGTATAGAGCATTATGCTCAGCACTGCTCGCTTGGGCAGGAGAGGCGCCACGCAAGTGAAGGCGCATCGCTTCTTCGCCAACCTGAACTGGGCCAGACTGGAGGCGGGCATGGTGGATGCGCCCTTCGTGCCGGATGTAAGTGTCATGTGTGTTGTATAGAGCATTATGCTCAGCACTGCTCGCTTGGGCAGGAGAGGCGCCACGCAAGTGAAGGCGCATCGCTTCTTCGCCAACCTGAACTGGGCCAGACTGGAGGCGGGCATGGTGGATGCGCCCTTCGTGCCGGATGTAAGTGTCATGTGTGTTGTATAGAGCATTATGCTCAGCACTGCTCGCTTGGGCAGGAGAGGCGCCACGCAAGTGAAGGCGCATCGCTTCTTCGCCAACCTGAACTGGGCCAGACTGGAGGCGGGCATGGTGGATGCGCCCTTCGTGCCGGATGTAAGTGTCATGTGTGTTGTATAGAGCATTATGCTCAGCACTGCTCGCCAAGTTGTTCTAGCCTTAGCAAAATAATCTGAAAATATTGAATTTTGCGCCATCTAGCGAGAAAATGACCATATTTAGGTTCATAGCTTTGAGTGTGTAAATTTGTAGTACATTGTTGTAAATTTGTAGTTTTTGTTTTACACTGTGCTGTAGTAAAAACTTTACCGTTTGCGTACCTAATTATAACCAAATATTTACATTTCAGCCGCACGCCGTATACGCAAAAGACGTGCTAGACATCGAGCAGTTCAGCACGGTGAAGGGCGTGAACCTGGACGCGGGCGACGACACGTTCTACGGCAAGTTCAACACGGGCTCCGTCAGCATCCCCTGGCAGACCGAGATGATCGAGACCGGCTGCTTCGCCGAGCTCAACGTCTTTGCACGAGGTACTGACCTGACAAGGTTTTTAAAGAGAGAAAGAAAAGGTTTATTGTGATGTGGGTGGGCTGCCTTCGGAGCCGGTGCGCCAGAGGCTGCAGTGCGCGCCGCGCCGGCGCCGGCGTCAGTAGTCGTGTCGCGAGCTGCCCGCGCCAACGCTCGGTCGCGCAGCCAGTGGCGACTGCACGCTCGATTCTATCTCTCACTAAATCGCTAGAGCTTACGCTTATCTCGCCTGATCTAAACTTTCCTTTCATATCTGTTTATTCTTATGTCTTCATCTGTTTGAAATTTCAACCAGTGTTTCATGACTTGCAATACATCAAACTTACCTACAGTAAGTATTTTAATTTAATTAAAAAGGAAAAATCCCCAACTTGGCAATCAATTTGGTTTCATCACAGATAATGAAACTATTTCTTTCTTAGTCTGAGTATAAATAATTTATTTACCCCCTGTTTTCGCTTTATTAAGTTATATGGCAAAAATGTCAACAAGTAATAATGTAAAGGATCATCCAAAAAACGCGCCTACATGTTTCTTTGAAATAAAACAAAAGCTATTTGCAATTTTTTCAAGCTGTTTTTTTTTATTAAAAGTATGATCCATTACAATTATAAGTGGAATAGAATATCATTCAAATGTCCACCATGAATGCGTCTGCAGGCATCAATCCGAATATCGAAATTTTCGATGACTTTCCGACATGTTGCTGGTGTTATTTCACGAATTGCAACTTTAATGTTGTTCTTTAGATCATTGATTGTTTGTGGCTTATTAGCATACACCCGATTTTTCAAAAAACCCCACAAAATAAAACCTAATGGTGTTAGACCACATGACCTTGGAGGCCAATTGCAATCTGCATTTCGTGAAGTTACACGTGAGGAAATTTTGATCGCAAAAACGTAATGTTTTCTCGAGTTGTGTGACATGTAGCACCGTCTTGCTGGAAACAGACGTCAGACACATCAATATGACTCAACTGTGTCCATAAAAAGTCTCTCAACATTGATTGGTACCGCTCAGCATTCACAGTAACAGCATTTCCAGCATCATCTTCGAAGAAAAATGTCCCAATGATTCCATTAGCCCAAAATGCACACCAAACAGTAACTTTTTGTGGGTGTAGAGATTTTTCATGAATAACACGAGGATTTTCATCACCCCAGATACGACAATTTTGCTTATTGACGAATCCATCCATCGCAAAATCACTAAACAAAAAATCACGAATTTTGCGATGGGTATTTTTCATAGAACGCCCATTTTCATAATAACTTTGAATAGCCGCGTACTGATTGGGCGAGCAGCCTCCCGAGGCAGCCTCGGACATTTGCCGCGGTATGCATACCACGCGAGGCGGCCTCGGTCTGTAAGTTTTCTAATCCGGGGCTGCCTCGTGCGGCAAGGCCGAGCCACCGTGAGCATCGACGCTCAGTTCAACTTGCAGTCGAAAAGAGACCCCGCGTGTGCTGTGTACCGTGCCGTAGTTTTCCCGAGACCACCATGAGGCCGCACATTCGGAAAGCTGTCGCTACCACTGCCTTTTTAATAATTCTAAGGCTTGTAAAAAAAAGAAAACGGAAAACTAAACATTTTTGGATTAAACTCTTATACAAAAATAGATTACAGGCTGGAAACCGATTGTTTGAAGAGTTGTGCTTCGACGACGAAGAAAAAACGAATAAGCGTTTTGCCTCGCTTATTCGTACTACTACCGTCTTGAGTGAGCGCGGCAAACGTACTGAGGCGCCTTTGAGCATCGACAAAAACCGACAACGCTCGGCTCGGGCCGCGGCACGTTTTGGGCGAGGCAGCGCGTGCGTTTGCCTCGGGCGAGGCACGTCTTGACCGACCGAGGATTTGCCTCGCCAGGCAGCCTCGCGAGGCTGCTCGGTCAGTCAGTACGCGGCTATTGATGTAAACGCGTTGTTGCAATGTGTACCTGTCTATGGTTAAAATTGTACTACCTTCTAATAAAAAAAATGGCTTATGTCATTTGAAAAGATGTCACGTGTAAAAATTATATAGTGCTAACATCTAGGCGTCACATTTGGATGACCCAATATATGTCGAATCGTCAAAATGGTTTAGAACTACGAACCAGAATCAAGTGAACCTACATAAGAATTATGCAATAAATAAAAATAACTAAGAATTTAATTATTTTATTTGTCAATAAAATTCAATAAAGAAGTAGGTATAAACAACAAACGCAGAACAGTTCCAATACGTCTTAACGTTACGTCAACCTGGCTGAGAGTATCTCTCTCTCACTCGGCTCTGCCCCACCTCGCCGCCAAACGGAAATGCCTGACTCTGCCAAAGCACGTCACCTCTAGGTCTTCTAGGTGCCACTAGATGCAGTGCTTTGTCGAACAAATCGACTGCCGGATCGTCATCATCATCATCACCATCTCAACCGAAAGACGTCCACTGCTGGACGTAGGCCTCCCCAAGCGTCGCCACAGCGATCGGTCTTGTGCGTCTCGCATCCATCGGACTCCCGCGACCCTCGTCAGATCGTCGGTCCACCTTGACTGCGGAATACGACAAGTATAATAATTTTCTATTCTTATAATGTGTAGGTGAAGACAGCAAGGAGTGTGCGACGGTGGACCTACAGCTGGTGCCAGCGACGACGACGCCGGAAGAGGAGAAGGGATGCTTTTTATTCGCCAGACGGGTATGTCCATGCTATATTCATCTTCTAGATAAAATAATAAGGAAATCTATACACCTATTTAACTTTGTCAAAGTTTGGCTAGTAAAAAGTATTGACTAAACTAAGATGAAATTTGCATCACGAGTGGGACAAAATTCATTCGCGTTAGTTATGTCAACTATTTATATGAAGATGTCCAAACTGCCGCAGATAGTTGTCTTACTTAAGGGGGAAGCTTCAGGTTAGCCCGCCAAATTCAAATTTTCATATGTTTTTTTGCAATTTGCAAGCCAGTGGTAGGTTGTATGAAGTTAAAAATACTTAAGCGACTGTAAAACGTAACTAGTTACATAATTATAACCATAAAAATCATCAATACAAGCCTCCAAGCTCATCTAAGTGTAGGAACGATTTTTTCGAGGTCAAAAACGTTTCTGCAACTACTGCTACCTGAAGCATTCACCTTAATAATTTTTTCGACACACTTGCTCATAAAGTGGCTGTTATTGCACTGCACTTAGGTTTATAAAGGGGCTCATTACCAAACTGTGACATTTTGATTACTATTATGCACATGTGCGGTAATGTAGTTAGAACCTTTTTGTTTAACCTCTTTTTTATCAAAAAGAGTTTTAAGACAAAAAAGAATAAAATTTGTTATTGCGTTCAATAGCATAAATTAGTGTTTTACTTACTTATTTCATGCAATTTCGTGTTAAAATAAACTGTTTAAAATTTTACATATTTAATCAATTAAATCTTTCATCAAATTTGTATTTTCTGTTTAAATGCAACGTAATTCTTATTTTTTCTAAACCAAGAGCTAGAGTAGCTAGTCTATGGCCGCCATTTTTCGCGTATGCGCGCGTTTATGAAAAGTCAATTTTTTTGCCGCCATATTTAAAAATAAAATACAGATTTTACAAAAATGTAAACAACTATTTAGGAGAAAAATGATTTGTGCTGTACGCCTTCAAGTAGAAAATCTATGTCATGGGACCACTATACAGTCAAAAATGGTTAATTATAACTTTACTGACTGCACATTTACGAACTGTTTCTTTATATAAACTTTTCATATACCTACTAAATAAAGTTGATTTTTTTATTTATTTTCTTCACAAGTGTGTCGAAAAACGTCGTATGATACACGTGAGTATTTGGTCATTATCGTTCTTGGCTCTCTTAAGACCCTCGCCATGGCTCGGGTCTTAATACCACCGCGACGATAATGACCCACATTACACACTTGTATCATAATGTACTATGAAAACAATCGACATGTGCAGTTGTTTCCCGCAATATGAGCAGGATTCGCTTCAGTTTGATACCGCCCTTGTTTTATTTTGACTTAGTAAAGTACCTACATAAGGGATGCTCACGGCCTCCGCAATTGATACTCATTACATCCTATAAAATGCCAACAAATTATTGGGAGCGATTGAAGCCAATAACCATATTGATGTCGTCGTTTTATATGTACCCATGTAGGCCCATGGGAAATATTTTTTTTTATTTGATTTGATAATTTGTTTCATTCACTTCCAAACACACAGGCTTGCAGCACTATTGAGTGACTATCGCGCTTAATATTTTTTACAAAGACTAACAACAACCATTTGTTCTCCTCAGGTACTATGTCCACAAAAGAAAGTATCAGCCCGGTTACGCGCAGTACCCGTCCCGGAACACCTCCTGCTGCCCTCGTCCCCCGCGCCCCCTCCCCCCGGGGCGGCGCCCCCGGCTCCCCTGGCGGCGCCCCCGGCTCCCCTGTCGTCGCCGCCCGCGCTCAGCTGACCGCCCGCGACCTAAACACGACACGACGCTCCAGTACCGGCCCCGGATGAGAGGCGCACACAAGACCCAAGATGTTTACAGTAAGCACAAATATCTTGCTGAAAAATAATATAAAGAGTCTTTATAAAGCCACTTTTTACACATGTTAGCGAAAAGAATCGCTGCCGGCTGATAAAACTTGATCTTTTATCGAGTCATTTCATACTAACGTTGACGATCGCGGAAAAAGAAATGATAATTAATTTTTATCTTTACACAATTTGGGACGCTCAAAATAAAGTCTTATATGGGATTGTGATGATGACGTTTTGTAGCAATATTTTCATGCTTGCAACTGAGCAATGACAACGAGTAAAAAATACTTGAGAATGGTAGCGTCCAATGTTAATTTTATCACTTAAACACATTTTTTCCATTACTGTCACACACACTTTTTTTGTTTTAAGTTATGACGAGCGTAAGACTACGTTGTTTTATTTAAAATGTTGACTGCCTTTGATATAGAACGTGCGATATATATATTATGGCGTGTATTGTATAGAAAATATATAATTTAGTGACAAATTAATTTTGCGAGAAATTAAAACATATGTTTGGTATCGGAATATATGATAATTCATACGACATGTAACATGGTAATCGCAAATCTTTAAAGATGTTCAGAATCAATTTACTGAATCGATTTCAATTCTTGATACATCTTGATTGCGTCCTACTAGAGTGTTTGTGTGCGTCGATTTCCGTGTTAATTGCCTACAATTAGGTTAACTATTTCTTAAAAAACACGATTTAAGTGCATTTAAGTAAAATTGCAGTGCTTGAATTTTGATTGTAACTTAATTTTCCAATTAGGTGTGCATTTACTAGTTACATGTTGTATAAGAATGAATCAAATGCCAATACTAGTGTCATGTTTTCTATACAATAAGCGCTATATAAAAACTTCAGGCTACAAGCCCAAATAGTCACGATTAGGGTGTAAAGTTATTGTCATAGGAAATTGGAACTACATGTTGCAATTTCCTATGACAAGTACTCGTAGGAATATGATCCATTTCTCCTTGTACCTGTTGGTTAGTGTTTCAGCTTCAAGTTTTTAAATGTATGACAGCTTGCTAATCTTGTTTTAATAAAATATTTTCATTTATGTTGTCTTATCTTTGAAAGTCTTATCTTTTTATTTTTTATAATATCTTTGAAAGTCGTTGAAAAGTTTAGTCCTCAATTAATTTTTGAACACCATTTATGATTTAAAAATCTAAATATAATGTTGTTTAACTCTTCAGTAGTTATCAATTACTAAAAAAAAACAGTCAATTTACATTTTTGATACCTTAAAATGCGAATAGGTATAAAAACAACATTAGCAAGCAAATTCAATGCTGTCAATATTACAAAGTCGACGATACGTAAACAACTTAGTGTGACCAGTTGGAAAAATACATGAACAATTTAGTTTATAGTTCAATTTTTGTACGTTGGCAATTGCAAGTGTAACAAAAATCAAAGAACCAGAGATATTAATTGTAGGTTTTTGATTTTTTTTATGTCAAATACTACATATTTCCGATAATAATCACTTATGGCCTTTTATTTTTTTCCACGTCAAATACTCCAATGTGACATGAAATACTATATTTTGACGTTGAATACTACAATCACTATGACGTTACACTTACAGTTGCTAACTATATCACTGTGGGGTTGCACTTACAAAGATATGACGAACATTTAAGTTGGTAAAAGCCAGAAAAAAGTATTTCTTTGAACAGTTCCTTTGACTGTAGGTTAACGTATTGACCTACTATGTCTAATTTACGGAAAACGCTATTGGAAGACCTCCTATAAGGTATGGACGTCTTGCGGCTGAAATAATGATGATATTTACCTGGCAACACTAACTAAAATCGTCAAACCTTTGTATGTACAGCAACAAAGAATTCTCGTATGACTGATATTATTCTGTAACCATTATGCATTTAGTTTAATAGTAACCTCGGAGTATTACACGAACAAACATTATTATTATCATATATTTTATATTATTATTATTTATTTATTATCGTCATTATTATTGAGAGTAATCTGTCATTTATTGATATTATCATTCATCGATAGTTTTGTTTTAATATGTATTTTATAGGGTCGTTTCTTGTGTTGGTGAGGTATCGATAGATGAAATAGTATTGGGCAAAACAATTATTTTGTATCGATAAATCGATTTTAATAAATTCAATTATTCCTGATTTGGTTAGCGTTTGTCTATATGTCACCAACATAACGAAACATTGATGCCAATCTAATATTTTAGAAGGGATGTCCCGTTGTTTTACCAAGTAGTGAAAGTATATACCTTTTACGACTTATTATATACATTTTTATGATACGTACGTACGTTTACATATTATTATACTTAGAATGATTTTTTAAAGGTTTATTTTCTATAACTGGCTGATGAGATATAATACTTAAATATTTCCTAGTGATGGCTTTACGAACGTACAAATTGAGCCACGGAATGTATGGGAAGATTCTTAGCGAACATTTGTCTAGAAATAACTCATGTGTTTCTGAGAATTAACCTAGTAATGCAATATGTTATGAATGTTAAGAAATCAGATGTTAACATCCGTGCTTTGCAAGTTCACTAAGTAGACGTTATTGTTAATGATTACTATTTATTTAACAAAAAATATCAGAGTTCAGACCGAATAAGTTACATGCTTAATTATAAAGAGACCTAACTTAAAAAGAGGGTATTTGAAAATAAACTCATATGTTTAAAAAATAAGGTTCAAATTCAAATACCCTTCTTTTTAAGTTACTTGCGAAGTGTTAAAGCAAAAATATAAGCAATAACAACCAAAATAATGTCTACTTAGCAAGCTTGTCTAGATATAAACTTGTCATCCGCCTCATATACGTCACTTAAAAGCTAGATAGTGTATAATCAAGCAATAATAAGGAAACGAATAGAAGAAGTCTATGGAATCTATGTATTTAGTTGTTTTCGTCTGTCGTGTTAGTGCTAAAATTAAAAAAAGAAGCAAATAAAAACGAAAACTTATTATTTGTAACAAATGTTGGGTAATTTCGTAACCCTTCCTAAGGATTGTGAATAAAAATGTCGCACAAATTATTGGAAAATTTTCGTCTTACTGTACATTGCCAACTCACTTCCAATGTTTGTATTAGTGATAAGTATTGATGCATTTTGATGTGTAACTTTTATTGTTATTGAATATTTCGATGCCTATTGTCATTTTTGAGGGAGATGTCAGCGTGTGACAGGGAGGGGAGATAAAAATATAACGCTCTGTGGGTTAAAAAAGGCCATTTCAATGAGCCAAGCATACTTTAGCTTAGTACGATAGAATATTAGAAAATTTCTCACATTACTAATATTCTCAAAAGAAGGAATTTTTTTGACAAATTATTACGGGTTTGATAAATGTTCCAAACTTGGCTGTAAAGCCCTAACAAAACAATTAGTTTTAAGAAGCTATTACTAACATTCGTAGGGTTAATGAAATGCTTGCGATACTAAAAAAGGAATTATAGTGTCCATATGAAATTAGGGTAGCCGTAGGAAACGATCCTGGTGGTAATATAATGAAAAAAATAATTGTTGTTTTATTTGAGGGCCGGTGAAATATGGTCCTTTGGGTAAATGCGGTCTTTGCTGTGGGTTTTCTAGATACCCTAGGGTTGGTGATAAAATATGAAAGCAATTGATTTATAAATTAAATCATACAAGTTATTTTGCAAGTTTTTTACTGGATGGAGGAACTTTTAGACGGAGGAACATAATGCATCCATTAAAAAACTGCAATTTTAGACGTCTTTGAAAAGGGAAAATAAATATTTTTTTATAAAGCCCACATCCCCTCTGGCACACGCTTTCAAAACTCTCCTCCTAGTTTTGTTAATCGTCATTCAGGCGCTATACTTCGCACCTTAAACATTCGACGCCATCTTACATTTTCTATCTCCGAAACCCGAATGTTTACGGAAACAGCCGAAGTATAGTGCCTAGATTAGGCATGCAAGGGTAATCGTGTAAGACAAGTCATCTCGCTACGATTTTTTGTTTCATTCGCACAAAAGGAATGGTTTCACTCGTTCATTCATTCAATTGGTAGGTAAATCATTCATTTCCATTTTCAAAAATGTTTTTTTTTTTTTAAATTTAATGTTTTTGTGATTGGCTGTATGTCTAATCAAATGTTGGAATTTTAATCGCCTTTTTGGTTAGACACTAATATAAATGTACCTAAGAAGGGCAAAATGTAGAAAATGAGCTACATTTTAAACCCGTACTAAGTTCTGCGACATTTTGAGGTCTCAGAAAATATAAAAATCTCCGTCCCGAAAATTTGAGACATACAGTCGGTCACAGTTTGCACAAATCTTTGAATGAATGATTGAGTGAACTGAGTGAAATCGTTCAATGCTTTACGCTCCTATTCGATATATAAGCAATTTATTCCGATATTGACTTTATGACATTATTTTCGATATATGAAGGAATGGTTTATCAGCTTGAGAAGAACCTCGTGCATAAATCGCTTGTTTATGTTAAATATTCTCGAAATCACTTAAATGATTTTAAGGATCGATTTAGATGTTTGTATTCTAGGCTCCTAGTTTCAGGAGTTGTCTAGCACCGTTTCTCATGTATTATCTTTGTATTGTCTATGCAATATAGACACGTTGTCTCGTAGAGGTTACAACCATAGAGGGAATAGACTAACAAAGAAGGCATTATTCTTTTTAAAAGATAAAATATAGCGTGGCCTCGTCATATTTGGCCATTTTATTTTGAGTCTTTAACTATTAAATAGCTGTGTATATCATCTTTATTATCTATGTCACGTTGCATACAAGTTTTAGTGTTACCATCCATAATGCATTTTTATTTAAGTTATTAGTTAGTAACAAACGGTTTATTTTAAAACTGTAGCTATAAGTTGTAGAGTCAATATCAGAATGCGTGTAAGTTGAGCTGTATGCTCGGTTTGGTGAGCTAGACTCAACTATGCTCAACTTGGGAGCTCAATTGTACAGATTTCTTTAGTATTCGAAGTTACTTTTAGGTCAAAGTCATTGAGCTTTATAGTGTCGTCTGTGAACATTGTTTTAAACGATAATGTGTTTTAATACCATGGTAATAAGAGCGATTGTTTGACGTATATTGACAGATTTTTACTTTATACTCTAATAGAATTTAATTTTTTCATACAAAGCAGCAATGTACGTCAAATAGTCGCAGGAATATTATTCTAGAGTAAAAATAACTTTGTATAAAAGACAGTGGAATTAATGCCAATATATTCTTATGAAAAATTGTTTTTATTAGTATCAGTGTAAAGTCATTACACTGTGATGGCTTCTAAATAGGTAAAATAGTGTTTCTTGTTACAACGATGTTCACAGATGACAGTTTTAAATAAGCATTTAAGCAAAAATGTATGTGTCACCGAATTTTTGTAAGAATTTATATATAATAATGATTAATTAATTAGTATCATACCTGTATCATACTCATTTGATGCATTTTCGACTAAGTGTATTGAAGTGCAGTAGCATGATGACAGAACTTCGGAAGCTTTCGGGTAATCGAAGATTACCGAATGATTCACTCTAGTAGGAAACTTTTAAAAGTAAATTTGAGTACAAATATACATTTATAAAGCAAAAACAATGATTTGACGTCTCAGTCAGCCATCTTGTTTCCATTCGGCAATCTCCGTAACCCGAAATACCCCGAAGCGTATCGTGTATCATGCTGCTGCATCGTGTTGCGCGCACGGTTGCAATGCAACCGTACCGCGTTGCTGTATCTAGCTTAATAGTGTTATGGTTAGCTTTCCTTCATACTGTTAGTCGTTATTGCAGTATTTTGATGCAAATATTATTATTTAATAAGCATATTCGTAAATAAATTGACTCCGATATAGAATGTGGGTTTTCTTTGTTGTTTTTTATAACCCTTCCTTGGAGCAGTGAAAAAATCAAACTCAATATTTATTAGGTACAACTTTCGTTGCAATCTAAGGCTTCATACGCACTATGCGGGAAGCCGCATTACGGCTAGCCGCGCGGCTGACCGCAGGATGCGGTTGCGAATGCGGCCAGCCGGATCGCGGGCAGCCGCATTCGCAACCGCAACGTGCGGTTGAAGAACCGTTGCGATTTGCGGTCATGTCGATCCATTTCAAAGATGGACGTGGAAGAAGTTGCAGCTATTTACTACATTTACAGACGTTACGTAAAGAAGAAAAAACAAAGAAAGAAGTACTGGGTGCATCCTTATTTGCAAACACGAGATGAGAGCAAGCATTTTGCAATATTTTTCGAAGAACTAAAAACCACGTGCACACACTCGCTCAATGACGGGTAGCCGCAGACTGAACCGCACAGTGCGTATAGCAACCGTCCGGCTGGCCGTCACTCGGGCTGCAGCCCTCCGAGCGACCGGAGCGGTCTGCGGGTAGCCGCATCGCAGTGCGCATAGAAATGAATATTACGTACATAATTGTGCTTGCGGTCAGCCGGACGGCTAGCCGCAATGCGGCTACCCGCATAGTGCGTATGAACCCTTACTGTTGAAATTCTCTCTTATTTTTGTAATTCCTTGTTAATTATGAGAATACTTTTGGTTCGCTTAGCGCGATGTTTAAAATTCCAACCAATCTGAAGGGTTCTTCTTACGTAATAATAACCTTTTTTTTCAAGCTAATAATGCTCATAGATAGAATAATCTTAAAAATAATAAATTAATACATATTAATAACATCGCAAGTAATCTATTTATTTCCATTTTATTTATAACTACGGCAACGTATTGAGTCACCTTCAAACCACCGTAAAATTCCTCCTTCCTTCAGACCAAGTAATTATTGTTTTATGGGTGGCGTAAAAAACAAACTAATAATTAATATTCAACAATTTATTAGATATAAATAACAAATGGACAAACATCTAATTAAAATCAGAGCTATACAAAATGCACCACGAACTAGTCTACTTAATACTAATAAAGATCTGAATCTCAATTTATTTAAACATAATGACGCCTCCAGGTAATATAGTCGGTAATTGCATGAATTAGTTTTCCGATTACCGATTTTAGCCGCATTGCTTTGGGTAATTTATTTGATCACCACAGCTCTCAAAACTGTGAAGGAAAACATCGTGAGGAAACCGTGTCCGATGTCCTAGATAAAAAATTCGAAGTTAGTGAAATCCACCAATCCGCTCTGGGCCCATGTAGTGGATTGCAGCCCATTCCCTCTCCTAGAGAGGAGGCCTGATCCCCAACAGTGGGAACATTATAAGGCCGATAATCATGATAATGTTATACCGACTTTATTACCCGGACAATATGTCAATAATCAAAAAACTGATTCTTGCGATTACCGACTTATTACCCGGAGACGTCCATAATAAGGATGCAAACTATTACACTAGAAGAGAAAACAGTCTTTTCGATTTAAATTTTAATATTAAACTTTTTACATAATATCTACTAGTCAAGAATTCTCTCGTCTACTAATTAATAATATCCAAGACTACATTGAAGATCAATTGGAAAAATATTTAATTATTAGAATATTTAAATAACTGCAATAGAAATGAGTATTTCGTCAAAGAATAGTTTTCATATGAAACATACAGGTTGTGTCTGACATCGACGCACAAATAAATACCCATGGATCCAGTAAGTAGGGTAACCACTATAGTGATTGCCCACATTAAGAAGCAATGCGTTTTTTTTTTGGTAATTTTTAAAGGGTTAGTATACATTTAATAACCATAGATGTTGTAGTAACATCAACAGTAGTATAAATTTATACTAACCCTTTAAAAATTACCAAAAAAACGCATTGCTTCTTAATGTGGGCAATCACTATATGCTGGGCAATCACTATAGTGGTTACCCTACATGATATTGGACCCCCGGTGGTGGAATTTTTCGTCGGTTGTTTTTATTTTTTTTTACTGGATCCATGGTATTCATTTAAGCTTCGATTTATGAATTCGATTTTAGATTTCGATTCGATTCGGACATACCTTGCATGATATCATAATTAAATGAAATGCGGAAACCTTTGTCTTATTACAAGATTGATAAAGGAGTTTCAATTATAATTCTGTTTACATATTACATACAAGTTTGATAAAAAAAATATGGTTATAATTCTGTTTAGTATATTATCGTATATGTTTTTCATAATGAAATTTATTATAAACCACTTAGATATGAAATGCTATGAAATAATTTATTGTCTTAAAATGATTGAACACAGGCAAGGCTAGTTTTATTTCTCTCCGAACAAACAAGCACCTATGGATATTTCGCAGTCAACTAGCTAAGTCGCCATTCAATGAAGGTTTTTAGGAAAATTCGCAACACCAGATGTCGTCACATACCCAATAGGTCCTCTATTTTTAAAAACAAAATACACTAAGCATTTTTATTGGTGTTAATAAGCCTTAATATACATGGGAAACTCACACAGAATAAATTCGAAAATGTTAATAACTTAAAATAAATCTAAGCCCTTTATAAAACTGCGTTCCTTTAAGGGTCAGTTCACACTGAGACGCGACGCGACGCGACGATGCAGGAAGAGGCCAGTGATTTCGGTATGCGCCGTGCGTCGCCGCGAGACGCATCGCAACGTTGCGAGACGCATAGTAACATCGTCGGCAACACGACACGAGCGAATGTAAAAACGTTCCACTGCGCAGCGAGACGCCGCGCGGCGTCACGAAGCGCAGCGCTGCATGAAGCAACGTATTCTAAATTTTCACAATTAAATGTGTATCTTTTACGGCCGAACGCATAGTCCAGGTAATGGTTCATTAGCGTCCATTAAAGTTAAGTATTGTCAAACCTTCACTGAAAAACTGTGTAAAACTGTCAATGTGACAATTTCTTAAGTGATGATTAACGTTAATGAATGTCCCTGAGTCGGGCCGTTAGTGTAGTAAATAAAGTTCTATTTTAAGTCACTCTATTAATCTATCACATACCCGCGAAACGAGACACAATAGTAAAACAATAACAGCGCGGTCTCATAGGACCGGTTGGGGATTCAAACATTAAAATGTGCATGCAGCGTCGCGTCGCGTCGCGTCTCGGTTTGAGCTGACTCTTAGGATTTCGATATGTTGAATTATGGCTATTCCAAACCCATATTTGGATGTTCCCAAGTGGGTGTTACGATTTTGTGGTAAACATGAATTGTAAATTCTTTTTGTATCATTTTGCTACTATTATACTACTTACAAAGTCAGGTCCAAAAGTTTGCGGCCTACCCACGTTAGAGATATAAAACTTTCATGCAACTGAACAACTGAACTTTTTATTACCTTCCCAACAAATTACCTGCAAAATGCAAAAAACTTATGAAAATTGGAATTACACGCGCTACCAAGCCATAGATTCACATGAAGTAGTCCGAACTTGGTTCCGAGCGAGAGAACTATTTATTATTATTTATTCTAAAAATTAAAATGAGACTTGCGGTTAGTAACATTAAGTTTTGGCAAAATTTTAGGGTAACAGTTCAGATTATTTTATTGAAAACCGCTACGAAAAGTGTATTGAAATAAACTTACTTTGAATTCTATAGCTTAAGCCGGAAACTTTAGGACCGTTTCTATTATATTCCTAATTTGAATTCTAAAACCCGTTTCTTTCTAACCAATTTCTACAATAAAATCTCAATTTAGAACTACGCAGCTGTAACCTTCTTCTTTTGGGCCTTTTTCTTCTTTTCTGGCACATTCTTCTGTTCCGCCTGCACATTCTTTCTCTGCTCAGTCTGTGCAACCTTCTTCTCATAAATTCTTTGGAATAATACAAATTTTCCACTTTGAATGTTTTTTGTTTCATAGATGGCGCCTTTGAGTCTCCAAGATGGCGTCTCACAGTGTTGCCAGCTCCGACAATCCTTGCCAATTTGTAGTTTATCTAATAATTTCGTCGTCATCTCTGGTATGATTGGCTGCAGGATTATTCCGCATATTCTTAGCGTTTCCATAGTGATGTGTAATATGACGTCGAGTTCTTTCTGACTCTCTGGTTTCTTGCGTAACTCCCACGGTTTGGTGTTTTCGAAGAAAAGGTTGGCGATGTGTAGAACTTTGATGACAGCGTCCACTGCTTTGTAGAATTGGTAGTTTTTGTAGTGAGCGTGGCAGATTTCTGTAGGGACGGAAAAATGGCGGGTTAGAGAAAGTGAGGGTTCTTTTAAGGCATAAAAACGGCAATCGATTTTTTGGCACGCCTTAGCAGTAAATTCGACTTTAATGCCGTTACGGCAAACGGCATAACGCTGTCATGCCGTGATGCTCTCACTACGCCGATGTTTTTAGCAGCCAGCGCTTTTTAGGCCTTAATAGACGCACGAAGTCGCATTCATCCCTGGTAGATGGCGATACGCTCACCTCTCATTACATGGGACTTCAATTGAACTGGCGAAATGTGGATTTAAGAACTTCTTCAAAGTCAGGAATCATGATCATCATAATTTTAGTCGAAAGACGTCCACAGCTCGACATAGGTCTCCCCTAAGCGTCGCCACAAGGTCCAGTCCTATGCGTCTCGCATTCAACGGCTTCCCGCGACCCTCACCAGGTCATCGGTCCGCCTTGTGAGAGGCTTTCCAACTATGCGTCTTCTGGTACGTGGTCGCCACTCCAGAACCTTTCGTCAGTCAAAAATATAAGAGCACTATTATGTCGAGGTACTACATTTCACCTGGTAAGCTCTCCACGTAGTCCATGAGCATCGTAGCATGTTGGTTGGTGGCCACAGCTAACAGTTCTGCGGCATGCAGCGTGGGGAACTCGTGTCTAGGGTTGAGCGCTGCGCCACAACAGCGTGACGCGAGGTTACCGAGTGTGTCTGCGAGCTCGGAGTTCGCTACGTTTATTAGCTTTGTTTCGCTGTAGTCTGTGAACAAGGATATTGATATAGATATTGATAGCTACATAGATTGTGTTAGACTTTTTTGCACCTATGTTTGTGATTAGTCAACATTATACAGCTACTTTAAGAATAAGAGATCTCACCTGGAACACATAGAGCTTGTGGCTAGATGATAGCAGCCGCACGGGTCGATCTACAAGGTTAAGCAACGCTTCCCAAGGTTGGTCTGTGGATGGTTGACCATCTTAATATACTGAGTTTCTTCCGTGCCACGGAAAGCACGTTAAGCCGTAGGTCCCGCCTGTCATTTGTAGATCTTTGGCAGTTGTTACGGATATTCAGAAGCAATTAAATCAGACTAGTCTTGCCATGATGTAGGTACCGTGTAAGCCGACCCCAATATAGTTGGGAAAAGGCTAGGCAGATGATTACACCAGTTTACAAATTTTTATTTTTTCTTTTACCCATTCCCAAATTTATACGGAACTTAATTTCTGTAATGTTCTCATCACGAAAGTGTATGTAAAATATTTTTATCACATCAAGTTTTTTAATTATTACAAGAAGTTTTTGAAACAACGATTTTGGGGCGTATCGAGTGTAACAAACGTTAAAGTTGTGTTTAGTTAATAACATTTGTTACAAAAGAATTGTTAAAATGTCCTCAAGAATGTGTTAATTAAATTAGAATAACTTTTGCTATGTTTGTGGCAAAGTTCTTTTGACAAACATGAAAATACCAATTACAGAAGCAGTAAAACAGGCGTATTTTCAATACTTCAAAATTCCCGCCACAAAACATTGAAAAAAAATTATTTCGTAGTAATATGTGAAAATTGTGGAAGCATTTAATTAACTGGGCTGCAGGGAATAAAATAAATTTGTGTTTCTTGCCCATCATGCCATTCATTGCTTGCAGTTTAAGTACAGAAAATAACCCAAAGCACATGGACACTTACATGGACTTTTGCATATTTAAAAACTGTCTTTCCCAAACTCTCTGATGATAAACTTAATGAGGAAATGTTGTAAGACCCTAATTAAAAAAAAATATTAATAGATAACCATTTTGATTGCCACTTATTCAGTGTTGAAAAAGATGCCAGAACTAGGTAGCTTTGCTTTGTTGGGCAACAATAAAACTGAAGTATGTGAATAAATTGTATCTTATTTATTGATTAAATGTTTCAAAATGAGAGTACACACGTCGTAGAAAAATTATTTTTTACATTCACTCTTGAATATTTTTCCTGAATACTTGGGAAGCATGACTGATGAATATAGCGAATATTTTTAACAGAATTTAAAGTCCTATGGAGAGATGTACAAAAATATGTGGGATAAAAATAATATGTTAGGCTATTACTAGTGGTGAGCCAAAACAGAAACTGACACTAATCGGTATAAAAGTTGTGCAGTTATAATTTTTTTAAGCAGCGGCTATGTAAAAAAATTGAAATAAAAAAATATCGATATTTTCAAAATGTGACGTGCTAATTTTTTTTTCGCTTCCATATCCAACTAAGGGTTAATAACTCTACCCATTTTCATTAGTTTCATCTTTGGGTATAAAATCTTGTAAACTAGTGTTATTTAAGAATAAGAGATGGCAGAAATCGTAGGAAGGAACAGGAGAGGGTTTTAGTCAGTAAAAATCTGACATGTACTCTCGCTGGAGAAGACATTTTGATGGTTAAAAAAAAAGCTATCGTAAGAGAACGGACATCCTCTCGTACCAGTCGCCTCCACAGGCATCGGGAGTCGCAAGGCAATTCCCGGCCATCGTAGGCGTGGGTTTGTGAACAACAAGCATTAAACTCGTCATTTAGCCTTTCGAGAAAATCCGAGCCCAAGTTGACGGCGTATAGTGTTCCAAGCATGCTTCAAAGAGTTGTGACTGTAAAACCGTATGGGCCCAGTAGGGTTTTAGCCAACGTTAGAAAGAGTAAGTAGAAGTAGAATATCTTTATTCTGTACAATACTTGTCCTCAAATTTTTGTGCAAATTGCCAATGTGAAGAACCCTGAAGACTAAATGTGCAAACGAAATATGTAACAACACTCACTAGCATCACTGGACATCGTAGCTTCCCTCAGCAGTAGATACTGCAGCGCCTCGTTGACCACTAGGCTGCCTCGTGGGCTAACCACGTTGCCCAGCGACTTGGACATCTATCTAGCAAATAATAACACTCACTAGCATCACTGGACATGGTAGCTTCCCTCAACAAAAGATACCGCAGTGCCTCGTTGCCCACTAGGCTGCCTCGTGGGCTAACCACGTTGCCCAGCGACTTGGACATCTTGTTGCCGTCCACAGTCCAGTGGGAGTGACAAACTAGGCGACGCGGTGGGTGCCACTTGATGGCCATCAGAAATGCTGGCCAATATATGCCGTGGAACCTGAGAAAAAGAAAAATTACATAAGCGAAAGGTGAGTAAATTAATGTAGAACTACATACATTGGGCACACGTAAGCCACGTACGCCAATCTGGCCGCCCAGATCGGCGTACGTGGCTTACATTACGTGGCCCTACATCTTAGACTAAGTTACACCTGCATTCAAATGAAATTTAATATAACTATTCTATACCGAAAATATGGCTTAAGGAAGTCCTTAAGCTTGGTTAGTATCCAAGCCGTAAAAAATTATATACAAAGAGCAAGACATCACAAGAATCAAAGCATTTATTTCAAATGAACCATTTACAGGCTCAGTCAAAAAATTATGCTAATTGCACATTCCCAAGCGTAGCCCTCTATCGGAAAGAATGTGTAAGAAACTCCATGGGAACTCTATCGATGCGCCACACGCAACCATGGAGTTTATTGCCAGTTCTTCTCTATAAGAAACGACCAATTGAAACCGTGCGCTAGCTTCTGACGTTTTAGAAGTGTCCATGTAGGGCCATGTGAAATAACAGTGATCACGTGCTGCCGTGTATAACGAGGCTCGGAGGAGACCTCCCTCCCTCGGAGGAAGTCTCCTCAGGGATGTGCCCTAACAGACGTTGGTTACGGGATGGTCTTTTAAGAGGTCACGTGGCCCTCTCCCATGTGCTGTTGGTGATCACTGGGGAGATTTTGTTGACGTAAGAATCCCACACTCCCTGGTCTTTTCGTCAGAAGTTCAGGCGCCTTTTGAAGGTTTCCCCCAAAAAAAATGGCCTGTGTGAAATAAGTTTTGATTTTTGAAGTTGTATTGTACTCACTTGAGTATATCCTTGCCCACCACCTGCACATCGGCAGGCCAGGCCCGCAGCGCCTTCATGCGCTCTTCATCAGGGTAGCCCGCCACGGTCAGGTAGTTGATCAGCGCGTCCAGCCACACGTAGATACTCTGTTCTTCGTCGTCTGGCACCTGCAGGATAAAAGGGAAGCATCAGTAGGCCTCTTGTCAAGAGGCCATAGACTGCGATACAACATTGATGAAACACGGAATTCGTTTGTCTTGGTAACGTCATGTGAAAAGGAGAGATAAAACGCATGTTATTAAAAGAGTTCTAAGTTTACATGTAGATGGATAGAGAGAGAGGATGGCCAAAGAAAAGATGAATGGATTGTGTGTGGTGATATGACAGGAAAGGAACTTAGCGATAGTATGATAGTATAACAGGACAGAATGGAAGAAAAAAACGTGTTGGGTCGATCCCAAGTAATATGGGACAAGGGCAGGAAGACGAAGGGTGCGACAGTATTATCTGGATAGCCTTTTATCAAGTAACTTGAGGTGTTTTCGGCTTCCAGTAGCTGAATAGCTGTGTTTCACATGGTTTGACTGTATTTAGCTATCAAAACCAGGTTACTGTCCAGAATCATCTTTCGAGTTATATTTCTAGTGGAGAAAAAGTCGAGTTTTTACTAATTTAGTTCTACATACCCGTATCGCCCAATGGACTCTGTTGGACGGCCGACTGACCGATATATCGGGCAAGTACGCGTCCTCCAACATCTCTTGAAGTTGCTTCTGAAACTTGGCTGGGGTTATCACGCCATCTGAAAACAAAAACCTTTAAAGTTTGGATGGTTCCGCACCTAAAATATAGGATATGTATTGTATCATTTACAAAAAAAAAAGTATCCAAACTACAACCGAATTTTATGTTATTTTTTAATATTTTTTTTCTAGCCTCCCTTGGAAAAATACTCAACATTACTAAATCATTTCCTTGCTTGATCGGATCAGAAATGATGATATATGCAGGAGAACCAAGGTTACCGGCATAGCACGAAGATTCACCAAACTTGGCGACAGTCACACACAGGAACACTTACACACAACACATACATTACATTACACACATACATAACACATACACACACAGTTCATTAATCACAGAACGGATGGTCGACGGGGCCGAAAGGTTATGGAGTGGCCACCGCGTACCGGAGGACGCAGCGTTGGCAGTCCTCTCATAAGGTGGATTGATGACCTGGTGAGGGTCGCGGGAATCCAATGGATGCGAGACGCAAAGGACCAGTTCTTCTGACGATATTTGGGGGAGGCCTATGTCCAGTAAAGAATTTCTTTCAGCAGAATGATCACTGTCTATTAATAAGGAAAGGTACATATCTGACGGAACATGCGTCGCGTTTTATCGGTCGCGTAACGCCAGAACAGACAAATGTATAGAAAAACACTTGACCGTTCACACTCAACCGATGATTAGTGCGTCGAGCGTACAGCGTCTATTCCGTTTCCGTCAACGCATTGTCGGTCGACGTAAGAGCTAGTGAGGACTTAGGTAGACCTTTTTGCTATATCTTGGCTTAAATTACCTGTCTAGCGACCATTTTCCGTCAGATGTGAACCGTCCCTTAAACCGCAAGAAAATTCGTGCAGTATCTTTCGAGTCTAACAAACAGATGGATGAGCATCTACGATTTTTCTCCGGCTCCTTGTTACCGCCCGCGTCGAGACCCTGGCATTCCGAGATAGCGGAGCGGGAGGGCATGTCAAACTTTTACCAACAAAAACCCACTCCTATGTTCCTTCTTTTCCTTTTGTCCCAGGGCCCTGGGGTTCTCTTTCGTCCAACCCATGGTCCTGAGTAGGCTTCGACCCTGCCTCTCCACCTCTGGTCCGAGATGGTCTTTTTTTTTTATGGTAGGGGAATCATCATAATGACTTCCCCCGCTCTTGGGCGGAGCGGGAGGGCGTGTCAGACTCTTACTGACTAAACCCCTACCCCGTTCCTTCGTTGCCTTCGTTCTGGGGGGGACTCGGTGTCAACCGTTAGGAATACCACATGTTCCCCCCCAGAGGCTTCGGCCCTACCGGGCCCCTACAGTTTGCCTTGAGGCGCGCGTGGAACAGAACGCGCCGTTGACCACTGGGCTCGGTCCAGATTATTTCCAGACTGCCGGACAGCGAGCTACCCAGTGCTCGCCGTCCGCGAACCCGCGCCTACGGTGGTCGGAAATCGGGATCGAGATCTCGGCGGCGGCGGCGTGAGGACCGTTCCCTCACGCGCTCGCGGTCAGCAGCCTCCTTCACGAGCATCACTGCTTCGCAGAAGGAGGCGACCGCATGCCAACCCTCCTCGCTCCGGACCATGGCCTGAACCAGGGCCCGGCGCGAGAGGTCGCCGCTCCCGATAGCCTCCACAAGGACACGGCGGTGCTCCGCCCAAGCGGGGCACACTTCTACCGTGTGCTCCACCGTGTCCTCCTGGCGGTCCACACAGTGGCGACACCCGGGCGTCCTCTCCTGCTTGATTCGATGCAGGAACCTCCCGAACTTACCGTGTCCGGTGAGGACCTGCGTCACACGGAAAGAGAGGACGCCGTGACCGCTTTCCAACCACTCCTCAAAGAGGGGCCTAACCGCCTCAATGACGGCGTGCCCAGCACTGGGTTGCGACAGTCGCAGTCGCCATGCCACTCTAAGATCCCGCCGGAACTCTGTCCGCCATGCCGCGACTTGTCGCGGCAGCGGAGTTTCGCCCCGGCGTTGCATCTCCACGCGCAAAATGCGTGCAAGGACTGTTGCCTCCAGATCCCACGGTGGCAGGCCAGCGAGGAGGCTCGCCGCTTCGCGGGAGATCGTGCGGTATCCCCGCACCATCCGGATGGCCATGACCCTCTGGCAAGCGTTCAGCTTGGCCGCCGGTCGCTTACCTAGCGACGGCGCCCAGACCGGCGCCCCGTAAAGGGCCATGGACCGAACGATCCCCGCGTAGTCCGAGATGGTCTAACACCCGTTTTCAATAACCTACCGCAGTTCATAGATAGATAGCTATCCCCGATAAATAGTAAGATTCTGTCTATCAATCCACAACTTTGGTAGGAAACGCTATCCGTCGGTAGGAAAGCAAGTAAGGGCAAAAGGATAGATTTATTTATCTTTAGTAGCTGCAACTTTAGATCGATAGCTTATTGAAAACGGGCGTAAGACAAGGAGAACAATAACAAAAACATCATACCATTTTTAAGCCACTGCTGCAGATGTGATTTGAACGCGCTCAGCCTGAACATGTAGTTTGTTTCCTCCGTCCATTCCACCTTGTGCCCAGATTCTATCGATACTTTCACCTGGATCATTAAACAAAAAGCTAGTTATTAAGTCCGCTTTAGTACAGTGTTTCTTTCTTCTGTATAGTTTTAATAAATAAATAGACGGGTATTTTTTATTTATTTTTGTTCAACATTTTAATTATAAGAAATAACACAAAAATGTATGTTTCTATAATAAAAGTATTATAATTGGTTATTAAATGAAGTAACAATTAGAATTTCAAATATTGAAATAGGGAAGAGCAACTCCCAGGCGATGCTCGGAAGTTATTTACATAGCCCATCCCTGGCCTTCCTTCGAGACTAAAACTTAGCACACCTTCGTTTCGTTGGGAATTCAATATGCCGCCCGCGACTTAACGTTTGAATCCCCAACCGGTCCTATGAGACCTCGCTGTTATTGTTTTACTATTGTGTCTCGTTTCGCGGGTATCTGAGTAATTAAAGACGCTGCTTTATCCCCTCCTCACTTAATCTACTTTTTGATCCTAAGAGTGTGTTCCCTTAGGTTAATTTTCAACTACCTCGAGAACAAGCTAGTAACACAAAAGTATTGCATCTTACATTCTCTCCATCCCTGTGTTCGTCCTTCACATGTGTCTCGGGTACAAACGCCTCGTCGTTCACACTGTACCAGCCACTGTACTTGGACTTGTACACGTAATCTTCCTTCACTAGCTTTTTCTGGAAAATAAATGGGTTTTATTTAAAAAAAATTGGATTGGTTTTCTTACAATTCTATTAGCCGTTTTTATCGTCAGGGGCGAATTAAATTAATAAATTTATTCAAATAACAACGTTCACAAAAATGAGCATTAGCTAACAGTAAAAAGATTTTCCATACAATTATTGTGCCTAAGATTAAACTACTTAAATCTAAAATATTATTAAAGGTACAATTTTATTAATCATGGTTCGAAATCGCATTATTTAATAGCGGACCGCCCGATCTAGGTTAATTTAACCTGTGTTTCAGGCGATAAAAACGGCAAGAAGCGGAAACCGTGTAGTTCTATTAATTGTGACGTAACTTAGGGCTAGCTTACACCGAGACGTGACGCGACGCTGCGCGCATTGTTTAAGATTCAGAACAAAAGAATTTAAATAATTTCCCAAATATAAATTTTTGTTCCGTGCGGTAATTGAACCCGCGATACGTGGAGACCAGCCAATCTCTCAACCATTACACCAACCTTGCCATAAAATTAGTCAGTTTCAGTTCAAAGTAAAAAATACATGTTGGTCTTTTGACTGGTTCTAAAATCAACATTTTTGTGTGCATTTTTGCGAGCATTAATCAAAAGTCTCACCCAAAAATGTCTAACAGCAATCTTATGCCTCTCCTCGGTGGTCCGTATGAAGTCTGTATAGTCTACATTGAACTCCTTGAACAGATCCTTGTATTCATTGGATATGCTGGTGCAGTACTCCGGTAGAGACAGCTTGGCTTTAGCAGCGGCTTGCTGGATCTTGGTGCCATGTTCGTCTGTACCTGGGAAGTTATTATGATGGTGAATTGAAGGTCTATGTGACTGGACTAAGGCAGTCTGTGCCTAGTGGTGGTGACCATAATCTATTACTGCACACTGTTCACGCGCGAAAGTCTGGACCCGGCAGCAGAGGCGGCGACACTCAACGTGTGGACGCGGCAGCGGAGACGACGGGGCGAGGGGGCACGGGACGGGCGTCAGAGCGCGCGGCGCCCGCCCGCCAGTGTCCGTCTGATCACCCCAGCTTACGGGCTGATATTACTGCGCTGCCGCGTCCATATGTACTTACCCAACCATTGTAGAACCACTTTATAATTTACAGTCCACTTTCAATGAAGAGCACCATCCCCAACACACACTGAACAAACACTTCTGCACAATAGGCATCACATAGAGTCCTCTGTGCAGATGCTTCTTTGGAGAGGGAAGGGACAATTGCACATGTGCTTTCTATCTTGATTGCACAATGCACAGGTTTCAATGATACTTGAATACATTTGAATTAGACTTGTTTACATTTGAGCTAGGATTCCTAAATTCCTTTACAGATGCTCTTGGAGCCTGTGAACCATTGTGACATTTTCTTTTCTGTGCCTATTATTGTCTACATTTCATTTAATCTGTTGACCCCCAAGCGGACGCCGGTTTCCGCACACCTATTGTCTTTCTATTATGTCTCTAATTCAGGTGCTCAAAAGATTAATGTAAAGCAGATTTTTTTTTTATGTGGGGAAAATCATCATAATGACTTCTGGGGGGAGAAAGAGGGTGAGTCAGACTGTTACTGACTGAAACCCACCCCTGTTCCTTCTTTGCCTTCATTCCAGGGTCCCAGAGTTCTCTTTTCTTCAACCCAGGGCATTTTTTAAACTAAGCAGCATCTTCATACTAGTGTTTACTATGTTTTATCTTTTCCTGTTATTTGTGTACAAAATAAATAAATATACAACATTGTAGGTAGCATCAAAACCTTACCTGTACTAAATATTACATGGCAGTCTGGGTTGGTCAGCTTTTCAAACCTCTGTATCGCATCTGCAACTACAGCTGAATAGAGATGACCTAAGTGTGGAGCTGAAACATAGAATTTCTTACAATTCTGACTAAATCTACATAAATAGGGAGATAGTAAACTAATACGACATAAAATACTATGATTTAAGATAAAAAAAAATATTACAATTCAAGTATTGACTGCTGGTTTACTTTCATTTCCTGTTTATAATAAATCCTTGAACCTGATTTACGAAATGTTATTCTTCATATATTTTACCAGTTATATGTTAAAGTAGGAAAAAATGTACGCTCTAAGATCTTTTACTTACCCGCATTCACATAAAATATCGGCGTAGTGATATAAAACGGAGTTTTTTGCACCACAGAAGAAAGTAAACGCAATGTTAATCTCATTTTCTTGGAAAATTACCACTTGCAATGTTTACCCAGCTGATTACAAGAGAGGTTATGACAGCAACTCTAACCTGATTGTATACTCTTATTTGTGTATATTGCAACGCGTCCCTTTCATACACTTCTGTTCATATTTTTTCATAACTCAAGTAAACAAATAAATGCGCTGAAGTTTACTGTGACAATAACCGGTCCACAATCGTAAAGGACAAAATGTCAAATTAAAATAATGCTCTATTTTATGATGACCCATAATTTTTAATACATTTCTCTGCAAGTGCATGTATTTTTATTTCGATAGCATTATAAGCGTTCCGTTATACAATTGCAAGTAACACCAAAATTTCGTAAGAAAATATTTTTTATTAACTGCTCTCCATACGGATATTTGAAAATGTTTTTAAAACATCCAGAAAACTGATATTGACAAAGAATTTCTAAAACAAATCAGTAGAACAAGATTCTTTGGTTCTGAATAAAAGCCACCAACAATTCAAACAATTTCTGCGTAGAATGGCAGTTCAAAGTGTGACTTTATCCTATCAGGAAAAAATGACTTTGAATTTTATAGTGCGTCGTAAAAATTGCTGAATTTTCAATTTAGTTGCATTCTGAGGTTGAATCAATGAAAGAACGGATCGCGGACGTGCGAATTTGTTGTGATGTGAAAATTGCTAAATAAAATTGTAGAATAAACTGTGGTGAATAAAAAAAGCCACAAAATGACTAAGGGTGGAAAGATTGTTATTATGGCGTGTGGGAGTTTTAGCCCTCCGACGTACATGCATCTTCGCATGTTCGGTAAGTAATCGGAAATCGAACGTGAAATGCGCAATTATTTTGCATTTTTCATTAATTTTATTGCAATGAACTTGAACTGTTGACCTTTGGCATATGAAATAGATTTAACTGGAACGAACTATGTGTTTTGTGAAATAGAGTTACGGATATTTGTGAAATATGACTGCATTTATTTGTTCAAGGTTTCATAACAGAATTTAATAATTTTTTTATTACCTTTCTAGAAATTGCGAAAGATTACATCCACACCCTGAACTTGGGGAATGTGGTTGGAGGTTTGGTGTGCCCGGTACATGATGCATATGGGAAGAAAGACTTGGTACCGGCACACCATAGGTAAGTTGTCTTGAACTTATCTAATATTTATTTATTTTTATTTATTTATTGTTATCTCCCTTACAACTACCATTACAGGTAAATACCTAATGCGATAGTGTGGCTTTAACTTGTATAAAATAATGAGTATCAAAGAATACATATAAAGCAAGCATTTAATGTTTAAAATTGTGTCTATTTTATCTAACAAGATTCTTATTGGTGGAATTGAAATTAGGGTCGTCTTAGGGGAAGTTGCATCGGTAATTTATTGACCTTGTAGATACTTAGTTTGTCCATTATTTCCTTATACATTTTGTTTTAGTGAAATCCCCATAATGAAAAACTTTACCTATTGCCTTATAAGCTCGGTACCTAAGTTACCTATGTAGGATATTATGGGTTATTTTAAGCATTCAATACAAAGTTACACAATGTTTTAGTTAATATTTATTTATTTACTATATATATACTTTATTGTACTTACAACAGGAAATATAAGAAAGATAAACTTATATCTAATACATACAATGGACTGCCTTATCAGATTCCACATTTTTCATGTTAGAAAAAGTAAATACAATATTGCATCACTAGTGCAATAAAAACCACTATGAGGATTCCTTTACCTCTATTAGAGCTTAGTGAGAAATGGATAATCTCTGCTTAGTATACCACAAACTCACTTTCTATGTCTGTTTATCTTCTCTCTAACTCCTTCTAAACCATAGAACCGAAGTTGATGTAGTTTTTGCTAATTGAAAGAGCATGGAGAAGGTTTGTGTGTATTGTTTGCACTTAAGTATTTTTTTATAAGCTTACTAGCATCTGCCAGCAGCTTCACCTGCGTAAAAGCAGATTTCTCCGTACAAACTTTGGACCCCCATTTCAACCCCTTAGCGGATGAATTTAGGAAGACCCTCTCTTAGTGCTAGCTTAGGTCATAACAGGAAACCATGTGCAAAATGTCACATTTCTAGTCCCAGTAGTTTCGACAGTGCATTGATTGATATGACAGTCAGTCAGTTTCTCCTTTTATACTTTAATTCATGAATCCCCGACCGGTCTCATTGGACCGCGCTGTTATTGTTTTACTATTGTGTCTCGTTTCGCGGGTATTGATAGGTTAATACATTGCAGATGAGAGAAATTAATTTGGTAATTAAAATGATGTAACAATATAATAACATCTGTGCCAAAGGCTCATAGCTAAGATGTTGGTTGACACAGATAATAAAACAATTATTATTATCACAGAAGACAGTTCAAGGTGCTGATAAACACACAGTCTACTGTATTGTGTACTAAAGTACACATTTTAACTAAATAAATATTTAATGATAGTACATAATATTTTTATATCATCTATGTTCATAATATGGGATGCAATAAAGGATTGCATATTGTTTTGGCACTTCTTACCAAATATTTAGGCACTAAAAATATTTGGTAAGAAGTGCCAAAAATTATGGAAAATTAAATTTGAAATTTACATGAATAAAAGGAGAAACTGGCAGACAAACATATTAATGCATGGCTAAAACTACTAGGACTAGGAATGTAAATTTTGCTTACTACTTCTATAAAGTAGGCAAACACTACAAAGGATTTTGGAATTTCAACTTTATGTGGGCGATAATGGGGAATATTGTTTACGTATGCTAATTCACATTCTGTAAACTAAATAATAAAGGTGGTCAATATTGGTTTTCTGAACTACCCTCAATATAATTTTTTTGGGGGTTTTGAACATTGTAAGGAGGATTTCCCTTTTTTGGGTATCATCATCAGTGTTGACAATGAGAATTTGACTTGAAACTGCCATGTGACGTCACATCGTTAAAAACCTGAGAGTTCACAGAACTCATTGCAATCCATCCACCTTTTCTTTGAACTCTTTCTCCAATATTTTTTCTCCACCTCTCTTTACTCATTAAATATTAATAAGATAAATGTTGATTTCAGAATAGCAATGTTAAAATTGGCCCTGAGGTCATCATCGTGGGTGAAGATCTCGGAGTGGGAGACGCAGCAGAGTGGTTGGACGAGGACCAGGCTAACTCTGCAGCATCATCAGGTAAGAACACCAGAATATATTGGGTACATTCTTCTATTTAGCCGAAATGATTTCTCTACAAAAACGTGTGAAGGTGAAACATTTAGTCCACGCAGAACCCCTTCAGTTTGGCTGATAGCTCTTTGAGGCGCACGTAAACCACAATGCGTCGACTCGGGATTAGTCCCTGAACGGCCGAACGGCGAGCTACCCGTTGCTCATCGTCTGCTCGCGTCTACAGCAATACTGCAACATAACTGAAGCATACCATACCCACTGTAAACTAAGATCTCCGAACACCAACAATAAAGGTATGATTCCGAACTCGGCAACAAGCAGCAGTGCTGTTGCCGCAGTGCTGCCACTGAGGTGCTGCGCAGCAGTGCTGCCTGCCGCGCTGATTCCGAGCAAGGCAGCAGTGTCGCTCTGTTCCCCTTCTGAATCTGAGAAATTCATCCTTTTCTACTCTTGTTGCGGCGGCAGACACGTCACTACTGGTCTGTCGCGGCGGTAGGGCGACACTGACGCGCAGCAGTGCTGCCGCTACATTGCTGCCGCGACATTGCTGCCTAGCTCGGAATGTAATCTCATATAAGCCAATATAAATTGTACGGGGACCAGTAGTGTCGCGGCAGCACTGCTGCGTGCAGCGTGGTTCGGAATCGTACCTTAAGGGAAACCCCTGGTGGAACGTGGAACTTAGTAAACTTAGGGACACTACGTAAACAGTTCAACAGAGCTAAGAACTCCAGAACCCCAGGAGACTGGGACCGATACAAAGAAACACAATACGCTTACAAGAAAGAAATTAGAGCCGCCAAGAACAACGCCTGGCGAAATTTCTGTGACAATATAGAATCTAACAATGAAGCGAGTGAGTGAGAGAATTAACGAGTGAGGAAGATTCTATCGAAAGAACAAGATCGTACCCTCGGCGCGCTGAAAAAACTAGACAACAGTTACACAAAAACAGATACTGAGGCCAGCAACTTATTACTGGAGACACACTTTCCAGACTGCAACCTGCTCGAAAATAGGAGTTGGGAAGACGAACTACTTTCGACACCCAAGACCGACTACACACAACCTAAAGCATACAGACCCATAAGCTTAACGTCCTTCCTGCTGAAGACCTTGGAAAGGCTTTGTGATAGACACATCCGCGATGGTCCTCTCCTAAAAAAACCACTCCATAAACAGCAACACGCCTACTCCACCGGCAAATCAACTGAATCCGCACTACACGAAGTGGTGTCTAAAATAGAATGCGCAATACACCACAAATGCTCCTCGCTAGTCGCCTTCATCGACATAGAGGGCGCCTTTGACAAAACCATGTTCCAAAGTATCAGTGCAGCCCTTGAAAAGCATGACGTCGACCCGACCTTAAGTGGCTGGATCACGAACATGCTCAAACTAAGGGCAGTGCAAGTCACCGTAAATAGCACAACAAGGGCCACCGTAGCAAAGGGCTGTCCCCAAGGGGGCGTCCTCTCACCACTGCTATGGAACCTAGTCGCAGACAGCCTCGTAAAAAAACTAAACGATAAAGGATACTATACCGTGGGATACGCCGACGACATAACCATAATAGTCAACGGCACTCACGAAAACACCTTATGCAACCTTATGGGCCAAGCCCTGAAAATAGTAGAGGATTGGTGTAAAGATTACCAACTCACAGTCAACTCCACGAAAACAGAACTAGTACTTTTCACAAAAAAAAGGAAACTACCCGCACTCAAACTACCACGTCTCTTCGGTACTACCCTAAGCCTTTCAACTGAAGCCAAGTACCTGGGCATCTACCTGGACTAGCAGTTAAACTGGGCAAAACACATGGACCACTTAATCAAAAAAGCCAGCATATCCATGTGGCAATGCAGACGCATGTTGGGACGCAGCTGGGGCATTAGCCCCAAAGTCACCCACTGGCTATACACCACAGTTATCAGACCAATCATCACGTACTCCTTAGTTTGGTGGCCCAGAACTAACCTAAGTACAGCCCAAAAAGACATGGAAAAACTTCAACGACTCGCCTGCATAGCAATAACTAGCAGCATGAGAACGACACCCACTGCCGCTCTACAAGCAATGATAGGACTGCCTCCGCTCCATCTCATAGTAAGAGAGGAAGCGGCCATGGCAGGTCTCAGACTAAAGCAAGCAGGCACACTGAAAACGGACTCTCGCATAAAACATACAGGCATCATCGAAGATGCTGTTAAAAGACAGCCCATTATGATGGCCCCAAATGACAGAGCCCCCAAAGCTCTATACTTCCAAAAACACTACAGTATCCAGCTCACAGAAGAATTGCACGACTACTCAGGCCCGAAGGAACTGAGAATCTACACTGACGGATCAAAGACAAATACCGGGACAGGAGTCGGAGTCTACTCCGAAGACCTGAATATCAGGATATCCAGACCGCTAGGCACACTAAACTCTGTCTATCAGGCAGAGTGTATTGGTGTCACCCTCGCAGCCCACGCCATAAAAGCCAAAGGAGTCAGGGATAGTCGCATCCGCATAATCTCCGACAGTGCCTCAGTACTACAATCTTTAGAAAAAACCGAAAAAATCTCGAAACTCATACAAGAGTGTCATCTTGCACTGGAACGTGCAATGATGCCATATAACAACACCATAACGCTGCAATGGATAAAGGGACACAGTGGCTCACTAGGCAATGACGCGGCTGATGAACTAGCGAGACGGGGATCTGGGGCGGTGGTCTTCGGGCCCGAACCTATCGTGCCGATCCCCTTTGGTCAGCTGCGTGGTTGGCTAAGGGAGCACACTAACACACAGGCGGGAAGGTGGTGGTCCCTGGCACCAGGCTGCAGGCAGGCCAAAGAGGCCATGCCACTCGTGGACAAAGCCCTATCCAGTAGCCTTCTGCGACTGGATAGAGGCAGCCTGCGTCTGGTGGCAGGGACTATCACCGGACACTGCTCACTGAACAAACACTTTTTCACACTGGGTATCACGGACAGTCCTCTGTGTAGAGAATGTATGAAGGCAGAGGAAACTGTCGCGCATGTACTCCTGGAGTGCACAGCCGTCAGCAAAATTAGAACCCAAATCCTGGGAACATCGAAGACAATAACAGATACCCTGAGCAAACCCAAGAAACTAGTTTGTTTTTGGAATGAGGTGGGCTGGCTGGAGTAAAGGCCAGATGGAGTAAACGCCAGATGGCCCACGCACAATGGTCCAACGGGACTAAGTGCGGAAACCAAGTACAAAGATAAGATAAGATAAGAAGATCGCGTCTACAGAGACAGGATATCATAGGACGTCTTTCTACGACCGGGATATTCTTAAGGGTACAAAAACATCTAGTTAAAAATAAATAGTTCATTTACACTGACCACATTTTACGACGACTACACCGCTATCATATTGGAACCACAATGCAGTCACCAGCGACATCACCGATTAGTCTATCTGTAAACACTGGCTACAACGTAACCACAACGCATAGTTCATCATCATCATTTCAGCCAAAAGACGTCCACTGCTGGACATAGGCCTCCCCCAAGCGTCGACACAACAACCGGTCCTGTGCGTCTCACATCCATCGGATTCCCACGACCCTCGCCAGGTCGTCGGTGTACCTTGTGGGAGGCCTTCCAACGCTGCATCTTCCGGTACATTTGTAGTTACGATAACGCAACTCCAAGAAGCTACAGTAACATTATTCACACGTTACCATTTTTTATCGCTGCGATGTGGTGTGGTTGTGGTGCGTGTGTACTTGCTTAAGGGTCGTAGTCGGTCATTGACCCATAAGCATGGGTTATAAAAAACTCGGACACCGGACGCAAGTGTCTACCACCGACCACAATTGCCTGTTGCGCGCATCGACCGTCGCTACTAGCTTTACATCATAGATTCCCAATGGGGACGGTACCGAGCGGGAATCCGATGGATGCGAGACGCACAGGGCCGGTCGTTGTGGCGACGCTTGGGGGAGGCCTATCCAGCTGTGGACGTCTTTCGGCTGAGATGATGATGAAAGGGGGGCCGTTAGAATTTTGTTTTCTTGTAAAGGGGGCAGTAATTCATAAAAGGTTAGGAAACTATGCTTTAAATTGTTTTGGGGAGGCTTATGTCTAGCACTCGACAACTTTCGGCTGAAATGATGATAATGATGATGATGACTCGCTTTAGGTAGGTAGCGGCATTTATGGCTGTCGCGTGTGCAGCCAGGCTAAACAAAAATATCAACAATTTTATTAGAGTTTCTGGTAAAACCTGAATGAATAGAATACTTGCAGTATCATGATTAATGCTTGATAAATATTTAAGTCATCGTAGATTAAAATTAAAAGTAATGTTGTTGATAACTAATTGCTTTTAAGCCAGACAGAGATTAAAGTACAAAATCTAGGTTCTTGTGTATCAAACTATCTTATCACTGATTTGATTGCAATTTAAAAATTGTCGGGTCATAATTACGGAGGGTAGAATCCGGGATTGTTCGAAAGGGTTACAGCGGCTTTGAGCGGAAAGGGCAAACGTCCGCTCTGAGTGGAGCGAGACGGACCAGACTAAGCGGACTTGCGGACAACGAGCAATGGATAACTTGCCGTCCGTGTCCAGTAAGGACCGAACCCGAATAGTCGTATTGTTAATTAATAAAAGAAAAGTAATAATTCAATAAACATTTTCAAACCAAAACAATTACTATTATTCGTAGTACTCAGAACCCTGGTCATGGTCCTGGGTCTTTAGAAAGCGTACGAGGGGCCGAAACCAACTTGCAGAAGCCCCTTAAACCCTTTTCCCGGAGCGTGGTACCAATTATTATAAAAATACTCTTATATCTCTCTCCAGGACACAATAAACAACTACCTAACAGGCCAGAACGACCCGGACCCTCCATCCTGGCTGCCGGACGACATCATCAACTTAAACAGCCTGGACGAGCCGGACAACCTGATGGAGAAGCTGAACGGCAACGTGCCGGACGGCGTCACTGTGAAGCTGTTATGTGGCGCTGATCTGCTGGAGTCCTTCGCTACGCCGGGGCTGTGGTCTGATGAGGATGTGAGTAGCTTTACCTGTACAACTAGCTGACAGGCGAGGACGATCTGATGGAGAAGCTGAACGGCAACGTGCCGGACGGCGTCACTGTGAAGCTGTTATGTGGCGCTGATCTGCTGGAGTCCTTCGCTACGCCGGGGCTGTGGTCTGATGAGGATGTGAGTAGCTTTACCTGTACAACTAGCTGACAGGCGAGGACGATCTGATGGAGAAGCTGAACGGCAACGTGCCGGACGGCGTCACTGTGAAGCTGTTATGTGGCGCTGATCTGCTGGAGTCCTTCGCTACGCCGGGGCTGTGGTCTGATGAGGATGTGAGTAGCTTTACCTGTACAACTAGCTGACAGGCGAGGACGATCTGATGGAGAAGCTGAACGGCAACGTGCCGGACGGCGTCACTGTGAAGCTGTTATGTGGCGCTGATCTGCTGGAGTCCTTCGCTACGCCGGGGCTGTGGTCTGATGAGGATGTGAGTAGCTTTACCTGTACAACTAGCTGACAGGCGAGGACGATCTGATGGAGAAGCTGAACGGCAACGTGCCGGACGGCGTCACTGTGAAGCTGTTATGTGGCGCTGATCTGCTGGAGTCCTTCGCTACGCCGGGGCTGTGGTCTGATGAGGATGTGAGTAGCTTTACCTGTACAACTAGCTGACAGGCGAGGACGATCTGATGGAGAAGCTGAACGGCAACGTGCCGGACGGCGTCACTGTGAAGCTGTTATGTGGCGCTGATCTGCTGGAGTCCTTCGCTACGCCGGGGCTGTGGTCTGATGAGGATGTGAGTAGCTTTACCTGTACAACTAGCTGACAGGCGAGGACGATCTGATGGAGAAGCTGAACGGCAACGTGCCGGACGGCGTCACTGTGAAGCTGTTATGTGGCGCTGATCTGCTGGAGTCCTTCGCTACGCCGGGGCTGTGGTCTGATGAGGATGTGAGTAGCTTTACCTGTACAACTAGCTGACAGGCGAGGACGATCTGATGGAGAAGCTGAACGGCAACGTGCCGGACGGCGTCACTGTGAAGCTGTTATGTGGCGCTGATCTGCTGGAGTCCTTCGCTACGCCGGGGCTGTGGTCTGATGAGGATGTGAGTAGCTTTACCTGTACAACTAGCTGACAGGCGAGGACGATCTGATGGAGAAGCTGAACGGCAACGTGCCGGACGGCGTCACTGTGAAGCTGTTATGTGGCGCTGATCTGCTGGAGTCCTTCGCTACGCCGGGGCTGTGGTCTGATGAGGATGTGAGTAGCTTTACCTGTACAACTAGCTGCCAGGTGAGGACGATCTGATGGAGAAGCTGAACGGCAACGTGCCGGACGGCGTCACTGTGAAGCTGTTATGTGGCGCTGATCTGCTGGAGTCCTTCGCTACGCCGGGGCTGTGGTCTGATGAGGATGTGAGTAGCTTTACCTGTACAACTAGCTGACAGGCGAGGACGATCTGATGGAGAAGCTGAACGGCAACGTGCCGGACGGCGTCACTGTGAAGCTGTTATGTGGCGCTGATCTGCTGGAGTCCTTCGCTACGCCGGGGCTGTGGTCTGATGAGGATGTGAGTAGCTTTACCTGTACAACTAGCTGACAGGCGAGGACGATCTGATGGAGAAGCTGAACGGCAACGTGCCGGACGGCGTCACTGTGAAGCTGTTATGTGGCGCTGATCTGCTGGAGTCCTTCGCTACGCCGGGGCTGTGGTCTGATGAGGATGTGAGTAGCTTTAACATTAAGTATTTATTTAATCATAGGAGAATGGAGAACCCACAGCTATAACAAATGAAAAACATTTAAAAAAATATTTTTAAATCCATTCAAGATTAAGTTCAATTCTGGTGGAAGGGGAAACTGTGAAGTAGAAAAAGGATGCATTAACTAAAATGCGACGCCACAGCCGTTAAAAGAGATAGTGGGGTGTTTTTATCTCGCGCCCACTCTTAAGTACCTACTTAAACTGCTAATTGCTGTTTTATTTTATAACCAATTTTCCTGCGGTTTTCAGAAAAATATCTATTTATTGTTTAATACAAATTATTGTACAAAAATAGACATAGGCAAGTATTCAATTGATTGGCAATGGGGCAGACTAATGGAAATTTGCCAATACTGTTTTACCTGTTGACTTCAATGAACCACGGAAGATCTTGGTGTGTTACCTATAGCTATGCTTAAATGTTGCTTGTGGTTTATTTGTTATTTCCTTGTATGCTCCTTAAAATGAGGAGGTGCTAGTGGCTAGATACTAAGGCCTGAAACTGCGTTAAGCGGGCGCCCGCGACGGGCAACCGTCGCGTGTCTACGCGCGTGGACACGCGGGTGGGCTCCGTGGCTACGCGACGGTCCCCGACGCGGGGACCCGTCGCGGAGACCGATTTACGCAGTGTCGCTAGTTCAATTTTAACGGTGTGCTTGTATAGTCGTGTCGATGGAGAACTTAATATATTATTACACAGCAAAACGACGACTAGAAAAAAAAAACTGTCCCACTTTGGAAGCGAAGACAGTTTCGTGGATGGCGGTGCACTAGTTTTCGAAGCAAAAAAGGGGCTAGATGACCATCACAAGGAAATGAATTCTAATCGATATGAAGATTGGTTAATATATCACTATTTAAGAATTGCAAAAAAGTGGCAACATTCGCTATGTCATTTTTGTCAAATGATGAAATGACAGCCCTGAACAAGCCCGTGCGTGTTCCCTGGCGGACACCGCGCGTGCCCCCGCGACGGGTTCCGTCGCACGGAAGCGGGCCCCGTTGCGTGGGTGCGGGGCGCGCCTCCCCGTGACGGACACCCGCGCTGGTCCCCGCGACGGAGCACGCGTGTATGAAACCGCGCGGGTGCCCGCGACACGCAGTTTCAGGCCTAACAGCCGGACGGGTCGTTCTTTAAGGTTAAGCAACGCTTGCCAAGGTTGGTCTGTGGATGGGTGACCATCTTAACATACCGAGGTTCCTCTGTGGAAAAGCACGTTAAGCTGTAGGTCCCGGCTGTCATTTGTATATCTTTGGCAGTCGTTACGGATGTATATCGATTGCCTCCATAGAGGACTTTCGGCAATTACCTTCAGGTAGCAGTTGGGACTGTCCCTCACCCTGCGCATCAGCAATGCCGCTTGCTAATAATTTGAATTAACATTACAGTGTTTATTTTCAGCTGGAAACCATAGTGGGTCGTCACGGCCTGGTGGTGGTGTCTCGCGCCGGCTGCGACCCGGGCCGGTTCATCTACGAGTCCGACATGCTCTACAAACATAGGGTACAGTATTACATCAGTGGAATTTAATATCCTATCTTACTTAATTCTTTATTGTAGGTCACAAAAACTTAAATAGCACAGTGATTTCGATCTTTGATTATATACTCGTCTAGATAGAGCATTGCAAACAAACGACGCACCAAAACTGTCCGCAAATTGCGTGATATGTGTGAGTACCGCTCGTGTACTTATTGTCGATAAACTGTCAACGTGTGCGTATTTAGGGATGCTTGCTCTAAATGATTAACTTCCCCTTTCCCCAGTATTTATTACGACGAAAATTAAACAAAATAGGTTGAATAAAATAATTATTTTGTAGATTGAAAAAAGAAAGAAAATACATTTATTTAGCAGACACAATACTCCAGTTGCATGTAAGTATATAAACCAAACAAATAAAAATTATAAAGTCCGATGTGAGACTAGTAGGAATGTGTGCCTCACATCATTTATTTTAGTAACAACAAAATATACAGTGAAAAAAATAACAAGTCTCATATTGTCATATAAGTGAAATATGCCGATTTTAGAAGTGGTGAAATTTTGCAGTTATAGATATGTTATCATTTACTGATCAAATAAATAATGTAATTTTTAAAATAAAATATGTTTTCCTGATCGAACGATGATGTAATAATATTGTATTTTATCTCCCATAGTTTTGTCAAATCTCCCTAGTAATAAACTGACAACACTGACTAACGAGAATAGCCTACAAAAATACGAATTAAAAATGATGTTTTATTAAAATATAAGGGGTTAAATAGCAAAACTTACCGATGAAAAGTTATCTTTGTGTTATTATATGGTTTTCCCACATAATTGCGGCATAGTCGGACAGCACAAACCGGCATAATTAATTATTTTGCGTGAGCACGTAATTGTTTGATGTTTCAAATGACACTGACATAAGGGAGAAGCGAGTCTACCAATTTTAGTAGACTTTATTTGCGCCGTTTAGTACCGTCAATGTGGCATCTAGACGTGTATAATAATCAAAGGATTTCGATATAATTCATGTACAAAAACGAGCCTTACTCAACAATGAGTTTTCTCCCAACAAAGCTTTGATTGACAGAGAGAGACCATATCTGAGGATAGGATTTGGGACTAGGCTTGTGAAATATGCACAAGAACTTCTTTAATGATCAAGCACTAAGAGATGATTTTCCAAGATTCACTCCCTAAGGGAATTAAAAAGGCGTCCAAGGTGTCCACCGTCGAAACCGCTCGCAGAAGCTAGTAAATAATATTCTGCTGGCAGCTGGGACTGTCATGAACTCTGCAAATAGATTATTTACTCCACATTAATTAGTAAACTACTAGCCTAGCCTAGATGGCCCCTTATAGTCATGGTTGCCAATAGTCTATGAGTGCAGCATCCACCCTTATTTCAGAAGAAATCTCTTCAATTTTGCTAATCTAAATCTTATGTTTCCTTTTCCAGAATAACGTAATCCTAGTAACAAACTACATAGCGAACGAAGTAAGCTCGACACAGATCAGGCGACTGGTCCGCCGCGGCGAGAGTGCGAAGTACCTCACAGACGACGCGGTCCTCGCGTATGTACGACAACACAGGCTGTACGGAGCGCCCCATTGTATCACGTGAGTAGACGGCTTTATATCAACGGGCTATTTTATTGCTCGAAAAGTTGTTGGGCAATTTTTTTTGCGCACAATTGTATGATATGATTAGATAGGTCTTTCTGTTACGGGCTATTTTATTGCTCGGAAAATGGATGAGCAATTTTTTTATAGGATTTGTTTGAGTCATTTTTGACTGAGGAATTTATGGGCAATTTTTGTATCACACGAGTACTTAGATCTTTCTATTACGGGCTATTTTATTGCTCGGAAAATGTTTAGGAAATTTTTTAATAGGACATATTTGAGCAATTTTTGACTGAGGAATTTATGGGTAATTTTTGTTGGCTAAAGAGTGAGTGAGCAATTTGTTTGCTTCATTGGGCAATTGTTGTGTGAGAAATAGTTCACTAATTGATTATTACTTGAATACAGGTCATAAAATATGGCCTAGGTAGTAACTGAGCAATTTTATTGTAAATATAGAGAATTTTCAAGCCATGTTTTTAATGGTCGAAAAATTTATACAAAATTAAGAATTTTTACATTAGTTATTTAATTAATCAATTTTGCTAAATATTACGGTTTTATGTTATTTTAATATGATTCTGTTTAATATTATTTTAATAGTTTTGTGTTGTAAGTTATATTGTTTATATGATAGTTTATTTATACATAATGTATATTTTTATGGGTTGCTAGAAAATGCCATTCTTTTACAATTTTATTTGTAGTCCTTTAGATGTTATCTATTATTTATTTTTAATTGTCTTTTTAGACATTATTATTACATGAAAATTGTTTTGAGAGCCAAATATAACTTTAGAATCAATGTGAATATTTTATAATCAGTTTACAATTTTTATACGCATATTGTTATAAATAATAATTTACTTTTATAAAGATAAATAAATTATTTATCACGGTTATTTCCTTGTTTCTTTTTAAGTTCAATTAAAATTAAATATAATTAAAGGAAGAATGAAATAAAAAATAAATGTAAAATGAGTCTAACTACAATTTCTTTAAAGATATTATTAACTATAAAATCTTTAAGCATCATTTTTAATCTCTTTTATCAGTTGCCTGTTTTAATGTACAACCTACAAATTGACACAAATACTAACACACAAACCTCTTTTCACGCTGCCCGGAACAGTGAGTATAACATCCTTAATGATCTAATCGCTAGTTACGACAAGCGCTCACCACAAGACGTCATCATGACCTCCCCTGAAGAAACCAGCTTCAAGAACATCCTCATTTCGATCAGAGACAAACCCTCTATCATAGACGAGACCATAACTGTCAAACGGCCAAGGAAAACAAACTTCCTTATGCCAAACTCCCATACCGACTCTGTCAGCCCATTCTGCGAACCACTCAAACCTAAAATGGCTTATGTCGACAAAGTCCCATCGACTTACGTCCCAGGAAAGGCAGTCAAAATCGTCAGCGATGCTACTGAACACAAAATTGACAAGGTAACTCTAGATACAACGTATAGCTCTCTCGACAGCTACCTAAGCAAGGAATCCGACTTCGATCTCTACAAAAGACGGGTAAGTGAAGGTAATGTGGAGAAAGTCGAAGTCGAGGCTTCGAAGAAACGCTGCTCGTCGACTATAAGGAAGTTAAAACCGGAAGAGATGAAGAAGAGTAAGTCGGAAGTAAGTAAGTTGTGTGATAAAATGAAAAGTATCAAGATTAAGGATACGTCGGGTAGGAACTATAAGACGCGGAGTTGTAATGATATTGTCAGGCTGATTCTGACGAAGCATGGGATACATGTTATTAGTGATACGGAGGCTATTGTTTAAATATTTTGGAATGTTTACTTCGGGTGAGATTTTACTGGAAAATTTATTTAGTTTTGATACTTTCTGATGTCAGCTAACAAGCTCTGTGGGGCTTATTTTGAAAAATCTTGTAGGTTGTTTTACATAATATGTCATACTTAGATTGTTTTATAAAACAGCATTTTGTTAAAAAAAAAATCTTTTATATTTAGATTTATTTTTATTTAAGAAAAAGAAATAAGTGTGTATTTTTTCAGTAGAATCTCACTTAAAAGTTATTCACTACTTCCCTAAAACAAATTGCCAAATAATGGAATTTCATCAGATACCTGATACAGTCAATTTACATGGAATTGTAAGTTTCTACAGTAGAAGAAAAATTAAAAAAAAGGCAAGATAAAACACTTGGGGAAAAGAGTAAAAGTAACTATAGTCATTGGTCGAACACTTTTCTAGAAAATGTCTTCCAAACTATGAATTTATTTGTCAATTTGCATTTAAGCCGGTTTCATAACATTCCGACTGACTTCGTATAATATTTAAATATACATTGACATTTAACCCCCAGTTTGCTTCATGTTAAAACTATTCAGTTTTATCGGTCTGTCGATTTAGAACTAACCAAACTCATGATGTTCAATTCGATTAAATACGGTGTTTTCGTTACTCTCAAATGGGGTTAATAAGAACGCAGGGGTAAATAGGAACAATAATTTGCTTATGATTTTTCCTTTGGTTAAATATTTTATATTAAATATTTCTTTCGAAGCATCAACTTTTATTACAATTAATGAATAAGTCAAAGTTCTTAAATGCTGGGAAAAATCTGTTAAACAACGTGAAAATCCCCTTCAAATTTTTATTCCTGTGCACCCTTGCATTTCTATTTACCCCGTTTGAAGTTACTTATTTTAATCTGCAAATTAGACTTAAAATAAGCAATAACAAAACCTGCATAGGTAAATAAAAATAACAGTGCATTATTTTAATATAACAAAAAATTCAATTTTCGAATCGTAAGGCTGGTAACACTGTAAGGCCCGGCGCCCACTATCGGTGGGCATCGGTGCGGCTCGGTAGAGCTCGAGCGCTTTACGCCGGCTTCGGGCGGCTTTGGGCGCCTTAGAGCTGCGTCGGGCGACTTCGGGCGGTTTTAGGCGCCTGAGAGCTGCCTCGGCAGTCGTAAACACGCCTAAGGACGACGTAGCTGATTTTGGGTAGCCTAAGAATAGTTCTGGCTGCAGAAACATCGCAGAGCAGTCAATCGAAACGTTCCGTGAAAACAGTTATGTGTGTGTATTTATAATGGTGGATTGGGACTTAGTTCTCATTTTTCATCTTGCTGAAGAAGAAGAGAAACTTGGAGCCTTAAGACAAAGAAGAAGATTTTGGGTGAATAAGCTTAATATTCACCCAAAATCTTCTTCTTTAACATTTTTATTAGTATTTTGGTTAAAAAAAAATATGCCAATAACAGTTTTCTTTACGAATGTACATGCGCAGAAGTTCGCAGAGCCTATGTTCAGGACTGCCAAGTTTATTTGCGTCTACTTGTACGATACGATAATGAAGGCGCGTGCGGTGATCGAAATGACTGTTCTGCGACGTGTCTGATCTGAAAATGCCACCCGAGCTACCCGAAGACCGCCTCGGCATCCTTAGCCATGCTTACGGCTGCCGAGCTCTAAGGCGCCCTAAGCCGCTCGAAGCCGGCGTAAAGCGCTCGAGCTGTACCGAGCCGCACCGATGCCCACCGATAGTGGGCGCCGGGCCTAAGCCAACCATGGACGAGTAGATCAAAGGCTAGCTGTATCCAAAGACAGTTTTGACAAACTTATAGTTTCATGCCATCTAGAATTTCCATTAGCCAAAATCAACATTAGTATTGACAATTTTTTGATAGGCTATATTATCATATACTCATATTACAAAATGGAATTTATATTAAAGCTATTATCATTCTTTACATCAACATATAATCATCTGTAATATACCTATATGTATTTGTAATGAAATACTCTTTTTTATAATATTATACTTTTACTATGAGATATTTAAATCTAAATGATTACGGTAATCATAAGTGTTTTAAATGCCGCATTCACAGTTCCTTAATAAAACCAGTAAAGGCAAGATTCACAGAATATTACAGAAACGTGAAAGAAAAAATAATAATTTCAAGTGGGGGCAACTTTCGTAAGTATTCTATGTACTATTTCAGGACATGGTCTACTCATGTGCCAAATTTTATCCAAATCCATTTAGTCTTTCAAGAGTAATAAACATACCGATGGCTTAGAGTGAAAACCTCGTAACTGCAAAATACGTAACTTTTCAGGAGGCCCAAAAAACCAAATAAGATGTTTATTATCAATTAATTCTAATTGACATCTACGTATTTTATTCAAATGTTTTTAAAATATTTATGTATTTCAAAGCTTATACACTTGTTTTAAAAAAAAAATCCAACAAGTTTTCACGCGCCATCGCGATGTTATCACACTAACCTGACTCAAGAGAGATTTACATTTAACACCGTAAACGGCATTACAAATAACCAATCAAAATTTTTCGTGATACAAGACGGTGTTTTTCGAGCTTTTCTTTCCAAAAATCTAATAAAATAAAATTACCCAAAATTGCAGATACGAGGTTTTCACTGTAAGCCCTCGATACATAATATGCATTCTGTTGCCTTTATAATATGAGTGTGCCAAAATAGACTAGAATTTAGCCACAATGAAAGCATTGATGTTAGCCTCGCGAAGGTGTTGGTGTTAATGGAATGTTTCACAGTCCCAATGGGTCTCATCTGACAAGGCCAACCATTTCTGTGTCGGTTTCGGCCAATTTTGGTTGGAGTTTTCGGCCAAAAATGAGCCGAATGACGGTTGTGTACTCCATCTCATTAGGTTCTTGGTTCCCCATAGGCGACAGGAAAAACTGACGAGATGGAATATTTGGTCGTGGAGCTGCGACCTTAGCGGAATAAACGCAAGTGTGTTTGTCGGATATATCCGACGTATGTAGAGCTAAAAGGTTAAATAAGTATCTGTGTATCTTACCTTAAGGATGTTTCTTTAATTGACTTTGAATGCGATACTACTTAAGTGTTGTTTCTGTAGGATAGGTAACCATGTTTCTACTTATACATTTATTATAGTATTATTATATTATAGAAGGTATACTTATAAAGAGAGAGGTATATAATAAGTTTATTATTATACAATATGCGTGTCAAGTATGTTCGTAAAGTGTTAAAATAAATTAAAATAATATTTCCTATAAATTAGAAAGTTAAAAAAAAGGAATTTAAAATTAAGCGTATTTAAAACTTACCTTTCATTTGTAAATATTTAATAATAAATGTATTCTCAAATTAAATATTAATATAAACTTTTAAAAGTATTAATAAGGATAATAAAGCACATTTTTACATTAAAGACAAATGTCGAAGCACAAAGTATTAAAATTGGGGTTTCATTCAATGTTTCTTCAAGTATATTATTTATTTTAATATATTTTAATATATAAATAGGGGTTCCTTAAACTTATACAGTGGCCTCATAACTGAACTTTAAAATGTGCAATTAACTTTTTTACTGCTTTAATACTTTCCTAAGCTAATGCTATAATGTTTAAGATATCTTACAAAAATGAGTTCACAAACATGCCTTTTCTTATTGTGTATAATTATGGGACGTTCGTCTTTTCTATCGAAAATAGCTTATCCCCTCAAAAATAAATAATAAATATAGTCCGTCTAATCAAAAGCGCGACCTGAGAAAAAGAGGTTAAATCCAAAAAAAAATGCGGTATTACTAACTACTAGTAGGAGAATCATGTCTTGACACTTCATATTTTTTTTATTTTTTACTATTGCGGCTGAATAATGTTGCCAATTAAATTTAAAAAACTCCAGGTCGCGCTTTCATTACACGCACTATATTGAATTTATGCTTGATTTTTTAAATTCTGTTTTATTAGTTAAATAAATATTTATTATTCAAGGACTTTAAATTAGAAAACATTGCTTTACTTTTTTTTACATTTGTGTAACATTATGAACGAGTTACACCTCCGTCACATTTTTTTGTACTGATCGATTGTCGATAGAAATAAAGAACCAGGGACGAAACATATCTGCTATAGTCCGTCTAATGAAAACGCGACCTGTGAAAAAGAGGTTAAATCCAAAAATGTTGTTTGTGGTATTACTAACTGGTACGAGAATCATGTCTTGACATTTCATATTTTTTTGTTATTTCCTACAATTGCGGCTGAATAATATTGCCTATTAAATTAAAAAAAAACTCCAGGTCGCGCTTTCATTAGACGCACTCGATTCTCAATACCCGGCCTACTTTGAAAGTATAGGTGACGCCGAATACCGGGTTCAAAAACCGGGTTTTAAAAACACACTTATCTGGGTTGAAGATCTTGATAAGTAAGGGTATGCGGGTTATTGTAAACTCGTTACAGTTTTTATAGCCAAACAATGCGCTGGTGAATGGAAATGAAATAAAAATGTGACGAGTTTACAATAACCCGGGTATGCGATACCCTATACCTTGAAGACCGGGTATTCAGATTAGTAAGTTAATGCAGATATGTCCCATCTCTTTAAAGAATGACCCATTTCTGTATGTAAGCTTGTAAAACTTGTAAAACCCATGAGTTTGCAAAAAAGTTTGAAAAACAGTAAGCGCGAAAAATTAAAAGAAAAATTGGCCTTTTCGTTATAAAGCTAAATAATAGTTACTAAGTTATTTTACTGTGTCTGCCATAATTATAATTGTATTTATTTTATGCGAGTATTATAATTAGTGCCAATTTATATCGTTCCTAATAATTGTTTCATTGCATGAAATACTTATATTACTTCAAAAGTATAGCTAGCATGAAACTAGTATTTAATTCACTTTATTGGCTCTCTACTTTAGTAATTATATTAAATTTTGCAGTATTAAATAAAAAATAAATGTTTAAAATATAGGATAGAAATTAAAATATGAATCGTAATATATATTAAGTATTATTTTATATTATTTGATTTCAAATAACACTATACAATGGTGTTTTGTCAAACAACGTATGGACTAGCTTGCCAACTAGCACGGAAATTAATAGATTTGTTGACTTTTGGATTTCTGGATTGCTTAACATACAGTGATCTTACTACAATGCTTAATGAATGAGAGTGTTCAATAAAATTTACACCACCAGTTGGCACCACTTACCCATCAGGTCTTTCTTTTCCTTTGAAAACGTACACATGACGTTGACGTCTAACTAATGTCATTACAGTGACTTGACAGTTGCCCGGACCGGATACATCAGAGGCCACCTGGTGAACGTCATTTTCGGACACCCTCATTGATCTCTTACTTTATTATGTAATAGATTCTGAAGAAACCAACTATACCTTATCCCAGATAAGCTTGCAATAAAGTACATTGACCTTTTCCTAATATCTCTGCGATGGTACATGAAAAACAAACGTATGTCTTTATTTCCGTTTTTGAAATGAAGAATGTTAAAAAATGTAGGTAGGTCAATGACCTTTATTGCACGTTTATCTCGAATGACATTTAATTATATTTTTTAATATGTATGCATCTTTTTCTTCAGCTGAGAAATAATGTGTTTCTCAAACTTGCTTTCTATGTGAAATTGTTACAGTATTTAATTGTATGGCGTTTTTATAATAATTTTATTTTCAGCATGGTTGATTGATGTTGCTTCTCATAGATTTTGTAAATGTTTAAATTATTTTACTTACTGTCCCTTTATCCATAGACAATTATTCTGTATGTTTCTTTTTGTATCTTGTCTTGCTCCCATGGACTTAGAAATAGAACGACAATATTCCTAATTTAAATTGCCAGTTATTTTTTAAATAAAATATATAAACTAGTGCTGGACTGTGATCCCGCCTGATGGGAAGCAGTGATGCAATCGTTGATGGTGAGGCGCACTAGTTTATTAAGAGCCTATTAAGAACGCTAGTTTATTCACTCCACAATGTGTACAGAAATGTGCCAAAAAATGAGTTTTTACTAATAAAAATCTTTATAGTTTGCATTCTAACTGGCTGTCAAGACAAAGTCGTTTATTTCTACGTCCATATTTTTTGAAACCCCCTTTTATTTTTCTCCTAACCATGGGTGTTGTGTGCGTAGGGAGGCGGCTGCCCGTTGTAGCTGACATGTTGCGCGCGCGCCGACGACACGACTACGTAACGTGGCCCTAGCGGCACGCGACCAGTTCGTAGCCAGTCCGTAGCGGGGACGTAGCGGGGAGGGGCGGAGCGCGCATTAAAACTAATCCTATACTCCGTCGGTTTAGGTAGTTAACTAAATGTAAACAATCTTGGCATGTCTTTTTTATCTAAAAGTTGTCTATAAATTGTATGTAAAAATCTTTGCGACTTGGTATTTTCCTAAATCGATGTTCGCTAATAAACTAAATTTAAATAATCTTTATGTATATTATATACGACATCTTTAATATAAAAAGACATACCAAATTGTTTACCTTTAGTTAATCACCTAAACCGATAGACCATAGCTATAAGTTTGATCTTTGTAGTGCCTACCGTGTCCACTAGTTTGACGTTTCGAAATTCAAAATTTGACGTTTCGTTTTTGGGGTTGCTGTCTCAAAAAAATTAAATGAAATGTTGTCAGCGATAATTATTACTTATTGAACCTTTTTATATAATTTTAAAATGAAATATCATTGAAATGCAATGGAATGTGATAAAAGTTGTGGCAAAGTAAAATATTTTTGGAGGATGTATACAATTTAACGTATTTATTTTATACGTGCTCAATATTTAAAACGAAAGTATTTTTGGGTTCCTATGAAATAATGTTGTTTTGTTTTGATAATAAATTATTGTAATATCAACTAGTGGACACAAACTTATCGGCTTGTTTGAAGCTTCTGTGGAAAACCTGCATGAGATGTTTGTATGATCCCCATTTTATTAATTAATTCTTTTTTATTTGAGGTAAACAGCAAATTAGCGTATTTATAGTTTTTGTCAGGGGAGATGCTGTCCCCTCACAGGCCTGATTTTTGTGGTTATCAGTATTTTGGCGTCCATCATCAAAACAGTAACTGTTCCATTTCGAATCATTAGCCCAACGTTCTAGGGTGGGTGGCTAGACCATACTAGGGTGGACACTGTCCACTGCCCCCCCGTTCGCCCATATACGCCTGTTCAAATCTGCAAGGTGATGTTTTCATCCCAATTCTTGCGAATGCATAATTCTGTGTATTTGAATCGAAATAAATCTTCATTGACTGTTTAATAGGAAGTTTGATAACGTTTTTACTCACTAGCAAAGTGAGAAAGCAAAGCTGAGGAGAATCATTTTAACGATTTCGTTCTCGTGAACATCTGTTATAATGGACGCTAAGAAAAGTCGAGTAAGTCGTGTCCTTCCTCGGGGTTCAAGCTTACTGCGTACCAAATTTTATCAAAATCAGTTCAGTATTTTAACCGTGAAAGCGCTACATTAATTTCATCATTATCATCATCTCAGCCGAAAGACGTCCACTGCTGGACATAGGCCTCCCCTAAGCGTCGCCACAACGACCGGTCCTGTGCGTCTCGCATCCATCGGATGCCTGCGACCCTCGCCAGGTCGTCGGTTCACCTTGTGGGAGGCTTTCCAACGCCTTCTTACATTAATATAGAAACAGGGAAATATACTACTGTTCTTCATAGCAACAAGCTAAACCTATCTTAGGCAGGTATTCCACAGAGATACATCCAGCCACCGCTGCGGCTCAGAACCAGCTTAGCTTCATTTCTGACCGTAGTTGCGCTTCGATACTTAGTGAAACAGCCTTATTCTGCCTAATTATGCTCCATTTACAATAAGATTACACATTTAAAAAAATGTTTTACTTTCTGTTCAACCGATTTTGACTTCCATTCCGTAGACATAAGGATGACATTAAAAGCACAAAGAGTTGTTACAATACCAACTATTTACTGCAGCCGTCGTTTGTCATGCCACCAACGCAATAAAAGTCAAAATCGGTTGAATGGACGGTAAAAAAAGTTTGTTAAATATCTAATCTTATTGCAAATGCAGTATAGATCAGTTGTTATGCCTTGTAAAACGACTATGCGACTCTGCTATTTTCAACTCTGTTCAGTAGCTCTTAAAGTCCATATTTGGCAATCAAAAAATCACTTATGCGTATGAGAAGAAAATAGAAAGTCAAAATGAACTCTATTTTAAATGGGTTAAAGTTCATATTTTGCTATCAGGTATTCAACGCTTATTAAGTGAAAATTAACTGTAAAATAGCTTCTATAGGCTATTAAAACATTTTTTTTGGGAGAAAAAAATACTTAAAAGAGAAAGTGAACCCTACTAACTGACTTTAAAGTCTTATTTAGTAACCACAATAATGTAAGCGCAAAAAAAACTCAAAGAAAATGTGCTTCTATTTAGTGGTGCGTTAAGTCTATATTTGAAAATCAAATTATCACATCTCTCTTTGAACAGAGCGGCACTTTCGTTTTTCCTATACTTACGGCTAGTTTTTTCATCAAAAACTAAAACTATCAGTAAAACGATTAACATTTACTTGACCATAGCTGTCATAATGGCAAATGTGTTTCTTCATCCAAATAACAGCTAAACTAAAAGTCAAAAGAGTTGCCGCTACGCAAACGTCTTAATTACACCAAAAACACGTGGGGAGCTTTTTTTACTCATGACAACATCGCAACATCACTGTCCAGTAGTGTCATAAGTCAAATGTCATTTGTTGTTTAGGGTGAAGGCGGGATATATATTGCTAGCTAGTTTAATCCTTTAAATATTTTTGGACCTATTTTTAAAATTCTAAAAGCATTTGTGGTTTTAGAATTTTAACCCCCCATGGTATTTCTGTCCATTTCCTCGAAAGTTGACTGTAATTCCTCTGTATTCCATACTCTAACTCGAACATACTCTCATCCACCAGTCCACCCCGGGCCCACGTGGTGGATCATTCCTCTCCTAGAGAGCAGACTTGAGTCCCAGCAGTGGGATTATTATAAGGCTGATAATGCTAATGCAAAATGCTACTCGAACTCGCACTCCTTCCTTTCTTTTATATATTCATGGCATGGTTCTGCTACATTCGTACATATTACAAATAAAAAAGGGGGCAAGTGTGAGTCGGACTCGCGCACTGAGGGTTCCGTTTCTGTTTGTAATTTTTTGATAACAAGGCATCTATGCCACCGGGGCATTTATTCCCGCCTTTACCCTATTTCTTAAAAAAAAAACTTTAAAATAAAATGTGTTTGAACGCATCCATAATGAACGCAGTGAAGTCAATACAATTTTGTCAAAATGACAGTGACTATAGCTTTAACAGCCCCTCAATGAGCAGTAACAGTCAAACCAACGGTTGAAATTGTGAAGAAACGAATTTAATCGTTATTATTACTTTATGTCGTTACTTTGGCTGTTACCTTTGATGAAAAAACTGGCCGTTAAACTAGATATTACTTAACCTTAGCCTTAGCATGTGTTTAGGCTTATTGTGTACTTCTCTTTATAATTTAAGTAGCAGCATTTTGTGTATTAACCTAAGTTATGAACTAAGCTGTCGATAAAGTGAAAGCTACGGTCGATCGAAGCGATATTGTCGCTAGATGGCGTTGTACTCAGCAGTTTTACTTACGCTTAACGCTGTATGTATTTAAAAATATGAACAGTCAAGATTAAGTGGATATTAAGGCAATCATTTCACTAAGTTTAACATAGTTGAATACCCGATTTCAGCGAATACAATTTCTTTGACTTAATAATGCATCCAAACACACAAAAAAAGACACAAGAAAAAAATAGTTTTTTTCTATCAATTAGCCAGCTTTCAGACAGGACGTCTGTATCCCCTTATTTAAAATTTAAAAAAATTAAAAACCCCCGACTACTCTCCACCTCTCAGGTCCCGATGGCCTTGAAGACCTGAACCGATTTCCACCAAACATAGCTAAGAGCACTCTCGACTGATATACCTTTCAAACAAAAAAAAAACTTATTCAAATCGGATCATCCGTTTGGGAGCTACGATGCCACAGACAGACACATATACATCTATACACACAGACACGTCAAACTTATAACACCCCGTCGTTTTTGCGTCGGGGGTTAAAAATGAAAGAAAATAATAAAATTTGAGTTCTGTGCCATCTAGTGAGCGGTCCGTAGCGTTCACCCTAATGACAGCTAAGTTTTCATACTACCCACTGAAGCAGTGGTATTGCAGAGAAGTGTGCTTAAGTTATATGAAACATAGTGTTGTTTGATGAATACTATGCTTAGATTCTTTCTTTTGGATGCATGTTAATACAATCTTTGAGTGTTTAGAATGGGATGCAACCTTGTCACAGTAAGGGTCAACTCACATTGACAAGTAAAGTGATGCAGTCATACAATATAGTATTTTACGTACTACACAACAAGGTACACAATTTATTGAAAAAATTCGAAAAGAGAAATACGATCAATTTCAAATATTTGATATAAAACGAATTCAAAAGATTTTTTCTTCTATTTGGATTTGCACGGTTTGTTCTTCCAGGAGTTGTATTCGAATTATCTTTTCGAAACTTAAATTTATTCTAATTTTCAAAAAGTGTGTCTAACCTAACCCAACCCATACTTAAAAATAGTCCAAATACGATGTTGAAACGTGAATTACCTTATTCGTCAATGCGTAATTTTATAAGGACTATCCCATTCGGATACTATAAAGATTGTAACTTTCCCTATCTACTTAAAGCATGGAGTCTTTTATCTTATTGTAATTTAGTTCAATTTTAGATTTCCGGCTAGTGATTTTGCTAAAAAAATAAGTTCAAAATAAATAGGTATTTATATTTTATTACAAACAGGTTACAAACAATTTTATGTACAAAATATGATACAGTTTATTGCTTTGAATGATACAATTATTCTACAAATTATAATTAATATGATAATTTAGTATCTAGATTCGGTTTTAAATATTTATTTCTATAAGAAAATATAAATTAAAAGCATTACTTAGTTATTGTGATTTATTTTTGAGAAAAATTTAAATATTTTAGTTATGCATATAAAATGTGTACTTAATTTTAGCGATCTGATTATTTTAAAATGTAGCCTAGTCAGTGTCAATAAAAAGTTTATGACATGAGATGTACAGTCAGAGAAATTGTTTGTTTATCACTTTTTATTTAAAAAAATCCTTGGGAAGACAGCACTGTAAGTAAGAGTTCTATGTGCTAAACCAGGATTTGGATTGCTTGTATGTTAAATTTCATCCAAATCTGTTCAGCCGTTTGAGCGTGAAGAAGTAACAATCTTTCCTTTATGTTATATCTCAAAAGTTATTAACAATTAATTTCTCAGACTTTCTACTGACCAGTCTATTAAATATACTTTTCAAAAATGGATAGTAAGGCCTACTATCTACGGACAAAGCTCTGTCGACGAAGCGGCAACATGGTGCGTCGCGTTGTGTCGATGTAGCTTCGAAAGTCTTTCATAGTTTTCTATGTAAGCTTCACTTTAAGGCGCAGCTGGCCTTTCTTGAGGAGCTGGGGTGGATCGAATGACACATTTATCCCACCCGTACGCAAAATACGCGCTTTAGAGCAATAGCGCACTAGCGGCCAGGTCACGGCGGCCATCGAGATACATACATTAGTATGAAATCGCCATAGCGCGCGCGAACATGGTCGCACGCGGTCCGCGGCCACACTAAGCAGCCGCAACCTGACCGCTAGTGCGCTATTGCTCTTAGTCGTAGAGTTGCGGATACCAGCCCGTTATACCACACCACACGCCTTCACGCAGGTGTATACTAGGCGTATAATGATGAATACGCGTCTATGAAGCTACGCGTCCGTGGACGGTAAGCCTTACTTTGCAAAAAAATCGTAAGGTTGCCACTTCCAAATTATTTACTTGTCATTTAGATGTACTTACTGGCTAGGGCTTAATTCCTGTTCCTTGGTTTTTTAAATGTTTAGTTTTAAGGTTCGTGAGTTCTAAATATTATTTATTATTCTGATTTTTGTGATGCTGTATAAAAAAGTAATGGAAATTAAAACTATTAAAATCATTAACATTTTAAATTATTTGCTTTGCCTTTAACATTCGATATTTTATATTAAAAATTGGTTTTAGGATCGAGGAATAATCGATGAATCGCTAGCGGTTTTGCAAAGCAATGGCTTTAAGAGAAACGGTAGTTTCAGCTAAATTACATTTCTTTTTTTAGTTTAATTTTAGTCAATTGAAAGCCCAAAAAGGTTATTTGTTCTAATTCATTAATAGAATTGATTTTAGTAGTTTTTCAACCATTTCATCTTTCCTCAAAAATATAATAATTTAAAGATTAATTTAGAGGAAATAAAATAATTGTTTTTCTATAGCATCTTAGCAGTATACCTTACATTCTCAAGTTTTTAGTTATTTAGTATTAGTCTTATTCTAGTTGTATTTAAAAATGTACGTTTAATGGTACCGCATAGCTGAGCTTTGTATTAGTATGTTTTTAGCTGCAGTAACTTAATATCCATTTGTGGTCTAAACGTGACAATTTCATACATAAAATACGTTTCTGTAGCAGTAACTATCCAAGTTGTCTACGACAATGATATTATTACATGGTAAAAGCTCAGATATATTAGGGGATAAAATCTCCCACAACATGACACGCAAATCTCAATCTACAAGTCGCTGCAACGTTGCCTATTGTCCCGCAAATTGACCTCCAACATTTTGCAGCGCGTGAATGACTCGGAACGAGTTGTTGGATAATTTTTTGTTGATTTGAATTTGTTTTTGTCTTGCGCGTCATGTTAAGGGACAGTTTGTCTCCTAATGTATATGAAGGCTTTACTGACAGGCACAGGCGCGGAAAATACATGTCGTCGTCTAAAAGTGTTAAACTGCTAACTCCCTTTTAGCTAAAAGGTATGTTTTAATTGTAAACTTAAAAAATGCATTTAAAGTGCAAAGATTTTTCCTTGTTAGTATGAAATTGAAACGTTTGTAGACAGCGGCATTTAATTAATTAGATAAGATTTTAAATATAGATAAAAGAAAAATTAAAAGTAAATGCACACGATAAAACATTCTTAAAATCTTGTAACATCGAAAGTTGTCACTAAGTGAAAGTTAGTGAAGTCAATATGTATAATTAATTAATTTATGTTTGATTTTTGTACAAGATTTTTTATTATATAAACTTAATTTGATAGATGTAAAAAACTTATGTCATTGATTTTGAACTATCAACTGAAATGTGGATGAAAATTGCTTTTATAGTAAAATAGAATTAGTAGATACTGATCACATACAACCATGTAGTAAAAATAACGTGTATAAATAATGTTTCTTTTCAATAATTGTATTGTTGACGACAAGGCAGTGACTTAATTGCACAATCCACCTGCTGCGGTTTTCGCGATCGATTATAATTTGGGTGTCTTCAAGGCTAGAGTGAATAGGCTCTTGATAAACTAGCGCGCCTCACCATCTACGATTGCATCACTGCTTACCATCAGGTGGGATCGCAGTCAAGCACTAGTTTATAACAATAAAAAAAACATAGGATATTATAATTTTACTAACATCTTTGTCCGTTGAAACATTTCTCCATTCAAACTTTGGATCCCATTTCATCCCTTTAAATGGTGGATTTTGGAAATATCCTTTCTTGTATACAAAAAGTATACATCATAAAGGGAACTTGCAATATTTCAGTGTTTAGAGTTTGGGCTAGGCGTTGGTGAGTCAGGACTATACCTTTTATATTTACTTTTAAATTCGATATTGGCTTCTATACAAGACCATGACGCTCAATATGTTAAAGAAATCTCAACATAGTAACAAATTAGTTTTTTTTATCAATTTCGATGTTTACAAGACTTCCTACTGATTTTTATCGACAGATTACACGTTAGATAAAAAGAAACACAAATTATCTTTGTTTCTGCAGAATTTTGTAAGATATCGGTTAATTTATGGCTTGGTAACCAGAACAAATGTTTAGTTAAGTATGCTACTAGATCTAATCAGTTAAAAACATGAGATTAAAATCGTCGCCTTGTCGTTAACCATACTTTCACAGAAACACTGTTTTCACTGATAGTAATATTGCTTGGAAAACTTTACCAATGAATGTATAACGCTTACTTACATCATAATAAAATGGTTTATTTATTTACATTTTTGTTTCATTCAAAATCACATTGTAAACGTTCGTTTTACAACAGTAGGTACCTATATAAAAAATAACAACTTATACAAAAAAAATGTTTTGAAACTACTGAAGTATAGGTATGAGTGTAGGTCAAGAAAACTCGAGCCAAGTACAACTCGCGAGGAAAGGGGTCTGATTATTAGGTTCGGTTCAGTCTTACGGGTTTTCTGTAATTTAGGAGTTCTTAGATTCAACAATTTAACATGGTACAGTTTAAAAAACTGAACTGATTTGAACCCCATAAGTGACCTATATGTTAAATATTCATATGTTTAGGTCACAGATATTCATGTGTACTAAATTTCAATTAAATCAGTTCAGTAGATTCTCAGCTAATTGACAGTGACAGACGTACATACACATACAGGCATACCACACAAATGAGGGATCCGTAAAGCCTCAGGGTTTTTGTTTTCGAAATCGCCTAATGATTATTAAGTGTGCGTTACCCCAGCAGGAAAGTATCTCCTAGAGATATATGAGTAGAACGTATAGTTTGTGCCTTATCTGGTGTAAATGTGCCCCCACATAAAAAATGTGTGCCCCCTGTCGTTTTGGAAAAAAAACGGAAAAACGATTCCTGCTGGGGTAACGTTTTTCTAGCAGGAAAATTCTAAACGAGTGATCGGAGAGAGAAAAATTGTGCATGGCCAGAGAGCTTATATGTGTGCCACTATGTGCCCCCAAAAATAAAATCTGTGCCCCTTCAGATTTTCGAGATATTGCGTTTCCTGCTGCAGTAACGTTTTGATGAATCGTATATCTCTAAAACCATTGCATGTGCCCCTGTAGAATAAACATACACGAGTAGCTCCTAATGTGTGCCCCTGTGTGCCCCAATTAGATTTAAGAAAATATTTATAGTTTTCAAGTTATCGCGGTTTTATGAAAACCCGAAAAAACATCGCAGCGCCTAAATGAGACAAGGCATAAGTTCGCTGAAAACTGTATTCGGTCCTTCTTGACGCTAATAATAACCATACAAAGTTTCAAAACGCTTCATGCATGCGTTTTTGAATAATCTTGCTAAAAGTCAAGACGATAGTGTCATAACTTTGACGGCAAAATACAAGGAACTGGCTAAATTTCAGATGTGTAGGTGTAAACCAAAATCATGTGCCTTTAGTCAAAAATATACGGTGAAAATATTGAGCTTGGAATGTTTCGCATTAAGTAAATATAAACAAAAAACCAAATTAAGTAAACAACGGCTGGTTATCCGACCAAATTTAAGTGACTACTAAAAAGCGACGGATTCATACATATCGATGACCTTCTTTATTTTACTCACTAACCGGTTGACACGTGTTGTGCCTGAGTACACTGAAGTAGAAAAGTAATAAATAATAAAATAAAGTTGTTATTGGATTATGTTCTACTAGCCGTTTCTATGACCTTACACATGATTAAGTACATTATAAATAATAGACTAAGTGCTATTCTAAGGTAAGCTATCTTCTCCATTCTAAATTTCCTTAAATTACATCCAGTAATATATGTGTGAACGAAAGAATTACATCCAGATATTTGCCATTTGCTAGGTCTTTGACCAAAAATTTGATTGGTCCCGATGTTTAAAAAACATATAGTTCATGAAATGTATGATGAATACCTACTACTACTAAAAAGAGTTGGTGCTTTTTGTATAAAAATAAAAAGCTCGTGTTTGTCTTTTTAAATATATATATTTATTGATGAGCCGTAGGTTAGATAAATTAACAGTAAGTTTTTCACCATTTTAAGGGGAATGAAATTTGATCTGTGATTTGATAATTATTACTACAATTATTGCTAATTACTTTAAGAATTAAAATTAAGGGAAGAATAGTACATTATGATACAAGTGTGTAATGTGGGTGGTTACCGTCGCGGTGGTATTAAGACCCGAGCCGTGCGAGGGTCTTAAGAGAACCAAGAACGGTAACCACCGATTACTCACGTATATCATACGACGTTTTTCGACACACTTGTGAAGAAAATAAATTAAAAATCTACTTTATTTAGTAGGTATATGAAAAGTTTATTTAAAGAAACAGTTCGTAAATGTGCAGTCAGTAAAGTTATAATTAACTATTTTTGACTGTATAGTGGTCCTATGACTTAGATTTTCTACTTGAAGGCGTATAGCATAAATCATTTTCATAAATAGTTGTTGTAGACATTTTTGTAAAATCTGTATTAGTATTTAGTATGTTATTTTTAAATATGGCGGCTAAAAAAACTACATACTTTTCTTAAACGCGCGCATGCGCGAAAAATGGCGGCCATAGACTAGCTACTCTAGCTCTTGGTTTAGAAAAAATAAGAATGAGGTTGCATATAAACAGAAAATACAAATTTGATGGAAGATTTAATTAAATAAATATGTAAAATTTTAAACAGTTTGTTTAAACACGAAATTGCATGAAATAAGTAAGTAAAACACTAATTCATGCTATTTAACGGAATAACAAACTTTATTCTTTTTTGTCTTAAAACTCTTTTTGACAAAAAGAGGTTAAATGAATAGGTTTTAACTACATTACCGCACATGTGCATAATAGTAATCAAAATGTCACAGGTTGGTAACGAGCCCCTTTATATACCTAAGTACAGTGCAATAACAGCCACTTTATGAGCAAGTGTGTCGAAAAAATAATAATTTCCACATCAACAAGCTGTTTCATTAATATAGTCAACAGTTCACAAGGTGCATTTAATATATTTTTTAATTAGCCCCCAAAACTTTTGAACGCAACTGTACGGACAACAGCTTAGGTATAATACGTCCAATAAAGAAGGCCATCGATATGTATGAATCCGTCGCTTTTTAGTAGTCACTCAAATTTGGTCGGATAACCAGCCGTTGTTTACTTAATTTGGTTTTTTGTTTATATTTACTTAATGCGAAACATTCCAAGCTCAATATTTTCACCGTATATTTTTGACTAAAGGCACATGATTTTGGTTTACACCTACACATCTGAAATTTAGCCATTTCCTTGTATTTTGCCGTCAAAGTTATGACACTATCGTCTTGACTTTTAGCAAGATTATTCAAAAACGCATGCATGAAGCGTTTTGAAACTTTGTATGGTTATTATTAGCGTCAAGAAGGACCGAATACAGTTTTCAGCGAACTTATGCCTTGTCTCATTTAGGCGCTGCGATGTTTTTTCGGGTTTTCATAAAACCGCGATAACTTGAAAACTATAAATATTTTCTTAAATCTAATTGGGGCACACAGGGGCACACATTAGGAGCTACTCGTGTATGTTTATTCTACAGGGGCACATGCAATGGTTTTAGAGATATACGATTCATCAAAACGTTACTGCAGCAGGAAACGCAATATCTCGAAAATCTGAAGGGGCACAGATTTTATTTTTGGGGGCACATAGTGGCACACATATAAGCTCTCTGGCCATGCACAATTTTTCTCTCTCCGATCACTCGTTTAGAATTTTCCTGCTAGAAAAACGTTACCCCAGCAGGAATCGTTTTTCCGTTTTTTTTCCAAAACGACAGGGGGCACACATTTTTTATGTGGGGGCACATTTACACCAGATAAGGCACAAACTATACGTTCTACTCATATATCTCTAGGAGATACTTTCCTGCTGGGGTAACGCACACGATTATTAAAATATGAATTAAAATAATTAAACTAAGATGGCTATGATTTATGAATGTTAATAATATTAGACTAGGAACAGAGTATAATAGGTTTATCTAAATTGAGTCATCACCATTTTAGCCTAAAGAAAATTCTTCGATTTAGGGCTCATTATATCGAGGCGCGCTAGCCTAATATAAATTTTAGAACTTAACATTAAAAAATAATGGCATACAATATGTATATAATACTAAAATTAAACAATTTGATATTGATTTTATGTGACATCCGTAGACAATAAGTCTATGTTTTTAGACATGGATGGTCAGATATTCAGGATTAGTAACATAACTTATTTCAATAAATTAGTAGTAAGATAGAGGTATAAATACGAAAATTACAAATACAGCAGTCAATTCCATCCTGATACAACAAATGATTAATTTTCATAATGCTAGTTTTTAAAAAAAATGCAACCAATAGTATGTAATAATAATATCAAAATGTTTAAGATTTTTTTTATAAAATAATTCCATTACAATGGTCACAATCATACTGAATGGCTATTTTAAATGCTTGGGAACAAAAATATTTCTTGCAGTAAAAAAAAAAATACCGAGATTAGTTGGAATGGTCCATCATAGACAAATGGGACTGAGTTTGCCCTAACCAGGTAAGCACCTTTCTGTCATAGAAGTTATCAGTTGCACAGGCCACTATAAAACCTGCATGGTGGAGAATGAGATAGCAACTCATTTGCTTCCAGGTGCCCAGGATTTGGATACAGGACAAAGTAGGTATTGGGGTGCAGTTTATAAATTGATAACACCAGGCCACTGCTGGCCTTGAGGTGGATCTAATGGAATAAATATTCCACCCATATGCTAAAAAAGACACATTGGATGTCTAAATCTAATGTGTCTTCAAGATGTGTTTCAAATATCAGCCCGATGCACACTTCATAATAGTAAATGTGATGATATTGCTCAATCAATTGTCCATTGAGCAGTGATGACTAGGGGTAATGGCCCCGACTTACAAGTTCACACCCAGCCAGGCACATTATGTACCTAACTTATTTCATTACCACTGCTCTCAAAACTCTAAAGGAACACATTGTGAAGAAACTGGCATGTCCTAGAACCATAAATTCAAAGACATGTGGCATCCGCACTGGGCCCGCATGATGGCCCACACAGCCTCTCCTAAAGAGGAGCCCTGAATCCCATCAGTGGGAACATTATAAGGCTGATTATCCTTAAACTAATTGTCTATTAGTCAATTTCAACCAATCATTTCTTCCCAGCATTCTTCTTAACAACCGGCTTCACAGGTTCCGGACATTGACACCAAGGAGTCCGACTCTTATCACAAAGGAGTTCCACATTCAACACGGTGACATTTAACCCGTCCACCGCTACCGTGTGGGTGTTGAGAAGGTTGTATTGCACGTCATGCAAGCCTGTTTGGTGGTCACGACGGCGGGTGACATCGCGTTGGTTGAAGCACTTGCGCATGTCGCGCTTTCGATAGGTCTTGTCGTGGATATGTCTGGAATAAATAAATTATCATGAGTGGCAAGCCCTAAAGCATAGAGTCCCAGCAGGGGCGGTACTGCACCCTAGTGGACGCTGGAGCGGTTCGGGCGGTACATGAAAAATAGTTAATTACTCAGATACCCGCGAAACGAGACACAATAGTAAAACAATAACAGCGCGGTCTCATAGGACCGGTTGGGGATTCAAACGTTAATAAATGCGACAATCAACCACAACTACTAGTAGTATGATTACAGAGAGAAAAAAAAAGAACCAAAAAAAAGTAAATGGAAATTGATTAATGGTTTGATAGAATTTCTTATTTGTGATTATTATACATAGTGGACAGATAAAATAGGTATCAAATAAATATTATATAAAGGGGGCATCGAAATTTTGTTTTCTTGTAAAGGGGCAGAAGTTCATAAAAGGTTGGGAAACTATGACCTAGAGAGAACACAGACATTTTAACGTTTGAATCCCCAACCGGTCCTATGAGACCGCGCTGTTATTGTTTTACTATTGTGTCTCGTTTCGCGGGTATCTGAGTAATTATAGTCCACTAGATGCTGTCAGCGGTTTCACCCCTGGTATAACAAATATCTCAACTGAACATACTCCTGAGATAAAAATGCCCTATGTGATATTCCAGGACATGGTCTATTTGTGTAACAAGTTTCATCTAATTCTATTCAGCCATTAATTCATGAATCCCCGAACGGTTGCATGAGACAGTGCTGTTATTGTTTTACTATTGTTTTGCAGGTATTTATTTCTTTATTTTTTATATGCTTTATTGTAAGTACACCATTAATACAATAACATATACTAACTTTCGTAATATTAGTGTGATAATTATTATAGTTGGTTTAGCTTCATGTATTGGAATGAATATAAATTCTTAGTAAATAAATTGGCAATTATTAGCCAAAGACATGTCGAAAAAATAAAGAGAAATATTAACCTACCACATACCCGCAAAACGAGACACAATAGTAAAACAATAACAGCGCGGTCTCATAGGACCGGTCGGGGATTCATGAATTAAAGAAAAAATTATAATCATGAAACTCACCTAAAAGTATTATCAATCCCTGTAGTAATATTGCTTGGTCTCATCACAGTCAGTTTAGCATCTTTCAGCCTCACATAGAACTCATCATCTTCCAGGCCCCAGCCCCAGTAGTTATTAGACATGCCGTTCACCAGCTCATAATGTTCTCTCTTCACCAACAAAATGCCACCAATAAAAGTATCATAGTGGTACTTAGGGTGCGTTTGTGGTGATGATATGTGTACAGGCCCCGCAGCAGGGTAATCATACTTTAAATTGTTATTCAAAGGCAGCAAGTCCACATCATGCATCGCTATATAATCATAGTCCTTCTGCGAATATTTAAACCCCACATTTATCAACGAAGCCCTATTAAAACGATTATTGTCCTTTTGCTGCACTATGAATATGTGAAATGGTATTTTCTGGCGATTCAAGAAGCTGTACATGTGTGGGACGAATTCTAGAAGCTCTTCGAAGCGGTCCCGGAAAGGTACGAGCACCGCAAGACGCTTTTTCGGAAGTTCCTTCGATGTTATTCGTTGTCGGATTGGGTTAGGTAAGGCCTCTTTTTCTGTGGGAATTATTGCAGCTTTTGGTTAAAAGTTACTTTATATATAAGCTACATATAGTGTATTTTATGTTTAAGTATAAAAACTTACCGTATCGAATAGGTAAAGCTGCCAAATAACAACCCATTACAAAAGTTAATACCAAACACAGACCGAGACATTTCGACGCGGTCAATCTGTAACCCATCACATTAATCCTTTGACCCATTTATACTTATTGTCAAATATATACAGGTATATTCTTTAAGCACATTATTTTGACGCGGACATTATAATTTAATTAATAAATTGTTTAATCGGTGAACTGTATTGTTATCGTTGGAATTATGACAAGTTTGACATTGACACTGTCTGACTGTCATGGAAACGTCAGAGTGCAAACGGACGCTACGTTTACGTTCACGAAGCAAAACATTTGAGATAGAATTATTATAATTAATTATGCAGATAACTTTTATAATATCAAACATTTATTTAAAAATAAATCATTTTATTACATTTAACGTAGATTGTATTTATTTTTTTGTAAGAAAGTTCTATGTTAGGTAAAAATTCCATAAGTTGTGGTTCAAACTGGAAAGTCATAAATCTCAATATATTTGCTATCAATAAAGGTAGTCATTGTAACAGATTAGATAGTAAACAGTTGTTTCACAAATAGTTTCAGTTGTTAGCATGATAGATACTGGATTATCTAATTGGCAAACACGGTCTAATCTGATACTAGTTGTCGCCAAAAATTGCAAATCCATGTTGGATTATAAAACATGGAGTAGGTTAGTTGTAACTAAGAACTCTGATCTTTTACGAAAAGAGCAAGGTTATTATAAGACTTTGGAATTATACGAAGTTTCTTGTGTGGGTAATGTGTTTGCGGAGCGCTATGCTAAATACTTAATAACAGCCGCAAGGGTACATATTCCTCAGCACGGTCGGACGGTCGGAGCGTATTGGGGCCATGGGTTGTGTGAAAGAGAACTCTAGGGCCCTGGAACGAAGGTAAAGAAGGAACATAGAAATGGGTTTTAGTCAATAAAAGTCTGACACGCCCTCCCACTTCGCCCGAGAGCGGGAGGAGTCATTGGATGATTTCGAACCGAAAAATAAAGTCTTTAGCGAATAGCGTCGTCCAGTTTTCCAGTGAACTTGAAATAAAACCCTTAAATCGTTGAGCAACTTGCAACATTTATTAATCACTGGAAGTGAAGGCGCTGTCAGAACTAAACTAAACCATAAACCCCATCGCTGATTCTATCATCGACTATCTTTGGCATGGCGGTCCCACAGATAACAAAATATGTGAGACGCCACAAGTCCATATCCAATGTTTTTAAAGGCTTGGGCACACCAAAAGCAGGACAAGCGCAGCACCTTAGCAGGGCAGGGCAGTTGCGCCGCGGTTGATGTCACACCAGAAACGTGAGCAGTCAGAATGCAGTTTGAATGCGGGCCTGCTTTGTAACTGCGTTATGTGTGTCGTATCGATAGCCACACTCAGTACACTTCAAGATGTTGAACGGTTCTGACTCTGACGAAGAGGAGCTATTGTTGCTTCTAGCTTTAAGTAAAAAAAAAAGACTATGGGTTCACGATGTAAATAAGAGAAGAGAAGAATATGGGGAGTACCAGCGTTTATGTCGGGAATTAGAATCTTTTGAAGATAGGTTCTATACTTATTTTCGGATGTCGAAGAGTTCTTTTGAAGAATTGCATAAAATGATACGATTGAAAATAATGAAAACATTTATATTTCCTCACCAACTCAATCAATTTTTCATTCGTTTCCATGATAAAGTTGTAAAAAATCACAACCGTTTAAGGCTTGGGCACACCAAAAGCAGTTGCAGTGCGGTAGCAGTGCGTCTCCGTTAGAAAATAATGTAGTTATATGAGGGATGACACACTGAACAAACGCGGGCCCGCTGATCCTACCTGCTCCGCCACTGCACCGCGCACGCACTGCTCTTCTACAAAACTTTTGGACGGGAGCAGCGCAGGCGCGGGGCGGTGGCAGCGCGGGCGCGGGGCGGCCGCAGTGAGTACACGTTGTATTACTACGTCCGCCATATTGACTAGTCACACCAAAGTAGTTGCGCGGGACAGACGCAGCGCGGGTCGTAAACGGTTGTGATTTTTTACAACTTTATCATGGAAACGAATGAAAAATTGATTGAGTTGGTGAGGATATATAAATGTTTCTATGATTTAAAGGATAAATATTATAGAAATACGGTTTAAGATTCTAATTCCCGACATAGACGACGGTACTCCCCATATTCTTCTCTTCTCTTATTAAAGGCTTGGGCACACCAAAAGCAGGACAAGCGCAGCACCTTAGCAGGGCAGGGCAGTTGCGCCGCGGTTGATGTCACACCAGAAACGTGAGCAGTCAGAAAGCAGTTTGAATGCGGGCCTGCTTTGTAACTGCGTTATGTGTGTCGTATCGATAGCCACACTCAGTACACTTCAAGATGTTAAACGGTTCTGACTCTGACGAAGAGGAGCTATTGTTGCTTCTAGCTTAAAGTAAAAAAAAAAGACTATGGGTTCACGATGTAAATAAGAGAAGAGAAGAATATGGGGAGTACCATCGTCTATGTCGGGAATTAGTCGCATCTTGTAAACCGTATTTCTATAATATTTATCCTTAAAATCATATAAACATTTATATTTCCTCACCAACTCAATCAATTTTTCATTCGTTTCCATGATAAAGTTGTAAAAAATCACAACCGTTTACGACCCGCGCTGCGTCTGTCCCGCGCAACTACTTTGGTGTGACTAGTCAATATGGCGGACGTAGTAATACAACGTGTACTCACTGCGGCCGCCCCGCGCCCGCGCTGCCACCGCCCCGCGCCTGCGCTGCTCCCGTTCAAAAGTTTTGTAGAAGAGCAGTGCGTGCGCGGTGCAGTGGCGGAGCAGGTAGGATCAGCGGGCCCGCGTTTGTTCAGTGTGTCATCCCTCATATAACTACATTATTTTCTAACGGAGACGCACTGCTACCGCACTGCAACTGCTTTTGGTGTGCCCAAGCCTTTACATCGTGAACCCATAGTCTTTTTTTTTTACTTAAAGCTAGAAGCAACAATAGCTCCTCTTTGTCAGAGTCAGAACCGTTCAACATCTTGAAGTGTACTGAGTGTGGCTATCTATACGACACACATAACGCAGTTACAAAGCAGGCCCGCATTCAAACTGCTTTCTGACTGCACACGTTTCTGGTGTGACATCAACCGCGGCGCAACTGCCCTGCCCTGCTAAGGTGCTGCGCTTGTCCTGCTTTTGGTGTGCCCAAGCCTTTACGACCCGCGCTGCGTCTGTCCCGCGCAACTACTTTGGTGTGACTAGTCAATATGGCGGACGTAGTAATACAACGTGTACTCACTGCGGCCGCCCCGCGCCCGCGCTGCCACCGCCCCGCGCCTGCGCTGCTCCCGTCCAAAAGTTTTGTAGAAGAGCAGTGCGTGCGCGGTGCAGTGGCGGAGCAGGTAGGATCAGCGGGCCCGCGTTTGTTCAGTGTGTCATCCCTCATATAACTACATTATTTTCTAACGGAGACGCACTGCTACCGCACTGCAACTGCTTTTGGTGTGCCCAAGCCTTTAAGCTTTGCTTGTGGAATCTGTCTATGGATGGGTAACTATTTATCCTACAATGGAAACTTCTTCGTTTGCCCTATGGTAGATAGTTAGAATCACGAAAATGTAACACCTTTCTTACAAAGGTGCATCGTTACAACAAAAAAAAAATGATTAAAAGTTTGTCCTTTAAATCACAAAGTCAAGGTTTCTTTCTTAAGTATATGTGTGTGTTATGAATCTATTCAGTCTTTAGGTAAATGTTTTTTTGTTGGAAGGGGAATCATCAGAATGACTTCTCCCGCTCTAGGGCGGAGTGGGTGGGCGTGTCAGACTGACTAAACTCCACCCCGTTCCTTCGTTCTGGGGACACGGGCTTACCGTTCGGGATATCCGTGACTCACGGATATCCCGAACGGCGTGACCCCAGATTCAGCCTATACCTAGGTTTTTTTTTAAGTATGGAATCATCAGAATGACTTCTTCTTGTTTTACTGACTAAACTACTTGCCTTAATGCCTAGTTCGCACTCAGCTAGTAATTTAGTTTAGTAACGAGCAGTGGCGAAGTGTGGGTTTTCTTAATAGGTAATCCGGACCAAAAAAAGCTTACCTTGCTCGAGTGTGATGCGTGAATTCCAGTAACTATAGCTGTGGCCCTGTGGCTGACTTCAAAATCTTGTACTCATTAATTGGCTTTTGCTCACTGGGGTTGAATTTGAGAAGCATGTTGCTATGAAATGTGATGAAATTAGGATAGAAAATACCCTCCTCTATATCTATCATGCATGTATTGAAAATAACATATAAGTAAATAAAAACCATCCAAAGCCACAACTTTCTAAAAAAATACATAATATAAAGTGCAACTTTAATTTTTACAACTTTTACGCTTAAGATACGCCTTCTTACAAGCTAAATCAAACAAAACCATGCATGCATGCAAATAGTAATTATGATCTAATGCGAGAATCGAATTCGCAATATTTCGCGCAACGGTGAATTATATAATTATTATTGTGACAACACTCAGGTCGTTAAAACTATATGAAAAAGATAAAATAAAATATGTATCTACTTTACTATTACATATTTATCATAGTTTTTATTAGTTTTTAATATTATAATATTACGTATTTCATAATTAAGTATAAACCACTTTATCGATAAAACCTCTGTTTGAAGTATCGCTTATTTATTTATTGTGTAGACCTACCAGAGTGTTGTCTTTTTAACACTGAGGTTGACTGGTAGAGAATGCCCTGATGTATTAAGTCCGCCTATGCACCATCACTGTACAAAGAAACTGCTGACGTTTGCGTCATCTGATAATTCTGCTTATTTTTGTGATAACATCAATCGGTTTCATCCCCGTTCCAGGCCAATAGATGGTGCTAGCAGCGACTTTGCAAGATATTTACATGGATCTTCTTTTATTCCTAATAAATGACGTTAAAAGCGTATATACTTTTGTACTGCTGCTAATACGAGTAATTATCTGTGATATTATTTTACAAAACGAAATTTTAAAAAGTCGAGTGCTTAACCTCTGCAATTTAATACAGCGCCATCTACTAGTATAGATATTAATTGTCCATTTCAATCATCTTCGAAAATTTGAAATAAGAGCCCATTTTTCCATAATTATGTGTGTATAGGAGTTGATAATTTAATAAATAAACCATAATAAAGTAAAAAAATAAATAAATGGAAAATCATATACTCTTCAACCACGGATTAATACATGTCACGCCATCTAGTGAAATGTATTTGAACCTTGTTATCATTGAGGCCCCGTGATTTGATAACTAGGTACTTTTCTACATAGTTATACTCTACAGCTATTTGTCTTTTTTTTGCTATCGAATTTTCGCAATATTAACAAAATCACTGCTTAAATAACTACTTTCTAATAAAACTACAAACTAAAACCATTATAATTATTATTCTTACCATACCTATTCAAGTACGATTACCAAACAATACAACTGAACTGTTCTTCTTTTTGCTGCACTATCACTACGCAAAACTATCACTAGTTTACATATAAACCAATTTCAACCATAAAACTATAAGATTCTAAATTATGATACGAATATATCAAATAAAATGCAAATGAACAGGTGAAATATGACACATGAATAAGCGCGAACCAAAACTGTCAAACTAAATGCTAATTAAATTAAGAAGTTCAGTATCATTCCATCTCGTTCTAGCGGACGCATTTTATGATTTAACTCGATAAATACCGGGTTGCCTGCAAACGCTATTTAGCCGTATTATACTGGCTTATCGCTTGTATAACACCGCTAGATGTCGCTAGAAACTATGAATTAAAATGTATGACATTCCCGTTTATAAGACCGGGTTACAGACCTGTTTTGCGTAAGTTGTGAGTGATTGCTCCGAAAAAACTTGCAAGCGTTTATTTATTGTTGATTGTTATTTTCACAAGCAAGTATTATGCAGTTATAAGATTTGATTAATACATAATTAATTTGTTAAGGTTTGTTGTTGTGTTTGTAAAGGAAAGCCGGCAGGAATGGAGTTGTTTACAGGCCGCGCTACTGGTAACGAGTAATTTAGTAGCTAAAATACTCGCTTCTGCCCAAAAATCGTTCGCACTTTGTTCGAGTACAGTTTATAAGTGAGTGGTGGTTTGCAAGATGAACAGCTTACAACGCAATAAAATAAATAAACGGATTATTTTTTTAATTTTCAGTTTTCTTGCCCTTTCACCAATTCCAGATACAGTACCTATGGCCGTTATAAGTTGGCGAGTCTGAAGTTAAGATCTGCGAATTTTGGTGCTTGAAAACTCGTACAAAAACAAAGGTTAAATAAAATGCAATTTGCAGTTGTTATTGCTGTTAAAACAGTTTTTGGCTTTTTTTTTAACGGTTTTATATTTAGCTAAACACAGCAGGACCGGTCGCTGTGGCGACGCTTGGGGGAGACCTATGTCCAGCACTGGACGTCTTTCGGCTGAGATGATGATGATGATGATGATATTTAGCTCAACCCGTTTGTTTTATTTTTTATTCTTGGGTCAAATTTAGTAATTCAAATTTCACCCTCTTCCTGTCAACCGATTAATCTGAAATTTTGTATACACTTTGGATTTTGGTGTCAATACAATTATGAAACAGAAAAGAAATGAATTAAACAGAATGCGAAATAAAAACTAAAAACTAGAAAATAAAAATAGGTAAAAAAACTTTTTAAGTTAAACGGTTTTATGTTAAACATACATTGCAATGTTTAAGATAAATGTACTAAAAACCAAAAAATAATAAAATAGATACAGTCGTTGGAATTATAAACATATGCATAGACTAGACTAAAATAAAACCGTGGGACACGTCAATAGGGAATATGCATAAAAAATAAAATGGCCTGATTTTTTTTTCCCTAAACCTCTAAGGTCGTAGTATTACACTCAATTCGTTATTTTCTAATTTAATATGCATTTAATTATTTAAAACATAAATCAAAAAGTGAAAAATTTACGAGCGAAATTCGAATTTGTAAAACGCCTCACCATTGGTCGTATGAAAACGACCAATGGTGAGACGACGACGGCGACGACGTTGACGTCATAGGGCACAAAACTGACAGGAATGGTGAATTTATCTGGTGTACTTTTTATAGTGTTTTACACATTGGTATCATGCAATATCTATAAAACGGCTTTTTTCTTCTTCCATGATTATTACGCGACTAAAACACCTTGTTATCTATCAAACTAACTCTCAATGCAAACAATAAACTGACAGGACGTACTCTATGACGTCACGCCTCAAGCGCGCGAGAAATAGGAGCGTTTGAACTCGTTAAATTAAACCAATATCTTTAAGATTTTATAAAAAAGTAATTACTACTCTTACAGATATGGTTTATTTTTTTTCTACATCAAAATGAAGTGAATATTGAATAAAAATAATAAAAAAATTGCCTGCATATTCGATATTGTCTACAAATTATCGACTTAATGTGCGATAGAATTCGATAGAATGCAATAGAATTCAATTGACGTGCGTTTAACTTAAAAAGTTTTTTTACCTATTTTTATTTAACCTTTATCTTTGTATGATATTTCAAGCGCCAAAATTCGCAGAGCCTAACTTCAGACTCGCCAACTGAAAACGGCCGTACTGTATATTCATTGTATTTTCTAAATCCAAGTATGCGGATTGTTTTATATTTTGTTTGTGTTTTTATAATGTGAGGATTTAACCTGTGGCGCCCCGTGGGGACCGCCATTATTTATTATTTATTTATTTATTTATTTAATATTAATAAATTAATATAAATAATATTAATAATATAAACTGTTATTGCTCTGTTTCTGTTGCTTCTGTAATTATACTACTAGAATATAATTTTTAATCGGTCAGGTTTTGGTGGCACAATTTTTTTCCAGCGGTTCTCAAAGTTAAAAGGTAATTACTTGTTTACTGGCACGTTTTTGTGCCACAGGGTCCAACAGGTATTCCATAAGCATTCATATTCTTTATATTTGGAAACAATTTTTAAAGTTTCTTCGCTCCAGCGAAACGACATTTTTAAGGCAACTAATGAACTCGACTAATTCGACAGGTTCGGACTCGTTTAATCGGTTCGCCAGTGGCTCGGACGCGTGGTGGGAGGTGCTACTCGCCCGATAAAAATAGAGTAAAATGGATTGACTGGGCTAAATTCCTTACTAAACTACTCGACTAAATTTTTGGTGTTCAGACGCGTTTAGCTACTAAATTACTCGCTTCTAAACTAAATTACTAGCTTAGTGCGAACTAGGCATAATGCCTAGTTCGCACTCAGCTAGTAATTTAGTTTAGTGACGAGTAATTTAGTAGCTATTTAGTTTCTTTATTAAACTAGTCGACTAAATTTTTGGTGTTCAGTCTAATGCCTAGTTCGCACTCAGCTAGTAATTTAGTTTAGTAACGAGTAATTTAGTAGCTATTTAGTTTCTTTATTAAACTAGTCGACTAAATTTTTGGTGTTCAGACGCGTTTAGCTACTAAATTACTCGCTACTAAACTAAATTACTAGCTTAGTGCGAACTAGGCATTACTGACTAAACTACTTGCCTTCGATCTGGGGGGACACGGTGAGCACCTTTCGGAATTTCCGTGTTCCCCAGTCTATATCTAGGTGCTTTCCCAAGTATAGGCTGAATAAAAAGTATATTTAGTGATAAATGACACGATATCCAAAAAGAGTTCGCCATGCCTGACCTACAACAACCTCCTTGTATGTATGCTCCTGCATATAGCATGACATTACACAAGTGGTACTCACGTAGGTTACAACAGTGATCGAGTATAGCACCTACCCGGCACGTAACTTGGCAAGATTTTGACGTTGTGGGGGTAAATTCGCGCATGTGATACAAAAAAGCGAATGAGCGAACGGGATGTAACGCAGTGCGGGGGCAAAAGTCGACTAACGCACCAATCATAGAGTACTATTATAATAATGCACCAATCGCGCGTCGAATCGGCGCTACCTCATACCCCGCGCCCCGTTTGACCACCAAATAGATCTAAAAAACGATTTCTGCGCAACTAACGACTCTTGCCAATTTACGTGCCGGGAACTGTACCTACGTAGCATTTTTCGGCGTCCTACTCTTGGTATTGTTTTTCCAGCCTGTCACATCCATAGTCTGCAAGATCTTTCTTCTGCGCCTTCCGTTCATAAAAATGATCTTTTTTTATGGGAAATCATTAACCAACTCTTCCGGTTTTAATGAAGCAAGAGGGGCTGTCAGACTTGTACTGGCTAAAACTTACTTGTGTTCGTTCAGTTCCTTCTATTCCTTTTTAAACAATCGCGTCCACCCATTAAGAAGCAGGATTAAATCAATTAATTTAGTTAAAGTTTTTTCTCACTACATATTAGCATCCTCCGAAAGTAAAACTGTAACTAACTAAACGCCTAAAAAAATTGTAAGAGCCATAAATTGTCGCTTTGTTCGGTTGGCCTAAAATGATACTCTTTCATCAGGCGCTTTTAAATATGTAATAATAAACAATTATTTCCTTAAAATTACAGTTTTAAAACGATAATAACTATCTATAATATCATTTGTTGTGTTCAGTTTAACACCATTACACCACGCCTTGGGTTTTTAATTTTCCATTAAATGAATAAATAGTGGCCCTGCCATTTGGATACCAAAAACGCGGTATCACATTTTTTGTAGATTATTAATTTAATTGTTTTTGAGTGTCTAATGTTGCTAAAATGTATGAAATAGTTAAATCCTAATTCATTTTCGAAAAACCTGCTGGGGTCCTGTCAAATTGACGTTCATTTTGATTTAGTACGTACCTATTAATGGTCATGGATTTTTTTTTTTGGGCAATTACAGTAGGTACGGCCGTTAATTTGCAGTTGTTATTGCTGTTCATCATCTACCTAGCCTTTTCCCAACTATATTGGGGTCAGCTGTTAAAAACTGTTATTGGCATTTTTTTTTTTTAAACTTTTATTATTATTTTCAAACTGTAAAATTCGCAGAGCCTAACTTCAGACTTGCCAGCTTATAATGGCCGTACTGTACCTACAGTCCATCACACAGATTCTCAATGGGTGTAGATAACTTCTGAGTGCCAGAATTAACGGTGGAGAAACTCAGAAACACTGAAGTTTGACAAGTCTCGAAGGAACAACTTTAAGAGAGTTGAGTCGCTCCTCTGGGGCTCGTGTAACTACATCTCGGACTCGGAATTCGTACATCCATATCAAGTAGGAGACAGAAGAAAGCCTAGCTTTTTTTAGTAACTGTCTTACAATGCATGATACTTTGTACTCATGCAGTTGTACCTAGGCAGGTATAACTGGTTTAGTTAACGTTTGAATCCCCAACCGGTGCTATGAGACCGCGCTGTTATTGTTTTACTATTGTGTCTCGTTTCGCGGGTATCTGAGTAAATAATATTCTGGTCTTCAATCATCATCTACCTAGCCTTTTCCCAACTATATTGGGGTCGGTTTCCAATCAAGCCGGATTTAGTTGAATACCAGTACTTATTTTACGAGGTGCGGCTGCCTACCAGACCACAAACCATTAACTGGGGTAACACGGTACTTCATGGCAAGACTGAAGTCAGGTTTATTGGCTTCTGACTATCCGTAACGACTGCCAAAGATCTATAAATGAAAGCCGGGACCTACGCCTTAACGTGCTTTCCGAGGCACGGAGGAAACTCGTTATGTTAAGATGGTCACCCTGGTCATATTCTGGTCTTCAATACTAGCTAAATAATAAAGTCTTCTAGTTTACCAATATCGTCTTGCAAGCTTTATTTATAAAATGTCTTCGCCCCGCTTGGGCAGGCTAAGGTGTTAAACCATACCGCCTCGATTTCATTAATAAATATGTACTTATAACTTTCTTGAGTTCCATTAGCCTAGCATACACCCGTATTAGGTGCAACACATTCTGTTTAGAGTATTTGGCAGCAAATGTATCGAGTCAGCTTTCTTGGAAAAATTTGCTGAGGTAGTCAACACTACAATAAAATTCCATTTTAACAAGATGGCGCATGTTTTTAAATATTCCACATATTGTCCAGTTGTTCAAACGCTTGTGATACAAAACTACACCAATTTACATCACAATATCCCCTAGGAATCGATTTGCAAATATTTAAAACTCAATATGAACTTCACTTAAAAATAATCCCGCCAAAAATCTCACCATTGCACGACATAAAGATTATCTGCCTCTATCATACATTTAGACAAAGACAACATCATTTCCATAAACAATGGCTAATAGCCGTTAATTCAAAGAAAAATATAATGACAGTTACAAACATAGTAACCAAGAACCGCCCAATAGTGCATCTATTAGGTAGGTATCAAATATAATGAGATAGGAAACAATGAAACCCGCCATCATCCTTGTGCCCAGACTAAATGGTCCACTATAACGATTAGTCCAACATTATGAAAAATAATTAACCCCCGCCATATTTAAAATGGAAACAATAGTTAATCACGACCATACTGTGTCCACTGGCCACCATTAATTTAGTGGGTAGAAAATGGCGTGCGTAGAGGCCATTCCGTGTCGATTAATTAGCTATTCAAACATATTTAGCTTAATAACAACGTCTAAACTTGGTTTCGATCGCGTTTACGGGTAATTAAATGCTTTCCTAACCATAATTTTATATTTTAGGTCAGTGAGGTACCATTTAAAAGATGGCGGTCTGTTTTCCCGCGTTGTTATTGGTAGGGCGGGGACAAGTGACTTAGAGGAATTTTATCGATGGTTTTTTTGTTGGGTTAATTAGAATTAGAACATAACACATAATTTACATCGGCTTAAAGGAAATGAAGAGACTCAGAGACTTAAGTAAATAAACGTTCAATAACGTTTTGTCAGGTATAATGAACATTATTCGTTTGTAGAAATCGTTAAAATTACAACAAAGAATGTACTCTTCCGTAACTGATTTCTTTGCCGTAAACTTAGCTAATTGACACGATAACAACTTACTTAATGCAACAGATAATAAACAACTGAATTAACAATAGAAATAAATAAAAGCCGTTCATGATAATAACTCCTTTATTTTTATTTCAGTCATTGTTGAAACTTCTCTCATTACAAAAAAAAAATATAATTACACAAAATCATTATTATTTGCACAAACTGTGATAGGAATTCGGTATCTTTTGTAGAATTTTTAATTGCGTTACATACCGACAGAGAGCGACCGCCATTTTGCCTCGTGTGTACGAATTAACAACAATTAAATACGAGCGCCGCTCACGGCACGAAATGTCAACAATAAATATCAATTTAACGCACACTAACAGCACAAAGCAACACAATTAATTACCTAAAGTTTTTATAACCACCTAATTACATGGTTCGCTCGAACGGCCACGCTCGAGTTGCCAGCCACAAAAACTTAAGCTCCCCCAAATTAACGAATAAAAACAAAAATTGTGTTTTCGTATTACAATAAAAGTCGTAAAATATATGTTGTTGTTTTATTGTGCTTTCCACGGAGTAATTACTGTCAATTAAACAAGGTTTTATTATTTATTTATGTTTTCCGCATCGCTTGCACATTTATTCTTTTATGAGCTATGTTTTAAGGTGTTTTTGTTGAAGATTGCTTGAGAAACATAAAAACAACACAATTAAATATTGTGTCTCCATAATTCCAAACAATATTGAAGCCGTTTCATGAGATAACTTGGGTCAGAAAAATCTACATACAGCTACCAATTTTGTTTTTTGGTCGCCTGATACCTAAGTTCATAAATATTAACTGATCGCATAATTATTCTAATATTTCCCAACATTACGGTAAAACTGCCCTCGCGCCGAATGAGCCTTGCCCATGGCCGGCGGGCGGCGATTAAAAAAAATACAAATACGCTCCGTTTCACCCAGTAATACATCAACGTCTCTAGTTAAAGATAAGTCCACTAAATACCTACTTTCAACGAGTGAGTTACGTCTTAGTTAAAAGTAATTAAGAATAAGTAGTTAGAACTTGTACCGTGGCGTTTCTATGTTTATATTTCAAATAATAATTGACTGTTTCGAACTGGGTAGAGTAATTAACGGCAGAGAACAGGGGATTTTGAATGCGTTATTTATATTCAGCCTAAAGGTACGGGCGTTTTTAATGAGTGTGTTCATGTTATTGTTTGGTTTGCGTTTCCGAACGCGTTCGAGAGTATAATAAAAAAAAATGAAATCAACACTTTTTAAATGCGCGCCAAGTTATTAAATGATGACATGGTTGATAATTAACTATTCTTATTAGTAATTTTATGAGTATTGGTTGGATCGTGTTGATTCTGTAAGGTATCTAATTTGTTCTAGGGTAGTTAAAGTTAATAAACACTTGCGATTCGAATTTATGGTCTTGAATGAAGAATATAGATCGAGATTAGTATGGCGGACAAATCGAAGGACGTAAATGTTTTGCATTAATTAAATAAACGGAATATTACCATGACGCGTATGATCGCTACATTCGTTACTGGGTAGGTGGAGTTGTAATTATAGTTGATTCATGATTCTGAATCAAATGGAATTATGTTCTGGAAAGTTGGATTATCTAGGTATTTATGCATAGAGGATGCTGAAAAAACCCGGTTTTCTTACACATCCGGTACTATTCTAAATATTAATTTGTTGTCTGGTAGGTAGTTATCGCTGTCAGCGATACGACCGCCGTTGTATCCATAGATTTAACTTTTTACATAATTTGTTACTTCTTTTGATGTACAATTAAGTTTATTCTATTAATTTCTAGGTATGTTTAGGTTGATGATAGGTTTTATGATACCTACGCAACGCAATTAATAAGCAATCGTAGGTTTACTACTACCGTTACCAAACCGATACCAGAAGTATGAATTAACGTAAGGGACATTTACCAAAATTGTAATAGTGTATAGTGTCCCTTACGACTATGGACGTAAGGGCCTTTTTACCCAAAACTAAAAATGCCCCTTTCTTTAATTCATACTCCGTAAAGGAGTTTACGGAGTATGAATTGAACGAAGAACGTACTGAAGTTGCAGACTTCAGATCTTTCATTGCCCTTTAGATGGAGATCTAAAGGGCAATGAAAGGTCTGAAGTCTGCAACAAATGAAGATATCCGCAGGAGAACCAAGGTTACCGACATAGACCGAAGAATCGCCAAACCTAAGTAAAAGTAGTAAAGTAGGGCAAATTGTTCCGCAGCCGATAGCGATAAAAGCCTCTGGAGTACCAACCACATACCGGAGGACATAGCGTTGGTAGACCTCCAACAAGGTGGACCGATGACCAAGTGAGGGTCGCAGGAATCCGATAGACCCGTCGTTGTGGCGACACTTGGGGGAGGCCTATGTCCATCAGTGGACGTCTTTCGGCTGAAATGATTATGATGACAGTACTTATAGTCAAAATATGTTGACCACTCTAAACTTAGGCGTTCCGAAATATACGATTTGAAAAATACGCAATACGCATTCATCACATGATTCCTAAAAAGAATTACCGTGTAGTCAATTGTTCGAACTTTGGAGCAGTTAAGATATTTCGGCAGCACTGCAATTTATGTAGGCGCCTTGGTTTGCGATGCAGGAATCAATAATATGTAGAAATAAAATTATGTTTGAGACATCATCACAAAATAAAACCCGTGTACGAAAACCTAATTGATATTCAACACAAGACAACGCAGTGAAACACTTCAAAGATAACTCATAAATAAAGAAACGAAAAATTAACTTTTTATCCACATTTTTATTACAATTCACCATAAAATGAACGCAAATTATTGACAATTTACAGTCACTATATCATCGAAGAACCGTTAATGTCGTTCTAATTCGATAATTACGAAAAAATGTAATGAAAATCGATTCCCGCCAATTTGGGACGCCATTTTGACATCTGTCATGTAACAAGGAGTTCGGATACACGAAGGACTTAATGCCTAGTACTTATTTTAATGAATGGAGTAATGCTTCCACCTGCTGACAAGGTAATTGAAATAATATAATACATGCTTGCACACTTAATCAATACGTAAGTAGATGTTTAATAATGGTAATGGCTATGTATGTGCTTGTGTTGTTATTGTTAGCTATGTTGGTTACCTACTAAGTTAAAAGTAGGTAGGTACGCAAAAAGAGGTCCATATCGAGCACTGGTCTACAGTTCTGTGTTTAGGCGATATAAAGTCATTTTTTGGAGGACCTCTTTGATTTTACAGCACCTTAGCAACTTCTAGGTGCGTTAGGGATGAGAAGTGGGTAGAGACGAGCCATGCCGTCCTCTCTTTTCACTTAACAATCTGCGTTAACCTGCTCAGTAAGCAAGGGTATTTTAGTTTAGGCAGAAAAAACGCCCGGGTATCACAATTGAGCGGATTCCCCGGAAAAAATGGTGGAGCATACGGTGGACGGCTGCCATTCATGAATGGAGTACCGCTGTGTCTTCCTAGAGGCGATCAAATTGTTTTCTACGAGCTCCTCAAAGCAGACATTAAAATTAACGGGGCCACTAGAAAGATTTACAGTAGCTCTGGATCGCATAATAATATGGCGAACTGTAAAGACTCTCCACTCAAAACAGGAGGCGTTAATAAAATAAAATAAATTACTCAAATTAAAAAAAGGTGCTTTTGCTACATCGTTGCTGGGCTGCTCCTACAAAGGTGCTACGCTGCGCGTTGTTACTAAGTGACTGGTACACTGTTGCTACGCCAGTGCTACGTTGCACTTTGTTGCTACATTACTGCTCCTTTGTAGCGGGCTTACGTCTAACTACGCAGTGCTACGCTAGCGCTACGTTGTTGCTACGCCGTGCGCCGCTGCTGGTACTCTGCTGCTACGCCAGTGCTACGATGCGCTTTGTTGCTACTGCTCCTTTGTAGCAGGCTTACGTCTAACTACGCAGTGCTACGCCATGTCTACGCTTGTTACGGCAGTATCAAAGAAAGGATCCACACAAGTGGGTACAAAATTTTTGCGTTTTAGGTCCAAAAGTTTGGTCTGGGCGTTGATGAATCAGTAGGCGAGTCAGGACGGTGTTTTTTTTACAATTTTCATACAACGCCATCTTATTTCAAACTAAGCAGAACTTGTGTGGAGTGACTTGACTTAAGATCCTATATCTCCTAGCTGGGGCAGATGGCGTCAACAGTATAGTCACCCAACGCGAGCAGTCTTGCGCTTTATACTTGACCTCGCTCCACGTCAGTTCGATATTTTTCGCTTCTGCACTAGTGTTAGGAGTACTAGACAACTATACTTAGATTTTTGATATATTTCTAAATACAAACATGGTATAGCTAAATTACAACAACACACAAAAAACATATTGTCCTCATCACAACATTTGTGTTGGGTGGGAATCGAACCCACGACCTCCGGCATGGCAGTCAGAGCCACTAACTATTGGACCAGGAGGCCAGTCAATATTCCCTGAACATGTTTGCCGAAAATACCCACCACTGGGGATTCCACAATCATGTATTGGATCTATAATCCACGTTTATACGTCAATATCAGATATACTGCGTATAAAAATAAAAACGCATCCATTGTGTTCACTTATTGGCAGCGACTATTTCATTGCCAAGTGGCATTTGGCACCAATGCTGAGTGAATCCAACTTGTTATGTACTTAGTTTACATATAAACGAGATACTTAAGTTATTTATTGGACACGTTACATGTTATGTACAGTGTTATATTGCAGACGTGTGTAGAAGTTGAATTGTTCTATTATGAATATTATGGAGACGGGTTTCACTTTGATATTTTAATACTTACATCTGTATGATACATAAAAGTAAATATACACTGGTTAAAGTGTTTGGTGTTAGCAGGACCTATAAAAGGCTTGTGTTTTAAATGATACGTCTCCCACGCATTTAGTAGCTTGCGGGATTGTTCGAAAGAGTTATCTCGGCCTTGGAACGTAAAGGGCAGCTGACAGAACATAGGAGAGTTTTAGACAGTCACTTTGACGCAAAAGGTGCGTGGAGCACCAGAGTATTAGGGTTTTTTTTTGATGATATACTGCTTAAAAAAGAACGCAATAATAAGTAGGTAGACAAAGTAAATGTCTTCTTAGTACATGTAGATCAAATGATACATAATTTTACAAGTATGTACATACTCGATACTTTTCGTTTGATACTATACTTTGATATAGTAAGAATCTGTCAAAATTAGAAACTTTCAGTGTGCACCCGTCCGTACTGCAATAAAATTCAGAGCTTTATTTTACCGTGATTGTATCTATTTCAATGATTCCACAAATTGCCCAGTACGGTACAAGTTGTGCTACAAAACTAAACCAATTATCTAAGAAAGAAAGAAAAAAAAAATCCCACCAAAACTTACCTAGGTAGGCTCAATACCAACAATGTAAGTACATGCATAAGTTTTACTTGTTACCAAACAAAACTAGGCAGCTTACCAATTACACAATCGACCACACCGGGCGCTACATAAAACACTATTACACAAAACCTTACAGAACGTTAAACAGCAATAAAATAAAATCAAAACATTTTCTCATTAAATTGAGAACGGAAGTAAAAACAGCAATTACGAATTATTAAATTAATCTCGAACGCATTTGTTGAGCGCACCGTTCGATCGTAAATGGCATGTTATACAAGATGGCCGATGTTGTTCGTGCGTTCGATGTTTAAAATTTTAAATATTGATGTCGATGGTTATGGGTGCAGCACTATTTATATTTTTGGTTTTTGTTTTTTTTCGTTCGGTTTTTAAATTATGAATTTGTTTTTTTACTGCCAGGAGTCTGTTAAATCACTTTATAATTATGATACCTACTGGAATTGCTTATCTCCAATGGAGATGGAGATTCTCCATCGTAGCTACATTACAGCTTTGTATCAAAAATTCAACTGAAGAAAACCCTATTAGGTATGTGATGATCTTTTTAAGGTACTTGGAGAAGGGGTTTCGATTAAAGTACGAATCACCCTAATACATGAAGCAAATAACCAGTGGAGTGCGCGTACGATGCTATTGCGCTCACCAAACATATGCTAAAACTAGTAGAAGCGGCAACCGCAAATGTAGTACGCAGGTCACGTGCTCCCGATTTTTAAGCGAATCAAATTAAAGGTACACGACTTGACCTTGAACGGACCAATAGCAGCTGCGCATTTTTCTTCGTCCCCCGGCCCGCCGTGGTGAGTTGTTTACTTAGAAGAAATCGGGCTATGCGCTCTCTAGTGGTTATATTCTCTATGCCCTAATATTACAAATGCCAACTTACAAAATTTTTCACACAGATAGATCGTGTCCTAGAATACACACACACATACGACGACACACACACGTACATTGATACTTTTTATCCCGGGAGTACCTATGTTCTCTTGACGTATCTAAGGTAATATTGTTTACATTAACATGGGCAAAACCGCTGGCAGAACCTAGTTCAAAATATGAATAAGACTGAACTTGCTTTGGGATTCATAAGAATATCACGTTCAGTATAAGGCTCAACCCATACTAGCACGGAGTCAAAGTGTCTCGACGCGTCTAGTTTTCGCTTATGGCATATTCATCCCTATTTTCTCATTCATAAGGCACACATTTGAGTTGCACATTGACGCGCGAACTCCAGTAAATTTGCGCGCCAACGCTTGGTTACGCTGTATTCTACGTGGGTTCAGCGCGATTGCGAAGCGAACAATTGCGGTTCATGTGAATTTGACACGCGCCAGTTGACGAATGTTCTCAGAACTGAGACCCTAACACGAGTTCTTAACCCACTCAGATGTTCCTTCTTTGCCTTGAATTTCAAGACTATGGGTTTTCCTTTTAGAAGCGATCGTGGTTTCAGTAGGAAGGCTTCTAAGGCCTTTGGTGTCACTCAGATCTAGGTGCGCTACTGCAAATGACAAAGCTCATCGCCACGTGTTATAGGTGATGAACGGGTTGCGACGGCGGCGATGCAACGTTTCAACTCTGTCAGTGTGAACCGAAACTTACAGTGGCATCATTAAAATTAGCAAAACGTCATTCATATCTTATTCAACGTCACTTACCCACGCAAAACCCTCAAGTTTGCTAAGTAAGCATGCGAACTCATTATCCCATAAGTCAAAATTAACATTAAAATTAACGTTAAAATAACCATAAATCAAAATTAACAAACATAACCTCTTAAGAAAAACTAAAGAACAAACTGACGGACAATTTTTTAACCGTTTTTATTGTTCTCTGGCATTCGTTTAGCAGTAAAGTATTATTTTTTAAACAGTCAGTAAGACGGTGTTGCCATTCTTCCTACAATTACTTGCACATTTTACGTAAACTGATTAGCTGGTAACACTGGAATGTTGTTTTGTACTGTTTTGGTCGTAATATGTTTTGTTTGCAAATTGGTTACTTGGGTAAGAATGAAAAGACTAAAATAATTATTTTACCTACAATAACGTACCTAATATAGCATCACGACTAGGGAATCCAATCCTGCTTCAAAATCGCAATCCCGTAATAGATGGGACGCGAAATTAAAATTGTTTTAAGTTTTTTGCATTTTGCAGAGGTCAGAGTGGCACTCTGATTTTTTAGTAATAGTTAATAAAAGTCCTCTTCATAGAGGATTGTTATTATTCTAAAAAGTTCAATTGAAAACTAGTTAGATTACGTTTTCGGTAATACCTACCTATTAGGTACTTATTTGTATCCTGTGCGTCTCGCATTCATCAGATTCCTGCGACCCTCGCCAGGTCGTCGGTGTACCTTGTGGGAGGCCTTCCGGTCGCTGTGGCGACGCTTGGGGGAGGTCTATGTCCAGCAGTGGACGTCTTTCGGCTGAGATGATGATGATGATGAATCATTTGTATCATAAACAATTAAAAAACTGATATAAAAACTCATAACAAAATATCTTAAAATATGGCATTAAAAAAATTCCTCTGCATCATTGTTGAAGGAGATGGTGGGACGACTTGGAAGTCTTCCTTAGGAACTGGCAAAAAGTAGCTCAAAGCCGGGAACTATGGAAGGGGTGGAGGGAGGCATTGCCACGTGCTATGGCAATGTTTAATGTCTGACCGAGTTAAAAAAAAACCCTTGGGTAGTGAGTATTGTCAACCACTAGGCATTTGGATAAATCTTATCTTTAAATAGTGTATGAGCAAATAATGATATTCAGCTAAATCCGGCTTGACTGGAAGCCGACCCCAATATAGTTGGGAAAAGGCTAGGTAGATGATGATGATGAAATAGTGTATGAGCACTAGCACCCCACGACCAAAGAGTTTTATTTTTACACAAGTATAGTAATTCTTTTTAATATTTTTTTTGTATAAAACATTGCTCCACACTAGAAATAATTCCTTTATCGTGAGCGCCTTCACAAGCATGTACATACATGTGCACCTAGACCCGGATCTCCTATCTGTAGGCCTTACAAAGGTTTGTTCCGTTCGGGAATCGACCCAGCGACACGCATTGCAACAGCCAAAGGTTGAATGGTAGAAAATGCCTCAAGGCATTAATTCATGAATCCCCGACCGGTCCTATGAGACCGCGGTGTTATTGTTTTACTATTGTGTCTCGTTTCACGGGTATGTGATAGGTTAAGTCGTCCTCTCCTCTCTTCGCCTCTGTGTTTGGAGGCAGGTGGAACAGAGAGTAAAGTCCCACATACCTCCATTGAAAAGGGAGGATCCTCCGACCGGACGGGTGTTATGTCCGGTAGGCTACTGCCCGATAGAAGATTTCGGGCAGTTGTATCTATTCAAATCGCGCGGAGAACTTTGCTTGCGCGATGCAGGATTCTGTGACGTCATATGTAGTAGATCGTAGTCGCTACATGTCCATAAAGAATTAAATAAATAAGCAAACATATTTTTTTTAAATTTAGTCAAAGCTCGCTCAACTCAAAGTGTACAAAGTAGTCTGTATCTAAAAAGCATGGCGTGTTTAGATATTATCTAACTAGCTTTAGCCCGCAGCTTCACCCGTGTACATAAAATATAGCTTATGTCACTCAAGAATACAGCAGTTTTCTACTGGTGAAAAATGTAGCAATCGGACCAGTAGTTCCACAGATTACCTCATACAAACAAAAAAAACAAACTACCTCTTTATTATATTAGTGTAGATTAAATAAATAAGCAAACAGATTTTTTTTATTTTTTAGTCAAACCTCGCTCAACTTAAAGTGTACAAAGTAGGTAGTCTGTATCTAAAAAGCATGGCGTGTTTAGATATTATCTAATTACTGCTGTAACAGCGCTGGCCCTTCAAAAGGTTAATGTTGTCTGCGCCCTTTGGTACACAGCTATTTAGATAGAGCTGTGGGTTTTACACTATCTCGATTAAATTATCTGTCTAGGTAGGTACAGCCACAGTTGAAATAGGTTCGTCAACTTACAAACAAAATGAATGAATGAATACAACTGAAAAAAAACAACAACATAATTAACATACAACAATGACAATATTTTTCTTTCTTAATAAAAGTAGTCTATTTCGGTTAGTTTCATTCATTCGTTCATTTTGTTAGACATCCAGTCAAGAAGTTCGGATCTGGATGCTGAAATGAATATAGGAACTAACTATACTGAATTCGGATATGGTGAGGGATATGAAATTATTTCGGATTATCCGCTAGTTTCGGTCGGATATTAGAATTTTTAAATTATTATAGAAGTTTTTTTTTAATTTCTAGTCTAGAATGTCATTATAAACTAAAAAAAAACTCTGGTAAATAATTAATTATTTAGATTGCCATTATTCAAATTCAAATTCAAATAATTTATTGCATAACACATGTGTTTTATAAGTTGTTATAAGTAATGTTTTAAAGTGCACATGGACCCTGTCGGGCACAGCAATATCTAAGAAGCTCAACGCTTTTATATCAGTTTCAGTTTGTTTTTTTAAGGTGTGTAATCATCAAAATGATTACTCTCGCTCTGGGCGCAGCGGGAGGGTGTGTCAGACTTTTATTGACTAAAACCCACTCCTGTTCCTTCTTTGCCTTCATTCCAGGGTTCCGGGGTTATCTTTCGTGAAACCCACGGCCCCAACATCAGTTTCAGTTACAACTAAAAATATATTTTATTTCGGATATCACATAGTTCACTAAAGAAGCCAGTAAATCTGAATCCAGTCTTGCCATGAAGTACCGTGTTACCCCAGTTAATGGGTTGTGGAGGTCTGGTAGGCAGCCGTTCCTCGTAAAATATTGGTATTCAGCTAAATCCGGCTTGATTGGAAGTCGACCCCAATATAGTTGGAAAAAGGCTAGGTAGATGATGATGATATCAAATAGTTCACTAGTTAAAAAATGATTAGAAAACTGACGAAGTTATAACCGACTAGACTGTACAGACCAAACGAATTACGGCTCCCGTTCTCTGCATTGTTTATGCGTTTTGACTTGAATGACTGTACTTTAAGCGTAGGTCAATCAAATTAGATTCCGTGGGATTTTATTGCAGATTGACTTTATAAGATTGATAGAAACATTTACGGCCGAACTCAATAACCTATCTATCACCAGTTTTGGCATACTGGAGATAGTAAAACAAATGATACAATACAAAAATTATACACTTTTTCTGTCGTTTCATTTGTTTTTCTATCCCCGATATGTGATAGATAGTTTTTTGTTTTCAGCTGTTAGGTAGATCGTACTTTCAATGTACATAGTAGTTGATCATCTACTTATAAATAAAATATACTTATTTATAAATAAATTTAATTTCCTTTTGTAATATCCAAATAACTTTTTTAACTCCGTAAATGCATATGACAGTATTTTCTACATCAAGTTTTTAGACTTTTGTCTTTTTTTTGGATGTTGAATCACCGATATGACTTCTGCCGCTCTTGGGCGGAGCGGGAGGGCGTGTAAGACTCTTACTAACTAAACGCCATTGCTGTCTGTTTGTTCCTGTTAATTTCCAAAAACAGCTGGACTAATTTTGACGGGACTTTCACTGGTAGATAACTGATGTTATAAGGCTACTTATCTTCCTAGGCTACTTTTATTTTAGAAAAAGAATTAGGGTTTCAGTGAGACCAAATGACATTGTCTTTTACGAGTTTGACACGGACGAAGTCACGGGTACCAGTTAGTTTGTAGCGACATCTATGACGTCACAGAATCCTGCATCGCGCAAGTAAAGTTCTCCGCACGATTTGAATAGATACAAGTACAACAGCCTGAAATCATCTACCGGGCAGTAGCCCACCGGACATAACGCCTCGTCCGGTCGGAGGATCCTCCCTTTTCAACGGAGGTATCTGGGACTTTACTCTCTGTTCCACCTACCTCTAAACTGGAGACTCTCGACAAATAACGTCAGCATAGCTTTCGTGCAGCAATCACATCATGACGTCATCATCACTTCCTCAAGCTTAAACTTTATTTCCGGTACGCGGCCGCCACTCCAGAACCATCATTCTACGAGCAATGTACACTTAAGTTGAGCGATTCTTCAAGCTATGTCAATAACTTCATCGGTATGCAAAACTCCACCAAACTATTTTGGTAACGGAAGCCAATTAATTAAAAAATAGTGTTGTGCAAGTATCGATATGGTCCCAAAGTGTCGCTAAAGTGCTGGCCTCCCGCGTCGCGCGCGGCCACCCGCGCCCATTGTTTACCAGCCACGTTTTTATGATTGATGCTATTAGTGATGCGACGGCGGTATCGATAAAAAATGTCGATGGTTTCTAACTTCCGTAAGATTAATTGTTTTTGTGAGAGTGGATGATTGGATAATTGTGATGATATTATAATTGCTTTGTTGGTTGTGTGATTGTTTTACTTATAGCGTTACTAGTTGTTGCCAGCGGCTTCGCCTGCGTGATAGTAGTAATTTATGCCAAGGGAACTTAATCCTAGGATAAAATCTATCCTATATGCTATTCCAGGACATGGTCTACCTGTAAACCAAATTTCATCGAAATCCATTCAATAGTTTTTGTGTCAAAGAGTAACAAACATCTATACATACAAACTTTTGCGTTTATGATATCAGTAGGATAGAAGAAAAAAACGTAACATGATAAATGCTTAATTTTCTACTATGTTTATGATTGTACTGATGTGATAATCAGAATGATTTTATGTTGTGTGTGAGTTGATTTCGTTGGGATGGTATTGTTAGTTACATTTTGTTCGGTTTTTTTTTTAAATTAATGTAGATAGGTAGGCCTAGATGGTTAAAGTGAAAATTACAGGACGAGCATGACTACTACCAAAATACCTGACATTCAGTAAAAGAACATAGAATTATATGAAAAAGCAAGGGGATGTCCTTACCCCAGAGTTGAGGAATATTTTTTATTAGCCTAAATAATGTCCCACAAGTGGGCGAAAGGGAGACTTTTCTTTTTCTAACCTCTCTGTCTAGGGCGATCTCTGGCTGAGTTTGTCCCACATCATATCATCACACTATGTCGCCGCGGTCGTCCTCGATGGCGTCGCTTACCCTGAGGCGTCCAGGGGATGAGGATCATCGTGCGACGTGGTCAGCCCACTCTTACCTCAGCCGGGTTTTTTCTTGATGTCTGCTTTTTGAGACGTTTTTTGAGGTAGAAATTCATCCCATGACTTCTTACGCTCTAGGGTTGAGTGGGGAGGCTTGTCAGGCTTTTACCAGCTAAAACCCACTTCTGTTCCTTCTTTGTCAATGTTCCAGGGCCCTGTGGTTCAGGAATTCCCCGTTCATCTCTGACGAATTCCTTTTACGCAAAACTTGATACCTAACCTATTCTATACTTGTACGTAAGTAAGTAATAAGTTTTCACCAAGTAGATACCTAAATCATTTTCAAAGTAAGCACGTAACAAGTTTTCTCCCTGACATAATCTAACGTAGGTACAACTTAACTACTAAGTACACTTCTACTGCCGCTAGAAAGTTATAATTAATTTACTAGTTAGGTATTAAACCATGATTGCCACAGACAAGATAGGGCTAAATTAAAACCTACTTAATCAATGCAATTTTAAAATCTATGGTCGTATCTATGGAGTAGTTATAGATATTATCATGGTGTTTAGCATCGTACTGGTCATAATCCCACTAATATTATAAAAGTTATAATTTGTATGTATGTCTTTTTTTAAGGTGGTATATCTTTCAATAATAACAGCCGCACAGGTCGATCTTCAAGGTTAAGCCACGCTTGCCTAGGTTGGTCTGTGGATGGGTGACCATCTTAACATAACGAGTTTCCTCCGTGCCTCGGAAAGCACGTTAAGCCGTTGGTCCCGGCTGTCATTTGGAGATCTTTGGCAGTCGTTACGGATAGTCAGAAGCCAGTAAATCTGACTCCAGTCTTGCCATGAAGTACCGTGTTACCCCAGTTAATGGGTTGTGGAGGTCTGGTAGGCAGCCGCTCCTCGTAAAATACTGGTATTCAGCTAAATCCGGCTTGACTGGAAGCCGACCCCAATATAGTTGGGAAAAGGCTAGGCAGATGATGAATCTTTCAATGAATTGAGGAGCTCGTAGCTAGATAATAATAGCCGCACGGGTCGCTCCTCAAGGTTAAGCAACGCTTGCCAACGTTGGTCTGTGGATGGGTGACCATTTTAACATACCGAGTTTCCTCCGTGCCTCGGAAAGCACGTTAAGCCGTAGTTCCCAGCTGTCATTTGTAGATCTTTGACAGTCGTTACGGATAGTCAGAAGCCGGTAAATCTGACTCCAGTCTTGCCATGAAGTATCATGTTTCCCCAGTTCATGGGTTGTGGAGGTCTGGTAGGCAGCCGCTCCTCGTAAAATACTGGTATTCAGCTAAATACGGCTTGACTGGAAGCCGATTCCAATGTAGTTGGGAAAAGACTAGGTAGATGATGATGATGATATTTATCAATGAATTCACTTGCTTAGGGTGTAGCCGTAGCGGGAGGACGTCTCAGACTTTTACTAACTAGAATCACATCTATGTACCTTCTTTGCCTAGCGTTCCAGGACTTCGGGTTTCCCTTTTGGAAGTGAACCCATGGCCCAAGTAGGCTTGCTTGTTACTCTTTCACGCTCAAATGGCTGAACGTATTTCAATGAAACTTGGCACATGTCATGATCATGTCCTGGAAAAAGTGGAATGTTTTAGCCGCAGTCTGTGTGTTTTCTGTTAGCTACAACCAAGGCACCTTTAAGTCAAGAGTGAAAAGATTTGCTTGGCAATCGTGCTCCGTCTTCGACCATGTCATCGATTAACAACAGGTGAGATAGTTGTCAAACGCAATAGGATGTAGAATATTTTATTCCGGAAGCATATTAATTTGGTAAGTATATAATTTTCTACCTTCTGGTGAGTGAAGCCACGGGCAGAAGCTAGTAATAACATGTCTCGTAGTGGTTCTAAGTTATATCATTTTTATCTTATACGAATAGTTGCATAATTTACCTCTACCTTCTTCCTAAGTTAGATGAGTAGGTACTAAAAAATCTACATAGAGATGGGTCAATGTATCCAATTACTTAGTTTATTTCTAAGCTGATAATAAGTACCTAAGCATTTATCCATAATTGAGCATCACTGTTTCTAGGCCTCATCATCATTCTTTTGCTCTTACTTGGGATGTTCTACTGATGACCTATTATGGTTTTCTAGGGCTTTGTACCCAAAGATTAAAACAGGAGCCTATTACTACGACTCCGCTGTCCGTCCGTCTGTCGTGTGTCCATGTCGTCGACGGCCGGCGCGTATTGTTTCACGCGCACCTCAAAGATATGTCAACGAAGGGACCCGTCAGGGTCGAAGCCTGCTGGGGTCCTGGGTCCTGGACACGCCCTCCCGCTCCACCCAGAGCGGAAGAAGTAATTTTGATGATAATTTTCTACCTCCACGTAGGCAAAGTCACTGGCAGTAACTAGTATATTCAATAAAACTAACCATATTGACCAGCAGTTGCCAACACATATTAGTAACAATTGCACCGTTATTAAAACTTCTACTATGACAGAATATTAACTAAAAAAACAACAACAACAACACGAACATCTCAAACATCTTAAATCCGCAAACATCGATATCACCTCTCCCCCATCCCTACTGCATCGACAATCGGCAGCCACTCAAGCGCAACACTACACTGCATTTATGCGCGTTCGCTTTTAACCGAGCCTCGCTGCTTACCGTCCATTACGCCGCTGTAGGTCACACGGGGGGTGAACACTTATTTAACTTACGTTTTTGATTGCTTGGCGCCCTTTTAGGTCAAAATAAGATGATTACAAGTTGACATTAGCGGTTTTCCTGGAGGAGCTCGTGGCTAGATAATGACAGCCGCACAGATCGATCTTCAAGGTTAAGCGGCGCTTGCCTGGGTTGGTCTGTGGATGGGTGACCATCTTAACATAGCGAGTTTCCTCCGTGCCTCAGAAAACACGTTAAGCCGTAGGTCCCGGCTGCCATTTGTAGATCTTTGGCAGTCGTTACGGATAGTCAGAAGCCAGTAAATCTGACTCCAGTCTTGCCATGAAGTACCGTACGTTACCCCAGTTAAGGGGTTGTGGAGGTCTGGTAGGCAGCCGCTCCTCGTAAAATACTGGTATTCAGCTAAATCCGGTTTGACTGGAAGCCGACCCCAAAATAGTTGGGAAAAGGCTAGGCAGATGATGATTAGCGGTTTTCCTGCGTTTTTGGTTAGATACTTCTTCTTCTTAGCGTGTCGATGGCAAAACTCTTCAAATACCTTGCCTGGCCCAGTATTCGGCCACGGCAAGCCGTCCACTGATGCTGTCATTAGGTCATGGCGTGAGCATGTAACAGGGCACGTGATGCAGGATGGAAGGTGGGACATGGTCTGCGGGGACACGCCGCACAAATTTGGTTACTGTTTTGCTCTCATGGATCGTAGCGTGATGTTGTATAGTCTATAGCCTTCCTCCATGAATGGGCTATTTAACTCTAAAAGAATTTTTCAATTTGACAGCTCGGTTGGCACAGTGGTTGACCGATTGGCTACTACAGTGCGGGTCGCGGGTTTGATTCCTGCACGGAACAAATATTTGTATGGCCTACAGATACGTGTTACGGGTCTGAGTGTCTTGTGTATGAGTTTACATGTTTGGAACGCCATCACGATACAGAAATAATTAATACCCAGTGAGAGGCAACGCCTATGTTACTAAAAGAGTTCTGAATTTACGTGTGGATGGATGGAGAGGGAGAGGGAGGCCAAAGAAAAGATGGATGGATTGTGTAAGGACTGATATGAAAGAAACAGACAGCAGTTACGCTATCACTGACTACCCTTTTCATACTATATATGTCATTGCTTACACAATCTATCTACTCTTTGGATATTTTCGGTCATCGTAGGGTTTGGGGACGACAAGCAATGAATAGTCCGCCGTCCGACCGTCCAGTAAATAAGGATGGCAGTAAAATCGTAGGGACCCAGTATGGTCGATGATCTCTAGAGCCACGTATCTAAGCTGGATTTAGCTGAATACCAGTATTTTAGAGGAGCTTTTATTAGAGGAGCGGCTGCCTACCAGACCTCCACAACCCATTAACAAATGACAGCCGGGACCTACGGCTTAACGTGCTTTCCAAGGCACGAAGGAAACTCGGTATGTTAAGATTGTCACCCATCCACAGACCAACCTTGGCAAGCGTTGCTTAACGTTGCAGATCCAGCGGTTATTATCTAGCCACGACCTTTTACTTGCTAAAACTCAGTCGTATCTGTTCCTTCTTTGCCCTTTGCGTTTCAGGAATACAGGTTTGCTTATTGGAAATAAAGCAAACCTGTTTTCCTGGATAGATGCACAAAATACTTAGGTAGGTAAGTAGCGATATCTACGAGTATGTGGCCCTAAGGGGACTAAATGTGCCTATCTGTTTTTCAAATTTCATCTAAATTTGTCCGACATCATCATCATCATCATCTGCCTAGCCTTTTCCCAACTATATTGGGGTTGGCTTCCAGCCTACCAGACCTCCACAACCCATTAACTGGGGTAATACGGTATTTCATGGCAAGACTGGAGTCAGATTTACTGGCTTCTGACTATCCGTAACGACTGCCAAAGATCTACAAATGACAGCCGGGACCAACGGCTTAATGTGCTTTCCGAGGCACGGAGGAAACTCGTTATGTTAAGATGGTCACCCATCCACAGACCAACCTAGGCAAGCGTTGCTTAACCTTGAAGATCGACCTGTGCGGCTGTTATTATCTAGCCACGAGCTCCTCATCTAAATTTGTCCGACCATTGAGAAAAATAATAATAAGCGTTATCGTATCGTGAGGAGGTTCCTGTCTCTGGAGCCCTAACCAACGGTAGCTTGGACCTTGCTCCCGCTATCGGTGGCATTCTATTTTTTATATTTTTACATTTTTCTTTTCTTTTTTGTATTTGTAAAAAATATTAAAAATATAACTTATATGTGTATAATTGAATAAAGAGATATTAATAATAATATTCCACAATTTTTTTACACAACGCTATCTAGTCCCAAGCTAAGCAGAGCTTGTGTTATGGGTACTAGACAATTGATAAACTTACTTATATTTCATTTCTAAATACGTACATACTCGTATTATAGATAAATTACACTCAGACACAGAACAAATGATCGTGCTCATCACTCAAACAGGACAAACATTTGTCCTGGGTGGGAATCGAACCCACAACCTACGGTATAGCAGTCAGGGCCACTAACCACTAGACAAACAGGCCAGTCAAAATACAAAAGTTTCACTAGGAAAGTTTTAACTTTGGATTGGAATACCTTTAGCTTAATGTTTGAATCCCCAACTGGTCCTATGAGACTGCGCTGTTATTGTTTTACTATTGTGTCTCGTTTCGCGGGTATGTGATAGATTAATTATTTTAGGAGGTTTCCGTAATTGCCACATGAGACGGAGCTTTCTCTTCGGAGACGATGGCGGAGGTTGTGACTGTCCTGTTGGTCTAGTGGTTAGTGACCCTGACTGCTATGCCGGAGGTCGTGGGTTCGATTCCCACCCAGGACAAATTTTGTGTGATGAGCACGATCATTTGTTCTGTGTCTGGGTGTCATTTATCTATAATATGTATGTATTTAGAAGTATGAGTAGATATGTTTATCAGTTGTCTAGTACCCATAACACAAGCTCTGCTTAGCTTGGGACTAGATGGCGTTGTTGTTGTTGTTCTTGCCTTAGCGATCCTCGAAGCATTGTCTTCTTTGGTCAAAACAGTACCTACCTACTGCTTTATGACTGCGAGACGTGGAAGGTCACAAAGAACATTTTGCATCAACTCCAGGTCGTTATCGACCGCTGTCTTACAGCCGAAACCAATAACCTATCTATCACATATCGGAGATAGAAAAACAAATGAAACAACACAATATATGATAATTTTTGTATTGTATCATTTGTTTTACAATCTCCAGTAAGTATGCCAAAACTGGAGATCGATAGGTTATTGGTTTCGGCCGTTAGCCGTGCTTTTTGTATAATCTGACATATAGATAAAGAAAGAAAGAAAGAAAATTGATATTGGCAATTTTCATTAAGTAATTGTTATTAGCCTCTAAGCTTTTTTTAAAAACAAATAAATCTTTGAGAACGCTGCAAGTGGAACTGGAAATAAGGAAGTAAGACAGTCAAACAACGAAGCTAGGTACTTCTGCAAACGCCTCATACAAAAACAAGCGTGATAATACCATAACTCCACAGCAAACATTCCCATAGACTCGCAAATAATCGCCCAGTTAATGCACATTACGACTCCATCTTGAAATCAGCTGAGATAACATCAAATATGCTACAACACCATAACACCTTTGGAATCAACACAACTGGTATTCAGCTATTCAAATGTGGTCACGACTCTGGCCGCTCCCTTGCAACGAGGCGTGATAATAGACTGATTCTATAGTCTTTGGTAATTGTCTGTGGATGTATTTGCTTGGCGAGCTTGTGAACTAGTAATTCCATAGATTAAGTTAGGTGGGTGCGAAAAGTATTGTGAGATATTGTTTGTGCTAGTTTTTGTTTTTAATATTTGTTTGTGACCGGTTTGGTTTGGCCGCGTGAGGTCTAGGTGGAAATTATCCTTTGCGACCTCGGAATAAAAAATATGTTCAAATTATGTAGGGTCGGGTGTCTCACATTGAACCAGGCAGCTACATTGAACCACCGCCGAATCTCAAAAATGCGACATTGCCAAACCGCACTAATATGAGTGAAAGAGAGGTATTTACGTTCCATTCCTGGCCACTAGTTTGCGTGGCGATCGCGTGCAAAGTGGTTGTGTGAGGAGTATTCGAAAGCAAACTGACTCAAAAAGTAAATATTTTTTGCCAATTTCATTCTTATTTAGCTTGTTTCGTTTAAATGATATCAATTTATTTATATGTACACTGTTTTCTACGGTTATTTAGCAATTGAAAGAGCTATAATTCGTGATTTTAAGAGATTGATTTGCCGGTAAAATTTTGAGTTTAGTGATCAAAACGTGGTGTGTCTCACATTAAACCACCTGAGGGTGGTACACATAGAACCACGGTTTACTGTGTACACCCCAGTCGTTAAAGGAGTGATTTTTTAAATTATTTTAATTTAATTTTAATTTGTTATATTATGGAAGGTACATTTGTTTGTATAATGAAAAACTGTTACTTTTGTTTTTATTATTAAAATATGATAAGAATTTGACTGAAAAGGTTTTGTGATGTATAAAACTAAGACTCTCGGTTTAATTGCATATGATTTAAAGTTATTTTTATAAATATAAGGCTGATTTTTATTATTACTGTTTATTATTATTATTATTACAAAGTATTTGCCTTATAAATTGAACTAGAAGACATCGTTAATAAGGTGTCTCAATGTGGACGATACCCTGGTTAAATGTGTACCACCTGTGGTACACATTTAACCAAAAATAATTTTTCATAAAAATCTGTTTTACACCGGAACTAAAAGGAATATGAGAAATTAATGTTTTACAAAATTGAAGCTAAATAAATATGCTAACTATACACAAAAAATTAAAGGCATTGATGGAACATCCAGCCCACTATGAGACTTTGAAATTTACCTGGTTCAATGTGGGACAACTAACCATACTTAACATGAATTACAAATCAGATGTCGGGCCTCCATTTGCAATAGAGACCAAAATTAGAGCAAGATATGTAAACATTATGAAATTACTAGCTGTTACCCGCGACTTTGTCCGCGTTAAGTTCGGAAACAGTACTATCATTCTGTGCTTGCAATTCATTTCGAAAGGATCGAAATTATTTATTTAACTTTCCCATAAACCGTTTAAAAGTAAAAACATAAATTACCTTGTAAAATGTTTTGTTAATGTTTTACGTCCAGATGTACGAACAGAAAGAGTATTTGTAAGGGTCGTAACAGTTGGCGTTTCTGCCTAGCCCGAGTGAAAAGGCATTAGTTTATTTATATTGGGCACGCCATCATTATGTCGGTAAGTCCCCTCTTTGAGGAGTGGTTTGAAAGACGTTACGGTGCGTTGCGTCCTCACCTTCCGTATGATGCAGGTTCTCACCGGACATGGTAAGTTCGGAAGGTTCCTGCATCAGATTCAGGCGGAAGAAAAACCGAGGTATCACTACTATTTGGATCGCCCGGAGAATATGTTGGAACATATCCTCCGGGCTTGGGCGGTGCACCGCCGTATGCTCGTGGAGGCGATTGGCGACAGCGACTGCTCGCGCTGGTTCATTGGTACAGGCCATGGTCCGGTCGCCTTTTTCTGCGAAGCAGTAATGCTAGCGAAGGTGACGGCCGCACGCGAGTGGGAACGTCCCTTCTGCCCCCGTCGCTGGGATTCCAATCCCGATTTCCAACCACCGCAGGCACGGGCTTGCGAAAGGCGAGCAATGGGTAGCTAGCCATCCGGCAGTCTGGTAATAATCCGAACCGAGCCCAAGGTGTCAACGGCGCGTTCGGCCACGCGAGCCTCAAAGAGATGTCAGCAAAACTGTAGGGGCCCAGCAGGGTCGAAACCTCTGTTGCCATGGGTTGGCTTCTGAAAGGAAAACCCAGGACCTTGTAACAATGGCAGAGAAGCCGGAGTGGGTTTTTGTCAGTAAAATTCCAAGCCGAAACGCAGAATATGTCATTCTGATGATTCCCCAAAATTAGTTTATGTACGTTTCTCGTGTATGTTCTTTTGTTGTTCGTTGTAAGATTTTTAAATGATTTGTTCGTCAAAAAAAGGATATACACGCGGTAATTTTTAGTAACACCAAATAAATGCTTTTTAATGTACCTAGGCTGTAAAAAAAGTAATGATCTGTGGAGCTGATTCTGTGGTGGGCACCCGCAACCTTTAGGGTTTGCAGTTCTGCACCTTTTTCTTAAGATAAATGAACGAATACCTTCTCCCATTCTGGGCGGAGCAAGAGAGACTATCAGACTTTCACTGACTAAAATCCACTTGTGTTACTTCAGTTGCCCTTTGCGTTTCAAGCAAGCACGCCCCCATAGCAAGAGTGTTTCAAAAGGTTTCAGTTTTGGATCTGGCTGGAAGTACCCTGATAGTAATATTATGCGAATCACCTGGAGGATACAATAGAGCATGCGCTGGAAGTCTGCCCCGCTTACGCGGAACGCCACGCCGCCGTGTGCTCGAGGACGCAATCGTCGGAGAACATGTCATCCAGCCATCTCCTTCAATGAATCACTAATGCGATCGAAGGAGGTGGCTGAAAATATGAGGGTTAGGATATCCTCTCACTCCGTGACGCTCCGGGTGTCAAGCTTTAGAGAGAGTCCCAAACACCGCAAGCACGCCTGTGATTGTACCATCGAGCCGTCGAGTGAAAGCAAGCCCGAATCCACGCGCGACTTCAAGTGATGTCAGCAAAATATGGAAAGGCCCTCTACGTCCGATGTCTGCTAGGACTGCGATACTTTTGCCAGGGTTCCTTTCCATAATTTTTGCCTCAATAATATTTCTCTGCAGAGTTACACAACTTTGGCAGAAGTAAATAAAGAAGTATAATCGGGACACCGACCTGATAGCGCAAAACCGTAAGTGAATCCAAAAACTACAGACATGTTGTCTTTCTTCACAACAGCACTCGTAAAGAATTTGAGATCATGCTTACATTAATTGAACGTTTTTGTCGTTTAAATTACTTGTTCATTTACCCAGTTATTTTTGGTGTATAATATATTTGTTTAACGTCCTCGTAAATCAGACGAATGTTTTTCCATAGTGGGAACTATCCTATGAAGTTTGTCCAATTTTTAAATAAATTTCGGCGAAATCTTGTTGTAGCGTTTATTGATGGCCAAACGCAGACTGTAGTCGCCGCCACCGATTATCTCCATGAGGACATGGCAGTTCTCTACCCAAACGGGGTTGATCTCTAACGTATGCTCCACTGTGTCTTCCGAGCGGTTCCCAAATGGTAATATCTGGAAACTTCCCGCCAAAACCAAAACAGAAACCTCTCGACGCACCCATAAAAGCTGCCTTTATGAAACAATGAAATGATGGTAAACAAATGTAGGAGTCGATTGGGGTTATTCCTACCACTCACTCCAAGGAGGCATAGCCCCGTTGGCGACGTAAGGCTGCTAGGAATGTGAGATACGTCATACTGTATCAAACTGTCCTCAGAAAAGCCAACTACATTCGGCCCCGAACTACTCGTATACCTATGAAACAGTAACCGCAAATACACGCAATTATTAGGCCGCATGGTGCAACTCCTTCCTATAAATTTGTCAATAATAAAACTCATCTAAGTATTTACTTTTATCGCCTTTGGTTGGTATGCTTTGCCAAATCACGGTCAATTAGCTTGTTACAACCTCTGGTAAATAAATAAAAATAGTAATATGATTGTTGAAAACGCTATGGCCGTTCAATAATTGTAAGTCGGTCATGCTCGATCTAAAAAAAGTAGTAAGAATGCAAAAATATGTCAGAAATTTGTACTTACAGTTAAAAAAAAACTATCTTGCTAAAAGGTAAAAAAAAAACTATCACCCAATAAACCATCTGAGATTCGAACCATGGTTATCGGACTTACAAATCTAGTCATCAAACCAATGTGCTACGTGTCTTCTATGACATATTTTCGAAATAAGCGTTCTTATACAAACTTCATAATTAAATAGCGAATGTATTTTGCATCTAATTGATTAAATTCTATGTTTTGATTATTTTATTGAACAAAAATGTCGAAGTTACGTTGAAAACATTTAAAAAGCAGTTTTAGTATTAAAATCGACTTATATTTCTAAATTATGTCTAAAAAAGAAGATAAAATAAACACAAAAAGAATTAGTGAAGTAGGGATTCGAACTCACGACCAATGACGTTCAATACGGTCCACGGAGTGCAGACAAAATGCAATATTACTCACCCCCCAAAGCGAATAGCGTGATAATTTGCTGCCTATGTCCTTTCTCAAGCTCTAGTTTGTCTTTGTACCAAATTTCATCAACATCGATTCGGCGGTTTAAGCGTGAAAGCGTAACAGACAGACAGACAGACAGACAGAGTTACTTTCGCATTTATAATATTAGTTTGGATTGTAAAAGATGTTTTTTTTTATTTAATTACTCAGATACCCGCGAAACGAGACACAATAGTAAAACAATAACAGCGCGGTCGCATAGGACCGGTTGGGGATTCAAACGTTAAAGTAAAACCCACGAAAAGAAATTTACGAGAGAGGTTTTTCTTTATATGAGTGATTTAACAGATTAGATAGGTGTTTTAGGTACCATTTATGCAAAAGTACTTTTTAAAATCATAATTGTGAATGTTAATTTAATGTGACTCGATTCACAAAACTAGTGATTTCACATAGTTGTAAAAATATTTTTATGGCATGTGGCACATCACTAGCAAGAGGATAGACTAGAGAGTTAGGTATCGAGAGAGTTTAAAGGTCCCAGGCTCATTTGGTTCTTTATTTGCAGCCATGTAAATAGCTGTAACATGAACAGCTTTAATTTAAGTCCGAAACTTTGCAAGTAAATTTTAAAAAATCTAGAGATCTATCACTAATTTTGTATTTAAAAGTACCTTTATACAATACACGTTTAAATAACATTAAAATTCGGGCTCTAAGTATTATACATTTTTTAATATTTGTATTTGAATGTAAAATCAGGGTCTATTTTTCAAAAAACACTAAAATGTCGATGAAAAATCTTCCACAGGGCATGGGTAATGTTTAGGGGTCTGAAAGTATAGCAGATGACCCCTCCAGTCGACCATTTCAATTTGGCACATGATGCACCAAACACCCTGTACAATAGCGGTTGATAATAGCCTGGGCCTCACGTCTGCTATTAGAATAGTATCAGAATTGCCGATCATTAGTTTCATAATTGTTGATTTTGACAATTCTCTGTCACAAGTCACACATAAGTTGGACAATAGTCTGCTTTATTATATTAGGACTTGAAGCCCTGGAGTTGATATGAGATGTCTTTTGTGACCTTCTAAGTCTCACACCCATTCAGTAATACGGTTTTGACCGAAGAAGACATTGCTCCGAGGATAGCTTAGGCAAGAGCAACCTTTGCACAGCTCCGTCCGTGTCAATGATGGGAAATGACGAGGAAAGCTCAAGATACTCGTATTCCAGTCCAACGTCAAAACCCCCTTGTCAACGTTTGTATTTTGTCAATGGCTGGATCAATGTGGGATCAATTTAGATGAAATTTGGAAGACAGGTTACATGTTTAGTTCCTACGGGGTACCGTAGATGTCGCTACTTACCTACATACCTAAGTATTTTGCGCATCTATCCTAGGAGAGATGCGCAACATATGTATATGTTTTTTTTTTCAACTAAGGTAAGTTTGTGGATGCATAAAATTATCAACAGACTGTTATTTGAAAGTGATTTCCTTTAGGTTTATGCAGAAGAGCCAGCTGCAAAACTGTCAATAACTAATTACAATTAAAACTGAAAATAACTGTTTCCTATGGATTGTTAAGCATTCTAAGTACCAGTATAAAAATAAATATTATATTATTATATAAAAATATATTCAATTAGGGGGTGAACACTTATTTAAGTTTAGTTTTAAACGCCCTTTAAGATAAAACAATAAATAAATTATGTCCCCTGCGGTTTCATCTATTATTTATTTAGTTACTACTCCGCTCATATTGGTCATAGCGTGATGTTAAATAACCTTTCTTGACACCAAACTATCTAACACCAAAATATTTTTTCGAATCGAGCCAGTAATTTTGGAGATTAGCTCGTTTTATTGGACAAACAAACAGACTGTTCAGCTTATAGTCTTTGTTATATGTATGTTATATGTTTCTCCTGAACTTGTTTGTCACCTAAATCTCCTGAATAGCTTGACCAATTTGGTTGAAATTTTGTGTGGATATTTGAGTGGGTCCCAATGTTCTCAATCTTTTTTCTGGCAAAAAGCTAGGTTTCAAACGGGATAACGTCGGTCGGGAGTCGGGACCGCTAGCATTATGTAAATAAGAAACATAATAGTAGGTACAGTATAGATTATCAAGGTATTTCTTTTGTACTGCGGAAGTCATAACAATAAATCATTTGTAGTTATAGACATTTATTGTAGATGCGCAAAATACTTATTATACGCAATTTAAATTTAAATATTTTCAAGCGTTAAGAATAGGTTTTTGAAATGCCTTATTTAACCTTACCACTTGATACAGGAGCTCGTGGCTAAATAATAACAGCCGCACAGGTCGATCTTCAAGGTTAAGCAACGCTTGCCTAGGTTGGTCTGTGGATGGGTGACCATCTTAACATAACGAGTTTCCTCCGTGCCTCGGAAAGCACGTTAAGCCGTAGGTCCCGGCTGTTATTTGTAGATCTTTGGCAGTCGTTACGGATAGTCAGAAGCCAGTAAATCTGACTCCAGTCTTGCCATGAAATGCCGTGTTACCCCAGTTAACGGGTTGTGGAGGTCTGGTAGGCAGCCGCTCCTCGTAAAACACTGGTATTCAGCTAAATCCGGCTTGACTGGAAGCCGACCCCAATATATAGTTGGGAAAAGGCTAGGCAGATGATGACTTGATACAGCCTTGTGGCAGACAGGCTGACAGTGGGGTTTTAGCAATAGGGCCCTGGTTTTAACTGACTTCAAAAAGGAGAAGGTTATTACCTTTTGGGCACAGAATAAGTAATATGTATTGGTTAATTCATGAATCCCCGACCGGTCTCATTGGACCGCGCTGTTATTGTTTTACTATTGTGTCTCGTTTCGCGGGTATTGATAGGTTAATTAGGTTAGTCAGGTAAGGAACCCTAAAAAACTTCAAATGAAACCTATACTTAAATAAAACTATGGAACCCTAAAAACGATTAATACTACTTTACAAATACGTAGGTAAGTATTTAGTTTAATATATCTACATAGGCACTTAAAGGCCTAGTTTGTAAATAAGGAAATGCCTACTTAAGTATTTTACTGCAAATACCTACTAAGATATATTATTTACATAGACACCGGCCTATTAAAGCCCAATCAATAAAATTGCTTTATTTAGCTTAAACTGTTAGCTGCCGTCTTTACATAGCCATTAGGTTAACTGTAATCTCCTACCTATATGAAGCAATTTTCTATCATTAGATAAAAGTAAGGGGTAAGCGGCCCTACCCCGCTAACCCCGGGTAAAGGTTTGATAGATGCGAGACGCACAGGACCGGTCGTTGTGGCGACGCTTGAGGAGGCCTATGTCCAGCAGTGGACGTCTTTCGACTGAGATGATGATGAGACAAAGGTTAGAACGGTGGTGGCCCTGTAGTAACGGCCCCGACTAACGAGTTGTAGGTAGCGGGTTCGAGCCCAGTCAGGCGCATTCTTTTGTGTTATTTATTAAAACGGTGAAAGAAAACGCCGCGAGGAAGCCGATATATCTTAGAACCAAAAACGTGACGTCTACCAAACCGCAGTGGACCCGCGTTGTAGATTACTGCCCATTCCCTTTCCTAGAGAGGAGGTTTGAGTCCCAACTGCGGGAACATTATAAGGCTGGTGCTATGTTATGCTACATATTTGTTACGTCAGCATCTCCCTAGCCTTTTCCCAACTAGCTTGGGGTCGGCATTTAGTCGGCATGCAGCTGAATAAGTACTGGTGACATGAAGCGATTACCTATCAGACCTTCACAAACCAGTTTTTGGGCAACACGGTAGAATGATGGTCAGACTTTCTGGCGTCTGACTACCTGTAACGATTGACAAAGATCTACGAATGACAACCGGGACCAACGGCTTTACGTGCGTTCTGAGGCACGGGGTGTCAGTAATGTCCTAGAGATAAACTGTAAAATTACATATGAATTGAAAAATTCACAATGATGCCTATATATTTGTTACATGGCGGGGTTTATTAAAATCTAGTAAAATATAATTTCCTTTCTTTCTTATTCACAATTCTGTTCCATCATTGTACTACCAGACGTACGGAGATGCGCCAGTATTTGGTAAACGTCTCATCCATACGCATAAAGAGTTTTAGGAATACATTGATTGTGCGTACAGCTAAGGAGTGGAATTGCCTGCTGGAGTCTGTGTTTCCTGATAGCTGTAACTTGGGATTTTTAAATCAAGAGTGAATAGGTTACTTCTAGGCAAGCGCGCTTCATTGTTGACTACATCATCGCTTTCCATCAGGCGCGTAAAATAGTGGTTAAGCGAATCGTTCGAAAATTAAAAACAAATCGTCTCTGCCGCTATTACCCATCCTCATACGAATTTGTATAGTATCTATGTAAATATCATCTTCATTATCATATCAGCCGAAAGACGTCCATTGCTGGACATAGTGCTCCCCCAAGCGTCGCCACAGCGACCGGTCCTGGTCCTGTGCGTCTCGCATCCATCGGATTCCCGCAACCCTCGCCAGGTCGTCGGTCCACCTTGTGGGAGGCCTTCCAACGCTACGTCTTTCGGTGCGTGGCCGCCACTCTAGAACCTTCATAATAATATGTATAAATATATTGAAATACTTACACATACGTTTCACTTCATTTTTCAGTAAGAACCTCATAAGCGACAGTTAACAATTTTGCAGGGAGGAAAGATAACAAAAAGATATTTATGACTAGCTGTTGCTACCGGCTTCGCTCGGGTAAAATAAGGTTTCTCCATAATAACTTTGGAGCCATATTTCACCCCTTTTAAAGTTAAATTCGTCAAAAATCCGTTTTTAATGCTCGCCTACGTAATCACGCTTCTAATCCTAGTAGATTCGGCTGTGCGTTGTTATCACAGTCAGTCAGTTTCTCCTTTTATATTTAAAGATGATAAAATGCCATTAGTTCGTGCCTCGGAAAGCACATTAAGCTATAGGTCCCGGTTGTCATTTGTTGATCTTTGGCAGTCGTTACGGGTAGTCAGAAGCCAGTAAATCTGACTCCAGACTTACCATGAAGTACCGTTTTACCCCAGTTAATGGGCTGTGGAGGTCTGATAGGCAGCCGCTCCTCGTAAAATACTGGTATTCAGCTAAATCCGGCTTGACCGGTAGCAGACCCCAATATATATAGTTGGGAAAAGGCTAGGCAGATGATGAAAATGCCATTAGTGCCTATTCTAATAGGCACGAATAAAGTTACAATAGTAAATAGTTACAATAGGTAGAAAAGGGAGTTAGTGATAGCGTGACGAGTGACAGGATAGAATGGAAGAAAAAAACGTTTTGTGCCGACCCCAAATAAAACGGGACAAGGGCAGGAAGATGAGGAGTAAATAGGTACAATGTTTTACCTGATAAGGCTCAATATATTTGTTCATGTATTCTTTCATCTATCTAGCCTTTTCTCAACTATATTGGGGTCGGCTTCCAGTTAAAGGTCTCAGCACACATATGGGATCGGAAAGGGATCGTCACCGTATCGCCTCGAGCCGTTCAGAATGGTTTGTATTAAACTCCCTACTGCAACGCACACTAATCGGAATAATAACGTAATCGCCTCGCCTCGGAACAGGCTCCGAACTTGAATTCCCGCGCTTACGGCTCATCGTCCCCGCGCTTACGTCTCTCCGTACCCGAGCTCACATCTCTTCGTCCACCCTTTCCCCTTTCCCCTCCCGCGACTTGCCTGCTAAAGACGCCGCCATTCGCAAGGAGTATTTCCTCTTCATCAAGTGCTATGGCTATGATAGCCAACTCACGTATTGTAAACCAAGACATAACCGTGCGCTACACTTAACGTTTGGATTCAAACTGATCTGGTGCCAACCAGGTAAGCCAGGGGGCGACGAGGCGTAAGCGCGGTGTCGCCTAGCCGTAGCCGGGTTGACGTACAGGCGCTGCTGATACGCTTTCGTTACGTGCATACGGTAGGTTGACGCCTGGTTGACAGCGAGGCGAAAGGCGTTACGGTAACGATCCCTTTCCGATCCCATATGTGTGCTGAGACCCTAAGCCGGATTTAGCTGAATATCAGTATTTTACGAGGAGTGGCCACAACACGGTCCTCCATGGCTTCAACACTGGAGTCAGATTTACTGGCTTCTGACTATCTGTAACGACTGCCAAAGATCAAGAAATGACAACCAGAACCTACAGCTTAATGTGCGTTCATGTATTCTATATGTTCAATTAATTTATTAGTGTACCTAGATCTTACACTGTCTGACTGCCTTCTTTTATTGGAACTAATAAGTTACCAAGGAAGGTACCTACTACCAAGGAAGGGTTATGTGTTTTCAGTGCATCTGATGTTTTAAGATCTTTCAGTCCATACAATGGTGGTTTAATAATTCTACTCATAGTCCAATAAATACCCATGATAGACCATTGCAGAAGCTTTTGTTAACGACAAAAAGTGATATAATATTAAAGTAGGAATGAAAGAGAATATAATAAAAATTATAGAAGAAATGAATTAAGGGGAAAAAACGGTTTATCACGATTTTCGAGAAAAATACAAGTTCTATGGCAAAAAGTAAAATGGCAAAGTTGTAAGTAAGAAAAAGATCTATCCCGACCTCAGATCGCCCGTCATTTATTTATTTATTATTTTTGTTATATTATCTTATTGAAAATTGACGTGTAAAAGTGTTTGTGAAAACCTAGTTACAAAATAAATATCATTTATCATTTCCTTTTCTAATGAGTTTCCTACTATATTTTTTTCTTCTACCCTGGTCTAGATCAGATTTTTTTTTAATATTTACTTAGAAACTTAGGTTATACTAATAAAATACTAATAAATTAAATTATGGTCGTTTTAGATAGAACGTATTTACCTATATCTAAAACATTTAGAACTTTAATAATAAAACAAACGCGTTTTAACTTATGGTTTTGACCGAAACTAGTTAAACTAGTTTTAACTAGGTTATAAAAAAAAAACAAAATTATATGGACATTTTACTGTCTAGAATACCTTCTGTTAATTACAGTTTTCTCGACTGCATGTACCTTGATCTAGATACCTGATGAATTTTAATATCATTTTCAGGTAAAAGGTAGGAACAATATTTTTGCCTAAACTTCATACCTCTTTTAAAAATCCTGGAATCATAAACATGACGATTAAATCCCGGGATTTATAAAATTATAAAATGGATATTTATTGCGCTTTGAATAATTTATTTAAGGTTTCTAAGGTTTGCTGTAAGAAAACCCAATTGTGGGTTAAGCTCGCCTGTGTACATCAATTGTCCTATTTTATTTTTGTAAATGTTGTGTACAATAAAGAATAAAGTACTATAAACCAAATGGTTCGACCTTATGTTGAATAATCTTTTTACCCATGTTTTAGAGTTTTTTTACTAAAACTGTTACTTATGCGACTCGTAAAACACAGGTAATACGGTTCCTCAATATGATAATTTTGTTAAAATGCGTAAATTCCGGGATTTAATCTTTATGTTTATGATTCCGGGATTTTATCGTCATGTTTATAATTCCGGGATTTAATCGTTATGTTTATAATTCCGGGATTTAATCGTTATGTTTATGCCTCCGGGATTTAAGAGGAGGTAAATCAACTCTATGTTATTTACCTACTAACTATTTCGATTACTGAACGTTTGTCGAAATAATTGAAAATTATTCTTCTTAATAATATTTTTTTTATAATTAAATACTTATTCATATGCAAACTCAATCTAATTTTTTCCCTAGGTCTACCTATTGAATTAAAAATAGGTAGGCATTATTGTAGATTTTTCAAATGGCTTCAATTTAAAGTCAAAATAAATCAAGTATCAAGTTTATTACAATTTTAATAGTTTTATTGTGCTGTATTTTGGAAAAATTGGATTAATTATTAGATAGATAAGTACTTACATTTTTTTCAAATAAAAAGGAAAAGTGACTTGAGTGTCAACACAATTCGTATGGATATATTAAAAAAAAAATACTAGGTAAGTATCTAAAAAGGCTTTATCAAAATAATTATTTCTACGTCAATGTTTCATACTGAATCGGTATCATAAAGTAAGCAATCTGTATTTTATAAACAAAAATCAATCACAACGCACCACAGACTATAAAACATAACAATTTTAATTAAAAAATCAACTATTTACCAAACACTGTTTAGTTTGTAATGGTGGAAAATATCCGTGAAATTCAAACTTTATCGGGTTTCATTAAAATTTAATTCAACTACATAAGAAAACAATCGTACGGCCGCTGCAACAAATTATTTTATTATCGATAAAAATAATTCAACCGAACGCGACTATAAACGTCCGCCATTTTGTAAGAATCAATTATTGGCGGGAATCGTTGAAAAATCCACGTTTATCTCGCGACATTAAGCTAATAAAGCATCGGACTTAATTAAAAAGTATTCCACCGAGCGAGGCGAGCAGAGCGGGCGAGCGCAGCGCCGGACGACTAGCCAAAACGAGCAAGCCGACCGCGATTACCCACCCAATCGACGCCTTAATTGAATCATAACCAGCTAAATTCGAAAGCACCACTCGACGCGTTTCGCGCCACAAATCTGGTGTAATACGCCATACGGCCGGCTAAATCACAAGCTCTTAACTCAAACCGCCCACTGGGAAAGCGTTCGAAATTCAAATAACACCTCTACACGCCTTCTGGCCAATCGCGCCGCAGACATTGGAATAACGAGTGCAACTCGGAGATCAGTCGCCTCCTCTCGGTAAATACTGGCCAATAGGAGGTGAGGAGTCCATGTTCGTTATTTTTTTTCCTTGTCGCCGGGCGTCTGGCGCGCGCGGAGGGCTCATTCGGCCGCGCGCCGCCTTGGCGTTCGTATCGCGCGCTCGCGTCACGATGGATTGTGTTCTGTGTGACATGTGCTTCTGATTTGGTGTATTATTTTTTTGTGACGGACCCGTTGTGTGTAAAAGCATGATGCCTCTCGCACCGACCCCTGTGGTGGCGGTGCCATCGAAGCCGAAGATAGGATTTAGTATAGACAGTATAGTGGGTGGTTCGGAGCGGCGTCCGAAGCAGGCATCGCCGCCGTTGGCCAGTCCGGGGTCGCCGTCGCCGGTTGCTTCTCCGAGGAGTCCTTCGCCGAGACCGCTGTTGAGGCCGAGTGCACTGCCGGCGGTGTTTCCTTCGCCTGAGTTGAAGAGGCTGCCGTACTTGGACGCTCAGAGTCATCACCACCAGTTCCTGGCGCATTTCCAAGGAGCTGCCCTCGCCGCAGCCCTGGCTCACCAGCAGCAGGGCTTCGGAGGACCTCTGCCGCCGCACCCGCCCCCTCACCCCGCGCCGCCCGTCCCCCGGGAGTCCTACACGCTGTACCCCTGGCTCATCAACAGGCACGGCAGGATATTCCCTCACAGGTTTCCTGGAGGTAAGTGTCAATGATTGGACTCTGTTTTTTTCTGTTTGGTAGGGTCATAGGACCAAATTTGTATTTTCAGCTGGTCAGTTTCCAAAGTGATTAAGATAGGTTACTTAGATTTTACTTTATCAAACCGACTGCATGATTTTTCACTTCTCTAAACTTATAAATACCTTTTAGCGTTTTTGCCATTTGAATGCGGAAAATCCTGTTAGTCTCGGCAAAATTCAGTGCAGTTCTGCCGTTAGGTTACCCATGTCTTATGACAAAATTCATATCTTTATCTTTATCGTTTTCAACCTCGCACATATTGAATCTAAGATATTGATCTAAAAATTAGTGTCAATCATTTTATTCAAATCAGGTGTCTCTAAATTGTAACAGACCATAGGCTTTACACATATGTAACGAATTAGCTCAACCTTTACGCTAACATTGCAGACTTTGCAGGTTTTGCTCTCGTTTTCAATGTTTTTGAATTGCGCATTAAAAATTATTGCAGACTCAATTTACATTACAACCTTGTTTAAAAGGTAAAATATGGTGTCCACTAAAGTACTAAAGGACCATAAGTTTATCGGGTCATGAAAAATTTATACCAACCCGTAACGGCGTGGTGGATTACGACCCATTCCTATTTCTGATAGCATATACATATATCTTCTTCTTTTTCTTCTTCTTCCTGCTCTTATCCCGTGTTACTTGGGGTCGGCACAATATGTTTATTTTCCATTCTATCCTGTCCCCCGTCATAACATCACTTCTCTTTTCTTTCATATCAGTCCTCACACAGTCCATCCATCTTTTCTTTCGCCTCTTTCTATCCTTTTTCTGATAGCATATATCGCGAGAAAATTCCCACGAACAAAAATACAAAGATATAATACCTACTTGTAATACCCGTATTACTAATGTTATGGTCTTAAAAATAATCGACGAATATATAATCAGTTGATTAATCATCAAACGTTTTATATTAGTACTTACGGTATAAACAGCTATTAAAGTTTATACAAAAAAAAGTATATTCCCATAAATATTTAGCCAATTATGCTGTAATTTATTATCATGATTTCATGAGAAAAGCTTTATTATTTTTTGTTGAGCGAAGCCAGGTCATGGGTTAGAAAAAACTTGACAATCCGTCTCAAAAAAATCTTGCGTATAAAGAAATGTTTGCTTGTCAGAAGTTTTTGTATACCTAGGTCAGGTTACGAATCTCGAATATGGTTAAATGCAGGAATCGTCCTACATAGATGAAATTATGAAATAAGTATGTAGATCTAAAGAAAAGGGAGCAAATACTAGATGATGGAGACGGCTGAAATTTGAAAGGAGTAAAAATCCTTTGCCGACTTTAGTTCATGAATCCCTGACCGGTCCTATGAGATCGCGCTGTTATTGTTTTACTATTGTGTCTCGTTTTGCGGGTATGTGATAGGTTAAACATTAGGGCATTCTTACGGCATTGTGGATCTATCACAAATTTCTTTTTGATTAAATGCTATAGCTTACGTCAATGAGGAGCTATATCATGTATATTTAGCACAATATTTATTGAAATACAAGAAGCCTTCGAGCAGTATGGAGGTCAAGTCACCGTATAGGCCTTTCTCGTCAACATTTTCTGGGGTTATGCCAACATCGTTATTCGGTTTTTCCTGACACGGATCTGGCAATACGAGTACCTTGTGGCAGAATTGAAAGTGTTGAATTTGAGACCAAAATTGATTGGCACAGTTCTTCTTTACCTTGTTTTTGAGTTCGTAAAGTGATGATCTGTCTATATGCCTGTACCACAGATGTATGCTCTGTTTGCGGTCATGTTGATTATTTGTGGATCAGTGACACTTTGATTTTGTTCCTTTTGGTCCTCATCATCATCTCAGCCGAAAGACGTCCACTATTTGACATAGGCATCCCCAAAGCGTCGCCACAACGACCGATCCTGTCTCGCATCCATCGGATTCCCGTTCATTTGGTCATTTGGCCGCGTTGCATCTTTTGTTAGATTCCAGATTTTAGTGTTGTAAGGACGAATAATTTATTCGAGATCTCCTTTTTTTTACAACTTAATTACTTCATCATCGAACACTGACAACGTAACACACACATCCTATCATTAGTTAATTGCATTTCTACAATCGAATTAGTTTTACGATTCGAATTATTAAATAATACGATTTTTATAGTCAAATTTGAAGCTATATTGTATTTCCGGCGGCAAACTGACAATTATAAACCAGATATCAAGAATTTAGGTGTTGAGAGTTATGAATAGATAAAATCTACATTTTTATTTCTGAAGCTAAGTGTCTGAATTTTTACCGACGCATTTTTTAGTAGCGTTAATTTTTGGCAGCAATGAAATTAACTTAATTATTTTATTCTAAACATATTTCATGCTAGTTTTTATTTTCTTAATTAGAACGTGATTAGAACCTATTTACTAACTAAACTTCTAATTTTAAAATTTCAAAATGGCGCTGGCCTGCTTTATTCCGGCCGTTTGTTATGAAATGTTATAAAACGCCCATTAGCCACTTAGTTATTAAGGGAAGTCCATTTACTTATACACTTAATTATCTCTCATTGAGGTTGCATAAGTTTTAAAACGAATTACTTACAGTTTCAATTATTCAACTGATTTTCATTTCCTGCTTACAAATTTCCTACTAGGGAGGTGTTTATTCGATTAATTTGAAATAAATATCGATATTAATTGGTTGGTATTATAGTCGATGATATAGGTGGGTATTCTCGTGCGTTTGTTTTCGAATGTATGGCCGGTTGTAATGCTCAATTGCTGGTTGCTGTGGATGTATGCGATGGGGTAGCAACCTATCATTACTAATGCGCTTTCGTGATCAATAAATCATCCAGTTATAGCCGCTTGTTAACGAAAAGTATCGCGAGTTATTTGTGTTTGTATCGTATATTTTTTTGCTTTTATTTTTAATACCTACGTAAGCAAGAATGACCCGACCACATTTTTTTTACGATCCAAAAAGGTTTTTTTTACTAAAAAGATGGTCGGTATACCCGGGGTCGTCGCGTGTAAAGAACTAAAGATACGTCGTTGACAGAATTAAAATGTTTAAAAAAAGTAGTAGCTTATCTGGACACGAGGCCATTATGATAAAAAGCCCGCTATCTGAGTACGTTCAGATCGTTGTCTTTGCTTGTAAAAAGAAAGTTATAGATTAATCCGTTTGGCGCGAAAATAAGGTTGAATGTTTTCGTTACTTGTCATTTCGTGAGGTTAGTTTTTTTGTTGGCATTACAAGATTATTAAAGTCTGGTTTTTTAACAATTAGTTTTGTTTTGTTGTTTAAATTTTATTTGTTAGTTATACTAATGGCAGAGATTATTCAGAACAGTTATGAGAAAATATGTCATCTGTCAATTTAATTTCAATCAAGATCAGATCTTCTTCTTTTAGTTTATTGACGATTTGACAGCTCAAAGTTAGATTAAGTCAAATCATGACAAGGTAATGTCATGATTTTAATAGTTTATTTTTAAAGTCAGTCTTGGCTAAATAGAATAACATAATAAAGTAAAATACGTTTTAAGATTTTAATTCTTTGAGTGGCATGTTCTTAAATACCGTTTGGTTAAAAAAATGTGGTTACCGTGACCCATTGCCAGCGACCATAGAGCTTTTTTTTTAATCCGCAATTGTTTGACTTACAAAGAAGTTTTAATAAGTTTGTTTATTCCTATTGTCTTGTTGAAGTCAGATTATCCTTTTAAGCTTCTTTACTTGTTTAAATTTTACCGTTGAGTTAACATGGTTAATTAAGAGAAATGCCGTTATTTTGTCCGTTAGGTTGTATATATTAACGTTTTTTTGGTGACGCTTGATGTATTGAGATTTTAAGTTCAACTATTCATTGACAAAACAATATTGAATTGTTTTCAAGACTTTGTTGTTACCGAATAGTGTGGTATTAAAAGTTTTTGTTGAGGTTTTATTTATTTTTAACCTTTTTTCATTTGTTTCTATTTTTATTTTTTGAGATTTCATTGTCACGACAACTTGTCTAAGTATATTTAAAGATTTTTTATTATTTTATTTCCTTGTCTTGAAAGTCCCTATACCTGTTGGTATAGGGACTTTCAAGACTTTACTTTTTTGCTACTTCATAACTATTACATTATGAAGTAGCAAAAAGTCAGCCAAGATACGTAATTAGGAGCTCAATTTCTATGAGGAAATTCGTATGAAAAAACTAGTTCATCTTGTAAAATATAAGTTAATTTCGCCTACAAGTTTCACAGTGAAACGTTATCATCTAGATCTAACATCCATGTTTTAACATTAATCATAATTATAATATATGTAAATATATAGGCACGGTGTATATAGCCATATATATACACAGTTAATATGTTTTATTACTCATATCTAATGAAGTCAATTAAAATTTTATGATTTAATTACAACGTATCGTTCGTAATTAGTTGTTGTTGCTTCTTGCGCGGTTTAAATCTTCTTTTTTAGGGTTCTTTTGTGAAATGAGAAAACGTTTTTCATTTATAGATTGTGTCCCAATAGGGCGCCAATACGCATTATAATTTTTGTAGCCGAGATGATTGACGATTGAAGAACAGTAAAATTTAAAGTTATGTAATATTTCAGCTAAGAAAATAGGTAGGTACATAAAAATGCTTAAGATCTAGAAAAAAAATGTAGCCTTCTTATTGGCGCGCCCCGTTGTGACTAAAACAGTCAACATTTTTAAAGAGTCAGTCAAACTAGCACCTATTTTGTTTTTCTTAACGAATTAAATTGATTATGTTCGTCAGAGTAAAACTAAGCTAGAATGCTGTGGATATTCACTAGGTAGGTAAATGACAAAGCAGGGTTGTCCAAACAGCACATTACGAACAAAATAATACCGACATGTCTACTTCAGAAGACAGATGTAATGATGTCAATTAATTAATGAGCAATACTACTTACTGTCCGTCTATATATATAAAAGGAAAAATTAACTCATATATCGACGCACAGCTGAAACTACTGGAACGAAGAATTTTCTTTTATGAAGTAGGCGAGCATTAACCTATCAATACCCGCAAAACGAGACACAATAGTAAAACAATAACAGCGCGGACTCATAGGACCGGTCGGGGATTCATGAATTAAGAAAGGATTTTCTAAAACGCTTTCGCTAAAGGGATAAAACGGGGGTCCAGAGTTTGTGTAGAGAAACTATCATCATATGTAACTATCACGCAAACGAATCGGCCGGCAGAAGCTAATTTAATGCTACTTTCAACCAAGTTAAAAAAAAGTCAAAATGAAGGCAACCCAGGATGGGATTTAACCATGTTTCAACTATGTATACCGTGGCCATGGAAGGCAAAGGGTTAATGAAGGAATACACGTGAGTTTTAGTCAGTAAAAGTCTGACAGGCCTCTCGCTGGTGATATGATACCCCTAGGTCTTGGAAAGCACGTTTAGGCGTTGGTCTTGCGCCTGATCTCTCTCCGATCGTGTCGGATAGCCGTCCCATCAGACTATGAGAGTGAAGGAACAGAGAGTGCACCTGCGTTTGTTCTTATACTTGTGCACTATAATATCTCCTGCGTACTTGTCTGACCTCTGTTGAGATTGACTACCGTGATCGAAATTCGGTCAGGAAGATTAATATAATGTTCAGCAATCAACGTTTATGCTAACAAAACAATCTAAAATCTACATAAATATCCTATCACTGGTGTTAGTTATGACTCCAACTAGACGTTAAAACAAATACATAGTAATAAAACTATTTTGAAACAATATCGTGGCCGTTTGACCCATCGTGCTCTGTTTCATGACTGTGTCAGCGATAGCCTCTAGCCCGAATACATTGTAACTATCGACCCATTAGCTGCAATTAAAATAGTGATAACATAATTACGATGATAACGACATGAATTTATAGTTCTCCTATCGTTTACGATGTGTCCCGGATTTGTGTGAAAGATTTCTTTTAGTTTTGGCGCGAAATGTTTTTTTTTTATATTTTGACAGTGACAGTTGTGTGTCATTTTTTTTTTCGTCTATGGTTTACTTGCTCTTCTTTTTTTAAAGAGCGCGGCGGTTCTTTTTTTGAAAAAGGTTTTCGTTTCTTTTCTTACAGGATGAAATAAAATGATTAACTTTTTTTATCATAACATAATATCACGCCTGTATGGGTTTGGCAAAAGTGTGGATGTAGTAGGTACGTAGTGTGTTCAAGTCCCAAGTTCTTTGAAGTCCTTTGTTATTTTCTCAGGCGATGAACAAGCGGCCAATATTGAGTTATGAATTCAGAAGCTTTAAAGTCCTAAGTACTTTTTGTGTTTTTTATAAATATTTGTTTTAATGATTAAGGCAGTTGAAGTTGGAGCTGAATGTTTCTTAACCTGAGTCATAAAATAAGGCAACCTACTCCTTATTTTATGACTCTTGCTATAAAATTCATACAAAAAACTAAGTTTTTCTACAAACATAGATACACTCCATTTTATATTAGAGACCATTCGTATCTATGTATGTACTCAATTAAATAGATTACTTACAAATGAAAACAGTAGCCCCTACCATTCCCAAGTAATCCACAACTACCCTACTCAATTTCACACCATTATTTAAGTCAACAAAGGGCCGCCATGATAATTTGTCCCTCCTTCCGCACAGTAAATATTCATAAATAATAAACTCCATGGATCGACTGCTTTATCATCCCCATTTTTGTCCGCGACCCAATGTTATTTTTATGAACAACGTTGTAAAGAACTCGATTTTAATTAAACTGGCTTAACGCGTACAGCCCGTCAAAATCGTCACACAAAAAAGGAGGAAATAATAAAAATAAAATATACTTTTTATTTTTCATACAAAACTAATAAGCGTTTTGACAAAGAAGGTTTTATGTGACTTGTGAGCGGAGCGGGCTCCCGATTATCAAGTGACGCCATTGTTGTTCGAATTTTGATTATTTTTAGTGTTGCTCTTTAGTCGATTAGTTTGTATTTTATGTCGATCAATTTGGTCTCAGTGCCTTCTAATAAAATTGGCTTCAATATAAACAGATATTATGTTGTATCAAATTAACTACAGTACCTATCTTTCTTTCATTTTTTTCTTCATTATCACTGAGGTAGAAAGCAATGATTGGACAAAAAAATATGCTTAACACAATTATACTCAAACTTTCTATGCCAATAACATGATTAATAGACATATTAACTGATGCAGATAATCACGTAGATATAAGTGCCTATTTATAATTATGATTCATATAAAAATACTTGTTTGAACTACTGGTCGCGTAAGCTCGTCATGTAGCCGCGTCGTTTAAATCGCCACGCTAATTAGATGCTTATTTGCATGTCATTATCAATCGTCCTACTTATCGATACTTGCACATCACTATCTGCCTCGTTAAACATGTTGGTAGCACTGCCCGTCACATCTTTCGTTACGCGCGCTTTTTTTCTTAATTACCACATATTGTTAAACCACGTGTTTTTTTTTTCAAACCATATTTCCACTAAAAGGATTGAATAGCTTATAATTGGCTGTAATTTGAGCTTACTTTGTTGTCGGGCGACTGCGACGATTAACTGACGTTAAAAAGCAACGATTTATAATGATTGTTATGTTGGTAACTCTGAGTGGGCAGCCATTTTGTTAGTGATGCGATCGGTAGTTAGACAAATGATTTACAATGTCGACGGCTTTGGAGAGCAACGAAAACTATGATTAATTAAGTTGAGTTATTGCTTTAGCCCGCTGGAGATAATGGGAATCTTATTAGAACTTTGTTTTATTTGTTTTGGGCGATAATTTTCAAAGCTTATCAACCTTTTTCGGGCCTCGCCATGTTAAAACGCTGATGTTTAATTAAAAGAGTGTGGATGGAATGAAATATCATACAGTAGTATCTGAAATCGTTTACGTTGTCACGGTCCATCATCGTTTAATATAAATAGTATAATAAATTCTATCTCGGAGCTTATTTTAATTGATGACGTGCATTTTCAATTCATAATTTCTGTTTAATTGTGTTTGCTATCAAAGAGATCATTCATTAAGAGAGTTCAGCGCGGTGACCTTACAACAGCGTTTGACTCTGATATAGTTTTTTTTTTATCTTGGCTTTTAGGTTTGTGAACGTCAATACAAAATTATCGGACTCATGGTCGTTTAACACAAAAAGTTTATGTGTTTTGTGACACCCTCTCGGGTTATCTTGTAGATAAGAATGTTTGTGATTTCAATTACTTAGTAATTGTGTCAATATTAAATTATTTTTCCATTAAGTATTTTTTAGCAGTTTGGGTAAACACGCTAAACAATTTTTTTTCCTCTTTTAAACCGAGAAAATAAATAAAACTAACAGTGTTTTCCTAATTCAAATAAAAAATCGTTTTACAACTAACAACAGGGACAGCCAGCATTAGTTATCGTTGCATGTCTGTTAGAATTCCTTTACCAACGTTATATAGGGCACTTTATCAGATGGCTACTAATAGCGGTTAATAAGTCACAAGTAGTCTAAAACGTAAAGACTAGTGTGAAAACACATTAGAGAAATAAATTACCGCACTAGTGCGAAACTTGTGTGTTATCACGCAAAACGTACATTTGCTTTGACATAAACGTACCAGGTAATTAAATAGTCGTTATTTAGCAATTATATACTTTATATAAGCTGTTTTATTGTTGGTATTTTTACTTATATGGGTTTAATGAGTTTAGCAATGTCTTAGTTGAAGTAATTATGGAAAGGGTTTATGGAGTGACGATGTCTTTATTATCAGAAGGCTGCTTAGCACGGAACAGATGCTTAATGTAATGCCATTAACATTTTCTTATGGCTATGTTCAAATAGTTATCAATTTAAAACGTACAATGTTTCATATTTTTATCTTGCGGCGCTATTTGCAAGCAAAAATGACTGGGAAAGGGTTAGATAAATATAATTACCTACCTCCTGTAGTAAAAAAGAGCATAAACTTAAAAAACCCTATTAAAAATATATTGTGACATCTGTTATACCTTAAGTAAGACCACCTATTGACACGTTAGCAGTACCTTATAACTCAGTGGCTCCATACAACGTTGAATGCCGAAAACAAATTGACATTTGTCAATTCTTGAGGGAATTACACGCCTACAGAGCCGTCAATTAACTATGATTGGTTAGCTCCCCAAATTATGTCATCAATTAGAAGGAGTATTGTGTAATACGTTTGACATAACGCAAAGGTTACAGCCTAGTGTCAATCATTGTGTAATATTATTGGTTTCCTACCTTCACCTGCGCTATTTTCTTACGCAAATATCTCATCATCATCTGCCTAGCCTTTTCCCAACTATATTGGGGTCGGCTTCCAGTGAAGCCGGATTTAGCTGAATACCAGTTTTTTCCAGTTTTTGCTCACGCAAATATCTGTTCCTTCCTATATCTTTATTGTGCAATTTAGTTTTGTTCGTATCGGAAAATTATACAACCTTTTTGAAAGATCCGTTTTTCTATTAAATTTTCCTATTTTCTCCTCAGTCCTTTGTGATATTAATTTTACATGAAAACTTAACAATTTTAACTTGAGGTTACAAACTGACAGCTAATTAAAAGTGAGCAGTTAAACATTGCATAAAGTTTAAAGTAAATACGCGCAAATAAAAATATGTAGTAACTCATTCTGTCAGAGTGACAATTATCACGGAGAGCCATCATCAAGAGAGTTGTCAAAATTTAAACACGTGAGGAAATTAAAGACTTTTTCATACATTTACAGTTATTTCAACTTTAATAACCGGGCATTTATTGAAGGTAACATATTTATCATTGACATTAATAGTATTGTAAGCGCGACAATGTAAGTGGAAATACCTTGGATTATGACAGTTTTATCTCGCTCACAAAGTAATCTCCTCATTAAAACTCACCGGGGAATAATAAATAAAAATAAACGATAACATCTCAATTTTAATGTCTCGACCAACAATGACGTTGCATGTAATTGATATCGTACCTTAAATATTACATTATAAACGCACGACCATTATAAAAAGGTACATTGTTGAATTGTGTGCGCCGAATGGCGGATGGACGAAGATAGGTCTGGGGAAAATGGTTATGTGTGCAATTATAATGTCATTAGCAAATGTCAGGACGTCGCCACAAGGCCACTGCGTGCGGATCGCGTACGCAGCCACCCACGGGTAATATTATTCCCCATAACTAATGGCCTATTAAAGTTCCAACTTGGCCGAAGCCTTTAGCGTGGCTGTTATTTTGATATGAGGCCTAAATTGGCTCAGTAATCTACAAGTAATTGTTTGGAGTGGGCGTGTCAGTTTTTAATTATAATTATATAATTGCTTTGGGTACACAAGTTTCAAAACCGGTAGTGGGGCTTTGAATAGAACCATTATGGGAGTGGGAAAGCCAGTGAAATATTTAGAGCATGATACGTAAGTCATGGAACATAAAGCGAGCTTTTGTGTTAATTTGATTTAATACACGGACTTACAGCCTGTAATTATCATATTAATATATTCTTGGCAGCAATTTACATAAAAAATCGCAACCAGTATTACTCAACATGGTTCATTCGAAGAATACACTACTCAATCAAACGCATGTGTCACCACAATGTGAATTGATAAAGGTGTAGCGATTCTCAGTACGTTCGTCTACATAACATTAACGTTTAAATATGCGGATTACACTACCATCCTGCTGATTACGATCCATAACCTGCAAAACGTATAATAATAGCCATTTTACAAACGCTAAACTACTACCTATTGTGTAAATCTAACAAACGTCAAATTTCAACACAAAACTAAATAGCGTTTATAAAAGCAGAAACACTCGGCTGTATAATTTGTGGTGTTTCATTACTTCATATTTCTTAGTACGTAGAAATAACATAAGTGGATGATGGATTATCCTCCCGGGGCAGCGGTCGTTTAGTGGTAATCTTTGTTTAATTTAATTTTAATAGTTGGTACGCCGGTACAAGGATAGTGCGCGTGGTATTTTCATAGTAGTTTCTTTTTTCGAATATACTATTTTGTGAATGGCCAGGATTTTTGGAACTGTTATTGTTTATGGTCAAACGGTGTGACTAACCTTATATTCTAAAAAACTTCTAAATAGGTCGGTTGTCGAATCTGATTTCAAATTGAAATAAATTATCAGTGTTTCCGCACTGGACCCGCGTTATGGATTACGGCCCTTTCCATTTCCTACAGGGGAGGCCTAAGTCCCAACAGTAGGAACATTAAAAGGCTGATTATACTATACTTATGCTACCAGTATTTAAAAATCTCATCGTTTACTAAACGCTAAACTACAGTCATTGTACCTACTATAAACTTATGAATTATTTATTAATGTAAAGAATTTTACATTTAACATTCAATAAGTGTGTATAATGACAATTTTATTACCGTTCTTGTCATGTCTGCGTACCCATATAAGTTATGTTGTATCAATCGAAATTGTCAAAGTAAGAATATTTACGCTTATTTAGAAGCGATTAGCGCGTTCGATATTGGAACTTCTTGGTCGCTTGTTAAGTCAAATGTCATTGAGCTGTCAAAATCGGTAGATACATTTTAGATTTTAGTTCCGTATTTTACCGCATGTCAAGATAAACTGTCACTGTAAATCGTCTATGGCAGACCCTTTCCGTGTTATTTGAATAAGTTCTACTAGAAAAGTAAATCAGTAGCATGTCAACACTTGAATTAAATATGACTGTAGCTTTAATTTGTACGGTTGCAAAGTCAAACATGTATTTTTTAAACTACACAGCTCTCGCGTATAGTATCACTTACCCCGCAATTAGTACTAGTTTTTTAGTTATTTTTTCTTCTGCATAAACATATAATTTGGTACTAGTTACACTAAAGTGACAACCCATAAGTAAATTGACTTGTAAATTAACGGTCTTATTTTAAGTAACTGTTTTGACTTTGAAACATAATTATAAATGTAATAGCTGATGTTCACCTTCAGAGTGGAAATTCCCGTATTTTTAAGAGCATTCGCATTCTAATTTTTATTTGTAAGTACTTATAGTAACCGTCCATTGTATATTAAAAAAGAAATTGTTTCATCTGTCAAAATTCCTGATAAAAAAAATGATGTTTCTGCTTTCGTCTGTTTTTTATACCCTGAGACTAAATTGACACAGGTAATGTCAAAGTTGGAATGACGCTAGTTCTTTTGTGTTGTAATGTCCGTTTAGTCTCAGGGTATAAAAAACAGACTTTAGGCTGAATTCTGAACGTTTTTAAACAAATATTTGTATGGTCTACAGACTGATAGTTTTTCCGGTGTCTTGTGTAGATAGTTATATGGGTTGACATATTTGTAAACGCGCCAACAAGAGTTATTCCTAGTGTAGGGCGACGTTTTTATTCAAGGATCAGGAATTGGTCTTCAGGTATAAAATAGGTTTACACGAGGGACCACAAGAAAAAGACTATACTACTTATAGTTATCAAAAAACTACTTAATTATAATTTTTCACTAAAAATGTCATCAGGGTTGATTAGAATAACGATTTTACACAGCTTAAATTAAAAAAAATACAGATTTTCTTTTAAAAACAATCAGATGACGAAACATTCTACCATTGAGGGTCCAGAATCATGTACTGGATCCTTGGTATTCGTTTATGCCTCGATGTTTGACACACGGTGTATTTGTGGTGTTAATTTTTCTATTATAAACACAAATAAAAAAATGTACTTATGCATGAAGTATTGAGATTAATTAGACGTATTCTAATTGTAAATTCGTCAATCGTAGATCTCTATGGGAAAGTCATCATCATTATTTTAGCAGAAAGATGTCCACAGCTGGACATAGGCCTCCCTTAAGCGTCGCCACAATGACCGGTCCTACAAAAAACTCCTTGGACACAATCTAACGCGATTACTCTTGTCTCCAGGTCCCGACATCCCCGGCTTCCTCCTCCAGCCGTTCCGCAAGCCGAAGCGGATCAGAACCGCCTTCTCCCCCTCGCAGCTGCTGAAGTTAGAACACGCGTTTGAGAAGAACCATTACGTGGTGGGAGCGGAGAGGAAGCAGCTGGCGCAGGCCTTGAGCCTCACGGAGACACAGGTTAGTCAGTCATCACCATCATTTCTGTTGAAAAATGTCCACTGTTGGACATAGGCCTCCCCTTCATCATGATTTTAGCATAATTAGATTTGGACGCGCTAGTCGGATCCTATCGTCTGTTTTTTAAACCCTGAGACTAAAATGACATTTCAACACAAAAGAACTGGCGTCATTCCTATAGTAAATTTGACATTATTTGTGTCAATTTAGTCTCAGGGTATAAAAAACAGACGGTAGGCGTCAACACAAGTCAAGAATATCCATCATCGTCACTTGAGTCGAAGGACGTTTACTGTTGGACATAGGCCTTCTTCAAGCGTTGCTTCAATGACTTGTCCTGGGCGTTTCACTATTTTGGGCTGTATTGTGAAAGACGCCGGGATTTTGACCCCGATTTCCAGTTAGGTACAGTAGGCGTGGGTTAGTGGGGGCGAGCAATGGGTAGCTCGCCGTCCTTCTGTACGGTAACCGCCCTGACAGAGCCCGAGTCGTCGATGATGCGTGGAGTTCCACGTACGTCTCAAGAAGTTGTCAGCAAAGGGGGCCTAGCAGGATCGAAACCTACTGGGGCTGGGCGTGCATAATTAGTTTTTGACAAGTTAGTTGGGTCCTATACATGAACACAAGTCAACAGACGTACGTTGCTACACGTCTAGAAACCAGCCAAGTGCGAGTCGGACTTGCACACAAAGGGTTCCGTTCTGTGCGTAACAAAAAATGCTAAAAATATCACGTTGTTGTAGGTACACTTAACAGTTACTTTGCATGTAAAATATCCATAATGTATTAATTATATATTGAATATGGATACTATGTTTGATTCATATTTAGTTGCGGTCACGCCATTTGCTGATATAACTATTGTTATTGAAGTTAATACAGTTCTCAAATGTAAAGCTGACAGGCTAATTTCTTTCTTTCTACGTAATCAAATTGTCAATGAAATGTAATTTTATTTTATTTTACTATACGTATTCAAACCTGAAATAATGTAATAATATAAATATTAGTACAAAGGTATACATTCACCACACTTACTACATTAATGTCAATTGAAAATTTGAAAGTTTATGGCTAAGGGCTATGGTTTCTAATTTCTATCACATTTTCTTCACTAAATCTATATCTATATATTAATTCATGAATCCCCGACCGGTCCTATGAGACCGCGCTGTTATTGTTTTACTATTGTGTCTCGTTTTGTGGGTATGTGATAGGTTAAAGGATAAACTGACTGACTAAAGCACAGCCAGGTCTACTAGCACTAGAAAAGTAAAACTTTGTACAAAGCATCCTTTTATGAGATTGATTCATCCATTATGGTTATTAAAGAGGGTTTAATTAAAGTTAGTATGGAGAAACCTACTACATTAAATATTGAATGCTGTGTACAGTAATAATTGAACTTCAGGTTTATGTACGTATATTGTCATAACTGTCCTGACTGTGTTAGTCTGTAGTCTGTCACTGTACTTATTAAAGACAAGTCGATAGAACCTGTAATTTGCATGTAGGTAAGAGTAATTGACATCACTGACTGTGAATATATAATTTGCACGCCTTGTTATGGCTGAAACAAATCTATTAAGTATAACACCTTTTTTACCATGTTCTAGCAAATCAATGTTTTGATTTGATTTAAAATAAAAAAATATAAATAAAAAAACAAGGATTGTGTGATTTTAATGAAACCACGGCAAAAGTGATTTTTTTTTTCACATTATAGACATTATCTAAAAAAAATCGGAATAATATTCCATTAAAGGTATATTAAACACTGACAAAAACAAACAAAATAGCGTGGAGCACTGGCACAAATGAGTAATAGTCTATACACTACACGGTCAGCTGATGCGAACTATAGGCGCCGCCATATTGGCCTCGGCTGCTCTGACGTCACCGTCACGCGACATGCAACGTACAGACGAACAAGTTTGAGACGATGTAATAAAAGTTTAACTTTAATTAGTATTAGCATTCGGCCTTGTAATGTTCCCACTTTTGGGACTCACGCCTCCTCTCTAGGAGAGGGAATGGGCTGTAATGCACCACGCGGGCCCAGTACGGATTGGTGGATGTTACATGTCTTCGATTTTTTGGTTCTAGGACATGCCGGTTTCCTCACGATGTTTTCCTTCACCGTGAATTTAATAAAATAAATAAAAATAACTTCTACACAAGCTACAGTAGGTACTGGGTATTATAAAAACAAAAATAATATTGTAATTTTCGAACCTATTTGTTAAAAACATTTTAATCATCGTTTGATAAATTATAATTAATATCTTTGAGGTCATAAGTTCCTTCACAGATTGTTGTCATTTTGATTTGACATCTAGCTACATAACATTAAAAAAAATTGGGCAAGTGCGACTAGGACTCGCATACTGAGGGTTCCGTACGAACTAACTTATGTAAATAGATCAATCCCCGAATTGGGTCTCGAAGAGTTTTCCGTACCGAAAAAGTATTTTTTTTGGCGAACAATAAATTAACAGTTTTCAGATTTATTCCTGTATTAATGTTATAAGACCTTGCCTTAATGCCAAATTTTAGGATTCTAGGTCAACGGGAAGAGTACCCTATGAGTTTAGATTCCCTTGAGAGTGTCGAAATATACGTTTTTTGCGACATAAACTGCCGTATTTTTTCCGTTAACTTAGAAGTTTGATTTTTCATAGCTTGAAGGGACCGCATATCTAAATATATGGTGGGATTCGGTTTTCCTTCTGAAGTATGGAACCCTAAAAAATACCGCTATAAAATAATTTGCGAGAATTTAATCATTATCTCAAAACTAAAGTAAATAATAAAATAATTGAAGTATTAATTAGACATCATGAGATCGTAATTAAATTTATTTATGGCTATTTTATCTTAAGTGCGATAAATGTCGTTTCAGTTAAATACCAAGAACATTTTATGTTTTTGAGATAAGTATCAACATACTGACAGACAGATGCTGTTAGAAACTTTGTAATAGTTATGGCTATAATTTATCACATTTTCTACTGTGTTATTAAATTGGATATAGCTTGAAGGTATGGAAACATGAAGTATCTTCTATTTACTTATCATTATAAAGAAGGTCCTATCCTCAAACTAAAACAATAATTATTTCGATCATGATTAATTATCAGTGTAAACGATATTGAAATATTGTAATTATAGTGTTTAAAAGGGTAATGTAAATGTTCAGATTAACTAAGATGATAAGTTTCAAATGCCAGGCTGGTGTTTTGATCCTATGTGTTGTAGGCTAATGAAAGGTCTGTACGAGTTGAGAGAGGGGTCCACAACACATAGCATTAGCATTATCGGCCTTGTAATGTTCCCACTGTTGGGACTCAGGCCTCCTCTCTAGGAGAGGGGACACAACACATAGATCAAGACTAAATGTAGAATTACATAATGTAATTCTACATTTAGATTGGGCCCACGTTTGCCACAAGACTTGTAGATCTACATTAGAACCATGCCACGCGACGTGGTTCGACGTTTTTAATCAGGTGTCTAATAGAGAAGTAAGGACGGATAACACACTATTTATATTAAAACAATATATCGGGATAAGGATAACAGAATGACCAAGTAGGTACTGATAATGATAAAAATAATACCGAACTAATAATAATTACCACGAAAATTGCCTAGGCAGGTACTGATTTGACAAAAAGTGGGAACGTTTATTTACATTGCCATAATCTGACTTATGATTAAAAGAGCTAGCTTTTGACAGACGTCACTCTGTCAGAAGCTATTCTAATTGACAATTGACCTTAATATTGACAGCACGAGTCAATATCAATGAAACAAAGAAAAAAAAAATTCGTTTACGTGGAATTAAGCAATTTTCTTTGCACAAATATACCTTCCTGAAATATAAACAACTAATCGATCTTTAAAAAAAAGTTGTTTGTTATTTTCGAGTTTTGGGCTTGGCATTTAGGCATACATTTTTATTTGCGTAGATTGTTACTTAGATAAAAATGACTTATAGACTAAAACCAATATGTAATAAAAATCCCTAACTAATTGAAATTAACTAAAAACAAACTAAAATATGGCATTGAAAAACTTTTCCGCGTCGCTGTCGACTGATATTGAGCCTAATGGCAAAGATTTGATGGAATAGTTTGAAAATAGAATATATGCTACTTATTATACTATTTATTAAATAAAAAAAAGACAATTAAGAATAAAAGTTCCGTAAAATACACAAAACGATTTATTAGCCACGGATTTAAAATAAAAATAAATTACACGAACCAGCGACATTAAATATTCTTTATTTTCACATCAACTCATAAAAACTACGAAATTGATATCATTATTTTTCTCTAGCAACACAATTAATAAAATGCTTTACGGTGTATTTTTTGCGTCACCTGTTGTAACTTTTATAATTAATTAACACGCGATTAAAAAGAAAGTTTAAAACAATATTAAATATTGTATTTTACGAGTATTTTCGCTAATACACGAACTGATGTTAGGTAGAAAATGTATTTGATGAGGCTGGCAACTCAGCCGTGGAGAGTAAATAGTAGCTTAATGAATTAAATAATTGTAAGCAATTTTAATCAATGTGAGGTTTATTCAGTAATAATATAGAGAAAGTTTCTAGTACCTAGCTGGATAGAAACTTACGTGAGCTAGTCCTAGGTCTATGAGACTTTAAAATTTGCAGAAAAAATACTCATTTTATGGAATTATATATAATGATCATCATTTATACAGATTGTTAGTAACATGATTATGTTACTGACAATCTTTATAATTCGGTATTCTATACAATACCTAGGCAACGCATAAAATACCTACCAAAAATGTGTTAATACTTTGCCTAGGTATTCTAAACAATACCAAATGCGTAGCTGGCAATGTGTGTAAAAGGCGAGAGGTATTAGCAGGGATGGAGGTAATACTGACGTAATACTAAAGTGGGAGCTCCGCTTCATTTCGCTCCCGCGTTACGCCCGTTTTCAATAAGCTGTCTATCTACAGTTGCAGTTACTAAAGATAAACAAATCTATCCTTTTGCCCTTACTTGCTTTCCTATAACCTACCGAAGGATAGCATTTCCTACCAAAAGTTGTGTATTGATAGATAGAATCTTACTGTTTATCGGGGATAGCTATCTATCTATGAACTGCGGTAGTTTATTGAATACGGGCGTTAGCCTTCTAAAGTAACCTGTTCGTTTTGGAGTGCCCTAAAATTACGTAGCCTCCTTTCCTATTCACGTCTTTTACACATTGATTTTAAGTAATAGAACATGTTTAATTTGCCAGACATTTTTTAGGTAGGCTGGTTAACGTTGATAAATATAGACTAAAATCTATTCATTTTACTCATTGTCGGTGTATCAGCAGGTATTATTAATAAAGAATCGTATTCACCTAGGTAATGAATTACTCTAAATACTGAAAATCTTGCTGATGAATTCTACAAATATTGTCAAATAAACGTAATCTGAGATAAAGGCTACTGTCTAGTTCGGTTATCGATAGTCCCAAACCTTTTACATAATAATATTACAAACTGTAAGCCATTATTTAGAAGAACACTATGTATTAACGCAATTTTTTTATATGTGTTTAAATTAATTTGGTGAATAAAGGAGACAATTTCTTTTGTTTGGGGAATAGGCCCACCACAAATTGTGGCATATAGCAATGAAATGCACGTTAGTTTATTGCTTATAATCTATAGATTACACTGGTAATATTAGCAAAACTGTATGAAACCGGAATACTGTGAAATACGACAGTCAAAACATGACTCTCATAATAACTTAAAATCTCATAAGAGCTATAATTGTCTTATGAGTGGATAGGTCTCCTTGGTATTTTAAGTCAAAATAGTGCACTTTTCAATAATATATAGTATAAAACAAAGTCACGTCTGTACTACGTGACAGATTTTGATGTGATTTACATGATCTGATAGACTTATTCATGAAAATGGATTAGATGTAAGTATTCATTTCGAAATAGCGCGGTTTTTGCCGGCCAATACTGTAAATCTAAAATAATAAGGTGATGTGTTATAAGCTGGATGGGAAAACACATTATAGGTACATCACAAGAAATATTTATTACTGTTCATCTCTTAAAAGCAGTATTTCATCTAAAAAACCGGGCAAGTGCGAGTCGGACTCGCGCACTGAGGGTTCCGTACCAACTTACCTATGAAAACAGTTCAATTCTCGAATCGAGTCTTGAAGATTAAAAAAAAAAGAAATCTTGTGACGTATCTACAAATTTTCAGTTTTTAGACTTTATTCTATATTTGTGCTATAATTACCTTGCTCCGTATCATAATTTCAAGATTCTGGGTCAACGGGAAGTACCTTATGAATTTAGATTCCTTTGACAGTGTCGAAATGTACGTTTTTTGCAACATAAACGGGCGTATCTTTTTTTCCCGTCAACTTACAAGTTTGATATTTTCACAGCTTCAAGGGACCGCGGACTTGAGTATATAGTTTTAATTTTAACTTGATACCTTCACGCGTTCTCGAGATAAAGGCTCTTGACAGACAGACAGACAGACGGGCAACAAAGTGATCCTATAAGGGTTCCGTATTTTCCTTTTGAGGTACGGAACCCTTAAAAGTTGCAGGTGGCTCAACCTCACCTTGATGCCGTGCCCAAGATAAATACCACAATATACACATCACATGTGCACATCAACCAACAGCGCGTCTGCCCACTAAACAATTACAACAGTATCCAGCAAGAGCAGCTCTATTGTTAGTAATTGATGGAGTGGTGTCAACTAATATATGTCAAAAAAAAATATAATAAGTTTTCCTACTTGTGTGCCTAGATTGTATCCTATCTTGTAGGAGATAATTATTTGGACCATAATCATGGACAGGTACCTCGATTTTGAATTGTCCGAAGGCCCTGACATGCTCTCCATAGTATAAACGAGTTTGTTTGATTTGATAAATTCCTAGAGAAAATAGAATTAGGTCCTGGAATGACAATTGAGGAAAATTATCCAGCCCTGGAAGGTTGAAAGTTGCTGCTGGATGTGGAAACTGGACCACAGAGTATCTGCAACAGGCTATTAATTACGTTTTGTTCCACGGTGATTTTGAAAATAAACCTAAAAACGCTCCTAAACAAGCATTTTTTGCCGTAATACTATTTTACTATTATTTCATTATTCCGGTTACGTATCGATATAATTTTTGGTCAGTTAAGTATAACAAGATGATCACTTTTTTCATGTGCAATATCATTAATAAACGTTACCGTTTAACAGAGGGCCCAAAAAAAATTGTCTCCTTTATTATTACTATTATAAATACAATACTTCATAATTTCGGCGAAAACGAAGCAATTGACTAATACTAAAACGATCAACAAACATGCAGTAGGTTATTAGTCAGTTTAACCGTGCAGTTACGACATTAGCTTCGCTTCACTTCACAACTTGATCTAAATTCCAATAAAACCCATGTTAACCACACTCCATCCATCAGTGGATTTATAAATAGGCATTTGATATATAGGAGTTTTTTGAGTTATTTCATCATCATCACAATTTGCCTGCTACGCTCTTGTCGTCTAATTATAATTTAGGTGTCTTCAAGGTTAGAGTAAATCTAAATAGTCTTTAAATAACTTTATCATCAACGATTGCATTAATGCTTACGATCAGGTGGAACCGTAGTTAGCATTAGCTTATATCTATTAAAAAAAACATTACTAGGACATGCTAAAAAGTCAGATTTAGGTTAAACTAAAAAGCCGGTGAATTAGAGCATTTTCTACTACTCTCTCGGAAGCGAAGCCGGTGACACACTGCTCACTCGCTGGCAGCCTGTACAGCTCTGTTGGCCTCTTTCTGGCGAATTCTGGCGAATTCAGACCCTTGAATATAACCTAAAACTACGATAACCACATTTCAATGAACATCGAAAACTATACAGAATCATATATGTTGTTATAGAGGATTAAGTGAAATAATGACCGACATTATCGTAACAATGAAATCGCGATAAGAGTATCAAGCGTTGCGTCTAATTGTTCGAAACTGAGCGAAAAAATCGTTATAATTACTGGATCATTAGGCGTGGGCTTGCGTGCGCGCCTGTACCGTCGACAACTGCAGCGCTAGACTAGATTACTTCATGTTTTTGTACTAGACACTGAAGAAAAAAATCTATTACATTTTTTTTCCACAATTTTCACACAACGCCTTCTCCGTCCCAAACTAAGCAGAGCTATGAGTACTAGATAACTGATAAACATATGTAGTTATATATTTCTAAATACATAAATATTATAGATAGATTACACAAAGACACAGAATAAATGATCATGCTCATCACACAAATATTTTTCCTTGGTGGGAATCGAACCCACGGCCTTCCACGTAGCAGCCAGGGGCACTAACCACTAGACCAACACTAGCATTACACACATTACTTTTGCTAACATAATTTGGACATCAGACCTTCCCCCAAGCGTCTCCACAACGAACAGTCCTGTGCGTCTCGCACAGTCCATCGGATTGACGCATCTTTCACCAGGTCATCGGCCCACCAGTATGCAGTCGCCACTCCAGAACCTTTCAGTCCTCTCATCTGTTCCGCGAGCAATGTGCCATGCCCACTGCCACTTACTGATTTTTCAACACTAATCATCATCATCTGCCTAGCCTTTTCCCAACTATATTGGGGTCGGCTTCCAGTCAAGCCGGATTTAACTGAATACCAGTATTTTACGAGGAGCGGCTGCTTACCAGACCTTCACAACCCATTAACTGGGGTAATACGGTACTTCATGGCAAGACTGGAGTCAGATTTACTGGCGATTTTTCCACACTAATCAAGAATTATTAATTGATTATTTTGCTAACCGTCCGCTGCGTTAGCAATCGACCGGGTGTGGTCAGTTACTAATACTAATAGCCCAACCTAGTTTCTAAACACATTTGCGATGTTTTTCGTAGTCATTAAGTCACTACTATGTTCGCTGTAATTGTTTGATTTATATCCAGTTTTCAGTTGTTCTATGTCAGTTGATTTTACGTGAAAATTTATTGCTTTTGACGTGGCGCGAAGGAAAATGGCATTTCTTTTTGCGTTACGCAGGAGTCTGCGTTCTCTGATAGCTTAAACAAAGGTATTTAAGTCTGGAACAATTTGCCTGCTGCGGTCTTGCCAGCCCGGTTGAGCAGCCGACAACCTCAGAAGTTGACCTGCGAGAGGTCACTCCAAAAAAAAGCCTGCTGCGGTGTCCCCGTCTGATTATAATTTGGGTGTCTTCAAGGCTAGAGTGAATAGGGTCTTAATAAACTAGTGCGCCTCACCATCAACGATTGCTTCACTGCTTACCGTCAGGTGGGATCGCAGTCAAGCACTAGTTTATGTTGTTACATAAAAAAAGAGTGAATAGGTTGCTTCTAGATAAGTGTGCTCCATTATCGACTGCATCATCGCCTACCAGTGGATGAGATAGGGGTCCAATGCGGGTATTATATAAAATTACAGAACCTCTGCTCTATTTTAAAATTAAAGCCGTGAAGACAACGCAAATATAAACAACTAATATTACTAAATTGTACTCCGTTCTAACTCGATAAATGTTGGAAACTACCAATTTGGTAGATAAAAAGTCATGTACATGGCAACACAGTTGATTAAGGCAGCCAGAAGGAAATTAGCGCCGCGGCTAATCGCATCATGCAACACTGGTGATGAAACAAAAAATGTGGAGCGATTCATAGCTGGGCGCAGTGGTTCTGTATGTGGATATATTTAATTTACTACTAGAAAAATTAAGCTGTCACTAACTCTGAAACTTTAATTTTGTTCCTGTAACTAGTTTTTGAAGTAGGTACTTACTGTAAAAAAAATTAAACAAAAAAAGATATTATTATTATATTATTATGTCGTTTATTTATTTTTTACATTATTCATTATATTTTAAATATTTCTTACAAAAATACACAAAAAAAATATATTATTTATAGATAGGATACCCTGTAGTGTCAGTTTTGTAAGATCGACCTTTTTTTTAATTGATATAAACTAGTGCTTGATTGCGATCCCACCTGATGGTAAGCAGTGATGCATTCGTTGATGCTGAGGCACACTAGTTTATTAAGAGCCTATTCACTCTGGCCTTGAAGTCACCTAAATTATAGTCGAACGGGATGACCGCAGCGGGCAAATATTTGTTTATGAACGTGCTCGACAGATGAATGACTATGCATAGTGTCGTTTAACGAACCATTACTTTTTTCAAGCACAAAAGGATAACATCATTAGCTTTTAACCATCAAATTCTACAACCCTCCAAAGAAGGAAACCCATTCAGACCAACATAGCTACAAAAATAATAATTCTCTTCATTAAAACATTTCAAACTTACGGAATCCTAAAAAAAAGTCTTTCCATCAACATTAAAGTAGCAATCATTATCTCCCGTCACAACTACACATTACCATAGAGAATTATAGAGTAATGAGGCTTGAAAGCCGATCTAATTTATGGTACTTAGATGATGAGCACCATAGTTTTTACGGTTATGTTTAAATATTGAGTTCAATTGAAGAATTTACATGTTAAATGAAAATTATTTGTAATTAGGTGTGGTTTAATTGATCGCAGCTGCTTGTTTATGTTCGTTAGACCGTTAGTTATGGTTTGCGGTGAAAGTTGAGATACCATGGACAATGCCGCCTTAATCGTTTACTTCTGTGTGTCAGAGTTACAGTGGCCCTGGAACGTAAAGGGTTACTGACGGAATACAGGTGTGTTTTTATCAGCAAAAGTCTGACACTTCCTCCCGCTCCACGCAGAGTGTGAGCAGTTATTTAATGATTTCTCTTCGCCTGGATACTAAAAATGTTTTTCAGTATTTAATACAGTGTGTCCGCCGGCAGATTTTACACTTTGCATCAAGCTCACAGCGTGCAGCAAGGCGGTGGTGGGGGGTGCGAGGTATCGTTCGACGCAGGAGTGTTGCGGATAATTTAATAGCCATGAGTTAGTGGACGGGAGCGCACCGCGCTTTCGCTGTCGAGGCCTATTATGCAAACAAGAATTCGACCAATGTAGCGAGACGTTCTTTTAAAGAAACTTCGATATCCGCCGATTAAAGGATGGACCATCGAATCAACTGATATGGGCGTGGGGCAAGAAGTTCAGAGAAACTAGATCAGCCATAAACGAGCCTCGGCCTGGACCTTCAACGTCTGTAACTACGCCTGAAAACAGACCTTGTGAGAAGTGAAATTTTGCGAAATCCTCGCAAATCTGTTCGGAGCGGTACCACGCTATGTTGGATATTTTTGTTAGACCTGAGCTGCATCGTCACGTTGCTTACAATAACAGAACTCACTTTCAGCAGGATGGGGCCACAGCACACACCGTCCGGGAGTCAATACTTAAAGTGAGAGAGCTTTTTCCTGGAAAGTTAATAAGTCGATTCGGCGACGCAGCCTGGCCCCCTAGATCTCCAGATCCGACCCCGTGCGACTTTTTCCTCTAGGGCTATCTCAAGTCTCGCGTTTATATTCATTCTCCTTCAACAATAAACGCCTTACAAGAAAATATCCGCCCCGAAGTTCAAGCTATCCAGTCCAGCACTTTGCAAACGAATTTTCACCGATATGAAGGAACGACTGCAGGAATGTTTGCGACTAGAAGGACGTAATTTGGGTTGAGTTATTTTTAAGAAGTGATTACCGCCCTATCCTTTTGTAAGAAAACCAATAAATAATTTAGATTTTGTAAATGCTTGTATCTTATTTTATTTTATAAAGTGTAAAATCTGCCGGCGGACACCCTGTATTATTATTGAATACTGAAACCTGCTGGAACGGGCTTGACTTGAAGCTGACCCCAATATAGTTGGGAAAAGAGCTAGGTAGATGATCATGATGATGATTGAATACTGAAAAATATTTTATCATCATGGAAACGGTATTGTTTTTGATGAAGTTCGAAAAAAAAAACCTTTCTCGCCTGAAAAGCTGCCAAATTTTGACAGATTTTCACGCGAAAGTAGATTTTGGAATTCACATTAAAATTCAGATATCGAAGTTAGTAATTCAAGAAGTTAAATAGTAATACGCGAATTTATTATTTCAATACACTTCAGCTTTTTGCGTGTATTTCTTCTTGTACACTTATTACGTGTTAAACCCGTCAATAGATTATAAAGAATCTAAAGTAGCCGTAATTCGCTTGTGTACATTGTGTTGATTATACGCAATGCAGCTCGGTTATTATCGTAGTCAGCACTTGAAAACCGTAATTAGACTATTTTGTATTAGATTATTAGTAGCATCATTATTTCTAGTAAGACAGGCTAACTTTTTTGTGACAAAAATAAAAGAAATCATTGTAAAAATAAATATAGATTACCTAATAATTTCTAGAAAATGACACTGACTAAAGAAATAAAACGGATAAATTCATGATAGTTAATCCATTCTTCACAGTTATTTTGACATATATTATAGTAGAAATCAATGAACTGCATAATGGCAACACAAAGAAGTGTAAACAGACAACCATCGAGGTTTATAATCCAATATGTTTTTTTTTTCAAGCCAAGACACGATGACGTACAGCCAGGACAGGTTATTCTCGATACAAGTAATTTTATATTATTAACTAAATTACACGCAGCTGGCCTGTTCGTATGTTCGTATATAGTCGACTATTAAGATAAAATGTTTACCATACTTAATTCGATTATTGGAACTCGTGAAAACGTAATTTTTGAGGGAAATGCTTCTTGGCCGTTTTTTTTTTATACGTTCGCTCGTTATGTTGGTTTATATTTTTTTTAATTAGTCATAATTTTCTCACATATGGCGGCGCGTTGTTAAATTGTTCGATTTTTGAAGTTTAAATTTGCGTTCTCCATTACGCTCGTGGATTTTTATTGACGTTTTTATTTATTTTTTTATGTTTAATTTTTGTTTTCGATTGCTTGTTCGGTTCTGGATTATTTATTATTATTGTTGTAAAACAATTATTATCATAATATTTTGTCATTGATTGGTAATTTATTTTAAAATATTGTGTAATTTAACTAAAACAGCTGCAATATACAATTTTGAAGTATTTTTTTATACAGGTGTTGGTTCTTAATTTCACGCTATCGTTGTGAAATGTTAGCACTGAGATAATATTTAAATGAATTAAGTAGAAGTATCAAGTGTACAAATCTTTTATTGATGGCATTGATGTTAAGGATAAGGGTTATATCCTATTATAAAAGTACAGTTATATCGAAACTTTGATTAAAACTACCGATAGGTATACATACGTGTTTTCGTTAAAGTGAATGTCACCTTAATCTATCACATCCCGCGAAACAAGACACAATAGTAAGACAATAATAGGCATCGGTCTCATGCGACCGCGCTGTCGGGGATACATGAATTAAAACTTAAATATTGCAGACAGTTCTATCATAATTTTCATCATCGTCTTCCAGTCCTTGTCTCCCATGTTAGGTCCTTGGAATCGGCGCAATACATCATATCATCGACTTTGTCTTGTCACCCATCACACTATCACTAACTCCCTTTTCTTTCATATCACTCTTCACATAATCTATCCATATTTTCTTTGGCCACCCTCTCCCTCTCTATCTACCGGCATGTATAATACTCATAACTCTTTTAGTAACGTGACAATACCAAGATAGCTCTATCATTTACACACCTCAAAAACCTTTTTCTCAATCTCAGCAAAAAGGAAAAAAAAAATTTATTAAAACACTTTATACTCTCCAATTCTCCCACCTACTGTTTATTTAGCGCCCGAATCAACATAAAAACCCGGTATCTATTCGCAGAATAAAAATAACGCTCGAAATTCGATTACATCTCAATTGAGCAAATAAAAAAGGCGGCAAATATTTATTGTGTTACAGCGCATGCGTGGTGTAGGGGGCGTAGCCCTACGGAGTCCTACGGCGGAGTTAACACGGTCCCCAGTGGGGGGCGCGAGTTAGGGGACGCGTTTCAAGTGATACGAGTCTTTTGAGAAAAAATATATGCGTAACTGCTAATTCAGTTAGGTTTTTTTTGTTCTTGTCTATGGTAGAACAATGGTGGTTTTGTGAAAGAGGTTTTGCCTTTTAAGGTTTTAATTAACTACATTCGTTTTAAATGCTAGGGCAGAGCCCATGTAAAGACTTGTACTAATTTATAATGAGGAATAAAACTAATTAGTTCGTAGGTATGTTTTTTTACGAGAAAAGTCCTTCTACGTCATTTAGATTGACAAATAAGGGTTGATTAAGTCTTTATAAGAACTTTTCTAAACAACGTAGGTACCTACTTAAAAAAAGAGACAAGCATAGACATTTTCAGTTATGACCTCTTACATTTAACGCCCGTTTTCAATAAGCTATCTATCTAAAGTTGCAGCTACTAAAGATAAACAAATCTATTCTTTTGCCCTTAATTGCTTTCCTATAACCTACCGACGGATAGCATTTCCAACCAAAGTTGTAGATGGATAGATAGAATCTTACTGTTTATCGGGGACAGCTATCTATGAACTGCGGTAGGTTATTGAAAACGGGCGTGAAACAAACTTGAATTTCAGGCATCTTTTATAGATAGCCCAAGTGTATATCAGAATACCTACAGGTACTTCTTTATATATTACGTAGGTAACTCGCAATATATTTACACATTTCCCCATTACCATAATCATACATACCATAAACAAAATATAAACGATAAATCAACCTCCATTAAAACGGTATGTCCCGTCGTTGGACCCGTCCGTTTTCCACTTACGACTTTAATGTCGGAAATTGACACGCGTTCGAACCGTGTACGGTTTTATTACGGAACGTTCCGGTCTTGCCGAAGTTTCTTATGTCCGGTGGCCAGTAATGTAATTGCAGCGGAAATGCGGAATTTATCATTGCTTTGTGGTAGGGGTGGGAGGTAGAGTGCGTCTTTGCGGAGACGGATGCGAAGGTGTAGAGCTTGATTTCAAAAGAAAAAAAAAATAGTTATACGTAGAAAATATCAATTTATCGATAGATTTTTTAGCATTTTAGGAAAGCCAATTTTTACTTGATCTCTTGGTTCTACGTTTTTTTTCTGATATCATAGTTAAATAATCTCTCCTGCTTGAATCGATCACAAATCTAAAATTCTGAAACAAGTGTGTGTTGTGCAGAGAACGATACATTAATAGAGGCACTTTGTATAGAGAAGAACACTCCATTCTCTCCACAACAAGATAGGAAGAATAATTTTAAGAATTCCAAGGAACATTTCTGTTTACTGCCGATTTTCTTTATTGAACCAAAGCTAAAACTCCGCTAAAACTTGCCGGAGGCGAATATTAACGCATTTCCTGATCCGCAGTACCGCATTTACGCAGGCGGATTTAGTAACAACCCTATTACTTATCTATATTGTCTTTGGTTTTGATTGGAGTCACTGAACTTTGGTTCGTGTTTATTAAATTAATATAACTGAAGCCATAAATCGTTTTTGGTAGATTTACATAATGGCTCGACAGATTTATTTTGTTAAGAATTTCGTGAAGGAAATGATTTAATTTAATTTGCACATCGTATTCGTTAGGAGATCTAAAAAAAAAGCAAATTGATATTGATTTTTTATAAATGGAATAGTGGGTCTGATGGTTGAATTAGCGTTTTTCACATTTATTTTAAACCTAGGCACTAATTTACTGCAAAATGACGAAGAGTTGAATCATTATTTTCTTAATCAAAATACATTGATTACAAAATAATATATATATAGGTATAATAGCTTGAACGTTAGTTACAAAAGAGACGCCTAGGCCCATTAAGTCCTGCCAAATCAGCCAGAATTTCCCAAAAAACGACCCTGCAACACAAAAGGCTACTGAAAGAACCCAGCTGGGCTTTAGTCCGTAAGGTTATTTAATGATGTTCTACTTAAAAAAATAACGTTAGTTGCTTGTAACCAGTACGGAGAACCGTTTAGATGCACATGTTCAAGCTCGTAAAACCAAAATAACAAAATCCTTATCTCTTCCTCGTAAAACACTCCAATTAAATCTTATTTACCGCCAATTTCCACCAAACAAACTCAACGACTACAGAAAACAATTCTGTGCTACACTAATGGCGACCGGAAGCGACGTAAGCGGGCGCTTTTCCACATCCGGTACTCGATTATCGACTCTTGCGTTTTATCGTGCAATCCCATCACTTAGGCAAGGGAAATTCGCGTTAGGCCTCGCTGTTTGTGAACGTAAACTGATGGGTTAATTTCTAACTTCATGTTTGTTTTTCTTGACTGGCCTATTTCTTGACGAACGCTTTGGTGATGAGCTTTTGACTTTGGTTTTAATTGATGTTGTCTTTGGAAGTGTTCATGGAGGTTTGTAGTCGTTGATTTGTGTTGACTGATGTGAAGTGATGATTAGGTTGATTCTAGATGTCCTAGATGTCATGTTAAGTTTTCTTTTACGTTTCCGGGCTGTGATGATGATTTGAAACAGTTCAGCAGACTACTTTAGTTTTAAGCGGTAGAGCTTTTTTCAAATACGTTCTAATACATCATCGTAGCTGCATTTATGTAGTAGGTAACCTTTAATATCTGTTATACAAAAATAACGATGCGTATTCGTTCTTCATAACTGAAGAAAAAAAGTCTATATGAATCTGATTGCCAATACTTAACAGTAAAAAGCTTAATCACAATAAAAAAGACTAAAATATGATCACTCTTTCGATATTGACCAATTCGCAAATCAAGAGCAACAGTAATAAAATCAAATCTGAATATCAACTGTCAATTACTCACACACATTCAAATACAAGCTCGCTAATTCGCTATGATTACTTAGCACAAACTACCAAAATGGCGCCCAAGTAATAAAGAAATTCGACCATTAATCAACGGTACTGGCCAAAAACCAGTTCACACTCGAATTATCGAATAATAACAGGCAATTTGACTGCTGCTGTCTCTTTTACACGAGACGCCATGATTTTTGGTAGGGTTAGTCAAATGACATTGACAGTTAGCTGTCAAATTTGAGTTTAGGCGGGAAAAGAGCCACATGAAAATATGAAATTTAAGAATACGCGTATAAAAAACAAATAAAGCGTAACTTAGTTAATAATGTTCAAAAGTAATTATATTTTATATTGTCTCCTTTGTTATTTTACGACCCCAAAGTTTTAAGGGTCGCCTTCCACTCACTTATTCCTAACTGAATCACTTTATTAACATCCAATTAAAGCTGGCCAACCCTACATATTTCTAACAACCCCAATTTGTCACTCTAATGTCCCTTTCTAAACTATATCTGTCCCTTTCCCTCGCTAATGGAGCTACAATAAAGTAATACGGCGATCCGTTTAAATTTTCCTCCAAATTCGCGCAGCATTCTTAATTGCGTATCTCCCCTAGTTGTTGCTGGCTCTTTCTATCGCGTTGTTGGTTGTATAAGTCTGTCTCTGTTTCTAATCCGTAGGGCAACGCCATAATCGGGTACATAAGCACTTAATCGCATTTCGGGCCGTGTTGAATGACACCCCTATTTATTTAGTACGGGTATCATTGCTCGGATCCCTTTTCCTATTATAGCGATTGTTTGCGGAGACTTATGACTTTTATTTAACGGCCAGGGTTGTTAGAGCTCTTTTGTTGGTATAATAGAGTTTTATGAGGGTTCATTTTACGGTAGTTTGGATCGTATGAGCAGATGCGTCGTGCAAAACGGATTAAAGTTTATTGTTGTAGTGGCACGGAGTATAGTACATTAAATTTGCATCAGAATGTGATAATTGTTTGATGGTTCGTCTTGTTGCGAATTTTTCGAGGTTTAATACTCGTTTGTGTGTTGGGAGAATGGGAAATGAGTGTGTTTTAGAATAAATTATTTGGTGTGGTGGTAGGTTGGTTAGGTAGGTAAGTAAGAACATTAGATGATTATCTAGTCTGGCAACTCAAATAGACATTCAAAAGATGTTAGTGGAATAAAATATCGAGAAGATTCGATTAACCTGTACAAAATCGACGAAGTAAATATTAAACGAATTAAGTTACTACAATCAAAAGAAAGAAAATAAATTGTAACTAATAACCTGCCAGTAATAAACAGCAAATTATGAACTAAATTGTCATTGTCACAAGATCTAAGAAAACTCAAGAGCTTAAAAAAAAAACAAATAAAGAAACTTTAACCCTACAGCGAGTACAACATCAAAATGATCCAAAATTGCACAGTAGGCACCGCTTTCCTCCCTTAGGGTACAAAAGACCGTATGATGGATGCGAGCCGAGAATAACCCGTAACCGGCAAATGGGCCTATGGGACCACAGGCATCAAGGGTTGAATCGAGAATTCTGATAGGGTCTTTGAATTTTTGTAATTGTAATAAAATGTATGATTTTGGCGAGAAAGGATTTGATGGGGCTAGAGAAAGATGATTATGATTTTAGGGCATATTAACCTATCAATACCCGCGAAACGAGACACAATAGTAAGACAATAACAGCGCGGTCCTATGAGACCGGTCGGGGATTCATGAATTAAGTAGATACAAATAATTATAACCAAAATACTGCATATTGTGTTGGGAAATTAGCTGTCTGGGATATTATGAGTCAAATAACAGGCCCAGAGTAGATTGCACATGAGCAAATAAAGGATCACAGATGGGTTTTAGTCAGTAAAAGTGTGACACTTCCTTTTGCTCCACCTAAAGTCGGTGATACCCGACTAAAATAAAAACTGGTTACGCGCCCTACCAAGGCCGCGAGATTGTTCGAAAGAGTTATCACGGTCCTCGTCAACTGAAAGAACACGGGTAGGATTTACTCGGTAAAAGGCTGACTCTCCCTCTTGTTCTACTCACGCGGAAGAAGAAGTTATTTGATGAGTGTTTTGGCCTCAAAGAAAGGGTAGATACCACATAGAAATATATAACAACACAAAGTCTTGTTTTCTAACATAATAACATTTGCTACTTTCTATTTTACTCATGTCAGTACCCACAAATGGCCAATAATTTTGCAGTCAAACGAAATACAATAAATATGGGTGGTAAATATGGCGTTCATATCACCAAAGAAACGTTTAAAGAAGAAAACTTAAAGTGTAGGTTCCACAAATTGGGTAACGTTTTACGTAGTTAAACACACAAACACTATTCTCGAAAGACTCAGTTACTACTATAATTATCATGCTTAAGATATTCGTAGTAAAATCTTGTTTAACATTAACACAAAAGATGCAATAATATCCATTTTGTTATTTAGTAAACTTTGATTTACAACGACTAAACACAGGTTAAAAAGCTATTGTAAGAACAGTGGAGGGTCGTTAAAATTCACATAAAATTCAAGAGGTAAGAGGAGGTAAAGTGTTCTGTGTGTGTTGGTGTGCGTTTATGGAGCGAGGATGTTACTGGGCAACTTGGCGTCCGAAACAGTTAAGGGCCAAATATAGAGCCTTGCGGTAGTCCTAGCGTTATTCTATGATTTCATGTTCATTTTAATATCTAGTACAGTCTAAAAAATAATACCGCGGCTCTGGAACGCAAAAAATAGCTTAAAAAAAGTCTGACACCCCTTCTTACTCCACCTAGAGCGGGAGGAGCCTAAACGATGATATCATTGTACATATATTCACCACTGTCTCTTTAGCCTTTTCCCAACTGTGTTGAAGTAGGCTACCAGTATAACTAAATGAAGCTATATAACAGTATATTTATTATACATGTATACCACTAATCATATTATCATTGAAAACTTATACAAAGATACAAACAACTCTAAGCATTCAACACTCAACCGTCTCGAAAGCCAAATAAAGATCCAAAACTATGTCCTTTTAACTAAAGACATAAGTATCGTGTCGTAAACGTAACGTAGGATGTAACAGCTGCAGTTGTGAACGGTAACCAGTCATTTAGACTCATATGTGAAATACTAAAGCTTGTAGACTTGACTCAGGCTTTAGAATGTAAAGACAATCTTGACTGACGACAAAACTGAGTTTAGATAAACTATTGGCATATGGTAATAATAATGGTGCTTGTAATAAAACACTAGTTGACAATTTAAGTGTCTACCTACCGATTGAAAATACTGTTTGACAAAAGATACAGTCTGTTCTAACTATGAGTATAGTTAGTAGTGTGAGTACTGTTTTCCATTATGAACCCACACTGTTAGTTCTATTACTAATAGCTTATGTTTCATAGATCCAGTTTTGTGATCAATTTGTTCAAGAATTCATGTTGACTTGTTATGATTCTGATTTGTATCGTTTTGTTTTGACAACCTTGATAATATTATGCGCTATTTAGTGCGTTTTTGCGTGGGCCTGAACTGATCTTTTGAATTCCTACATAATCCAATTGATACTAGCTAAAGGCTTAACTTGTACTTTGCCGTAAATGTCTTTTAATGTTCTATCTTGAATAGACCCAGTTTTCTTGTTGTCTTCATAATTGCCCCAAACCTATTCAGGAATATTACCTATGTATACTGTCAGGTATTAGAGTTCTTTTTTTGTTATAGGACACACAATACAGCACGATTGCCTAAAATAAACACTCTACTCTTTACTTGATCGCACAATTAAAATAGATGTCCTCAAATTTTTCGAGAATACTTTGGTTACATGTTTAAACATTTTCTTCTTCTGAACTACAAATACTATTTACTATAATTCTTATTTCATCATAGCATCAAACCATCTACAAGGTCTTTTTATGATAAACAACATCGCGAATCTACTATATATATGTACCTATCTATACATATCCACATACACCCCTCTTCCACGCATCATTACTTGCGACAAAAGGGTGGCATCGGAACTAAGTTGATTGATATTTGATGTCGATATATAGAAGGTAATGTAGCGTAAATGTCGCAGTATGAGACCTTATAATTGAGGGGGAGGCGCCATTAGGCCGTGAAATTTTTGTATTTATCATTTTCTCTCTCACGGTTCTGGTTTCCAATCTGGGATATTGAGCGGGGAAGCTGGTATGTTCTGTGCTTAAGTGGTGTCTACTAAATCTTTTAACAGTGGCGTAGCGTGCCTTGTCGGGGCCCCGTATAAAGAATTTGTTTGGAGGCCCTTATATGGGGGTAAAGATTTTTCGCAAAAGAAAAAAAATATTGTGAAAAGAAATATTTATTTATCATAACATAATTTAACCATTTTACAAATAAAAATCAAATTTTAAATATTCACTCTCCTTGCCTTTTTTTCGGCAAACTGATTTATTAAATCATTTAAGGCTCATGATGATTTTAGTTATTCTAAAGTTTCTGCCTCTATGAACCATAGTGAGAGGTCTGACAGCCGTTCTTGTCCCATCGAAGTTTTGTCATTTGTAAAATAAAATAAATTAGAAAGTTTTTTTCCTTACACACTTTGGGGGCCCCCGTGGCCCGGGGGCCCCGTATAATTGATACGGCAGATACGGCGGTAGCTACGCCCCTGTCTTTTAAGTAGCTCATCGAAAATTTTTGTTTTACAACTAGCGTATATTTATTTATTTGCTGGTGTATAGTATAAAAGTGTAGGCACATTCATATTTTCCGCATTCCTCCTCCGCAAAGAGTTTTCTTTATGACTTTGTAAAACGTTAAATCTACAGAATTGACCTTATTAACGACAGAGCGGTAACCAAAAAATTCTAAGAGTCTTTGTAATTTTTAAAGAGTGCCTTACAGTAAGTAGGTATTTTTTTACGTGGGAAATCATAATATATCTTGTCTTGTTCTGGGTGGAGCGAGAGGTAGTGTCAGACTTTTACTGACTAAAACCCAACTTTGTTCCTTCAAAATGCCCTTTTCGTTCCAGGACTACTGTCATTATTTTGAACAATCCCATAAGCTGTAGCCTACAATAAGTAGGTCTGAAATAAAAATCCCATAAAACGTGAATTTCTTCAATTTCCTCTACCAATAGCAAATAACAGATGCAGATAAGAAACCATTCCATGAAAGTATAGAGCCCAATTATAGGAACCACTATAAAACTAAAATGTTTGATAGAAAACCGTTCAAAAAGCAAAATTAATGGCATATTCCCTTGTAATTTTTATCAGTTATAAACTAAAATGTGATTTATATCATGTACGGAATTGTAAGGAGCCATAAACCGTACGATTGCATCAATTTCACGCCAATCCGTTGTACCTAACATGGCGATTGACTGTTTTTACCGGCGCATTCAATTTTTAATGGAAATCCTGATAACTTATTGCTTTCGACTATAAAAATGTAATCGTTTATGTTTTTACCTTATTCTCCGTGATCCTGTGTTGCGGAAAATTTTCTCAGAATTCATGTCGAAAAGCATAATTTCGATTCCAGTCTGAAAACTTTATTGTTGAAAAAATAACAAGCATCATCATCATCTACCTAGCCTTTTTTCCCAACTATATTGAGGTCGGCTTCCAGTCAAGCTGGATTTAGCTGAATACCAGTATTTTACGTGGAGCGGCTGCCTACCAGACCACAACCCATTAACTGGGGTAGCATGGTACTTCATGGCAAGACTGGAGTCAGATTTACTGGCTTCAGACTATCCGTAAAATATAACAAGCATAATCAGCCTTATGTTTTCACTGTTAGGATTCAGATCTCTTTTCTAGGAGGTAGGCCCCATCGGCCTTAATCCACCTCGCAAGCCCATTTCGTATTAGTGGATGTTATATGTCTTCAAATTTTTGTCAAGGTCTTGTCGTTTACCTCAGTGTTAATGAAATATAAATAACACAAAGTAAATAGATCTACAACACATACGTCACGGCTGTTAACACTAAGCTTTCACTGCTAAAGTATAGAGATTTGGCTCAAATACGGCTAATCTAATTCCTACACACTTGATTTTCTGTAACTGGAATAATAGCAAAATCCTCTCAATTATTTTGCCTCGTTTGATTGATTTGACAGCTTCAACTGAGTTTGCCACGATTTACAAATACTAGTTTGGCAATAGCAATGCACTTAAATTGGCATAAGGACCTTGTATTTCTTCCAGAACAAAGGCCAACTTAAAATTATTATCAGCAATTACCCTTTATTGCATGACTCATTCGCTATAATAAACCACATTGTAGACAATTCAAAATATAAACCAATTCCTAACCTAAATAAGCGTAATGTACTGCCTTATCTCCATTTTTGGCAGAATAACAGATATACAGACTCTATGCATTAGTTACAATATCTCAAAAGCGTACTGGCTGGGTAGAACGTGAATACATTTCGCAAGCCATTAACCACGTGACAAATTGTCTTACAAAATGGCTGCCGACGTTTTTTGGGCGGGAAATCTGTTGTTGGTGCGCAGAAAAATTCGACAACGGATTTTTCTTTCAATAGCTCGTGATATATGATCGGAGGGGTCGCATTGAATAGTTTTTTATTGGCTAGTTCCTTTAATCCTTTATTGCTGTTCGTCGACCATGAAATTATGTTATGATTTGTATTTTTCTATTTTGTTTTGTTGTTGCTTTCATATTTTTTTTTAGATTTAACTCTGCAATCGTTCTTTAGAATCAATTTTATATTTACAGCAAGAAAAAGTATCTTTCAATTTTTCACTCATGTGAAAAGCTACTACATACCTACTTGAATTAATTAAACTTTTCACAGCTACCCATGATAGAATACTAGTCTTAATCTTAATATATATATATAAATCTCGTGTCCCAATGTTTGTCCTCAATGGACTCCTAAACCACTTAACCGATTATAATAAAATTCGCACACCATGTGCAGTTCGATCCAACTTGAGAGATAGGATAGTTCAAATCTAAAAAAAAAAAAAAAAATGGGTAAAGTAGGGTAGTGTAGGGTAGTGTAGGGTAGTGTAGGGTAGTGTAGGGTAGTGTAGGGTAGTGTAGGGTAGTGTAGGGTAGTGTAGTGTAGTGTAGTGTAGTGTAGGGTAGTGTAGGGTAGTGTAGTGTAGCGTAGTGTAGTGTAGGGTAGTGTAGGGTAGTGTAGTGTAGGGTAGTGTAGGGTAGTGTAGTGTAGCGTAGTGTAGTGTAGGGTACTGTAGGGTAGTGTAGGGTAGTGTAGGGTAGGTAGAGTAGTGTAGGCAAGGTAGGGTAGGGTAGCGTAGGATATGTAGGGTAGTCATTTGACGGGAAAAATTCCAAAAATAAATAATTGTCTACCCCGTGCGAAGCCGGGACGGGCTGCTAGTAAAACTATATATTAATCTAAAATTTCTTTGTCAACAGGTAAAAGTTTGGTTTCAAAACAGAAGAACGAAACACAAACGAATGCAGCAAGAAGAAGAAGCTAAGACTGGAGGCAAGTCAGGTTCCTCAAACATGAAGCCAGATGATGGCAGCCAACATAACAACTCCTACGAAGACGATGATGAGGAACTCATCGACATGGACATGGATGAACTCAGTGAAAGTGAGAACGAAACGTAAAGACAGTGGACTCAGTGATAAAACGTGTAAATATTAATGTAATCTAGATGTTAGAGTATAGTTTTATTTATTTATGATTTTTAAGAGATTTTAGCACTGGCGAGGATGAGGTGGGGTTAAATATAGCCTTATCCCAACTGACAATGACTTTAGTATTTGAAAAGCGAATGTTAAAAACGTTACGTTCGAATGTAGTTTGCGTGAAACTAGTTGATTAATTAAAACATTTCATCGTGATTAGAATAGGCACTATTTAACAGACAGACTCCAAGAATTTGTCATCAATTAACTTAATTTCAATAATTAATTTAGGCACTTAGAATGTCGCAATCGAATTCGCAAGTTTTAATTAATATTTATTTGATTACTAAACCTCATTTATCAACAGTCAACATGATCAATCTTCAAAAAGTGGGCGTTCGTTGGTGTTTGCAATAATTTATATCAATTCTAAAGCCATTAAACCAGCCATATCATTAAATCAACTTTATAAAACGGTTTCAAAATGGTTTCCCGGCTCTTGTTATCGTCACGGCTTATTAGATAACAAGATTGGCCGTATTATAATAGTTTTTGGGGTTTAAATTAATTAAAAATGGCTCTTTTTTGATGTTCATCCAGTGATGTGGGTATAATTAGACATTTTAGATTTGAAACGTTGATAGGCAGGCTCTGTGGTTTCTCAACGAGCGCTGTCAACGGTAGACAAAGATAACAATTTACGAGTCGCTGGTGTTAGAAAGAGATAGGTGTAATATAGAGATGAAGGCGATTATGGGTGCGTTCAGGGCCCTATTATTAAGAGATGCGTTCGAAAACTATCGCGTTCTCGAATCGCGTTTCATAATTGCTCGCGACGCAACCAAATTGTTTTCGAGTCGTTGACGATTGTTCTCCACGACTATTTGTCTACGCGTTAGGAATTTAACGATAGAGATCTTTTTGTTGTTGATGATGTCTTTGACGCGTTGCTTAACTGTTTAGTTTGACTAACGACGTGTCTATGCTATTGTTTTAATGTGTCACATTCTTTTTATAAGTTTGAGAGCCTGTATTTTTATGGCCATTATCAATTTGAAGACCAGTTTTATTATGGAGAGGATGTTTTGGATTCGTTACTGTGATTCTTAAAATAAAAATGAATTCACTCTAATCGTCATTGGACGGCCATTTTATGGCGGATTATAGTTGAATGCTTAAATCTGTACGGTCAATTAATCGATTAGCAACTAAGACTTTGCTTAATTAAAATTGATTGCTGAAAAAAAGTTAGGCTTGAAAAACTATGGTTTGTTTCTTGCCGAAGAAATTAGATCTTAGAGCCGGTTTTTGAATTTAGAATTTGTAATCATAAAGTGTTAAACTTAACCTTGCTTTAATGTTAAAGTTTGACAAGTAGTGTTCTGACTAAAGTTCGGTTTTAATCTCTGAGACTAAAATGACTACGTGGGTTGTCACAACGCAAAAGAACTGTCATCATCACTATAGTAAGTTTAACATTTGCCTATGTTGCTTTAGTCTCAGGGATTAAAAGACCATTTTTAGAGTTAGACAAAATGCATTTCAAATTTGTAATTTAGAAAGCGCGTTAAGATTTCTATTCCTAATTATCTGGATTCAAACGAAGCTATTCCAGTTCTCATTGCATTGTTTACTATGTTCTTCCACTAGGCTGTGGCCTTAAGACCCGAGTTTAAACGAGCGATTATAAGGCTAATTTGTATTTTCCTTTCCGTCTTTTGTTCCTGTGATTTACGATTACGAGTATCGAGTTCGCGCCGAATCGATTTACCGAGTGAATCGATTTTAAAAACAAACTATTTTGTTTTTGTTCGGTACTCGTATGGTTATGCCATGTTTTTACAAAATGTAGTTCTGGAAACATGCAGAGGTAAAATATTTTTAATTGCGTTTAGTTGTCGCCGTGAGAAAATTTATATTGAGACATGAAAACAGATCTGAATGTTTGTTTGTTTTATAACATTGAACTACTAAAGGCGTCGTCAACAACTCTATTAAAGATCCGAGTTTCAAATAATCTCAATAAAAAAGATTAACCGAATTCTTTAGTCGAATAAAAATAAAAATCGAACATTGGAATGCGCTAACTACCACACTATTCCGTTCAAACGTGCGATTTAAAAAAAAAGTAAAAAAACAAAAACACAGGCAAAGAACCAAAGCGTTTGGCTCCACGCCATTCGTAATTTGAAATCTAGATTCCATTTTCAGCTCAATTAACTCTTAGTCGATTTTAATTATCGATTTTATTCATTAAGTGTTTGCGATTAGCGGGCATGTCGATATTTTACGATGTATTCTTTCGTAAAAGTTCGTTTTTAATTACATTCGCATTGATTGCTTTTAACTCGCTGATTATGTGACATTATAAGGTTTATTGGAGTCATTGGATCTTGAGATAAGGCTATTCGATTTTTGAATTGACTTTGACAACAGAATTTTGAGTGATGCTCATATGATAGTGTTTGACATTAATGTTGTGAAAGTGGACCGATTTCAACAAAAAAATCTTTTATGTTAATCGATAACTAAGTCAAAATAAATACTTGTCAGATTGATGTACTTATTATAAGTTAAAATGTTTATTATTTATGTTGTTATTACAGGAAACTATTGGCTGCTTTGTTGAAATTGGTCCTTCGTACTTATAGCTCAAAATTGAGTAGCAATACACATGAAAGTAAAACATATTACATACTATAAAGTTAACGATTCGCTCAAATATAGTAGTTTTATTAAGCCAGTTCCTTTAGAGTAATAATATGTTATGTGAATAAAAAAAAATCTAACAACTTTGTGCAGTATTATAATAATTCTACATTTTGACGTTGATACTTTGATTATGTGACGTCATTTTACGTCAGTAAGTTGACTTCGTGTATTATGACGTCAAAATGTCAAACGCAGCGTTTTGCGCTGAGATGTTAAAAATAGAAGTGTCTATTATGACTCGAAAAAAATAATTTAAACAATATCTTGTGGTCAATACAGATAACAATAAAATATATCATCTTTTTATGTTTAAATGCATAACTTAAGATCACCGGTAGATAACCAATTATTATTCCTATTCACTTGAAGTTTAAGCAATTGTTGCTTCTGCTGTCAATATTTAAAATTGGAATGACTTTTTTATAACGAAACTCCATTTATTTATTTCTTGAAAAATGTGTGCCGCCGTCAGAATAATTGGATTTTAAATTATTTAATAGAAACTTGGAGCTACCGAACGGGAATAGACATGTTTTTTTTTTATAAATAAAAGCTACTTTATGACCTTTTGCGAAGACATGAAGATTGTATAAATTGTATACTTGTAATAACGATGTGGTTTTTACAATAGATACTTGTACGTATCCCTTTTTACATCTTCAAATTAGTTTAAAATAAAAATAGAACAGAATTGAAAACAAAAACGTATTGTAACTTTGACAGTTATATGTCGAATTAGTGTTCAGGTGAAACCAATTTTTTTTTTAATTTTGATATCGTTGACATTTGAAAAGGGTTTTTGTTCGTTTGTGAAATGATTCTTGTAATTGAACGCATTTATTGTCGCTGGATCAATGGTAACAGTGGTTTTGTTAAACGTACAGTTGAGTAAAAAAGTGTTTCAGATAAATTGCATTTTAATATTTTGGTATAAAAAGTTAACATTCCATCATTATGTTAAATATGTGTCTGAAGTTATGACCTATTACAGTTATATGAAAAACTGAACAAAACAACTCATTGTTACAACTTCGTGATTGGTTGGTAAAAAAAAAACAACAGTCAAAGTCATGACACTAGAAAATTATGAGTAAACTTCTAGAACTCGGTGGTCTAAGGGTCTAGCCAGATCAGGAGGTTGCTGCTTCGTTAATGTGAAACCATGCGGCACCTGATTTCAGCACGATCCCGTATCGTGCAGATGTACGGTGTCAAGCCATGTTGAGCGGGTTCACGATAATGTGTCGTGTCGCATAAATACACGTCAAAGCATTGTTGCTAAATACGTAGTCGTCATTATCCGCTTGGCGTACGCTTGCGTATAACTTACAAACAAAACTATGAAACTCTGTCGCTAAAACGGCCGACACGACTGTACGAGCGACGCGCGTAAGCTAGTACACCAAACGTTAACGACGAATACGTGTATATAAACACTGTTTTAGGCTATCACGGTTTATTTCATAATTTAAATTATCACTTACGGGATATCTTCCGTGATTGGTTTGACCCCCGCGATCATGGCGCTTGCAACAGCGTCGAAATATCGGGAACTCAAAACAAAAACCAATCACGGAAGATATCCCGTAAGTGACAATTTAAATTACGTGTATATAAAACTACTCGTCCGTGGATAGTAGGCCTACCTCTTTACTTGCAGACTGATATCGAAATTTTTGACAATGTAGCGCCTGTACCGTGTATTCACTCAACACGACACGTTATCACACAGTGATGGAGAAAACTACAGTTTTCGAAAGTCATTTACTTTTGAGAGGTCCCTAATCAACATGTCGATACACTGATGTTCATGCATATGGTTTTTAGTCCACATTGTCTACCCAATAGGCTTCAGAAACATTAAAACATTATAAACAAACTCGTGCGCGCCCCCGGCAGCGCCTGCTTGCAACAATACCCCTTAAACTTTCTTTTCAAGACCACTGAATGAGATCGCTGCAAGCATTCCCATTCATTCATTCACATTCATTCGTTCTCAATCATTCACATGTTGACAGATGGTGAGACGAGAAAATTGACCGATTTATTTATGTATTGTAAGAAAAATTAAAAGGATACAGAAAATTGTAAATAAAAACTATTTATTTCTTACTTTGTACTTAATAAGGAACTTATGTGTAAGGTTGACCGCATATGGGCTGGCTGGTACAAATAATTTGAGGAACAAAAAAGTTTTTCGTGGTCATCATTTTTTAAAGGCTCTGTTTAAGAGAAAAGGTTTTTTTTAAGAGTTAAACTTATTCTTATCTCCTAAATAAAAGGCTAAATTAAATTGTTGGCCCTAGAAATACTTGTTTAAATTCATTTTTAAATGTTTTTTTTTATTGAAAAAGATGTTAAAAAATCTCTACTTAAATGACTTTTATTAGTTTTAACTTGTCATTTGTTTTGCTTGCTAGGCAATCTATTGCTTCTTTTTCTTCAAAGAGGTATAAACGATTGATGATTAACTGTCAAAGTTTGCTCTATCATTTAGTAAGCCAACTTTGACAGTAAACATTGATCCGATCTGTCAAATTAGCTTCCTTTCTAATCTTATTTTCAGCCAATTTTATTCTTCAGACCAAGATATCTTTGCCTAGCAAACAAACAACTAACAAGTTTATCCATTTGCGCCCAATCTTTAATATTGTAAATGTCCCTATAATAAAAAAAAATGTTCCTTCTCCTGGTTAATGCCACTGAAACAGTTTGTAAATATTTACCTAACATTAACAATCTTCTAGGCTAGTTGTACATTCTTTATTTAAATGAAACATAGTAAAACTGTACATATGTGTGTTTAGATTTAAAAGGAATACAGTTTAAATGTATTGTGTGTATATCGAGTAAATTCTCTTCACGACTGTACCCCAGTTATGTTTCGTTCTAACTCAATACGAAAATGTAGTAATTTAAAATCAACGAGTGATATATAAAATATATGTTTTTACTCATTTAGTTGGTCGTTTTCTTTATTTTTTTATTTGGTTTTTTCAATTTCAGAGGTGAGCTGTGATAGAAACAGCAACACAGTTATTTCAAATAAACGATTTACAGGCATCTGACTCACACTACTTTTGAATTTTCATATTGATGCTAAATTGCACGTTCTAAAGTGAAGATACACCTTAATAGCTATACACCTTTGTCTACTTCTCCCGTTCTGAGTGGACTATGACGGTCAGACTTTTACAGATTATAACTTCCACCTATGACCCTTCAGTTGCTCGTTGGGTCAGAAAAAAAGCCTGAAAAACCATAACTGACTCTGATTATTTGTGTCTTCAAAGACAGCTAAATTATAATCGGATGGGAAGACTGCAGAAGGCAAATTGTTCCGGTCCTTCGATGTACGCGGTATAAAAACGCTTAGTACGGACCGTAGAGGTGTCAAAAACCGTAAGGGTACTTGCCATAAGTTGGGTTCTCTGATGGTAGAAAGGTGATAACGGAATCAAGTCGCGTAATTCCTGTGCACACTCTCCAAAAGGCATCCTTTATAGTACCGAAAGGCTGGTTACTCTATGCCTGTACTCAAGGATTTGTAGATTAGATGTACAATAAGAATTTGTATAATAATATGATGGGAAATCATAAAGTAACTTATTCCGCTCTGGGTGGAGTGAGAGGGTGTTTCAGACTGAGTAGTTCTTTCGACAATAATTTCGCATCTATGAAAAATTCTAAAATAAATGTTACTTAATAAATGGAAGGCCCATTTGAAGAATTCTGGTGTTGCATTCCATGGTTCAGTAAGGCCATTTGAAATATCATACAAAATAAAGGTTTAAAAAAAAATTAAAGCCAATAACTGTTTTTAACAGCAATAAGAACTGCAAATTGCATTTATTGATGAGATGATGATGATTTCAAGCGCCAAAATTTGCAGAGGCTAACTTCACACTAGCCAACTTATAACGGCCGTACTGTACCTAGGATAATCTGGACCGAACTGGATGCTGAATCTGCATTACCAGACGGCAGGGTTAGCACAGTGGTTGAGCGAGTGGCTATTGTGTTGTGGGTCGCGGGTTATATTACCGCAATTCACAGAACACATAATTGTATGGCCTGGAGATAAGAGTTCAGGGATTTGGTGCTTCGTGTATGTGAGTTTGAGTTGTGAGAAGGAAACATACATACACACAAACTGTCACCTTTATTATTATAAACCAGCTGCTACCATTGGTTTCACCCGCAGAACATACTCAAGATTAAAAGTAGGTATATACTATGTGCTATTCCAGAACATGGTCTATCCATGTACCAAGTTTCTTTGAAATCCATTTAGTCGTTTTTGTGTCAGAGTAAGAGCGTTTTCACATTATCCGATCCGATATCGGTGTCGGACGCCGTTCCGATTTCGGTGTCGGACGCCGATCCGATATCGGGGTAAGTAAAATGTATGAAATGCCGTGCTCCGATATCCGATATCGGGCCGGACAATATGAAAGACAGGTACCTACACATTTCATACATTTTACTTACCCTGATCTCGGATCGGATAATGTGAAAACGCTCTTACAAACATCTCTATACATTCGAGTTTATAATATTAGTACATCGACGCCTGAGTGTATATTATATTTGTATTATATGTACATATTAGTAGAATAAACATTAGATTGATTAATTAAGAGTGATGTAAAAGTAGTCTAAGTACAAATATTTAACAATCTAGTTAATCTAAGTACAAGACGACCCCGGCATACCATATTAGGACGAGATTCTAAAATGATGATGATTGACTCAAATACTAAAATACTTAACGTGCTAACTAAATGGCAGAACCTAAACGGCGATAGATCAGCGGGTAAAGTGCTCATTCACTACTGAAAGGTCACAGGTTCAAGACTTAGAATTATAATGCCTTGTTCATGTCAGGTTTGCTTATAATTTATAATCAGAGGTGCAGTTGAGTTAGTAGAAATGTCAGTAATTAAATCATTTAGTTTAATGAGACGTTTGCCAGATAATTGAACATACGACATAAGAAGCTTGTCACAGACATCATTATAGATAGAGTCGATTGTGAAATATGCAAAGAAAATCATTGACAATGATGCAAAAGTCTGGTTCATTTTGCGTACAGCTAAGGAGTAGAATTATTTTACGAGAATTATTTTGCCAGTATTTTACGAGGAGCGGCTGCCTACCAGACCACCACAACACATGAACTGGAGTAACACGGTACTTCATGGCAAGACTGGAGTCAGATTTACTGGCTTCTGACTATCTGTAACGATTGCCAAAGATCTACAAATGACAGCCGGTACCTACGGCTTAACGTGCTTTCCGAGGCACGAAGGAAACTCGGTATGTTGAGATGGTCTCCCATCCACAGACCAACCTAGGCAAGCGTTGTTTAACCTTGAAGATCGACCCGTGCGGCTGTTATTATCTAACCACGAGCTGGCATCACTCATGCTGGCATATATTATGTCAGGTAGTTATTTATAGATATCAAGGGGGGTTAGGCCCAGCACAGTATAGTTTATCTCCGACCCCAGGATGTTGGGCTAAATTACATAAAAAAGGCTTCGAAACTTTATGAAGGACGCCAAAGTCCTGATTTGAACTTCAAACTGAAATCAGGCATGTCGGGAAGTAACCGTACATACCTACGATATGCTAATATTGTAAGAGAGGGTGAACGTGATCCTCCACACGAAACCAATGCGTGATGATGAAAATAACGTGTCTTGGGTCTCAAAATTTGGGTCTAGGTGCATTAAACCTCACTTTTTATAGGTACGATACTTATACTACACAATGCATCACAGTAGCTACTAAATGCCAGTTTTGTTTTCAATAAACATGCATTTCAAATTCGATTACAATCTGTACCAACACCAATAAAAACAGATGACTATCATGTAGGTAACTTACATTAAAACCTCCTTGAGAGAGACCTCACACTTTTCCTCGTCCAGGCATCGAAAAACCCCCTCACGAACGATTTCGCCATAAAATCCAATCTGATAACTCTACATAAAATGTCATATACCACAAACAAAAGTTCAAAGAGATAATAAAATGAATTTACCGAAAATTTCCGACATATCGATAGTTGATTACGGAGTAGTGTCACGTCCCTACTCTGCATGCATCGCGCGGCGCTAGTGTTGTCATCATATCGATGTGTGACGTCACTGCTATATGTGTGGTCTTTGCCAATTTCTTTATGCTGCTAGTTTCGACTTTGGTTATTTAAATGCGAAGGATTTCCCCTCGTTTAAATATGTTTGGTTAGAGTTGTAATTTGACAATGGTTTATGGCGATTTCTAGGCATGTTTTTCTTTGTAAATGTTTCATGTAATCAGTCATGTGGACTATACACACACGAGGAGCTCGTGGCTAGATAATAACAGCCGCACAGGTCGATCTTCAAGGTTAAGCAACGCTTGCCAAGATTGGTCTGTGGATGGGTGACCATCTTAACATACCGAGTTTCCTTCCGAAAGTCCCGTCTGTCATTTGTAGATCTTTGGCAGTCGTTACGGATAGTCAGAAGCCAGTAAATCTGACTCCAGTCTTGCCATGAAGTACCGTGTTACCCCAGTTAATGGGTTGTGGAGGTCTGGTAGGCAGCCGCTCCTCGTAAAATACTGGTATTCAGCTAAATCCGGCTTGACTGGAAGCCGACCCCAATTTAGTTGGAAAAAGCTAGGTAGATGATGATGTGTGATCCTGCACGGATCAAACATATTTTTTTGACCTACAGATAATTGTTCGGGTCTAGCGTATGTGAGTTTACATTTTCGTAATCGGACTTACGATACAGGACAAAACCTTGCGTAGGGCCACTTTTCATTAAAAAAAGCAAAACTCTGAAGAAAGTAAATAAAGGGTCTTCATTCTGTTGCTTATAGAAAGCTATTAACGTTTGAATCCCCAACCGGCCCTATGAGACCGCGCTGTTATTGTTTTACTATTGTGTCTCGTTTCGCGGGTATCTGAGTAACTACTCAATAAGGAGTCATCATCATCATCATCTACCTAGCCTTTTCCCAACTATATTGGGGTCGGCTTGCAGTCAAGCCGGATTTAGCTGAATACCAGTATTTTACGAAGAGCGGCTGTCTACCAGACCTCCACAACCCATTAACTGGGGTAACACGGTACTTCATGGCAATACTGGAGTAAGATTTACTGGCTTCTGACTATCAGTAACGACTGCCAAAGATCTACAAATGACATCCGGGACCTACGGCTTAACCACAGACCAACCTTGGCAAGCGTTGCTTAACCTTGAAGATCGACCCCTGTGCGGCTGTTATTATCTAGCCACGAGCTCCTCGATTAATCAATAAGGAATCTAAATCATATTTTGACTTTCACAAATCTATATTTGTGCCAATGATAGATAATTATGTTGTTTTAAGAACTAATTTGAATTGCAGCTAACTTTATATAGTTAGTCACTACTTTCAATAGGTGGGCCATTTGGTACTAACGAGTAGTTGACGACACTTAGCGCAGTGATTTTGTGATGGGCTGCTGCACTGCGTATCACGGGTTTGATTCCAGCATGATCCTACACATAGTTGTACCAGACCTGGGTGTCTTGTGTATATGAGTTTACATGTTTATGAATAGACTCAAGATAAAGAAGAAAATCCTGGTGTAGAAATCAATGGCGGCCCCGTAGTAACGACCCTGACTGAAGAGTCGTCGGTTCAACCCAGTCAGGCGCATTACTTTGTATAATTTATTTAAGCACCACTGCTCTGAAAACGGTGAAGAAAAACTTGGTGAGGATCGTCATCTACTAGAACAAAAAATTCCGATATATTATGTGACAACTACCAATTCGCACCAGGCCCGCGTGGCAATTACGGACGCCTGTGTCCCAGCAGTGGGGAAAATTAAAAGGCTGATTACTTGCTAATGCTTTGCCGACGTCTTCTTGTCATAATGTCGGTAAAGAATAAACCAATCATCCTTTGGGACTAATCTTTTAGTAAATTAACTCTTCTTAGCAAACAATTGAAGATATTTTACTCATAAGTTTAACTCCCTTTAACTATTAACAGTTAACGAAAAAAATGTCCAGTTAAAGTTAATTTTAATCACCTTAAATCTGCCGCCAAAAAGGCGGTGAACAGAAGACTGTACAGAAATCGCCAAAAAACTTATCTTAAGTTTGTTTGTAAAATCTTTTAATATCCTTATAATGCGCCACCCGCATCGTTTCTGGGAAAATTGGCTTACATCAGCCGGGATTCGAACCCGCTTTACCTGCTAAGTAATCCTTTTAACTATTTGACTTTTCTCGCGTCAGTGGTCACCGCACTTTAGTAGATAAGAGAAATAAATTGCCGTATATTTTTTTGTACTATTTTAATCTGGTTTTTATTGTGTGTGAGAAATATGTTAGCTAAAAATGCGAAAAGATAATTCGACCACAAATATTGCCTTTATAACACTATAGGCTACAAAAAATGGTAATATGCGGTTAGTTTTATTATGTGACTCACATTAATATAAACCCACTAGTTGCAGCCAGCGGTTTCACCCGTGTGACAGTAGAAAATTATCCTAAGGAAAACATTCATAAGGCTAAAAAATATCCTATGTCCTACTCCAGTATATGAACTACCCTTGGCTCAAATTCCATTCAAATCTGCAAACAATTTTAAGTATGAAAGATGTACAAACATAAACACACATACATACAAATGTTTGCCTCAATAATTGTCATGATTTTTCATGATATATATTATAAACATTTGACTGCATCATCCCACCTGATGGTAAGCAGTGATGCAATCGTTGATGGTGAAGCGCATTAGTTTACTAAGTGCCAAGATCAAGCGACCTCTTGAAGACAGCTTAGTTATGTTATAACATTGATGATTTTAATATTTTGTAATGTGCTGACACAATTTTATAAGGTATCCTGCAAGATGCAAAGACAGTTAATGGGTTGTGGAGTTCTGGTAGGCAGCCGCTCCTCGTAAAATACTGGTATTCAGCTAAATCCGGCTTGACTGAAAGCCGACCCTGGTCAGTGGGTAGCCTTAGGGGCGGACCCTAATATAGTTGGGAAAAGGCTAGGCAGATGATGATGATCCTGCAAGGTGGAAAGACGACCAGCTAACAGGATGAGAGACACACAAACGTTGTCGGTATGGCGACATTTGAGGGGCCTATGTGATGAAGTTGGTTTATTAACCAGCGTGTATAAACAATGATAAATGATATTTATTTTGCAAATAGGTTTGCACAAACACTTTTACACGTAATTTTTTTTTTTACTAGCTGAGGCCGGTGTTTCCTAACTGCCTACCCTGAGAAGAAACACCGAAACAAACTCAGGAGTCACAGTCCCTTTTAAAGTCCATACACAATGTATTGGTCAAATCATTTGCGAACCATGCAGATTAGTGTCTGAGATGGCCTTTTGAAGAAAAAACCATGCAGATTTGAGTAGACTTGTCCAGTCAGTGCAAGCATTCGCAAAGCTCAACTCAGGACTACTAAGGAGCTCAATGACTTGACGAACAATACCAAGGAGAGGACATATGGTTAGGCCGGAGAAAACACAGTTATTGCATACGAAACATTTCCGTATCTAGCATAATATAGCATGGCATAATCAGCCTTTTAACGTTCCCATTACTGGGACTCGGGCCTCCTCTCTTGGAGAGGGTATAGCTTGTAGTTGTAATTCACCAGCCCGCACAGGGTCCGTGCAGGCTGTTGAATGTTAGATGTCACCGAATTTTTGGTTCTAGGACATGCTGGCTTCCTCACGATGTTTTCCTTCAACGTTTTAAGAACAGTTGTGATGAAATAAATTACAGAAAGTAAAACTCTTGCCTACTAAATACTGGTATTCAGCTGAATCTGGCTTGACTGGAAGCCGACCCCAATATAGTTGGGAAAAGGCTAGGCAGATGATGAAAGTAAAACTCTTGCCTGAGTTTGAACCGACAACCTACAACTCGTAAATCGGGACAGTTTTTTTAAAACTTATGTAAACTAATGCTTGATTGCGATCCTACCTGATGGTAAGCACTGACTTCTTATACATTGGCTATGACTCGGTTTTTGGTTTTATATGTTATTAAAAACCTATCAAACCCATCTTCAAAGTGCGATAGTTTTTCAGGCGTAGAGTTTAAAAAATACCCAATTTCATACACTTAGTTCAGAACGTAGGGGAATATTTCAGGGAGTAAAATTAGTAACATTACGCACAGTTAGAAGTCAGAAAATGTGACACTGTCTTCAAAAAGGTATCGTGTTACCCAATTTCTGGGTTCTGTGGATGAGATAGGCAGTCGTAGGAAACATTATTTTGATTTGATGTGGCCAGCATTGCTGAACGGTCATAGGTAAAGAAGACCTATTTTTTTTTTAGTATTATCGGCCTTATAATGTTCCCACTACTTGGATTCAGGCCTCCTCTCTAGGAGAGGGTATGGACCATAATCCACCGCGCGCTTCCAGTGCGGATTGGCAGATGTCACATCTCTTCTAATTTTTGGTTCTAGGACATGCCGGTTTCCTCACGATGTTTTCCTTCACCGTTTTGAGAGCAGTGGTGATGAAATAAATTACACAAAGTAATGCGCCTGACCGGGTTTGAATCCGTGACCCACAACTTGCAAGTCGGGGCAGTTACCACTGGGCCACCACTGCTCTTATTTATTTTATACTTAGCTGATATCAAGAAATATTTCAACTGTATTGATCGTCGTCTCCTCGTAAAATACTGGTATTCAGCTAAATCGGGCTTGACTGGAAGCCGACCCCAATATAGTTGGGAAAAGGCTAGGTCGATGATGATGACAAGAGGCTTAACGTTCCGCTGTACGTACGTCATTTTAACCGGACGTTATACAATGAAGGCGTTAAACAAACACTATGGAGTGAGCTATTAATTAGTAAGTCATAGCGACGGCTGTAATATTAAGTTATCTGTCAGAGTTCGTACAAATGATGAGATCTCCACGTCAACTTGTTATAGAGTTATCTTTGTATCTAGGGTGTGGTCTAAGTTATAAGATATTGGCGCTGATTTTCTTGTACTTATTTTAAACGACCGCTCTCTTTTTCTAATCGTTAAAAATAGAAAGAGACAATAATTTTACTCTTGTCAAATTAGTTTCCGTGATGCACTTCTTTGTATTCTTACTCTACACGATTTCTTAATCTACACGATCTGAAATCATGTCTAAAATTGTATGGCAAACGAAATTCTGACTAATTTGAACTAAATTGAAAAAAATTGAATTAAATAAATAAGTCTCAATATAATTCCAATAAAGAATTATATTGAGACTTATTTATTTAATTCATGAATCCCCGACCGGTCTCATGCAACCGCGATGTTATTGTCTTACTACTAAGCCTCGTTTTGCGGGTATTGATAGGTTAATATTATTCTGTTTTACTAATTAATAATATCTCCAATAAAAAGAAATATATTAATGCAAATTGTGCTTAATTTTGTGTTAGGTATTTAATTATATGGGTGTAACTTACTTAAATAAAATAAAAGTTACAATTTGACTTACTATTGTCAATGTTGTCTGAATGAGGGCGCCTCAGTAATACTCCATCGCGAACGATCTCGAGCATCGCGATTCACCTCGTTCCACGTCATTCCGTTGCTCGCTTCTTCTGATAATACGGTGATGCCAAGTTTGACAGGGACGGCCACGCTCTCTTTTTCAGACTTCTTAAACCTGCCACGTCCAGTGAGAACCTGCGTCATACAGAAGGTACGAGGTATTAAGACACCGTGGTGCCTCTCCAGTCATTCCTCAAAGAGAAGACTTACCAGGGTGATTGTGGCATGCCCAAAAAGATAAAAAAAGATGGGTGGGTACCAGTTAGTACACGTTGTGACATTATTTGCTTCTGACGTCTTTACAAGTGCCCATGTAGGTTTGTGTGAAATAAAAAGATTTTTGGTTTTGATTACCTTTATACGCTCCATTTGTGGAACAGAAGTTATTTGACGAAATATTAATATTGATATTATCTATTAAAGTTCTCTCACAAGGTGGACCAATGACCTGGCGAGGGTCGCAGGAATCAATCCGATGGATACGAGACGCACAGGACTGGTCGTTGTATCGACGCCTGGGGGATACCTATGTCCAGTAGTGGATATATTTCGGCTGAAATGATGTTTTTCTTTAAATCGATATAAATGATGAATGATGATGGCGAAACTTAACATGGAAACTAAAACATTTCTGAAAAAAAAATCCAAATCGCTGCTCGCCTCTCTCTTACACCACCTCCTACCCGTGTACCCCAGAGCGTGCTGATGACCTGTGACTTATATTAATACAACCGTCCAACAAATGCCAACAATGGCCGCCCAGTTATTGTGAGGAGACTCCGCAATGACTAGCGTGCCACCTCCGCACCGTATCGATGCCATCGGTCTACCCACTGCTGAGCTAAAGCAAAAAATGTTGGCATTAGGAATTGTTAGATGTAATTTGTTTCTTTAGAGATGAGAGATGAGTAACTTTAGTTTCTGTAACTTGCAGAGATAATCTGGCCAAATGGGGTTTCCTCGACCCATCGCAAGTGTCATGCCAGTGTGGAGCCCCCTCATAGGATATGCGTCACCTCCTTTCCTGCCCAGCATGCCCAACTACCTGCACCTTCAACGACCTATGCGAGGCCAACGATAGAGCTGTACAGGTGGCTAATTATTGGTCGGACACAATTTGAGTTTAATCGACACGATAAGAAGAAGAAGAAGTTTCCATAACTGATTTGTCTTCTTATATCAAGTCTACGTTAATACAACCGTCCAGCATTGGCCGCCCTGTTATTGTGCGGGGAGAGTCCGCAATGACCAGCGTGCCACCTCCGTACCGTATCGTTGCCATCGGTCTACCCACTGCTGAGCTAAAGCAAAAAATATTAGCATTAGGAATTGTTAGATGTAATTTGTTTCTTTTTAGTTTATATCTTTGGAGATGAGAGATGAGTAACTTTAGTTTTCTGTACCTTGCAGAGATAATCTGGCCAAATGGGGTTTCCTTGACCCATGTGTCATGCCAGTGTGGAGCCCCCATACAGGATATGCGTCATCTCCTTTCCTGCCCAGCATGCCCAACTACCTGCACCTTCAACGACCTATGCGAGGCCAACGATAGAGCTGTCCAGGTGGCATATTGGTCGGACAAAATTTGAGTTCAATCGATACGATAAGAAGAAGAAGAAGAAGTTTCTGTAACTAATTTGTTTTCTTATGTCAAGTCTACGGGATTGTATGAAAGTGCGCGCATGTAGTGAACCGACAGTTCTGAAGAAAGTCTTCTGACTTTCTTTTCGTAAGCCGGCGACGCAACTACTTGTATCGCCCCGTCTATTACTTAGCATATTTTTACGAAATGGAATAGGTGCATTACCTGTGTACACGTATGTTAGCGCACACACTTGTGCACTATAATGTCTCCTGCGTACTTGGACATTTTTTACCCATGCAGGTACAAATTTTAATCGAAATCCGTTCAGCCGTTCGATCGTGAAGAAGTCATAAACACACAAACGTTCGACTTTATCTATTGGAGTTTGGATTCAGACTAGTTGAAACCATGTCTCTTCGAAAGTAGATTGGGCCTCCCAGGTTCTTCGGGTTTGTATTCGTGTATCAGAGACACCTGTGCAGTTAAGGAGCACATATGAAATCGTTTCCGACGTCTCCACGTATGCTCTGCACAGGGGACTACCTGAATGTCTATTGCGTGGAGGTGTAAGTTTAGTGAGCAGAATCTGGTGATAGACCTCGCTACTAAGCGCGGACAGCTTTATAATGATTGATTGATTGATATAATAATATACTTTATTGTACACCTTAAAAATAATTTTACAAGGAGCTAAGAAGAAGAAAAAGAAAAGAAGAAAAAAGGAAAGGAGAAGGAATATAAGTGATATATACATTACATATGATATATATCCGTCTGGCATATGGGACGTACTTAATATAAACCTCACCCTTCGAGGAATACATTCGTGATTCAGACGCAAGTCCTTATTTAACATATAAAACATACTTATTTGTGAAATGACAAAGGTTGCTTCGATCTCCAATTTCATAATTCGTTTTATGTTACAAATTCTTAAAAGTACCGGAAATTCTTTGCTAAAAACTCATCATCTTTCTTTAGCACCTAAAGTTGTCAAAAAACAAAAGGTCCTTTTTGAAATTTGTCATCGCGATGTAACTAGTGAAGAAATAGAAATATATTCCATCATAATTATCTAACGCGCCAAAAAATTTATGTATTTTTTTTAAAACACTGTACCTAATTATTATTTTTGTTGTTTCTCTCACTTTCGCTCCAAATTATTTTCTAGAGTCTTTCTCAAATGTCAAAATAGGTTTATTAATTTTTGACAACTCTATTATTTTAAAATCAAACAAATTATTAATATCGTTCCACTACAAATTCCTAAGCGCCAACAGTTAACTAATGTGTACCTTTCAATCATACAACATTGAGCAATCAAAACACTCTAATACACTAATTAATAACATTAAAATCATTATGTTTCGGCGCACTTCACAGAAAAATCTACAGACATAAAACTACCATTCTAAAAATATTTTTTACTCTTACAACACTGAAGTTAGGGTTGAAAATGATTTTGACAGCCGCTGTCATAATTTTGTCGATGGTCGGCGACATGTTTGACATGTGTCAAGAGTGACCGCGCTTTAATTAATTATGGTCATTGAACATCAATGTGGAACATGTTTTAAGAGCCATACGAGGAACTTAAGAACCTTAATTTAAGGTACCTTAATTTTATATGAATTATTCTTCAAAAAAGCTAAATCTTGAGCAGAAACTGAAACTTTCTGTAACATATATTTGTATCTACAATTTTTAGACGATTTAGTAATCAATATTCCTAGAGCGACATTAATAAAGTTTTAACCTGCTGAAAATATATCTATTGTCACAAATAAAACAAATGAATTACAGGCACGACAAACGCAGTATCTATAAAGTGAGTACTAAAGCAATTATTATCTATTCCCAACTACGAAGTTACAGTTATCTTTAAACCAAATAACAAGTCGACAATAAGTCAATAACCAACAGATTAACAGAAACAGATATTCCTAAAACGAAATTACTTGTTCGCCTTAACACTTATCCGCTGTCAACTTCCCGAGATTAAGCGATACTAACTAGCTAACACACCAACTTAACATTACAGCTCCTAAACTTACATTCCCTTAACATTTACTTAAGAAATAGAGTCGAATTTTCAACTGTAGAACTGTAAAAGGAAGTTGGTTTTGTACTTGTTCTAATAATTTGATTAGGTTATCTAGATGAGCGGTCGATCGGTGTGATGTCATTCGGAGTTAGCCAATCAGGGGCCGAGGTTTAAATGTTTGGAATACGAACGCAACGGTTTTAATGCGTGTGAGAAATGCATAGAAAGTTCGTAATGTATTTCGATATTTTTCCAAAATTGAATAGATCTGTTGGTCTAGTTCCAGTTAGGTTCCCGGGACAAATGTTTGTGTGATGACCACGTTCTTTTGTTTTGTGTCTGGGCGTAATTTATCTATAAAATGTATGTATTTAGAAATATTTAAGTATGTTTATCAGTTTTCTAGTACTCATAGCACAAACTTTGCATAGTTTGGGACTAGACAACGCTGTGTGAAAGTTGTAAAAAAATAGGTGCCTTTTTCACTGCCTCATTTCAGCTCAAAGCCGTAAGACGTCCACCGTTGGACATAATGTCTCCATCAAGTGTGACCACAACGACTACAGAATTCACTGTTGTGTCATCTCGTATCTTTTGGATTCCCGCGACCCTCACCAGGTCGTCGATCCATCTTGTGGGGGGCCTTCCAACGCTGCGTCTTTCGGTTCGTTTTCGCCTCTCTTGGACCAAGTCCTATGATCCTGTTTCCTATTTGCTACGAGTAATGTGCCCCGCCTATTGTCACTTAAGTTAGGCGATTATTTCTACTTTCTCATCATCATTATTTCAGCCGAAAGACGTCCACTGCAGGACATAAACGTACCCCGAGCGCCGCCGTGTAAGAGGCATTTCAACGCTGCGTCTTGCAGTACGTTATCATCACTCCTGAACCATGTCCCATGGTCCCATCTACCATCATCATCTTCCTACTTTTTCCCAACTATATTGGGGTCGGCTTCCAGTCAAGCCAGATTTAGCCGAATACCAGTATTACGAGGAGCGGCTGCCTACCAGACCTCCACAACCCATTAACTGGGGTAACACGGTACTTCATGGCAAGACTGGAGTCAGATTTACTGGCTTCTGATTATCTGTAACGACTGCCAAAGATCTACAAATGGTACCCGGGATCTACGGCTTAACGTGGTCCCATCTACCATGCGCTACGAATAATGTGCCCTGCCTATTGCCACTTAAATTTGGCGATTATTTTTACTACCCCATCAACAGAAGGAAATAAGGTTGTTTTTACAGTTAGACATTTCATTCTTTACCATATAGTTAGGCTTTTGTTATGACCTGAGAACTGCGAAAATGATTACCTTTGACCAACGGGTAACGGGCTGTTTAAATATCATATCCATCTCAACTAATATCTTGAAGAGGTAGAAATATTTGTATGTTTGTGTCTCTTGATATCAAAAGTAGTTTATGGAAATAAGTAGAAAATTACGGAAATTAAGAAGCTCGTGGCTAGATAATAACAGCCGTAAGGGTCGATCTACAAGGTTAAGCAACGCTTGCCAAGGTTGGTCTGTGGATGGGTGAGCGTCTTAACATACCGAGTTTCCTCCGTGCTTCGGAAAGCACGTTAAGACGAAGGTCCCGGCTGTCATTTGTGGATCTTTGGCAGTCGTTACGGATGGACATAAGCCAGTAAAATCTGACTTCAGTCTTGCCATGAAATACCGTGTTAGTCTGGTAGGCAGTCGCTCCTCGTTAAAAAATACTGGTATTCAGCTAAATCCGGCTTGACTGGGAGCCGACCCCAACATAGTTGGAAAAAGGCTAGTTAGATGATTAAGCAGAAAATTACCACTTCCTATGCAGAGAGGGATTGTTCGTTAGAGTATCTGTGGCCCTGTAACGCAAAAGGGAACTGAAAGAACGCAGAGGGCTTCCTCTTGCTCCACTCAGAGCAGGAAAATGATCTATTTTGATGATTTCTCACCTCAAAAAAGGGGTATTGCATTAGCAATTAAGCTAAAATGTAATCGTAAATCGATTGAGAGCATTGGTGGCCCAGTGGCAACGACCCCGACTTACGAGTTGTAGGTCGCGGGTTCAAACCCAGCCAGGCGCATTACTTTGTGTAATTTATTTCATCACCACTGGTCTCAAAACGGTGAAGGAAAACATCGTGAGGAAACCGGCATGTCTTAGAACCAAAAATTCGAAGACGTGTGACATCCATCAATCCGCATTGGGTCCGCGTGGTGGATTACAGCCCTTTCTTTCTCCTAAAGAGGAAGCCTGAGTCCCGACAGTGGGAACATTACAAAGCCGATAATGTTAATGCTAAATCGATTATAAAATTTCCTTTAGAATTCATCGAGAACCCGGAGTGTGAGAGTGACGAAGCTATACAGGACAAAGAGCACTATCTTTTTCTCACACCTACAGATATGATGATTTTAAAACTATGATAGGAGGCTGGTGATAGAAAGCTACCGCTAAGTAACATTAATTACTTCTTTCCGCGGAGATAATCATAGATCGTACACGCCAGGCCAAGAGAGCGACGCCGCAAGTAAAAACTAGTATTAAATATAACGTAATTATTCAACCTTCGATGTATAAAGTTATCATACGTTACCGCACGCCATTTAATAAACCAATAAACTTTAAATAAGCGTCATTATATGTGATTGGCGAACGTGAACGCATGTAGCAACATTATGGCACGTTATTATAACTGGCAACACTGTTATTGTGGTGTGGCAACACTCTCACAGACTGTGTTATTGGTGGCTCTATGGTTCTTTATTTGAAAATTAAATTGGCGGTTGCGAGATTGATATTGATGCTCTATTGTTTTTTGTTATGCTCATTAAAAAAAATGTTTGCTTATTATGGTTTCTTTTTATGATAGAATGTAATCACCTTATTAAAATTGGTATTTACTTACTGTATAAATAAATATTGGCTGTATCATATGCAATGATATTTCTGGATGCCTATTAATCACAGGGACCGAAGGAAGGAGACGATGTATCCGATGTACCTATATTATATTTTCCGAAGATTTACAAACTGAATGGCCGTTTTCAGAGTGGACGATAACGAAGAAAACCAATGAGGAAAAGTCTCCTCAAATTGTTGTCGATGGATGCTAATCAGCAGTGGCGACGAGTGGCTTTTGTTAATGGGTAAGCCGGAGCAAAAAATGCTTACCTTGCTCAAGTGTGATGCGTGAATTCCAGTAACTGTAGCTGACTTCGAAATCTTGTACTGATGAGTTGACTTGAGCTCACTTTCACTATACATGTAAGCACTGATACATACAAACAGTGTCTTGCAAGTATAATAAAAGTGGCTTTGAGAAAAGCCGTTTGGGGATGGATTTGAGAAGCATATTTCTATGTAATGTGATGAAAAATGTATCTACTTTACTGTTACATAATGATTTAAACTAACTACTTTTCTACTTATACTCTAAAGCTATTCGTCTATTCTTTTTTACAAAATGTGCTAACACATTATCATAAAAGCTGGGTTGATTTTTGATTTTAAGCAATAAATGTTTTTCTATGGAAAGCATAGCTAAATCTGATAATCGTTCCTCTTTTTGAGAATTACGTACGTATGTATGAATTCGCTTCAAGGCCGAAAACGACCTCTCCGCGGAAGCTACGGTAACAGGAATGGTCAAAAAAATACTACATAATTTTAAAACTTGTGGAAAAGTGTCACCTAAGAAAGAATTTTGAAATCTAAGATAAAGCTCGTAAACATCTAATTTATTTAAAGATGAAGTTGTGTATAAGACTTTCAACTCGTTTTTTAGGGCAGCGAATTCAAATAATCTCGGAAATTGAACTAGTAAAGAAGATACTATTTCATTTGGGAATGATTGACTGTAAAAACTATACTTAGACTTATTAAGTAAATTAAGAAAAGTCATATTAGAAAGTGATTGGTACCTGTGTTGTATTTGCGACTTAACATTGTCTATTATTTCAATGAAAAGACGCCTATACAAAGCTTTAGTGTCTAATTCCGAATTTAATCGCCTACGTTGTCGGGGCGGTTCACTAAATTCCTGGACGCTATCATAAATAAAATCGAAATTGTTAATAAAATCATTTGAAATCCAACTATTAAATGAATCTATTTCGCGGTGTGCTACTTCGATATCAATCTGTTTTGACTGGAGTAAATTAAAAAGAATATCCGTTTTTCCAAAAATATCAGATAAAATGTGCAAAAAGAAGCAAAACTGCTTGTTTTCCAACTTGCTGAGGAAACATTCTGCCAAAGAAAGGGTTTCACTATCCCAAGATTGCGGGTTATCTAGAATGGAATAAAAAGTTTCGATCATGTCTAACCGGCAGTTAAAAATAACATTAATAATACGCGAATGATAATGCCAACGCGTTTCGGATACTCCGGGTAAACGACGGTCAGCTATTTTCTTTAAAAGATTCGAGCGTTTAGACGATTTATTAAAAAAACGAACAATACTATTAATGTGTCCAAAAAATGCCTTTAGTTCCTGAATATTTTCAAGGGACCGACTAAGTACTAAATTTAATACGTGTGCGTAACACGGAACGAAGATTGCCTTAGGGCATGCCTCGGAAATTTTCGCCTGGACTCCACCGTGCTCACCAGACATAACAGCCGCCCCGTCGTAAGACTGACCAACTAACTTGTCCCTACAGCTATACTGGTCGATTATCTCTAACAACTGTTTTGATAGAACATCAGCAGTCCGACTGCCGCTAACGTCATAGAAACCAAGAAAACGTTCTTCGATTCCAGTCTCAGATAAATACCTAAATATTACCGTAAGTTGCTCCCTATGGCTAACATCGGGCGTTTCGTCAATCATGACCGATATAAATTGTGCTTTATTTATTTCAATTTTAATTTGGTCGCGTAAAACGAATGCGATACTTTGTATTAAATCATTTTGTATATCACTCGAAAGACCAGAGAATGAGGGATTCTGTGTTGAGGAACATTGTTCCAAATGCGAATCGATTACGGTATCATACTTTCTTAAATATAACAACGTTTCGATGTAGTTACCGCGGTTATCGGAAGCCGGATTTTCGTGGTGTCCGCGAAAAGCTAACTCTTGTTTACCTAGCAAAATGACTGTGTCGATGAACCGTTTCATTAAACTTCTATTCCGATCTACTTTTCTATTATGAACTTCATACGTATAGTCCAGTCAAAATAGACATACCACTTTGCATTAATTCCCAACAAGCTGGATTTTTGTGCAGGCCTTGAATACGTGATTACGAATGATATGTCAAAAGTCCCCATCGATCCCGCTTGTGCGTTGTTTTTTATTCGAGGTCAAAGGTCACAAATTAGCGTTTTTTGCGTATATCTCTGAAACAACGAGAGCTATCGAAAAATGGTTCAGGCAAAGTTTGTAGATCGTAAAATTGTCTACAAAAAAGATCTCGACACTTTTCTTCGACAAAGCATCGCTTTCGAGATATCGTGACTTTAGACCGCAGGAAAGTCGTATTTTAAGTGTAACAATCACTATAGTACTTAGCCTCAGCAGCAACTAAGTCATATTCATACTGAATGCGGGCAATGACACTACTTGCTAGCTCATGAGAACGAGTCTGAGCTTCCTTAAAGATGGTTTTCTTTAAGTCAAGGGTTGAAACTTGAGGACACTCTTGGTCGAAGATGCAGCGCTTTTTTCATTTTTATCTGCTTCATTGCCACAGAACAAACAGTATTTCGTCAAAAAGACGATTCATTATCTCGTGCTCTAGTACGAGGAGGACTAATCCCAGATGTGGAGCTATCTCCGCCTCACGCTGTCTTTTAGCTGCAGCGATGCTGCTCATCCGGGTGTATGCTTTATAGTAGGGGAGGCCACGATGCTAAATGGGGATTTACTCGAGCGTCGTAGAGACCTATTGGGTTGCAAAGCTTAGATGATAAGAAGAAAAAAATGTTATATGATTATACCTTTTCATCGGTGGGGGAAGCGGCTATAGATTTTTAAATATGTAAAAAAAAACGGTTGCATGGACATCCTCGAGCGCGTCAGATATTGATAGCATCAATGCCCTACGTATTTTTAATAATATATGTATGTTAATCTGATCGTTTGTATGATGGGGGTGGTTATATGGAAGGGTTGAAAATGGGAAAAAAAATAATTTAATCGAGCGCGTCAGATTTTCTAAGGGAGTGGTAAGTGCACCAAAAAAAAAGCTCTCATTCACTAATCTGACGATTTCGATGGTACGCAAACTCGCGCCCATCTTCATAAAGTGCAAAAAAAATTCGCCATTTTGAAATACTCAAGCGCGTCAGATTAAGATATATTTGGTTCATCTTTATGTTCTAAACGTACTGTCTCATAATCTGACAATTATCTAGAGGGATTCTCCTGATCTGACTAAAAACACCCCTGTAACTTCCTGCTAATACCATTCCTGGGCGCTTAAAATTGTACTTATATCATTATTGAACCCAAAATATAATTTTTGTGATATTTTGAGCTCGCTGAGTTCAAAGAGATAATATTTGAGCTCTCCTAGCTCGAAAGTCTGATAAAAGTTTCATAGAACACTATTTTTGGAATTTTCAAACCGCAATAACTTTTGAATGGATCAAGCAATTTTTACGTGGTTGGCATTCGACGCAGTTTTATCATCCTCGTAAGGTATTTTCTAGTTTTAATTTATCGAACCATAAACTTCGGAGTAATCCCGAAAAATCACTTTTTCGGGTTTCTTTCATTCACGATATCTCTCGAACGAATCAACCGATTTTTACCAGCTTGGTAGCGATCGACGTGGTTTTTCAAGCTCAAAAGCGGATTAGTTTTTGAAGTTTATCGATAAAGCCGTTTAAAAGTTATTAAAAAAAAACCACTTTCAAAATAAAAAACTTATTTTTTTGAGATTTTTCAAAATTTCTCAATATCTAACGGTCCGAATCAGTTCAAAATCCCAGGAAATCTAATTTTGAGGAAACTCTTTAGAAAACCGGAGCAGGAAATGTAGCCATCACACAACTGCACGCATTTAACTTTATCGACGATTTTTTGTTATTTCGGCTTGCGGAAATCGTCAGATTATATATTTTTCATTATTTTTGAATTATTTCCTTCAAAATAAAAAAAAAATTAGCTACGCTCGAGAATTTCGAGATGACGTTATTTTTTTACAACTTTGCTCCCCTCCCCTTTCTTTACGTCCCTCTCAAATTGTCAGATTAGAAGAATATACATTTTTTAAGATGTAATTAACTCACCCTACCTTAATCTGACGCGCTCGAGAATGTCTGATGGTCATTTTTTTTTTACTAATCTGATCCTGTATCTTTCACGGGCGGCTTTATATATAGGCCTCATATTTGGTGGAGGTACTTAACCGGGTGCAAGGTATCCCCCTGTATATTAATCTGCCGCGCTTTAATAAATCCCGAAATCCCTTCTGGGGCTCCCCTACTATTACGACACTGCTTATGTATCGTTACAGATGGTTTGTCCTTCAAATATTCATCGAACCCATCATCCCTTAGTATGAGTGCATATTCGTATTTTCTATGTTTAAAATAGCCATAATTCGAAAACAGTGCACCGTAGAAGAAAAGTGGTGAGATCTTTTTTGTAGACAATTTGACGATCTACAAACTTTGCCTGAACCATTTTTCGATAGCTCTCGTTGTTTCAGAGATATACGCAAAAAACGCTTATTTGTGACCTTTGACCTCGAATAAAAAACAACGCACAAGCGGGATCGATGGGGACTTTTGACATGTCATTTGTAATGACGCATCCAAGGCCTGCACAAAAATCCAGCTTGTTGGGAATTAATGCAAACTTGAATCATAATTTAGTCTATTTTGACTGGACTAGTATTAGCAAAAAATGTTTCTATCCTACGATTTCCGAAATCGTGCAAAGATAAACAACTTCGGATATGTTTTTCGGTCTGAACATGTTTTTTGGACGAATTTGTAAGATTATTAATATCACTAAATCCCGTGTGGCTCCATAAGCTACTAGAATCTGAGAATAACAAACACGGGAATCTTATCTTTGTACTTGGTTTCCGCACTTAGTCCCGTTGGACCATTGTGCGTGGGCCATCCGGCCTTTACTCCAACCAGCCCACCTCATTCCAAAAACAAACAAGTTTCTTGGGTTTGCTCAGGGTTTCTGTTATTGTCTTCAGTGTTCCCAGGATTTGGGTTCTCATTTTGCTGACGGCTGTGCACTCCAGGAGTACATGCGCGACAGTTTCCTCTGCCTTCATACATCCTCTACACAGAGGACTGTCCGTGATACCCAGTGTGAAAAAGTGTTTGTTCAGTGAGCAGTGTCCGGTGATAGTCCCTGCCACCAGACGCAGGCTGCCTCTATCCAGTCGCAGAAGGCTGCTGGATAGAGCTTTGTCCACGAGTGGCATGGCCTCTTTGGCCTGCCTGCAGCCCGGTGCCAGGGACCACCACCTTCCCGCCTGTGTGTTAGTGTGCTCCCTTAGCCAACCACGCAGCTGACCAAAGGGGATCGGCACGATAGGTTCGGGCCCGAAGACTACCGCCCCAGATCCCCGTCTCGCTAGTTCATCAGCCGCGTCATTGCCCAGTGAGCCACTGTGTCCCTTTATCCATTGCAGCGTTATGGTGTTGTTATATGGCATCGTTGCACGTTCCAGTGCAAGATGACACTCTTGTATGAGTTTCGAGATTTTTTCGGTTTTTTCTAAAGATTGTAGTACTGAGGCACTGTCGGAGATTATACGGATGCGACTATCCCTGACTCCTCTGGCTTTTATGGCGTGGGCTGCGAGGGTGATACCAATACACTCTGCCTGATAGACGGAGTTTAGTGTGCCTAGCGGTCTGGATATCCTGATATTCAGGTCTTCGGAGTAGACTCCGACTCCTGTCCCGGTATTTGTCTTTGATCCGTCAGTGTAGATTCTCAGTTCCTTCGGGCCTGAGTAGTCGTGCAATTCTTCTGTGAGCTGGATACTGTAGTGTTTTTGGAAGTATAGAGCTTTGGGGGCTCTGTCATTTGGGGCCATCATCATGGGCTGTCTTTTAACAGCATCCTCGATGATGCCTGTGTGTTTTATGCGAGAGTCCGTTTTCAGTGTGCCTGCTTGCTTTAGTCTGAGACCTGCCATGGCCGCTTCCTCTCTTACTATGAGATGGAGCGGAGGCAGTCCTATCATTGCTTGTAGGGCGGCAGTGGGTGTCGTTCTCATGCTGCTAGTTATTGCTATGCAGGCGAGTCGTTGAAGTTTTTCCATGTCTTTTTGGGCTGTACTTAGGTTAGTTCTGGGCCACCAAACTAAGGAGCCGTACGTGATGATTGGTCTGATAACTGTGGTGTATAGCCAGTGGGTGACTTTGGGGCTAATGCCCCAGCTGCGTCCCAACATGCGTCTGCATTGCCACATCGATATACTGGCTTTTTTGATTAAGTGATCCATGTGTTTTGCCCAGTTTAACTGCTTGTCCAGGTAAATGCCCAGGTACTTGGCTTCAGTTGAAAGGCTTAGGGTAGTACCGAAGAGACGTGGTAGTTTAAGTGCGGGTAGTTTCCTTTTTTTTGTGAAAAGTACTAGTTCTGTTTTCGTGGGGTTGACGTTGAGTTGGTAATCTTTACACCAATCCTCTACTATTTTCAGGGCTTGTCCCATAAGGTTGCATAAAGTGTTTTCGTGGGTGCCGTTGACTATTACGGTTATGTCGTCGGCGTATCCCACGGTATAGTATCCTTTATCATTTAGTTTTTTAACGAGGCTGTCTGCGACTAGGTTCCATAGCAGTGGTGAGAGGACGCCCCCTTGGGGACAGCCCTTTGCTACGGTGGCCCTTGTTGTGCTATTTACGGTTACTTGCACTGCCCTTAGTTTGAGCATGTTCGTGATCCAGCCACTTAAGGTCGGGTCGACGTCATGCTTTTCAAGGGCTGCACTGATGCTTTGGAACATGGTTTTGTCAAAGGCGCCCTCTATGTCGATGAAGGCGACTAGCGAGGAGCATTTGTGGTGTATTGCGCATTCTATTTTAGACACCACTTCGTGTAGTGCGGATTCAGTTGATTTGCCGGTGGAGTAGGCGTGTTGCTGTTTATGGAGTGGTTTTTTTAGGAGAGGACCGTCGCGGATGTGTCTATCACAAAGCCTTTCCAAGGTCTTCAGCAGGAAGGATGTTAGGCTTATGGGTCTGTATGCTTTAGGTTGTGTATAGTCGGTCTTTCCCGGTTTGGGGATGAAGATTACCTTCACCTCGCGCCATGCAAGTGGTACATATTTGAGTGCTATGCATGCTCGGTATATTACCAGCAGCCACGGTAACAGGGAACTGTCTCCCCATTGGAGTAGGGCGGGGAAAATTCCATCCAGACCTGGGGACTTATACGGCTGGAAAGTTCTGATTGCCCAAAGTATGCGATCTTCCGTTATTATGTTCCGTGCTCTGGCCCAGTCCAGGCTTGTGGGTGTCGAAAGTGGTTCGTCTTCCCAGCTCCTATTTTCGAGCAGGTTGCAGTCTGGAAAGTGTGTCTCCAGTAATAGGTTGCTAGTCTCAGTATCTGTTTTTGTGTAACTGTTGTCTAGTTTTTTCAGCGCGCCGAGGGTACGATCTTGTTCTTTTGATAGAATCTTCCTCACTCGTGCGGCTTCATTGTTAGATTCTATATTGTCACAGAAATTTCGCCAGGCGTTGTTCTTGGCGGCTCTAATTTCTTTCTTGTAAGCGTATTGTGTTTCTTTGTATCGGTCCCAGTCTCCTGGGGTTCTGGAGTTCTTAGCTCTGTTGAACTGTTTACGTAGAGTGTCCCTAAGTTTACTAAGTTCCACGTTCCACCAGGGGTTTCCCTTATTGTTGGTGTTCGGAGATCTTAGTTTACAGTGGGTATGGTATGCTTCAGTTATGTTGTCCGTGAGTTTTGTCACCGTGTTGTTCAGTTGGTCAGGGGTAGTGATATTGACCGTGTCTGCTTGTTCCCTACCCAAGAGAGATGTTAGGAGACGCTTATATTCGGGCACGTTTGTTCGGCGTGGATTACGTCGCGATACAGGTTTTTTGGTGTTGGTTATTATGGTGAAACATATGCTTCTGTGGTCAGAGCAGGAGGGTTCATCGGAGACGCGCCAGTCCGATATGAGGTTTGTCGCGCCTTCCGTTGCAAGGGTTAGGTCTATAATCGTTTGTCCTCTAGCCGTGACCCAAGTGGGTTCAGTGCCTCGGTTAACGATATTTAGGTTAGTGGAGAATAGGTAAGTAGATAGTGTCTCACCTCGAATGTTCGATACTTCACTTCCCCATAGGGGGTTTTTTTTTTTTTTTTTTTTTTCTGGTAGGGGAATCATCAGAATGACTTCCCCCGCTCTTGGGCGGAGCGGGAGGGCGTGTCAGACTCTTACTGACTAAACCCCTACCCCGTTCCTTCGTTGCCTTCGTTCTGGGGGGGACTCGGTATCAACCGTTAGGAATACCACATGTTCCCCCCAGAGGCTTCGGCCCTACCGGGCCCCTACAGTTTGCTGACATCTCCTTGAGGCGCGCGTGGAACAGAACGCGCCGTTGACGACTGGGCTCGGTCCAGATTATTTCCAGACTGCCGGACGGCGAGCTACCCAGTGCTCGCCGTCCGCGAACCCGCGCCTACGGTGGTCGGAAATCGGGATCGGGATCTCGGCGGCGGCGGCGTGAGGACCGTTCCCTCACGCGCTCGCGGTCAGCAGCCTCCTTCACGAGCATCACTGCTTCGCAGAAGGAGGCGACCGCATGCCAACCCTCCTCGCTCCGGACCATGGCCTGAACCAGGGCCCGGCGCGAGAGGTCGCCGCTCCCGATAGTCTCCACGAGGACACGGCGGTGCTCCGCCCAAGCGGGGCACACTTCTACCGTGTGCTCCACCGTGTCCTCCGGGCGGTCCACACAGTGGCGGGGGTGATGAGCATTCGCGTCGGTACAGATGATCAGGTCCAAATTGGTGTTCTCGCAGTGCCGGACCAAGTCCGCCACCTCTTTTGGAGGGCAGTTCTCGTCGTCGCCTGGCATGTATGATGAGGCTAGTACGATTTCTGGGGCATTGTTATCGCACCGGAGCCTGATTGCAGTCAGGTCTCTGGAACAGAATTCAGTTAATAACGTGATAGGTAGGTCTTGGGGTATGTAAATGCAAGTTCGTGGTTTCTCTTCATTTTGTATATTGAGTATAATTTTACCTCCAATGCTTCCGAGTCCGCATACTTTGTTCTTCCTGATCCACGGCTCTTGGATCAGGGCGATTGTTCGGGGTTTGGTTTCCAGCCTTCTGCGTAAGGTAGCCGTAGCAGTCTGGCTGTGTTGGAGGTTGATTTGTATTATGTGTGTGGGATTGGGAGTGTTTGTCGGCGGCGCTGGCGCGAGGTTAGGAGGAGATGGATCCATCTGAGATTTCACCTCCCTCCTCCGTCCCACGCCAGTCCTCACTGGGAGAGGATGCCAGCAGCTGGGTCGACCATCTGGGCGACGCGGGTGCAGCTTCCACCGTTGCCTCCGCCATCGCTGCTCGAGCCATCTCCTCTTCCAGTTCAGCCATTTCAGTGTCGGTTGGTGTTGGTTTCGGGGTGTCTGTGCTGTCGGTGTCGGTAGTTCTGCCGTCATTGGGGTTTGTACTGGGGTAGAAGCGGACGTATATCGAACCGAGAAGGTACGATACACGTCGCTCCCGCGCCAGGACCTTTTCAACTTCATCGGCCGGGATCCCCAGGGTCAGATAAGTCCCATGGTTATCCCCGCCGACGCTTGTTGCCCTGTACAGTGACCACCTACCTATGTCGTACCAAGCGTTCTGGCGGACCAGAAGGCTCTGGAGCCGCGCTATGTCCCCATTATGTCTGGGAACAAATAGCGCGGCTCGGACACGGGTAGGCACGTCAGACTGTCGCATGACGGTCAGTGTCGAGTTCGTGTCGGGAAGTCTGATTCGGGGGACATTTTGGGTTAGCCATGTCAGGGAGTACTCGTCCTCACACCACATCTGCACAGTGCCGTCCGTTACCCGAGGGTATCCACGGAAGGCCGGGAGCAGTGTGAGGTCGGACTCCGTGAGCAGCCTCTCTAATTCTGTTTTAACACGACTTGCTTCGTCGTGTGTTAAGTCTCTGGAGGGGGGAGGGAGACAGATTGCTACGGCGAACCGCGCAGGGATATCCTTTGTGGCCCGCGCGTAGGTCTTCTGTACCCCTGTAGCGGTTTGGGTTCTAACCCGCTTCGGGTCCCCCTGGAGCGCGCTCGGCGAAGCCGTGTCGTCAGGACGCATCCTCTTCACCGCTCCCATGCCGCTTGGCCCAGGTTGCGGTTCAGATGCGCCCTGTGTTGCGCGCTCAGCAGGCACCCGCAGCGGGCGCGAACGTCCAGACCGTTTCCCCCTCGTCCGAAGGTGTTCGTGTGTGGTGGTGTTTGTCAGGTTCTGGTCTTGGCTTCCAGATCCAGTGTCACCGTGCTCGCGTGTTTCCACGTCCGGCCCTTTTTCGCTCCGGGTTTCCCCATCGCGTACTTCGGGCTGGGCGCGTACTCCTTCTGTTTTCGCGTCCGGCCTTTTTCCGCTCCGGGTTTCCCCTACACGTACTTCGGGCTGGTCGCGTACTCCAGATGTGACGACCGTTTGCGTGTCGCGGCGGCCTAAGCTTTCGCGAATCTTACGCATCCGGTCGTTCAGCTCCCTCTCCCTGGCGCAGATTTTTTCGCGCTTTGCTACAAGCGAGCGTACTTCGTCTGCCGGGTTTGGGATGGGACCACTGGAGCTGTCAGCCCTTACCGAACCGTGCTCTGTGTTGGTGTCTCGCAGTTTTGCCTCGGTCTTCCGGCGCTGGCGCGCTAGCGCGCGGAGCTCCTTGCCGAGGTTAGACAGCTGGGCCTCGTCGGTGTCGTTGTCAGGGTTGTTAGTGACGCTCTTCCGGACTATGCTTTGTTGCCAAGCATTTGTGGAAGGGGCAGTCGGTGTGGGTGTGGTTGTCACTACTGTGATAGCCGGGTCGGTGTTCATCGGCGCATGATCTGCAGCCAGAGTCGGGGTTTCAGGCTCATGAGCCAGGTCATCAGGCGCGTGTGTCGCTGCCTGGGTTGGTATGGTGGGGTTTTGCTGCGCTGAAGGCGCAGCACCAAAAAGCAGATTATTGCCCCCTCCCAGAATACGTTGGGGGCTGACCGACGGATCGGTGTGGGATTCCCCGGCTTGGCCGGGACCCACCTGGGTAGTCTCTTTTTTTTTAAACTGCTTCATTTTGGATGGGTGGGCTTTTGGAGGATTGAGGTTACCCTTCCTCTGGACCGACGGGATATAAAGGTAAGGAGGGAGGGATTCGGGTACGGGGATCATGGGATTGGGGTGTAGGTTTTCCTTGGCTTGGGATTTAGCTTCGGGAAACTTCTCTTGTCCGGGATCTCACACGAGATACTCCGGTCAGGGGACCTACCTACAAGCGGTCAGGAGGCGGCCCCCCAGCCGGAGCTGGGCTATCCGCAACCTGCCCACCCGCTCGGTTGCATGAGAAGAAGTGCCTGGCGGTCTGTGCCTACCCGCCACGTGGGCACGTGTGCCCCCGTGTCGGATCGACACAGCCAGCCCCGAGACAAACACGGGAAACAAAACATTTTATTTAATTTACAACTTCCCGTGAGCCAAGGATATTTGTCGTACAAGGAACTGTTAAAATGTTTGAAAAAACCATCGCGTCGTTTGTAATTAATAATCATTTCAGGGCGAGCACGGCCTAACTGAATTACATGTTTTTTATTTTCAAAACTCAACTTTGAAAAAGACGTTTCCTCAGCCAATAAATAATCTGTCAGACAGCATTCTACGTTAACTAAAGCCGCCATGCTATCGAATTTACGCAATATTAACAAAATCACAACGAAATCAACACAACACCAACTTAAATAACTACTTTATAATAAAACTACAAACTAAAACCACTATATTATTCTTACTTACCTAAATACCTATTCAGATACGATTACCAAACAATACAACTGAACTAATCTTGTCTTTACTGCACTATCACTACGCAAAACTATCACTAGTTTACATAATAATAAATCAATTTCAACCATAAAACTATAAGATTCTAAATTATAATATGAATATATCAAATAAAATGCAAATGAACAGGTGAAATATGACACATCAATAAGCGCGAACCAACTCTGTTGTCATTATTGTCAAATGTCAAACTAAATAATAATATCTAAATAAATTAAGAAGTTCAGTATCATTCCATCTCGTTCTAGCGAATGCATTTTATGGTATGTAACTCGATTAATAGCGGGTTCCCTTGAACTAATATTTAGCCGTGTTATACTGGCTTAACGCCTGCGTAACACCGCTAGATGTCGCTAGAAACTATGAATTAAAATGTATGAGATTCCGATTTGGCTAACCGAGTTACCTTTGGCTAACCCACCTGTTTTGCGGAGTTGATATTGCCCCGAAAAAACTTGTAGGCGTTTATTTATTGTTGATTTTTATTTTCAAAAGCAAATATTATGCAGTTAAATGATATTTGAATGATAATTTAAAATAATAGATACTACTATTTGCCATAATTTGAAAGTGAAGCCGGGCGGAATGGAGTTGTTTGGAGGCTGCGCGGCTGCTAATCAGAGCTATGGCAACAAGTTCCTCAGGGGTCTGTTCTCTGTGCAACTCTCTTCCTGCTGCATACAACTGTTGATGCCCGATATCTATGGGTATGTAGATGAGTTTTCATTATTATTTATAGGCTTGCATTTGACGACTATCTCATCTGATGGTAAGCGATGATGTGGTCGACGTTAGAGTACGTTTGCCTAGAAGTAATCTATTTACTCCATTCATGAGAGCATAGTTGTAGAGATATTCCTGCCAAGTGCTGAGGCTAGTAAGGAGTTAATCCGGTACGAAATAGAGGCTATGGTACCTAAAGCGTAACAATGTCTCACTTTAAGCAGTCCCCATGTGGGGTGAAGCCAATCTGGTGGAATACAACGCCGCCAAAATCTATAGACTAGAGCCTCTTTCATCAGGACTTCTTTAAATGGTTAAGAATTTATGGGACTTTGTTTTCTTTTGTCTTTGCAATTTTGTTCGGTTGCATTTAGCCAGTGCATTTAGCCAGTGTCAAGTTTAGAAAGTTTTTTGTTTTTCATGTGTCCATTTAATTTTCCATTAGAATGCGGATGAAACACACTCTAACCTTTTTGTTGTTATCTTCATCATCATTCAGCCTTTTTGCAGTATTTGCCAGCAAATGTATCGATTCAGCCTTCTCCGCAAGCTTTGCTGAGGTAGGCAATACTACAAAATTGTCAGCTCAGCAGGCAGCAACTTGTATTTTCGTAAATCGCAAACCCATGAACTAAACAAGCACAGTTATTTTTATTTTAGAACCTCCTTAATTAGCAAAACTCTAAACACCATTTAAAACCTTCTCCACCCCGACTAAAAAACCTTTTAGTCTACGTTTTTTCCTCCTACCCACTTAACTCCATAATTTTCTAATATTTAACTACAATATAAATGACTAATAGTCGGTAAGCGCGTCCCGACAGGTAAGGGGCGTTTTCTTGGGAAATTACCCCAAAAATGGGGATTTAAACACCCACTTATCCCATCAGCGAGTGCTGCCCTCTAAATGGGATAGCGCCAGAGGACTGTGTCCATGGGGATACGGGATTTGAAATGCAGTTATTGTAGAAACTGACATCAGAAATACGAGGAGTGGGGAGTCGAGCCGGATTGCAGCAGAGAAAATTTTCTACCTCTGCTGCAATTCGTGAAAATTATCACTATCATTTCAGCTGAAAGACGTCCACCGCTGGACATAGGCCTCCTACAACGAATAGTCCTGTGCATCTCGAATACATCGGATTCCCGTAACCCTCACCAGGTCATCGGGTCACTTTGTGGGAGGTCTTCCAACGCTGCGTATTCGTGGAAATAATAAAATGGAAAATAGTATCCCTATTGACCACATAATCGTAAGTCTGCATACATTAGCTCTTAGGGTCAAAAACTGGTAGGGTAATAAACTGGGTGGCGATAGTCGCTGGTCCAGCAATGATTCTTCGTGTTCCATTCCTCCCTAATATTTTTGTAAGTATATTTTTAGCATTACATTCACACACATCACTATTGAAATTATTTTGGATTGTACATATTTTTATGCGCACTGAATTGTATCGTACGAGATCATTAATTGTCACAGTTTTGACTTATGAATAAACCATTTCTTTTTCGTTACGTACGACTCGGATAAATGATATTATTTTATTTTGAAAATACGATTTAAATACGGTACGCTTTTTCACGCCGTTAAATAATACATAGATGAGGATGATGCCTCCCGTAGAGTCGTAGCGTTAACTATTTAGCTTTTTTTATTAATGGTCGTTTTTAAGCCTTTTCGATAAATGATCTAACCTACACTTTTCAATTCGAACCAGTAAGTCTTGAGCTTAGCGCCTTCAAGCAAACATACAAAGTCTTCTACTTTATAATATTATAAGCACGTATTGATGGTTACAAAGAATCACAAATATTTTCAGACATTCGAGTTTTGATGGACTTTTCAACCATTATTATTATTATTTTTTTATGAACTAGTCCTAATATGGGGAAAAGGTTTGAAAAAAATGAACGCACGACACGTCATCCCCTTTCGTGATCAGCTACCAAAAAACAACGGACACACTCACAACAGTTTAGACCGCCACCAATTTATATAAATACGAATATCGTTAACTAGACTATCATCCAAAACTTTCATTATAAGTTAATTTATTAGTTAATAAGCATTATTTCCCGGAGCATTGTCTTCGCTGACAGATGTTGGGGTTAAACACAGTTTAATTTGGGCGATTTAGTTGGGGGATGCGTCTGTGCATGTTTTCTTGCACCTTTGGGGTTTGGTTGGAGGTTTTATAATGTGGTTCAGGGGGTAATAAGGTGGGTGTAACGTTTTTGATGTGGGATTTAAATACTATTTTTTTGTGCATTGAAAAAACGTTGCCGCACTAACATCCAAAAGTTCAAAAAGGTTTGCCAACGTGTTATGGAGCGCAGTATACTAGGTGTTAAGCTAACGGATCACGTTCGAAACACTATGCTGTGCTTTTTTTATTTTTTTAGGCGGTGAATCATCCCAATGACTTCTACCGATCTTGGGCAAAGCGGGAGAACGTGCCAGACTTTTGCTGACTATACCCCACCCCGTTCCTTCTTTGCCTTCTTTTCAGGGTCCCGGGTATTCCTTTAGGAAGCCCACCCCTGGCCCTGGAGGCTTCGACCCTGCTGGGCCGCTACAGTTTGCTGACATCTCTTTAAGGCGCGCGTGGAAATATTATACTGTGCTGTAAGACTTATATCTCGTTGACGTGGCCCAGAAGGCTGCCTAGCTTAACTGAGACTGGGCTGGACATGTCTGCCGTATGCCTATCGAGCGGTGAGCCGGTAAAACACGAAACTGGCGCTTTCATAGCGCACAACGGAGTTGAGATAGACCACGAAGGAGATGGCGGGATGACTAAGATGTTTTTCTTAGGAATTGGCAAGAAGTGTCTCAGAGCTGAGAATAATAGAAGGAATGGAGGGAGGGTTTTGTCCAGCATGTAAAATTAATAAAAATAGGCCAGATATAATAATAATTATTATAATAAAGATTTTAGGAAGTATTCTACACTGAGAGGAAAAATGTCTTGTTACGAGATTGTTCGAAAGAGTGTTATTGCGGTTCTAGAAAGCAAAGGGTGGCATTTTTATCGACTAAAACTGCCCTTTTTAGTCAGTAAAAATCTGACACTACCTCTGGCTCCACCGTAATGTGCTTTATGTTAGACATTTTCTTTTATATGTTTACAGTTTCATATGTTTTAAAAATTAATGGAAATAAAAATCCAGTCGTAACAAATTTTCTGTTTCACACTGTTGGTAATCCACTTCGTGTGGCAAGGCCGTCGGCTCTAGGCTTTCGTTTCTGATGACAGTGTATCATCATAATCGAAATGTTGAACAAAAGAAGAGCATAGATTGATAGTTTTACTTTGTATTCTCTCCACTCTTTTCTCTCTTTGTTTCTCTTTTTTTTTATAAATATTATTTTTCTTTAAAATTAAGTATTAAATTTAATTCACGTTAAAACGATCTTAACTCGAAAACGACTTTAAAGCAAGCATAATCTATTCTTAAGATTAATAAGGCTTGGCCATTGGGAGTACTTATTGCAGTGGGAGAAAAAAGTCCTCGTTGTGGGATTATTCGATTGAGTTTTAGTCAGTAAAAGTCAAGTCATTCACACCCTCTCGCTCCAAGCTAAAATGGGAGATTTTTTAAATGATTTATCTAGTGCTTTACTGCGATACCATCTGATTATAAGTTTTCGAAGAAGGAAAAGCATATTATGAAATTGAAAGGTTTTTTACGTAGGCTACCCGTACACTTAAAAAGGCGAACGGATTGGGATGGACTTTGGCACTACTTACATCATCATCATCATCATTTCAGTTTAAAGACGTCCACTGTTGGCCTCCCTTAAGTGTCCACACCGAACGGCACTTGGCACCTGGGTAAACCATATTCTAAAATAGAATATAGATTTTTTATCCCAGGATTGTGCTTCCATAGGGCTTGAGTTATTTTATAAAATCATGTGAACAATCCTCTGGTAAAAGCTAGTAGGCACCTAGTTTTAAAGCTCAGCACAAGAAAGTAATAACTCAAAACTACGCCATTGATATTCAAAAACAAATCATAAGTTAAGACTCTTCTTCTTCTTGTTCCTGCCCTTATCCCATATTATACAACATGGCTTTCTCTTTCATTCTTTCCGGTCACCCATCACACTAATCACTAACTCCCTTTTCTTTCATATCACTCCACACACATGAGTCAAGACTAAATAAAATATACCTGCATATCTACCATAAAATCTACAGAATAAAACAATAATGAAAACAAAAATAACCCAAAGTGTTGTCAGCAATCTATTCCTGGCATACCAAGACTCATTAAAGCCTGAAGCCCACTCCATCTACCTAGCCTTATCCCAACAATGTTGGGGTCGGCTTCCAGTCAAGCCGGATTTAGCTGAATACCAGCATTTTACGAGGAGCGCCTGCCTACCAGACCTCCACAACCCATTAACTGGAGTAACATGGTATTTCAAGGCAAGACTGGAGTCAGATTTACTGGCTTCTGACTAACCGTAACGACTGCCGGCAATGACAGCCGGGACCTACGGCTTAACGTGCTTTCCGAGGCACGGAGAAAACTCGGTATGTTAAGATGGTCACCCATCCATTGACCAACCTTGGCAAGTCTTGCTTAACCTTGAAGATCGACCCGTGCGGCTGTTATTATCTAGCCACGAGCTCCTCCTATTTGTAACATACCAAGAGTCAATAAAGCCAGTCGCCCACTTCATCTCCCAGCGTTTACGGCCAATGATCACATACACATGTAAACGGGTTATAAAATCATGCACCCCATTAACCAATTGTGTCGGCCAGTCGATCTAAATGGGGTGAGAACCACCCCTCGCTAATATGTCTCGAGATACCGAGTTGTATGTGTGTGTGAGTGGGGATGAGTGTGTGTTAAGGGGAAGGTTGGTGCGGTTGGATAGATGTTTATTTTTTATTTGGTGACTTGGCTGATGTCTTTTGTTGAAGTCTGTTTATTTTGTAATTGCTTGTCAACCATAATATAGATGGCTACCAGCAGTTTGGTCGGATGTACTTATTAAGATTTTTTATTTAATTTTCGCGATTTTCTTAATTTTAACAAATCTTGCTAAGAGGTATCGTGAGACCCAGTTACTGGGTGGTGTAGGTCAGGTAGCCATGTAAAATATCTGTATACTACTTTGCAAATAGTTGGAAAAAAGGCTTGGCAGCGACAAAATGTTGTTTGATTATCACCTTTGGCTGAACATTCTAGTTCACATAACAGTCGCTTAGTAATCCAACTCAATACCCCATCAAAAATACAGAACAAACTGCGAGCGTGCTTCGCCTTAACCGTAACTAAAGTGTGTGTGAGTTTAACATAACCACACTGTACACTGCTCAGGTGTGTGTGTGCGTGAGTTTGTGTGTGTAACCAAGAACAACTTGTTTGTTCAAAGATTTAATACTCAGTAAATTTCTTTAAGTTTACCTGACGGACGCGCCCGCTGTATAGGGCGGGTGAGGCACTTTTTGTATCTTGTTATAAATACTAATTACGTTGGTGCTTGGGCTTTTTTCAATGTGTATTGGTGTTTTTTTGCAACGCGTATTGTGAAATGGAAATTTGAAAGTGGAGTTTTTCAGCTGTTAGGATAGAAAATAAGTTTATTGTTATTTTTTCCGTGCAACCAAATTTTGTAGAAAAATCATCGTCATTACGTTGAATACAAACATGATGAATAAATACAATATATATATCTTGATTTTCTGAAGACTTTGAATCGGAAGATGATAAGAAGGTGACGGTAAATTAAACTGTACCAAAATTAATACATCTGCAAATAATTATGCTACATATAAGAAGAAATCTTTTCTGGATACCTGGAACAAGTTGGCCCCTAAACATATAGGCATACAGTAAAGGCAAAATAAAAAAAAAGAAAGAAAGAAATCACCGAAAGTGTAAAACTATTCCACAAGACCCATCTAGCGAACATCATAAAAAATCCACTCCTCAATTAAAATTAACAAATCGCTACCTCCATTATCTACAAACAATAAAACTCGACACATCGCACACACACTCAATAAAAAACGAACGATACAAAAAAGTCCGCTACACCCTTACTCGCGAGCCCAACTTAATTGGATATATCATAGACGTCTGTTTGCGCATGGCAATTGATTGCAGCATAACAACATGCCGGCAAATTGCCGAGACGTGCGAGGAAGACAACACTATACCTCAACTTAACAACACGTAAGTTAGAAAGAGATAAAGATGGTTTAGAAACTCCGTCTTCAAGTGACGCTCTGCGCAGTAACGAGACAGTGGCAAAAATAAAAAGACTTAAATATTTATTTTTAAAGGCGATTATTTCGCTTTAAAACCATTTAATCATGAGCGCTTTAACGAGCGAGTTAGCCTGAAGGTTTTCTAAATCATTTATTATAATTGACCAATAAAATGTTAATTTTTATAATTATAGCCCTATTGGGAGTTCGATTTTTATTAGTGTGGTAAGGTGTTCTAGATATTTTATTATTTTCGAGTTAATTTCTGGTGTTGGGGAAGAAATATCACTTGGTTTAATATTGGGTAGATTGATGGCTGGAGGGTACGGAAGCTTGTAATTATAGTTATATCTTTGCTGTGTTGGTGTATCTTATGTTTAACTTAGGGATTCAGGAGGATAGACGAGGGGAGGGTATCTTGGTAAAAGGATAAATCTGGTGTTTAAGTTTTATTTTATAAGAACTCTTTTCCGGATGAAGCAGGCGGTATTTTCACTGCTATTAAAAAATAGTAATGAATTTAATATTTCATTTGAATGTAGAGTTTTTCAATGCCTATTAATTTGTTAGAATTCAATAAATAAATAAGGTCACCTTGAAAAACGGGGTGGTACTGAAAACTTTGGGTTACTATGTAAAACTCTAGGGAGTTGAAAAATGTTAGAATAACGTTGAACATTAAGATGAAGTTGAAAAGCAATACAGTTACTAAATACTCTGATGTGCTACTGAAAAATTTCAGGGACACAGGGAAAAAATTGATGTATATTTTGAATACAAAAATGATTGTGTAAAAAGTTTAATAAAAACCGGCCAAGTGCAAAGAGGTAAAATCGTCAAAAAAATCAAGTTTTTTGTATTTTAATTTATTTATTTTAGTTTTAACATTTTAACTGTCTAACTATAACGGACAAACGGGCAGCGGAGTTTTGCCCCTGATTTCTGATTTAAGTATTTGAAATTGAGTATTTCTCAAACTCTACTTTAACCTATTGAGCTTCGGATTAAAGTTTGAGACGTGCTTAACTAAAAACTTTTAATTCATAGACCCACCCTTAGTACTAGAATCCCGTTTTTACTCTTTAGGAACAGGATTCTAAAAAAGGGTAGGATTGAAAAAGCGCTACAAAAAAGATTAAAAAGTCTACAATGAAGCTGAAAATAAAAGCAATATAAAAAGTATAGAAGACATAGCAATATTGGTTCACATGAAACAATTAACATCGCCGTCCGTTCTACCCAGTGTAGGCTACATTAATTTAATGGGCTACAAGATTGGGACACAAATTTAATTATTTTGAGAGCGTTTTAAATGATCGTTACAAGCACCTTTAATAATTAAACACTTGAGATAATTTGTTTTGGCGTTTGAAATAATAACATAGTATAGCATCAGCCTTATAATGTTCCCACTGTTAGGACTCAGGTCTCCTCTCTCATCATCTGCTTAGCCTTTTCCCAACTATATTGGGGTCGGTTTCCAGTCAAGCCGAATTTAGCTGAATACCAGTATTTTATGAGGAGCGGCTGCCTACCAGACCTCCACAACCCATTAACTGGGGTAACACGGTACTTCATGGCAAGACTGGAGTCAGATTTACTGGCTTCTGACTATCCGTAACGACTGCCAAAGATCTACAAATTACAGCCGGAACCTACGGCTTAAAGTGCTTTCCGAGGCACGGAGGAAATTCGTTATGTTAAGATGGTCACCCATACACAGACCAACCTTGGCAAGCGTTGCTTAACCTTGAAGATCGACCTGTGCGGCTGTTATTATCTAGCCACGAGCTCCTCAACTGGGACTCAAGCCTCCTCTCTATTTATTTTCGAAAATAAGGGGCTATGCATCATCCATCAGTAGTGTAGGGGATGAAGGCACTGCGACTTAAATGATTATGACTTGCCACCTTATTAGAGTAACTCTTTTAGCCCGGAGGCTTCCTCTCTAAGAGAGGGAATGGAATGAGCCGTAATCTACCGCGCGGGCCCACTGCGGGTTGGTAGATGTCACATGTCTTCGAATTTTTGGTTCTAAGACGTGTCGGTTTCCTCACGATGATTTTCTGAGGTGATGTGCCTGGCTGGGTTTGATCCTGCGACCTACAACTCGTTAGTCAGAGCCATTACCACTGGGCTACCACTGCTCTTTGATTTTAAATAATGGTTAGTCTTAATCTATATCTTCTTCTTCGTCCGTCTCTGCTCCCATTGAGGTCTCTCTCTGGGGTCGGGTTTCCTCATAATTCTGCTCCAGGACAGTCTGTCTTGGGCCTCATATCTGCTATTAGAATTGTCGATAATTAATTGGCTTCAATTTTGCCAAGTTTGGTCAAATGTCAAAGTCAACAATGATCCACAATTCTGATACAATTCTAATAGCAGAATTTAGGCCCTGGGTTGTCGATTTTAACAATTGGGCTTTCTTTTGGTCTCTCCGATGTTAGACCATCAGGATAATGGCGGGCAGCCTAACCTTCTCTTTTGTTCTGGTGAAAGGGTTGTTGCAGCTAAATCCTGCTTGAATGGAAGCCGACCCCAATATAGTTGGGAAAACCGAAAAGGCTAGATGTGATGTGATGTGTGTATTACGATTTTCTCGAAATCGTAATCTCGGGTTTCCAATGTGTGGTCCACCGCGCCCGGATGACGATGGTGGACCATCCCACAGTAGACCATGGAGGTGTATTGAGGTGTGCCATGCTTTGGTGGAGCATCGCCGTATTTTTGTGCAACTACTTGCACCTGGGCTTCTCACCACCTCGGTCTATGAAGCAGAAAATGCTAGCGAAGGAGGCGGTCGCACGCGAGAGCTAACGGCTGACGACAGCAGTAGGTAGCTCACCGTGCGGCCTCCGGATAACCATCCGGACCGAGCCCAAGTCGTCAAAGGCGCGTAGTATGCCACGCACCTTCAAGAGATTTCAGCTAATCCGCTAGGGCTCAGCAAGGTGGAAGCGTACTGGGGCCATGGATTGTGCGTATGGAAACCCTGGTATTCAGGAAAACCCGCGTCCTAAAACGCAAGGAAAAGACAAAACATAGGAGTGGGTTTCAGTCAGTAATAGTGTCACATACCCGCCCTAGAGCGGGAGAAGTCACGCAATTGTGGGTTAAACTCGTATGTGTACATCACCTGTACTATTTTAATGTTTGTAATATATCTGTCTGTGTAAGTACGTTAAAGAATAAAGAAAGAAAGAAGTCATAGGATGATTTAAAATAATAAACCCCAGCATTAGGAATTGCTAGAAATTGATACCCAGACGCACAACAGTTATCTATACTTGGGTCTTTCAAATACATAAGGTAGTTGTTCCATGTAGTTGTTGGTCCATGCCACTTCTATTCAAAAGTGCCTGTACCTAAATTAATGGTTTATTTGCAATAGATGGATTTGACTTTGATTTGACATGCGGTAATCGAACCCGAGACACGCAGCGTAGTAATCAATCGCTCAACAACTGAACCAACTGTTCCCTTAAAACAAAACTATTTGAACTCTTGAACTAAATTCTCAATACCTTATAGAAACGACTATTTTCTGTTGTCTTACAACCACCCTTCAAGAAGCCAGACTACGATAAAATAAAGAATGAATAGAAATAGGGGTGGGTTTCATCAAAATTCATGGAATATCTACAATATATTCATGTAGTCTCGTTGTAGAGTCGTTCGATATCATATGATATTGTTTCTGATGGTATCTGTGTTTGTTTGTTTATGAAATTCTTTTGTTTGCTTTTGTTTTTGGACTGGTTTGTGTTTATTTCTTTACAAAACTTATTTTTGTTCTCATAATTTTATGATTTGTTTATTATTGATATATTATATGATATGTTTCACAACTGTTTTGTTAAGTAGTTGATTACTCTATGTGCATGCTGTGGTCTCCTGTAAGTAAAGGAGTACACTTACTTAATAATTTATACTGAACATTATGTGTCATGACTTGTGTATATCTTTTGTTGGAGATCCAAATAAATAAATATAGCTTGTTTCAGTCACTATCAGCTATAATAGATTTTTGAGTAGACTGCCTAAGTTCAAATTGCTTTGAATCTAATTAGCTGACATCGCCATTTTAACTAAGTATTCTGAATAAATACTTGCACAATGCTACTATTCTTTTTTGAGTGGGAATAACAGTTTTATTTTTTTATTCATTTATTTGTAATATACGAGTACTATAATGTACCTACACCGCATAATGGGGACAGGATAAATACATATTTGCAAAAACTAAGTGAACTTACAATGGGCAGTCTAATCGCAGAAGGCAATGTCTTACAGACAACTTTAGGATAGACTGAACGAAAGAAGTTAAATAGTTTTGCTAAGGTGGAGAGACTATCTATAATAGGGAATATTCATGAAAAAACTATTTGTTACTAACTGTTAGTTTATCAATAAATATACAAAAATAGAATACTAACTGTGAAAACAATGTCAAAAAATGGCAGAAGAGCAAGCGAGACTACAATATATTACAAATTATCTGCCTATATATGTAGGTATATCTCTCTTGCCAAGACATCTTTTTGCGACGAATTTGACGTCAAAGTTTGCCCTATTGAGAAATACTGGTAATACATACAATACATCTAATAAAATTAAAGTCTTTAAGTATGGCACCTGCAAAGACAGTCACTGCTGTTTTAGGACGCAAATGGCTACTGAAACACACGTACCTCATAAAGTAGACAATAGATAAAGCCTATCAGTGATAAAGTACCATTCTACTGGCGAAAGAATTTTTAAAATCGGCCCAGTAGTTATTGAGCTTATTCATCACAAAAAAATATATGAAACTCTCCTGAATATGAATCCAAACTCTCACTTTAAAAACACATGACTATTTATTTTTTTGGGGTTTTGCAATCAATATTATTATTTGAATGGAAATATATATTTATTGGAAGCAATTTTAATGTAATATAAATAAAATACACGCACTGAACGAGCGAACGAAATCTGATCGGCGATTAAAAATAAAACTTTAGCGAAACGACTGAGGAGTACTGCGGATGGAAGGACCGGGAATAATGTTGTTTGCCTTGAATAAGTATTAACTGTTTTATTAATTGTTCATCCAATAAAACATTGATGGAAGAGCAGAAAGTCGAAACTTTAATTAAATCTTTATTTCTGAAAAGTGGTTAAAATGTAATTTTAGTCCAATGCCTGGGGGTTTTTACTTAGAACTTTTTGTACTGTGAATGAAATTTAAAGAGGTAATATATGGTAAACAGTTAGGTAACCTATTCAAAATTGTGGTATTGATTTTGAAAAAATATTGTGATGAGAAAGTGATTTTGTGTGTGTGCGATCTTCCTGTCCGATTATAATAAAATTGAGGCATCTTTAGGGCTAAAGTAAATAGGCTCTTAATAAACTAGTTCGCCTTAGGTACATTAACAACTGCATCACTGCTTACCATCAGGTGAGATCGCTGCTATACACTACAAGCACTTTCTATACCAAGTCTTATATCAAACTCACCATATAAAATTATATCAAAACCCCCACAGTACACCTCACCCGTCTGCCAAATTCATCGGCAACACGTCTCGATACAACAAACAACTCACACATAGGACCGTGTCGAAATAAATAAATATCGCGCTTCTCGTAAACATGGCGTGGCTGACTTTAACTGCGGCCCTTTGTGAGCGAGTGGAGATCTGTGGACCTTGGCCAGGGTTGCGGGTTTGTAGGGAAGTTACCGTGGTACTGAAACGCAAAGGGTACTTAAGGAAAAGAGGTGGATTTCATAATCATCTTCATCTCAGCCGAAATACGTCCACAGCTGGACACAAGCGTCGCTACAACTACCGGTCCTGTGCGTCTCGCATCCTTCGGATTCCCGCGACCCTCGCCAGGTCATCGGTCCATCTAGTGTGTGGTGGGTTTAGACAGTAATTTTCTGACTACACTGCCTCTCACTCTATCCAGAGCAAGAGAAGTCACTTGTGATATAAAAATTGTATGGATGGCGTTGGAAGGCCTTAGGTGTGACATCTGTCATCTGTGGACGTTGGCACGGGTTTGGCTATTATGTATTGATATAATAAATAAATATCGCGCTTCTCGTAAACATGGCGTGGCTGACTTTAACTGCGGCCCTTTGTGAGCGAGTGGAGATCTGTGGACCGAAGCACGGGCTCTGGTAGTCAGGGTTGTGGGTTTCTAGGGAAGTTATCATGGTACTGAAACGCAAAGGGTAGTGAAGGAATACAGGTTTCTAAGGACTAGAATTCGCTGCCGGAGTCTGTGTTTCCTGATAGCTACAAATTAGGAGTCTTTAAGTCAAGAATAGGTTACTTCTAGGCAAGCGTGCTCCATCGTCAGCCACATCATCGATTACCATCAGGTGAGATGGTGGTCAAACGCTAGGCTATGCATAATAAAAAGAAGGTGGGTTTTCATCATCATCATCATCTCAGCCGCAAGATGTCCACTGCTGGACGTCCCCCAAGCCACGCCATGCCACAACGACCGGTCCTGTGCGTCTTTTTTTCTCAGGTGTGTCATCTGTGATCTGTATCATCTGTGAATGTTGACTCGGGGTCTGGCAGCCAGGGTTGTGGGTTTGTAAACATGGCGTGGCTGACTTTAACTGCGGCCTTTTGTGAGCGAGTGGAGATCTGTGGACCGAAGCACGGGGTCTGGTAGTCAGGGTTGTGGGTTTGTAGGAAAGAGGCACTGGAACGAAGGAAGACGAAGACGAAGCAAGGGTGGGTTTTAGACAGTAATAATTTGACACAAACAGGTGACAAGGTGGACCGATGACCTGGTGTGGGTTGCGGGAACCCAATGGATGCGAGACGCACAGGACTGGTCGTTCTGGCGACACTTAAGGGAGGCCTATATGCAGCAGTAGACGTCTTTCGGCTGAAATGATGATGATGATTCTGATTAAACTGCTTCTCACTCTATCCAGAGCAAGAGAAATCACTTGATGATTTCCCACTTTGAAAGGTTAGCGTGGGTTTCTGGCAGTCAGGGTTGTGGGTTAGTAACATGGTGTGGCTGACTTTAACTGCGGCCCTTTGTGAGCGAGTAGAGATCTGTGGACCAAAGCACGGGCTTTGCCAGACAGGGTTGCGGGTTTCTGGAAGCCAGGGTTATCTTGGTATTGGAACGCAAAGTGTTCTGAAGGCAGACATGTGGATTTTTATCATCATCATCATCACATCTGAAAGACGTCCACTGCTGGACATAGGCCTCCCCTAAGCGTCACCACAATGACCGGTCCTGTGCGGCTGTTTTTTTAAATTGGTGCTTAAACTAGTGCTTGACCGCGATACCGTCATGGATCGATCACCATCGTCATCTGTCCATCTGGTGGGTTTTAGACAGTAATATTCTGACTACACTACTCTACCTCTCACACTGTCCAGAGCAAGAGAAGTTAGTTGATGATTTCCCGCTTTGAGAGGCTCAGGAGTGTCATCAGTGGACGTTAGCACGGGCTTTGCCAGACAGGGTTGCGGGTTTCTGGCAGCCAGGATTACGGGTTTGAGTGAAGGAGTTACTGTGGAACTGGAATGCAAAGGGCTGAAGGCAGACAAGTGGGTTTTAGACAGTAATAGTCAGACTCTACACTCAGATGGAGAGGGAGAAGAAGGCCAAAGAAAAGATGGATAAATTGTGTGAGAAGTGATATGAAAGAAAAGGGAGGTATTGATAGTATGACGGGTAACTAAAATGGAAGAAAAAAGCATATTTCGCCGACTCCAAGTTATAAGGAATTCCTTGCCGGAGTCTCTGTTTCGTGATAGCTACTACCTAGGGGTCGTAAGTCAAGAGTGAAGGTCACTTCTAGGCAAGCGTGCTTTATAGTCAACCAGATCATCCGTTATAATCAGGTGAGAGGTCAACGCGAACGTATCAATAATACAAAAGAGGTAGCTGCTATGACGTTCTCTTCACTTATAGTATCCGGTGTTTGTCTGGCGATCTATCTAGATTTAATATTGACAATATCTTCGTTACTCAGTTTCTGCTAGACAGCCTATTCCTCTAACCGACACTTCATCAAGCCAAGCATAAAATCATGACGAGGCTTAAAGATATGGCATTTTCTGAAATCATTACAGAAATGATTTTATTATCAAAAAAAATTGATTCAGAATTTAGCCGATATAAAAACATGTACAGAACCCAAAACAAATAATCCTGCAGCATAACCATTTTTTATCTGCAAGAAAATTAATTTTTGCATTATAATGCCCCACCGTTTTGTCTCTGGTTCGCTTCGAGATTAAACGATTGTTCGTTATTTAGAGCCTTCGCGGACACGGTTTTATTAAATTTGGAATGAAGGACCATAGAGTCATTTTGTTTTTATGAGCGAATTGTGTTTTAAAATGGCAACACTATACGGTATTTAATTATGTAATTTTCGCGACAGGTACACATATTTTATTTTGTTTTTCGTTTTTTAATGATTTTGTTTGCATGCTTTTAAAATATTGATCGGTTTTCGAGTTTTCGGTTTTGTGTGAATGAGTCATTTAGGGGCATTGTGAGTTTTTTTTTTTATAAGTTTACGGTGAAACACTTGAATCAGGTACCAATAATGATGGTCATGGTCCTTACAGTAAATATCTTGACATTTTGAAGAGGTTTACGATCAATTCTATAAAAAAAAATAAAACGCTTGTCCACACTAGGAAAATGTCAACTCACATACACAAGACACATCATACAGGTTCACAAAAAATCACAGAAGAATTAGCAAATACCATGTCATAGATAGATATATTAGTCTCACTAATTAGTATTAACAAAAAAAACTAGTTATTTCTGGTTTACTAAAATACTAACATGACTAATACTGGCCGTAATTTATTTCTTAGTCACTTTTTTGTGTGTCAAATCGCTTTTCCTACTCTCGGTGGAGTGTAATGGAGTGTCAGACTAAGACCGTTTTCACATTATCCGATCCGATATCGGTATCGGACGCCGATCCGATATCGGGGTAAGTAAAATGTATGAAATATGTACCTGTCTTTCATATTGTCCGACCCGATATCGGATATCGGAGCACGGCATTTCATACATTTTGCTTACCCCGATATCGGATCGGCGTCCGATACCGATATCGGATCGGATAATGTGAAAAAGCTCTTGTATTGACTAAAACTTACCTGTATTCGGTCCTTCCCATCCTGTTCTTTGTGTTCTAGGGCCACGGTAACTCTTCGGAACAATCCCGAAGCTCTAGAATGTTATTACTTTAGGCATACAGTACGGCCGTTATTAGTTGGCAAGTCTGAAGTTAGGCTCTGCGAATTTTGGCGCTTGAAAACAATAGCAGTTTTTAAAAGCAATAACAACTGCAAATTGCCTTTATCTTTTTAAAACCTTTGTTTTTGTTCGAGTTTTCAAACGCTAAAATTCACAGAGCCTAACTTCAGACTCGCCAACTTATAACGGCCGTACTGTACGCCGATTTCTTGGACCTCTTTACCAATGTTCATTTACCTTTTCATCAAATCAATACTAAACTTAATAAGATAGATAGCCGCTAAGATTAGCGAGAATCATTTTAATTTACCTACTGTAAGTAAGGCAGCTGCCACATTTTTACACATTCTCCGAACTAACAGAAAGAGATGCTCTTAAATAAATAAAAACGATATCTTCGCGCCATCTCTATCACAGAATAAAAAAAAAGTAATAAAATACACCTTACCAGCCAGCAAGTGAACAAAAAGAAGGTTGTACTCTACTTCATCATTGCCTCATAAACAGCAGGTATATTAAAAAATAATTTGAATTCTTAAATAAACGTCTTTAGGTCTCGACCCTCGTCATTTTTGGAACCTAATTTAGCTGGGAATACACTAACGTGTAGGTGTTATAACAAATTGACAATCTCAAAAGGATATCAATAAAATAAAACACATTTTTATGTGGATACTAACAAACTGAAATTAAGATCTTTTAAACAAAGTGTTCATACGACACTTTTGCCCTCGACTTTTGAGTAGAATCATTCCTTCACATGTCATTTTTTTAACAATCAAATTACAACCTAATTTTCAAAAAGACAGGACTTTAATTTGCATAATGCAGTGTTGGAGTTACGCCCTTTTGATTGGAACGACTTTCAATCTGATTGTCACTTCAAGAGATGGTAATAAAAAGCCAATAAAGCCTGGTACAGACCAGCGAATGCTAATAATCTTATAATAGTGTTTGCCATAACACATCTCACCGTAACGGAGGCTATAAGGCAGTTATACACCGCCGTATATTGCGTTCGCGTTTGCAATAAAATAATTAGTTTCTCTTAATTATTTTGAATATTGTTTGCTGGTGTAGAATTTTTATTTCTTGATGTTTGTTTTTTCGATAAGAATGGAGTTATTGGACAGACGTTTCGATGTCATTTTTATGGTTTCTTTGTAATATTTTTTTTTGAAAGTTTTGCCTTTATTTTTTTAATATTTTTTTTTGTGAAACTTTTTCATAAGTATGAATTTAACCATCTAAGCTCAGCCCGATCCTCCAAGCGTCTGAGACATTTAAATGAAATTGACATTTCAGATTACGATTTTTTTACCTTTAGCAACTGAACAGAATAGTCGTCATAGGCTATGACGACTATTCTGCCAGTGTCCTTTGAGATTATATTTTCAAAACATTATTATTGTACCATATGGAAGGTATTAAAAAATCAGTGTACTAAGGGTTGATCATCAGAGTTTGTAATCTGAATAATTGACATTAGTGATAATGTCAAAATGTAATTTTTCGTTTCAAATGGAAGCTACGATATCTGCCAATCAAAGAATCAGCCTTTGATCAACCTATTGTAGCTATTTAGGTTCAACAGGATAATAAAGTTGATTGTCTTATCCGTGGCATGCAAGTTTGTTTGCTTAACTATTAGGGTTCCGTACCACAGAGTAAAACGGGACCCTATTACTTAGACTCCGCTGTCCGTCCGTCTGTAGTTTTGTCTGTTTGTCACCAGGCTGCATTTCGTGCGTGAGTCCGACTCGCACTTAGCCGCTTTGTTTGCATTACCACACAACAGAGTTGCCAGAAAGAATTTTTAATTTCACACGCAATTAAAACTAGATATTATGTATCACATCCTTATCTTCAAAGTTAAACCAGGTTTCCCCACATGTGGCCATAAAATTATAATGTTCCGATCATAACCTCTCCATAGGCCTATTAACAACACTATTTTATATTAAGATACTTATAGGGCACAATGCAAACACTACTTAGTACTTATACACGGTTTATTGAAAATGTCAAAAAATCTTGATACACTTGTCTTAAAATAATACTGCCCGTTTTGACATTTGAAAAAATTGCATGCTACTTTAAAGTAATGATTATCGTTAAATAATACAATGGAATATATTGCGAGTATTCTTTTAGCGCTTACTTCATTCTATCATCAAATTTCTTCAAATGTCAAAACGATTATTTTTTGACTACTTGACCCAATGCAAAAAAAACTACATCACATTACAAAATTGCATTATCTGTGTTTCTTGATAACTACAACCTAGAGGATCTTTAAGTCAAGAATGAATAGGTTACTTCTAGGCAAGCGCGCTCCATTATCGACCACATTTTCTCTTTCTATCAGGTGATGTAGTGGTCAAGCGCAAGCCTATTAATTGTAAAAAAAATACCTTAGTCGAATGATAATCTCCATAATAAGGTGAATTTAAATAATGTTTACGTGGACATACTACCAGCACACTTATTTCTGCCGCAAAGTAAATAAAAAAAAAAAGGCATTGGATTGCGGGAGTATTTGAAAGAGTTACCGTACCCCTGGAGCACAAAGGGCAACTGATAGAATCCAGGTGAGTTTTGGTCAGTAAAAGTCTGACACTCCTTCTTGCTTCACTCAATGCGAGAGAAGTCATTTTCGGAAAAGAGTTTAGGGACAAATAGAGAGCGAATGACTTTTCATTTACCCTATGCAATTTTGGAAAAAATAAGAACTTTATTACGAAATGCCGTGAAGATTTAACACACTCTTGATATTATTTGATTTTTTTCAGCCAGTATGTACTAAGGTTTGCCAAAAAAAAAAGGTTTTGCAACGGTTACAAGCGTTTACGAGAACAGAATCGTCGTAAAATCCTTTAAGAGAGGTAATTTTGTATAATAATTAAATAATAAACTCTGTGTGCAGGATAATAAGTTTTTGTGCGTGTGATAATATTAAGAATATTACTTTTTGAAGTGTTGGATTTGAGGTTTATGATTATGTGGATATGAAGAGAAAGTAATCCGTATATTTCAACTTTATTATTTATTTAAACTTCATGTTCAATAATGGTACATAGGCGGACTTTATGCAACAAGGCATTCTCTACAGATTTTAATGTTAATTTTTATTTTACTTATTGTGTATATTAATTATTATGAATTGAGTACGATTTTGTGAGATATGAATGAACGTTTTCTTTCTAACAGTTAACCTTTAGGTTAAAAAAGATAACACTGTGGTAGATAAGTGCAATAAACAAATAATACGTATTCGTATATTATGTTATAAAACAGAGTTCCTTTCCGCGTCTGTTGGTTAGCGATAGACTCAAAAACTGCTGAACGGATTTTCATGCAGTTTTCACCATTAGACAGCGTGATTTATGAGGAAGGTTTAGATGTGTTATACCTTCTCTACAATACAAGTAGATAGGGTATTGTAGAAATTGTTTTGAAGGTAGAGTAGAGAAAACCTTGAAGATTTCGAACACTTATGCGAAGCTAAGAGGTCGCTAACTTAAATATGATACTGTAAAGAGAAAATATTTTTAAATGTAAAGTAATGACATAAAGAGATTTAGAATTTAGCAACACATCTTTTTTTACTTTATTATATTACTAGCGACCCGCCCCGGCTGCGTATTGCCAAACTGTATGCTGACCCAGACCGGGGTTGCTCTGAGTTCGATCGCAGTTTGCCTTTGTAGTTGAAGAGCAAACTGTATACCTATTCAGAGAGTGTCTGAATCAAAATACATTTTGCTTTAAAATACTAGAGCAAAATACATACGAGTCCAGACGTCCAGCGTCTGGTGTATGTAATATGGCATTGATAATTATTTTAGAGCAAAATGCATGTGAGTGATCTTCATTTAAAAAAGTGTAAAAATAGAGTTATTTAAAAAAAACCGACTTCAAAACTGTTATTTATAGATCGATGTAAGGCTTAACAATTGGAATAAGATGGTCACTAGGCTAGTTTGCGGTACGATTATGCTGGTAGAAAAACAGTTGACATATTTACTGATATTTGTAATATATAATTCTCATTTCGCACTTTTGCGTTATTAATTAACCAAACCAATTAAAGTTTTGAAGTCGGTTTAAATTACTTACCTATTGAGTTCTTTTAATTCCTTTTTTATTTTTCCGTTTTTATTTTTGTGAAACGTCATCTCTTACTATTTGAGTTTTTGTTTATAGTATTCAATGCAAATCGCCATTTTCTGTTCTTCTTACCTTACCGAAATTACAAACAGGTAAAATTGATTATGTCAGGACATCTTTCTTATGAAAAGTTAATAAATACTCGTACTGTAATCGGAAATACTTATAGTTTTTTTAACAACCTGTATAGTTGTTACAGTTCAAATAATTTTTAGTCATACTAACAAAGGGCTTTTTTATGTTAAAACTTAAATTAATTCACAAAAGGTATGTTTTTATGGAAAGTTGTTCAGTTTTACGGATAGTTATAACAACCGCGACAGTATAACAAAAAAATACGGGAAATTATAAAACACGTTGTCATGAAACACGTCAGTCAGTTACAGATATTCGCGTGTCATAGTTTGCTTTACATTCAAGCGAGCAAAGTGCATACAATCTCAGAATGCTCTGAGCTCGTATGTACTTTGCTCTAATTTGTTTGTGATTTCAATGAGCACGACGTAGTTCAGTACAGACTATGGGTGTCTGGGTCAGCATACAGTTTGGCAATACGCGCCCCGGCTTCGCACGGGTGCAAAATTATCAGTTTCCCTACTATATTATACGAGTACATGTATTATACATATAAACCTTCCTCTTGAACCACTCTATCTATTAAAAAAACCGCAACAAAATCCGTTGTGCAGTTTTAAAGATTTAAGCATACATAGGGATATAGGGACAGAGAAAGCGACTTTGTTTTATACTGTGTAGTGATATATGCGATATGCTATATATTATAGTGTAGTGTGAAATGAGCTTAAGACATTGGGAAAGTTTTATTATGAAGTCGGGAAATCGTTTAATAGGTATAATTTCTCTCATGAGAAATCATAAAATCACTTAGACTTGTAGTGACTAAGACTTAATGTTCCTTCAGCTGCCTTTTACGAGCACCACGGTCACTTCTTCAAACCTGCAGCCCTGACAGGCGTTATGTGATTTTTAATACTCTATTAAATTAACGTTTGAATCCCCAACCGGTCCTATGAGACCGCGCTGTTATTGTTTTACTATTGTGTCTCGTTTTGCGGGTATCTGAGTAATTAACACTTCATTGTGATTTACAGACCAGAAGCTAGGCATGCTTGCGAACGGCGAGCAATGGGTAGTTCGCCGTCCGGACGTCCGGTAACAGTTCTTACGAAGCCCATGTCGTTGACGGCGCGTATTGCTCCATGCGCGCCTCAAAGAGATGTCAGCAAACTGTAGGGGCCCGGTAGGGCCGAAGCCTACTAAGGCCTCGGTTGACGAAAGAGAAATCCGCGGAATCCTGGAATTAGGGTAAAAAGGTACAGGAGTGGGTTTTAGTCAGTAGAAGTCTGACAAGTACTCTCGCTCCACCCAGAGCGGAAGTAGTCATTTTGATGATTGGAAATCATCATCTTAGAAGAAAGACCAGAGGCTAGGAAACGTGTCCAGCATTTAATATTCTAACAAACTAAAACACAACCATATCTTAATAAACAAACCAAATATAACACAACTAATTAACAACCCACTCTAAAACTTCGTGCATCTTCGTAGATCTTCGTCGAACTATACCGGTCTCGCTCGCACTCGTAGCGTCTATTATGTTCTGTCTCGTTCCAACGGCAGCCGAAGCCCATTCACACCTGCACATTATTATATTTGTTTATTTGTTTGTTCGTAGCGTTTTATTTTAGTGGCGCTTTGGGAATAAGGGCGTGAGTGAAATATTTGGAATTTGGAATTTAAGGTGTACATTCGTGGGAGTGTTGTAAAGGCATTTTCATTTTTGTAATATGTAGAAAGTTACGAGTAATATAGTCATTCCAATTATTTTATATTCCAGTGAATTAGTCTGTTACTGCATAATAATGAAATAATATTATGACGTGATGATAATAATAATGTTATTTTTGTTAATCCTAAGGTTGACTGGAAGAAAATACTTAAAGCACAAAATTCGGCTAGATATGGCTATGAGCAGTAACACCATCACTGCACTGAATGAAATCGTAGGAGCCCAGTAGGGTTAAATCCTACTGGGGCCGTGGACTCGCCTTCGAAAGGGAAACCCGTGGTCCTGGCACCAAAAAGAAGTTACAGGAGTGGGTTTTAACCTATCACATACCCTCAAAACGAGACACAATAGTAAAACAATAACAGCGCGGTCTCATAGGACCGGTCGGGGATTCATGAATTAATCAGTAAAAGTCTAACACAACCTCCCGCTCCATCCTAGAGCGGGGAAGTCATTGGATGATTTCCCATCTAAAGAAATAAAAAACCAATACATCCAATATTTCTGTAATGTCGAGCATATTTCGATCCCAAATAAACTGTATTTTTGGGGTATAGATTTCTAAAATAATAATATCAATGACTATAAATAACAACTTAACCGTACAATAAACACAATATCTATTCATAAAAAGATTTCTATACCAATTTCTCAACATCAAAATGTTCCCTTACCCCGTTGTACTCCACCAGCGCAGTTCTATACATCTCGTTAACGCCTGCTTATAAATTTGTCTGTCTGTCCGTCTGGTCGCCTGCACCTCGGGAACTATATTACCTGCTAAACATATCTCTGCAGAGAGAGTTATTGGACCAGTAATTGTTTAGTAAAGTGTTATTGAGTGCTTTTCAATATGTATTTCTTTTGGGGCATTCAACTTTTGGATTTGATATTGTTTTGTAGGGGTAATCGAAAACGGTACCGTAGCCTTGGAACGGGAAGGACATCTAAAGGAACACGGGTGGCTTAGTCAGCGAAAGTGACAATATCGTTCTCATGTTCTTCTCGGTCAACTCAGATCAAGAGATTTTTTGATGATTTCCCCTTTCAATAAAAAGGGGTAAAAGTTGTTCATAATGATGAGTACAATGACCCCCCAAGAGGATGTGCGTTAATTATGTTAAATGTTGTATGAAACAAAAAAACTATAAGTATTGTTATATTTTATTTACGCCCGTTTTCAATAAGCTATCTACCTCCGGTTTTGGCATACTGGAGACAGTAAAACAAAAGATCCAATACAAAAATTTGACATGTTTCTGTTGTTTCATTTGTTTTTCTATCTCCGATATATGATAGATAGCTTATTGAAAACCGGCGTTAACTGTCACATGTCATCAGATAGTTTAGTGAAATAAAGAAAATTCTACACATATAAAAATTTTTCTCATGGAAAATGTTGCACATACGTACTATTAACATATTTTTAAATATTTCCTTAAAAAAACGCAATAAAATAATTGTAGCCCACCGGCAACGGGAACAGGGTCCAAGCTACTTTTGGGAAAAAAATCTCCGAATAAAACGCATCGTGTCCAGGAGTACTGCTTTCTCGATCAAGCCTTTGATCAAATTGCCCAACGCAACGTGAACTTCCTCACATTGCTGCTGCATGGCTGCTTTTTAAAATTATTATAATTGATAGGCTTACGTTTGACCATTGTTTCACCTGATCATCAGGAGAACGCAATGATTTGGTCGACCATAGAGCTTGCTTGTCTAGAAGTAACCAAGTAAAATACTCTTGATTTAGACCTCCAGGTTATAGCTATCAGGAACAGTCACACACATGTCTTACAGATATATAAAAAAAAAATATTCTAGAAAAAACAAAACATCTGTTATTGTTAACCAATTACTGAACAAAAAAAAAAAAAAATCTTCTTACACGCTTACGACCGACACCTCTAAAATTTATTACGCCATTATTTTTCCAAATACAAACATTTACTAATATTTTCATGTAACCCTACCTTCCCGATTGGATAGAGCCATTATCATTACGCTATGTAACCTGATCGTGCGATGGTAAGCAGAGAAGGTGTAACAAACCGACAACTGATGAGAACGAATGGTTTCCGAGATGACACAGACATACGGATAAACTTGTTAGAGTATTTTATGGGCGCCATTAGTGTTTACTATAAAATTTGGAGGTTTTTTCTAAATGTTTCGATTTTAGTGTGGTAATGAAGGATTAGGTTACAACTTGGACGTCAATGGTTATCGGTGAGTTTGGGTTTAAGTGTCAATTTAATGTTTTCTGTAACTTTGTGGGTGTATGTTTTACCTACCTCTGCTTAGCACCTAACATTAGTGTAGGTAAAAGACACACAGGATGGGAAAGAGTGACAGAAAATTGACACACATGACTGGAAAGTGACAGAAAAGTTGATACACAAAACCGGTAAAGGGGCAGAAAAGAAATGTGTGACACAAAATAAAGTAGATCTCAATACAATTTTAAGGCTATTGATGATTAATAACTAATATTCCATAGTGGGCAGTAGATTTTTTCTAGAATTTTCCCTAAAATTTTTACCTTGCATCCAAGACAATGCGGGAACTAAAAATTGTAAGATCTACTGTACCATATTCTGACAAATAAACATTATTGACTGATTGATTGATTGAGACCCCAGATTTCCTTTCTGACAACCCATGGAAACACAAAGTAAATTGAGAGTAGCAACCCATTTTCTTGCGGAAAATGCCACCAAAACGATAGACACTATTAATAATGGGGCTGCAGGGGAAAGGGGTGTTATGATGGGAGATGGGAATTATTTGATTTTTTTTTTATTATTGATAATAATAATAATAATAATAGATGGTCTCAATCCATGAATGAGAACGTCATGCGCGCATATTACGGGGCTACAGAGGGGGGAACTAACCTCACTGCGTACCGTACTAGGATGCTGTCTCTGTTCCAGGACCTTGAGCCAACCGTAAACGTCTCGGCACAACGATTGTCGGATCAGGTGCGGGTAATCCAACACAATCATAGGTTGGACGACGCCGCACTTGATAGGCTGCGCTCAGAAGTACTGAGCAACCTTATCGTCCCGACTCCGACACAGACCGTGGTTTTGCCGCCAACGGAAATAACCTCGCCGCGGTCTCATTTTGGTGAGAATGAGTTAGATGATAGGGTTGACACAGTAAGTAGCCAGTGCAACGAAAGATTGAGGAGTGCGCTGGAGGATGCGCTTCACGAGTATAGATCGACTCCGGCTGAACTTAGACCCCGATTACCACGGTTACCTATGCACAAACGAAATAGGGCGCTAGTGTGTGCTCTGGACTCGCTGCTTAAAAATGTTTTTGAGAGCAGTGAGGACCTTGTTGATACGCACTCCATCCTGTATTGTGGGGCTGTTGCGGCATGTCGTTTAGCTAATGTCAAATTTCCAAGTTGTGACATAGCCACTCGACCAAAGCCTGTCGCTCCAGCCTGGCAATGCAGGATCGAGGGGCGTATTGATGAGGCCAGAGCACTCATCGGTAAACTATACTGCTTCAGGGAGGGTAATACGCGACCGCGTGTGATGCGCTTCGTGAGGCGGGCATTCTCGGGAACTGGAATCAGCCCTCGAGAATACATGTCCCGTGTTACGGAGCGCATCGACTTCCTGAAGCAGAAAGTTTGTGCATGGGCAAATCGTATTCGGCGGTATAAGCGTCGGGTCGATCGATTCTCGCTGAATCGCATGTTCCAGAGCGATGAAAGGTGGGTGTACAGAGCTTGGGAGCGACCTGAACAAAGTGTGATTGACGTACGTCGGCCGGATGATGCTGCCACGAATGCATTCTGGCGCAGCATCTGGTCGGTGCCCGTCTGTCACACTGAGGATGACTGGATGCGTGATGTCGAGCGGGTGTGCGCAGCTGTACCAGAAATGGAAAAAGTTTTAATTAGCCAATCGGACATAGCCAGAGCAGTCCGTCCGTTACCAAATTGGAAGTCTCCAGGTCCGGACGGACTGCACAATTTCTGGTTAAAATGGTACAACAGCTCACACGCGCTCCTGGCATCCCAATTCCAGTCAGCCTTAGACTCTGGGTCGCTACCTCAGTTTTTAACTACTGGCATCACCCACCTACTCCATAAGACAGGTAGTCCCACGGAACCCAAAAATTATAGACCGATTACGTGTTTGTCAACGGTCTATAAACTCCTTACATCCATTCTGAGAGCAAAAATTTATGTACATATAGAAAAAAACCTGATTATGTCCGCCTCTCAGAACGGATGCAGGAGTGGATCCCGTGGGACTAAGGAGTTACTCCTCATTGACATGACCATTAGCCAACAGGTTCGTCGATCCCGCAAGGGTCTGTCGACATGTTGGATAGATTACAAGAAGGCCTATGATTCTGTTCCACATACATGGCTCATGAGGGTGTTGGAGTTGTATAAAATAGATGCAACTCTACGCTCCTTCATTGAGTCATGTATGAGGCAATGGAAAACAGTCCTTCGCTATCCAGGATGCCGACCGATCCAGGGGAATGATGAACCAATATGGATAAAACGGGGAATATTTCAGGGCGACAGTTTGAGTCCACTTTGGTTTTGTTTAGCCCTGAATCCTCTAAGCACATTGCTGGAGGATTCAGGTCTGGGCTATCAGTTGAGAAGAGGTGGTCAGGTCCTGTCTCACCTACTTTACATGGATGATCTGAAACTTTTTGCCAACAACAATTTGCAACTGATGGAACTACTGAAGGTAACTGAAACTTTCAGTAGTGCCATCAGGATGGAATTTGGTGTGGACAAGTGTGCGGTCATGCATGTAAAGCGTGGTGAGATTGTGGAATCCGAGGGAATTCAACTCTCGGATTCCATACAACTTAGATCCCTCTCCCCAACTGAAACCTACAAGTATCTGGGTATGTCGGAAGCGTTAGGCATTAATGTTGCTGACATGAAGCAATTGTTGAAGGAGCGATTCTTTGTCCGCCTGAAGAAGGTGTTGAACAGCCTTCTATCAGGTGGAAATAAGGTGCGCGCCTTCAATAGTTGGGTCATGCCGGTCTTAATGTACTCTTTCGGCATACTCAAATGGACTCAGACTGAGCTAGATATTCTGGATAGGCGGGTCCGTACACTGTTGACCGCAAACCGGATGCATCACCCACGATCGTCGGTGATGAGACTGTACATCTCGCGGAAGTGTGGAGGTCGAGGTTTCTTGAACGCCAAGACCTTGCACAACCGCGAGGTATGCAGTCTCAGAGAATACTTTCTCAAAGCCGACGTGGGTATGCACCGCGATGTGGTCGCAGTGGACAAAGGACTCACCCCGTTGTCCATGGCTAAAGAGGACTGGCGCAAACCTGTGATACTCACAACTGATGACCGCAAGGAAGTATGGAAAAGCAAGGAGCTCCACGGACGCTTTTATCGGGCTCTTCATGAGCCTGATATAGATTTTGCTGCGTCCGTGGCCTGGCTACGGTTCAGTAACCTGTTTGGGGAAACTGAAGGTTTTGTTTGTGCGATTATGGACGAAGTTATCCTGACGAATAACTACCGGAGACATATAATTAAGGACGGGACGGTGGACGTGTGTCGGGCATGCCATCGTCCGGGCGAGTCCATTAGACATATTATCTCTGGTTGTTCTCGTCTGGCTAACGGCGAGTATTTGCACAGACACAACCAAGTAGCCAGGATTATACACCAGCAACTTGCTCTGAAATACAAACTTGTGGAATCAGAGGTACCGTATTACAAGTATGTGCCCGACCCAGTTCTCGAAAATGATCATGTCACGTTGTACTGGGATCGGTCTATCATCACTGACCGGACTATTGTAGCCAATAAGCCGGATATAGTGGTGATAGACCGATTAGCGCGCCGCACAATGATAGTCGATGTCACCATCCCGCATGACGAGAACCTTGTGAAAGCCGAGAAAGAGAAACAGATTAAATATCTCGACTTGGCACACGAGGTTGTCGACATGTCGATTGTTGTGACCGCCAATGGCCTGATAGCCAAAAGCTTCGACGACCACCTGTCGAAGCTGTCGTTATGCAGTTGGATCAAGGGCCTGATACAGAAGGCAGTACTCCTGGATACGGCTCGAATCGTGAGGAGGTTCCTGTCTCTGGAGCCCTAACCACCGGTAGCTTGGACCCTGGTTTCGCCATCGGTGGTCATCTATTTTTTATATTTTTAAATGTTTTTTGTTATTGTTTTTGTAAGAAATATTTAAAAATATATTTAATATGTATTTAAAAAGTAAATAAAGAAATAATAATAAAAGTTTATTGACATAAAAGATAGGCTCGCGCTTGACCACATCTCACCTGATGGTAAGCGATCATGTGGTCGACGATGGAGCACGCTTACCTAGAAGCAACCTATTCACTCTTGACTTAAAGACCCCTAGGTTGTAGCTATCAGGAAACACAGACCCCGGCAGGGAATTCCACTCTTCAGCTGTACGCATAATAAATTTGCTCCCAAAACGCTTCGCTTTATTTTACGCTTCTCTTTTACACCATCCACAAAAAGACGTGCCAGCTTCAATCTACCTTAGTTCATGAATCCCCGACCGGTCCTATGAGATCACGCTGTTATTGTTTTACTATTGTGTCTCATTTTGTGGGTAGGTATGTGATAGGTTAAAACCCAGCGTTTCTTCCCACAATACCCACCCGTATATTTCCACCTCAACACTTAACCCAAAGTAATGGAACGTCACATCAGCGTGTAGGCTCCGTCAATAATGTTGGTTCGTTTGTCCCGCGCTATATCGAAAACAGTGGGCGGTACGATTGAGAGACTGCGTGATTTGATTTGAAACCACGGTAGCTTGTGATGGGCTGATGACTTCTCACTCTTGGTGGGGTACAGGCCATGGGAAACTAAATTGTTTTGTATGTTCGTTGGTACTGTTATAGACTACTGTTTTTCTGTATTATTATTTAACTGACAATGGCATAGAAAATTTTGTTATTTTTGATTGAGGCATGATACATATATGTACGTAAGCCGTTGGTCCCGGCTGTTATTTGTAGATCTTTGGCAGTCGTTACGGATAGTCAGAAGCCAGTATATCTTACTCCAGTCTTATCATGAAGTACCGTGTTACCCCAGTTAATGGGTTGTGAAGGTCTGGTAAGCAGCCGTTCGTCGTAAAATACTTGTATTCAGCTAAATCCGGCTTGACTGGAAGCCGACCCCAATATAGTTGGGAAAAGGCTAGGCAGATGATGAACATTAAGAATGTCCAGAGTTTAATTTTAAATTAGGAATTAACTCGACGAAAAATACTAGAATATGGTGACCAAACGTTTCACAAAACGTTTTGGAAAAGTTGCTTCATGAGTGGAAAAGGTGAGATTCCACTAACGGAATCTGTATTTCCTGCTATCTTTAAGTCCAGAGCTAACATAAATGTTCTCACTGCTCGGGCTCAGGCATACTCTAGTCTATAGGATAGGCCGTATTGGCCATAATCTACCACATCCAATAAATTACATAAAGCAATATGCCTGGCTAGGTTTGAACCCGCGATCTACAAATCGTAAGTCGGGGCCGTTACCACTGGGCCACCACTGCTCCTACAGTTAAGAGTTACTTCTAAGCTATCTAAGCAAACGTGCTGCATAGACCACATAAACACATACCTTCAAGCAACTCCATACAGAGAAAACACACAACTAATCCAATTCAAATCCAATTAAAACAACAGAATCACCTCCACCAATAACCGAAGTGTCCCGACAAGCCCCGATCTCGCCCGAAGGCTCCCGATCTTAATCGAGGACCGTTCGGAACGTTTTACGTTGCGCATGCGTCGTTTGTCAGTAACCTGATACTTTAACATTGAACCTAAGACTTTTATACGTCGTAAGAACCTTTTAGTTTTGGAATTGAAATGTTTAACGTGATTTTTCATTGTGTACGTGGGTTTTTGGGGTCCGTGCGGTGAATTGGAGGATTTTGAGGTAAGTATGGTGGTTACGAATAGTTGTAGTTGTCTGGCATTTTTACTGAATAATAATAAAAAATAAATTTTCGTTTGCTTGAAATATGGTGCTAGGTACAGGTCTTAAAATACAACGTTAAATGCGCAAAACCTTAGACACCCCAAATGATTTTTAATTCAATTAACCTAATACTCAGAGAAAAAAAAATTAAGGTTTTATATGCTGTTTTAGTTTGTTTAAGATTCGTATCTGCATCGAAAAAGTATGATTTTATATCCCGTTTATGGGAAAATCTAAATTGGACGACAACCATTTGTGTTTGTTTACCTATTGACGCAGGTTTATGCATGTGATGGCTTGATTTGTTGATAAATAGACAATGCCAAATTTTTAAAGAAGATTTTTTGAAAAATGTGACCTATATTAAAAAGTGGTTTTATTGATTGTGCTCGTTATTCTGATCAAACTAATTTCAGGTTTTGCGCATTTAATGTTACACAACGTTGCATTGTATAGTAATGATTCTATACATTCCCTTTCATATTCAGCATACAAATTTATAAATGGGCTTAATGAATTGGACCTATTTGGTGCAGCTGTGAGACTCACATTGTGTCAGTGTTCTTTTTTTTAATTTTCTATACATTGTTTCTGTAGTGTATGTTATTTTTTTTTGTCTCTGTTTCTTTCTTAATTTCTTTCTTTCTTTCGTTCTTGTAATTTATTACATTGACAGTACATAACAAGTGAAATAATATCATAGTTATTAATCGTAATAATACTTAAAGCACTTTCAAAATTTGTTTTATCGTTGTTACAATTTTTAGAGTTCTTGTAATTATAATGTTTTGATATTTATTAAATTATTTATTAGTTAGTCCACAGCTGGACATCTCTCATCAACATCATCTCAGGTTTCTCCCAAGTGTCAATAGAATACTTCTAACCAAGAGTACTCCATCATCGACCTCATCGTCAAGTGAGATAGTGGTCAAGCGCTATAGTAAAACATAAATAAAGGTTGTAGCTGGCTTAATCAAGTCAACTAGTAATGTAAATTGGCCTTTTCCTAGAAAAACTAAAAGGAAAATCATAATTTTCTTCAACCAATCGATTGCACACAATTAAACTTCTCTCATTTCTTTCCTTTTCCCCAATAAAAAACTTTTCACACACAAAAACACAAAACTCGACACATGCTTTATTTCACCTGTTCGAAAGCACGTGTTAGATTGAGTTATCCCCTCATACCGATGTACGGAACCCGTGAGATATGTGAGCGGTGTCCGCTGACACATACATGGGAACTTTTACGTATTTATTTGTTTCTGTTGTTATGGGAATTAATTTAAATACCTTAGCAGCAATTGTTTAAAAATCAACTAAAAGAAAACTTAGGTACATCATCATCTAGCTTTTTCCTAATTATGTAGCTTTTTTTTAGGTGGGAAATCATCTGAAGACTTCGACCGTAGTTTTCTATACTAATATAATAAAGAGGTAAAGTTGGTTTTTTTGTTTGTATGAGGTAATCTGTGGAAGTACTGGTCCGATTGCTAAAATTTTTTCACCAATAGAAAGCTGCTGTATTCCTGAGTGACATAGGCTATAGTTTTATGTACGCGGGCGAAGCTGCGGGCTAAAGTTAGTCTTTTATATGTCGTGATGACCCAGTGATTAAGGCCCACCTCTCATGAGGTTACGGGTTAAAACCACGCAAACTACGAATGTGACTATGCGGTAACAACCTCTTGTGCCAGACCCTGGTACAGGCACGGTGCAGATCAAGGAATCAGATGGTCACCTCCTTCAGCGTAGTAGTGAAGTAGGCGTCCGCACGTGTGAGGGAACGGCCCTCACGCACGCCCTAGCTGCGGCGATCCCGACCTCGACTCCTAGCCACCGTACTAGGTTCAGGGTCGCGGACGACAAGCAATGGGTAGCTCATCGTCTGGCCGTCTGTTAACGACCACCCTGGTTAACACACAAGAAGACAAAAGTGAATAGGGTACTTTTAGACTGGAGGTGGACTTGGAGGTAGGTGGAACAGAGAAAAAGTAAGAGTAAAGTCCCACATACCTCCGTTAAAAAGGGAGGATCCTCCGACCGGACGGGTGTTATGTCCGGTGGGCTACTGCCCGATAGATGATTTCGGGCTGTTGTATCTATTCAAATCGCGCGGAGAACTTTGCTTGCGCGATGCAGGATTCTGTGACGTCATATAATAGATCGTAATCGTCAACAACATCATCGCTTACCAACAGGTGAGATAATGGTCAAACACGAGCCTATCAATAATAAAAAAAAAGAAAAAGCACACATACTCACATATCTTAATAAACAATAAATTTATTATTTATAATAATGTTATTTATTTTATTAATGTCTGTCGAGGCGTTAAGTTACCTTTTTATTTAAACATGCTTATGTTAAATGGTTATAGATGAACGACCGATCGTATCGGGCTTCATTCCTGGAGGAGTTAAGGTTATCTGTCTCTATTATTTTTTTAGATAGAAATTATGTTCAACTAGTTGCTGCCAGTGACTTCGCCCGCGTGAAAGTAGAAAATAATACTAACGTAACATACTCCTGGGATAAAAAGTATCCTATGTGCCATTCTAGAACATGGTTTACTCGTGTGCTAAGGGCCATGTGCACCGACATAAGTTTAAGATAACCATCTGATTAACGTCAATAACCGACGATAAGGAACAGGAAATATTGCTAAAACAGCCGTTTTAATATTAAAACAGTCGATTTGGTGTCGGTGCACATGGCCCTAAGTCAAGTAAACTCACATTCACATTACCGCATTTATTGGAATGTACTCAGTCCTCCTACCGTCGTATTCCTCATTATTGAAGCGACTCTCACCTTCACGACTGAAGTTCCTGTTGAATTAGCTTCTTACTGACGGGGTCTCACCATCTGTGTCAAGTTCTTGGCTTCGAGAAGTGTGACGTGCAATGGGGAGTCCTGTGTGTTGAACCTGGTCTGCCCATCTTTTTGCGCTGCGATCTCTTGGTTCAAGTACGACTTGGTCAAAAGTTTCAGATCCTGATGTGTTCCGTCGCTTGCAAAGTATAAAGAAGTACCTAACAAATATAAAAACATAGCGTTTCTCGCCATCAAACTGCAAATTTTGGCGCGGTATTATGTAAATGTAATATCAAAATGAATGACAAATAAACAAAATAAAAAAATACACAAACTTTGGTAACATGGCATAATCAGTCTTAGTCTCACTGTTGGGCATCAGGCATCCCCTCTAGGAGAGGGAATGGACCCTGATCCACTACGCGGGCCCAGTGTGGGTAGTTGAATGTAACTTGTCTTTGTATTTTTGGTCAATCTGCGTTGGGCCTGCGTGGTAGAGTACAATCCCATTCCCTCCATTAGAGAGGAGGCCTAAGTCCCAACAGTGTGAACATTACAAGGCCGTTAATGCTAATTAAATTACAATAATTATAATTAAATCACACTTTTAATCAATCACTCTTAATCTTCAAACTCCACACAACTAAGCAAGATGAAGGGCTAGCTTCACTTCACATCTCACCTCCTCCCAATTGAATCCCCGGTCCATAGATCTCGTGTCTTGGCAGCATCATCAGAAAGCCTCAGCGATGTACTATCAGCATCGCTTCTCGGAATTCCGACGGGTCGCGGAGATTTGAAAGGAGAAAGAGAAGGTCCTTACTCCTTCCAAACCTCTTTCCAGGACGAACTCTGGTCAAATTTGTCCCGCGAACTTGATCAGATCGTCACACCACCTTCGCTTTATAAAACCTACTTAAATTATATAATGAATTAGATCACATTAATCATATAATTAAATCAAATTAATTATAATTAAATCACACTTATAATTAATTATACTTAAAATTAAAACTTTATAAAACTGAACAAGATGAAGGGCTAGCTTCACTTCACATCTCACCTAGGCTCCTCCCAATTGAATCCCCGGTCCATAGATCTCGTGTCTTGGCAGCATCATCAGAAAGCCTCAGCGATGTACTATCAGCATTGCTTCTCGGAACCCCGACGGGTCACGGGGATTTAGAAGGAGAAAGGGAAGGCCCTTACTCCTTCCAAACCTCTTTCTAGGACGATCTCTGGTCAAGTTTGCCCCGCGAACATTATCAGGTCGTCACACCACTTTCGCCACGATGGACTTTCTTTATAATACTTACTCGTATACTATATCGTTAATTAAATTACGCTAACTATAATTAAATTACATTATATTAATTATAGTTCAATTAAATTACATTGATTATAATTAAATCACACTTTTAATTCATCAATGTTCAAAGTTAATAACAGTCAGCAAGATGAAGAGCTAGCTTCACTTCACATCTCACCTCCCAATTGAATCCCCGGTCCATAGATCTCGTGTCTTGGCAGCATCATCAGAAAGCCTCAGCGATGTACTATCAGCATCGCTTCTCGGAACCCCGACGGGTCGCGGGGATTCGGCCCCCGCTGCGCCGGTAATTCACGCCACTCACACCTCTCCAGATTGCGGCCTGTGTACTAGGATCGAGCGGTCTTGGTACTTTGCTAATGGATTGGCAGATGTTTTAGGATGTTTAAAATGTTAAGCGAATCCTCGATTACTGAATTGTTTTTTAATTTACTTTACCCGCAACACTTTTTAAACTTTGCTAATAAACTTTCGATTAACACTAAATTCTCATTTCAAAATCAGACAGGTAATTGGTTAGTTTACTTATAATAGTAAAAGTTTGAATATGTACAAGATTGTCACTTCTTTACGTTTAAACGACTAAACGGATTAGGATGAAATACAGCGCACGAGCAGACCTTGGCTAGGAGTAGGATAAATTATACTTTTTATCCTGATAGTATGTTTCTTTGAGATAACTTAGTATTTTTATGTGGGCGAAGCTGCTTGCCTAATCTATAGTAGTTTATTATTGTAGTTACAATGGTGTAGAACCACTTTTTAATAAAAACTGATGACCACTGTATTACACAAAAATTGGGCCTTAATTTTTGGGTAAACCAACAGGCAAAATTTTTATTCAATTCGTCAGTTACTTCAAGTATCAAAACGTCACAGTCACTACAAACACAGTAATATATTGATGATGCTGTAACAGTCTATTGTGATCTTTTGTTAGATTATGATAAGTGAGATAACTTATTCCAACTTAATATAAACGTCTCGTGGTACACCCTAGTGTGGAGATGGCTTTATCTCGACCGCAACAATGTGTAGAGGGCTTAAGTTAAGTAAATTAAGTTATAAATACTATGTTGTTAAGTGTTTGGCTTTTAAATGCAATTTATTTTAGCAGAGGATTCTGTAAATGATTTTATTGGTTGTTGGCGTCTTGGGCAAGTAATTAGAAGTAGTATTTACGTAAGATCTGCAAATAAATTTTATAGAGCTTTTTACAGACATTTTTAAGTATAAATCCTTGTAAATAACTTTAAAAAAGGGAAAAAGTTTCATGTAGGAATATGGGCAAGTGGGAATGTTTTATGTGTGGGCAATGTTTTATATCTCTGTAACGTCAGCTTAAACCTAATGCCAGCCTTATCTAGACTAGAATTTAAATTAAATTAATGTGTAACAGTATTGTGTATAACCAATTTTCAAAATAAATATAGCAATGTAATGTAGGCCAAAAAATATCAACCTCACTTAGTTTAAATTATCGTGTGAAAGAGTTATGTATAACCAAAAACTATTACTACTGGTAATACTTATGAAACTTATTCATAGATAAGTACATAAAACAGTTTAGGAAAGTGTTTTGACAATCAAAACACTTTCCTAAACTGCTATTCATGTCAAATCTCACGACTCCGGATATTTTTAAAAGAGTTATCTAACAAATGTCGTTAACTTAAGCGTTTTGACAGGTGCCTAGACCTGACACCACACTCTTCGTGCAAGATCACTAGGTGGTGAACATCAGTTTGTAACGCCCAATGGCAAAGAAGCACATTTTAAATAAAAATTCTTCAGCCAAACGCGAGCGTTATCCACATTAGTCGTACCACAAAAAGTGTGTCCGCGTTTATCCTGCACAAGCTCAGTTTGTTTAACATGATAATTGTGAAGACTTACGGCCAACATTCAATATGAACCGGATTTATTATATGTATAAAGTATTTCCACGTTAATCTTATGCCCGAGAATATTATATGAAGGTGTAATTGTTTCACTACAGGGCAAAAGCTTCTTCTTAAAAGGGCTTTATGAGAATTTGATTGCATAGCAAAGAATAGTATCAGCCTTAGAATGTTCTCATTGCTGGGACTCAGGCCGCAAACTTGAATTTGCTTGGTATTTGGTGGTAACCCATCATGTAGGTCCAGTGTGGATTGGTGGAGGTCACATATCTACGAATTTTTGATTCTGTGACGTGCCGGTTTCCTCACGATGTTTTCCGTTACCGTTTTGAGAGCAGTCCGTGGTATTGAAATAAATTAGGTACACAAACTAATGCGCCTGGCTGGGTTTGAACGCGAGACCTATAACTATCACCTTATGTATAAGGTATTTCCACGTTAATCTTGTGCCCGAGATTATTATATGAAGTTGTAATCGTTTCACTACAGGGAGCTTCTTCTCAAAGGGCTGTATGAAAATTTGCTTGCATAGCATAGCATCAGCCTTATAATGTTCCCGCTGCTAGGTCCCAGGCCTCCTCTTTAGGAGAGGGAATGGGCCGTAATCCACCACACGGGCCCAGTGCGGATTGGTGGATGTCACATGTCTTTAAATGTTTAGTTCCAAGGGCGTCGCCAGCTTATGATAAAGGGGGGGGCAATGGGGCAATATTATGGATGATAAAAATATGAACGCCGAGAGCATGAAGCATTACACTTTGGAAGTCTTTGCCTAGATAACGATTTTTTTTTTCAAGTGGGGAATCATCAGACTTCTCCCGCTTTTGGGCGGAGCGGGAGGGCGTGTCAGACTCTTACTGACAAAACCCCACACCGTTCCTTCGTTGCCTTCGATCTGAGAGGACACGGGCCCGCCTTTCGGAATTTCCGTGTTCTCCCCAGAGGCTTCGGACCTACCCCTGGCCCCTACAGTTTGCTGACATCTCCCTGAGGCGCGCGTAGAATAGAATGCGCCTTTGACGACCGCCGATAGCCTCCACAGGGACACGGCGATACTCCGCCCAAGTGGGGCACACCTCTACCTTATGCTCCACCGTATCCTCCGGGCCGTCCACACAATGGCGTCACCCGGGCGTACTTTCCTCCTTGATCCGATGCAGGAACCTCCCGAACTTACCGTGGGAGTTAAAGAGGGGACTTACCGCCGCAATGAAGGCGTGCCTAGCACTGGGTTGCGACAGTCGCAGTCGCCATGCGACCCTGAGATCCCACCGGAACTCTATCCGCCATACCGCGACTTGTCGCTGCAGCGGAGTTTCGCCCCGGCGTTGCATCTCCACGCGCAAAAATCTCCACGTGCATGCCTGCAAGGACTGGTGCCTCCAGATCCCACTAGTCGATTGGATCCCACTAGCCGCTAGTCGATTATCCAGCGTCGGCGCCCAAAACGGCTCTCCGTAAACGGCCATAGACCGAACGATCCCCGCGTAGAGCCTCCGGTAGCGGGCGTCTGGACCCCTAGGTTAGGCAGGAGCCACTTTAGAACAGCCCCAATCTTGTCCAGTTTGGGAGCCAGATGTCGAAAATGCTCCTCGAAAATCCACCGGCTGTCGAGGACGAGTCCCAGGTACTTTATCGTCGACCCGACGCCGATGTGGACCCCCCTACCGATCTTTGGGAACCCGGTGGTAGCGCGATCCGAGGACCATAAAAGCACTTGTGCAATGCCACCTTGAGTCCCAATTGTCGCAACACCGCGTGTCGCTGTTTCGGTCGCAGCCTGGTACGACTCTCCCCGCGCCAGGACCAGCGTGTCGTCTCCGTCGTATCCGATGTTCCACAGGGGTGGTCCTTGTACCGATTCCTACGGAACACGCCGTCTCCACTCTCCCCGGTAACCAGGGTAGATGATGAACCTATCCGACAGGTACCAAAGTGCCGAATCGATGCTACTCCAGGGACTTCAAGGGAGGTGATAATTGAATCTAAATATGGTAGTACTAAAGATCTCTTCCAGTATTCTGAAGGGCTTTCTGCTTAATGATTGTTTTTATGACGTTGTTTCCCCCGTAATACGCGGCATTGATGTAAAGTCCAACTCCAGTCCGACCTTTTCCGCAACAGCGGTAGCTTCTTTTATAATTTCTTGCAGTTTATAATATAGCAGCATTAGTATAATTTCATTAATTTCTGCATTTATTCATAGTTAAAGAAGTCAATTGCTCGCACTTTGATCTCTACATTTGATCTCTAGGGGGGGGCAGCTGCCCCCCCCTGCCCCCCCCTGGCGACGCCCTTGTTTAGTTCTAGAACATGTCGTTTCCACACGCTGTTTTCCGTCGCCGTTTTGAGAGCAGTGGTGATGAAATAAATGATACAAAGTAATGCGCCTGGTTGGGTTTGAACTCTCCCGCACTGGGCGGAGCGAGAGAATTAGATTTTCGCTGTTTAAAACCCATTTCCGTTCCATTTTTGCCTTTGTTTCAAGGCCCCGGGGTTCATTTTCACATAACCCATGGTCCCAGTAGCCTTCAAACCTGCTAAGCCCATGCATTTCGCTGACATCTCTTTGAGGCGCGCGTGAAACACTACGAGCCTTTGACGACCGCACTGCCGCCATTGTACATCTTTTTCTTTGTTTTAAAAACATTGCCCCACACTAGGAATTACTCTTGCATCGTGGGTGTGATCACAAATACGTAAACTCACATGATCAACATACGCTAAACTGCTTGCGGATGATGAGGAATCAGTAGCTCGCCGTCCGGATCTGATCGAGTTCGAGTCGTCAACGGCGCGTAGTGTTTCACGCGCGCCTCGAAGAGATGTCAACGAAACGTATGGGCCTAGCAGCTTTGAAGGCTACTGGGACCATGGGTTATATGAAAATGAACGCCGGGCCCTTGAAACGAAAGCAGAAATGGAACAGAAATGGGTTTTAGGTTTAAATAAACTTTATTCTCAATAAAAAACATAACATGTCACTTACTTGAGAACATAAATTTTATATATCTTAAATCTAGTTTGTGTTCGACAACATACGTCACAAAACAATCATAACTACCCGAAAACTCGACCCATCCAGCGCACTCACTTTTCGAGGAGTGTCTGGTTTGCAATTAAAAAACGACTAAGTTCTGCTTTGAATGCGCTGAATGAGAGAAGGTTCCTTATACGTGAGGGTATTTTGTTATACGACTGTGCTCCTTCAAATGTTAGCATTTTTTTGCCATAGTTGGTTCTGGTTTTAGGTAGAACTAATAAACTTGCTCTTCGTGAGCTTCGTCACAGTAAATAAATATACAGTAGGTTATCTAAGGCCGCCCGCCGAGTTATTAGCCTACTCTTGCGTTGATACCCAGGTTTGTCACTTTTACTTTTAGTTAATATTTTCGAACAAGCAGCACTTGATCTAAATTTATGAAATAAAAAGCATATTATGATTGAATATTTATTTACTACTATATGTATAGTATAATATATAGATAACATATTTTATAGAGAGATAATATATATATTACTATAATATATAGAATGAAGAATGATAAGTCCGGGTTTGCGAAATCATTATTGAGGCACCCGAAAACACTAAAATATTTTTTTCCCCTTTTTGAAGTCATGATACTCGTAATTTACGAGTAGATGGCCGCCGCCGGCGAGAGTTGACGAACGCAAGCGGTCATGTAGCGTACGCGCGTGCTCACAGTCGCGCTGCACAGCCCGCACTGCCGCCACCTTATTCCCCCATATATTATGTTAGCGTGTGCGTGAAATCGCGTGCCGACATGGCGCGCGGCGCGCACGCACACATTCAAACCGAGAGCGGCACGTTTGTATGAAGATGTTTTACTGTATATTTATCTACTGTGGCTTCGTTGACTAACTTGTTTATGTTGGGTAAGTGTGATATTGGTGTGTATGCTTTTAAACAGTAAAAGTCTAATTCACCCGATCCGCCCAGTGCATTAGATGATTTTCCAGCTAGTTTGTGCAAGAGAACCCTACAACGAAGTGGCTCTGGAACCAAGGCAAAGAAGGAACAGCGTTGGGGTTTAGTTAGTAAAAGTTTAACACACCGTCCAACTCCATCCAAGAGTGGAAGAAGTCATTTGATGATTTCCCACCTAAAAAAAGACACTCAAATCAGAACTCTTATCTGTAGGACATACAAAAATTAGTTCCGTGAGGGAATCGAACTTGCGACCCGCAGCGTAGCAGTCAATCGCTCAACCACTGTACCAACTGCACCAGTGTACGATGACGTCAGTAATTTACGTCACAAAACACCAAACCACTCTATGAAACTCCTCATATTTCCTTTTCTCTCATTTTCATTCAAAACGCTGTAAAAATCTTCTTAAAGAAAAACAAACAATTTAACATAAAGACTTATGTAGTGTGCTAAGTTACATATGACACTAAACCGTAAAGTTAACAAGATATGGTTGATTTTCGATTGGAGATGAAGCTGGTAATTTTGTGTGGGCAGCGAATTAGTTCTGCTATTGTCCACAATGTAATCTGGACCAGGATGTGAGAATATTACTTTGTTAAGATGTTAGATGATATGGTTTATTTAAAAAACCAATCCGATAAAAAAAAAATTAAAGTAACTATAACACCTCAAGCGGCGTAAATAACCAGTCAGCATGCAGGGTTGATACCCGCTGCGGCTACCAAATTCAAGAAAAATCATCATCATCTACCTAGCCTTTTCCCAACTATATTGGGGTCGGCTTCTAGTCAAGCCGGATTTAGTTGAACCAGTATTTTACGAGGAGCGGCTGCCTACCAGAGCCGCCACACAACCCATTAGCTGGGGTAACACGGTACTTCATGGCGAGACTGGAGTCAGATTTACTGGCTTCTGACTATCCGTAACAACTGCCAAAGATCTACAAATGACAGCTGGGACCTACGACTTAACGTGCTTTCCGAGGCACGGAGGAAACTCGGTATGTTAAGATGGTCACCCATCCACAGACCAACCTTGGCAGGCGTTGCTTAACCTTGAAGATCGACCTGTGCGGCTGTTATTATTTAGCCACGAGCGAAATTCAAGAGAAATCATTCACCCACCTAAAAAAACTGCAAAAGAATTTCTAAATAGAAAACTTTCCTAGACTGCAAAGAGCAGTAATGCTAACGAAGGACTATCTCCTTTCGATACCAGAAATATGAATTAACGTAAGGGACATTTTTACGTTTAGGTAAAAGGCCCTTAGGTCCATAGTTGTAAGGGACACATTTACAGTTTTAGTAAATGTCCCTTACGTCAATTCATATTTCTTATATCGCTTTGTTAGCATATAGGCAAGCGTGAGGGAACGGACTTCCTCACACCCCAGCAGGCTTCGAACTCTTACGCTAATTTCAAGTCACCGTAGGCGTGGGCTTGAGGACGGCGAGCAATGGGTAGCTCGCCACCCTTTCAGAGCGAGTAGCAAGTTGACAAACAAGTCATTATATCCCACCTAAAAAAAATAACAACGCTGAATGTTATTGGCCTGGATCTAATTTTAATTTGCTAATCGCTCTTACAATTTTTTTAGCCTAAAAAAGTTCCTATAATTGACTCCCGAGATACCTCCTCCATTCCCTCTCGCATCTCAGCCACAAACTGTCACCTGATACCTTGAATATGGCGTTTAAGTCGTGTGCCCGTTTGACTACATTATAATAAACTAAGTCTGAGAACTGACGACTATTACTTACAATATTAGTGGTTATGCGCTCATCTTTATCTAGATTTTATTTACTTGGCCACGGAGGTGTAGGTTTGCGAGGAAACTTGTGACCTTTACTGGCGTTTGTGAGTCGTCATTTTTTTATTTTCCACTAGTTGGTGTTCGCGACTCTGGTTGTATGAGACTTATAAAACAGCAAAATATTATTTGGCCACAGTTACAATAAGTTTTTCTTTTTTTTGCGTGGTTCCCTAATTATTTTTCAACGGCAAGACCATGTTCTGTGATAAAAATTGTAGTATGTTATATCCCGGGAGCTACCTTTGGACAACTTTTTATGATAATTAATAGAATGCAGTTGAAACCAAAATTAGATCATGAGGTCGAAACATTACCAGAAAATGAACAAAAAAGTATTACAATAAAACTAGCTGCTACCAGTAGCTTGGCTCGCGTGAAAGTTAAATATTATCCTATATGGATTACAAACATTGCTTAGGTTACTACTTAAGTACAAAAAAAATGGTTTGACACAGAATATATCGCATCAGCTAGGTTATAAAATAACCTGTGATAAGAATACCAGTTCCTTTTTCCGACATTATTTTTAATTAAAAACAGGCATTGTTCCAGATGACATGATCTACCCGTGCGCCAAATTTATTCCAAATTCGTTCAGCCCTTCAAGCAGCAACAAACATACAAACACAACCAATCGGCTTTATAACACTATATATGATTATAAATTTCTAGCAAACCTAGTCGACATTATATTATTACAATCACACTACGTGCGAACAGACATTTTCTTCCCGCACAACTTACCAGCCCAGCCATAGATAATTCTAACTCTTACTCGACTCCAACTTCACTATTTATGGTCAGCCTAATTCTCACGAGACTTTTTATACAACACACATACATCACGGCTTAACGAATTGGACTTGACCACGCACTGAAATGGATGCAGAAGTACAATATCACACGTTCTAGCGTAAAGTGCTGCCGGATTCTTTCACTGCGGCCCTAGAATGTAAAGAGCAACTGAAGAAACTGCACTGAAGGCATCAAGTCCACCTCTTTACATTTGGGTGCATAAAACATTAAATAAATAAATAAACGCATACCAGAACCGACATTTCAGTTTCCTTTGCGTTCCAGAGCCGTAGATCTAGAACGCAACCTAATTTTTAATACACATACAAACAATTTCGTATTATATTAGAGAAGAGATGTTGAATTTGCATTCCTTGCGGACACAAAACTTTTCAGATTGGTCGGTCGACAGCCATTGAATTTTCGGTGTAAGTACTACATATAGAAACGTCATTCCATATTCGAATACACTCGATAGGTAAGGGATGGATATAGGAAATGCAACAGCCATCCAATAAAATAGAATCTATTGCGCATAGATACAGCGTAACTATAGAAAAAAAAAGAATATAAATGATTTGGTGGAAAAATAATTACAAACGCGATAGCATTAAAAAGAAAGGGATTTCTACTTTCGTGGATAAGCAGATGAATAAAGATTTCTTAAAACTTGTGACAGATCATTTGCACCAAATGAACCTTTTACCCATCTACTTTTACGATGGTCCCATACCAGGTGACATGTTCAAATGTCACCTGAACGACTATTTAGTAATAAATGTCGTTTTATAGCTTATTAATGTGTATTATAGGATTTTATAGTCATTTAGAGAAGATGTATGGTAATAGTCGAGTTATGGGGTTATTTAGTGGACACAGCTATTGTTGGATTTAGAAGAAAAATGGACTTGTTTTTTTTTGGCAAGTTGGAATTTTGTTGTCAACTTTGTGGACCACAAACCGGATGTTACTGATTTATTTAGTTTTTAATTTTATTTTATATTGTTGACCTGACCGATGTCCTGTCTTAGAAATAGCTATGAATGAGCAAACGAGCGAAAACTAAAATTAGTCGTTGTAGATTTCTGATTTATTTTTTAATTTTCTGCCCAAATATCTAAATTTTTTCTTTCATATCTTTTTCTGACGATAACAAACGAAGAAATTAGCGGAATTGGTCCAGCTGTTCACACGTGATGACGTGAACGAAAGAAATATTTATTAGGATAATTTTTGTATAATATAACTAGCTTCTGCCAGCAGCTTCACCCGCGTACAATTAAGTTACTTCATACATACTTTGGACCCCCGTTTTATCCCCTTAGGGGGTGAATTTTGAAAAAACTTCTCTTAGTACATCATAAAAAAACCCTGTGCAAAATTTCACGTTTCTGATCCCAGTAGTTTCACCTGTACGTTGATATGTCAGTCAGTTAGGTTTTTACTTTTATTCAAATAGGTAGATAATTTACAGATAATTACTTTGAACGTGATTCATGATGTCGTGAAATACTAATCATTTGCATTGATCAAGCACAAACGTATCAACAATAAATATATTGTAAGTATTTGTCAAGGTTTCACGAAGTCCAAGGGGCTAATCCCTGTTATGGTTGCGGGATTGTTCGGAAAGGTAACCGACGTACCCGTGGTCGTAGAGCGTTTTTTTTTTTTTTTTAAATTTTGACATTAAATGTATTTTTGTACCGTTTTGCTATGGACTATAATATGTATCAGTATGATTGTGTTTGTAAATCTAATTGGTTTTAACTTGGATAGACGTTTTAACATCGAATGGGTGAGGAACGAGGTTACTTGGTGGTTATAATTGTTTATGTTGCCCCTACTGTGCAAATATTTCGACACAAATGTATTTTTGTTATGAAATAAATAACTTGAACTTGAACTTGAACAAAGGGCAACTGATGGACACAGGTGAGGTTTTAGTCAGTAAAAAGTCAGACATGTCCTCTCGTTCCATCATAGAAAGAGATAAGTCAAGCGATTTTCAAGAGGTCCCTTACATAAAAACAATGTGCAAGTGTAAGTTCATTACACCTTCACACTCAAACGTATTTAGATGAGTATGTTTTCTTACCCTAATTTTTGTTTTTCATACAGGCGAAGCCGCTGGCAGAAGCTAGTATATTAAATTATGTAAGTTACTCTTTTAATCAGGTTTTTTGCCCTGTTTACAAAGAAGTCTATGGCTAAATTTAATACAGAATTAAGCCATTAATGTATGAATAAGAATTATTGTCAGAAGTCCTGCTTTATCTACTAAATAGATACTAAATAATAAAATAAAAAGATAAGGTTAGATTATTTTTGACAGTTATTTAAATAGTTTTTTAAATAATTTGATTGAGAGTTACTGGTTTTACGTAAATCCATTTAAAATAGGATATATGTATTATTCAGTTTTATATAAATTACATATTAAAGCTCACATTCACGTTTTTATAAAAATAGAATAAATTTATAAACAAATGGGTATTTTAAATTATATTGACAAGCATACCTATTTCAATAGCTATAAAAATCGACATATTGCACAATTTATATTATTTTGTCTACTGGATAGAAACCTGTTAAAAATGATAATGAATTAATGAAATCGGAAAATAAAACAATCCAGGTAGCCTGGAAGGAATGATAGGACTTCTAATTATATATATTTTACATAATGGCTTTTTGAGGTGGTAAATCATCCAATGACTTCTAAGCGGGAGCCGGCTTGTCAGACTTTTACTGAGTAAACCCACACCTTCTTCCTCTAGTCCTTCCTTCTCCCATCCTTTAGTCGCCCTATGCATTTTAGAACCAAGGGCTTCCGGTTTCAAGATTTTCCGAAATTCTGTAAAGTAGGTACTTATTTATAAAAATATTTAAATAAAATCTGTCAAAGTGTTACTGATTTAAAGCGGTTCTATTAATCCGTTATTGATGTATGTTCAAGTTCGAAACGGGTCGGTCAATTCAGATACCAAAATTAGTATAGGTAAACATAATGTTAGTAATAATAACATCATAATGATACCATTTTGTCCTCATTTATTTTTGGTGAAAATCTAATACATATAAAATAAGAGAGAGAATAACCTCTCCCACTTTGGATGGAGTGAGTGTTTCTTCAGTTGCTTTTCACCTTTCAGGGATGACGACTCTTTCGAATAACCCTAAGGTTGACTGGTAGAGAATGCCTTGATGCATTAAGTCCGCCTATGTACCACCACTGTATATGAAGTTTAGATACATAATAATACATTATTATTATTAGATTATTACATTATTATTAGATATTATTATATAAGATACAGGCCGGGGTCCATAGAATGTATCAGTTTTGTATGGAGATGCGTACATACGTATCAGCTTTCAGCTTGAATTCAGCGTTACGATATAAGAACATACATTCCATGCAAGTAAAAGATTTGATTTGTTTTTTTTTTATTTGAAGAACATATGTTGTATGTGATTTTATCTTACGTATGCTAACGACACTGTTACTTGTTGTTTCGCCGCGTATGCTATGATGTTCTTTCATAATCCTACGATGTTATACGCTGCTGCTAGAAGCAGAAATGTCTAGTAAACGCGGATCAAGCTGATTAAATGTATGGTCTGTTTTTTAAACCCGGACACTAAATTGACACAAGTAATGTCAAATTTACTATAGGAATGACGCCAGTTCTTTTGTGTTGAAATGTCATTTTAGTCTCCGGGTTTAAAAAACAGAGTAGGTATAGATACTCCCTTACGGGAGGCGTGTGTGAGAGCGTTGCGCAGGCTAAGTATGTTTTTAAGAAGTCTTCAAGTGCTTTCAAGCAAATTCAAAGTGTTTGCGTGCATTTGCGTGGCATATCTATACTAATATTATAAAGAGGTAAAATTTATAAGTTTGTATGTAGGTGGTAATCTCTGGAACTACTGGTCCACTTTGAAAAATTCTTTCAGTGTTAGATAGCCCATTTATCGAGGAATGCTATATACACACGCTATGACCCACGGGAGCGGAGCAGTAATGAAAAATGCGGGTGAAACCGCAGGGGACAGCTAGTGTGGTATACGTGGACTTAATTTCCTTTCGTTTTATTGATATGTCTGGGCTGTAATTTTTCTTAATGTTAGACGGGCGTTAATAGTTGCGACACAGTTTTTAACTATTACCGTTAACATTGTTTTCCATGTAGATTATTATTGTCAACGGTTTTATGTTCCAGAAATTAACCGTTGCAAATAAGTTTATCCCCAAAATTATAGGTATACTATAAAAAAAAAAATATGTAGAAATGGGTAGAATAGAACTTAGCATTAGGAGTGGGTAATTCTAAGGAGGTCAAAGAAAAGATGAATAGATTCTGTTAAGAGTGATATGAAAGAATAGGAAGTTAGTGATAGAAAGAGGAGTGCCAAGACAGAATGGTAAAAAAATAGTGTCGTGCCGACCCCAAATAACACGAAACCAGGGCAGCAAGATGATGATGACTGTGATTCTAATGAGAATAAACTTATCTTTACTTCACTTATACATACAAAATCTATTCATAATTATGTAGGAATTCTTAAAGATTTATAACCGCGTATAGTTTGTCCGTCTGTCCGTCCAATAAGTTTTAGTGTTAATTATTTAGAGTCGCGTTTATTGCTTTATTAGTTAAATAAATTAATAGTTTATTATAATTAGCTCATAATTTATACTCAAATCAGTGTTGTGTTGTGGGAATTAGTGAGAGGTTGTAAACTAATATAATTTTACTGTTTATTACGGTTTTTACTCTAATTTGTAGATTTTAAAGTTTTTACTCGTAACATTAATTTTAAGAACGTACGGTTTTGGTTTCTGATTAACATACAAGTTCAGGCATCTAGGTACTAGTGATCCACCGCGGTTTAACATAAGGACAATTCACGAGTATACCACCAGCGTTTTCACTCACGTAAATATGATTTTTTTTTATTGTTATAAGCTAGTGTTTGACTGCGATCTCACCTGATGGTAAGCAGTGATGCAATCGCACTGCAATGCACTCTAGCCTTGAAGACACCCAAATTATAATCGGACGGGAAAACCGCAGCAGACAAAGTCCTTCGATGTACGCGGTATAAACGACGAAGCGAAAAAAAAATATCTCCAATGTAATGGAATGTAATCCCGAGATAAAAAGTATCCAATAACATATATGCTATTTCAGGACATGGCCTACTTGTGTGCCAAGTTTCATCGAAATTCGCCAAGGCCTACAAGCTTGAAGAAGTTAGAAACACCCACACTCCAAACTTTCTCTAATAAACTAGCCTCTGCCCGCCTGAAAGTAGGTGTCTCCATACAAACTTTGGACCCTCGTGTCAATCCTATAGGGAGTGAATTTTGGAAAATCCTCTCTTAGTGCTCGCTTACGTCATAACAGGATATCTTGTGCAAAATTTCACACTACTAGTTTCAGTAGTTTCAGCTGTACGTTGATAATTATGTCAGTCAGTTTTGCCTTTTATTAATTTTGCATCATTAGTATCTATCTACTAGTAATCCATCGCGTTGTAGACATTTAAGGAAGCAAAATGGGTTCATTTTATACCCGTATTTCTATTGAATTTTGACTCACATAAATATTTTGTAAGATTATCAAACAGTTTTGTACTTAAATAAGACATTTTCTTTTTTTCTAAATAAGTATAATAATTTGTATAATATAATCGTTTCTTTTTCTTTTTTTCATTCCAAAACTTTAGTTTATCGCCTGTTCTTACCAAAAACATAATCAGTTAGATCTCTGCTCACACCACGCAACTAAAAGCGTAAAAATACCCTCTAATAAGGCTTCCTCTCATTGATTATTCATAAACGAAAAACAACAAAATTACAATTTTTATAACTTGGCTCAGGAATTTTTACTGGACTATATATTACGGAAGCGCAGTATGGGGCCTTTTAGTGGAACTACTGTGAACCGTGACATTGGCTGGTAAAGCTGAGGCCAGAAGGTCAACTGGTGAAGTCCATACAATAGTCCAACTGCCTAACAAATGGCTGAAACAAGTCCCTGTAAGGAATCTTGGTCTTAAACTATCACATACCCGCAAAACAATAACGCGGTCTCATAGGGCCGGTCGGGGATTCATGACGTAAGCTGTAAATTTGACCCGCGGAAGCAATCGGCTGCAGCGATCCCTTGCGGCTGGCCTGGTATGAAGCGAAAGAACATGGGAAGGAGTCGGTTTCTTCTGCTAAGCAGTAATGTGAGTGAAGAAGGTGGTAGAAAGTGTGAGGCGAGGGTTTACAGACGTCTAATACCGCACGTAAACGCGGCCTGGATCGACGGCGATTCACGCATTGTAAATCATTAAACAAGGGTATGGTGACAGGGCGTGTCAGACTTTTACTGCAAACCCATCTGTGTTCTTTCAGTCACCCTTTGCGTTATAGGGCCGTGGTAAGTCAGCAGCCCTAACACAGGGCTACCGGGGTCCCCAGATGGTCTTTTAGAAGGACAGAGTATCCCTTCTTTGTGCCAATCACTCTAGCTCGCGTAGAATATGTATATTATGTGACTGTCATTGTAATATATGTATAGTTTGAAACAAACCTTCTACACTTTTCTTCCCAGTAAAGTTAATGTCTTCATACACGCCTATAAAACAAGTAAAGTGTATATATTTTATTATTATATCGTTTCCCAGTAGCATTTGAATTAATTTCATATGATATGAATTAACGAATTTTGGATATTAATTATGACGATAAAAATGTCTTTTTGATGTGATATAGTTACGCTACGCATGTACATCTGACTCCAGTCTTGCCATGAAGTACCGTCTTACCCCAGTTAATGGGTTGTGGAGGTCTGGTAGGCAGCTTGCTCCTCGTAAAACTGGTATTCAGCTAAATCCGGCTTGACTGGAAGCCGATCCCAATAATAGTTGGGAAAAGGCTAGGCAGATGATGATAGTTACGCTACGCATGATGATGAAGACATGTTGTGTTAAGCCTAAGTAAATTGGAATAAGAAGAATGCTGGAACTATAGGGTATCAAGACAGGTAAAATGACACGAGCCCCGGTGATCAGAACCAGCCTCATAGCGTCGTATTCCTCAATGCTGAGGGTCGTGACCTCCCTGCTTCAACACCTTAGCCCTTATGATGTTCCTCCATCTGTTCCTGTCTCTGGCGTTAAGTAAACCAAACTATTTAAAAAAAAATCTCTTAGCGACGGTACTTCCAGAGCTCCATCCAATAAATTTACCACGGGCCTCAGATGATATAGTTACGCCACTGGATAAGAGGCTCTAGAACCATTTTTTTATTATTATTCAATTTTTATTATGTTTCACCACTATCTCACCTGATGGTAAGCGATGATGTGGTCGACGATGGAGCACGCTTACCTAGAAGTTATCTATTCACTCTTGACAGAATATCACATGAGTTGATTCCGCCATCGCCTTTCTACCATAGGACAACCCGACGTATGGCGAGTGTCCACCGTTAGATTGTTAACACCTCTACGGTCCGGACTAAGTGTTTCGCCTCGTCATTTATACCGCGTACATGGGATGTAGGTACTTGTACAGTCAGTGCTTCTTATGTCTGACCCATATTTCTCTCTTTATATTTCTAAGATGGGCCAGGTAACATAGGACACAGACCGTACAATAAAACACCAGGTTCATCTAGTTTTAATTGACTTGTAAAAAGTTTTATTTGAAACCAATTTACAAAATAAATACAATTTCTTCATCGGACTACCAGAAGTGTAGGCCTATGTGAAATAAAATGATTTTGAGCTTGAAATTAAATTCATAAAACGTACACATTTACGCAGTATTTGGCAAACATGGACCTATAAAAATAATTTTATACTTATCACTATTTTAAAACCCATTCAAGCTCAGCTAAAAGATTCCAAAATCCATAATTCACAAATAAACTTAAAATTCACTACTGAAAGTGATTTTATTAAAATTCCGTTTTGCCACAACGACAATAAAACTATGTGCCTACGAGTATATTCACGCCACATAAAGAGGTATGTCACAACCGCAAATTAGCAAATAAATTGAATTTGCAAGTCATTTTTTATAGGTAGCTATGTATATTGCACACACACTCACAAACACCATGTTTAAATGCACACACACTCGCAATTTACCAATAAATTTATACACACACTCGCAAACAAACTCATCATTAACACGTAAATACATTTGCGCAATTCAATTGGTCATTCTCACCCGTACTAGCGCAAAAACTGACATAAGGTATGTAGGACACTAACTCACAGTAACTGGGACTTTAATTAAACGATTTAGAATCTAAAAAGTGTATGTAACAGGATGTCTGGTATTATCTTATTGGCTGATATGTTTTGACCACAATGGGTACTCATTGAGTTCTTTGAATCGCCCCTGCGACCATTGGCGTGGGTCCTGTCAATAAATTTTGACAGTTCAATAAAAATCGTTATTGGTTGACCTCTGTGTGGTGTTAGGGTTGGGCTACAATAATGGAATTAGGAGTTTTATTAGCATTATTTTGAGGTTTCAGTTTCTTTTTGTATCTGTCGATTTATTTTTGATTCTTTTTATGTATTGATTAGAATTCTAAGTTAATCTGAGCTTAGAATTATTGAAAAGTATAGACTTTTTATTTTTCTATAGGTACAAAGGCAGACTTAACGTTTTAGGCAACATTCAACATTATCTTGTATCGTGGGTATACTCAAACCTAGAACAACTACCTGTAGGTCATACAAATATTATTATTCCTAGCTAGAATCAAACCTGCGACACGCAGCGCAGCAGCCAATCACTTAACCATTGCACCAACCGTACCACCAAATTTACTTTCCAGCAATAAAAATATTTATTCAAAAACAATGACCAAAGAATGACCCCAAATCACCACATTTTCCACTAAAACCAACAACCAACAGTACAATTTACGTCACTCATTCCCCTAACTCCTAGTACTAGGAACTGGACGTACGTGTGCACCGGGGCTAAGCGACCGTTAAGTCATAGCGTAGCATTCGATACACGCGCGCCAGTTTAGTGGCAGCCAATCAGGTAGCGCGACTAGCATAATAAAGCGTGGCGTTGAGCTGTAGTGGGAGATAGGATATGCTATGCTATAAGCTTAAGAGAATGAAGGAGTTCTTTTATTATCTCTGTATTTATTTTAGTATACATATTAATTTTATTTTTAAATATACTATAGTACCGCTTTCTAAATCAGCCGCCTAACAAGAGCCTTCTACGAATTTGGTCGAGACTCGTGGCTATAAAGTGTAGCTGAAACGATCGATCGGTACAATGATGAAGTCCGGATTATTTTTTTGTGTTTTTGGATATAATATTGGCTGGCTTACACTGTCGTTTCATACCTATAGGAAATATTGTAAAATCAATCATTAAAAAAAGTGTTACCATGGAGTTTCTTGCCGGTTCTTCACTTTAGAAAACGACCAATTGGAACCGTGAACTAGTTTATAAGGTGGGAAATAACAAAATTTTGCTTTAGATTTTTGTCCTGACTCTTGTTAGCTCGTTATCGCCTCGCTCTCACTACAGCACAGACCCTCACCATCCAATTCAAAGGATAACAGGCACTGTGATACGCAATTAAATTTCTAACTTTCCTTCTCAGAAACAAACAATTCGACATTTTGGTCATTTGAATATTACTTGTTCCTAAAACTTCTAGCAGTGGCTTATATTATACTAGTGACTTGGTACTTTTTATTTAGTATTAATATCTACTGTGTACTACGCTCTGTTGTCATCTATCTAGCCTAGAAGTTTTTGAAAAAATATAAATTTATATTCAGAAAAAAATATTAAAATTATACAATTTTCAGAAGCGTTTTTTTCACTAATAACCATTTGTTTAGGTCAGTGACTGAAAAGTTGAAAGGGAATCGTTTGTCTTAATATGGTCATGTGAAGAGGAGGGTTGAAAAGTATGTATTAAAAGAGTTGTGAGTATACATGTGGATGGATGGAGGGGGATGCAAAAGAAAATATGGATGGATTGTGTGAGGAGTAATATGAAAGAAAAGGGAGTTAGTGATAGTGTGACGGGTGATAGGACAGAAAAAACGTGTTTCGCCGATTTCCAGTAAAATGGGACCCGGGCTGGAAGAAGAAGAAGATTACAAACATCCCAAATCTCTAGTTTGAGCAGTGCCACCATTTAAACTATTTTAAACAAACACTACTTAACAAAACGAAATATAGATCCCAAAATTAACTAGAACCACTTGCACTCGATCGCCGCCAGAATTAATAATGAAACATACGAGTATTGTCATTCCGTATGGCCGACCGATTACTAATTCTTAAGAAAGCTGTTTTTATTTTCCTAATGGCTTCACACTTGTAGCGAACAGGGTGGGCAGACTAATAACGATGGTTGTCCTGGAATTTTTATGGCTTGATTCACCACCACTAGATAAGTTCCGGTTAAGTTTTCTGACAAACAACTCAAGTGAAAGCTAGAAAAGAAAGGGTAGTCCGTGAAATTCAAATTGTCTTGAGTCTTTTTGCATTTTGCAGGCAAGTGTCACTCACTCCTCTTTGTTGCAGTTGCAGAACGCAAGTTCTAAGAGGTTCTAAGGGGTGCACAATCGGAAGTTAATTGGATCTCGCAAAGTGCCAGCACTTTGCGAGAGGTCGCCACCGCCGATCACCCCTACGAAGATACGCCCGTGCTCCGCCCAAGGGGGTTACACCTCTATCATTGTGTATTCCGGGTCCACACAATGATGACACCCGGGCGTTTTTTCAGGACGAATCTGGTGCAAGAACCTCCTGAACTTTCCATGTCCGGTGAAGACCTGCTTCTTACGGAAAGTGAGCATGCCATGACATCATTTCAGTCACTCCTTAAACAGAAGACATACTGCCATAATTGTGGAGAGTCCAAACCGTTTAAGTGTTCCGGGATAACAAATGTACATTTGTACACAAATGTACCTATGCCAATGTACCTACCTATGTATTATGGCTCATTCTCTCTCCTAGAGAGGCTTGAGTCCCAGCAGTGGAACACCGATAAGGCTGATGCTATGCTATGCTACACACACGTACATATGTACATACAAACTTTCGCCTTTATAATATTACTATGATATTTAGTTTGACTATAACTTATTATTCGTAATGTGTTACATTTAAGTATTCATAAAGAATGTTTTCAAAATAAGTAATTGTCTTGTATATCTACACTTGACCATCAATTTGAATAGTTTCGAAGTTTTTCTACATTAATTTATGACTTTTTGTTTGAAATTTATGTTATGTGATATGTGAGTTATGTTAATGGTTGGTGTTTAAACACAAACGTGGTGTTTATAAGGTTTTAGATATCGTTTTTATAGTGTTTAATGCGTTTACGCGAAAGTTTTATAACTATGTTGTGGGTCGTGATTGAAAATTGAATTTGACATGATAGATATATATTTATATATATATGTATGCGTCTATTGTATCGAAGCCCAAGCAAGCAAGGGTATTATGAGGTTCATAGATCAAAAGTTGTTTGCTATACGTAAATAATCTGATCATTCAAAATTCAAATATTATTACAAACAATTTTGGGTTTTTTTGGTGGGATTTTCTTCGAGTGAAGTGCTGTGGCTATTTTAATTATTCTTAAATTGATTCCTAATGAATATTTTCTCGTAAAACGAAACCTAAGCAAAACGCACTCCTAGACCCATAGCTGTGCGTTGATATATCAGTCAGTCAGTTTCTCCTTATAGATTAACTAGGATCTTACTTAACAATCTAAGCTACCACATTATGCCGTCCTCATTCCCACAAAAACCCCTCTAATTGCAGGACCCCGTACTCCAGACAAGAGGTGACCCCTGCGAATTTCCCCGAACACAATGCGTCATCTCTTATCCAGACGAAATCAACAATAAACCGCATATTACCGTAAAAAACTTAAAAACCGTAAAACAACGACAATTGTCTCGCAACCCGTTTGAAGAACGACCATTTTGTGTTCCGATTTCCTAAAAAACCGTCATAGTTCGTACGTGGGCTGATGTGGCCATGATTTCTGGTTGTAGAAATGAGGACAAAATTGTCTTGATCAAAAATAGAGCTTTCTTTTTTGAAACGTGAGGGAGTATCACACATTTACTGACTGAAACTCAGTGTTCCTTCAGTTGTTCTTTTTGCAAGGGTTGCGGTAACTTCTTAAAATCAGCATAACAGGAGTTGTTAACCGGTCTCAACAATTTTGTTGACATCTCTTTGGAAAAAAGAACTACTTATTGGACCCCATTAAACGTAAGACGACATCGTGGCAGACCGAGGCAAAGGTGGAGAGATGAGTTGGACAACTACCGGAGGGACTGGCTTGCAATGGCTGAAAATAGATGTGCATGGAAAAGGGAGAGGGAGGCCTTCGCTCAGCAGTGGGACACAACAGGCTAACTAACTAACTCGTTGGAAAAGAGCTAGGGGGTTTGACTTTGATTGCGATTGTGTTATTAGACTCATTTTCATCTTATGTTAATCGATGATGTCATAAGGTCAATGATGCTTTCGCTTTTACTAAGGAGGATAATTTGTAGTCGTTTTATAGTATTACCATGTTTAGGGTTCCGTAACTAAGTTAGCAAAAATTTAATTGATCACTTTGTGTGTCATTCTGTCCAGACCCTCTTCCTCAGGAAAACAAATTGATCAAATTGATTGAAATGATTGAGTATTTTACGAGGAGTGGCTACCTACCAGAGCTCCACAACCCATTAACTGGGTGAATACGGTAATTCATGGCAAGACTGGAGTCAGATTTACTGGCTTCTGACTATTCGTAATGACTGCCAAAGACTTACAAATGACAGCCGGGACCTACGGCTTAACGTGCTTTCCGAGGCACAGATGGTCACCTTGGCAAGCGTTGCTTAACCTTGAAGATCGACCCGTGCAGTTGTTATTATCTAGCCACGAGCTCCTCCAGGAAAACAAATTGATCAAATCCATGAAAACATTCCTCAATCTCTGTTCTTTGTGGTATCCCTACACATCAAAGTTCCCAGTGCTACTCTGTCGCTAATAGCACTTTATGTTGAACATAATAGCACTTGATGTGGCACATAATGTCTGTCGCGATAGTGTAACGTGTTCCCGCAACGTCAATGAGCTGACTTATGACCTGCTGGATGCTAGATGGAGGTTATATGGCACTGCACTAATCTATTAAGTTATGTGAAGCAAGTTACTTTGGTCTACTAGTACCGTTGCTTGTAAGGACAGGAAAGAAAGAAAATAGATTTATTTAGCACAACACTAAACACACAAATACTAGGTAGGTGTAAATGAAGAAAAAATAAAATAATGTGTATCACAGCTGCGTCAAAATAGGTGCAGTTCAGCATAAATGTCAGACAGACTCGCAACGTCAATTAGCAATATGGAGATTACATGGAACTGCAGTTGTGTATAAAGTTCTGTGAAGCAAGTTACTTTGGTTTACTAGGGCTGTGGTTTTGTTTGAAAGACTTACCGAGGCCATGAAACGCAAAAGGCAACTCAAAGACTATAGTGGAGTACATGTCTAGTGCACGTACAGTTAAGGAGTGGAATTCCCTGTTGGAGTTTGTGTTTCCTGTTAGCTACAACCTAAATCAATAGTGAATAGGTTCCTTCTTGGCAAGTGTGCCTCATCGTCGACGATCATGAGAATAGATAATGGTCAAATGCACGCCTAATTTATTTTTTATCTGTTCGACTATGTTAGGGTGGACTATGGACCTTGGCTTACGAAGTCACTGGGGGGGGGGGGCGGCAGGAAGGAGGTGGATCAGACATTTCAATAAATCTAATTGTAAAAAAAGTTATCTCAGGCAAAGCTACTTTGGCCCACAAGTGCCGTTGCCTACTGGGGTTGTGGTATGTCTCAAGTTTTTACCTACAGCATATTCATCTCTATTTTTTCAATGATTAAGATACATGTTAAGTATATTGAAATAGGTGTCGAGGTAGATAATGCACCCCGTCACGACGAGACACTTCAATTCTCCACCAGCGTGAGTTGAGGTTTAGTCAGTAAAATTCTGACAATCTCTCTCGGTACATACACCTGAGCGGTAGGAATTATTTGATGATTTACTACTGACTTAAAAAATAAAGGCTTCCCTCTTTACTTATCTGTTTTAGACAACTTAGTTTGTATCGGCACTTTATATCCATTGTTCCTCCACCTAACGGCATCTTAAATGATGGCGCCGGGAGTAACGGCATTTGACTCATCCTTTGAAGAATAAAAGGACAAGGGTTTTTCATAATCGTGCTGACTAAAACCACCCCCTCGTGTTTCCTCACATACTTGCGTTAGCTATTGCGGGTGCAATCTAATTTTTACTATCTGGGACGAAGCAGGCCAGCCGGCTTCGGGCCTAGCCCCAGATAGGGGAGTAACTCTCGTATACGTTTACCACTAGACCAATATTAAATACTCGTACATTGCACAATAGAGCGGGGGTGCACCGCTGTTAGCGTGAGGTTTCTTAATTTTTAATTTAGTTTCAAGTTGCTGGGGCGGTTCGCTACTGTCACTATATTTAATATTAGAAAAGATTTAGTTTTTTTTTGTTGTTTGTAAGCTGATATTTAACCCAAAACTACATGACAATTTTAAAAATTCACAATTAGAAAGCTACATGTTCACTGAGTAACATAGGCTATTTATTCTCTACTTGCATGCGGGTGAAGCCGCTGTCTGAAGCTAGTAAATATAATAAAGCAGAAGAGTTTTGTTTTTGTGCTAATTTCAAGGGAAAGCTAGAATAAAATAAATCCATGTAAGACAAGCATGTCGCGGAATCGACCGAATTCCGGCAAAAGTTGTCACACGCCACACAATCCTAGCAGTGAGGTGGTGCTTGTCCAATGCTGCATTGTGTCGACACGGTAAAGATCTGTTCAGAATAAATATTTACCTACATGCAAAGCTTTTTTTTTAATTAAGAAGCCCTCACTTTCAAATTTATTTTTACCAATTAAGGTTTGCTGTAAGAAAACCGATTTGTGGGTTAAGCTCGCCTGTGTACATCAACTGTCCTAAAGAATAAAGAAAGAAAACCGACGAATAATTCGACCACTGGGGTGTCCAGAATCATGTACTGGATCAATGGCATTCATTTGTGCGTCGATGTCTGGCAGCTGACACACTGCTAATAAATTAATAATAATTATTATATCTTTAGTTCTGCTTGTTATCCGTAAAAATAAAAATCTAGCTTTTGGTATTGTTTAACTACCATTCAATTAAAATATGAAACCATACGCACAAAAAGGGTCCTTAGACCAGTTTTTTTTTAATTTATATTAACTAGTGCTTGCGATACATCCATCAGGTCGCATGATGAAAAGCCTATGAAAAGCCTTGAAGACACCTAAATTATAATCGAACGGGAACGGGAGTTCTACATCGAAACAGATTTAACTGCACTGTCGACACAAATGGAAATCCCAGCAACCAACGGTGCTTATCTAAACAGTTTCCGAGTACATCCTGATGGTTGATAACAACAAATGAGCAGTAGTACTCATGTACTGATGCAGTACATGTGAGGATATGCGATCGACGTGTGACATGCTCGTTATGTTTTGTGTGACGCTCATCTGTCTGTGAAGATGTGGAGTTGCTTGTCGGGGAATTATTGGGGTTGGTCTTTGTTCTAATTTAGATGTATTTGGGCTGTAGTGATTAGAAAATTGACTGTAGCCTTAAACAGCGGAAATATTAGTCATCCCGAGCAAATTTGGATTACGGTGGTCAATCTCAATAAAGATTTAGCATGCTATAATTACGGCGATAAGTCCTATGTTTGAGGAGTGGCTGGAGCGGCGACACGACGTCCTCAACTTCCACATAACGCAGGTCCTCACCGGACATGGTATCGGATTCAGGCGGACGAAACACCGGAATCTCTCCATATTGTGACGACATGGTGGAGCATACGGTGAGGTGATTTGCTATTCAATGTGGAAATTCTGTCAGCGCAGCATTCTACAGGGTGTTGGTCGCTTTTCTTCTGCTTGGTTTTATGAATATTCCATCATTTGCTTCGTATAAGTAGTACAGATATAAATATTAAGTAGTTGTTGGTATGTATGTTTTAACAGTTTTTATTACAAATTGCCCTACATTGCATTTAGTCAGACGTGCAGTATGCATTATGAACTTTAGGTTTCCGTTCACATCATTTACAGTAAGTAGGTAGAACGTGCAGCCTTATTATTTCATTTTTATTTATTTATTTTATAAACTAATTAGGTATAACTAAGTTATTAAACAAATTTTTATTTGTTATGTAAGGTGATTTTATCGTATTGCTTTATAACATTCATTAATGGTTTTAGCTAAAACGTTTTTTTAATTAATCTTGTACGGTCTGAAATATTTTTTCATCGATAAATATAAAAGAAGAAACTGATTAGCTAATACATTAACGTACAGCCGAAACTACTGGAACTAGGAGCGTGGAATTTTGTACAAGGTTTCCTTTTACGCAAACGCACTAAGAGAGGATTTTTCAAAATTCACTCCCAATGGTAATGAAACAGAAATCCCAAAGTTTGTATAGAGAAACCTACTTTATCGCAGGCGAAGCTGCTGGCAGAACCGCTTTACTTTACTTTACTAGAGAAAAGACAATTACTTTTAAAAACTTGAACAACCGCAACAAACTAATTACCTACAAAACAATTAACCAAAGTACCGTAAAACTAGGATCAGCCGAGATCACACAGGACGCGTCAATACTTCTACAAACAAAAACGCGTTACGTCCTTTTTAATCCTTCAAAAGTCAACCGCAGTATTCTTGAAACTCATTAAATCTTTCCTATAATCGTGTCCTTTTTAAATCCACTCCTGACTCAAATTTCCACCCTTCCTAATCCACTAGAGCAAATTGGTTTAAGTTTACAAAAACGCGTATAACTTTCGAGAGGTTTGAAAAAATCTTTTGCGGCGTCAGCAGCCGTGAATAGTTGAAATAGCGTGAAATAAGGACTGGTGTTTAAAGTCAAAAGGGTGTATGTCGGTTTCTTTTTGAATGGACATAGGACATTTTGGTTTTGAGTGTGGGAAAAATTGTGATTTTGCGGTGTTGAATATGTTGGTCCGTGTTGTAATGTGTTTTAAATTGTTGATAGGCTCGCGTTTGACCACTATGCTATGTCACCTGTTGGTAAGCGATGATGTGGCCAGTGGTAGAGCACGCTTGCCTATTCAATTTTGACTTTAACCTATCACATACCCACAAAACGAGACACAATAGTAAAACAATAACACCGCGGTCTCATAGGATCGGTCGGTGATTCATGAATTAAGACCCCTGGGGGTCTTAAAGTCAGTAAAGTCAGTTGCAGTTGTAGCTATCGGGAAATACAGTCATACACGTCTTACTGATATTTCTTTTAAGATATTTATTCTAGAAGAACCTAGAAGAAACCTATTCACTCTTGACTAATTTAATTGAGTTATTTATATCTTATATACTGGCCTATTGGTCCAGAGGTAGTGGCACTGCCTACTGATTCCCAGACGGACATGTATAGCGACTTTTTTTATTTGTACTACTACTAGCTGGTGCAATGTTTCTTTTACGTGGTTCCATAACTATTCTTCTAAAATAAAACTAAGCAAGCCTAAGTTACGTCGTATAACATCTGCTATCTATCAGTGAAAGTCCCGTCAAAAAATTTTGGAAGAATTTGCTAACAAACACCATAACACGAGAATTTTTTTTTTTTATTGGATGACATTTCTATTTTCTTACTTTATATTTTTATTATAATTTAACGATTTTTGACAACATAATTTTGAGATATCTACCGTCTGTTCTTTATAATCTGAGACTAAATTGACACAGGTAATGTCAGTTCTTTTGTGTGTACGTAATAATTAGATTACTGACATATTCTACTAATAGAAAGCTCACTTTTGTTGTTACTCTAGGGGTGTGAATACCAGTAGATGCTCAATTGGTTGCAAATTGTTGTTAGTGTTGTAGCCTGTTCAATGGTGCATGGTGCGATCTTTTATTGCATCGAGGGACTGGAACAATTTGCCTGCTGCGATTTTCCCGTCCGATTATACTTTGGGAGTCTTCAAGGGTAGAGTGAATAGGCTCTTAATAAAATAGTGCGCCTCACCATCAACGATTGCATCACTGCTTACCATCAGGTGGGATCGCAGTCACGCACTAGTTTATAACAATTTAAAAAAAGTACCTAACGGGTGAATATTCTTTACTTGGTTATAAATTCGGTTTTTCATGACATGCGTTATATTGTATTTGTTGAAATGTTGCTATTTATAGAAGCTATTGAATTTTTTTATTTATTGTAATCGATGACATTTCTTTTTTTCTTACTTTTTTATTGTAATTTAACGATTTTTGACAACATAATTTTGAGATATCTACGTAATAATTAGACTTTTACTCGTATATTTTATAACTTACATATTCTCCTCATATAAAGCTCATTTAATTTTCTGTTGTTACCCTTGGGGTGTGAATACCAGTAGATGCTCAATTGGTTGCAAATTGTTGTTAGATAGTGTGGCCTGTTCAATGGTGCATGGTGCGAGCTTTTATTGCAAGAAAAAATGTAGATACTTACCGGTGGCTATTCTTTACTTAGCAGTTAATTTGGTTTTTAAATCTTGATTTGCTTTTTACTGTATCTTTTGATATGTATTTATAGTTGCTATTGACATTTTCTATTTCTTCTAATCGATGACGTTTATTTTTGGTCTTACTTTTTTTAGTTTTATTATATTTTAACGATTTTTGACATATCTACCTATTAGTTTAGAATTATAGATTTTTTTAAATACAAAATAGGTACCTAATTTATTAATTCTAAAATAATGAAGAAATTATTTAGGATAAAAATTAAGTACCTATTTTAAATAGGTAATGCTGTAACCGTTTCTGTAACAGATTATGATTTTTATGATATACGTTTGTTATGTTACATGTTGTAAAATCAGTTAATTAAGTTTTTTAATAACTTTTTTTTTGCTTATAAATATATTGTAGCTATTTTAAATAAGTAATAATTCAAGCTTAATCAGATTACCCTTTAAACTGATGTTAAAAATATATTCTAACTAAATATAAAACGATGCACCAAACTCAGTCGCACACCGCATCTCAATACTCTACCAGATGTCCAAAATTTTTTTGCTTCCCCCTCATCCATCCATACAGTAGAGTATCCATTGTGCCCCAGTGTCGACTTCAATTAGCCCTCCATTGTCATATTGTGGGCTTTTCATTAGCCACGGTCACTTCTAAAGTGGCCTTTTTTTGCTCCCTTTTAAAGTTAAGAGATTGATTTTTGTTTGTCTGACGGTAGTTGTGAATTGTAACGCAACTGTGGTGTTGTTGAAGTGGGTGAGAGTTTTTTTTTAATTTTATGGGAGATGAGCGACTTGCAGTCAAAGTACGATAACTAACTACTAACTTCAAGGCTAGAGTGAATAGGCTCTTAATAAACTAGTGCGCCTCACCATCTAAGATTGCATCACTGCTTACCATCAGGTGGGATCGCAATCAAGCACTAGTTTATATAACTTTAAAAAAAACTAGGTACTTGCTGAAAAAAGATCTTGCATATGAGAGCTATGTTTGTACTTAGGAAAGTATTTAGATTTTTTGTTATTATCAGTAGCTGCTACCAGCGGCTTTACTGCCGTAGAAGTAGAAAATGATTCCAAGGGAATATGTTCTCTCTGGGATAAAAAGTATCCAATACTTACCATTGTAAAAAACGTTTGATTTTAATTTCACTGGCCTCAACAAAACTCAGGGATGAATTTTGTTGGTAACCACGACAGTCACCACAGCATGAATTTACTTTAACCTATCAATACCCGCGGAACGAGACACAATAGTAAAACAATAACAGCGCGGTCCTATGAGACCGGTCGGGGATTCATGAATTAAAATAAAGAAAAAAAATCCTTTTATTGTTGAGTACAAAGGTTGCATTGCTTTTTTCTGAGACTCTAAAATATGTGAGTTTTGACTAGACTTCAGTCACATCAACAACATTAGCGTTAGCCTCGCGAACTATCCACGTTAGCCTCGCGAACTATCCAAAGTACTTATTTTAAAACATCACTAACAGAGGTAAGTAGTTAATTAAAGAGACATTAACCAAAATGTCATCATTTTACATACCCACAAAACGAGACACAACAGTAAAACAATAACAGCGCAGCGCGGTCTCATAGGACCGGTCGGGGATTCATGAATTAAATTCAATCAGTGTTATGAGTAGTTACTTCGAAATAATATTCCAGCTTAACTTCATCGATAAAAAAACCCTAGTAAACGCTTTAGAAATCGATTAACTGCAACTAATCGAATGACAACTCACTCGATATAAATTATAACTGACCATGACCATACAAAAACATGCTTAAATAACAGCTTTGTTAGAATTTAACGCAAAATTAGAACTCTATACGAAAACCATTAGTTTGTCGTCCACACAATGGCGACAGATGGTCAGAGAATAAAAAAAAACTATAGAAAAGGTGTCAGAATGTCATAAATTGTCAGTCTCACGTGGCCGCTGACATCTTGTTTCATTGAATTTAAGTCTATTACTTAGTCATTTTCATGAGCTTTGTGTGAAATATTCAGCTGTTCGGTATCATAGTTAGTTAGTTTTTTATTAAATAATCGAGTATTTTTTGGTTCTATTTCATACTATGACTTCTTTCGCTCTGGGGCGGAGTGGGCGGGTGTGTCAGACTTTTATTGATTAAACCTACTCCTATGTTTATTCTTTGGGACTCTCTTCGAAGTCCTCAGGTTTTTCTTACAGAAATGAACCCATGATACCAGTAGGTTTCGACCCTGCTGGACCCTTAAGGTATGATTCCGAACTCGGCAACAAGCAGCAGTGCTGCCGCCACAATGCTGCCACTAAGGTGTTGCGCAGCAGTGCTGCCTGCCGCGCTGATTCCAAGCAAGGCGGCAGTGTCGCTCTGTTCCCTTCTGGATCTGAGAAATTCATCCTTTTCTAGTTGTTGTTAAGGCGGCAGACGCGTCACTACTGGTCTGTCGCGGCGGTAGGGCGACACTGTCGCGCAGCAGTGTTGCCGTTGCATTGCTGCCGCGACATTACTGCCTAGCTCGGAATGTAATCTCATATAAGCCAATAGAAATTGTACGGGGACCAGTAGTGTCGCGGCAGCACTGCTGCGTGCAGCGTGGTTCGGAATCGTACCTTTAGGGTCTTGCTGACATCTCTTTGTTCCGCGCGTGGAACATTACGCGCCGTCGACGATACGGGGTTGGTTCGGCAGGTTAACGGACGACCAAATGGCGAGTTATTAATTGCAAGCCGTCCGCAAGCGCGCGTAAATAATTACATTCGGAGTTTTGAATTTTAGTCAGTAAAAGTCTGGCATGTTTTCCCGCTCCTCTAAATAAATAAACAAATTAAATGAGTAAATCATTGCATGATTTCAATAAAAAAAACCTCTTCAGGTTAAAATCAAAGAAACTTTAAAGAATAAGAACCAAGAAGTAGCTAAAACATTCAAAAACCACTTATTTAAAGTCCATCTTCAAAAAACGGTTCCAAATTTCATCATTTGCGTAAGAATCACCTCAAGACCCGATCGACCACACTTCCTACACTCAAACGGAACAGACGACATAATAAACCCATTTCTTTTCAATACACACACTGCATTCACTGACCGAACATTTTAACATAACAAAACACAGCAAAAATCCAAAATTGATCATAAATCCTATAAAGTAGACAGCAATTTCAATTTAATTTTATTCAAAAGTTAGGATATCTTCATAACTATGGTGGTATTGGAAAAGTAAATGGCAGAAGGTTAAAGATAGTTCATTATCATCCATTCCAAAATCGCATTTCAAAGAGCAAGCAATATCAATGACGTATACCTATGACTTTCTATTAACAAACGAACTCTGTGTTATTGGTTTAGTAGCTTTTGTCTTGGACATTTTGTCCAAAAGCCGCCCAGCGAAGAAAATTTATTCGTTAGGTAAAATTTATCCAAAACGTTAATAATTATCACAAGCGTTTAAAAATACACATGCCACTCATTGGCAGATCTAACTCTGTATATGTATATTACATCATATGCATTACTTACATCTAAGAAAATCGTGCTAACAATGCGTTTGAAACGCAGATTTCATACATAAAAATGGTTATAGTTAAGTAAATACAGCGACATACTCGTCCTTACTAAGTTTTTTACTAAAAAAAATATGTACGAAACTTTAACAGATTTAGAAAATTCTTTCCAATCGCATGCCACTCTACAAATATATCTGAGCACCATGAGACTATACCATTTCTTCATTCAGTAGACCTTCTCAATATTCTGCCCATCTAACATGAGGTAGCCACTGCGCTACCACACAATGGCGACTGCGCCATCAAACCGCGGGAAGTCATCTATTCGAATAATTTAATATATTGTATACCGTAGACTGAGGTCACATATCTTTCGGAAGTCGCTTTAGAACGTAATGGTGGCATAAAGTCGGTTATGTGACGGTCTGGTCAGCTTTGACAGGTGGAATTTTTATTAGGCTTCTAATTTTCTATTTGGTTTGGTTTTGGACTTGACGATAGTGAGACAGTGTCTTCCAGTACATTTTTGAAACAATTAGGTGACTGCGATGCCTGTAAATTTTGCCGGAACCTTATGTTCAATACTTCAAATAACTCAAAAAGGTACAATAATTTAGGTCTTGCAAAAGAACTTGGCTTGTTCAGTGCCACAGTTCTAACATAGTTAAAAATTGGTATGTATATAATGTATTGTGTAGGTTTCTGTCGATTTGTTTGTACCCTTGCTGAAGCGATAGGGTGTTTCAGACTTTTAGGGAATAAAACACACAGTCATGTTCCTTGAGTTGCACTTTGCGTTCCAGGGCCGCGTTACGACTAATCTTCAATCAGCATTTGAGCTGACGATAGAAATAGTATTTTTCTTCACAAGATTTTTACAAAAACATATTCTATTAACAGGAACTATTTGTTTATTTTATAATTCAAAATCGAACAGTACCTATATCCATATTAACCTATCACATACCCACAAAACGAGACACAATAGTAAAACAATAACAGCGCGGTCCAATGAGACCGGTCGGGAATTCATGAATTAATATTATAGATCAATAAATGAGAAAGATACTCGATTTGGATTTCCAATTCCGATTCCGATAACCAACATTCATGCGGACGAAGCCGCTGACAGAAGTTAGTCCTCTATATCCTATCCTACCTACAATATAATAAACCCTCTCTACACGCATCACCACACAAAAATTCTAAAACAGTCACACATCGAAATATAAAGTTACACCATAACTTTACCGGCGTGGCGAGCGTGAAAATATCCCCGTAAACACGCCACCAATCATGCACACGCATGTTTGTGTGTTTTTTACGGACATAACTCATTAACCAACATTACAGCCACGTTGGTAATATAATTCTTTACAAAATAACTTTATATAAATCAGATGACACTAAGCGCCGTGTTTGGAGCGAGAATGAGTTGGTTAAGGTATGTGCGACAGTTGGAGAGCGATGCGAAGCTATGGTAAGCGAAAGACAGTAGCTGTTTCCAATTTAGAGGATAAAATAATACTTTCTGTAGCTATATCTATACTAATATTATAAAGAGGTAAAATTTGTAAGTTTGTAAGTTTGTATGTAGGGGGTAATCTCTGGAACTACTGATCCGATTTGAAAAATTCTTTCAGTGTTAGATAGCCCATTTATCAAGGAATGCTATAGGCTATATACCATCACGCTACAACCCACGGAAGCGGAGCAGTAACGAAAAATGCGGGTGAAACCGCAGGGGACAGCTAGTATTTTCTAAAGAAATATGTACCTACATTGCTGGTTCGACTAGGTAGTTCAAGCTCGGTGATTTAACGCATATAAGCTGTTGGTTAGTATCAACTGGTCACGACGATTTATATATACTCGTATCTGACTAGCTTCCTCGACTTCGTCCGCGTAGAATCCCGATTTTGAAACATTCTTCATTGGTCCTCCGCTCCTATTGGTCTTAGCGTGATTATATATAACCTATAGCCTTCCTGGATAAATGGGCTATCTAACACCGAAAGAATTTTTCAAATCGGACCAGTAATTCCTGAGATTAGCGCGTTCAAACAAACAAACTCTTCAGCTTTATAATATTAGTATAGATTAATGAAACTACCAGTCTATCGATATCATGTTGTTACCGGCTAATGTGAAAATAACCAATGTGTGGGGACTGTTAAATGGGAAGGTGTGATTAGAAAATCAAATTTCACTTACTGCTGGTAGAACAGCATACTTAAACTATTAGGAACTCTTCGCTTCTGAAACAACATAAATCCGTTACTGTTATTTGTAGATTTTTAACAGTCGTTACAGATAGTCAGAAACCAGGAAATGTGACATCAGTCTGCTTTAAGTGAATCGTGTACCCATTGCTGTGCTCTAGAGGTTAGATAAGCAGTACCTCCATGTAAAATACTGGTTACATTCGACTAGACTAGACTTGACAAAAGCCTCGTCATTTAACCTGCGAGTACCGAAACTATCGCTTACGATATCTTTAATATAGCAACCACTACACCACATACCTAACCGCACCACTCAAAAACCCACAAAGATCCCAGATACTGAGCGCACGTACACAGCAAACCCAGGTATCGTATTACGGCTAATTTGAATAAGTTATGGCTTTCTTGTTTTCCCTGATGTCTCTATTATTTAGAGAGGGGACCATCTTGACAATAGGGCCATACAATCGTACGCGCTGTACGACTGTACGACTTTTTTGTCGAGATTAACATGTTTGTCGGGATATAAAATCTAGGGCTGTGTCTTTGTTTTGTGGTGTTCCTTAGGGATTTGGATTGGAATTCTGGATCGCGATTCTCAAGTCAAGCATATTTGAAAAACATGATGTTCCTCTTTCGTTTTAGGAAGTTCTTTTATATTCTCGGCCTTTTTCTACTACAATACGAATTAATTATACAATGAAACATTCCTCATAAATTACTCTATTTATATTAATAAAACTACATGAACATCCGTTTAGTAATTTTTGACGTTACCGCGTTTATATAAAACACTGTGTGTCATACATCGAAGCCTTAACAAATACCTGAACTCCCCTCTCCCGGTGGTGAAGTTTTTTGTCTGCTTTTTCCTATTTTCTTAAATTATACTGTTTCGTTCAAATTCTGCCTGTTTTAAATCTGTATTTGTGGTCGACAATCAATCTGGAATATTTTCTAATATGGATAAAGTGATCAAACAAAAATAAACTAAAACCATATCTGTCTTATTCGATGCTGTTGACGGCGACAAACATCAGTAGCTTGTGGATGGTTCCAAATGGTCGTTTGCTATGGTGAAGAACCGACCAGAAAATCCATGGTTGCGCTCTTGTTACAAAAGATTGGTTGACTTTTTACAATAATTCCACATTACAAGATTAGAATAGAATTATATTTTATTTAGGACTCAAGAAGATCCAAACAGTGTTAGCAACTCAAAAAATAACCTATTATTATAGTGTTAGTACCCTTTGCATAATAAATTTTACAATTTTAATAGATTTGTGAGTATAGTGTAGACCAGTCTATCAAATCCATATCGTCTACCAAGGCAACTGTTATAGAGTCATTTATTTTCATAACAACACAACCCTCAGTACAGCAGATTACCACAGTAACACCGATATGATCAGTTTAAAGTATGTGCTCATACAAAACCTTTGTTGTCGAGTCGCCCACACGCCATGTCACAGCAAAGCGAGTCCCTAGGGACTATTGCTCTTTAACTGAATCAAAATGTCGGGCCAAATTTTATTGATGTAATGTACAACCATTTCCTAGTTACTAGCTTTTATTTTTGGATGGAAACTCATCAATTTGATTTATTGGTTCAATTCTAATATTTGTATGGTTTACAGAAGCCTTACTATGAGATCTTAACCCAATCCATTTGATGACCTAAACTGAACTGTTAAAGAGATGGTGCTCCATATGATGCATAGCTCTATTTCTCTAATAACATTAGATTTTTTTTTCTGTAAACTGTATCATAAATAGTTATAAAATAAAGCAACAATTAGCAGGTTGAGGTGCTGTTCTAACAAATTAAGAATGCTCAAATTCTGTCGACGAAGCGTCAATGTCACGCCGTCGCTGCGTCGTGTCTTTGCAACTTTGTCGACAGGGATTCATAGTTTTGTATGCAAGCTTCACGCAGGCGTACTCCAAGCGTATAATGCTGAATACGCGTCTACGAAACTACGCGTCCGTGGACTGTATGTAGGCTTAACTTGACAGTTGCCCCTTCCACCAGATTTAAAAAGTTTCTGACTTAATTTTGAACAGATTTGATGATTTTTACCTTGATCGTCGAAGAGAAGAGTATATTGATAAATGTTTCTCCTATGTCCTCTAAACATCTGACAAAATAATATAATACCTACACACCATAACCTTACGTGAATCGGACATGGGTTTCGATTGTCAATACTTACAATACTCGTGTAGATCCGACTAGGAATCGAGTTACAATAATGTAACCTCTATTTTGTTTTAAATGTACTAGCGTAGGTGTTGAGTAGGATAGAACAAGTATGTTTTAGGCCGAGTCTCCACTAAAGCTGAGATTTGTGCGGTGTGCTGTGCGAGTAGAGATGTTTATCAGCTCGGGGGACTCCACATAAGCGGAGATGTGTGCAATACTTTTACATCTCTCGTCTCCACTGCGTGTCGTCCGCGCACAGCTCACATCTCCGCTTCCATCTTCTTCTTCCTGGCGTTAATCCCGGCTATTGGCAGGGTCCGCCTTCCGGCTAAGCTTGTTCGACTTTGCCTGCTCTTTCATATGCGACCACGGGACCTAGCCCCAGGGACAGCCGTGTCGACATCCATGTATCTCCGACCAACGTACAGTCAGCATCAAAAGTCGATGAACAGAAACAACATAACAAAACATTTTATTTTGAACAGATGAAACACATTTTATTGCGAACAGGTGTTTTGTTATGTTGATTCTGTTCATCGACTTTTGATGCTGACTGTACTCCATCCATCATACCATCGCAGACGACACTCTTGCAGTTTTTCCACCACGTCACGGACACCAAGACTACCTCGGATGAATGAGTTGCGTATGCGTTCCGATCACGTTACGCCGCTCATCCACCTCTGCATCTTCATCTCCGTGACGCGAAGCTCCTGAGCGTGTCTGCTTAATGCCGGCCAACATTCGCCACCGTACAGGAGGACAGCGTATGATGCATTTACTCTCCGCTTCCATCGCGCCATACAAATATTACACATCTCCGCACAGCAATCTCCACTGAAGCTGAGCGGAACGGAGATGTGTCAATAACACGATTCTTTTAGTTGTTTAAAAAACATCTCCTCTCCGCTCGTCTCGTCTCCGCTTTGGTGGAGTCCCGGCCTTATAATACATTTGTTAAGTATTTTATTAAAGGAAGTTTCCTATGTTTTCGCGATGTTTTTGTTGTAGGTGGAATGTAGATGTCTGTATTATGGATATGTTCTTATTGTTCATAGAAAAAACATGTTTGTTGTATAACCATAATTGTATAAATCGTTGCTTTGAATATATGATCCTAGGATTGTGCCTGAAGGAACGAACGCCCTCATGCTCCAGTCACCGTAGGCGTAGGCTTGCGGACGACGAGCACCGAGTAGCTCGCGGTGTCAAAGTCAAAGTCAAAATCTGTTTATTTCATACAGTGTTACATGGGCACTTATAAAACGTTAGAAGCTAGTGCACGGTTCCAATTGGTCGTTTCCTATGGAGAAGAATCGACAACAAACTCCATGGTTACGCTTTTCAAAAAACTATTGGGTTTACAATGGGTGCGATAACCATCTGGTCCAAACCCAAGTCGTCGACGGCGCTTAGTGTTCCAAGCGTGCCTCAAAGAGATGTTAGCTAAATCTTTCATGGCTATTTTCCACAAATTGCGATATTTAGAGCTAGGTCAATATCTTTATCTACTTATACACTCTCGCCGGAAGTGTATACTGAAAATTATTAGGAACTTTCATGGTTTTCATAAAACACCAAAAGATGAGGAAAATGATTTAGAAGTCAAAATTTCTAAATGTTCTTACAAATTGTGTAATGAACAGCAAGACCAATTACAAGTTGACAACATCACTTCACGAGACAAGAATAACCCAAAAAAAATAACAACAAACTCAAAGACACAACTATTAAAATAAACAAATCAATCATTGTTCTATCGTTGTTCACTAAAATCGTCATAAAACTATAACCACACCACAATGTTACCAGCACAAAAAAGCCAACTTAAACGCCACAAAATAATAAAATAATGATCACCAAACAAAGGACTAATTCATAAAATTTTACATGGCCAATTATGGTGGCCAAACAGTTTTGAATGGTCAAAGGACCTCTTTGACCAGAGAACAAGACAAAAGAGCGATTGTGGCCTGGGCAGGCCATTAAATGGCCATATATCTTGTTTGGGGCCATAAATTGGTTGGGCCATTATTCTCCTGATAATTAGCAGAATCCTGCTGCATTCGGTGTTTTTCGGTTTCGGGTGAAGTGGTGTGCAGGGATGCATTTGGAGTGGATAAATAAATAATTTAAAAATAGTTACTAATTTCTGATCTTACTTCACCTAACTTAGAATCGCACTACTGTAAAGGCGTTGTTAGGCTTCATCTACATATTACCGAATCCAAGTTAATTTCCCTTCAATTACTTCAGTACTTTCTGCACAACATAGTATCCTTTATAAAATAGAAATTTTGATTTATTACAGTAATACTACACTATCGAAAGACTGGAACAATTTGCCTGCTGCGGTCTTCCCGATTATAATTTAGGTATCTTTAAGGCTAGAGCGAATCAGGTTTTAATAAACTAGTGCGCTTCACCATCAACGATTGCATCACTGCTTACCAACAGGTGGGACTGCAGTCAAGGACTAGTTTAAGTAAATTAATAAAAATAAAAATTACCTAGCCTTACTAGTTTTGCAAATCATTTACTCACACTATCTTTAACCTGTCACACTCAAAAAATCGTAATCCTAACTCAATCATCAACAAAAATGACACAATATTCCAATAGTCACTTTACCCTAGTCCATCTCTGTGCCCACAATAGTTTTGCCCAGCAGGGGGCAAGGCCGTAACGCCTGCACGTCAGACGGACACTATTGTACCGTGAGATCGTATCTACTCTCTGTATCTACTATTATGACGGTTAGGGAATTTGTGGCGAGATCCCAGATGAAATTGTTAATACTTTGTTGAAGAGAAGAGGCTATAATACAAAAGAAATAGGTACAGAAGTCAATCTCATGTACAATCTGGTCACATTAAGGGGGAAGCGTCAGGGTAGCCCGCGAAATTCAAGTTTTGTTACGTCTTTTGCAATTTGCAGGCCAGTGGTAGGTTTTATGAAGTTAAAAATATCTTTTGCGACTGTAAAACGTAACTAGTTACATAATTATAACCATAAAAATCATCAATACATCGCTCTTAGTTCATATAAGTCGAATTTCGCGGGCTACCCTGACGCTTTCACCTTAACTTGACTGACGCATCTCTGAAATGCAAGCATCATCATCCCGCTTCCCTCCGCATTCCCTTAGCTCGCCCGGCAAGTGAGAGGCAGTGCATCTTTATTATCAATACGCGCGTCGATAATTTGGCTAGTTCTCTGTTCTTGTTATATTGACAATGTTTCATCGACGCCAAGCATCAAGTTAATGTGAACGACTTGTATGAACTTCACTTTTCATACGTACGCTCGGCGATCGCGCTAGGATCGCGCTAGTCCGAGCACAGCCCAAGCGCATATGGTCTACGACATCGTGTCTATAAGTGGTTTGTTGCTCGAGCACGCTTTGTATTTAGATTGCCTTCTGTATCTATCTCTTTTATAGTCATTATCTTAATGTTTAACCTATTGAATACCCGCGAAACGAGACACAATAGTAAAACAATAACAGCGCGGTCTCATTGGACCGGTCGGGGATTCATGAACTAAGGTAACAACTGCATTATGAGTGCTGGTGGTAAATGTAATGAACAATATCCTTGCTTATTATAAAACAAAGTCACATATCCGCCCCTGTCTATAGGTATATGCGACCGCGATAAACACAAAAACTCTTTATGCTACTTTAGCCGACAGTTTGTCGAGCATACGGGAGATATTATATCCTGCCCAATTCCATTTCAGTTGGACAGTCTTTTTTAAGCTAAATCTACTTTTCTGGTTTTGACGCACAATATTAGTGTTTATACTGCGCTCTATTACATTGCTCGTTGGCAAAGTTTCTGGAGTCAAAGACTGATTCTGTGCGCCATACGTCAAGACGGATTTTTAAATGACTAAAGAAAATATCCCTTCCTGCAAAAAGGGCAAACTGTCGATTACGATGTTTTTCCTAATAAAGCTCTAATTTTGCACTGTATTTAAAAAATATTCAATTATTATTACTACACTACTAAAACTAACAAACTCCAAACACATTCAGATAACTACTTACATCCGTTCCCATCCAGCCAATAAAATCAAAGCTACAATACAAATAAAAATTACAATTCTCGTTTAATTTCCATTACAGTCCCCTTCAATTGTAAAGTAAATTAATACACTCGTGCGCAATTACTTTCTGCACAGCTCTTTATTTATTGGTTCAAATTGAATTAGGAACGGGTGATCTGATCTACCCTCTAGTTGTGGATAATGGTCGTTGTATTTGAAAGTTGGCAGAATTGATTTTGTTTTGTTGTGTGTGTAGGTTTTGTTGGGTAGGTTGGTAGTGCTGATTTGTGCGATTTTGATTGTGCTTTTGTACAGATATATTTAATTTACATTATTACAATGATATTAACTAGATTAGATTACACATGACAATTGTAATTAATTCATGAATCCCCGACCGGTCTCATTGGACCGCGCTGTTATAGTTTTACTATTGTGTCTCGTTTCGCGGATATTGATAGGTTAAAGGAGACGTTCAATAAATATAAGTACCTAGTTGGGAAAAGGCTAGGCAGATGATGATGATGATGATGTTCGATAAATGTATAGAACTTGGGCTAAAACTAATTAAAACATTGAACAGCGATGTATTTATACAGGCTTACGGCCAGTTTTTTCATCAAAGGTAACAGCCAAAGTAACGACATAAAGTAATAATAACGATTAAATTAGTTTCTTCACAATTTCAACCGTTTGGTTTGACTGTTACTGCTCATTGAGGGGCTGTTAAAGCTATAGTCACTGTCATTTTGACAAAATTGTATTGGTTTCACTGCGTTCATTATGGATGCGTTCAAACACATTTTAATTCAAAGTTTTTTTTTAAGAAATAGGGTAAAGGCGGGAATAAATGCCCCGGTGGCATAGATGCCTTGTTATCAAAAAATGACAAACGGAAACGGAACCCTCAGTGCGCGAGTCCGACTCACACTTGCCCCCTTTTTTATTTGTAATATGTACGAATGTAGCAGAACCATGCCATGAATATATAAAAGAAAGGAAGGAGTGCGAGTTCGAGTAGCATTTTGCATTAGCATTATCAGCCTTATAATAATCCAAATGCTGGGACTCAAGTCTGCTCTCTAGGAGAGGAATGATCCACCACGTGGGCCCGGGGTGGACTGGCGGATGAGAGTATGTTCGAGTTAGAGTATGGAATACAGAGCAATTACAGTCAACTTTCGAGGAAATGGACAGAAATACCATGGGGGGTTAAAATTCTAAAACCATAAATGCTTTTAGAATTTTAAAAATAGGTCTAAAAATATTTAAAGGATTAAACTAGCTAGCAATATATATCCCGCCTTCACCCTAAACAACAAATGACATTTGACTTATGGCACTACTGGACAGTGATGTTGCGATGTTGTCATGAGTAAAAAAAGCTCCCCACGTGTTTTTGGGGTAATTACGACGTTTGCGTAGCGGCAACTCTTTTGACTTTTAGTTTAGCTGTTATTTGGATGAAGAAACACATTTGCCATTATGACAGCTATGGTCAAGTAAATGTTAATGGTTTTACTGATAGTTTTAGTTTTTGATGAAAAAACTAGCCGTTAAAGAGCAAAATTCTATTTATTTAAATTTTGAGAATTTAATAAAAATGACAAACAAAAAATGTGCATTTTGTTTTTATGAAACATTATTCAGCTTTTTACAAAAAAAAACGGAGGGCAGAAAATTTTATATTTAAACATGATTGAGTGTGTAATAAATAAGCTTTCTAATGAGGCATATAACATAGGTGTTCAAATTTCTTCGGAATAATAGACCATATTTGACCTCTCCTTTTCTTGTTCTAAAACCATTAATGATTCAATAAAATTCAATTACTGGTATTAAATATAAATGCCGTGGCCATGTCCAAAACATAGCCCGTATGCTCAACCCCAAGTGTTAAAAATACCTGCATTTTTAAGGATCTTATCAACGCCATTGTATCTCTATTTTACGGTCACCTACTGGGCACTATAAACTAAAAAGTAAACCACAGAATTTTTTCTATTAAATATATTTGTAGAAATCTAACTTGCTTTTTACGATACATTCACTTTTAGTCCTTGTGATCATCTACAAGTATAGCTAATTACTTTAATTAAGTCTATTATGCTAAACACGCTAACTTAACATTTCGATAAGTATTACCAACATTGAATAGGTACAAAAAATCTGTGCGAAAGTTCATCTCAATAATTTCACGAGTGCCTTACCGCCATACAAATGACACCAAAGCAATTGACAGCCCTCTTGCTCAATAGATGTGTCAAAAACTTATACATGAGTACATCAATAACCTATCGATACGAATAGAAACTTATACTTCATTGTGTAACAAGAAGATCTTATGTCGACAATAAAAACGAATTGATTTGCAACAAATTGTCACTCGCCATTCTGAGAAAGGCGCCATGACACAATTATTTCCAAATTCGAAATCTATGTCCATAAAAGTGTTGTTACATTACAAAAATCGTTTTGCAAATAAATTAAACTTTATTGCAAGGAGGTTAGGGCGTTTGACAGCTGTCATGTAGCTGTAGAGTTAATGTTGTCTATGGATAAAGACGTCAAGTCAGGGTTTAACAATGCGCAGTGATTGCCGTCAACCATTGAACATTATTCACGGTCATTATATTCTATTTAGTTCGATATAACCGTTTAATAGTTTACGAAGAGTTCCCCTTAGCATGCTTATTAACAATACAATAAAAATAAATAGCCATAGAGCCACTTTACACCTTCTCAGAAAACGGCAGTTGTTTGGAAAAAAAAATCAAACGTCCCTTTATGAGTTTTTGTTAGTTTATTGATAGCTTACCCACATTCTTTCTCGCTTTTCACTGTTGCCAAGCGATTTTCAACCTTATTTTTATTAACACAAACTTAAAGAGAACTTTTTCAAGTGCAAAATAAAACTTTGCCAATGCAATAATGAGGCTTATGAAGTGGAAAACGTTACTATCATTCTGTCAATCCCTTTTCACAGTTGCGTTAATATTAAATTAATATTTTTGTGACAAAAAAACTATGCCATATGACAAAGATTGTTTGACAAATAATTTTCACGTGAAATCGTAAAATTGAGAAGCGTGAAATTCAAGAGGTATAATATTGTTCTTGGAATGGCAAACGTGTTGGAGACTGCAATATGGGATAGCTGATTGATTGATACTTTATGTTATAGATCCTTGTTTGTCGAATATTAGATAACTATTACTTTGATTGTGACTTCGTTCGCGACAAGGTTTTCTTAAAAACTATAATCAGGGTTGGGCAGTATTTGAATTAGTTGTATTTGATATTTGTTGCCCAGCCCTGACTAGAATACCTCTTAAATTGGTTTTTGAAAACGAATTATGACAGTTTTTATTGGATATTCATTTAGATTATAATTTTTGACAAGTTTCAATTTCATTCACCCAAAGACTCAGATTCTCTCCCTTTCGTTCCGGACTATGATCTGAACTAGGGCCCAGCAGGAGAGGTCAGCAACGCGCATCATCTCCACGATGCCACGACGTTGCTCCGCCTAAGCATGGGACACATCTCCACCGTATCTTGAAAGTCATGACCGGGCGTTTTTTCCACCTGAATCCGGAATAGGAACCTGCCGGATTCAGTGCCGTAACTAGCCTTTTATGCACCCGGTGCGAGCTTTCAAAACTGCGCCCCTGAAAAATGCTCTAACCAGGCTTAGTCTGGTCATTTCTGCGCCCCTCCAGGGTCTGCGCCCTGTGCCTGGGCACTGCTCGCACCGCCCTAGTTATGGCACTGCCCAGATTTGCTATGTCTGATGCCGGGGCATTTCTACAGGCCTTAAAAAAGGGGACTGACCGCCACGATTGTAGAGTGCCCTTTTATCTCAATGGTGTTTCAAATGTTTGTCGATAGTGATAGCTAAACTATCAGTGCCATAAAAGCTCAATGAATACCTCAATGAAATCAGGACTTCTACTTTTTTGGCTACCACTGTTTGTGTAATTAGCCAGTGTCACGTTTAGAAAGTATTTTGTTGATATAGTATACCTATAGTCACTTTGTTTTTCATTAAAACTTATAGCTGCAACACATTCTAATGTTTTAGTAGTATTTAGCAAGCAAATGTATCATGTCAGCCTGCTTGGCAGGCTTTGCTAAGGTAGTCAAATCAGCTCTATTTTACCGAGATCGCTCCTGTTTCAAAGATTTCTCGTGAAGTAATTGTGTATTTTAGTTCTTTACCTTGCCGAGTTTGAACTAAAAATTAATAGATGTCGTTATTTTCTTTTAAAACATCACTAGAAATGCCAGCATTATACAGTAGTATAGACTCCTAAGTTACAAAAGTAACTGGCACACAAAGAAGATTGGCAAAACCCCATGTACTTTCAGTATCACATACAGGCTTAACGTTTCATAGAATGAATATATGGATTAGAATGCTACAATAGAGTATAATAAAATATGTAATGGTAAGACATACATTAGAGTTGGGGATATAAAATGATTTATAGACATAACCTCAAAATGGACCACCAAAAATTATACAAGGTACCTACCTAATTATGTAACTTAGAGCTTGACCAGAAGGGGCGAATTCATCGCGATTGCGCGTGCGTATCACGCGCGACCGTTGCGCCCAGAAAGAGCGTATCAACGCTGGAGCATTCAACAATTCCGTATCAAATGTAGGTGCTCAATTTCCCTGGATATGTGCACTCGCTCTGGAGTTCGCGCGTTTAACTGGACGCAACAAGGTGTCCCTAGTATCTCGACTCGCGTGTAGGTAATACGCGCGAGTTGAGGGTCTGGCGTTGTGCACGCGATTTACGCGCGTATTTTGAATTCGCGCGATACTTGTGGACGCGACGTATTTGACTGTGCTAGTATCTTACTAGTATATTACTAGCGCGTAAATGAATTCGCGCGAAACGTTTCTAAACGAATTCGCTTCTTCTGGACAAGGTTTTAAGGCAGACCCTTAAGCGTCGTCCTATTTAGCTAACTATCATACGATTGAACGATATGATTTCGTCGCACGATGATATAAGTTTTATCGACGAAACCCTGTGCTCGCGCGATGATTTACAAGCTTCTATTAGGACACTCTAAAGAATGTGTGTTTAATCAAATCGTTCCATCGTACGATGGTTAGGGTTAGCTCACACCGAGACGGGACGCTGCGCGCACATTTTAATAGAGTGACTCAAAATATAACTTTATTTACTACGCTAAAAGATACACATTTCATTGTGAGAATTTAGAATACGTTGCTTCATGCGCTGCCCCTCGTGATGCCACGCGGCGTCGCGCTGCACCTCTTGATGCCGCGCGGCGTCTCGTAACAGGTAAAAAACAAAACCATAGTATTTACTCGTATAACATTTTTTTATTATAATTGTAACAATACATTGTCAAGAAATACCGCAGGGAGATTGTTCCTTCGTGTCGATCGTAAGCTAAATACCAGACTACACTCATGACATGTGAACAACAGCCCACGGTTCTGAGTCATACTTTACAATTACAACAGTAGCCGATAATGGCTTCGGTTTTCTCCTTTAAACTGGTCAAATCAAGACACGTCGGCGAAGGCGTGATAAGCGCACATAACAGTTTATACACCGAAGATCAACTGCTGACATTGTTAAAGCATGAAAAACATTCACAGAATAAATAAGAGTCCTATTTCAGTCCTGCGCAGGTTTATACACTAAACGCAAATTGTAATGTACTAAAGTAACGCGGCGGCACAAAATAAGAGTTCACACTTCATTTATAGATGCAGACAACATTACAAATAACACGAACGACGAATTATGTTTAGGCAGGGTCTGACTTCACAAAAAGGACGAGGTACTATTGCATTATTGCGTTTTGTTTCCGTAACGGGACTGTACCCTTAAATCATGGTTTTTTAATTACTCCGGACTGCTAATATTGTAGTTAAGCTTGGAAAATAACTAACGATATATGACCCATAAGTTGCATATAACTAGATTTGTGTATGTTTGGATTTTGATGTGATACCCAGCTCGCCAATCTTCTTTTACATCACAATATCTATCAATCAGGAATAAAGCGATCAATTAAAAGAACAACTGACATTCATTAAAAAAATCCCGCCAAAAACTAACGGTCTCTCTCAACTCTGTGCATAAAATCTGAATGTATCAAAGACAAAATTACGGAAACCTACCCACACAAGGCCAGCCATTAAAAATCAGCCCTGCATCCATTGCCAGACAGTTCCTTGTGTCTGCAAATACATTAAAACATACATGACCTGCTTATAATTGAGTAATTTAAACGGTGACAATAGTGTCTTATCGAACAATCTTTATTAGGTTACTCGTATGAATCCTAATACACCACACACTTGAACATTCAAAAAGGCACCTTATGTTACTATCGTGATAGTTGGTTTTTGAGTAGATGGTGTTGGGTCAGCGATTGCGTAGATCTTTCAGTGATACATATTGAATAGGAAGGTTTTGTTCACATTTGCGATTGTTCGTGCGACTAGTTTGTCGCATTATGTTTTTTTGGACGATAAAAATTATGTGAACTGGTGTGGGAATAAGAAATTAGTGGACACGAAAGATCTATATGTTTAACGTAATTTGTAAAATGATAGTTTTGTGACATTATCAAATATATTATATTACTTAATTGAATTAATGTTAAACAGGCATGATGGATGGAGATGGAGACGGAGGCCAAAGAAAAGATGGATAGATTGGGTGAGGAGCGATATGAACGAAAAGGGAGTTGGTGATAGTCTGGCGGACGACAGGACAGAATGGAAGAAGAAAACGTGTTGCGCCGACCCCAAGTAATATGGGACAAGGGCAGGAAGAAGAAGAAGAATTAATGTTAAACAGACATTCGTAACAGTTGACTTGCGTTTAAATTGGGAAGAGTCTTTCAAAAACTATATAATTATAAAAATCGTTTCTTCTTCCCCCAGAAAATTCTAATCAAAACTTTTGACGAACAGGTGTCTGTGTAGGTATTCTTAAAGATGAGGATGTTAGTAATATGATTTTATTTTATTATGTATTGTGTTCAGTTGAATCTATTTAGAGCTTGTAAATCAGGTTTCAATACAATACGAGTATATCAAAACATGCTTCAGGATAAAGACGAATACTATTTATATGCAAAATGATTAAAGTTCGGGTTTTCTATTATTCCAAAGAGAAGGGGAAACGAACTAGGTGTCTTCTCTAAATAATAATAATAATTATTAATAATAAATAATATAATGTTTTTTTTCTAATAAGCCTTAAGTATTAGGTAGTTGCTTGTTGTATTGAAAGTCGCAAATGCAACCGCACCCTTATGTCCTTGTGTGGCATAACGTGCCCAGACATGGACAAAGGTCGCAATTGATAGTAAAATACTATTATTTTACGATTTCACACTAATAGGGCTAAAGCCAGCTTATGAATGAAATGAGTCTTCAGATTAGCTTGAATCAATTTTATAGCTTGAATTTATTTAGCTTGAAGGCTACCTACTTGACCTAATTCTGATTAGTTATAGTCCGTCTAATGAATAAATATAAAAAATATAAAAAAAATAATAAAAAAAAATTAAAAAATTAAAAATAATATAAAAAAATAAATAATCTTTTTCTCAGGTCGCACCTGAGAAAAAGAGGTTAAATCCAAAAATGTTGAATGTGGTATTACTAACATAGTAGAAGAATCATATGAATTGATACTTATCAAATATTTTTATTTACTACAATTGCGGCGGAATAATGTTGCCAATTAAATTAAAATAAAACTCCAGGTCGCACTTTCATCAGACGCACTCTATTTGTAAATTCTCTAGGAGAGGGACGTTTGTCCTGACGTGTTTGTCCCTCTCCTAGAGAGGAGGCCTGAATCCCAACACTAAGACCAAAACAAGGCCGATATAATGTAAAATGTATTTTTTTTATTATCCTTCCTTCCTTTTATTTTCACAATACTTAACATAAATAATATAACATTAAGAAAGGGTTTTAGGCAGGATTTTTTCAAGTGAAGTTCAGTAGCTGTCTAAATTATTCGGAAATAATCAATTTACAAATAATTTAATCCTAGTGGGAAATATGTTGTAGAATTATTGGTGTAGTATTGTAGGTATTACAAGTGCAGCTGGACAAAATGTGAAATCATTGAAAGAAGTGCGATTTCTAGACAATTAAGAGCTGTGAATTACTGTAGTATTGTCTGTCACAGCAAAGCTTGCCGAGAAGGCTGACTCGAACTCGACTGAATAATAAAAAAACGTTACGTTAAAACACAATTTCAGGCGGGAATTTTGACAGTTGACATTTATTTTTCTTAATCACCTCAATACCTACCATAACCAATAATTCGAACGAAACATTTTTATAAATCAGTCGACAAACAAAAAAAAAGAAAACATTTTTACTACCAAGGGCTACAAAAAAGGTTTTGTAAAGTGATCCCGCGTCATAAGTAAACCATGGACAAAAACTGTTATTTCAAAGAATTAAAATGGGCGTTCTAACGCTGTCGGGAGCGATGCCAGCAAATTGCCATTATAATTGGCCGTTTAAACATGTTTGGATTCGATTTTCGAAACACGTTTGTTCGCAAAAAGTTTGAAAAAGGAACGCATCTGTCATTCTGTTGAGTGATCGATTTGGAATGAGGGATGGTTTGCGATAATCATAGGTTTTGTTGTTTTTGCGAATTTCGATTTGGTAAGGGATAGTGATGAGAAAGGTAGTCGATACTAGGAAGGGAGGTTGAGTATGGAATTGTTTATAATAAACGGTTTTTAAGGAATCAACTAATAATTAGATACGTACCTACTTCAATATGTGCTAATCTCACTCAATATTATATTCTATCAATTTATATCTTAGGGTGATTGGTAATTAATGACCGATGCTTAAACACATGATTGTACTCATGATAATAAACAAATTTACAATAGGACCAAACATGAAATTATGAAAAAAATCTGCAGTTTGCCTTTGTCAAAATGTTATTTGTTCTACCTTTTTGAGAGAAACAAATCAATATTATTATTACTATTATGAGTAGGTACAATCACGTGTTTAAGAATCGGTCTCTTATTATGGAATATCTAATGACAAACGTCTCTGGAGAATGAAACACAAAACATTTATGAAATACGAAATTGGCCACCATAGGAAAAAGCCAAAGATGGTAGCGAATTGAAGAATACTTTAAGAGGGCTGTCGCAATTTTTGATGAATTTCAGCGTTTTATCCGATTTTTGACGTGTGACGATGCTTTAGATATAGCCATAAAAAAAAAAAACAAAAATATGGATAAGAAAGTTTGATAACTTATCTTGGGAGTGCTTTAAATAAATATTTTTATTTGTTTACCTACATCAGTAAAATCCTTGTCTCCGCAAAGGATGTTTTATAAAATGTTGCTTTAGGGTATCTTTTGACGCCTTGGTACACCGAAGATATTAAAGTTTAATCATTTATAAAAATGTCTATGATACAACTGTATCTTCTACATTGGAGTGCTGAAACCACTTTATTACTTTTCATACAGTAATACACCAAAAATAATTCTGTAAAACCAAGATCTACTGACAGTTTTCCGTACGAAACTACAATTTTTATCTACGAAATTATAATCCAAACTCAAATAAAAAAAAATGACCAACTAAGGTGGTATTTCTATAAATCTTGAAAAAAATAAATTGGGCTATTTAAAAGTTAAATAATATTTTTAAATAATTTTTGTATGCAATGCAAAAATCGAGCGCGACTGCTGCCGCCCGTCGTTTAATTTACCTATCGTCTGTTTTTTATATCCTGAGACTATATTGACATAGGAACTGTCAAAATTACTATAAGATGATGCCAGTTCTTTTGTGTTGTAATGGCATTTCTTTCAAAACGCTCAAATTTAAGAAAAAATGTAACAGCGCCCTTAAACGTCGAAACAATCCACACATAGGTACGGCACCTTATTACCTACATCAAACAGGAGACGGAAGTACAATTTGACTGCTCTAAACCAATACTTATCAAAACAATTAGTAAACAATCAACGAACAAAAATTCAATCACCAATATCGTCCATTGTGTAGACCCATTAAACCATTACGTACATTTCTCTCCAGCCATTCATGACCACGTTCGATATTCAAAAACGTCATCACGTCATAGATTATAAACGTCAAGCGCCATAGTGCATCACAATGCATGTACACCCACCCTAGTCGAAGAAAGCTTGCACGTTTGACGTAGCCATTAAATTATTACTATGAAACCCGACGAGAATTCTGATTTCCATGACACGAGTATATTGTCCTACGTGTAAACGACTGTGTAGTTAAAAATTGTGGCTCCTGTGACACTAAATTGTCTAATTTACCTCGAAATTGGTGTTACAGTGAGTTATGGTCATGTTGAAGAATGTTTGATTAGGAGGTTCGGCTGTAAATTTCTGGGATACGATAAAGTGTTGGTGAGGGTATGGATGCAAGTAAATGAGGATAAGTTTGTGTAGGGGATAGATTTATTACTCTTGTACGTGACTGTATGTGATAGGTCTGACTATGAAAGTTCTAGGGCGTAGGTGTCTATGGTTTAGGGTGCTGAAGTGGCTGAAGAGCCGTATGAAGTTGAATCATTGTATTCAAACTAATCACAGTTCCAGATGTTCATCACATACATATGATCACCTAACAGACAGGGTCGATTGAGGCTACCATCAAGCAAAAGTATATCGATTTTGTTTTACTTTTAGAACTTAAATGAATAACACGGTATTCCTCTGAATGCAGAGTGTGAGGGAGGCCAAAGAAAGAATTGTGAGAGAAGTTATATAAAAAAAAGAGCTAGCTAGTGATAGTGTGACGGGGGACAGGACAGAATGAAAGAACCTGAAATAAAACGGGACGAGAGAATGAAGAAGAAGAAGAATACGGTATTCCTCTCTGAACTAAACTAAATTCATTATCCAAGCAGTGTTTTTGGGCACATACATATAATAATGTCCACAAATATGGTTCAAGATTGATATTTTATACACATTATGTCAATCTGCCAGGTCTTTTCCTAACTATATTGACATGGATTTTCAGCCAATCCAAATTGCAACAGAATACCAGTTTTTTTTCTCAACTCACTAACTACGTATATACGCGATAGCCCTTGTTAAGACTTGTGTCAGACTTCCTAGCTTCTGATATTCCTGGTATTAATTTGTTAAAAACGTAGGTACGCAAAATACGCGTTGCGAACGTTGAGTGTTATTTTTGTTTTTATTATGTAACAAATGAATCGAAAATCTGTAACCGAACAAGGCAAAGTCTGTATTAGAGTTGTAGCATAGTGCTCCCGTACGTCATACAAGGAAGCCTTATGCAATTTTCATATTCCTAGGCTCAATAGTTTTAGCTGTGCGTTGATATGTCAGTCAGTCAGTTTCTGCTTTTATAGATATAGATGTTAGTAGAAGGGTGTGTATAATAGATAAACCGTTACAAAACACAACCCATCCTTTAGCAACTGTTACACATTTCCACTAAACCTTGCTACACTTGGCAACGCCTGTACTCTAGGCGTGTGATCTGTGCGCTAACTATGTCATTACAAAGGAATCAGGTCTCTTGTACGCAGAACAGTCGTCAAAGGACCGCCGGTGATGGTGATGGTGACGTAATGATGGAGAATAGATCCGAAGCCTGATTCACGTAAAATCGTTGAAGTTTCATAATCGTTCGATAAAAGTTCGTCCCGAAATCGGTATTCACATGTTCCTTGAGCGGAATTCGATTGAACGACCGTTCGATTGGCTTGAAACTAAATGGTTGATAAATCGTTACTTATTGCCAGTTATATTCTTACATATTCTACCAGGATAATAATTGACATAAATGAATACGCATCCATGACATTTCGATTGATGGACGTGAATACGATAATGGTCTAAACGGCTAAGTCGCTACGATATAGTTGCGGTTTTGATTACTTGAATGTGACTACTGATGGCGCAATGGTGACGTCATGAGTTACTTTATTAGTAAATGACATCCTTTGATATCCGGATGAGGTGTAGGTGGAATATTTTAGTTTTTTATTTGAGACTAGCTTCTGCAATTGATTTCGCACGCATAATAGTAGACTTTGAACCCCGCTCATCCCTTTAGGGTTTTTTTTAAGATGGCAATTTGGCAAAGCATGGATATTACTTCTCACGCTCAGACTAAAACCCACTCCTGTTCCTCCTTTGCCTTATTCTACGGACCCGGAGGTCTCTTTCCTTCAACCCAGGGATTCCTTTAGGGGGAAAATTTTGGAAATTACTCTATTAGTGCTCGCCTACGTCTTAACCTATCAATACCCGCGAAACGAGACACAATAGTAAGACAATAACAGCGCGGTCCAATGAGACCGGTCGGGGATTCATGAATTAACAAGAACCTTGTGCAAAATTTCACAGTCCTATTCCTAATTGTTTCGGCTGTGCGTTGATATGTGAGTCTGTCATTTTCTCCTTAGATTATAGCTGTTATTTACAGCTTGGTTTAACTGCATACATAACCTTCTCCAATTTAACGAAAAAGTCAATAAATTCTTAGGTTCTTTGGCGAAAGTTTCTCGAGACTGAAATTCCATAACTCTGTTAATTATTGGCAAATTGTTTCCTACAGGTACTACAGGCAAGTATCAGGCTTTTACTTATCTGGAACGCAAAAATCACAGGTAAGTTCTAAGCCAATAAATGTACACACCCTTTCGCTTTACCTAAAGCGGGTGATAAAAATGACTTACCATTTTACAATTTTCCACCTCAAAAACAAAACCACACAACATTTAAAAATACTGGAATTCAGGTAAATCCGGCTTGACTGGAAGCCGACCCCATTATAGTTGGGAAAAAGCTAGGTTACGAAGGAATTGACAGACATAGAAGACCACCTATATGTCTAGATCCTGAGGGTCTGGCTCCTCAGAATGTAGACACAGTGGAAGTAATGTGTAATGTTCAGTTTAGAGTTATAATGGTATAATCACCCGCCTCGCATATTGATCATCACTTACTACGATCATATTCGCACAGACAAGCACTGATCGCTAGATGTGGAACAAAGAAATCTCGGGGTAGTGTTTTTTAATTACGTGCAGTTGACATTTTATTTTTTTACTTGCTTTTGCCAATGCCTCTATGTTGTTCAGTAATGAAATAGAATACTAAATGTACTCTATGATAAGAGTGCCATAGTTTTACTAATTTAGAGCACAAAGGTGAACTGACGGAACACAGGCGGGTTTTGAGTCACTAAAAGTCTTATACACACAAACTTTTGCTTTACCTAGAGCGAGATTACAAACTCTCTCGTTGCACTCAGAGCGGGAAAAGTTAGTTTAATAATGTTCCGACTAAGAAACAAAACTACAGACATTGATATAGGTATGTAGTTACGAACAACATTGAAAAATGAAGTTACGAAGGAATTGACAGACATAGTAGACCACCTATATGTCTAGATCCTGAGGGGTCTGGCTCCTCAGAATGTAGACACAGTGGAAGTAATGTGTAATGTTTAGTTTAGAGTTATAATGGTATAATCACCCGCCTCGCATATTGATCATCACTGACGACGATCATATTCGCTAAAATAACGTGTGCATGTAGAGATTGTGGAACAGAGGAGTCGTGGGGCTGTGTTTTTTAATTACGTGTAGTTGCAACTTTATTTTTTTTACTTGCTTCTGCTAGCGATCTGTAGGATACCATACATGTGAAAGTATTTTTAAAATGAATCTTGTAGTTTTTGAGTTTATTCATTACAAGTAAAATACAGACTGACATTTCTTCTTTATAATAATCTATGCTAATATTATAAAGAGGTAAGATTTGTACCTATTTTTGTATGTTTGTAATGAATAGGCTCAAAAAGTACTGGGCCGATTTAAAAAATTCTTTCACCAATAGAATGCTACATTCTTCCAATTTGACATAAGCTACATTTCATTTTGAAAAAAATTAGGGATCCTTGGTAAAAATTGAACAATGTAATCAAAGGTGTAGAAAAATGAGTCTCAAGTCACTAAAAAAAGTGTTTTATATCCAAATTTCCAAAAATAAATAATTGTCTACCCCGTGCGAAGCCGGGACGAGCTGCTAGTTATTAATATAGAATAGGGTCTATGATGGGATCTGGGCTGTTATAATCCAGTCGATCTTGGCAAGCAGTACCTAGCGGGTATTTTTTCAGACCAAGAAGAGAGGGGCAGTTAGATAGGCAAGTTATTCAAATTTTTGAACTCGCTTAAGTATCTCTTTATTCCATATTTGAGTATCCGATTTTTATTATAATTATATTATTAAGAGTCTTTTATTTATAAAACGTCCTCAGGTAAAATCTACTTAGGCATTAGGTATTTTAAACGCTTTGTATCCATTAGATTTGGACTTTTCCAATAAGAACTTGGAACTCAGTTTGCTTTACACCTGATAATTTTCTAATTGAAGATAATTATTCCAATACATACAGTTTATACAGACTCAGAAAACCTTATCAAATTACTGTTAGTTACTCCAATTTGATTGATTTTATGTTGGTTCAACAAACTAACTAGCGGAAAACTAACAAGGAAGTATTTTTCTCAAAACCCTGACATCAGTAGACATACCTCCAAAGTCTACTCCACAAAACTAAAAACAATAAAACCTCAAATCAACTCTATGACTTTAAAAAAATATGATATTCAACCCGTATACACTCAATAAACAACATTGCATTCAATTCAAAACTACAGGAACACACGGTGTGGTCAACAGCATATAACTATGCGTGACGAAGCAACAAGACGCATTTAAACATAACTAATTCGTGTTATGCGCTTAGAATTAATTTCGTGGAGAATGCAAGTGATGCAGCAACTAAACGCACGGTTGGCGGGAGTTTTGACAGCTGACAGTTTTATTTTTTTTATTTTGTTGTTCTTTTTTTGAATGTGTGTTCGTTTATTGGGTCCGTTGCACAATGTAAGGAAACAATGTTCTATTTTAAATAAGGTGTCAATCAAAACAAAGAATCTATGGTTTCACTAAACGCAACTCATAACTTGAGTTATACACATACAGTCAGATATTTGATTCCTCTATAATGGCTTATTAAATTAAAAAGCGTCCTTGAAATTATGAATGTATTTTACTCGATTTTTTAGTTAGAAAACCAAATAGAATCATATCAATTTTTCGAATTAGAAGCCTTACCACGAGCTCTTAACGCGATCTATTTGACGAGGTAAACTGAACTGGGATGGAGTTGTACACTTTACATAGCTCCACCCTCTCATTCACTGTCCTCGCATATTAGTCCGGTCAATTTAGACATCCAAGGTTACAATAATTCGCACTTGGCTGAAAATTGGTAGGATTGTTCAATACACTATTATAAAGGAAATGTGAAAAGTCCTCATCGATCCGGCAGAGCTACGTATGGTATTCCGAAATACCGCTCACCGAAAGGACGGTTTTCCGATAACACTCTACTCCGACGGTTGGTAGCCCGAATGAATCCTTCGCCGATGAACGGTTCACCGAAAACACTCTTCAACGACGATTGGTTAAACGAACGAATCTTTCGCCGATACCATTCAGTTTACTCTAGCTAGTATATTTTATAATAATGTGCAATGCGGCTAAACAATACTCGAGTCCCATGTTTAATTTTATCAGCATAGATGAATAAATAAATACCGGGAGCTTCCGTATTAAAGGTAAGTCCAGTGAGCGGTATTTCGGAATACCATACGTAGCTCAAATGTGAGCTACGTATGGTACTTACCTGGGACTTACCTTTAATACGGAAGCTCCCGGTATTTATTTATTCATCTATGCTGATAAAATTAAACATGGGACTCGAGTATTATTTAGCCGAATTGCACATTATTATAAAATATAATAGCTAGCGTAAACTGAATGCTATCGGCGAAAGATTCATTCGTTTAACCAATCATCGTTGAAGAGTGTTTTCGGTGAACCGTTCATCGGCGAAGGATTCATTCGGACTACCAACCGTCGGAGTAGAGTGTTATCGGAAAACCGTCCTTTCGGTGAGCGGTATTTCGGAATACCATACGTAGCTCGATCCGGGAGCTACGTATAATTGTACGAGCTAATTTTATGATAAAACTTACCATTTTGCTTAATAACGCGAAAAAACCATTTTTGTGACCTTTGACCGCGTGTATATTTTTTTGCACGTGCCGGATCGATGAGGACTTTTCACATTTCCTTTATAATAGTGTATTGAACAAACCTACCAATTTTCAGCCAAGTGCGAATTATTGTAACCTCACCCCAATTAATTAGTCTATTTGGACCGGACTATATGTGTTTGTTAATCTATATTAATATTATAAAGCGTTCAAACAAGCAAACTCTTCAAGTTTGTTTGAACACGCTAATCTCAGGAACTACTGGTCCGATTTGAAAAATTCTTTCAGTGTGTGTCTCTATATTTATATCCCATATTACAATAAAACCTCCTTTTAGAAAGCATAGCGCCAGTCCCATAATTCTCAATAACCGTTGAAAAACTTCCTTAGAATTATGCTTGTTTTAACCTCGATTGTTTTACTTTGAAAATCAAATAGAATCATATTGATTTTTTGAATCAGAAACCTTACCACAAGAGGAGCTCGTGGCTAGATAATAACAGCCGCATGGGTCGATCTTCAAGGTTTAACAGTCGTTACGGATAGTCAGAAGCCAGTAAATTTGACTCCAGTCTTGCCATGAAGTACCGTGTTACCCCAGTTAATGGGTTGTGAAGGTCTGGTAGGCAGCCGCTCCTCGTAAAATACTGGTATTCAGCTAAATCCGGCTTGACTGGAAGCCGACCCCAATATAGTTGGGAAGGCTAGGCAGATGATGAGGTAATAATAATTTAAAAAAGGGTTTTTGTAATGTGGGACTTTCTTTTTTTCTATGGACAGCCGATCAATAGGTTGAGTGTGAGGTATTAAAAAAAAATCTGCGTAAATAGTTTGATTCCTTAATCGATTGATTGATGATATTTCCGAATCGCAAAATTGTATTTTGTTTGTCACATACCTACTACTATAAGTTTACAATTTTCCGACTTTTTTCCATAACTGTGCTTGGAAACCTCGCTTCATTTCAAATTTCAAGATGCTAGGTCAACGGAAAGTACCCTATAAGTTTTGATTTCCTAGCGTCTTATCTTTAGATTGCGTTGACTTAGGAGTTTAATTTTTTACACTTTTGTTTGGTTTTTGATGTCAATTTTAGTTTCATACTCTATGCGTTCCTAAGAAAAACGCGTTTTCTTTCAATTATCCTTTTTACCTGTGGTGACTCTTCCCAAGAATGTTGCACCCCAGTCTCTGCCTTACTCCAAGAGATAAATCAGGTATTATTTTATACCGAACACCAAAAATAAAACTGCTACCGTCAGAATACCAGTGCCGTATTGTTTTATCGCCAAGAATGTTAGAAAATGACGAACTTTTTAACTTCAATGATAATGATCAAATGTAAAATGCCGTACTGCACTTTGCTTGATAATATTGCCGTTCCATACTTGGACAGTACCATCACGCCTGTACTTCCTTTGGTTTATCGGTCCTTCTCAAACGATACGCCTCTATTGCAGTTGACTTTTTTTGAACTATCGTAGCCCCAGTCTCTACCTAAACCCACCTGATTCCACCTGATAATAATTTGGGTGTCTTCAAGGCTAGACTGAATAAGCTCTTAATAAACTAGTACGCCTCACCATCAACGATTGCATCACTGCTTACCATCAGGTGGGATCGCAGTCAAGCACTAGTTTGTTAGATATATGAAAAAAGCCTACGAGATACATCCGGCATTATTTTATGTAAGAAACCAATAATAAAACTCAGATCACCAACAAAACAGTACCACATTGTTCTATCGCCAAGAATGTTAGAAAATGACGAACAGTTTACTCCTATACAGTGTACGTGATCTCTGATCAAATGGTCAATACTAATACAATATCGATCCTTTTCAAAGGATGCGCCAGTACTGCACTTTGCCTGACAATGTTACCACCATACTTGGACAGTTCCATCACGCCTGTACTTCCTTCGGTGTGGACAGAGATCATATAATGATGGCCACATTAGCTACGCGACCTAAATTGATTATTGGGTATTATGGGACTGGCGCTATGCTTTCTAAAAGGAGGTTTTATTGTAATATGGGATATAAATAGATGGACCTACTTGTGAGATAATGCTTTCCTGTTTGGTTTTGCATGCATACCTGCGGCCTTACTATGACGTGTTAATATGTCAAGCGTGCGAGAGAGAAAGAAGGATGGAGCTATGTCAACATCTCCCTAGCCTTATTCCCAACTATATTGGGTCGGCTTCCAGTCAAGCCGGATTTAGCTGAATACCAGTAATTTACGAGGAGCGGCTGCCTACCTGATCTCCACAACCCATTAACTAGGGTAACACGGTACTTCATGGCAAGACTGGAGTCAGATTTACTGACTTCTGATCGAATCGATTAAGGAATCAAATTATTTACGCAGATACTGTAGGGGCCCAACAGGGTCGAAGCCTTCTGGGGCCTAGGTTGTCCAGAGCGGATGAAATCATTTTGATGATTCCCCACTTAAAAAAAAACTAATTACGCAGATTTTTTTTTTAAATACCTCACACTCAACCAAGTGGTCGGCTGTCTATAGAAAAGAAAAAACCGACCAAGAGCGTGTCGGGCCACGCTCAGTGTAGTGTTCCGTAGTTTCCCGTCCGTCACAAAAAGTGTCCTCAATTTTTCAATATAATTTTCCTAAAAAGTCTTTAAAAAGCTCTACTTCCCAGTTTTTTTTTTTCATATTTTCTAAACTTATGATCAAAAGTTAGAGGGGGACACACACATTGTTTTTTACTTTTAAAACGATTATTTCCGAAATTATTGATATTATCAAAAAATGATTCCGGTAAACCCCTATTCATTTTTGAATACCTATCCAACAATATATCAGACGTTGGGGTTGAAATAAAAAAAAAAAACACTTTCCACTTTACATGTAGGGGGGCTACCCTAATAAAACATTTTTTTCCAATTTTTATTTTACTACTTTGTCGGCGTGATTGTTATAGGTACATATTGGTACCAAATTTCAGCTTTCTAGTGCTAACGGTTACAGAGATTAAGCGAGGACGGACGGACTGACATGGCGAAACTATAAGGGTTCCGTTTTTGCCATTTGGCTACGGAACCCTAAAAAGTCCCACGTCACAAAAAAACCCTTTTTTAAATTATTATATGTACCAATATACACATTACTACTTACAAACAATGCCCACCCGTTCTTAGAACTTATCAATATTACGCGATCGAATCTATCAATATCATTGTAATCGGCTAATTAAGAATCAAGCGATAGTGCCGATAGCAATTAGGTACCCAGTCATAGTACGGATGTATCCTATTGCTAATAATAGGAATAGCGCCAGTAATTCCTATTATATTCCGCTAGGTTTTGCCTGTGACTTCACCTGCGGGAATGTCGGAAATAATCCTAAAAATATGGGATAGAAAGTGTCCTATATGTTTTCATTAGAATGACTTCTCCCGCTCCTGGGAAGATCAGGAGGGCGTGCCAGACTTTTACTGACTAAACCCCATCCCGTTTCTTCTTTGCCTTCGATCCAGGGTCCGGGATTTCCTTTCAGAAACTAACCCATTAGTCCAGAGGTTTCGACCCTGCAGGGCCCCTACAGTTTGTTGACATCTCTTTATAAGGCGCACGTGGAACAGTATCCGCCGTTGAGGACTTGAGCTCGAAGTGTCCTATGTGCTTTTCTCTTCTCTACTCAAGCCCAGTATGATGGCACTGTTGGCGCAGTAGTTGAGCGATTAGCTGCTGCACTGCGTGTCGAGCGTTTGATTTCCGCATGGAACATTCATTTGTACTGAGTGCACTTTGAGTTTACGTGATTATGAACCTACAATAAGATGTTTATTAAAAAAAGAATGATCTAACACTTCACCTATGTCTATTAATATTGAAATATTGTAAAAGCAACCATTTTTTTAAGGTTAATCTCATAGGACGACTACCCATAGAGATAGATTCTCGATGGTTCATTTCTATAGGAAACGACCGTGCGCTAGCTTCTGTCGTTTTATAAGTGCCCATGTCAACCTATGTCAAATAAAATTATCAGGATTTTGATTACACAAAAACGCATCAAAATTTGCTGAGTAATTTAGGCATAAAAGTGCAACAAACACACAGACAGACAGACCTACCTCAGCATTAATAACATTATCGATTAACAATTCATGGACTATTGACCATAGTTGGCTATAGTTAGCCGTAGTTGGCTATAGTTAGCCACAGCTAGCTATAGTTAGCTGTTAGCACAGTTGCATCAGATACGCGTCCGAACTACATTATTGAACGAACATTCATTTGTCACTCATTGGCTCTGTCTCCTGCTAGGGTTGGCGCTTTAATATTCATCATCATCTACCTAGCATTTTCCCAACTATATTGGGGTCGGCTTCCAGTCAAGCTGGATTTAGCTGAATAGCAGTATTTTACGAGGAGCGGCTGCCTACCAGACCTCCACATCCCATTAACTGGGGTAACACGGTACTCCAATTTTGCAGATCTTATAAGAAAGATTTCCTACTCCAGAGCTTAGGGGTCTTGTAAGAGTGAAGAAGTTACGTCTAGGCAAGCGTGCTCCATCGTCGGCTACGTCATCGCTTACCGTCAAGTGAGATAGTAGTCAAACGCAAGCCTATGCACAAAAATTAAAAAAAATCTCTTAGTCCAAATGACTCTAAAGTATAGAAAATAGGAAGCAAGAAGTAGGAAGTAAACAAAGGTATAGATAGTAAATTAGATTTTAGCAAGCGGCGCCGCGGCGTTGCTTAGTTGCTTTCTTTTCAAAAGGAAAAGGTTAGAATTTAAGGGTCAGTTTACACCGAGACGCGACGCGACGCGACGCGACTATGCAGGAAGAGGCCAGTGATTTCACGCTGTGCCGCGCGCCACCGCGAGACACATCGCAACGTTGCGAAAGGCGCTGCTAAAAATCGTCGGCAACACGACGGACGTCGTGAATGTAAAAACGTTCCGCTGTGCAGTGAGACGCCGCGCAGCGTTACGAGGCATAGCGCTGCATGAAGCAACGTATTCTAAATTCTCACAATGAATGCGTATCTTTTCGTGTAGTAAATAAAGTTCTATGTTGAGTCACTCTATTAAAATGTGCATGCAGCGTCGCGTCTCGTCGCGTCTCGGTGTGAGCTGATCCTAAGATGTAATAAATGTTGTCTCAAGTTTAGGCAGTAGGAATGACATCCAAAATATTTCTAGTCTATCAATCTGCCAAGTTTTTTCATATCTATAGTTATACACACTTAATATCTAATGTCATCAGTAAACTTGGAAACTTGAGGCTAGAGATGCTTAGTAATTCCGCCAATTTTTTACGATAAGTCGTATTCAGTTCAAGCAATGCATTGACTACTAGTTATTGAGTTCAAGTACATAGTTTAATGAGTTTACCGTCGAATCGAAAAGAAGAAGACAGAGCAACTGCATATCTGACTTTCACAATCCAGTAACTGGGTAGGTAAAACGATATCCATTAACAAGACTGGTGTCGATTTTCTGGCTTCTGATTATCAATCATCTGCCTAGCTTTTTCCCAATTATATTGGGATTGGCTTCCAGTCAAGCCCGATTTAGCTTTTTTTTTTAGTTTTTTTATTTTAATACTGGTATTCAGTATTTTACAAGGAGCGGCTGCCTCCCAGACCTCCAAAACCCATTAACTGGAGTAACACGGTACTTCATGGCAAGACTGGTGTCAGATGACAACGAGTCGTCGAGAATCAAGTTTTGCTAAGCAGCCCTGCCGCACAACCCTCAACAATTAGGCATTCTCTCAACGCGTGCTTGTCTCTTAATGTATGGTCGTTAAGTCATCGTACGTGGCCTCATTGTGATGCAACCGATACCACTGAGGTTAGCGACAAGCTTGGTGATATGGGGTGGGCAGAGGTTGCAGTAAACAGGGCCAATATGTTGAAGAAGAGTGAAGAAAGTCCCTGATTTGACTAGACAGATGGACTGGCCTGTCAATCTAGTGGTTAGTGGGTCTGACTGCTATACCGGAATTCGTGGGTTTCATTCCAACCCAAGACATATGTTTGTGTGATGCTTGCCATTTGTTCCGTGTCTGAATGTAATTTATTTACAATATGTCAGTGTATAAGTCAAGTTCTGGAGTTACGACAACACACCAGAAGACGCAGTGTAGGAAGGCCTCCTACAAGGAGAACTGATGACCTGGTAAGAGGGAATCCGATGGAGGTAAGACGCACAGGACCGCTAGTTGGGGCTACACTTTGGGAGAGGCCAATGTCCAACAAAGAACATCGCTTGGTAGAAATTATGATAACAGGATAAAATAGAGGACAAAAACATGTTGTGCCGGCTTGGGGTCATAATGAGAAGCAGTCATGCTACCACTCTCATTTCTTTCCTAGCAATCCTCACGTAATCCATCTTTCTGTTCATTGGTATACCTTTCACTCTCGGTTCATACACATTACACGTGTTTTATTTTTATTTATCATTAACTTGTGCTTGACTGCGATCCCACCCGATGGTAAGCAGCGATGCATTCGTTGATGGTGAGGTGCACGAGTTTATCAAGAGCCTATTCACTCTTGCCTTGAAGACACCCAAATTATAATTAGACAGGAAGACCGCAGTAGGCGAATTGTTCCAGTACTTCAATGTGCTCGGTATAAACGACGAAATGAAACGCGTCCGAACCTAGTTTGGCTACCCTACGCCTGTAGGTACGAGGTTTTGCAGATTGGAGTTAACCAAATCTGGATCGGATCACCAATAAGCGTCTTTGAACGCCTTTCCACTGAGTCCTAATGTACATTCATTACCCTTTTAAGCTATTTATTAGAGTGTTAACCAATAAATTACTACCGGTATCTCGTCCATTGAATCCTGCTCCTCGTTTCCATCATCCCGGCCTTTGGCCCCCTGCCAGGTCCGTGTCACGCAGTAGAAAGTGCTCATTACTCAATTAGCTGGAGTGACGCAATCACGACTTTTCCACTTATTCATTATGTCATGACGTTCGTTGGTGTTACCAGGTGAGCAGGTCTTTTATCAGCATCTTAGAATCTAGTTAGGAAGTTAGCTGGCCCATCAGTGTCTTAGAATCTGGGAAGTTAGGTAGGCCAACTTTTGTTTTTGAGAGTTGTTGGTTCATATTTTTCTAGCTCTAGGACTCTCTAGAAAGAGTGAGTGTCAGATTTTAAGTGAAAAAGATATAAACATAGATGGAAAGGAAGTAAGAAAAGAAAGATTTTGGAAAAAAAATACAGTTAACAAAAAAATAATAATATAAAAACGATGCCTCTTGATCCTATTTAGTGTAGGGATTAAAAAACACTAAAGGACAATTTAATGAGTGAGTAGGAACTAGAAATGACAAATATCGTCAAAACCTTTTTGGAAAAATATTTTTTATTTTCGTTTTATTTTATTTTTTTTAAATGCCTTAAACATCTGCAACGCATTCACATCTGTACCCAAAAATAATAAAACTGCCAAGACAATATTTTTTAAGTAAATGTTACACTAACCTAAATACAATGACACAATCAAAGCCAAAACAGCTTCATTCGCTTTTAAATTCACAAAATAAGTAATGATATCATTTAGTACAATTCACCACCAATTCTGACATCATCTCCAAAAACATCCACCCCATTCTAGGCATTACTTACATAGTTAGAAGGACGATTATTGTGTGCAGTTTCTTGGTCAGCTGTAACAACCTATGTATATAGGTGTTAAGCGGAAATATTTTTGATGGCGTCATAGTAATAAAATCTTTATGACTATATCTTCATATTGAATACTAATTTGTACCACTTCTTAAAAGTAACGTTTAAAGGTGTTATTTTTATTGTACGCAGATAAGCGAATGGATTGAGGAGATATAATAATTATAAGCAATTAATGTAATATCAATAAAATTTGTCAACAGCTGTTTTCATTTATGAAGAGATCAAGAGATACTTGTTTTTTTGGGTTCCGTAACTTAAACTGCAAATACGGAACCCTTGTTTGTTGTCTGACAACAAACTTTTTCTCAAGAGGTAAGTATCTAGTTGGAATTAATATTAAATACTCAAGTCTGGAGAAGTAAAAATTATTCTTTGGAGAAGTAAAATAATCGAACTTCTATGTCTACACAATCTAAAGTTCAGACCGTTTATGCACTGTTTATATATATTGTGTATAGTTTGACTCTCTGACACACTGACGAGGCACGGAGAAAACTCGTTATGACGGTCACCCATCCACAGACCAACCTTGGCAACCGTTGCTTAACTTTGAAGATCGATCTGTGTTCTATTACTAATACTGAGCCACCAAAAAAAATTTACGCAGTGGTTAAAAACTATTCCTGTATAAATATGGTCTTATAAGACATCTGATTAGATTCCCGACTACTTTGAACTTAGTAAGGAAACCACTCAATTATTTATTTACATATTAAACTAAAAAATGACTTAATAGATATATACAAACTAAAGATACAAACCTATATATATACAAAAATAAAAATAAAAAGGGATTTACTGGGCATCAAAAAACTCATCCACGTCGATGTCAATAGGAATAGTGCCCAGAACGCTGGCAGCATTGCCACGTTGGATGGCAATGCTGATTCGTTGGCCGAAAAACAGCCCAGCCCTCTGGTCACGTGAAGAGTCGACTAGCTGCTTGCTTATATCCCGAACAACTCGATGAGCACTCGGACCCCACGGCCCTAATGTTTCAACCCCAAACGGCTCAAACATATAACTCCCGATAAGGTTGTTATATTTGCGCCGCTTGAGGTTTTCTGCGCCTGCAGCAGCAGCCCCAGGACAGCCCGCCGTACTCAGAACATGGGATGGCGCAAGGGTGTCGACACATGTTGCATCCCACACCAAAGGCCTACCCAACTTCCAAGGCATTATGGTCATCCCGTCTGGCCTCTTCCCATCGTCACGTGCCAAGCCATTAGGTTCTAAAACAGCTGGCACCCCGGCGGTGACAAGAGCTCGACGGATAATGTCATTAATGCTAGCGTGCCTAGCTATCCGACCAGCGCTCCTACTGCAGGATAGGCCATGATGTCCGAGGCGGTCGACTGCTTCACCGCATTGACATCGATGTGGAGCTCCACAAGGAGCACCCAGACGCAAGCATGTAGCGATCCGGAAAGTCGTGTCACTCAACATAGTACCTATGTTGAGCGACGGTAGTGCCTGTAGCCAGAGGCCCGACTCCCATTCACCCACAGCCAGTAGACGGGCACGCTCAGCAGTATTGGTGGACGTATTAATAAGGTTATTCCGTACCAACCTGCAGAGCGGCTCATCCCACTGTCTCTGGGATGATGGATTCTCGGGCAACGCCTTGTCCGGGCAAGCCATTTTCCAGGCGGTCACGGCTTCGGCCAAGCACGGCACCTCACAACCAACCAATGATGGAGTCAGAATTCTATTGATTAGCTGCTGAGTGCCATGGACCGAAGACAGGAACGCCGGTAGGCTTACACAAGAAATTTTGCGGATGCCGAGCCCACCAAAACGAATGGGTAGCGTGGCTTGTTGCCACGCTCGGTCATCCAGAGCCACATTTAGGATGGAAGTCAAAGTATACCGAATCGTCTGATCAATTTTGTCCAAGAGATGTGGCTGCTTCCATAAAGGGGAAGAGCGGAGAAAATACATAAAATTTGGTGCGAAACAGCAATATCGTATGAGGGTGAAAGCCGAATGAAGGTTAATTTTGGAAAGTCTCTCCGAAATATGGTTAAAACGTTCAATTTTGTCGTCAATGAATGAAGGGAAACTGTCTTCTAAAATTGGAGAACCTAGGAGGTGCAGCGAACTTTTATCTAAAATTTTGATGTCTATAATAAATATAATTTATAAACTTTTAAAAAAAAAAAGAAGGTTAATTATTTATAAGACATAAGGTATAAGGAGGTTTTGAGGTTTCAAGGCTAGACAAAAAGGGACACTTTGTCAGCGATATGACGACTGTGAGCAGTGGTGGCAGTCGTAATGATTGCGCCTTACGAAGTGTTGGTCGTGAGTTCAAAACCAGCCAGGTGCATTATTTTGTGTAATTCATTTCACCACCAATGCTCTCAAAACTTTGAAGAAAACATCGTAAAGAAACCGGGATGTCCTGGAACAACAAAATCGAAGAAATGTGCCATCTTTCTTTCTACACTGGGGCCTCGTAGTGGATTATTTCTATGCCTAGCCTATTTCCTCTCTTAGAGAGAAGGCCTGAGTCCCAGCAATGGGAACATTGTAAGACTGATTATAATCTGTTATGCTATAATGCATGCTTGTTTCTAACAACACCTTTCTAAGTATTTAGGTACTGCCTGAGTTCAAACCTAACCAGGAGCATTTTATTTCATGACTACTGCTCTCAAAAGCGTGAAGGAAAACTGGCATGTCCTAGAAACAAAGCTTCGAAGACATATGACACCCACCATTCCGCACTAGGTCCGCGTGGTGGGCTAACACGTTGCCAAGTAAGTAAGTACTGCCATCGATCATTACCAAAATCCCATCAAAACCTCATCATCATCATCTCAGCTGAAAGACGTCCACTGCTGGACATAGGCCTCCCCCAAGCGTCGCCATAGTGACCGGTCCTGTGCGGCTCGCATCCATCGGATGCCCGTGACCCTCGCCAGGTCGTCGTTCCACCGTGTGGGAGGCCTTCCAACGCTGCGTCTTCATCAAAACCTATCCAAACATTAAAACCCAAACCAAGATGCTTTCTAAAATTTGCGTGCACGCATCTCCTCTAATTCGAGGCGACCGAGCGGCACATACGTCCGTCTCTGTCTGTCATATAGCGCGCTCTCGCTCGCACGTCATTACGTTATTAGCCCGCTTGGTACTCCAAGAGCTGTGATTAGCAGGTGATTAAGGTTCATTCAACATAATCATGTAATTATTTATTTATGTTTCAGAGCCGAGTGGGTTTTGTACGTAGTATATGTAAGGGTTGAAGATAAAATAAAAAATAGTAAGTTTCAAATAAATTCTTCTTCTTTTAGAATCGATGGTGAACTCGTTAAACTGTTTGGGCCAAGAAGGTTGCTACATTAACTGTAGCATAGGTGGTACTTATTGCCCCAAATGGCAAGTTTATGACACTTGGGCACTGTAAGGTGTGGTTCAGAAATCCCTGCGCTCACATTGACTATCTGACAGGAGCGTGAAATTTTGCACGAGGTTTTCTTTTATAACATAAGTAAGCACTAAAAGAGGATTTTACAAAATTTATCCCCTAAGGAGATAAAACGGGTGTCAAAAGTTGGACAAGTTAGTATAGAGAAACCAACTTTCATGCGGGCGAAGCGGCTGGCAGAAACTAGTTCAGATTTGTTCTTTTATTTATAGATGGACAAAAGTTGCTATAGTCAAGCATTGTTAGTTAGAAACAATTTTATAAATAACTAAAGATATATGATTATGCAAACATCTGAATAATGAAGAAAATAAACCATCAAGCCATCACATGAAATTTCAATAATTAAAGTAAAGTATTTAAAAGCCTATATTAAAATAGTGTTTAATAGGAGAACAAAATCTCCTAACAGGCCTTAGAAATCAGACACTTAAAAATATTAAATAAATAAAAAAAATAATATTTCAACACCTTCAACAAACAAAAACCTCCTAATTGAAATACATTACTTTCACACCAATTATTCCCTGTTCGCCTCTGAAGATCTAGCATATACTGCCGCGGTGAGTTGAGCACGCAGTAACGATATCTGCTCACGATCAGTAATGAAATGAACGAGAACGTTCCGTAGCACCGGCCGGACATACGGACTGACAGATGGGCCAACAAAGTCAGACTTTTACTGACTAAAACACATCTGTCTTCCTACAGTTGCCCTTTATGTTCCAAGTCCAGGGAAAGGGCTTTTCTATCATTATAGCGGCGCCCAACACTGTGTATCTCGCATCCATCGGATTCCTACAATCTTCGCCGGGTCATCGATCCACCTTGAGGGGAGGTCTTTCTACGCTCCGTCTTTTGATACTTGGTTGCCACTCCAGAATCTTTCATCCCAATCGACCATTTGTTCTGCAAACAATGTGCGCTGCACACAGTGTCTCAAGATGAAATTCTATGACCAGTGTCTGCTGCCAGTAATGAAATATATAGCCATAATCGGAGTTACATTGCGAGATCGTATCAGAAATAAAAATATCCCTAGAAGAACCAAGGTTACGGACATGGTCCGATGTAACCAATGTCATGCATATACAAACTGAAAATAATAATGTGAACAAACGTGTAGAAAAGTGACTAATTAGGCATCAAAAAATTCATCCACATCGATATGAACTCAAACGGATCCAGTGTTTGTGCGGCATCTCCATGCAAACCATGTCCCACCTTCCATCCTGCATCACGTGCCCTGTTACTTGTTCATGTAGGGCATTGTAGGGGCTTAATGACATTTTTAACACAGTTGCTCGTAAAGCTGATGTAATTCCACCGGTTTTAAATATGTAAAGCGGGTCTTAAAAAACGCGTGTGTTTGTAAAGCAAATAGTTAAGTTATAGTCCATACAAATTCCATAACAGCATTATTTGCCATTTCGCGCGCGGCGATTAGTTCGAAATTTGAATAGCCTCATCATTTTATCATTTGTCATGTTTTATCATTTTTTGTCACTTTTTGTCACTTATTGTCACTTATTGTCACTTTTTGTCACTTTTTGTCACTTTTTGTCACTTTTTATCACTTTTTGTCATTTTTGACACTTTTTGTCGTTTTTTGTGATTTGTTGTGATTTTCTGTCATTTTTCTCATTTTTTGTCACTTTTTGTCGCTTTTTGTCACTTTTTGTCACTTTTTGTCACTTTTTGTCACTTTTTGTCACTTTTTGTCACTTTTTGTCACTTTTTGTCACTTTTTGTCACTTTTTGTCACTTTTTGTCATTTTTTGTTACTTTTTGTCATTTTATGTCACTTTTTGTCATTTTTTGTCACTTTTTGTAAGTTTTTGTCAACTTTTGTGATTTTTTGTCATATTTTGTCGTTTTGGTCACTTTTTGTGATTTATTGTCATTTCAGTCATTTTTTGTCACTTTTTGTCATTTTTTGTCACTTTTTGTCACTTTTTGACTTTTTTGTCATTTTTGTCACTTTTTGTCATTTTTTTGTGATTTTCTGTCATTTGTTGTCATTTTTTGTTACTTTTTGTCATTTTTTGTCACTCTTTGTCATTTCAGTCATTTTTAGTAATTTTCGTAATTTTTTGTAATTTTTGTCATTTTACCAAACAATATTTGCGTTCGATTTCTTTGGCGCTAAACACTAAGATGTTCCTCACACAATCAGTGCGCAGCAATTTTTAAAATGAAAATGTTTTTAAATGTTTTTTTTTCTGTTTCCTCGCAAATGTGTTAAAAAACGTCGTACGATATACGTGCGTATTGGTTATAACATGCTCGGCTCAGTTACGCCCTCGCCTTCGGCTCGGGCTGAAATTCCGCCTCGCATGTTATAACCATCTTTACGCACTAATATCGTAATGTACTATAACAGTAGACGGCATCGCCGCGATCAAATTCTGGGTCAGGCAAGGAATTTAACGTTTGAATCCCCAACCGGTCCTATGAGACCGCGCTGTTATTGTTTTACTATTGTGTCTCGTTTCGCGAGTATCTGAGTAATTAACAGATTTTGACATCGACACACTAAGAAGATATTGATGTCAATGGAATAATGGCAAAAGTGCCCAGAACCCAGGCAATATTGCTGCGTTGGATAGCAAATGTAACGAACAGTCTTTCTTCAACTACAACCTGTTAGCTAACGTCTTCAGCCGTATGTCCACCAGATATTTACCGGCTAGTTAGATAGACATTTTCCACCGGAAACACACCACATTACAACGTTGTTTATTGTTGTTTGCGAGTAGAACAAATAACAAGTCTGTTTGTACGTCAGCTTATAATTACTGGCACCTTGATGCTTCTCATATGAGCACCTCGATTGGAGCGGTGAGATCTTCCCACATTAGAGTGAGTCGAAAAGATTGCTTAAGCTTTTGCAGTCGTATAGTGGCCAAAGCCAGACTAAGTGGCAATGGGCAGGGTAAATTGCTTGCAGAACAGATCATTGTGTAGTCGTTGGGGCTGAAAGATTCTGTAGTGGCGACCACATACCAAAAGATGCAGCGTGGATGGCACCCCACAAGGTGAACCGATGACCTGGTGAAATTGGTTTGGTGAGAACTTCCAGCACCGCCGAGAGAGTCCGTCCTGTAGTCACACTTCTGATGTTGTGTGGGATTTCATACAGTGACTTTTTCGGCTCCAGAGCAGGAAGACGTGTCAGCATTTTACTGACTAAAACCAACCTGTGTGTTTTTTTAAATTTTCCTACAATCGTAGTACCTACTATTAATCAAAACGAATATTTCTAAAACCAGTATCACTTAAAACAGTTTCAATTATCTGTCGTACTATTTATCTTGGCCTCTGGTAAGAAATAAAAATTTGTTAGCACGATTGGCGCACCAGTTGAGCGATTGGGTTTTGCACTGCATGTCACAGATTCGACTTCCGCACTGAAGAATTACGTATACTATGGGCTAGTCAGTTGTTTTGTGTCTATGTGTCTTGTGTATATGAGTTTATATGTTTAGGAACGCAACTACTATACAAGAGTAATTGCTAGGTAAAAACTTTAAAAAAATAAATGATTAAAGTCATTTCGTAATTCAAGAAAAAAAAGTGTAATTAATAATCTTTGTTAAGAAAAATTAAAAAGCAAAATAAACCCAATTTAAAGCAATCAGAATACAGCAAGGTGCAGTAATTAATGAATCAGCCGATAATTGCTTTACGAAAAACTAATTAATTCCACCTTGTTCCTATAATTACCTATAAGACGTTATTAGTACTGCTCAGCCTCGAAGATAAGGATTCAAATTAAAAGGAAAATTATTTTCTTGATTTTAGGTATAGTGTAGGAACCTTAACGAGCAATAATATGGAACGCAGTATCATCATCATCAACAGCCGAAAGACGTCCACTGCTGGATATAGGCCTCCCCAAGTGTCACCACAATGATCGGTCCTGTGCGTCTCGCATCTATCGGATTCCCGCGACCCTCGCCAGGTCGTCAGTCCGGGAGCCTTTTGAATCGCATCAACTATTCTGGCTTTGGAGCGCAATATAGTGTTTCGCACTCGATCCATTAACTTAACACCTAGTAATACTGCGCTATGGAATGGCGGCCACGTACTGGAAGACGCAGCGTTGAAAGGCCTCCCACAAGGTGGACCGATGCCCTGGTGAAGTCTGGTCGTTATGGCGACACTTGGAGGAGGCCATTGTCCAACAGTGGACGTCTTTCGGGTGAGATGATGATGATGATGAGGTAGAGAGCGTCAAACTCGAGATTTTCCATACAACCGCACTTAGGGGATTAGGAGTTTTCTAGATATTTTTGAAACACAAATATCTTGTGGATATTATCTAGGTTTCTTCTGAATTCAAAACTTTTTTTTTTAAATACATGGTTTTTGATGCAAGACTTGTAAAATATTCGAGTGTCAAGTCTGTTTCTCCATACAAATATTGGACCTCCGTTTCAGAAAAATCTCATGCGCTAAAAAACATTTTCGATTTAAGGATATAGCGTTTAGAGCTGCAACAACGATTTATGTTTCGGGCAAAAATTATATCGCAATGTACATCTTTTGATTAACCAATTTACCGACTGAAAAATGAAACAAAAAAGCAAATGAAAACATACGCAAACATTTATTAACATTACCGCCAATAAATATACAAAATGTAAGAAGTCTTCACCGAATTTCTGCGATCGTTTTACGGTGCAATAATGTTTATAGTTTTTATTTCGTGAACACCCTGAATACTGGGAACTGTTAACTACCCTTAATAATTGGTTTACTATCACCTTGTTAACTCGGCCGAAGCCAGGAGCCTTGTTATTGTGGCTGCGTTTACACCGAACTGTAGCTGCACCATGGTGCATGCGCTTTAAAATTACTAATGAGATAGAAAGTTTTCTGAGACTGATGTATTTTAATTGCTGTTGGTACTATTCTTTTGGCCTGTTTCTCAACAATGGGAATCATCTTCCTGCCCTTGTTCAATGTTACTTGGGAAGCAACACGTTTTTTATTCTGTCCTATCACCCTTCATGCTAATATTTATTATGCAGAGAAAAACATTAAAAATAAAAACACTTAACTAATTAAAACTAACTCTTACTCTAAACTAAAATATGGCGTCAAAAAATTGCTCCGCATCGCTGTCGACCGGAAGTGTGCCCAAAAGACTGGCGGCATTGCCACGTTGTATGGCAATGCTTAATCTCTGACCGAGGTAAAAGCCAGCCCTTGGGTCACGCGAAGTGTCAACAAGACGCTTCGAAAGATCTTTAAAAAGCGAATGAGCACTCGGGCCCCACGGTCCAAGAGTGTCTTGGACCGTCATGCTTTCATTAACTCCCTTTTTTCTTATCTTTTCTTTGACCTCCCTCTTCATCCATCTATATATTGTGTACTCATACCTCTATTAGTAAAATGCTTTTCACTCATCTTCACATGGCCATCGATTACCTTTCAACTTTTCTAAAACCAAAGATAAGACCCAAGACACTATTAACGTTTGAATCCCCAACCGGTCCTATGAGACCGCGCTGTTATTGTTTTACTATTGTGTCTCGTTTTGCGGGTATCTGACAATTACTAATTAAACAATACTATTTTTAAGGTGGGAAATAATCAAATGACTTCCCCGGGTCTTCTCTAGGGTAGAGCAGAGGGACATGTTAGGCTTTTACTGACTACATCCACACCTATGTTCCTTTTTTGCCTTGCGTTCCAAGACCCTGGGGATCCCTCCCGGAAGGCAACCAACCACTACAGCTTTGCTAATATATTTTAGAGGCGCGCGCGAAACACTACCTGCCATCGACGACTCAAACGGTCTGGACGGTAACCGGACTGCAAGGTAGCTGCTGGCAGTACCTAGTTTCCCGTTATATATAAAAGGAGAGGAGCTCGTGGCTAAATAATAACAGCCGCACAGTTCGATCTTCAAGGTTAAGCAACGCTTGCCTAGGTTGGTCTGTGGATGGGTGACCATCTTAACATAACGAGTTTCCTCCGTGCCTCGGAAAGCACGTTAAGCCGTAGTTCCCGGCTCTCATTTGTAGATCTTTGGCAGTCGTTACGGATAGTCAGAAGCCAGTAAATCTGACTCCAGTCTTGCCATGAAGTACCGTGTTACCCCAGTTAATGGGTTGTGGAGGTCTGGTAGGCAGCCGCTCCTCGTAAAATACTGGTATTCAGCTAAATCCGGCTTGACTGGAAGCCGACCCCAATATAGTTGGGAAAAGGCTAGGCAGATGATGATGATATAAAAGGAGAAATGGATTGGCATATCAACGCAGAGGCAAAAACTACTGAAACTAAGATCGTAATATTTTAGCTCAAGGTTTCCTTTTATGACGTAGGCGAGCTCTAAGAGAGGATTTTCCAAAATTCTCCCGTTAAGCGAAGAAAACTGATGTTAATTACTCAGATACCCGCGAAACGAGACACAATAGTAAAACAATAACAGCGCGGTCTCATAGGACCGGTTGGGGATTCAAACGTTAATAGTTTGTATGCAGTAACTACTTTCACGAAGCTGCTGGCAGAAACTAGTTTTTAATTCATGAATCCCCGACCGGTCTCATAGGACCTCGCTGTTATTGTCTAACTATTGTGTCTCGTTTAGCGGGTATTGCTAGGTTAATGAAAAAAAAACTTCCAATTCGCTTCAGTCTAAACTCCTCCAGCTTAAATAAGTAGTCAACATTAATATATTGGTCACAATCGAGCTCGTCTACACCGGCCATAAACTGACCTACTAGGAACTCATTAACACGCCTATATGGCCATTAAACGGAGCGATGTTTAGGATAATTACTTACTGATTGATTAATAACGTTCCTCGACGAATCATTCTGTTTTTCATGTTAAAGTATTTAGGATTTTATTTATTGGGGCTATTAAGCTTATAGCTCTGACAGACGGCTAAAAGTCGAGGCAGTACACTCAACTTTCTAATAGTATTAAAAGTAGCTGCTGAGAGGTTTTGAACTCGATGACCAGGTCGGGTAAAGAAAACCATTCCATAACAGGCTAATATCTTGTTTTGAAGTTATCAATGTCATTTAAGCCGAAGGGCATCCACTGTTTGATATAGGCCTCACCCAAGTGTTACCATAACGATCAGTCCTGTACATCTCACATCCATCGCACTCCCGCGACCAGGTCATGGGTCCATCTTGTAGGAGGCATTTCAAGGCTGAGTTCTCCGGTGCGCAGTGGCCACTCTAGAACCTTCGTGGGCTAGGTTCCTAGCTTCATCGACCATCCGTTTTACAAGCAATATCCATTATGATAAATGATATTTATTTTGCAAATAGGTTTCACGAAACGCTTTTACACGTCAATTTTTTTTTGTCATAATTATTAATCTAGATGAGGCCGGTGTTTCCTAACTGACTACCCTGAGAAGAAACACCGAAACAAACTCAGGGGTCACAGTCTCTTTTAAAAAAAAAAAATATCCATGCAAAATGTATTGGTCAAATCATATGCGAACTATGAAGATTGGTGTCTGAGATGGCCTTTTAAAGAAAGAACCATGCAGATTTGAGTGGACCTGTCCAGTCAGTGCATTGCGTCGCTACTTAAGTTTGGTGATTCTTCGGGCTATGTCCGCAACCTTGGTTCTCCTGCATCATAGCCCTATTCGTTGCTCTATACTCCCATTGTCGATTTGAACTGTGAAATCCAAATCCAGACAGAAATCCTTATAGAAGAAACAGGAGTAATTCAAAGACTGGAGAACCGTCTTTCTTTTAAAAAAATGTCATGAAAAAGAATCATAACAAGAGATGGATAACTAAACTCCATCGTCACCGCCGCTGATAAATAAACATAAATGGTTATTGTCTAATTTAAATTTTCTCATACACGGCATAATATAGGTCTTACATCCATGCAGATACGAGTTTTAGACAAACTAAAACCACACATAAAACCTATTTTTTTTTATGTTTTTATTTTCTTCCAGAATTGGGTCACTAAAAATCATTTGGGGTGTCTGAGGTTTTGCGCATTTAACGTTACACGTTGTATAACTTCTAATTCCACCTAAAAATGCGCACCTGCCTCTCTACCCCAGTTTACAAGCGACACGGTGATTAGTATGTAACTCTGTTCGTTATGAATCACCCTAATCTCGATTAGGGAACTAGACTAGACTTATATAACTACATTAGACCCACGCCACGCGACGCGGTTCTACGTACACCTCAGGCATCGCCCACGTGTAATCATCATCTCAGTCGAAAGAAGTCCACTGCTGAACATAGGCCTGCCCCAAGCGTCACCACAACGACCGGTCCCGTGCGTCTCGCTACCATGAGATTCCCGCGACTCTCGCCAGTTTAGCGGTCCACCTTGTGGGAGGCTTTCCAACGCTGCGTCTTCCGGTACATGGTCGCCACTCCAAAACCTTCCCTCCACGTGTGCCTCAGACTAATATTTGACGATTCTACATTGTGTGTCAAATTATATTTTTTTCTTTCTTTCTTTTTCTTTATAATATGGTTCCCGCTTTTCTTTTTAGGTGGAAAGATGAGTTGGACTGGCTGAAGATAGGCGTGTGTGGAAAAGGGAGAGGGAGGCCTTCGCCCAGCAGTGGGACACGACGGGTTACCAACTAACTAACTGACTTTATATCACTCCTAATTTCCACCTAAAAAGAAACACCTGCCTCTCTACCCCCAGTTTACAAGCGACACGGTGATTAGTATGTAACTCTGTTCGTTATGAATCACCCTAATCTCGATTAGTGGAATCAGAAACAAACTCATTAAATGGCGTGTAGCAATAATCAGAGATCTCCACGCTAAGTCCGCGCCGCTGGGAGGTGTTAAAAACAGATTGGGACAAATAAAAACGTTGAAAAAGTATTTTGGTTGGGTCGGGTGGCTGTGCTTTGGAATGTTTTGGGATAGTCCGGGTAACTTTTTTTTCGTCTTGGGTAATAATCCTACTGAAGAATTCATTAACCTAACAATACCCGCGAAACGAGACACAATAGTAAAACAATAACAGCGCGGTCTCATAGGACCGGTCGGGGATTCATGAATTAAGGAGTACACATTTTTTGAAGGTTGGATATCATCCAATGACTTCTCTCACTCTGAGGTAGACCAGAAGGGTGTGTCAGACTTTTACTGACTAAAATTACACCTGTGTCCTTCAGTTATTCTATGCAATCAAGGACCAAAGGCTTCCTTTTCAGAGATTCCGCGTGGCTCTAGAATGATCTATGCCCTAGGATTCCTTCTGGCCCTAGAAGTCACCGTCGCCCTAGGGTTTCCCGTGGCTCTAGGATTCGTCACCCTTAAGTTTATTTATCTGTTTTGTACAGGAGAGCCAGTAAATCTGACTCCAGTCTTGCCATGAAGTACCGTGTTACCCCAGTTAATGGGTTGTGGAGGTCTGGTAGGCAGACGTTCCTCGTGAAATACTGGTGTTCAGCTAAATCCGGCTTGACTGGAAGCTGAACCCAATATAGTTGGGAAAAGGCTAGGCAGATGATGATGATAGGAGAACCAAAGTTACCGACATAGCTCGAAGAATCGCCAAACACATTGCTTACAAAACAAATGATCGATGAGGCCGAAGTGGCGGAGCTAAGTGGTGTTGATAAGTGTAATGTCTGACAGCGCCAGGTTGTCAGTTGAAACTGGTCATCTTTTAGACGCCAATGGCTTATTATCTATATTTAGAATTTGATTGATTTCATTAACTTTGTTCTCATATAATAGTATTGACAAAAAATGTAACCGAGATATTTTTTGTACATAGAATGATTGAAAAGAGTATCCTTGAGTTTTTTGCACATTCTCCTCTATAGAGATCTACGCTTTGGAATATGCAATTAACATAATTTTTCTGACCGACTTCTTAACATTTCAAAAGTGCCTGTAAATGGTTTAATTAAAATAAAATACTTTGAATCTTGAATCTTATAGACTTAAAAGACACAATCAAAAATATCCCTCCAAATTTCCAAACCATACTCCCCCTACAGCCCACTAAAAACACAAGACGACAATCTTACGGGATCTTAATTGGGGTCCAAACTATGCGCGGCATTTCGTCGTCCAGAACCCAACAATTCTTTTATTCTCTCGACCTGGAGTTTGGGCCACAGCCATGTGTCAATGTCGGCGACGTTTCGTCTGCCTGTCCACGATTTTACTTTTAAATCACAATGCTTTATGTTGCTTCAAGTTGCTCGTAAAAAATCATGTTTGTTTCTTTGATGGTTCGAGGGAAAAGAGTGGTTTTGAGCTCTTTTTGTTTCTGGGCTGTGGGATTTTGGGTTTGTGATTTGCGTGGTGCTTGTTTATGTCTGAAGGTATTTTGATATAGTACCTATGCAATAGGGTTCACTGCATGTGAAAATATATTAATTTTGATAAAATAATCCATTAAGTTTTAGGTAGGAAATAATCAAATCACTTCTCCCGTTCTGGATGCAATTTCCCACAGAAGAAAAAATCGATATTTACATGGAACATGGTTTAGTCGACAACGGATATAAAAATTAAAGGATATACATTACTGTCAATACGGTTGATTCGAAGTAACATCGAATGAAGATCATGATTTAGAATATAGGTTTTGCTTGACCACTGCCTCACCTAATGGTAAGCGATGACGTGATCAATGATGGAAAACACTAACACAAGCTAATCTAGAAATATACTAATTACTCTTGACTTAAATACCCTCTGGTTGTAGATATCAGGAAACACAGACTCTGACAGGGAACTCCAGTCATTAGCTGAAAATGTATGACAACCTCGTCACTGTTACTAAAAGCAAAGCCTGTGAAAATGTTTGGCCTGCTCCCGAATTTATCAGCCCAGAACTAATTTGAGGCACACCATCACCTCTAGCAAAACTATTAACCAACTTGACATCAATACACATAAATACGGTATTAAAACTTAAACAATAAACTCAAGAGGAATTCCATTACAGCATCCCGTTTAAGCAACAAATCGTTATCTCCTTATTAGTATAATAAATATAATAACAGCCAGCATCGACTCGCGATGCGTCCGTACATCACGCACGCGCCGAAGCGGACACACAGACGGACAGACGAGACGGTGCGAAAAATTAATTATATTTATTTATTGGCCACTGAACTTGGTTGTTGTGAAGTTGTGTGTGTGTATAGCTGTGTGTGTGACGTTGTGTGTGAGTGTGAGGCGGGTGAAGAGTGTAAGGGTTCATTGTCAGGGTTATGAAATGTCTGCTGACTTACTATAAGTAATCTGCTTGATAAAAGTTATAGTTTTGTTGACTTTTGTTTTTAGGGTGTCATACCCGAAAGGTGGCAAGTAGACCCTTTTCTAAGCCTCCAATGTCCGTCCGCCTGTCTATTTGTCTATTGGTCTGTCAGCGTGCTGTATCGAATAAACTATAACGGAATTTTTTACAGAATATGATGCATTGCCGGTGATGCATTACCGTACGTTGGTGGCGCTTTGATAGAAAGGGCTTGGAGGAAGTAATTTATGCAATTCTGACTCACTTTCCCACAAACGCAATCAGTAAAAAACCGGCATCGATTTTCGGAGTCTGTTTCCTGATATCTACAACCTCAAAAACTAACTACTCCGAAAACTAGAACTTAAAACCTAGCTTTCGAATGGGGTCAAATCCCTAGGTTCTTTATATTGGTTCTTAGCAGACATAATTATTGGTGAGGCTCTCCCCCATTAGTCCGATGTCCCAGTCCCATGACTCTTCAAAGACGGGTTAAACAATATGGAAGATGGAGGACTGGGTGTGTGGGCGAAACGTAACGGGTGCCTATGTCCAGCAGTAGACTGCAATAGGCTGAGTTGAATCGAAATATTGAAGCACTGACTTCTGGCGCGTCTTACCCTTGTGACAGTAGAAAATTATCCCAAGTAAACAGAATTCTAGAATAAAATGTGCTATTCAAGGATATTGTTTGCCAATGTGCCAAACATCCAAGCCCATTTGCATCTAAGCCGTTTCAGCGAAAAGGAGTAAGAAAAAGTACACATTTTTCTTAAGGTGAAAAATCATCCTATGGCTTCTCCCGCTCTGGGGTGTAATAAGAGGGCGTGTCAGACTTTTACTGACTAACTGACCAATAGAATGAGACTCTTTAAATAGCTTTTATCATTTCTATCAGATCATCTAACCCGTAAAAGTAATCAGAACATAGACCATCTACGATTGCATCACTGCTTACCATCAGGTGGGATCGCAGTCAAGCACAAGTCTATAAAAAAAATTAAAAATCAAGAAAGCCAAGAAAACAGTACTTAATTATTTGTTACCAACAAAAGCTTTGTACTCCAACATTGCTTTACAAAATTCGTGTTAAAAACTGAAGTGTATAACCATATAACTTACTAGCTTCTGCCAGCGGCTTCGCCCGCGTGTAGAGTTAGTTTAGTCTTACTGTGATGTGATGATATAGCCCTTCCGCGATAAATGGGCTATCTAACACTGAAAGAATTTTTCAAATCGGACCAGTACTTCCTGAGATTAGCGCTTTCAAACAAACAAACTCTTCAGCTTTATAATATTAATAATATAGATAAAAGTAATTAGAAATCTTAAAATCTCAGGAAGAAGGAGAAACAATGTTTAATTTTTTGTTAGAAAATAAACATTTAATTTTACAACAGCTTTGTATTTTTATTTTACGCGAACATTGCATTCTAGCAAACAAAGCTTAATACTCCAATACTGCTTTACAAAATTCGTGTTAAAAACTGAAGTGTATAAATTAATTGGAACATGTTATTCACTTACGGTAACAGTTATCATCGGGCGTCGTTTCCATTATTTGTATCGGAGTCAGTTGAACGAAAAATCGATTACACTTCTCACCAAATTAATCGCTGGAACGAATTGTTTGGGCTAAGTTGTGAGCGGAGAGAGATTTTTTGTGTAACAGTAGCGACTTTGTCTTGTTATACCTACCAATCTATTGTACCCTGTCTGGCTTACCTATCAGCTTATAGCGCATTCCTGTCAAAGTGCTGACACATCCTTAACTTCTCGCACATCCATCCTACTCTCCCAGTCAGTCATCAATTATATTGTTCATCCTGTGCACTTGCTAGTCACACACTCAGTAATTTATGTATTTAAGTCAAAGAAAGGGCTTGTGTTCCTCACAACAACACCATTTTTTAACAATCAGCTTGAAAGTAAAAAATATATAGCCTATTATGTCACTTATAAAGAAGCAAACAATTTTAAATCGGCTCAGTAGTTTTTAAGTTTATCCAGTACAAACAAAGATATAAATCTTTCCTCTTTACAATATTAATTTAGATAGCAAAAAAACTGGTCCATAACTGGTAGAAAAAAAATAGTTATTATCAATGGCAATCTCTGTCCATACCATTGTCTGGAAAAGATCGTAGAATACGATATAACCGCCGATTGTAAGTTTTTTGTTTATTTAAGGCTCCTAGAAATAGATTTATAGTTTTGTTACCATGGTCTACAATACAGTATACGTATAAATAAATAAATCAAATAATTAAATTGAGAAAAAAACATAAATAGAACTGAAACTTTGTACGGAAAGTATTTCAACGTTACGCATTACTCTATTTTCAAATGAATATTCAATGCCCCGACAAATGCGAGACGTACAATACCGGTCGACGTGTCCACGCTGGTTTTATCTAAAATCTTCTACTTGAATAATGCATAATAATGATAAAAAGAGATATTTTTTATTATCCCTATCATCTTGTAACTTACGCCAAGCCCTTAAGGACAAAGTGAGACAAACTTTTTTAATTTGCGATGATTAACACAGCCACCGCTGTCAGCTGGTGTTGTGTTGCTCTCAACAATTTATCATTTAATATTTAAATATTAACTGACCAGGATATGGACACTGTTGATTTTAACACGCTCTGAAGACACGAAAGTCATAAAATGTACTTTAATATTTATATTTTTTTAATTGTTATAAACTAGTTTACAGCATTATCGCCCTTACCTATAATGTTTCCACTGCTGGGACTAAGGCCTCCTCTCTAGGAGAGGGAGAGGGATATAAAGTAGTGGTTGACTGCAATCCCACCTCATGGTAAGCAGTGATGCAATCGTTGATGGTGAGGCGCACTAGTTCATTAAGAGCCTGTTCACTATAGCCTTAAAGACAACTAAATTATAATCGAACGGGAATAATATGAGTATATTTTTGATCTCTTTATTTTACAGTATGTTTCCTGATAGCAATAACCTAGCGGTCTTTAAGTGAAGAGTGTATAGCTATAGGTTATGCCTAGACAAGCGTGCTTCAGTATCGTCCACATCATTGCTTACCATCGGGTGACATAGTAGTCAAACGCGAGCCTATCAATAATAATAAAAAAGACACTTTTCCGGGCACACCACCCTGCGTTCAAGCAGTAGATATCAGGGGGAAAAGAGCCAGGCTGAAGTGGGAGTGGACTGGCCATGTCGCACTAATGCACCCACACAAATGGGCGAGGATTCTCACTTAAAGGACGCCTAACGGTACGCGTACACTAAAACCGATTTTGTCGGCCGATGGCGGACAGAACTACTCGGACGAGTAACTCGGACGTTCAACTGAATACACTGCAGACGATAACGGCCGTTGTCGGTGGAACTTACGAAGTCTGAACTGTGCAAATAACGACTCGATCGCAGAAAGAAGTCGGTAAAACTGACAAATATCCAAACACGTTCGGATTCGTCAGTTGATCGTCCGTTTTCGGGCGTCATCAGACGACGTCGGTAGTAGCAGAGTATGCGCTCTCTTCTATTTACTTACGTTTGATTTGATCGGCCGATGACGTCCGAGCATACTTCGGCCGATGACGGATTCGGTGTACGCGTACCGTAAGAGAGGACTAAGATGATGTGTCGATCTGATCGCGTTCACAAGGCAAACTTGGTCAGAGATTGCTCTACACAGAAAGGTTTGAAATCAGGATCAAAGTTTACTCGAGCCATGGGTTGTATGAAAGAAAGTCCGGAGGGAAACAAGGAACATGGGAGTGGGTTTTAGTCAGTAAATATTTTACACGCCCTTCCACTCTGACTTAGAACGGGAGAAGTCATTGAATGATTTCCCACCAGAAACACAGATGACAGCAATTGTGGAGTAAGAGTAGTAGTAAGGTTATAATTTTTTTGATGTGTTATAAACTAGTGCTTGACTCGTAGTTAGTTAATATTCAAGTCATTTAACTATGCGAAAACATTATATTATTTCCTAATAAACGTATTAGGAACAATAATATTTAATCAAAGAAATTAATTTCACTTCAATTAAAAGATAAACTTTTAATTCAATACTTTCACCAGAAATCACTTTCCACACTTCGCTAGCGAACAAACAAGCACTATTTCAACTGAGTTAATAATTAAAGTCAGTGAGTCAGTGATCACTGAGTTACGATCGGGTAGGCGCCAAACAAAATGGTGGCGTCAGATAGCTAATTAAAAGCAATACATAATGGTGGAACGCCCCCGCGGTAAGGGTCCAGACCAGTTCGGGCTTTTTTAGTTGGGTCAGTTGTGGATTAATTTATGAATTGTTTATAAGTCGGACGACGTGGTAGACCCAGAAGGAGATGGCGTGATGACTAACTTTATGCCTCCTTCTTAAAGGATTCACCGGAAGTGACTGGAGATGCAAAAGAGTGGAGGAATGGAAAGAAGGACTTTGCCCTGTAGTGTAGTGTAGTTTAATGACTTGATTGATAGATACGATTTCCCCAAATAAGTAAAACAAAACGAAAAAATGGCCTCTAGAGCTCGACCATCATAGGGTCATCCAAGGTTTACCCTTAGGTAGACGGATGACCTGATAAAGGTCGTGGGTATCCAATGGATGCGAGACGTACAGGACCGGTCATTACGGTGATACTTGGGGGAGACTTATGTCCAAGAGTGAACGTCTTTCGACTGAGATGATTTACCGTAATGTTGGGTTACATTGGCGCTAAGTTACAACTTTGACCAATAGAAATACAGTAAATACAGAGACCGGTGCTTTTATTGGTTCACAAGCTTAGGCCAGAGTTAAGTATACCACAGGATCTAAGTAACCCGACGTACAGTACGTATAAATAAAAATATGTTTTTTTGTACTTCTTTTTATTCCCAAATAGAACTCCATCTAAATGGAACAACACCACGCATTGCCCGATTATCTAGACAATTAATATAAAGTATTGTGTGTTTCCGCGCTCCGCTGCCTGCACCATTAAGCCGCTGCAGCGCTTTGAAGCAGTCCAGCTAACTAACATACTGGTTCTTTTATACTAGCAGATATTTTTAACATTCGCCGCAAGACATCCACCAGTGCTGGGCATAGGGCTCCTCCGAGTGTCTCACATCCATTGGATTCCTGTGACTCTCTGGCGATCCACCTTGTAAGATGCTTACCAAACTACTGCTCAATAGTTGGGTCGGTTCAGGTTTAATTTGAGGAGCTCGCGGCTAGATAATAACAGCCGCACGGGTCGATCTTCAAGGTTAAGCAACGCTTGCCAAGGTTGGTCTGTGGATGGGTGACCATCTTAACATAACGAGTTTCCTCCGTGCCTCGGAAAGCACTTTAAGCCGTGGGTCCCGGCTGTCATTTGTAGATCTTTAGCAGTCGTTACGGATAGTCAGAAGCCAGTAAATCCGACTCCAGTCTTGCCATGAAGTACCGTGTTACCCCAGTTAATGGGTTGTGGAGGTCTGGTAGGCAGCCGCTCTTCGTAAAATACCCCTATATAGTTAGGAAAAGCCTAGGTAGATGATGCTGACCAAAGCTGCTCAGTAAGGAACGAAACCGGTAGTTGTAATAGAGGACTTTTAGAAACCTGATATTGTACAGTTGGTGCAGCGGTACAGCGATAGGCTGCAGCTCCGTGTGTGGCGGATTCGATTCCCGTACGGAACTAAATAATATTTATCTAGAACTAAATAGTATTTGTTTCGGGACTGGGTGTCTTTCATTTTTATTTATTTATTTGGTTCACCAACGACTGTTTACACTAACAATACACATAAATCTATTTTAATACATAAGTAGCAGTGTAACACTCACTTATAGGTAAACACCACAAGCACATCACAAAACTTAATTCTAGTAATCTATCTATTCTATGTAACTATATCTATTTATATGTGGGTTTACAAGTTTGTAAAGGCACACATGATACAGAAGTGATTCCTAGTGATAAACTTTGAAACTTTGATCACCTTAAACTCTTTGAAATATATTTTAGATACTATTTCAACTGTAGCTTGTCTTGTGCCCGAGGCATAACACTACGCTTATTGGACTTGGCCACCCTCGCCGCGTCTCGCATCCATCGGATTCCCGCAACCCTTACTGGGTCTACCTTATAGTTTGCCTTCCAACGTGGTGTCTTCTGGTATGAAGTCACCACTCCAGAACCTTAATTTCTGCCATAACATGGTGTAGATTGAGCTCTATACCAAAGCCACCCTCACCCCTTCCGACAGACTATCCAAAACGTTCTCAAACGATGACACATTCAATATTTTCCTATCTAATGGAAGAAAACTACCATTTATTAATATGTTTATCTTAATATCGGAATGTAGGACTCTACAACAACACTTGACACGTACAGTCAGCCAAAGTATTAAGTATACAGGCTCTAATTTGAAGATATTATTTATTTAACCTATCACATACCCGCGAAACGAGACACAATAGTAAGACAATAACAGCGCGCTCGCATGAGACCGGTCGAGGATTCATGAATTAAACGATCTTCTTAATTTCTTCTTAATTGTTTTAGCTAAAAAAGTTGATTGTTGGTTCAAGTTTAAAAAAAGTCAAAATTAAAAAGCTGTTAAGCTTGCAATAAATCTTTTTTCTTCTTGCCTCAAGTAACAATTTACAGAATTATTCTTTTTATTTAAAATATCGTCCAACTACAGTGGGTGGCCGAATTATTAGGGACAGTACCTGAATTTCTTATATTAGTATCAACTTTGATTGCATTTTGCAGGCAAATGGTTGGTTGTGGCCGGCTAATATTTTTTATTTAAAGACTTCATTTATTTATTTAAACTTTATGTACAATGGTGGTACATAGGCGGACTTAATGCATCAAGGCATTTTCTACCAGTCAACCTTAGGGTTAAAAAGACAACGCTGACGCGCGTTGATTGAGTTAATAAAAACATAAAATTTGAAATCAAATTCATTTATATATTTTTGAAAAAAAAAAGGTACCTACGTAATACGATGATTTTGAAAAAAGTCAACAATTAATCTCACTTTTTAAGCTAACCAACGTATTTATATAAGATTTTTTTATTTGATATTGTTACTGGTATCAGTATTATTATTTTTGATATAAAGTAACACTGTGAGATTGCGCCATTTTTTTTTAAAGTTGCATTTATAACTTTGTTGACTTTTTTCAACATTTGGTGAATATTTGGAACCTTTTACCGGCGAAAAAAATAACACCAGCTGATTGCAGCGCTCATTAAAAAGTGGCCATTATACCATAAACCTGCTACAGAAAGCCAGAACTTGCATAGAGAGCATACCACGATAAATGGATGCTGTCATAAAATACTAGTAATAATCATCCATCTTATTACATATCTTTTTTTTTCAAAAATAAATAAAAAAACAATTTTGACTTCAAATTTGATGTTTTTAGTATCTCAATCAATGAAGTCTTTAAATAAAAAATATTAGCCGAACCTACAACCAGTCATTTACCTGCAAAATGCAATTAAAGTTGATAATAATATGAGAAATCTAGGTACTGTCCCTAATAATATGGCCACCGATGGTATGTTCCTTCAAAGTTCCTTTGCGTTTCAGACCCACGATAACTCTTTCGAACAAACCCGCAAACGCCTGAACGCCACTGACTCTATTAAATTATTAACATACGTAACTAACCTTAAATATAACTCAAGACTCGAATTGAAGAAAGAACAGCACAGAGACCAACTTGCACACCAAACTCTTTGTTCACCTGTACCTAATCAGGTAGGTGGCCAAAGTGTAAAGTCAATAGCGGACGGAAGCGGATGTGTGTGTGTTTGTGCGTCAATATATTAACCGGAGCTGTTAGTGTGCTGTGTCATGTGGGGTATGCAGGGAGAGAGGTTGGGACTTGGGACCGCTTGTGCACGCTGAGCAATTTCATAGTGTCTGATTTTTTTAAGGGTAGAAATCATCTAAGGACTAAAGTGGAATGAGAAGGCATGTCAGACTTTTACTGACTATACTTCTGCTTCTTCAGTTGCGCTGTGCGTTCTAAGACCACGGGTATTATTTTCTCTCTCATGGCCCTAATTCATTGTGTCTGCTGCAAATAGGACCAAATCATTATGACAAGAATACCGTCGGATTTAGGTACGAAAGTTTCCATAGTACCACTTCACCTACCCCACCCGAGCCCTACCCCACGAGGTAACAACTACGCGATTCGAATCTAGCGCAGATAAGATATTTTAATTGGTCTGCGTGGAAGCAGTATAAACGACATGACTTGTTCTTGCATCTTCTTCTTCATTCATCTTCTTGCTCAGCAACTTTTCTTTGCGTTTTAAGCCGATTTAGAGTTTGTAGTGTGTGAAATCTAGCTGAATTATTGTGCTGAAAAGGTGCGTAACTAAAAATAATTAAGATTACATATGTAATTGCTCAGCATTATTTATTTATTTCAAATTCACCGCATACGCTGCGGTAAGAGCCTTTTTGTCTTTGTACCGGCTTTTTTTACTTTATTTTTATTATATCTCGACAGCTTCCGTAGAGCTACCTTCGTGATAACCTCGACGACTTGAGCAACAATAAAACGACCAAGAAGAAGAAGAAAAAATACCAGAGAACATCAAAACATGGGGTGTTAAATGTAAGAAAGAATGAATGGCAGATGGGGGTATCATTATCAACCAACCAGCACCAACCAACCAACAACTAAATACTGCTTTTACTAAAAGAATCTAAATTTTATAACCATTCTTATATATTCCTTAGGTTAATACTAGGTCCACTTTAAAAAATAAAGATCCTAAAACGTCCTATTTTTCTTTCGCTCCACTAAATCAGCACGGAAACTCAATATTTGTGATGAAAACATGGTGTAACAAACAGACGGACAGACAGGAAGCGATGGGCGCTGTTTAAGACAAACATAAACCTTTTTGTGGACATTAGTCGAGTATTGGAACGGTTTTGGGAGAGATACTGATTGAATATTTTCTCAGCATTAGTTTGTAGGTAGGTACAAGGTGCAGTTTAGAATCTGCACAAATTATCAGAAGGCAATTATGTTCGTGGATTTTTGAGGGAGGCTCTATGGTAGAGGGGGAGGGTTTGGCTAACTTTTACCGACTAAAACCTACTTTAGTTCCTTCAGTTGCCCTTAGTGTTCCAGGGCTTCAGTGATGATGATGCCATCTAGCCGATTTGGGCCACAGCGACCGCATTCATTGACTTTTTGTAGTGGTTGTGAGCTCAGATTTGCAGCTCTGTTATGCTGAGCTATGTTAAGCCCTCATGTGGCTTGCATATCCAACTTTGGCAGAAAAACTCCGAGCACAAAGCGGACATGTCAGGGCACCATTAACGACATGAGAGCTTCAGTAACTGTATCGGAAAATACCGCAGGCCTAAAGTGTAGCAACATACTTTCTTATCAATAGCATTAGGTAAATAATCCTTACAAATTATAAAACAAAGGCTAACTAAAAATCACTAAAAGCTATCAACGATCTACCAAAGACAACCAGAACCAACGTACGTGCTTTACGAGGCACGGGGTGACAGTAATGTCCTAGATAAACTTAAAATAGTAAATATGAATCGAAAAATTCAATCGGGATGGAGCATTACCTTATAGTATTTTATTTTTCATTCTTAATTGTACAACTAAACACATAACTGGAATAATGCACACACTTGTACACCCCAATTATAAAGTTTAATTGCCACCTCTCACCGTTTTGAGAGCAATGATGATGCTCTCAAAACGGAGAGATAGAAGACGAAGATTGAAGGAAACCATCGTGAAGAAACCGGCATGTCCGTGCCTATAACCAAAAAATCGAAAACATGTGACATCCACTGATCCGCAATGGGCCCGCGTGGTCGATAATGGCTCATTCCCTCTCCTAGAGAGGAGGCGTAAGTCCCCCAGCAGTGAGAATATTATAAGGCTGAAAATATACCTTTATGTCACCAAAAGTTCTCATAAGAGGCTCCAGACCTTCTTTACTAAAAGTTATATTTTTATAATAGTTACTACAAGCCGCTACGACCGCGGCATACTAAAAATATCAAGTATTATTCCAGGACATTGTCTACCCGTGTGCCAAATCACATCCGAATTCGTTCAGCCATTCGAGCCTGAAGTCATAACAAGCATACACAAACACAAACTCTCACCTTTATAACATTAGTTTCATGAAACCGTAATTAAAACCCAAAAAACCTTTCCCTCTAAATTATAACCATAATCATGTTTATGTGTTTAAACGTTGTTGTAGTGTCTGGTTGCTTGCTGGTTGCTGGTTGCGAGTTGCGGACAACCGCGGGTATTTGCAGGCTGTTAACTCATTTAATTTATTGCTGTTGAAACGTCCCTGTTAAATTGTTATATTGATGGCCCCGCGGCTCGGGATACAGGGTTGGCACTTAGTCCAAAATCGTATTTATTTATTTTTACAAAAATCTTACAAGCTAAAGTCTGTCTAAAAATTCAAACCAGGGTAATTATAAGAGTACAGTGAAATCTAATATAGGCAACATTATCATCATCTACCAAGCCTTTTCCCAACTATATTGGGGTCGGCTTCTAGTCAAGCCGGATTTAGCTGAATAGGTACCAGTATTTTACGAAGAGCGGCTGCCTACCACACCTCAACAACCCATTAACTGGGGTAACACGGTACTTCATGGCAAGACTGGACTGACAAGATTTACTTCTGACTATCCGTAACGACTGCCACAGATCTACAAATGACAGCCGGTACCTACGGCTTAACGAGCTTTCCGAGGCGCAAAAGAAACTCGGTATGTTAAGATGGTCACCCATCCACAGACCAACCTTGGCAAGCGTTGCTTAACGTTAAAGATCGACCCGTGCGACTGTCATTATCTAGCCACGAGCTCCTCTAATATAGGCCACACTGGTTGAATAATCAAGATTGATAAAAGGTCTTGATCATTGTTTAATAATAGTACCTAACTACCTGACAACCTAATTAACCGCGTGATGATGAAAATTATCTCAAGGGAACATATACCCGAGATAAAAACTGTTCTATGAGTTATTCCAGGATAAAGGCTCCCACACACAGGCGCGTTATTATCGGTCGATAATATCGCATGCGGTATTGCGTTAATGCGTCCTGATTCCTTGCACACAACTGCGTTCTTATCGTCCGATATTTCTTACGAGAGAGCGCCGTTATTATCGCAGCTGTGTGTACGGTCGTTTGCGTTCTGATACAAAACATTCTAGAACTTATATCGGAATATCGCAGGACGGAAAAACGCAACGTCCAACTTCCATTGCAGCGTTATTATCGCAGCAGTGTGTAACTACATGACCGTCCTAATACAAAATGTACTGCAAACAGATATCGCAGTAACGCATGCGATATTATCGACCGATAATAACGCGCCTGTGTGGGGGAGCCTTAAAGTCTACCAACTTTCATCGAAATCTATTCAGTATTTTTTGCGTGAAAGAGTAACAAACATCCATACTCTGCGTTTATAATATTAGTAGGATTTATGCTACACCCAAGTTGGTAGCAGTTCCGTCATAGTTACACAGAGATTTGATCAAAGTGCACGTGCTTAAAAGGCCGCCATTACACACAGGAGTGGCAATAACTTGTTTATTATATCATCAATTATAAATTACATGATAAACTACGACTTAGTTAACTTTGAGAGAATATTAACTGTACTATACTCCGTCGGTTTAGGTAGTTAACTAAAGGAAAACAATCTTGGCATGTCTTTTTATCTAAATGTTGTCTCTAAATTGTATGTAAAAATATTTGCAAATAGGTATTTACCTAAATCGATGTTAGCTAATAAACTAAATTTAAATAACCTTTGTGTATATTATATACGACCTCTTTAATATAAAAAGACATACCAAGACTGTTTACCTTTAAAAAAACGGAGTATAGGGCCTTACTATGACGTGTTAAAATGTCAGTCGTGACTCGTGTGTACAGAAAAAGGGATGGACCCCATATAGCACCATCCTTTAAACAGTTCAGTTTAGGTCGTAAAATGGATTGCTTCAAGAGCTCGTACTAGGGCTAAATTGGTATATAAGAACATAGAATCAGAGAATTTATTTGTATACACGTGACATTTAACTATAATACAGATAATAAACTACCAGGGAGCCACATGTACAAAAGTTTCCAAACAAGCAGGTCTGTACTAAGAATGTTTTTAATATCGTGCGGTTTTCATCACCGCATGCGTAACCCCCTTTCCTTTTCATACAAATGTTTATTGTAATGCATGGAATACGCACGCGGGATGCAGGTCGTGATGCTAGGACTCCAGCCCCACCCCACACGCCACGTCCATTAATTCCAGCAAGCGTGGTCCATCGTCAGCCACATGGTCGCTTACCATCATGTGAGATAGTGGTCAATCGAGAGCCTGTGTTTAATAAAAAAATAGCAGCCCGTAGAAACCTAGATTGCAGGTCAGCGTGTCTCACACTGCGTAAAATTTTCTACTTGCGGGACAATCTCGCACGCGTGATGAAATCCTCACAATATTAAAAACACCCTGAAATATGAAATGTAAACAACTTGGTTATGGCAACCCTGAGCATAGCCCCGCCTATTAGTTCCTCAGCTCATGCTCGGAGGCGAAGTGGGAGCCAATTTGAGCTCAACACCACACACACACACACACCGACAGTAGTACACCGCACGCACACATACACGCGGGGGTGTGTCCGTGTAAGCTCATGTTTGCATTCAGTACTTAGGTTCAAATTGTTTAGTTTTAATATGGCGTTGAATTTGAAGAGAATATGAGAGTTTTTAAAGATTAAGTGTCGAATAGAATCGGTTTGTAGGCAGCCGCTCCTCGTAAAATACTGGTATTCAGCTAAATCCGGCTTGACCGGAAGCCGACCCCAATATAGTTGAGAAAAGGCTAGGTAGATGATGATGATGAGAATCAGTTTTTAATGATTTTTGTAGTTCAGTGGATGTGGAGCCCATTTCAGCGTCACCATTTTTGAGTTTTTTTGGGGGGCAGAAGGAATGCTTTAAAAGGAGCCCGGATTTTTTGGAGGAAATACCTGGGTAGGTGAAATTCTTACCTCACTACATCCACACATGTCAGTGATCACCACAAATGAAGGGGGTAGTGTCAGCTAGTGCCAAATCAAAACATCTCGCTATGATAGGTAGGTAAGGAGCTGCGCGACATACTAATTGTTTTCTTTCTTTCTATTCTCTCTCTTCTTGACAGGCTCGCGCTTGACTACTGCCTCACCTGATTGAAAGCGACGCTGGAGCGCACTTCCCTACAAGTGACCTATTCACTAGTCTAGCTATTAGGAAACAAACCGTAGTCTGTTTCATAAATTCTACTCATTAGCTGTATGCACAATGGATAATAATATGTCGTTGTTGCATTTGTTATAATAATATTAATTACTAGCTTCCACCCTTGGCTGTGCTTGCGTAAAAGTAACTTTTTTTTACACAAAATATAACCTATAGCACTCAGGAAGAAAGCAAGTTTATGCATTTAAAAAAAAGTAATATATACATTTATGTAATCGAATAAGGATCATCAGAGATTATCCCATACAAACAAAAAAACAAACTTTAGCTCTTTATTATATTAGTACTAGCTTTTACCCGCGGCTTCGCTCCCGCCAAATGACTACCCTACATATCCTACGCTACCCTACCCTACCTACCCTACACTACCCTACCTACTCTACCCTACCTACTCTACCCTACACTACCCTATACTACCCTACACTACCCTACACTACCCTACACTACCCTACACTACCCTACACTACCCTACACTACCCTACACTACCCTACACTACCCTACACTACCCTACACTACCCTACACTACCCTACACTACCCTACACTACCCTACACTACCCTACACTACCCTACACTACCCTACACTACCCTACACTACCCTACACTACCCTACACTACCCTACACTACCCTACACTACCCTACACTACCCTACACTACCCTACACTACCCTACACTACCCTACACTACCCTACACTACCCTACACTACCCTACACTACCCTACACTACCCTACACTACCCTACACTACCCTACACTACCCTACACTACCCTACACTACCCTACACTACCCTACACTACCCTACACTACCCTACACTACCCTACACTACCCTACACTACCCTACACTACCCTACACTACCCTACACTACCCTACACTACCCTACACTACCCTACACTACCCTACACTACCCTACACTACCCTACACTACCCTACACTACCCTACACTACCCTACACTACCCTACACTACCCTACACTACCCTACACTACCCTATACTACCCTACACTACCCTACACTACCCTACACTACCCTACACTACCCTACACTACCCTACCTACCCTACTTTACCTAACTTTTTTTTTAATTTTTCTCTCCGTAAGAACCATCATTGAACTTCAAGGAACATTTAAAAAAAAGAATCAGCCAAATCGGTCAAGCCGTTTTCATGTGATGTCGTGACAACGGAAAACGGGTTTCATTTTTATATATATAGATAGATAATTAATAAGAAAGTAGGAATCGCCACCCTACACTGGTAGTGCACATATCTACGCACACACACACAAACACTGCGTGCTGCAATCAAGAAATACTTTCAGATAAAATACTTACTAAGTTCAAGATGTGTTTTTATTATGTTACATGTAATATCTACGAGTACATTCCTTTTCTTTTTATATCAAGCCTTTGTTTCCAACTGTACCCAACAAACCTATAGACATACAAACAAGCACACAACACCAGTTTGTCTCGCCAGTCAGTTAACAGACGTTAAAATTAAAGATATAGGATAAATATGCGCAGTCCTGTCAATAATTTCAATAAATATGGCGAAGGACCATAACTTTGCTTTGTGTTGGTTTAATTTGTTCACCGAAGTAAATTATTGAGCTTTTGTTTAAGGAATAATGTTTATAAAATTTACGAAGTGTTGTGGCGAGTTTGGAAAGGGAATTGCCAAGTGGAGGGTGACTTGAAGATGTTTGAATTTTATTGTAAAACTAGCTGATGCTTTGGTCGCGTGATTGTAAAAAAACCGGGCAAGTGCGAGTCGGACTCGCGCACTGAGGGTTTCGTACCAACCTACCTATAAAAACAGTTTAATTCTCGAATCGAGTCTTGAAGACTTTTCAATTTTTTTTTCTTGTGACGTAACTAAAAATTTTCAGTTTTCAGACTGTTTCCGATATTAGTGCTATAATACCTTGCTTCGTGCCAAATTTCAAGATTCTAGGTCAACGGGAAGCACCCTATGAGTTTTGATTCCTTTGACAGTGTCGAAATGTACGTTTTTTGCAACATAAACGGGCGTATCTTTTTTTCCCGTCAACTTACAAGTTTGATTTTTGCACAACTTCATGGGACCGCGGATTTCAATATATGGTTTTAATTTCAACTTGATACCTTTACGCGTTCCTGAGAAAAAGGGTCTTCACAGACGGACGGACGGACAGACGGACAACAAAGTGATCCTATAAGGGTTCCGTTTTTTCCTTTTGAGGTACGGAACCCTAAAAATTACCCAAAGCAATATAATTTTGGATAAAAAGTATGCTATGTGTTTTTTCAGGATATGGTCTACTTGTACTAAATTTTATCTGAATCCGCATAGCCATTCGAACTTGCAGAAGTAACAAGCATATGATTTTTTAATACACACACGGCATTCACATATAATTTATTTTTGGTTTCAGAATGACTCACCAAAATCAATGCCTTTTGACTTTTTTTGGGCAAAAAATCATTAAATAACTTCTACAATTCTGGGTAGAGCAAAAGAGGGAGTGTCAGACTTTTACTGACTAAATTCCACATGTGTTCCTTCTATTGGCCTTTGCGTTAAAGCCACAGTATCTTTTTCGAACAATCCCATATCGCTGGCAGGTACTAAACAGATTGAATGCTTGCACTTAACTAAAAAGTTGTTCAAAAGTCTACCAAGACGTCTCCTGGCCTCTCAAACCCTCAAAACAAGCTCCAAATTTGTTAACAACCCGAAAATAACTCATGTTCCCTGCCCGAGGGTAACGCCATTAGATCATTATTTTATGGGCCCCAAATTTGGGCATTAAAACCTATTATTTGGACCAATATCAGGCCAATTATGGGCCTTCTCGGAATGCCGATGATTTGTATCGGTAGGTATGCGCTGATTTTAAAAACTAGCCTTGGATGGGCGTGAGACGGGGGCAGAAAAAATAGTAATTGGAGCTTGTTAATTTGCGAGTAAGTTGGAGTGAAACATACGTTATTTACACTGGTTTTGTAGTGATCATACTACAATGCGATTTCTGTCAAATGTTAATTGAAAAGGACTCTTTGCTTACAAGAAGAAGAAGGCTCTTAATAAACTCGCGGATCGCGGATCGCAGTCAGTGATGCAATCGTAGATGGTGAGGCGCACTAGTTTAATAGACGCATATTCGTCATTACAAGCTTGATATGCGAGAACCTTGCACACAAAACTATGAAACTCTGTCGACAAAGTAGTAGCGTCGTATCGTCATATCGTTGCCGCTACGTCGACAGTGTTTTGTGGTGCAGGGCTTTCCCCAATACCTTAGTTTTCACGACATTTTCAATTTCAAATGATCATACAGCAACTTTAAGACATTTTTAATTTCAAAGGCAAATTCAGCAATGTCACAGTTTTACGACGACGAAAATCAAAACAAGCTTTATTTTAGCCTAACTAACGCTTTATTTTAACCTATAACCTACCAACTGAAACAATAGAATGCGTCTAATGAAAGCGCGACCTGTATTTTTTTTTTAAATTTAATTGGCAACATTATTTAGCCGTTACAGTAGGAAATAAAAAAAAATTGTGAAGTGTCACGACATGATTCTCCTACTAGTTAGTACCACATACAACATTTTTGGATTTAACCTCTTTTTCTCAGGTCGCGCTTTCATTAGACGGACTATAACTGAAACAATATCAGTCTTTCACCTACGACTCAAAATCAAAGAGAGACTATCAAATAAAGCTGGTCGAAGTAACTAGTCAGGAATAAAGGTAAGAACAACAAGAGTACGGCGACTACGGCCGGTAATTAGCGCAGCGTAATGCTGAACATCGTGATGCGTCTGCGCTGGGGCCGTAGGGACAGCAGAACAAGAATTAGATAGGATTTGAGAATTTACCTGCTGCGGTCTTCCCATCTGATTATAATTTAGATATCTTCCAAGGTAGAGTGAATAGGCTCTAAACCAATCAGATACCCGCAAAACGAGACCCAATAGTAAGACAAAAACAGCGCGGTCGCCGGTTACCTCTCGGGGATTCATGAATTAATAAACTACATCACTTAAATCATCATTAAAACTGAGGTGAAATTATAATTTTTCTGCACTATTTTCATACTACTTTTTATTATATTGTACTGAACCAAATTAGTGCGAACGAACAAGAATGTTAACCTTTTCTCCGTCTATGGATATTTGGTACTTATAACAGATTAATTCATGAATCCCGACCGGTCCTATGAGACCGCGCTGTTATTGTTTTACTATTGTGTCTCGTTTTGCGGGTATGTGATAGGTAAGTACAGTACATACCCACTCAGTAAATATACGATCGACATTTAAAACAGATTAATGGCCGAAAAGTATGAAATAAGTTCTACAAATCAGACCTTGATATACTTTTAAACAATTTTACAGTATGTACGGCCAAGTTAATATTGTGAAATATATTAATTGACAACACAGTTAGTGCAGTGGTTGAGCGATTAGCTACTACACTGAGGATTGCTGATTTCCTTATAGAACAAATATTTGTATGCCTTTAGATAGTTATTCCACATATGAGAGAAAAAAAATAGAGGTGTATTGCATTTAATACAGAACTGAAGTACATCTTAGTTCATGAATCCCCGACCGGTCCTATGAGATCGCGCTGTTATTGTTTTACTATTGTGTCTCGTTTTGTGGGTATTCAATAGGTTAATCTAGGTTTAAATTAAGACGCATGCTGGTCCACCGTTATATTTAGACTGGCAGGAAAGGTAGGACAATATAGATAACCTTAAAATGATGCATAATTAATACGAACTAAGATAATGTATTCAATATAATGCAATTTAATAATGCACTAGTTCCTGCTTCACGTACTTATTAAACATGCATTAACTGCACCCAAATTACTAATTGACATTCAATTCACTTGGTTTTTGTTCGTCTTAAAAAGGTCAAACTGACTATAATCAATCTTTTAAAGTTTTGATGTATTTGTTTTTAGATTCTAACTACTTCTGCCAGCGGCTGTGCCTGCAAGAATATTGAAATTGTCTCAAGAGAACATATTTCTAGGATAAAAAGTGTATCCTATGTGCTATTCCAGGACATGTTCTCACCGTTAAAGATCTTCTTCTTCTTCTTCTTTCCCATATTATTTGGGGTCGGCGCAACACGTTTTTTTCTTCCATTCCGTCTGGTCATCTCACCGTTAAAGATGACAAGAAATAAAAGTGAAATAAGTATGTGTGTTCATTACAAGAAAAGAAAGAATTTTTAAAAGTATATTCTGATTCAGAGCATTAGACCAAAAATGAAACAATTTTATTGTTTTTCTGTAATGTTAAATGTATGGAATGTGTAAACAACAGTAAACCTATGTTCTCTATCGTAAGCGTTCACGACAGACTCAGACGGAACAACTATCCGTAGTTCATACAAATATGTGGTCCGTACAGGAATCGATCCTGCGACCTGCAGAGCAGCTACCGCTCGCTCAGCCACTGCGCCAACATGCAGTGCCGACCATGACACTGTAAGACCTCCACAACCCAGTCACTGGGTATCACGATTCTTAACAAGGTTAGTGTCAAAATTTCTACCTTCTAACAACCCGTTGCAAATGAAACAATTAGTACCAATATTTGCATAATGTTCACTGCCAACTTACACACAAAATTAATTCACGTTTCAAAGAAAGAACGATTTAAATACACGACGACTAGTGTTGTGCGGCTATCGATACGGGGCGTGTCCACGTATAACTCACGGGCTATTACTGCTCCACAGCATTAACAAATATTTAAACATATTATACACGAGCAAAAAACGTGCGCGCGCAGCCCCTTATGACGTAACGGCACGTTTAAAAATGGAACGCTTTTTTTCTTTTTTAGTAATGTGCGTGTTGACTGTACTGGTGTTTGAATTTGGAAGAGCAATGGGAATTTTGAAATTAGAATTCGAATTTTGAAATTTGTAATAGAAGTTTCTTATCAAAGTATCTTAGTTTATAAAACGCTTTGCTTTTATTGTCAACTGTAGCCATATTTATAAACAATGTATAAATTAAGTCAAGATACCTTACTCAACACAAAATACTGTTTAAAATTCAACTCACTCCCTAATAAGATGATAAACCCAAACTTAATAATAAAGTATCAATTTAAACAAAAAATCCCAATAATTCTAAGAACCACATTTGCACCTTACACACCATTTAATCACCGAGCCACCCCAAAAAAACATTGATTAATCACCAATACGATATAAACGACCAATAATAAACGCGTTAACTAAAAAATCATTACGGAACCCTTTCCAATACAAAAATAAAGGCATGCCCACATAATTGGGGCTCGAACAAATTTCATTGATATTCCGTGATGTGAAAAAAACACAAAACGAGTTGTCGATGAGATGTGTTCTGACCCGATATTCTGAGAACGATTCTACAAATTTACATTTACATACTCCTCCAACCTTACTGTCATAAACATAGGGATTAAATTCCAAAGTTTTAGTTGAAAGGATAAGTTTGTATTTTTATAATAGGCCACTTACGAGCAGCGCAAATCGTCAAGAATTGCTTCGTCTCAACAAGGTGTCAATTTGGTAAAGTTATGAAAGTTTTCGTTTCTCAGAACTATTTGTTTTAAAGTTACGCCCGTGGTCGTTCAGGGGTTTATTATGTGCATTGATTGCATCCATGGGCGTCGGAGCGTGTTTTATTGAATGCGAACGTCGATAGAATTGGTTATGAATTGTTGGTGATGCTGCCGGGGCGAGGATGTGCGATTATGTGAGAAGCGTTGCGAAAATAGACTTTTATAGGTCTGTGTCTGGTTGTTGAGATAAAGAAGAGGGTTTTAAATCTGAAGATAAAAATACGGCTCATAGCTTCTTGTTTTACTTTTGAGTCGTCCCGCCTTAGTTTTTATAAGTTTAGCAAGTAGAAAACGGATAGATTATGAATTAAAACTAAAGTTTGCTGTAAGAAAACCCCATTGTGGGTTCAAAGCGTTTGTATACATCAGCTGTCCTATTTTTGTCAGAATCAATGGTGTGTACAATAAAAAATATAAGTATAGATCATTCTGCTGCGTTTTGAAATGTCATTTATGTTAGTACATGTCAACTTTTTATAATTGAGGCTGTATATTCTAACTAAATACCCTAAGTAAAAAAAACGGAAATCAACTTAGAGACCTAACATTAACAACTTAATATGTTTTTATTATTATAGTGAAATTTTATAAAAATAAAATATTTACTTGAGCAAAATTCGATTAGCGTTTGTGAAATAAATTTTCAAAAAAAATGCTTTAATTTATCAGGTTATAAAACTACCTATTACAAAATTAATACAATAGATATCTTTCTTCATCAAAATGCAAAAAAAAAACTGGCCTCTGAAATAGATACTTTGATCACTTAGTATGTCCTTATTTACACAGTAAGTCAGTGTTCAGGAAGTTGGTCTACATTCCTTGACTCTTCAAGTACCTATAAAAAACTTCATCATTTTTATTCACCAAAATAATAATTTAATGAATATCGATACTCAATTTCCTCACTCATCGACCTCACCCCAACTCTAAACCGAAACGAGATTTATATCATATCATTATGCATAAAATATTTCTTTTAAACGTATAATTAGTTAATATTAATATTTTAAATTATATATTTTGTCCCGGGGTTGCCTGTGATATTAATGGCTGGCTCGTTTGTATATTTATAATTATCAGCTCTTTAATGAATTCTGTTAAGAGCGTGTTTATTGTAGAGAAGCCATGACAGCTCGGTGTGGATTGAGAAACATTATGAGTTAATTTTTTTGTGTGTTATTTGGAAGAAATTATAGTGTTGTGTTTATTTATTGAGCGTCGCGCAAATGAAACTTCGGATAGATGTTTGTTTTTTTTATTTATTTGGATTTGAAACCTACGCTTGTCGTGTCAAATTTGGTTGTAGGTGTGAGACTTATTTAGTTGTTTTTATTTTTAAGTAGGGTTGTCTTCTAGCTAATTCATCATCTGCCTAGTCTTTTCCCAACTATATTGGGGTCGACTTCCACTCAAGCCGGATTTAGCTGAATACCAGTATTTTAGGAGGAGCGGCTGCCTACCAGACCTCCACAACCCATTAACTGGGGTAACACGGTACTTCATGGCAAGTCTTCTAGCTAATTACTGTCTCAAATGTTGAGGATGGACCCAGGACTTGCCTTTCAAAACTTTAAATGAACAAAGTTTTTTTAGAACCTTTTTCACAGGTAAGTTATTACTGTAGTTGCTTATTCTGAAATCAAAACATAAAGCATTTGTTTTCACCACATCGTCGTTTTCTATTCGATAATAGTCAAACGACAGCCTATCAATAGTAAAGAAAAGATTATCAATAGTAAAAAAAGAATAAAAAAATAAACTGCTCCATTTCATTCTTCATTTAAAACCAACACCATCAAAGTACTAACAATCTCTACTTACTCAAAAAAGAGAATGGCGTGAAAATATGCACATAAGTAAACACACACTCTCATATACCGAACTTTACAGCAAAATGTCTGCACTTATACCCATTAACTCACAAACACTTCTCAAGACAACCCCTAAAATTTCGCACAATTACCCTTTATGTGGGTAATTTGCGATATACTGGCAACACTGGCCGATATTACCCCATAACGATCACAAATCTACACTTGCCGATCACAAACAAACATCTCTTTAACATTTAACGGCTTAAATACTTTTTTGACTGCAAAATTAATTTTGTCGGAGTCGAAATTTGTTGAGATCTTGCTAGATGACTTTGAACTCTATTTTAATTGAGTTAGAGTTTGAAATAGTTTAGTGTTGATTGCTGGCGATCAGCAAACATGGAGTTAGCACCGGGCCATTATTGAATTTACTTTATATAATAATGGTTAATCACCAGAATGCATCGTTCGATGCTGCCTTGTTACTGAGAGCAATAGTGATGTGGTACGCTGTGCGGGTGTCGGTATCGATATATTAAAGTTTTGAGCATTCGATTAGACTGGGTATACAATGAACGTTTATTAAAGATCTATTAATTATAAATGGTAGTTGCTTTAAGTAAGATTTAAATAAGTTTTTGATTTTTTAAATAGTAGTCATAGTAATAGTACCTAATAATTCCTGCATTTTAAAGCTGTTTGAGAGTTACCGAAAACCTGAAACGCAAATCAGTAAAAGTTCTTGTATTTAGGTAAGCGGGCTCCATCGTCGGCCACATCATCACTTACCATCAGATGAGTAGTAGTCAAACGCAAACATATCCATAACAAAAAGTAAAAGTCTGACACTCTTTCTCACGCTGTTCACAGCGAGGGTTATTACATGATTTTTCAGAACTTGCCTCTAGCAGCCACTGTCAACTGATGACCGTAAAAGCAAAAATAATTTATTTTATGGCTGCAATTAATGTTTACATACAAAAGTTGTTTACATTTAAAGTTTTTTGACGGGACTGTTTGAAATAATTTTTACTTTATTTCATATCTTTACATTCTCGTTCCTTGAAAACATAAAGGATGATCGCTTGACAGACAGCTTACTAATTTTTTTTTGTAGAATATGTTCTCATATACAACTCACACAAATGATTACTAATATTATATGATTTAGTGTAAGAAATTCGACTAATTTTCTACGTCTTATCACAATCTATTCCCCAGTATCCAACCAGGAACAAAAGCCCAATCTATCGACACATCAAATTCATCGACACATCCCCCCCGTAACCGCCGGCGGCGACTGGACGCAGGGCGTGGCACTCATTCTCCCGACGTAATTTATACCCGCATCGTTAAATAATACCGCTCACACTTGCCACTTTCCTGAACCATAAACACGCACCCATTTTAATTAAGCTTCCATTAGTTGAGATCCGAGATATAAACCTTTAAGTTTAAACTAGGAGAAGTTATGATGATCGCATTCGAAGCCTCCGCTAATTATGTTGGGATTAGAAAATGTGGAATGACCGCCGTTAAATCTTAATCAATAGGATGTTAGAAGTACTCTCCTGTTATACTTGTAGGTACTACTGGAAGTAATTTCATTAAAAATAAACAGTACCTTTGAGTTGTTCTGTCTATAGATTTATATTTCTTTTTTTTAATTTTTTAGTGTTTCTTTGTACTTAAATAAATAAATAAGTAGAGTTATGACACCGTTATCATTTGAAAGAATCATCACAACCCTGAAACGGAAAGGGCAGCTGAAGAAACACAGGTGGGCTTTAAGCAGTATAATTCTGATACTCGCTTCAGTCAGAGCAGAAAAATGTATTTAATGATTTCCCATTTTCAAAAGAATTGTTTTTTTTTAGATGGAAAATCATCAATACGACTTCTCCCACTATGGGTGGAGCGGGAGGGCCTTTTGCCAGGTTCCAGGGTCCCGGGGTTCTCTTTCGTCAAACCAGACCTCATTAATTATGTTGGGCTTAGAAAATGTGGAATGACCGCCGTTAAATCTTAATCAATAGGATGTTAGAAGTACTCTCCTGTTATAGTTGTAGGTACTACTGGAAGTAATTTCATTAGAAATAAACAGTACCTTTGGGTTATTCTATCTGTATTTTTAATTTTAGGTGTTTATGTGTACATAAATAAATAAATAAGTAAAGTTACGACTCTGGAACGGAAAGGCCAGCTGAAAAACACGAGGTGGACTTTAGTCAATAACAGTGATACCCCCCTCTCGCTGGGTTATTCCCGCTCGTCCACACTGCGGACGACTGGGAATGTTGCGTTCTGTTCGTCTACACTGTGGACAAACAGAACGCATTATTCCCAGTCGTTCACACCCCGTCATCTCACGTCTAGTCTAAGAGTTAATAAAAAGAAAATATGATGATAGTATTTCCTTACTTTAAAAGTAATAAACCTAAGTACATAATATTTTAAAAGTATGTTTATTATATATAAGAAAATACTATCATCATGGTTTTCTTTTTATTAACTCTTAAACTAGACGTGAGATGACGGGGGTGTGGACGACTGGGAATAATGCGTTCTGTTTGTCCACAGTGTAGACGAACAGAACGCAACATTCCCAGTCGTCCGCAGTGTGGACGACGGGGTGTGGACGAGCGGGAATGACCCCTCTCGCTTCAGTAAGAGCAGGAATACGTATTTAATGAATTTCCATTTTCAATTTTTTTTTTACTTTTTTTAGGTGGAGAATCATCAATACGACTTCTCCCGCTCTGGGCGGAGCAGGAAGGCCTTTTTACCTTCGTTCCAGGGTCCCGGGGCTCTCTTTCTTCAACTCAGGCCTTACTAATTATGTTGGGATTAAAAAATGTGGAATGACCGCCGTTAAATCTTAATACATCGTACTCTTGGCATAGATACTACTGGAGGATATTTCATTTGAAATACTCGTAAGTAGTACCTTTGGGTTATTCTATCTATATTTGTTCATTAATTTTTTATGTGTAAATAAATAATTAATTAAATAAGAAAAGTTATGACAGGGTGATCGTTCGAAAGGATTATCACGACGCTGAAACGGAAAGGGCAGCTGAAGGATAAAGCCTGAAACTCTCTCTGACTTCCCTCAGAGCGGAAGAATTTATTTGATGATTTCCCAGTTTCAAAAAAAAAGCAAAGTGATACTTTTCGGTAGAATTAAACCAACAAGAGCAGTTCGTGTCATTTATTTGTTTAGGTTACAATATTATGTATATATTACCCATGTGTTATCCTCAACAACAAAATTTTCTTTTTACATATTTTAATAAGGTTTGCTGTAAGAAAACCCAATTGTGGGTTAAGCTCGCCTGTGTACATCACCTGTCCTACTTTCAATTAATTTAAATATTTGTGTACTATAAAGAATAAAGAATGTATAAAGACACAAAGGCGAACTAAATGCGTGCCTATATGGAGAAAAAATACCTATCCTAGACCAGGAACTAGAGAAGAATATGGGGAGGCCTAAGCTTAAGCAAAACCATCTTCTAAAACCAATGTCTGAAAATATTTTTTTACCTTTCATTATTAACTAAACAGTGTATTACTAATTGGATTGTTAAAAAGCGCTATTCTTATTGTATACCCTTCACTGGTATGCATGCATAACAGAATCTTTTGAATTAAAACTCATCACCATCTCCTAAGCTTTTACCCAACTGTGTTGAGTTTGACTGCCATGAAGTACCGTGTTACCCCAGTTAATGGGTTGTGGAGGTCTGGTAGGCAGCCGCTCCTCGTAAAATACTGGTATTCAGCTAAATCCTGCTTGACTGGAAGCCGACCTCAATATAGTTGGGAAAAGGCTAGGCAGATGATGATGATGTTGAGGTTGACTGCCAGTCTAACCAGATACAACTGGGTGCTAGTATTTTTCATGGGGCAACTATGTACATTAGGGTGTCCCAAAAAAATCAAATTGTGTTTTTTACAACGCATACCCTCTAATTTTGTTTGAATGGTGTCAAAACTATTGTAAATAAAATTTCATGTCCTTAGGACCACAGGAATCCGTGCCGACTTGCATCGATAGATATCAGAATTTCCGTACTTTGGCGCGCCGCAGCTACCGTTTCAAGTGCTTGATATTACTTGTTTATTTAATTAGTAAACGCATAATTTTCATTTAGTTTACATGTCGATAGGTCTACGCAGTATTACAAAGGGAATATTTTTTAATAAGGGATACAGTATAAAATCAAATTACGAGTTCAAAACTACACTTTAATTAACAAGTATTGACAGTACTGCGCGTAGAACATTTTTGAGGTGATTTCATGTGTACTAAAAACGCAAATCCTACTATTCAAAAGTGCGTTATTTATTAGGAAAATATACATACTTTTCTCAATTAAAGCATTATCTGCGTTAAAAAACGAATGAAATAATTCAAACATTGGAGAGATTTCCAAAAAATGCGAACGAAACTCAAGAAGTATTCGAGAAGTTCCTATAAGTGTGAGCTTGTGTAAGTTAGGACAAATTATTTGACACAGCATATGCATGCCGATGCGTTTCCATTAATAAAGATAAATAAAGATAGAATCTTCTTGCAGTGCCAAAGAGAGAGGATGATTTGGTTACTTGGCTGGTGTAGACAAAAAATTCAAACAAAAAGTGCAAAGAAATATTGAAGAACAAAAGTGTCTGAGGCTTAAATTGTTTGTTATTAACTTCTTTTCATTACCTTATCAAGAAAAATTATTTTCAGATACTACAATGTTGGATTTAAAAGAACATTTGCTCATCCCAACTAAGAGCACACCGCCCGATACGAATAAAATACGTATGAGAAAAAAAAATCACTTCAAAGACAATTATAGCTTTGGATAGGTGACAGTTAAGTATGAGAAAGATAATTATTCAAGCTACTATTGAGGCACTTGGATACAAAACTGTCGAAAACTTTCCATAAGTAAGTCCTCCAATCAAATAATTCATACGGAGAATTGAAAAGAGCGCTCACAAGCTATAAAAGTCAATTTCCAAAACGTGGTAGGTCCTCGATACTGTAACTACCTGTTTATTTGGATGACAAACTATTGCTGGTTTTGGATGTGCACAAAAGTACTTTACATTTGTGCACATCTAAAATCGGCGTCTAATAAAAAACGTCTCCTGATAGTTATTTTTCTGATGATAAAAAACAACTTATCGTTTGCTAAAATTGGACAACTTTATAGGAAGTGAATAAGCACCAGTAGTTCGGAATTCAGTATATGATCTAATATTGCTTAGTTTTAATATGCTAGTAGGTATACAGATGCTGATGCTGAGAACTTCTATGGCAAAATCACTATTGAAGAAGAACAGGAGCATTTTTTCTATGTTACGTACAAGAAAGACGGGTTTATTCTGACTATAAAAAGCCAATTTTGAAAAGAAAAAATAGTTATTTATGTTCTTTTAATAATAGATACTTAATAAACATAAGATCTAAGTAAAACAATGTTTTAAAAGTTAAATAAAAAATAAGTTCTAAAACGTCCTATTTAATTCTCATACAAACTTTATACTAAAACTTTGACATCAAGTCGGCACGGGTTATCGTTATCTGATTCCAATAATATTTATTATTTGAGTTCTTAGGATCAAATAGAAAAAATATAGAGGGTATGCGTAATTTAAATCGAGAAAAAAAAATTCGCCCTTATAGCTTGGGACACCCTAATGTACATATCAGACCTCCATAATCCAGAAACTAAGCAACACGATACTTCTTGAATAAACACGTGGTCTGACATTCACCAGGCACCTAACTATCAGAAACGACTGTCAAAGATCTACGAAAAACAACCCTGACTAATGGCTTTACGTGTTTTCTATGGCACGGGGTGTTAGTAAAGTCCTATAAGATAAAACATAGAAGAGTACATATGAAATGAATAATTCACATTAGTATTTATCCGGTTTCGAACTCGCAACATCATATTTATTCCATTATTTTGAATTTAACCTATCATTTACTTACTAACTTATTTATTTACAAAAAAAAACAAGGGACCAAGTTACAAGTTCATACACTGTTTTTAAATTACTGATACACAACCCCGCAAGGTAAGTATTACATTCAGTCCCACATATTACCATCAAACTTTAGCCAGCCCCAGGAAATATATTACATTGTTGGGAAATTCCCACCATTTTCTCACAAGTTATGACGGACGCCTGAAGGTATAAATAATATTAGCGGTCTGTACCTGTCTAACCTGTAAGATCTGTTCTCATAGAAAAGGAATAAGTATGTATTAAATTGTGGGTTAAATTTCCCAGTATTATCATCATTTCAATCGTAAGACGTCCTCTGCAGGACATACGCCTCCTCAAGTGTAGCCACAATGATCGGCCTTGTGCGTCTCGCATCCATCGGAATACCGCGGCCCTTACCAGGTTATTGGTCTTTCTTATGGGCAGTCTGTCAACGCTGCGTCTTCCGGTACGCGGCCGTCGACCAGCTGTCATCAATTTCCCAGGATTTCTCAAAAAAACAGCATGTTAATACCACCTGGTCCACAAATGACCAATCTACACAAGTACACAAGAGATATTACTCGTAAAAGTGCACAAACACAAGTGCACTCTTTATTCCTTTACTCTCATAGTCAGATAGGATGGCAATCCAACACGACTGGGGAGAGATCAGGCGCAGGACTAACGGTATTACGTGCTTTCCAGGGTACGGAGCTGTCACACACCAACTTCCAAACTCCAGGCCAAATACCAAAAAATAACAAGCTCTTTCAGTGCTTAAATCTTTTTTCAGTGAGAGTTTTCTGAAAACTTTCGAAAGAATTGAGCATTGAGATTTTACGAATATGTTTTGTTTCGTTGTTACGAAAGTACTAGTAGAATTCAATAGATATTTTCAGAAATAGGTTTTTGAGACAGATTTTAATTGAGTTTTTATTGAACATGGAATTGGTTAACACCATCCATTTTTTTAAGACATTGATATTATTTATAAAGTAGACACAAAGATCCAATAATACTCAATATTTTTCTTCTACTTCCTCCTCTTGTCCCATATTACTTGGTGTCAGTGCAACATGTTTTTTTCTTCCATTCTATCTTGTTAGCAGTCATTTCCCATTTCTTTCATATCACTCCTCACGCAATCCATTCATCTTTTAGGCCTCCCTCTCCCTCTCCATCCGTCCACATGTATATTCACAACTATTTTAATAACATGCGTTTCAACCCTCCTCTTTGTATGACCTATTTATTAATAAATATGTATTGTATTTTATATTGTATTTTTTACAGAGCCACGTATTTCAACACTTCAAAAAAAATTTTTTTTTTAGCATTATCGGCCTTATAATGTTCACACTACTGGGACTCAGGCCTCCTCTCTAGGCGAGAGAATGGGCCATAATCCACCGCGCGGGCCCATTGCGGATTGGTGGATGTCACATGTCTTCGCATTTTTGGTTCTAGGACATGCCGGTTTCCTCACGATGTTTTCCTTCCAGTGGTGATGAAATAAATTACACAAAGTAATGCGCCTGACCGGGTTTGAACCCGCGACCTACACCTTGTAAGTCGGGGCAGTTACCACTAGGCCACCACTGCTCACTAGGCCACCACTGCTCTCAAACACTTTTTCTTATTTACACTAAGCAACGAAAAAATACTATAACGAGGGCAGATGTTTTAAAAAACCATTACAGGCAGTCTATAGTCTACTAAAGTGGAAAATTATGAAACGGTACGTTTTTGAAATCATGTAATTTCATAGAATTACGTTTAATCGTAAGACAAGTTTACTGTCATTATAAAGACATCAACGCGCGCTTTAACCTTTCACCAAGAGTTTTGTTTGTATAAAAGTACCTATAATGTTTTAAATGATGAACAGTTTAACTTAATAATAGTTGGTTAAATACTAGGTTCGGGTTTAAGATTGGTTCAAGTTGACAGTGTGGTTTGGTTAAACGTGTTATTAATGGATAGGGAGGTGCTTGTACGTGCATGAAAATGTTGTATCGTGATTATGATTTCGTGTAATTTGTTTACTGTACCTATTTATTATCTGTCTGTCTGGTACATCAATGCCCATATTTGTACCTAGAAAGTTAAAATTTCACCAGTTGTTGTTTTTATGAAGGATAAGAATGGTTTTTCCGAAATTTATTACTGAAAAAAGTGAAAAAGGAGTTAAAAGTTTCTATGCGAAGTTCTTCAGTTTAAAAAAAAATCTAAAATGAAAGAAGTGTTTAATTAGTAAACGTATATAAGTAGATCTACCTTACCCTATATTTATGGCGAGCGAAAGGTATGTATTAAAGTTGAGACATAGCATTGTCTCATTGTTTTTTTACGTACATTGATATTTGTACATAAAAAAATATTTTATACCCGCATTTTCACTAAAACAGTACAAACGTCCATTTTTAAATATTTTTGATGAACATTTTTGTACTTTCCAATTTAGGCATTAAAAAAAAAATGTATTTAGTAGTAATAACGCTGTTAGTAACGCCATCTATGGTCGTTAATCGGTACTGACGACAAACAATCGATCGTTATGTTGAATCCTTTAAGTATCCAGTTAAAAGAAGTCGTAAATATACAAATTCCATTTAAAAAATGTAGATAGTTATAAATCTTATAAGTTATAAATTTTTACTTATGTATATAAAAAGATAAACTGACTAACTAGCATACATACACAGCTGAAACTATTGGGACTAAGAGCATGAAATTTTATACAAGATTTCCTTTTATGACGTATATGAGCACTAAAAGGAGATTTTATAAAATTCACCCCCCTGGGAAATGGAGAAAAACTACTTTCGCGCGGGCGAAACCACTGCCAGAAGCTAATTCACTTTTAAGAAGAAAACAAAGTTAAACGACAGTATTGCAAAATGATAAAACTGACGATCGGTTTTTTTGTAGGTAATCATCATCTTCTCCCGGTCTAAGGCGAAGGGCAACTAAAACCTACTCAGCTATTTTCCCTCTTTACTTTACGTTCCAGCACCCCGGATTTTCCTTTCGGAAGCCAACCCATGGGCCCGTATGGGCCCGCATGGGCAGTAGCTTTCGGCTCTGCAGAGCCCCTACATAAACGCCACTACATAAACAGTACCTAATTTTACTTAAAACGTAGGTTACGTTAACTAATAACGTAACCTACGTTTTAAGTAAAATTAGGTACTGTAAAATTAACACTGAATTATCTACTTTTAAGATATATTGTTTTAATATGCCTTTTCAATATTGGAAAATTTTTCGATTCCGATAGATGATGCAACGGTTGATGATGAAGCGCACTAGTTTCGTTACTAGTTTAGTTTTACTTTATTAAATTGGCTGTATAGTTAAGCTCCTTTATACATGACAGTCTTTCTACTATAATTTTTCACCGTTTGAATGTATAATTTTAACAAGCGGATGGTTACACAGTATCACTATAATCTGTTTTTTAATCCCTGGGACTAAATTGACACAGGCAAATGTCAAACTTACAATAATGATGATGCCAGTTCTTTTGTGTTGTGACAAGTTTGACAACCTAAGTAATGTCATTTTAGTCTCAGAGATTAAAAAACAAACTTTAAAGTGGTTACTCATACGTCAGCGCAGACAGCAAAAGAAGCTACTGACCTAATTTTAATTTCTTAAATGATCTTTTCTTTACGTTATGTAGCGCCCCAAATTTTCAGACTTCGCTAACTATAACAGATATTTACGCTCATCCCATAACACCCTTCTTCAATGTCCCACTCTCCGTACTGACTTCATTTATTGATCTTTGTATGTTCATGTTTTTTTTTCTGTGAAATACGTTGCTGCAAACCAGGATGGTAACCAACCGATCAACGTTCAAAATTAAGGTTCGCCATATTTTTTAACCATGTATTAAAGTTCAATAGGCGTTGGAAAGGCTGAAGCCAATTTGCAGAGATCCTTTAGACACTTTTCACACTACGCAAGTACACCCAAGAACAAACTCTGGACTAGGACATTTCTTTACGAAGTTTCTTTCACCACTTCAAGAGCTGTGATGATGAAATAAATTACACAAAGTACTGAGGTCGGTCTGTGGAAGAGTGAGCATTTTAATATGCCGTAATTACTCTGTATTTTAAATCTTTGGCAGTCATTAAGGATAGTCTGAAGCCAGGAAATCCGACAGCAGTCCTAGCAATGGGTATCGTGTTACCCAATTACGGGGAGGTCAAATAGGCAGTCTACTCTATGTAAAATACTGGAATATAGCTGACACTGGACTGGAAGCCGACCACAATATAGTTGGGAAAAGGCTAGGAACATTGGTTTTGCAAACAACTCCATAAAGGAAATTGTTTGGCTTCTTAATTTGTTATGACTTGCGTTTGACCACTATCTCACCTGATGGTAAGCGACCATGTGGTTAACGACGACGATACTCATAGAGCACGCTTACCTAGAAATAAGCTATTCTCTCCCAGGTTGCAGCTATCAGGAAACACAAACTCCTGCAGGGAATTCCTTGCTTCAGCTGTTTCCACAATGAATATGTTCCCAAAACGTTTTGTGCGTATGGGAAGGATGTTTACCATGTATCAGTGTTGGCGCAACGACATACGATGGTCCGGTGATGGAACGGGCATGGCGACATTAAACTGTACAGTTTCAATGCACACTCCCCGAAATGTAAACGATAGAAAACCCGACACGCTTTTTGAATGATCCTCCAAAACGCTTCGATATTTCTTATTTATTAATGCTAACCTTTTCAAAATATTCACCCTTAATTACCATTTTTCACACTTCACAACATAACTTAAAGTCACAGATTAACATACCAAGTGATAATCCGATAAATCCATACTGTAACTTACAACTCCATACATTACAACCAATACACTGGAAAATCAACTCTATCTCTCAACGTATAAAGTACAAACTCTTTTATTTTCAATACAAAATAAAAAGAAGTAAGTTACAAGTACTCTCGCGCATTTACAAATAATTGGAACTAACCGGCCGACCAATCAGGACGCAGCACGCTTGAGCACTATTGTCTTTGTCGTGCCATCTCGCTCGCTCTTGTGGGTGAGAGGTCGGTTTGTCTCTTTCTTTGCTATGATTGGAAAATTGGATGGTGTTGTCATCTCGCTCGAGATACTACTGTTTTTAAATATAGGCCTATTTTTAAGTTAGGCCTAGAGTTTCTATAGGTTTTTTTAATGTTGTTTTTAATAGTTTTGGTGTTATTTTTTATTTTAGTATTTATTTAATTGTTCTTACAGAATAATATTTTTATATGAAATGTTTCTAAATAAATAATTGAAAATATTCTTATTAGATTCAGATTAAATATTTTCTTAGTAGAAGTATGAATATATGAAAAAAGTTTTCTGAGTTAGTTTATTTAAAATTATTCCTAAGACATATTTTCAAAGTTAAAAGATAGATACTCTTTTTACTTTGAAATTATGTTGTTGTAATCATCGATGTATTTTGAATACTACATTTCGAGGTATTTTGTATATTACAAAAAATTCTACAAAGTATTTTGAATATTACTAGAATTGATGTGATTGGTCACTGAAAATCAAATAAAAGAATGAGAAAGAACTTAGCTTCAGTCAAAATCGCTAAATGGTAACTCTTGGTCGTACTCAGGTAGGTACCTCCTGAATTCCTTCAAAAGTGCTGCAGTATTTTTCGAAAAAGCCTCCGCAACCTGCCCTGGAGCACAAAGGACACTGAAGGAACACAATAAGGTTATATTCAGTAAAAGTCTAACACTTCTCGCACCACCTAGATTTAGAAGGATTATTGTATTTATAGTTATTTCTCGATATTCTATATAAAAACAATAAACAAAATTTGAACTGTCCAACACCAAATTCTAATATAACGTTACGTTTTTAGTAGAATTTGGTGTACTAATTAATAATATAATCATTATTACTAAATAGTATTTATAATTATTTCGTATAGAAATAGAATGGTGTCAGATTGCTAGGCATAAAGGTGGTTACTTCTATGAAACTGAGTGACCTTTTTTGAAGTGGGAAATCATCCAAAGTCCTTTCCCGGTCAAGGGTGGGGGGAGAAAGGGTGTCAGACTTTTACTGTCTTAAAAGCAACCCGGTAGCCCGTTGCGGTGGAGGACCATGGTTTCCTTTTCAAGAAAATCTCAGTGATAATAATTTTAAGAACCGGTTTCAGTTAGGATATCTTATGGCTGCTTATTATTATAGGCATTTATTTAATAAACGCACTGGTAAATAAAGCTTTTGAAATCAAACTATTTTGGGGGATTGCTAAGTAGTAAGCCTTTTTTTACGTAGGAAACCATCCATTTACTTAAGAATGGAAAACCGCGGAGTGATTGTCTGATTTGTACTGACTAAAACCCACAGTGTTCCTTCAGATACCCTTGTTTCGAAGACTACGGTAACTCCTTCGCGTCATAATAGCCAAAGCTCCGGGATCTCACGGCGGTATGGAAAGAGCAACTGTCGCAACCCAGCGCTGGGCACGACACTATCGACTCTATCGAGGTAATAAGTCCTCTCTTTGACGAGTGGTTATAGAGGCGCCACGGTAGCTTCCTAATTTCTGCTAGGAGTACATCCTTATCGAATGTGACAGCGGCTCAAAAAGTATGTTACAACTTTATAATTTGTAGGGGCCATCGATTTTCTTCCACAAATTAGTTAATTTGTATTCCTCTCGCCACCTAACAAATTAAAAAACAACAACTTCCAACAAAATCAGGCCGTAACAAACCAATTGATACTTCAGAAAACCTTTTAAAAAACACATACACACGTTTAAAATACCTCATTTACTTACATCTCATTATTTAAAACTAATTACCATGCATGGTTCGACGGAATGAACGAATTAATTTGTCAAGAATGAACGAATGACTCGCATTAAGGTTCCATTCAGTTTTGAATGAACGTAATTTGTATTCGAGTAATTTGAATGGTGCATCTGATAAGGTTAAATGGTAGGATTTTAATGTTAATCTTGAGTTTTGAGTTAATTTTCGTGTAGCAATCGAGGTACAATTAGGTTTAGGGAGATTACAAATGTGTTTGAGTTTTATCTTAATTAAAGTTAAGTGGGTTACCCTCAACAGATGGGTACGAAAGGTTCTAAAGTGGTGAACACGTAACGGAAGACGCAGCGTTGGAAGGCCTCCCACAAGGTGCACCGATAACCTGGTGAGGGTTGCGGGAATTTAATGGATGCGAAATGCACTGGACCGGTCGTTGTGGTGACACTTGGGGAAGATCTATGTCCAACAGTGAACGTCTTTCGGCTGCAATAATGGAGCAGCTACCCAGGATATGCGGCATTTACTATGTTGTCTATCCTGCACAACCACCTGTACTTTACAGGATCTAAACGAGGCCAATACCAAAGCCATACAGGTTGCCAAATACTGGGCAGAAAAAGTTTGATGAGAGCATCGATACGAAAAGAAGAAGCTGCAATAATGATGACGATGGATTGCCCTCTTGCTAACACGTATCGTGTTATCCAGTTCCTGGGTTATGGAGATCAAACAGACGGTCGCTGAATGTAATGGTATACAGCTTCCAGGTAGAATTATTTTTTTTACGAATTGCATATATGGCATTCCAATTATAATATAAATGGAAGAAGTCACTGGTTCCTGAAATACAGGCACCTAAACTAGCTTAGGAGTCAGTCAGGGTTGCGCTAATGTAGATATACATTTCTTTTAAATCAGCTGTAGTCGGCTATACTGGAAGCCGATGTCAATGAAGTCAGGAAGAAGACAAAACTAACCGAGAATTAGAAGCACGTTATCCACTGCCACAAAAGTGAGCCTTGTGGTCCAGCAATGAGGACATTGCAGTTTGACTATGTAATGGTTAATTCGTTTACGTTCCAGGAGCGCTGAACTTTGTCTTCATGGAACATTGTCACAGTCATGCTTCCTTATTTCTAAATTATATACCTAATCAAAAATATAAAGTATTTAGCATACACAATTAAAACCTCAAAACCTGTCACTATTAGACATTAAAGTACAATTTCACACGCTTAACAAACCAAAATTCTCAATTGAAAAAATCGAATATGACAAACGCAAATAAAAAAAAAAGATCCGTTGATTTATACCAAACAGATTTTATAACGCATCTCGAACACACCTCATCTCAGCTACATCGCTATCTGCCATCAGTTATCACCACCACACACACACACAAACACACACACACATACGTATGCGCAGGCAATCGTACTAAGGAATGGCTTGCGTGTAATTAATTCATACGTTTTGTACTTCACACGCAACAGACACGAAGTGGTCATAACATGTATAGAGTTAAGAAGGTTTAGATAGGGGATTTATTCACATTTTTATGTTCTGTGGTGTACTAAAGATCTATCGAAGTTCTGTGGTAACTATTTAACACTGACAAATCTATTATTTAGTAATGACATGGGAGCAAACTCCACACTAGACAACTAAAACAAAGATCCTGTATTTATTGTCAGTGCTTTTGTTTGTATGTTGTTTCTCGCAGGTCTACCCTAAGTAGATGTTCGAAGTTGTCGACTGCTTAACCGGACTAAAAGGATCCTGTCTATATTTCATCGGTTAAAATATCGGGAAATGAATTACCCAATTTAATTCCACAAATCCCGCTCCCACATCAGACCATAAGTTAGCCAAGGAGTGAAATGCCCTGCTGGGGTTTATGTTTCCTGATAGTAACAACCTAGGGATCTTTGAATCAAAAGTGAATAGGTTACATCTAGGCAAGAGTGCTTCATCGTCGACTACACCATAACTTACTATAGTGATCTAACGCGTGAATATAGAATACAACAAAATAAACTATATTGTACACTAAAAAAGCAACACAATTTACACATTCACTTTAATCTATGGGCTCAATGACTGTCTGATCAACAACAAAAAAGTATAATATGGACTTTTACCGTACAGTTTTCGTATGCTCAAGTCCTACAGACATGCACAAACCTACCTAGTACTGTACCCTACCCAAGTCCCCTCACAATAAGCCTAACAACACTTTATTACTTACCAAACAAGATAAATCTCCCGCCAGATCTAAATATTCATAAGCCTGGAAGCAATCACGCCTCTAAACGGTCTGACTGCGTGGAAAAAGGACAAATATAATATATTTTCAATTGATGAGAAAGGGATAAAGTTAGCTACGTCACAGCGGGGAATCTTCCCGGACTTGTGTTGGATGGACGGAGTGGAGTGAGAGAGTGGGTTTGTTCGTGTGGTAGAGGTACATTGCTGGTTTTATTCTGTTAATCGGTTTTGTTGGATAGATATAATTTTGTAAACGACTAATACCCAAAAATATGTATATTCTATTGTATTCTACCTTAAACAAAAATTTATTATATTTCAGGTTGTCATTCGTAGATCTCTGACAGTCATTACAGAAAGTCAGACGCCAGAAAGTCTGACCATCAGTCTAGTCCAAGGAGTATCGTGTTGCCAGTAACGAGGGTTGACACACACGAACACTTTGACTTTGAACTACGAATTAAACTTCTTCTTTTAAAATCGATGGTAAACTCGATACATTATATGGTCCGAGTAGGTGGCTACGTTAACTGCAGTATAGGTGGCGCTAATTCAACCTCCAAAATGAAGGTGTTTGGGCACTTGAATCCATTACTCCTCCACATCATTGTCTACTACTCGTATCTTTTTGATATCGTGAGGAAAATCAAATTAAAATCTATATTTTATGGTGTTTTTTATTTTATTTTAAAACTAGCTGTTGCCTGTGGCCTAATCCGCGTTATAATTAATAATTATACCTACTATATTAAGTGAAGTTGAAAGCATAGCCTACAACAACCATGCTTGATTAATTTTAATCTGGCCTATACTTTGTACTTATTACACACAATACATTTTACATTTCATAAAATCTCCATACAAACCCGTCGATGTACGCTCAACCGATCATAACTGTCGTAATTGGACCTGTAGTGGTACTAAAGCTCGTTAAGTTAGCGTCTTTTGGTTTATTTTCATAACTACCCATATCTATCACTGTTAACGATGTTTATTTAAGCAGTTATGTTGAGGTGACCATGCTTTTAAGTTCGAAAGGATAATTGAGAGAATCCGATGGATGCGAGACACACAAGATCGTTCGTTGTGGTGACATTTGGAGGAGGCCTATGTGCAACAGAGGACGTCTTTCAGCTGGAATCATGATGAAGATAATTTGAGAAATTCTTGAAATTGCACTATGGTTAAATATATATATATATAAACCAGTGCTTGACTGTATTCCTACCTGATGGTAAGCAGTTATGCAATCGTTGATGATGAATCGCACTAGCTTATTAACCTATCACATACTCGCAAAACGAGACATAATAGTAAAACAATAACAGCCGGTCAGGGATTCATGAATTAAGAGCCTATTCACTCTAGCTTTGAAGAAACCTAAAAGCTGCTCGGGAAATCATCAATTTTAATAATATCCTTCATATATTGTTAAAAATATAATGTCATAACATTTTAAGTGAGATCACTGTGGACTCCGCGGATTCATAGATAACTTTCTTCTCATCACTTTTTTCATAATTATTTTTATTGTGCTTTTGGGTGTAATATTGACTGATTTTAACTGTCCACCATAGGATCTATGCACTAGATTATAGCATTTTATTCCCATGTAGGCCTATATGAAATAAAACATAATAATTTTCGAGTCCCAACTTGAACCTTACACCATGGCCACCCTACCATAATAAGGCATAAGCTTACCAGCTATTTGCTCTTTTATAGAGAGTCAGGAGCTCTAATGATGTTGTTACAAAGCTCTTCGACGCTCTACGGTAGCATTTTTTAACTGTCAAACTTAGTATTGGGTATTACTGGCCAGAAATTAATGGATGCCAGCATAGGAATGGGTTTGAAGTAATCATGGTTTGACCTCTGGAGTTAATTGGTGATTTCTGAGAGCATGGTGTTGGTTTGGTTGAGTGGATGGAAATATTTTTCGTGCTCCTTGTTTATTTTTTTGGTGATTTTTTTGTTTAGGGAGAAAACAGGATAGTCTAAAAGCTTGATGGAAAATTGTTCAAATGAAACTTATGTTAACAGAAAGTTATGCGAAACTTTGTATGTGTGGCGTATTCTATGACGCTATACAGGAAAAGTTTTTAATCACTGCGTAAATTTTTTTGGTGGCTCAGTGTAAGTAATAGAACACAGGTCGATCTTCAAGGTTAAGCAACGCTTGCCAAGGTTGGTCTGTGGATGGGTGACCATCTTAACATAAAGAGTTTCCTCCGTGCCTCGGAAAGCGTAGGCTGCCTACCAGACCTCCACAACCCAATAACTGGGGTAACATAACAGGGTACTTCATGGCAAGACTGGAGTCAGATTTACTGGCTTCTGACTATCCGTAACGACTGCCAAAGATCTATAAATGACAGCCGGGACCTACGGCTTAACGTGCTTTCCGAGGCACTCTTGACTAGAAGTAACCTATCCTCTCTTGACTTAAAGACACCTAGGTTGTACCTATCAGGAAACCCAGACTCCAACAGAGAATTTACGCAAAGGAACGTACTCACAATGTGTTGCCAAAACGTATGGATGGAATGGTGGAGCCAGTAGTTGAGGCTTGTATCGGATGTATATACATATATATCTGTCACTGTAGTTAAAATAAATATGTACTTTAATCTTTACTCCCAGCATGTCCCACATTACACATATAAAAGACAAGGAGTTACTATTTCCCGACACCAGCCGCTAATAAGCAATATTTACTTCCACACTTATAGGAAACTATCTTACAACTCTCATAATTATACCATTACACCATAAACATACATAGAAAATGCGTTTACAGAACCTTTTTAAATAAAAGAGATTTTACCAACTTATTAAAGACAGTAAGCCACGCAAAAATGACCCTTAAAACTATGACACAACGTACAAAAAGTTAAGTTTTAACTGTATTTAGTCAGAGATATGTAAAGCGAAGATTATCTCGCAAAAGACTTAAGTATGCAATACACACGTTGGATAGTATTACTGTGTTATAAATTGGTTTACAAGCTCAGCACACGGGTTTTCTTGTTTTCATATTTCATTTGTGTATTTCTGTCATTTATTTGTAGTATCACGATTTGTCAGAGTGGCAGAGGAAATTAACGTATGGAAAGATTGTTGTTGTTTATTTAGTTTAATATTATCTATAACTTGGGTGGGGAGAGCGGGAGTGTTAGATTTTTACGGGCTTAAACCCATGCGTGTTCCTTCAGTTGCCTGTTGCGTTCATGGTCATCACACCATGATTATGAAGGCGCAAGTTTGTGTTTATTTGTTACTATTTCACACTGAAACGATTGAAGAGATTTGAATGAAATATGGCACACGATAACACCATGTCCTGTGATAGTAACTAAATTTTTTTTCCAAGAGTACATACTCTCCTTTGGTTCCTGCAGAAAAAAAGTGCCGTCGAGGTCAGCCTAGAAAGAGGTGGTGAGATGATCTGGATGCTTACCATAAGAACTGGTTTAAGGTGTCACGAGAGAAGAATGTCTGGAAGACCTTTGCCCAGCAGTGGTACAGAAACGGCTAAGTAAAAAATAAAAAAAATCCCTTGGTACAGTTTTCTACTTTCACGCTGGCGTAACCGCTGGCAGAAGCTAGTACATCATATAATTTGACCTGTGCTCGCTGAATTTCTAAAGGGATAACGAATTAACAACTAATAAACCCATCAAGATAAAAACAAAATTACCCATCATCATTTAGGGTCATTGTACATTCGACACACATTCCATTCCCCATTGTTAAAAATATGTGTAAACTCGCCACAAATTTATTTTTTCTTAATAAAATATTTTGGAGTATTGTAAACTCGTCACACGTGTTTTCTACGTACGGACAGCAGAGAAATCAAACACAAGAATAATAAAGATAATCATGTATTTTTTTTAATTACAGACAATCTTTATAAAATCATTATTATCACAGTTTTAATTGCAGTACCTAATTCGCAGCTAAATATACATTACTACTTGCTGATTTACCGCTAACATAGGTACTAATATTTATCTTATGACTTTCTCAAATCACAGGACTATTAATAATAAATCACCTTAAATCTAATAAAAAAAACATGTTTAGGCTTTTCTATTCAGCTGATAGGTTAGGTTTAAGGCTTTTCTATTCAGCTAATTTACCATTTTTACTTCACAACGGTTATAGAAAAAATTAATTTCATTACTTTAAACTTATTATATAAACGTTTGTTTTTTTTTGGTAGGGGAATCATCAGAATCGCTTCTCCCGCTCTTGGCCGGAGCGGGAGGGCGTGTCAGACTCTTACTAACTAAACCCCTACCCCGTTCCTTCGTTGCCTTCGATCTGGGGGACACGGTGACAACCTTTCGAATTTTCCGTATTCCCAGAGGCTTCGGCCCTGCCGGGCCCCTACAGTTTGCTGACATCTCCTTGAGGCGCGCGTGGAAGAGAACGCGCCAATGACGACTGGGCTCGGTCCAGATTATTACCAGACTGCCGGACGGCGTGTTACCCAGTGCTCACCAACCGCGAGCCCACGCCTACGGTGATCGGAAATCGGGATCGGGATCTCGGCGGCGGTGGCGTGAGGGCCGTACCATTAGGCGCTCGCGGTTGGCAGCCTCCTTCGCTAGCATTACTGCTTCGCAGAAGGTGGCGACCGCTTGTTACCCCTCCTCGCTATGGACCATGGCCTGTACCAAAATACGGCGCGAGAGGTCGCCGCCGCCGATAGCCTCCACAAGCATACGGCGGTGCTTGGCCCAAGCGGGGCACACCTCTACCGTGTGCTCCACCGTGTCCTCCGGGCGGTCCACACAGTAGCGACTCCCAGGCGTCCTTTCCACCTTAATCCGATGCAAGAACCTCCCGAACTTACCGTGTCCAGTGAGGACCTGCGTCATACGGAACGAGAAGACGACGTGACCTCTTTCCAACCACTCCTCAAAGAGGGGCCTTACCGCCTCAATGACGGCGTCCCCAGAAACTTTTGATATATTTCCTTATTTGTTTCATTTTAAAATTATATAAAAGCTAGAACTTTACTTGCTAACGCTACTTTCCTTAAAAATAGCATGAAATTAAAATTTGTGACGAGTTTACAACAAGTTTTATTAATAAATAATATTTTTTTGTGGTTGTGACGAGTTAACAATGGATGTATGGGAATTTTCAAAAGTGTGGCGAGTCGACAATGTGACGAATGTACAATGACCCATCATTTAAACAGCCTCCAATCTCGCCTCAACTAAATTGCCAAGATAATTAAGACGTCTCCACAGACATCAAATTAAGACACTTATAGACTATTACATCACTACCTACTTAGCAACAAATAATTTAGAAAAAAAGGAGCTCAAAAAAACATACAAACCAACACAGATTTATCATCAATTTAATCTTAATACAAACAGAATAATCGACCCGTCAGTAAAGGTAGCCATACTGACACCCTCATCTCGGACGAAGGGAGCATTCTCGTTTCGGCAAAAGATTTTCGGCACCCAAGCCATTCCCGTTTCGGCACCAATAAGTATTTTGGATTGGGATTTAGTATAGGTTACTTCCATCCAAAATATAGCACGTTAAGCCGTAGGTCCCCACTGACATTTGTAGATATTTGGCAGTCGTTACGGATAGTCAGAAGCCAGTAAATCTGACTCAAGTCTTGCCATAAAGTACCGTGTTACCCCCGTTAATGGGTTGTGGAGGTTTGGTAGGCAGTCGTTCCTCGTAAAATATTGGTATTCAGCTAAATCCGACTTGACTGGAAGCCGGTCCCAATATAGTTGGGAAAAAGGCTAGGCAGGCAGGCATTTATTATATGTAGGTTACTACCATCCAAAATACCTATTGGTACCGAAACGGGAATAGCTTAGATGCTGAAAATTTTGGTGCCGAAAATCTTGTTGCCGTTACAGGAATACTCCGAACGAAAGAGGACGAAGCACCACGGGATACTATTGTACAGAAAATAATGAATACCCATCCAAGATGAGCATAATATTATAATTTGATATTTTTAAATGTATAGAGATATTAAAAGTCACGCGTTCAAGTGTTTATTTAACGCGTTTCTGAACGATTGAGTTTTAAAACGAATGTTTTTTTTTGTTTTTTTTTTTTTGAGAGGGCAATGCGCTGGTGATCGATTGGGTTTGACAGGTGATTGTGAGGTCATGGTGGTGTCTACAAGCTTGTTAGGGCGAGGATGGGTAAATATTGATGTGTGTTAGTATCTGTTTTAAGAATAAGTGTATGTTTGGCAGTATCTTCAAAGAATAGAAGAAGTCACCTCATAGAAAGTAAAAATGTCAATCAATTTTTTTAATAAAGAATTTACAGTAAAAAGAATTTTTAAAGAAGAAGTAAAAAGGCTCCAAAGCTTTTTTAGCTTCGCTCAGATTTTTTTTTAAATGGCCGTTGGGGCTGAATCTTTCTAGATTGGCGACCGCGTTCGGGAAAAACGCAGTGTTGAAAGCCCATCAAATGGATGCAAGACGCACAGGACCGTTCCGGCGACTCTTGGAGGAGGCCTATGTCGAAAAATGCCCGTCTTTCGACTAAAATGATGATGATGAAGACGATTTTTTGCCATACATAAGTCAAGATGAGCTACTTTAACGGCCCTTTCATGCATGCGCTCCGTTGTATGCAATTTAATGGTAAGATTCTTCACCATATGATTTACCAGTGGCGAAACTATAGGATGGCAAGGCTGACCAAATAAAAAATGCGACGGGCTTCCGGTACGACAGGGCCCTAGGTCCAAGAAACCGAGAACTCAAAAGAAGTAACCCAATTTATTTTATATGAATTAAACTTAAAGCATAGCCAAAGCCATGGCTAGATGATTTTTCTGGAGCCCCGTCCAATATATAATTTTGCCACGTGCCTCAGATGATATACTTACGCCATGGTGATTCACCACATTAGTCCAACTACATTCCGATAAATTAAAGACACTGACCCAAGTCCCTATTACATGTAAATAAAACAACATTATTACACTTCTGGAATGCAACCCACAACATTCCGTTACCTGATACTTTAACCACAGAACTATCACTATTCAGTACTTATTAAAATCTACGGTTATAAGTAATATGATACTCAATTTTGGAGAATTTGATTATACTCGTAGTACAGGGTTGCAGGTTTGATAGAAAGTGCTACCGTGGCCCTGGAACCCATAGGGCCACTAAAGGAACATAGGTGGGTTTTAGAATTTTGTTTCTGGCTCTAAGTGGAGCGAGAGAGTGTTAGGAATTTCAGAAAGTTGCAGAAAGGCCTGCAAGTTTACACCTGGCAAGTCAAGTGACAATGGGCATATTTTAAGGTAGAACTACATTACGCACACGTCGGCAACGTACGCCGATCTGGACGAGTCGGTCTCCAATACATTTTATACGGCAACTAGACTTGTAGATCTACATTAGAGCCACGCCACGCGACGCGGTTCTACGAACAACTCAGGCGTGACCCACGAGTGCGTCGGTCTAATGTAGTTCCCACTTTAGTAATACGTGTAGATTTCTCCATACAAATTTAGATCATCGTTTCTTCCCATTAAGGTGTGAATTTAAAAAAAATCCTTTCTTATTCTTAGTATACATCATAAAAGGCACCTCTGTACAAAATTTCAGCATTCTAGGTCCAAGGGTTCGGACTGGGCGTTAATGAGTCAGTAAGTAAGTCAAGAGTTTGACTTTTATATATCTAAACCTACAGACTCCAAATCACCTGCCTACCCATCAAGAGAACAAGCGTGATATTATATTAAAGCAATAAGAAACAGTATACCAATAAAAGATAACTAATGATATTAAAACAGATACGGTTCGAATTAAAATAAATTATTTATACACACCATGACTCACGGGTATTGGGAATACACGAAATAACTTGACGCGTGAGGTGGATGCGCCTGTCGTTGGTATGGACGCGAGGATATTTAAAACTGGACATAACGTTTGAATCCCCAACCGGTCCTATGAGACCGCGCTGTTATTGTTTTACTATTGTGTCTCGTTTCGCGGGTGTCTGAGTAAATAATTATGTAACATCTTTGTTTTAAGGTTGGGAATCATCAGATTTTAATTTAATCATTATTTTTACCGAGGTGTCAGACTTTTACTGACCGCAACCATTCCTTCTTTGCTTTTCGTTCCAGGGTCCCGGATTTTCCTTTCGGAAACCAATCCATGGCGCCGTTGAAATGATGTAGGTACCGTCTATGTTCATAATATGGAATGCAATAAAGTATTTAATTACTCAGATACCCGCGAAACGAGACACAATAGTAAAACAATAACAGCGCGGTCTCATAGGACCGGTTGGGGATTCAAACGTTAATATTTAAGTATTTTTTTGAATATCGTCAAGCGCGGAAGATGTAGCGTTGAAAGGTCTCCCGCAATTTGGACCAATAAAATTCTGAAAGTCAAGGATATGCGTTGGACGCGAGACGCTCAGGACCTTTCGTTGTGGCGACAATTAGGGAGGCCATTAAAAGATAAGTAAATAAGAGTATATTTTAACATCATAGCAGACACACACGGTACTTATGTCAAAGTCAACAGTCAATGTCATCTGTCATTCATTCATTCTATTTGTACAATTATAATGTCTGATTTGCAATAAATATCAAATGGACATCAACGCGTTCGATCTACACAATCTGAGTCTTAGTAGTTACTCAGATACCCGCGAAACGAGACACAATAGTAAAACAATAACAGCGCGGTCTCATAGGACCGGTTGGGGATTCAAACGTTAAACACTATCATAAAAACATTCTTTTCATCATAAATTAAGTCCAAACCTCAAAAACCCTAAGTCCATGAACCGCCGTGCTCTCCCCACAGATAATGATCACGTCCGCGTCATCTAACGACACATGATTAACGACGCACCGCGCGCGTAATGAACGATCATCAGCTCTGTTTGTTTTATGTGCCCAGCGCTGGGATCATGCCCAGCCCTGGGCTTTTAGAGATCAATGAGTCAATGGTGTTCTTAGATTTTGTTGTCAAAGGTCAAAATGAGGTGAGTTTTTCAAATAGCCAGGTTTCCGACAAGATATGACGGAACGTTTGAGAAACAAAAGTTCGTTGAAAGGACCAGACGGGTATTGTGTCTGGTCTGGGCAACTACTCGAGATTCGTTTCTCGAACCTAATCGCGCAGAGAAATCTGATACTATGTTTCCTGATCCCTACGAGGTAGGGGTCTTTAAGTCATAAGTGAATAGGTTACTTCTAGCCAAGCGTGCTCCATCGTCGACTGCATCGTCTTACCATCAGGCTAGATAGTGGGCAAGCGCGAGCCTACCCATAATAATTTAAAAATAAATCTAATTCTAATCTGAAGGTAATGAGTTCGCTCACAGTATGTTTCAGGAATAGCGGTGCTATTCTCTAAAAGTAATTTTCATGGCGACGAGCTCGGCGTCGAGACAACTTTTAACGTTTGAATCCCCGACCGGTCCTATGAGACCGCGCTGTTATTGTTTTACTATTGTGTCTCGTTTCGCGGGTATCTGAGTAACTACACAGCCAACGCAAATGTATGAAGAAGTGTAATTTTCAATTGCAACTGTAAGTTGACAATGTCAGTTCTTCATTCATTTGCGTTCGCTGTTTAACGGCGGTCTCGACATCAACCTCGTTGCCATGAAAATGACTTTTAGAGCAGGTGATCCAATATAAAGTTTTATAAACATCCTAAGTATCTACGGAACACAATACCAAACCAAACTAATACATCTAAATAAGAATAATGTTCGTAATATTGGTAGGTGGCACAATGACTCGACAACTCTGCTGATACCCAAACGATTGTGACGTTAATGATTTATTATTTAATAACAATTCCAGGAGGCAGCCATATTTCGAATATTTTCTAATGGAGGAAAAAATGGTGATGGCTACCTGGCGTGTTGGTAATGTAATAATAGCTAGCTTCTGCAAGCGGTTTCGTCTGTGTGAATATTGGTGATAAAGGATGCGAAGTTAAAACCAAAGACAGATAAAAAGTAGCTTATGTTCATCCTTGGGGTGCTTGCTTGCTTGCATGTGGATGGATGGAGAGGGAGAGGGAGGCCAAAGAAAAAATGGATGGATTGTGTGAGAAGTGGTATGGAAGAAAAGGGAGTTAGTGACAGCGTGACGAATGACAAGGTAGAATAGAAGAAAAAAACATGTTGCGCCGACCCGAAATAAAACGGGACAACAGCAGAAAGATGATGATGATGTCCATCCTTGGGGTCACAGAAATATTAATAAAGTATTTCTTTCTTTAAGTCCTTTCTGAATGTCTATGCTTGGGGTTCAAGCATGGTCCAAGCTCCCGCGTACCAAATTTCATCCAAATCGGTTCAGTAAGGCCAAGACCTTGGAAACTAAGAGTGAAAGATTACTTCTACGCAAGCGTACTCCATATATTTAACCACATCATCGCTTACCATCAGGCGAGATAGTGGTTAAACGATTAATATTAAAAAGGCGAAAATTTGTAAGCGTATGTTTGATACTTCTTCATGCTTGAATAGCCGAATAGATTTCTATGAAATTTGGTGCATAGGTAGACCTTGTCCTGGAATAGCACATAGAATATTTTCTAAACAGGAAGAATATTTCCTTGCAATAATTTCCTAATTTCATATGACTCACTTTAAAAACTAATCTGTGTACTCGTAAATTCTTAATGTGATGTTTTATTTATTTGGTTTGTTTTTTTTTTCTTTTTCAGTATGTTTCCTTGAGTCAATATCTCTACTGTCACGCGGACAAAACCGCTGGCAGCAGCTAGGCAATGTTAAAAAAAAAAGAAACTCAAAACTATCAAACTTTTTTCTTCTTCTTCCTACTCTTATCCCACATTACTTGCATTCGACGCAACACGTTTAACAATTATAACAACAATTTCTTTCATTGAAAAGGTGATGAAGCCAAGCCCATTAAACACAACCAAACACACACATTAGTCATCTCACAAACTACATAACTGAACTAATCACGCACACTATAATGACGTCACAACCTCTGACAGGGAGACAGAGCATTAACATCAACTAATTACTCTGCCAGTCTGCCACTCTGTCAGTCCGACAGAGTGCCAGGTTGCCGGTGATGGAGGTCGTAATTGAAACATCTTCGTTTGTTAGTTTATCCCTGGCAGGCGTATCTGTCTTTGTTTTTTAAGTGTCGACGTTTGTGTTTAAGATTGTATGTCTTTGTTATATCATCAGCTGGTGATATGGTAAGCGCAATGGTTTGGCGATTGGCTGTTCAGCTGCGTGTCGCGGGTTCGTATCCTGCACGGAAAATGACTAGTGATAGCGGTTGAAATGTGGGTAAATGTACATGACCTTGAAAATGCAAAGTAGATGAAATTAGGTTTTCACTAAAAGGAAAATTAGGTAAGAAGCACGCAGTACTCACCTGGTCACTCTCCGTCGGCCAAGACTGAACCTCCTTGTTTAATCTTTCCAGGGCTGCACACTTGATAGATATATGTCATTCACCACATTTAAACACACACTACACGCACACATATACACCACACTTTTCGTAATGTTCCTGAATAAAAACTTGTATATCACCCGCGTGTTATATATGTAGTTCGCCATCGAAAAAGTAATGCAAAATAGTATAGCACTATTTGGGAGAAGGTGTACTTATCTTCTCCCAAATGCTGGTTACGTGCACGTGTTGGAACGTCACTTGTCACTTACACTTCTATGCTACAATAGAAATTACGAAATAGGTGGGTACAATAAAATCGTACAATAAAATCGTACAAAAAATTTTTAATGCCAATAACTGTTTTTAACAGCAATAAGAACTGCAAATTGCATTTATTTTTTTAAAACCTTTATTTTTGTACGATATTTCAAGCGCCAAAATTCGCAGAGCCTAACTTCACACTCGCCAACTTATAGTGGACGAACTGTAGGTTATAAAGGAGAATCTAACCAAAATGACTTATTACTTTTTAAAAATACCCTCGAACTGCTGTTTCAGGAGAGAAATCTAAAAAATAAATAAAGAAAACAGGTTTATTCTGCTCTAGTCCAAATGGACGCACAACATACAATCAGAATGCAATTAGCATCCATTTTTCTGACAGACTGACCTCTTGATCTTTCAAAAGTGCCTGTATTGATTTATTGAAATAGAAAAAAAAATAGTCCGCCTTTGTACCTAATTGCCATGAAGAGTTCAAAAATAAATAATAAAAGCTTTTAACATTTGAGGTGCTAAAATTTTTATGAAATCTTTCTCACTAACAAAGTCACGGGCAAAAAGCTACTCTACCTATAGGTACGAAACAAAACAAAGATTCAATCTATACCTTGTTGAACTGCAATTTATGCAAACCTACACTGGCATCTCCGCCGCGTTGATTAGACATGAAATATGGCACCTGCCTAAATATCGACAGACAATACATCAGTGTCTTACCCGACGATACTCCGTGAATCTAAACTAAATCTTAATCGTAACGTTTCGCAGAATATCATGTGTTTTTGTTATGGTATTTTCCCTAAACGTCATGAAAGTAAGATCGAGGTACAATGTTACTTGTATTTGAAGTTCTTCAGGAATTGGAGTTCATCCTAGATGAGGCTTTGATTACGGAGCAAATAAATGTTTCTCACAGGCTATTTTTTATCGAGCAGTGGTGGCACCAGTGGTAACAGCCCCGATTTACCAGATGACTCTGGTAAATCGGGGTCGCGGTCTGGTAATCCGGTCGCGGGTTCAGAACCAGCCAGGCGCATTATTTTGTTGTAATTTATTTCATCACCGCTACTCTCCAAACGGTGAAGGAAAATATCGTGAGGGCAAACACTTATGTCCTAAAATAAAAAATACTGGGACAAAACTCATTGTGGAGTTAAGCTCGCCTTTGTACATGAATATTGTCAAATTACCGTGTACTGTATGTTTTTTGTATACAATAAAGCATTAAGGTAAGATTGCTTAAGCCACGAAATTATTAAGCAAAAGTAGTTCAAACACACACATCATCATCTGCCTAGCCTTTTCCCAACTATATTGGGGTCGGCTTCCAGTCAAGCCAGATTCAGCTGAATACCAGTATTTTACGACGAGCGGCTGCCTACCAGACCTCCACAACCCATTAACTGGGGTAACACGGTACTTCATGGCAAGACTGGAATCAGATTTACTGGCTTCTGACTATCCGTAACGACTGCCAAAGATCTTCAAATGACAGCCGGGACCAACGGCTTAACGTGCTTTCCGAGGCACGGAGGAAACTCGTTATGTTAAGATGGTCACCCATCCACAGACCAACCTAGGCAAGCGTTGCTTAACCTTGAAGATCGACCTGTGCGGCTGTTATTATCTAGCCACAAGCTCCTCAAACACACACATATACACAAACAAAACAGCACTAGATTCTATATATTTCACACTAGTTACAACAAGAAAGTGTATTTTCTTAACACATATCATCACAAGCTTATCTAAAAAAATATAGTTTACATTCTAATTAAACTTTCTAAAAAATATTAAGATAAAACTCAAAATTAATCAAGTTATTTATCTAAGTTATTAATCTGTTACTTAGTTAACTTAAAAACACATGATTTCTACTTAATTGCCGCGTTTAAGGCTCCCGTGTCACATTTACAAGACGCATTATTATTATTTATGGCGGCCATTTTGTTTTTTTTAGTGTTTACCTGTCATAATGACGTTTGAATGACAAACGAAATAGGCAAGGTAAAAAATAGAATAGGTTTTTCGTTAGGTTAGGTTCAGTGGCTGTTTTCGTTATTTGTAAAATTGATTCCTAATATTAATGTAATTTTAATAATTTTGTATTCCAAGTGACTCAAATGAAAGAAGTCATGATATCCTCCTACCTCAAAAAAAAGTCTGTACAACTAAACAATTCTGTGGAATCATTGGAACTGCACTTTCTTCTTCTTCTACCTGGCGTTAATCCCGGCCATTGCCAGGGTCCGCCTAGAATCATTGGAACTGCACCATATCCGTAAAAAGAAGCTGATGATTTTATTCTGGTACTATTGATTACATCAGCGAAGCTTAGCGAAAAAGCTACATTATTTTTTATTTTTATTTTTTTTTCTGACAAAAACTGCAAAAACTTAGAATGTGTAACATTTGCACTCATAAGAGTGGGTTTTAGTCAGTGCAAGTCTGACACGCCCTCTCGTTCCAACCCAGAGCGGGATAAATTATTGGACGACTTACCACTTTAAAAAAAAATTCTTCATTATTTGACATGTGTGTATATTTGTTACTTCTTCACACTCGAACGGCTGAACTACTTTTTTTCAAAATTGTTATGAACTAGTGCTTAACTGCGATCCCACCTGATGGTAAGCAGTGATGCAATCGTTGATGGAGAGACGCACTAGCTTGTTAAGGGCCTATTCACTCTAGCCTGGAGGACACTACAGATTTGGATTAAATTTAACACAACCCGTGTGCCAAAATTAATCATGTTCTCCCCGTATTCATGCCCTATATAGGATACTTTTTATACCTGGAGTATTTTCCCTTGGGACAATTCTTTACTTTCACGCGGGCAAAGCCGCTGGCTGCAGTAAATAAAACAGTAAATAAGACTTAATTAAAACACACAGCGTTAAAAGGCATTTAAAAAAAAATAAGAAGCATTTAATGAGACCATCACTAAGAATATTAATTGCAATAAAATTACAATCTTACCATCTACCCAAGTTTATATGTTTGTAAGCGAGTTGACACGAAATGTGGCCGATTTGAGTGTAATGACTTTATTCGAATGGCCATTTTTGGAATAAGAAAACGTGTTTTGTAGTATTTTCTTTTTTTTGCGAAGCCATATCTTTATGAGTGTTGTTTTGCGATTTATTGGCGGATAAACGTTAAGTTATTCTTCATTTATTACGTTTTATTGTTGTCTTAATGGTTTACATGTTGCACCTGATTTGGAATTTCACGTTACGCATGCAGTTTTTAAGCAAACCACACAAGTCTCACTTTCCGCATGACTCAGGTTCTCACCGGACATGATAAGTTTGAGAGGTTTCTGCACCCAATTCAGGCAGAAAAAACGCCTAGGTGTCACCATTATGTGGATTGAAGACACGGAGCATACGGTAGAGGTGTGCTCTGCTCTCTCTGCTTGGACGGAGGACCGCCGTGTCCTAGTGGAGGCGATCGGCGGCGGCAACCTTTCGCGTAGGGCTCTGGTTGTCCCAGGTGTGAAATCATTCAATAACTTCTCCCGCTCTAGAGTGGAGTGGTCCTTACACTCGTCAAGAACTCAAATCTCGCGATGCAGGGTCTTGAATTCTAGTTTCTACGTGGCATAACAGATATCGCTACAATGTAACTAATTTTCCTACGCAGCTTTCGGAAAGAAAAGCGATTATTCCCGATGTCCACCACTAGTCTGGCCACCACTGGGGGACAGCGAGACAACTTTAAAACATTGTTCTCGTTGTCCACCACTGGGGGACAGCGTCACAACTTTGTAAAATATTTCCATTCGCCACCACCAATTTCTAAATATTGTGATAAGTTATTACTGTCTTTTTGTTTAACTACATATGTGATTTTTAAAACTGTTGATTAGTTTATAATATTTAATTTCACCAGTGGTGGCGAACGGAAATATTTTACAAAGTTGTGACGCTGTCCCCCAGTGGTGGACAACGAGAACAATGTTTTAAAGTTGTCTCGCTGTCCCCCAGTGGTGGCCAGACTAGTGGTGGACATCGGGAATAATCGAAGAAAAGAGCCAGACCTCTATATGAATGAAATAAGGAAACTTAATACACAAATATATGCAGAATTTATTAAAATGCATTATAAATAATATAATGAAGATGCGATGTCCGATCTCGACCGAAGGGTGACAGATGGCATGACTTGTCATTATTTACCATTTCGTTTAAATTATAAATGAATGCAACTTTGGAGTTCTTATGCCTTAAATGGTATTTATTAATGTTATAATTGTAGGTAAATGGTGTTTATTTTTAAAATCTTATTTATGTCTGATGTCTTTATTTAGGTAGGAAATCCTTTAATGACTTCTCCCGCTCTTAAGCGGAGTGGGAGGGCGGGTCAGACTTTTACTGACTAAAACCCACTCCTGTGTCCCTTCTTTGCCTTGCGTTTCAATCGTGTAGAAGTAGCACCGAGTTCCCCTTTCGGAAGCCAACTCGTGTCCCCAGTAGGCATCGACTTCGACCCTCCCGAACTTACCATGTCCAGTGGGAATCTACGGTAACCATCATCATCTGTCTAGCCTTTTTCCCAACTATATTGGGGTCGGCTTCCAGTCAAGCCGGATTCAGCTGAATACCAGTATTTTACGAGGAGCGGCTGCCTACCAGACCTCCACAACCCATTAAATGGGGTAACACGGTACTTCATGGCAAGACTGGAATCAGATTTATTGGCTTCTGACTATTCGTAACGACTGCCAAAGATCTTCAAATGACAGCCGGGGCCAACGGCTTAACGTGCTTTCCGAGGCACGGAGGAAACTCGTTATGTTAAGATGGTCACCCATCCACAGACCAACCTAGGCAAGCGTTGCTTAACCTCGGGTCGATACCCGTGCGGCTGTTATTATTTAGCCACGAGCTCCTCATATGTAACCATGACGAGAAATAATGTATGCCCTTGTTCTGGGTATGGTGTGGGTTTTCATGTTTATGAATGCAACCACGATACAAAAATGACTCCTAGTGTAAGTCAACATTTTTTAAAAACAAAATAAGAAACAATCTTACTCAATCTCACAATTTTTTATTTAACATAGGCCTACATGGGCACTTATAAAACGTCAGAAACTAGTCCATGGTTCCAATTGGTCGTTTCTTGGCAGACTCCATGGTTACTCTTTCAAAAAAATTATTGTTTCTACAATATTTCCATAAAACAATTTTAATAGACATGAAAGGACCTGTCAGCTTTATACCCAAAAATACAATAAAAATTGTAATCTATGAAACCGCGGAGTCTACCTAAAACCAATTCACAAAATTCCGAATTTGCTAAACACTATTATAGAAATGTCAACCATTAATCATCATTAACATTTAAACATGAAATAAATCAGCAGAAAAACAGATTTCGACACCAATACTATTTAAGAACCGCAAAAAGAATCTTAAAGAACCCTAATTGGGGAGCAGCATAATTAATTGAATAGACACATAGTTTCATCCAGAGTTATTCAAATTAACGGAAAAAATACGTTAGTTTTAACTAAGGTTACTGTATTTCGAAGTCAAAATGCGGTATCTCAAAAAAATCGAAAAAATAGTTTTGTTTTTGGATCCGATAGGTCAGAACACTACCTACTCATTGTAGATCTTTGGCAGTCGTAATGGATAGTCAGAAGCCAGTATATCTGACTCCAGTCTTGCCATGAAGTACCGTGTCAACCCAGTTAATGGGTTGTGGAGGTTGCAGCTGGTAGGCAGCTGCTCCTCGTAAAATACTGGTATTCAGCTAAATCCGGCTTGACTGGAAGCCGACCCCAATATAGTTGGGAAAAGGGTAGGTAGATGATGATGACTACCTACTCATTGTCGGCTAGTAGCAAAACTTGTAGCTTTCAACATCATCAGCATTTTAGTAGAAAGACGTTTACTATGTCCATCATAGGCTTCCCTCAAGTGTCCCAAAACGACTGGTCCTGTGCGTCTCGCATCTATCGCATTCTGGTGACCCTCACCAGGTCATCGGGAGAAGCCTTCCTTCACTGCGTTTTCTGTACATGATCGCCACTCTAGAACCATTCGTCCCTTAAAATATTTGTTGGTATATTATGTGTACCAAATCAACAGCAATCGTAAGACATGAGAAAGACCACACCAGTCATACATTCCATTTCAACCTATTGTTATTATACCTGAAAAATGCTGTACACACAAGCAGAACAAATAAGTTATTATTTTATGCTCACGTAGTTCTTCTTCTCAAGTCTAGAAAAGTCTAAGTTTCCCATTATGATGCCACGTTTATTGGAACGTCAGTGGTATTTTTTAGGGCCTCCAAAGTGCAGATGCAGGGTCAATTGTCGCGGTCAAAACATTACCTCAACAACAATTTTCACAGTCCATTTTTTTTCCATAACATCACTTTGATTGAGTTACCACTGTTCGACTTTGGGACCACAGCATAGCACTAACCAAAATTATTCAAATTAAAGTAAAAAAACCGCGTTATGCTCAACAGACATTATTACTATAGCACTTGTAATGACCGTTTAGAAATACGAGCGTTCAAATTAAAATTAATTAAGACTTGAGAAAGATGTGATCAGTGGAATACCAATAAGTATATCTCTCCGCTTGTGTTACAGACGTCCGGAGTTATCGAATTAAATAAATCTTTGACGATATATGTATGGGATGTGTGTTTGTGGGTTTGGTTGTCTGTTTAGTAGTTTTGGGATTTGTTACGTATTAAATTTGTTGTAAAAATAGTGGTGAAGAGTTTTTGAAAGGTAAAAAGAAAGAACAGAGAATCGGGTTAGGTCAATAGAAACGCTGTGGTGTATAAAAATAACACTTGGACTTTTACTTTGAATTTTGAATACTCAAATGCTGTAAACGTTTTTCTTAAATATAGTGAAAATCCTTGTCAATTTTTTTTTTATTTATCTCGTTTAACAGTAGGCTGTTAATTTAGTAAGTTGCTGCATCTTTTACTCATTACTATAGTTGTTTTTTTTTTTCAGTTTTAATGGTAGGTATATAATACAGCTATCTCTTTTAATATTATGAAGCTGACGAGTTTATATTTTATCATACAAACTCATAAAATACCCCTAAAAAGGTTTTTACACCCCCAAAAAAAAACTAAAATAACTTCCCAATAATTACCCATAACCAAGCACAACCACAGAACATAACTATACCGAGATAAAATAATAAAAAAGAATGAACCCACTATCTCTGTGCCTGAGCTTAGCGCGACCAATTAGTTTATTGGGGGACACATGTCCTTCCCGGAACGCGGAGATAACATCTACTGAGGAACGACGCACACTCAACTGAACATACCAGAGAGTGAATGAAAGATTGGGAACGAATGAAGAGCTGATTGAGAACGAATAAAGCACCAGGGAGTGAACGAATGGTTGAGAAAGAATGAAGGGCTGATTGAGAACGAATGGTTCAGAAAGAATGAAGGGCTGATTGAGAACGAATGGTTCAGAAAGAATGAAGGGCTGATTGAGAACGAATAAATAACTCGGTCAATTGTTCAATAACAATTATGAGTAGCAGTGAACTCTACGATGTGTAAGAGAACCTTTATTGATGTTTTTGAAGCATACTTGACAAATGTAATTAAACCCAATTTTTAGTTGGTTTACTAATTCTATCTACAGCTAGATGAAAATAAAGTTAATCCACTATCTCTATGCCTGAGCTTAGCGCGACCAATTAGTTTATTGGGGGACACATGTCCTTCCCGGAACGCAGAGATAACATCTACTGAGGAACGACGCACACTCAACTGAACATTCCAGGGAGTGAACGAAAGATTGAGAACGAATGAAGAGCTGATTGAGAACGAATAAAAGATCAGGGAGTGAACGAATGGTTGAGAAAGAATGAAGAGCTGATTGAGAACGAATGGTTCAGAAAGAATGAAGGGCTGATTGAGAACGAATAAATAACTCGGTCAATTGTTCAATAACAATTATGAGTAGCAGTGAACTCTACGATGTGTAAGAGAACCTTTATTGATGTTTTTGAAGCATACTTGACAAATGTAATTAAACCCAATTTTTAGTTGGTTTATTAATTCTATCTACAGCTAGATGAAAATAAAGTTAATCCACTATCTCTGTGCCTGAGCTTAGCGCGACCAATTAGTTTATTGGGGGACACATGTCCTTCCCGGAACGTGGAGATAACATCTACTGAGGAACGACGCACACTGAACTGAACATTCCAGGGAGTGAATGAATGATTGAGAACAAGTAAAGGGCTGATTGAAAACGAATAAAAGACCAGGGAGTAAACGAATAGTTGAGAAAGAATGAAGGGCTGATTGAGAACGAATAAAGGACTCGGTCAATCGGTCAATAAAAATTATGAGTAGCAGTGAACTCTACGATGTGAAAGAGAGCCTTTATGGATGACTTCAAAGCTTATGTGACCAATGTAATTTAACCCAATTTTTTTTTTGCTTTAATAATTTAGTCTACAGCTAGATAAAAATAAAGTAAATCCACTATCTCTATGCCTGAGCTTAGCGCGACCAATTAGTTTATTGGGGGACACATGTCCTTCCCAGAACGCGGAGATAACATCAACTGAGGAACGACGCACACTCAACTGAACATTCCAGGGAGTGAATGAATGATTGAGAACGAATGAAGGGATCGGTCATTCGTACAATTTTTTTTTTTAGGTGGGAAATCATCAAGTCATTCGTTCAATAACAATCAATTAAGAATTGTAGTGGATTATGTGATATGTAGACTCTCTTTGCCCCATATTGATGGTTAAGAAGCATTAGGGAATTTAGATTCACTAATTCAGTATACAGCTAGTTTAAACCTTTGTGCTTGAGCTTAGCGCGACCAATTAGTTTATTGGGGGACACATGTCCTTCTCGGAACGCGGAGATAACATCTACTGAGGAACGACGCACACTGAACTGAACATACCAGGGAGTGAACGAATGATTGAGAACGAATGAAGGGCTCGGGCAATTGGTCAACAACAGTCAAGAGTAGTGGGGAGTACGATGTGTTTGCTCTTTGTGAACTTTATTATTGGTTTTGACGCATACTTGGTGAATGTAATTTAATTCATGAATCCCCAACCGGTCCTATGAGACCGCGCAGTTATTGTTTTACTATTGTGTCTCGTTTTGCGGGTATGTGATAGGTATACCCATTTTTTTTTTGGTTTAATTATCCATTTATAATTACAATTGATATTTAAGTGTTAATACAAATTACAATTAAATCATTCACTCACTCATTCGATCTTCCCAATGTCCGTCTACCCTAACCCGAACAAATCCAAAACGCGCGTTAATACGCACGTACATATACGGCCGATAATATACACATCGGGCCGAAAAAACAACGCATCGCCCAATACCCAATTAATAAAAAAAACCTTTAGCTCACTCTTCTCTTTGTAATGTTTTGTTAAACAACTAAATTTGGGGTAAAAAAAAAATAACCATCTTGTTATTCGTAGTCAACTTATATTTATTTTGACAGCAGCCGTAAATCCAAAGGTTTTTGTTGGCCCTAAGATTAATCACCTATTATATCGGTAATTTAAATAGAAGAAGGTGTTGGGGCCCATTTTAGGGGCCCGCAGGTGTTTTATTAACACGATACCATCTTAGCTTGATGATGTCATTCGGATTCCGTAGAGATTGAGATAAAAGTGAGTTTTTATGGTAATTAGTGTGTGATCGTTTAATTTTATGTTTTCATGGAGATATTTTCACGCTGTGTTCTCGGGATGGTGGGCTGAGTTAATGCTTTTCATTGTGTGTTAAATTATTTATTAATCTTTTTTTTTGTAAAGGAAGCAGAAGTCTTGTAAGTTACTAGCTTCTGTCAGCGGCTTCGAACGCGTGAAAGTACGTTTCTTTGTACAAATTTTGGACACCCGTTTCGTTTCAATTGAATTTGTAAACTTTAATTTGCAATCTTGAGCCACTCGCTCGCCACAATTTGTACGCCTCCTGGCATAGCATAGCGCTCTATTTAACATTTATAAGACCTGTATCTGTATGCACCTATGTTAACAAATAAAAGTGATTTAATTTGATTTGACACTTTTATCATGAACAATCTAATCAACATGTTTGTAATGTTTATTTTTGTGTACACTAAAGAATTAAGATTTTTTTTCAACTTTTGCTAGGCTCTAGGAGCAAATCTTAAAATTAAAATTATAGACTCTCTTCAGGCCTAATTTTTCAAAAGTCAAATAACTACTTATTACCTAAAGAACAAATATAATAGTGGTGTTATATATTTTTTATGAAAAGCTATCAAACCAACATTTTTATTCCGAGTGAGAAAATATCTGAAAATTGAAAAATCTGCTCTAAATCACTATTGAACAATGTTAAAATTCCCGCAAACCTTGGTTGAAAAGGGAGGATCTTCTGACTCCAAAGACGTTTTGTCTGCGTTGGGCAACTGCCCGATAGTTCATTTTCGGGCTGTCGTATCTGCTGTTCAAATAACGCGGAGAACTTTATTTGCGCGATGTAGTATTTCAAAGTCAAAGTACTTATTCGTGTGCTTTTTGGTGATACAGCAGGTCTTACAGTAATTTTATGGAAACTCAAAAAGCTACCCGTTAGGCATATACTATTTAACAATATCAGAAATTAAAATTGATTTACATTAGTTCTTATGTGACGCTATAGATCTCACAACACAACAATTCGCGAATAGTGTTACATATATATATTTTTTGACACTAATTTAATTTAAGTAGTCTTCTTTTTGACTAGGTACCCTACAAAAAAAGTTCTAAGGTCCGGACTAAGCGCCACGCTTCGTCGTTTATACCGCGTACATCGAAAGAGTGAAATAATTTGCCTGCTGCGGTCTTCCCGTCCGATTATAATTTGGGTGTCTTCAAGGCTAGAGTAAATAGGCTCTTCACAAACTAGTGCGCCTCACCATCTACGATTGCATCACTGCTTACCATCAGGTGGGATCGCAGTCAAACACTAGTTTATATAAATTTAAAAAAGGGTAGAACGCTAAACCAACTACATAATATATCTACTTGTTCTCGTGTACGGAACCCTAGAACAAACTATTCCATATCCTTTAAACTAGCCACAACACTTCACAAACATAAATATTTTAATCACCATACAAGCGGTTTAGGCGGATGACACACTGGACGCGACGCGGTTGTGGCCGCGCGGTTGAGCGGTTTAAAAGTCGTGGGAATTGTAAAAATAGATTCAATATTATAAATGTGATATTTTGTATATATCACTATGTGTAAGCAAGCTTGTTACTTCTTCACGTTTTTCGCATTCAGAATTGTCAGTTTCGCTCCAAGTTACCTTTCATTTTTTGTCAACTTTAACCGCAACCTGCGCTTACTGTACCCAGTGTGTTACGCTAAAGACAACGTCGTGTCGCGCGTTATGTTACCAGTGCCTCATGCAGCAGTGAAGAGAACTTGTGCGACACAATGCGTCTAAAGTTGTCACTAAATAAAAGGCACGTTTTGACATTTGTCATCGCGACGTTACACACGTACCTTTTATTTTTTGACAACTTTAACTGCAACAGTCCTACTCCTAACTTCTCCAGGGACCAAGGCGTCTTGCCACATGTCGCATCGCGCGTTGTGTTACCAGTGCCTTATGTAGCAGTGAAGAGCACTTGTGCAACAGAAACACGCGTCTAAAGTTGTTACAAAATAAAAGGCCGGCTTTCCTAACCGCTCTAGGGATAAAGCGAGATGTCTTGCCGCGTAGCGCCACGTCGCGCGTTGCTTGCGCAACACTAACACGCGTCTAACCGCGAGTTACATCGCACCTAGTGTGCCCAGTGTTTTACAGTCCCAAGCCATGTTGCCGCGTGTCGCCGCGTCGCGCGTAGTGTTACCAGAGCCTCATCGCAGTGAAGAGCGCTTGTTAGAGAGGGAACTATTTGTTCCGGCACGAATAAACTCGATTAATGTGAACAGATACCCCGGTACGTCGGGTAAGGCGATTTATTAGACTTGACTATTTCAGGGTTAAGTTGGGAGATGAAGCGGAAAGATGATATTTTATAGCAAGTTTTTTTTTGAGATAGGAATCATCCATTGACGTCCGCCTAACTAGGGTGGAGCAGAAGGGCGTAACTGACTTTTACTGACTAAAACTACACCTGCCTTTCAGTTGGCCTTCGAGACAACATGGAATACCTACTTTCGACGACTTGACTTGGTAACTATTTTTATATTATTCGGCTATATTTCTTAGGTTTGCTACTATATCATTGAAATCATTGAAACTGCTATCATTGAAAACACACTTAGACGCAATTTGTACCATTCTTTGTGGGGTTTCTGTAAACCTGCCAACAAAAATCTATCAAAAATAATTAATTAAATAAATATCACATTTGTACTTATTTTTCTGTTTTTCTTTTATTTTATATGTGTACGTAAATCGTTAAATCAATAATATCCAACCCGCTACCACCTCATCCCTTGGGCCACACTCAGCATGCGACCATATAAGCGGCTCAGCAGTTTGTTAAACCATCCTCAAGTGAGAACTAGTATTATTGGCTCCTAATTAATTGTGTTTTATATTACGCCCGTTTAGTGGCCCCACATTTATGTATTTGATGTTACGATGAAATATTAGATAAGGGAAGTGTGTTATTGGATTTTGTGATGATTACTTTTTCTGGAGAATATTTTTAAGGATTTGGAATCATTAGCCGAGGTCCTCAAAACGGTGAAAGAAAACATCGTGAGGAAACCGGCATGTCCTAGAACCAAAAATTCGAAGACAAGTGACATCCGCCAATCCGCACTGGGCCCGCGCGGTGGATTATGGCCCATTCCCTCTCCTAGAGAGAAGGCCTGAGTCCCAGCAGTGGGAACATTATAATGCCGATACCCGAATGCCGGGCAGCGTTCAGGAAGCTGCACGGTATCTTCTCGTCCAACCTACCGCAGTGTCTCAAGACAAAAGTCTATGACCAGTGTGTGTTGCCAGTGATGACATATGGCTCGGAAACGTGGTCGCTCACAATGGGCCTCATCAGAAGGCTTAAAGTCACCCAAAGAGCAATGGAAAGGGCTATGCTCGGAGTTTCCTTGCGCGATCACATCAGGAATGAAGAGATCCGCAAGAGAACTAAGGTTACCGACATAGCCCGAAGAATCGCCAAACTTAAGTGGCAGTGGGCAGGGCATATTGCTCGTAGAACAGATGGTCGATGGGGACGGAAGGTTCTAGAGTGGCGGCCACGTACCGGAAGACGCAGCGTCGGAAGGCCTCCCACAAGGTGGACCGACGACCTGGCGAGGGTCGCGGGAATCCGATGGATGCGAGACGCGCAGGACCGGTCGCTGTGGCGACGCTTGGGGGAGGCCTATGTCCAGCAGTGGACGTCTTTCGGCTGAGATGATGATGATGATGATGAATGTTAGCCGAGGTCCATTATTTTTTTCTAGATTTTCATCATCTCCGTAGCCTTTACCGCGCCTAGCCTAGAGTCGGCTTCTAGTCTAATTGGATGCAGCTGAAGAATACTCGTTGCATAGACTGATGGTCAACCTTTCAGTTTACTTACTCTACTTACAGTTCAGTTCAGCCTAGTTTCAGTTAACCTTGCAGTTTCTTGCCTCTTCTTTTCCATAGGAAACGACCAATTAGAACCATGCACTAGCTTTTGACATTTTATAAATGCTCATGAAGGCTCATCTATACTAATATTATAAAGAGGAAAGATTTGTACCTATTTTTGTATGTTTGTAATGAATAGGCTCAAAAAGTACTGGGCCGATTTAAAAAATTCTTTCACCAATAAAATGCTACATTCTTCCAATTTGACATAGGCTACATTTCATTTTGAAAAAAATTAGGGATCCTTGGTAAAATCACTAAATCTCACTAAAAAAAGTGTTTTATATCCAAATTTCCAAAAAAAAATAATTGTCTACCCCGTGCGAAGCCGGGACGAGCTGCTAGTGTGAAATAAAATGATTTGAGTTTGATACGGGTGTATTTCCAAGGTTACCAGGTAGGTACCACTTGCCGATGTCGATCTATAGATGGGTGTCGACTATTCATTATATATGAAGATTCTCCGTGCAACAGAAAGAAGGTACGCTAAGCCGTTAGTCTTGGTTGCCATCTGTAAATTTTGACAGGGAAGAAGCAGAGTTGGGAGGCTACATGGTAAACTGATGACCGGTTGAGGGTTGTGGGAATCCAATAGGTTTGATACCTCAGGACTAGTCGTTGTGACAGCGTTTAAGGGAGGCCTCTGTCCAGCAATGGATACCTTTCGGCTGATGATAGTCTTTATCAGAAGTTTAGTTAGGAGGTAGGCGGATATTGATGATTTTAAAGGATTGTTAATAATTGACTTAAGTGTGATGCTTAACGTCCTGCGTTGAGTCGGAAACATTGTCTAACCCAATTTTGATGCGCAAACCGTTATTTTTATTTTAAAATTTATGTTCTCTGATGCAGAAATGTATTTCCTAAGTATATAATTATGCAACACGTAAAGCAACGCATACCATGTTACTTGAACAAGATTTATTAGATTCGTGGCAACATTAAAAGTTCAAGTTAGGCAAAAGTCAAGAAGTCAAACCAGCAAAAAAAACTAAGCGATGATTATTTATCATAAATAATCTAGTCAATTCGTTAAGCTGTAGCCGGCTGTCATTTGTAGATCTTTGGCAGTCGATACGGATAGTCAGAAGCCAGTAAATCTGACTCCAGTCTCACCATGAAGTACCGTGTTACACCAGTTAATGGGTTGTAGAGATCTGGTAGACAGCCGCTCCTCGTAAAATACTGGTATTCAGCTAAATCCTGCTTGACTGGAAGCCGACCCCACTATAGTTGGGAAAAGGTTAGGTAGATGATGAATCTAGTCCATTCGGTTTCCAAATAAATCAATTTTTTTTTCGAATGTCATAGATATTTTTTTCTGCCATCGGGTCTTCATTTGTTCTTGACGATAGTCCGGTTTTTGGACAGGATAACATCTTTCTACAAGTACTGGCCTGTAGTTCTAGTTATTAGTGGCCCTGATTGCTATGCTGGAGGTCGTGGGTTCGATTCCCACCCAAGACAAATGTTTGTGTCATAGGCATGATCTTTTGTACTTCTTGTCTGTGTCTGGGTATAATTTATCTATAACATGTACTCATAGAACAATATCTGCTTAGTTTGGGACCAGAGAGAAGGTGTTAAGTGAAAGCTGTGTATGTTTATGTATACAAAAGGAAAAACTGACTGACTGCCATATGAACGCACAACCGAAACTTTGCACAAGGTTTTTTTATGTCGTAGGCGACCACTAAGAGAGGATTTATCATAATTCACTTCCTAAGACCAGGCGCGCACTAGCGGCCAGGCCGCGTGCGGACGGGAGCGCGCGCTCTATGGCGGTTTCATACTAATGTATGTATCTCGATGGCCGCCGCGACCTGGCCGCTGGCCGCTAGTGCGCTATCGGTCTAAGGGGCTGATACGGAGGTCCAAAGTTTGAACAGAAAAATCTACTTTCAGGAAGGCAAAGCCGCTGGTAGAAGCTAATAGATCTGTTAGTAGCATTACTCCAGGAAAAAAACCATAATTAAGATGACCGATACACTAAATCGTGGACCTATTCCTCCACCTAAGCACCTCCACCGCACATTCTTGCACGTCGCGCGATCGTCGAACAAATCTCGCGACTAAACCTGCGATCATTATGCGTCGCGCACAAAAACGCGTCCGAACCGACATCGAATCGCGACACTCATAAATAAATACATATCAGTGGAGTTGGTACAGGGGAGGAGCGGTTTGCTGGACTTTGGGATGGTCTAAATGACAGATGAATCCAATCCAAAAGTCTAACACTAATTATCGCTCCTCCTAAAGTTGCAGACGCTACTTATAATATATTCAATAATTAGTTATAACCCGTGACTTCGTCTGCGAGTTATCATAAGTTTAACAAAATAGAATCGGGATAAAAGGTAGCCTGTGTTCTTTTCCATGTCAAAGGACATATGCATGCCAAATTTCATCCAAATCCGTTCAGCCGTTTTTGCGTGATTAAGTAACAAACATCCACACTTTGACATTTATAATATTAGTTAGGATATATTCCACTACTTTTCACTTTTCTTTTCTTTTCATTTGCTTGCTTACTAGCTAAAACAAAACATTGCAGAATGAACAACATACGCGACTTGAGCAATTGAATTCGGACCTATCCCAGAGTTACTGATGAAAGCTGTAGGAATATCCTGTAATAGTAGGTGATTGTTTAGGTTCAATGTTATCTTCTTCTCTTCTCTCTCTTATAACATTTGGAAACAAATGATGAAAAACCCTGCCCTGTCTGCTGTCTCTCTCTTCTCTTGTGGGACATTCAGTTATTTTTCTGTATTTAGCACTATATTTTTATACAATACAACAATTGGGTGGAGGAGGAGGAGCTGATGGCTAGATAATAACAGCTGCACGGGTCGATCTTCAAGGTTAAGCAACGCTTGCCAAGGTTGGTCTGTGGATGGGTGACCATATTAACATACCGAGTTTCCTTCGTGCCTCGAAAAGCACGTTAAGCCGTAGGTCCCGGCTGTCATTTGTAGATCTTTTGGCAGTCGTTACGGATAGTCAGAAGCCAGTAAATCTGACCTCAGTCTTGCCATGAAATACCGTGTTACCCCAGTTAAAGGGTTGTGGAGGTCTGGTAGGCAGCCGCTCCTCATAAAATACTGGTATTCAGCTAAATCCGGCTTGACTGGAAGTTGACCCCAATATAGTTGGGAAAAGGCTAGGCAGATGATGACAGCAATTAGGAGGAGAACCAAGGTCGCTGTCATAGCCCGAAGCATCACCAATAAGTGGCGGTAGGCTTGGCACATTGCTCTCAGAACAGGGGGCCGTTAGGAACCAAAGGCTCTTTAGTGACGACCGCGTACAAGAAGAAGCAGCATTAGAAGGCCTACAAGGTAAGGATCGGCCTCGTAAGAGTTGCGGGAATCCGATAGAGGCGAGACACACAGGACTGTTCATTGTGGTGGCACTTGGAGTAGGCCTGTGTTCGACAGTAGAGGTCTTTCGGCTGAAATTATGATGATGAACTGAAATGAAAAATAATTGAGTCAAGCCAACATATAAAAGTAATGTCAATTCATACGATAAGCTTTTTATCTGTTATATTATACAATGTATTTAGTGTTTAACTAGTCCATTGTGGACACGTTCCTGCTATTAAAATATAAACTAAACATTATGATGACTGTGTAAGTAAACGGAATTGGTGATAACATAATTACCAACTTTTTTCTTAATAATATAAACTAGTGCTTGAATAAGATCCCGCCTGATGCAAGTAAGCAGTGTGAAGCAATCATTGATGATAAAGCGCCCTAAAACCCTACACCTGCCCCACGTTATACGACTTTAAAATTCAACCTCTTCGGTGTCACAACCCATTCTCCCCAGGACCTTCGCTCCCCGCTCCCTCCTAAACCATACCCCAACATAAAAGACGAACACCGCGCGTTCCTCATGCATGAGGCACCATGAAAAACCCGTGAAACCCGCGTAATGGCCACAGAACATTTGTACCATTATACCAGGGAATACTTTAGAGGACTTCTTGTAGTGGTCAGGATTTATATCGGCAGACCGACAATGGGTTTTTGTTTGACGGAGGTGATTCTCAAATTGTCCGGTTTTAATGTTTAATTTATAATGTCATTTGTTAAATCTGTTGTTGTAGTAAGGTTGTTTTGTGGTGGAGGTTTCTTGTTGGGGTTTTTTTGAGGGGGATAGTGTGAATTAGAGTGATAAAAAAATGTGTTTTTGGGGTTAAAAATCAATGAAATGTTCGCAACAAGTCACTTTAAACAGTCTGATGCTGTTGGTGGAATTTATTTTAGTTCAATCATAGATTTGATATCTTCAACAGCACATTTTTTTTGACCCAGTGTTTTTTTTTGCCCCACATGACTATGTCACAAAAAAAATAAACACAATTTGGCGTCAAAAATCATTTCAATTTTTCAAATTTTGTTATGATCCTAAGTGCCCCTCAACTTATAGAGTAAAGTCCAAGAGTCTGTGATAAAACCTATCGTACTGTGTCGATCACAATATTAGACTGTGAAAAAGACAGATCAAAGTAGATTGCATGTAGCGGAGATAAGAATATTGTGATGGCTGTGTGAGTAGAGGCAGTATAAAAGTACTTGTAATGCCAGTGACTGAAGAGTAAAGGAAAAAAGAAAGGGAATCGTTGATTACATGATCACATAACGTTAAGAGGACGGATGAAACACGTGTTACTAAAAGAGTTATGAATATACATGTTGCTGGAGGAAAAGAAAAGATATGCGGATTTTGTGAGGATTTATACGAAAGAAAAAATAAGTTAGTGGAAGCGTGACGGGAGACAGATCAGTACGGAAGAAAAAACATGACGCACCGATACGACCCCAAGAAAGTGATGATAATTTTGAATTACTCGAATCTATTGATCTGTCAAGTTAATAAATAATCCTCCATCTGGTGCAGTCGGGTAAAAGCTGTTACCTTAGTATCTCAAGTCGGAAAATGATCCCCCTTACAACATGTGACAAATTTGCCTTAAAATATAATATGGGAAATATAATTGCTTTAGAAGTAAAGGCTGCTAGGGTTGCCGAACATTTAAACTCACATTCACAAGATATACCTACTCAAAATTACTATATGTAGGACATCAAAATATATGTATGTTAAAACCTAATTGAATAGAAAAAAGAAAGAAAAAATGATTTATTTGGCACACATACATAATTATATACACAGTGTAGAAAAACATTTAGGAACTTAAGATTAAAAATAAACAATTAATTGATTGATTGGATTAATTGATAGTTATGACAGCTATGACATCACAACAAAGTTAATCCAATTCTTATTTGAATCGCATAGCCCAGTTTCGATTGATCCTGTTGACATGAAGACAACAAGACTTCAAGTTTGTCAAAGTCAAAGTCAAAGTCAAGTCAAAGTCAAATATTTTTATTTCACATAGGCCTACATGGGCACTTATAAAACGTCGAAAACTAGTGCACGGTTCCAAATTGAATTGTCTCAAGACATACCTTATTATAATTTTACGTTTACTAACTAAAACCCACCTGTGATCCTACAGTTACCCTTTGCGATTCAGAGCCATGGTAACTCTTTCAAACACCCTGTAACCGTAGCAGGCAAGTTCATTTATAGGGTTCTTAATTTGTTGTTGTTGTATTTTAGTTTTAATTCGACATCCATCATAATCATTAATTTTTTTAGGTATGGGTACAACCAGATCACCAAAACCGTAAGTAACCATCAACCAAACCCTCAAACCAACTAGAATTAACCATCTTGTCAGAATACCTTCCTAATTAACCAGAACTTTGTATTTTTAAGTTGTTTTAAAAGAGAGGCCATGTAGTTTCTTTTAACCGTGCGGGAATCGAACCCACAACAAGCATTCCAGCTACCAATAGCTTCCTCACAAACCGAAAAACCATAAAATAAAAATCATATCACCATTATAAGCCCCATAACTGTGATCGAAAGGCACCACCATATTATTTCACCCCCTAACTCAACTTGCCGCCCCATCGCTTGTAACGGTTAACCGGAACAACCCCCATGGGGCATGTTATGGGGTTTAGTGCACCCCATAACAAGGGTGTGCGACACCCCATGGGTTTGGACTGTCATTTGTTCTCGCCAAGGTTCTGATTACGTCATAAATTGAGTGGGTGCTGATTTCTTGGTGTTGCCATCTATATTTTTATGGTGATTTGATAATTTTCTTGTATGATCATGTGGGGAAGGTCTATTAAGCCGTAGGGGACAGAATTCTGGTGTTTACTGCTTGAAACTACATCAGCTTCCTTTGATTAATCCTCCTAATATTATAAACGCGATAGTTTTATGTATATGTATGGATGTTTGTTACTCTTTCACGCAAAAACTACGGAATGAATTTCGATGAAACTAGGTATACAGGTAGGCCATGTCCTGGAGTAGCATATAGGATACATTTTCTACTATTATGCGAGTGAAGCTGCTGGCAGTATTTAGTGTAATATTATTATTTATTTATTAGGCAAGCATGCTCTACCGTCGTCCACTTCATCGCACTTCAGGTGAGATGGTAGTCAAGTGCGATGCAATCAACAATAAAAAAATTAGCAATAATAAACCGCACCATCAACGATTGCATCACTGCTTCCCACCAGGTGAGATCGCGTTTAAACACTAGTTTATATCAATTAAAAAAAAACCATTTAAATAACAAAAATTACAACAAAAACAAATCTCGAAATCAAAAAAACACTCAATTCCCACCTATATATCTTAGACTTTCTCAACCACTTTAATTAAATTCAACACAAAAAAAAAACAATTGTAGGCACCGTTACATCAAGTTGACAACATAATAAAACTGTAGCCCCGTAGCCAAGCCGTCTGGGGCATTTCAGGGCAAAAAACAGAGGCCCTAATGAAGATATTCGCACATCGAGAGGAATTTTCGCGGCGATCAAAGAAAAAGCGCAGTGTGAATTGTATGTGATGGGCGGTGATGTGTAGGCTTTTGATGGAAACATAATGATGGCTGCTGGGGAAATGGAACGTAGATATATTTTATTTAATATTAGTTTTTTCTTTTTATTTGTTTAACTGTTAGTTGCACCTACTATGCTGTTTCTGCACCACCCTAAGGTCGACTGGCAGAAAATGCCCAAGGCATTAAGTCCGCCTTTGTCCTAACTTGTGCATGAAGTTTTTAAAATAAATAATATAATATAATAGCAGTAGACTAGGTCGAATGTGTTGAAGTTAAATTAGAGAGAGAGCAAGATTATAGGATGAATGATAGGACTTAATTAGAGATCAATTTGCCTGCTGCGGTTTTCCCGTCCGATTATAATTTAGGTGTCTTCAAGTTTAGAGTGAATAGGCTCTTAATAAACTAGTGCGCCTCACCATCAACGATTGCATCACGGCTTACCATCAGGCGGGATTGCACAGTTACTTACAAGCACAAGTTAAAAAAAAAGACAATATCGAGCCATGGTTCGCATTAGTTTAAAAAAACATAACCACACATTAGAAATTCTTCCTGTATCGTAAGTGACATACAAACATTTGTTCTGTGCGGGAATCAAAGACACGTTCGTCTGATCTAATAAAATAGTTGCTATTACCTATCATTTGAAAAAGCGCAGTGTGAATTGTATGAAGTTAGATTGAAGTTAAATAGATCGAAGTTATAAGATGACTTCCGCCCGCTCTTAGCCGGAGCTAGAGAGCGGCAAGTCAAACTTTTACTGACTAAAACCCACTCCTATGTGCCTTCTCTGCCTCAATTTCTAGAGCCCCAAATTTTTCTTTCAGAAGCGAAACTACGGCCCCAGTAGGCTTTGACCCTGCTGCCTGTTTTGCTGATATCTCCTTAAGGCGCGCGTGGAACACTACGCGCCGTTGACGACTTGGTCCCGGTTCCGAACAACCGAATACACATAAAAACGTACTCATATAAGTAAGAACGATATAGAAAGACGTGCCAATTAAAAACGTCCAGAGTAATAAATTTCACACTGTCTAAATAGCTTCATCATCATCTGCCTAGCCTTTTCACAACTTTATTGGGGTCGGCTTCCAGTCAAGCTGGCTTTAACTCAATACCAGTATTTTACGAGGAGCGGCTGCCTACTAGACCTCCACAACCCATTAACTGGGGTAACACGGTACTTCATGCCAAGACTGGAGTCAGATTTACTGTCTAAATAGCTTAAAAATTGTTTTTAATTCTGTTCAATTTGCAAACAAGAAAAACGTCTTCGTCGTCTAAAAATCCAATTCCTCACGTTAATCACAAACACAGCGCACAATTCGTTGCACAAACCCCAATTTCGTTGCACAAACAAAATCGCGAATCAAATCTTTAGTTCGAACCGTTACCAGACGACTGGACGGCGAGCTATCCATTGCTCACAGTCCGCTAACCATCGATGTTGATTTATACATACTCAAGGCGAGAAATTTGTAGGTAAACGTGCACGTTAAAAACGTCCAGAGCAATAAATTTCACATAGTCTAAATAGCTTAAAGATTTTGCAAATTCTGTTTAATTTCCTGCAGAATTCTGTGTTTCTTGATAACTACAACTCGATTACTAGTCTTTAAGTTAAGAGTGTTTATTCTAAACTACCCGCCTTCTTGCCTAGAAGCAACCTTAGCGTGCTCCATCATCGCTTACCATCAGGTGAGATAGTGGTCAAACGCAAGTGTATCCATAAAAGTTAACTTACTTACCCAACAAAACCAAACCAAAAAACTATCTAAAAGAAACAAACTAAACCTCCAAAAATCCAATTCCTCACTTTTAATCACAAACACACTGGCACAATTCGTTGCACAAACCCCAATTTCGTTGCACAAACAAAATCGCGAATCAAATCTTTAAAATTTTATTATGTATACGCTTTTTTTTTGGTCCTGTGTGCTGTTGTGGACTTTTATTTGTGTTTACACTGGCAAGGCGAGGAATGGCCGTCAATCAAGCCGCCACCGAGGCGTCCACGTCGATTGTTTTCAAATAGGATATGTCCCTGCTACGTATGGACAAGTATAATCGAGAGAGTTAAGGAGTAAGCTCATAGGAGGTAACTGTTGTTTTCAATTTGTGTACTTTGTTATAAAGTACGATAAAACGTGGGCTTTATCAGAAGGCTTGAAGACACCTTAAAGGTAATGGAAAGAGTTGAGTTTGAGTCGGTAAAAGTATGACACGGTAGAAGTTTTGAAATGATTCCAAAAAATCTTATAGTTCAAAAAAAGCAACTGTTTAGGGTGTCCCAAACATACTTTTTAAGTACTAACGACCGTCACAACTTTTATCTTGGCTTTTTTCTACTATAGTAATACATGTATTACATTTAAGTCTTCCTCATGAATCACTCTATCTATTGGTGAAAACCACCTGAAAATCCATTCAGTGGTTTTTGAGTTTAGGTATCGTGCACGTAAAGACGCGGTTTTTTTTCAGACACGGTTGGAGACTTTATTTTATAACACTAGCTTCTGTTAGCGGCTTTGCCCGCATGAATGTAGAAAATTATTCCAAACGAACATACTCCTGGGGTAAAAAATATCCTTTTTCAAGACAAAGGTCTAATACAAAGTCAAAATCTTTTTATTTCACATAGACCTACATGAGCACTTATAAAACGTTAGAAGCTAGTGCACGGTTCCAATTGGTCGTTTCCTATGGAGAAGAACCGGGAAGAAACTCCATGGTTACTCTTTTCAAAAAAAAAATAAGTCTATTCCTATCCTACCTTTCATTCAAATCTCTTCTCAGTTTCAGTTTGAAGGAGTAACAAACATAGACACTCGCAAACTTTCACCTTTATAATACTAGTGTGACACAAGGATGCAAGGGTAACTAGAATCCAAGGATAGTTAAAAGAAAGAACCTTTTCCTACTGCACCAGAATCTCACCACGTCCAGTCCATTGTACCAGCCCTCTTAGGAGGTTGTAAAACGAACTCTTAACCAAATAGTGTGGCGATACGTATCGCTGACGCGCGCTGAGTTTGCGAGTCAAATGTGCTGATAGCCGAGTGTACAGGGCCTGTGAAAATACACGGGGAGGTATTTGGTGCTGGTGTTGTGGAAAAATGCTAAGGAAGAGCTCGTGGCTAGACAATAACAGCCGCACGGCTCAATCTTCAAGGTTAAGCAACGCTTGCCAAGGTTGGTCTGTGGATAGGTGACCATCTTAACATAACGAGTTTCCTTCGTGCCTTGGAAAGCACGTTAAGCCTTAGGTCCCGGCTGTCATTTGTAGATCTTTAGCAGTCGTTACGGATGGTCAGAAGCCAGTAAATCTGACTCCAGTCTTGCCATGAAGTACCGTGTTACCTCAGTTAATGGGTTGTGGAGGTCTGGTAGGCAGCCGCTCCTCGTAAAATACTGGTATTCAGCTAAATCCGGCTTGACTGGAAGCCGACCCCAATATAGTTGGGAAAAGGCTAGGCAGATGATGATGATGTAGGATATACATATTGTTACGCCGTGAAACTTGAGTACGCTATATCTTCGACGAAACCAAGAGTAGCATCAAATAATTAAAACGCATTGCTGTGCGAAGCTTCGAGAATAGGAGTACATACTCAGGCCTGGCAAATTCCAGAAAAGTCCGACATACGCTATTATTATTAGATAACATTCAGTAGGTAGTTATGTTGGTGGATAAGGGAATTTGTACCTTCCGGTGTTAGCAATAGAGTCGAAATTTGCATGTAAGGTGGTAGATAAGTACCTACTTACGAGAGTAATAATAATGATTTATGGCCTCCCGATGCGACTATTTTGTGCTAGAATGTCCTTGAAACGTCGGTATCGAGAAATTTCGATGACTTCGCATATAAATACGGGTCCCCGGCTAGAAGCAGTTCAGTTTGATTTCGTCAGCGATACAGAGCGAACTACCTAAGTGCTTGAAGTGATACCTAGCGACCTAAGCGATACTAAACGGAACTCTGAGTGTTTATAGTGATTGGTTATTTGTTGATTGGACTAATTTGTCATTGCTTTGTGGTGAATAAAGTCATCTGCTAGTAAACCGGCATTTAATTACTCACGTTCGTAACAACTGGTGTCAGAAGTGAGATGCCATTACTACAGAGGGACGACGAACAGGGACCACGAACAAGGAGGCAAGTGGAGATGGATGCTGCACGTCAACGTCTGGAAGCGGAAGATCGGGCTGGTATGGGAGCAACGGCAGCTGCTGAGGCGCCAACAGGGCCATCCTCGGAAATGAACCTCGCCGCAGTGTTGGCCGCCATGCAAGCTAGTATGGAACAAGCCCGCCGCGAACAGGAAGCTGCCCGCCGCGAACAGGAAGCTGCCCGCCGCGAACAAGAGGCTAACCAACGTAAGCTCCAGGATCTAATCGCGGCTAACCAGGAAGCTGCCCGCCGCGAACAGGAGGCTAACCAACGTAAGCTCCAGGACTTAATCGCGGCTAACCAGGAAGAAGCCCGCCGCGAACAGGAAGCTGCCCGCCGCGAACAGGAAGCTGCCCGCCGCGAACAGGAAGCTGCCCGCCGCGAACAGGAGGAAGCCCGCCGGGATCAAGAGGCTAAGCAGAACCTGATCCTCGAAAAAATCGATCACGGCCTCGCCACGTTGGGCGGGAAAGTGAAAAATCTCACCTTAGAGGTCAAGGAGGTTTCCGCCCGAGCTGATAGCCTCGAAACCAGAATTGTCAAGCTCGAAGCACGCGAACCGTCCGTTGCTGTTAGCGCACCATCGCACACCCACTGTGCATCAGCCGCAAAATTTGATATGCCGCGTTTTGATGGCACGTCGTCCTGGACGGCTTTTAAGTACCAATTCCAAACACTGGTCAAGACGAACCGCTGGGATGATGACCAGTCTTTCGCGGCGTTAACTTTGGCCCTACGAGGGGACGCTCTGCTGGTCCTAGAGAACCTTCCTCCAGACGGCAGGACGTTGGAGCGTCTAATGGAGGGACTAGACACTCGCTATGGTGACAAGCACCTCGAACATGTTTTCCGCGCGCAACTTCGCGAGAGAACGCAGAGGTCGAACGAGAGCCTTCAGCAGTGGGGAGTAGAGGTTGAACGGCTGGTCCGGCGGGCATACATGTCGATGACACCGGAGATGGTGGAAGTAAATCTGGTGCAAGCATTCATCGACGGTCTACGGGATACTGAAGTCAGGGCGACGGTGCGACTCGGACACCACCAAACTCTGAAGAGTGCGATGGCCCACGCTTTAGAAGTGGAAGCCGTACGACAAGACTCACGTACGCACAGAGTTCGGGAAGTGGTGGTCTCACCTTCAGTGCAACCACGGCACCGAGAAGTGGCTCCGTCGGCAAAGTCCCGCTATATTCCGACGTGTTATGGATGCGGAGAAAAAGGGCACATTCGTACCGATTGCCCCAAGAGGAAGAGGGGAAGTGTGGACTCCGGAACTCAAGTTAACGAGGAGTCGTTAAACTAAATGTCGCCAGGGCCACGGGGCGGGTGCTGGCTGGTCAACTGAAGGCCCCAACCATCACCATCAATCAAGTCCACAACGGAAATAGTTTGATCATCGAGGGAACGCTGAATCAACGTGCTTGCAATTTCACCGTTGACACTGGGGCGTCACGGACTATTATAAGACCTGAGTTGCTGAAACGCACCATCTTGTGGCAAACAGAAACCCCAGCCTACCGACTTCAGACAGCCACCGGCCAGCCAGTCTCCGTCCTCGGTGATACAGAAATCGAGTTTAAAATCGGTGATCAAGTGTACACCCATTCAGCGTTAATTGCGAATATTACCGACGATTGCATACTGGGTCTCGACTTCCTGCGGAATTACCGATGTGTTTTAGATATCGATAAAGGAGTATTGAAATTCCCAGACCAAGAAGTCTTCCTGCAAGGAATTAACACATGCAACCTCTATTGCTTAAACGATACCACATTGGCTCCAAGAACGGAAACCTTAGTCGATGTTAAATTTCCTAAGAAAATTAGGCAACGCAGATGTGTTATGGTTGAAGACATTGGCCGGCACCCGGAACTTATCACCGCGAGGACATTAGTTATGACGAAAGGAAGATCCAAGGTCAGGATTGTAAATCTTGGGAAAAAGGAGATCCAGTTGAAGAAAAACAGTGTTGTTGGAAGATGTGAAGAAGTGAAGTATCTCCGCCAAATCAACACATCTTCAGTAAAACAAGACGCAATAAAAGGTGAACCTGATCACATCCAGCAACTTCTGGAAAATTCTAAGAGCAATTTATCAGTTTCGGAACTACAGCAAGCCAAGGAATTTCTGCTACGGTTCCAGGATATCTTTGCAACAGGAAAAGATTGCGGAAGAACAGGTCTCGTCAAGCATGAGATAGATACAGGTGATGCTAGACCAATTAAACAGAGACCGCGCCGCATACCCTGGGCTAAAGAAACTGAGGTAGCAGAAATGGTAAAGGATATGGCTGATAGCGGAATAATTGAACCTTCTACGAGCCCATGGTCTTCTCCTGTCGTTCTGGTGAAGAAGAAGGACGGCAGTACCAGATTCTGTGTAGACTACAGAATGCTGAATGATGTAACGAAGAAGGACAGTTATCCCTTGCCTAGGATAGACGACACACTGGATATGCTCAGTGGTATGAAGTGGTTTTCAACCATTGACTTGAAAAGTGGCTACTGGCAAGTGGAAATTAGCGAGAAAGATAAGGAAAAGACAGCGTTTAGTACAGGAATTGGCAACGGCCTGTGGCAATTTAAGGTCATGCCTTTTGGGTTGTGCAACGCTCCAGCGACGTTTGAACGCCTCATGGATAGAGTCATGGTGGGCCTTCTTGGTGACGTCTGTCTGGTATATTTGGATGACGTCATTATAATGGGCCGCACTTTTAAGGAACACCTGAGAAATATGGAGAAAGTATTCACCAGGATACGGGGGGCTAACCTAAAACTAAGCCCAAAGAAGTGTGCCCTGTTCAAGAAGGAGGTCAGCCACCTAGGACATGTCATATGCGCCGATGGAGTGAGAACCGACCCTGAGAAGATAAAGGCTGTCCAACAGTGGCCAGCTCCAAAGAACAAAACAGAAGTACGTGCATTTCTAGGGTTGTGCACATACTACAGACGGTTTGTTATGGGTTTTTCGGACATTGCAAAACCTTTACATCAGCTGACTGAGGATAAACGAGATTTTATCTGGGACAAGAACTGTGAGTCAGCATTCAACGAACTAAAGCAACGGCTATGTGAAGCGCCTATACTGGGATATCCGAGCAGAGATGGAAGATTTGTCGTCGATACCGACGCCAGCAACACAGGAATTGGTGGAGTGCTGTCGCAGGTGCAAGAAGATAGGCAAGTCGTGATCGCTTACTTCAGTAAGGCACTTTCAAAACCAGAAAGGAACTACTGCGTGACTCGACGAGAACTACTGGCTGTTGTAAAAACTTTGCAACATTTCCACAAGTACCTCATAGGGAGACAGTTTACGTTGAGGACGGATCACGCTGCATTGAAATGGCTTCTACAATTCAAAAACCCTGAGGGTCAAGTTGCAAGATGGCTAAAGCAGCTGCAGGAGTTCAACTTTGTGACGGAACATCGTAGTGGAAAAGGGCATAACAATGCTGACGCCCTGTCGCGACGTCCATGTAATGAGGACTGTAGACATTGCCAGCAAAATGAAGCCCGGGAACACGTGAACTTAATTAGGGCTGAAGGCAACTTTAAGAAGTCCCAAGAAGAAGATGACGATATTCGACCTATACTGGACTGGAAGCGTAGTGGAACTAGGCCTCAGTGGAATGAAGTATCGTCACATAGTCCTGTCACAAAGAGCTACTGGGCCCAGTGGGACAGTTTAGTCCTAGAAAATGACGTGCTTTGTAGGAAATGGGAATCGAACGATGGCAAGGAGGTGACCACACAAGTGATAGTACCACGACGTGAAGTGGTCCCCCTGCTTCAGGAGATACACGATGGCGCTTCTGGTGGACACCTGGGAATCAAGAAAACTCTACTGAAAGTGAGACAGCGGTATTACTGGCTCAATTGTAGAGAAGACATAGAGCAATGGTGTCGGAAATGTACAGCGTGCGCATCCGTGAAAGGACCACAGACTAGGAGCAGGGGCAAGCTTCAGTTGTACAATGTAGGAGCCCCATGGGAACGCATTGCCATCGACGTTGCTGGACCTTTCCCGGTGACAGATGACGGAAACAAATACATTGTGGTGATACAGGACTATTTCACAAAGTGGCCTGAAGTTTTCGCCATACCCAATCAGGAAGCGACGACAGTGGCGAAAAAGGTGGTCGAAGAAGTAGTATGTCGGTATGGCGCACCTTTGGAGATCCATTCCGATCAAGGCCGCAACTTCGAATCTGCGCTGTTCCAGGAAATGTGCACTCTTCTGGGGATTTACAAGACACGCACAACACCTGCGCACCCACAGTCGGACGGAATGGTGGAGAGGTTTAACCAGACCCTGGAGAATCACCTGGCTAAGGTTGTCGATGACCATCAGAAAAATTGGGACCGGTATATTCCACTATTTCTGATGTCTTATCGATCAGCAGTGCATGATAGCACGGGCCATACCCCAGCAAGAGTGAATTTCGGCAGGGAGATGAGACTTCCAGTCGATACCATAACCGGCGTGCCACCTGACAAGACTAAGCCAGTTACGGACTTCGTAAGTGACCTCCAAGATCAATTGGATGAAGTGCATAAACGAGTGCGTGAGAATAGCCTGCACACCAGCGTTAAAATGAAAACTAGATACGACCGCAATGCCAACGCCAAGGGATTTGAGGAAGGTGCACTGGTTTGGCTCCACAACCCACTTCGACGAAAAGGGAAGTCGCCGAAACTTCAAGCTCGGTGGGAGGGACCCTACACCGTGATAAAAAGGATCAACGACGTTACCTACCGCATCAAGAAAGGGTTACGAGGGAAACCTAAGGTAGTCCACGTGGATAGATTGGCGCCGTATCACGGATCTAATAATGCTCGGGACGAGCATGACTAAGAGGGGGGCACTGTTACGCCGTGAAACTTGAGTACGCTATATCTTCGACGAAACCAAGAGTAGCATCAAATAATTAAAACGCATTGCTGTGCGAAGCTTCGAGAATAGGAGTACATACTCAGGCCTGGCAAATTCCAGAAAAGTCCGACATACGCTATTATTATTAGATAACATTCAGTAGGTAGTTATGTTGGTGGATAAGGGAATTTGTACCTTCCGGTGTTAGCAATAGAGTCGAAATTTGCATGTAAGGTGGTAGATAAGTACCTACTTACGAGAGTAATAATAATGATTTATGGCCTCCCGATGCGACTATTTTGTGCTAGAATGTCCTTGAAACGTCGGTATCGAGAAATTTCGATGACTTCGCATATAAATACGGGTCCCCGGCTAGAAGCAGTTCAGTTTGATTTCGTCAGCGATACAGAGCGAACTACCTAAGTGCTTGAAGTGATACCTAGCGACCTAAGCGATACTAAACGGAACTCTGAGTGTTTATAGTGATTGGTTATTTGTTGATTGGACTAATTTGTCATTGCTTTGTGGTGAATAAAGTCATCTGCTAGTAAACCGGCATTTAATTACTCACGTTCGTAACAATATATAATGGTACCGTAGGGGCCCCAGCAGAGCCGAAGACTACTAGGACCATGTTTTGGTTTCCAAAAGGAAAACCCGGAGTCCTGAAACGTAAAGCAAAGTAGGAAGGGGTTTTAGTAATTAAAAGTTTAACTCTCTTTCCCACTTCACTCTAAAACGGTAGAAATCATTGGATAATTTCCCACTTTGAAAACACACCCTTAGATAGAAGAATAGATAACTGGCGACCAGCCCCGGCTAAAAGAGTTGCTTGAAGATTTCCCACCGTCCAACATAAAAAATTGCTCGGTAAAACATGATGATACTCAAAATTGACTATATTTATTCTTACAAGTACAAGACAAATCTTTATCCAAGAGACCTATGATCTGCTCGTCTGAGAACCGCAAAAGTAATCTGTGAAACTATGTAAACACATTTACGTAACAAAAATCCGTGGCTTTACTAATCATACACACACACTTAGCTACACACACATACAAATACACACACACAGATACACACACACATAGATACGCACACATTATTATTAATAATCTTTTGACAGAAAACCGCGTGGGAACATGACCATCAGACACTGTTTAGTTTTCAAATCGATGGGATATTGATGGCGTCTACATATTAATAGTATGGTGTCTCGAAATCCGGCAGACATGCTAATGTCCATGAGAAATACGTTTAGCAGCCAATTACATAATTAAGTTTGTAAATAACGTTGGTTTTTTGGGATTTGGGTTCCGTAGTGGGTGTTGGAAAACGCTTCAAGTAAATTGGTGTTGCAATTCTTTTTTCTATTATTATTGGTAGACTCTTGACCACTATTTCACATGTGGTATGTCTCACATGTCTGCCAAAATAGTACATTATGATACAAGTGTGTAATGTGGGGGATTACCGTCGAGGTGGTATTAAGGGAACCAAGAACGGTAATCCCTAATTACTCACATGTATCATACGACGTTTTTCAATACACTTGTGAAGAAAAACAATATAACTATCAACACAACAGTAGAAAAAAACTAAACTAGCAAAAAAATGTGTCATGGCGGTAAAAATTCAATGTTTTTTTTTGTGCCCTAAAGGGGAAGGCTAACGTAATTTGATCATATTGCCTAGTCTTATGTTTATGTTATCCTGCGTCAAAAATTTTTACGATAAGTAATGTCTTTCTTAGTGACAATAGAATGCGGATGTAACATTTTGTAATGATTAAAATAAATACAACAAAGTATTTAATTTTATTATATTAATACAGCCGTCACTCGAAAAAAATACGTCTAAAACCGCGTGCATCCTAAAATGGCAGCCATAGACCACAAACAAAAAAAAAAAACAATTTTTATTTTAATGATTGAGTTATTTATTAAATATTATTTTAATAAATCGTTAAAATGGACCGTAATTGCATGAAAATAAGCAAGTAAGACACTAATTTATAGTATTGAAAGCAATAAAGTAATGAATTTTTATCCTGTTAAAACTTTTTTTGAGAACAAAATGACTTAACAAAAAGGTTTTAATTACATTACAGCACTAGTGTATAATGGTAATCAAAATGTCACAGTTTGGTAACAGGCACCTTTATATGCCTAAGTACAGTGTGATAATAGTCACTTTATGAGCAAGTGTATTGAAAAGTAAGTAACTTATTTACTTTTGACTCAAAGACTATGTCTAGGTTGTAGCTATTCTCATTATTTGTAGGAACTAAGAAACTTTATTACAAATAGACCATTAATAGGCACTTTTGAATAGTCAAAATATTGGTCAGTCAAAAAAAGATGAAGATCTCTATGGAGAAGAACGTGTAAGAAACTCCATAGACACTCTTTTAAATCTTGATATGAATTACAGAAACCTGAGTTCCATATGTTTCGTCGCTTCTATTATGTGAGCACAATGTTAAGAAATAATTAAAAAAAAATATTAATGAAAATGAGCTAGTGACAGTTAAGAGATCACCAGTTTCAACTAACAGCACCCGTTCACGAGCATGACACCAAAACAGGACTAGGAAACAAAAGAACCGCCAATTATAAAACCAGCTCGCACTTAACCATACTAATTCAATCAGAGTCGCTGACTTAATGATATGATAATCATTTATAATCATTCATAATACCGTCAATCGTGGTCATTGATTCCGAATAACATAATCTTATACTATTGATGACTGTAAGTTTGACAGTCTAAATTACTTTGAATATATTAGTGAGGTGTTGGCTTTGCGCTGTGGGTTTGCTTGTGACATTAAAATTATTGGTAAAAGGTTTTTTTTCATAGTTGTTTTTCTTAGGTAAAGCCTTTTTCCGTCTACCACAGTCTCTCAAAACTAAAGTCTATGACCAGTACGTGTTGCTAGTGATGACATATGGCTCGGAAACGTGGTCGCTCACAATGGGCCTCACCAGAAGACTTAAAGTCACCCAAAGGGCAAAAGAAAGGGCATAGCTTGGAGTTTCCTTGCCTGATCACATCAGAAATGAAGATATCCACAGGAGAACCAAAATTACTGTCAGAGCCCGAAGAATTGCTGAACTTAAGTGGCAGTAGGCAGGGCATATAGTCCATAGAACTGATGGTCGATTAAGTAGAAAGGTTCTATAGAGGCGGCCGCATTCTGGAAGATGCAGCTCTGGCGCTACCTCCCACAAAAGTGAACCAACCTTGTGAGAGTCACGAGAAACCGATTGATACGAGTCGCATAAGACAGGTAATGTTAACGTTTTCTTATTTAATTCTGTTTTCAACTTACAAACATACTAACAAATAACTTTACACCATTATAGATAATCAAGTGAAGCCATTAAAATTGCCAATTTAGCGTTTAACATAATTTTATGTCAAGTTAATTTGACCTGTCGCGACATAAATCACGGGGGCCTTGGAATTTAAATAATATGTTTATCGGGACTTACAAGTTTACGCATAATAAACTATACGCAATCATTGAACACGCCTTAATTAAAATACACTGGGAAAAAGTATCGGTTCTACGGGTTTTATTGAAGTTAAACTACAATAAAACCGTAACTTTACTAAAAATGGACATACTGCCGAAACCAAAATGGTTTCGGCACTATGTCAATTCTACACACACACACATACAATCTAGTTTAGAAAGTATTTAGTTTTTTTGTGGATGTAACATAAATAATCATACGTGAGTTAATGATACCAAAACATCTATACTAATATTATAAAGAGGTAAGTTTGTATGTTTGTAAGTTTGTATGTAGGGGGTAATCTCTGGAACTACTGGTCCGATTTGAAAATTTCTTTCAGTGTTAGATAGCCCATTTATCGAGGAATGCTATAGGCTATATACCATCACGCTACGACCCACGGGAGCGGAGCAGTAACGAAAAATGCGGGTGAAACCGCAGGGGACAGCTAGTCGTTAGATAACTTAAATACCCTTTGGCTTGGGCGGAGTAGCCTACTGGGGGCATGGATTGTATGAAAGAGAATCCAGAGGCCCCGGAACGAGGGCAAAGAAGAAACAGGAGTGAATTTTAGTCAGTAAGTCATTTGATGATTTTCCACCTATAAAAAACAGTAATTTCTGAGGAGCTCGTGGCTAGATAATAACAGCCAAGTTTGGTCTGTGGATGGGAAACCATCTTAACATAACGAGTTTCCTTCGTGCCTCGAAAAGCACGTTAAGCCGTTGGTCCCGGCTGTCATTTGTATATCTTTGGCAGTCGTTACGGATAGTCAGAAGCCAGTAAATCTGACTTCAGTCTTGCCATGAACTACCGTGTTACCCCAGTTAATGGGTTGTGGAGGTCTCGTTAGCAGCCGCTCCTCGTAAAATAGGTACTGGTATTCAGCTAAATCTGGCTTGACTGGAAGCCGACCCCAATATACTCGTATGTAGTTGGGAAAAGGCTAGGTAGATGATGATGGTTTAATGATCTACTTATTGATCTGTATTCAAATTTAAAGCGGCCCAGTCCGTCATATTCCCCCGTATGCTATCGGCAACGTCAGGCGTGCCCATGTTAGGCGCTCGGCTGCAGGTTTAACGACTGCGGAATTTGTTGCTCCTCTGATTGAAAGGGTATTACTATTTCATTTGACTTTCTTTAAGGCTTTTTTCTTGAGACCTTTTTTTAATTTTTTGTTGTACACAAAAGTTAAATTGACAATTCTTGTACAAAGGTGTGCTTGACTGAAAATTGAGTTTTTGTTTGAAAAAAAACCTTCAAGTGACAACGAAATCACATTTGAGGGTAGAATTCAGTGTACAATATAAACCTATTTAAATAAGTCTTTTTAATAATAGATCTTTACCTATGTACCTTTGTTTGATTGTGATATCTTTGGATTAACCTGGAACTGTAAGTTCAAATAAACTTAATATTAAAACGGTATGTGATATTAACCTATCAAATACCCGCAAAACGAGACACAATAGTAAAACAATAACAGCGCGGTCTCATAGGACCGGTCGGGGATTTATGAATTAATGACGTAAACGGACTTAGAACTGCTAATAAATGGGATGTATGTTTTTGATTCAATCACAATAAATACGAGTATATCATCTACCTAGCCTTTTCCCAACTATATTGGGGTCGGCTTCCAGTCAAGCCGGATTTAGCTGAATACCAGTATTTTACGAGGAGCGGCTGCCTACCAGACCTCCACAACCCATTAACTGGGGTAACACGGTACTTCATGGCAAGACTGGAGTCTGATTTACTGGCTTCTGACTATCCGTAACGACTGCCAAAGATCTCCAAATAGACAGCCGGGACCAACGGCTTAACGTGCTTTCCGAGGCACGGAGGAAACTCGTTATGTTAAGATGGTCACCCATCCACAGACCAACCTAGGCAAGCGCTGCTTAACCTTGAAGATCGACCTGTGCGGCTGTTATTATCTAGCCACGAGCTCCTAATAAATACGAGTATATACAAATGTAATATAGATTATACTTAAAAAAAATTGTCGTTCATATTTCTCAGTTAGTGCAGTTGTTACGAGTATGTGTAATTGTGTATAAAGATTACAGTTCATGATCTATCGCTTAACCTCTATCCCAACAAACGCCATACCGGCACAGAATCACATTAACTACCCCACAGGGATCACCATGGGGGTTGAAATCATAGAACAAATTAACTTACCTACAATATCACACCCTCCCTATTAGTTCACTTATCATTATATGGGGCTATTCATTTTTGATACACTATCTACTACAATCAGATAATCATATTATTATGAGGGTATCCATAATAATTATTATTGACTGATAATCACGTAACCAGGGCCACGTAACCGTGGCTAGATAATAACAGCCGCACAGGTCGATCTTCAAGGTTAAGCAATGCTTGCCTAGGTTGGTCTGTGGATGGGTGATCATCTTAACATAACGAGTTTCCTCCGTGCCTCGGAAAGCACGTTAAGCCGTTGGTCCCGGCTGTCATTTGGAGATCTTTGGCAGTCGTTACGGATAGTCAGAAGCCAGTAAATCTGACTCCAGTCTTGCCATGAAGTACCTACCGTGTTACCCCAGTTAAAGGGTTGTGGAGGTCTGGCAGGCAGCCGCTCCTCGTAAAATACTGGTATTCAGCTAAATCCGGCTTGACTGGAAGCCGACCCCAAAAATAGTTGGGAAAAGGCTAGGCAGATGATGAATCACGTAACCAGGGTTCAACTCTACTATTAGATTTGTATTAGAATTGTCGATCATTGGCTTCATAATATTGTTGATTTTGACAAGTTTGGTAGTGTACTAACATTTAGTAGACTACCAAACCATCTAAAGAGTTTACCTTCGATTCGAAAAGAAGATGAAGTAGACTACCAAACTTGAAGCCCAGAAGGATTTTTACCAATAGTATAGGTAAATTCAAAAACCTCATTAGCATTAGCATTATCAGCCTTGTAATGTTCCCACTGTTGGGACTCAGTCCTCCTCTTTAGGAGAGGGAATGGCCTGTAATCCAACAAGCGGACCCAGTGCGGATTGGTGGATGTCACATGTCTTCGATTTTTTGGTTCTAGGACATGCCGGTTTCCTCCTACCTAAAAACTTATTACTAAAAAAAATTAATTGTGAAAGTAACTCTGTCTGTCCTGTCTGCTACGCTTTCATGATTGAATTACTGAACCTATTTTACTGAAATATAGTAGGTAAAGAGTAAAGTCTGTTTTTAATCTCTAAGACTAAAATGACTTTACATGGGTTGTCACACTTGTCATAACACAAAAGATATTATTGTAAGTTTGACATTTCAGGTAAGCTTGAATCCCAAGGAAAGACATGGGCTACTTTTGGTCTTACTTCAAATTCGTGTTCACAATAATCCACTTTCTGTAGGACCAATGAGCGCGACGATGTGGCCGATGATGGAGCACGCTTGCCTAGAAGTAACCTATTCACTCTTGACTTAAAGACTCCTAGACACCACCTGCATTTTTTCCAGTAACTCTTTTGTTTCATTTGTTTTTAAGCTGCCCTACCCAGAATGACTACTGTGCACCGGAAGCATCAACTTTTAAGTACAGGAATTGTAAAGGAATTATAATCAACTTCATTCTAGTAATCTAGTTTATCGATAATTGAATAAAGCTAACTAAATGAAAGCTATTAAGAGGACTATAATACCTAGAGCGCGATCACTCTCGGACCATACACAAAAGGAAGTGATGCGCAAAAAGACACAGTGCTTGTGAATATTTAGCACAAGCTGCTGCCAGCGACTTCGCCTGTTGGCTAGTAACTAGAATATTTAGTCCAGTCAAATTAGCTCAATTAAGGTAAGAATCTCGGAATTCGAGATACCCAGCTGTAAGTTTGTAAATAGTTGTATATTGACACCCTAAAAGTTGTCTCAAAACCTACATATGGTAGGGTGTACGCAACTATTAAATTTCATGGTCGGGGGTCAAATAGCAAAAAACCTTTAGGAAATGAGATATTTACCAAAAAAGCGCAAAAAAAACGATTTTTGGGCCCTTTAACCTTGAAATTTCATAGTTGCGTACACCCTACCATATGTAGGTTTTGAGACAACTTTTAGGGTGTCAATATACAAGTATTTACAGACTTACAGCTGGGTATCTCGAATTCCGAGGTGAAAGTACTATAATGACTGGACTAATTATCCCAAGTCAACATGTTCTCGAGATAAAAAAGAATCCTATTAGCTATTACAGGACACCTGTTTACTAAGTTTCATCGAAATCTATTCAGTAGTTTTTCCGAGACTGAGTTACAAACATTATGGATGTTTGATAATCTTTTACGCGTACATACATCCTTACTTTTACACATTTTTCGTTTATAATATTTTTATGATTTTAGCGTTTTACTAAAAAACAGATTTGATTATCATAGAATTAAAACTCTATAATGGTAGGTAAAATATTTCTTGTAGAATAATCTGACAAACAATTACAATTACTGCACGTATAATAGTCCGGTTTTTAATCGACAAATTATATTTCAGAGGAATTTTAGTGATTTTTTCTGTCGTACTACTAAATTAACTGTATATTGTTTTGAGTACTATATTTATGTAGCATTTATCCTGAAGAATAACATAGATATTTTTGGTTTTGTTTGTGTCATCCACTCGCATATAATGTCACTACCATAACGCATGAGGAAGGTGGCTAGGTATCAGAGAAGAGTGGCAACATGTTGTGAAGCTTGCAACCAACACCTGAAATGATGACCACGACCACTCTGTCAAGAGTGATACCGACAAAGTAGAAAAAGAAGAAGAAAGATAGAATAGAATAGAATAAACTTTACACCAAAAAGTAACAGTGCAGTTTATACAATCATAAGAAGATCATATACTTTTGTGCATTATAAAACTCGCGTCCTAGTAGTCCCCTTAATAAACCTGGTTACTAATAATAATTCATTCCTTCTACGCACTAAAGCTAACTCGAGAACAGTTCAGACAAATCCAGAGCCATAACTAGATAAACTTTATTGCCCAACACATCATAATATCACTCCACTTTAGCTAACAACCAATAAAAATAATTAGCAAATGTTTTCTACAGTGTCATTTATCACTATTATGAAATCACTAGCAATTACTGAAGGAAAATTACTCTGAAAACTGCTCAAAAGAAAATCTACCTTACCAATTTTGTTTTAAACTTCAAAATCCTTCGTCTGAAATACATGGTCTTAAAATAATATGCTCAGATTACTGACAATCGAAATTCAACTCTAACTTACTAAGGTTACAGTTGAAAATCGTATAGACATGTCTTCAGTATCAGATTTTCACAGTACCAAACCTAGAGGAAAGAGGCTGGTTATCTATCTCGTTCTATCACACAGTAAAATATATTTGTGTCTCTCTCACACACGCTCTATTGATTTTCCACAGGCGGATGGTGCCTTTAAGAGGAAGATATTTGCATACTGCAATTCCCTAAATCAAGTGGATATTTTTAGGGTCCCGTGACGTAATTTTGAACGTAAAATCTTGAAAATCATCTCTGTTACGATTATGTTGGGTGTGAATGAAATGAATTTTCTGAGAAAATTATGTGGATTTTGATGAATGTATGAACTTTTGCTGGTTTTCATCAGTTTTAACAGGATTAGAAAAAATATGAACTTTACTTCTAGGCAAGCGTGCTCCATCGTTAGCCATATCGTCCCTTACCATCAGGGCCCTATCCAATAAAGCTGACAATCCGACAAGTCCGACATATGTCAAAAAGTGACAACTCGACAATTTTTCTGTTTAATAAAACTTACAGGCGACAAAATTGTCATGGTGGAAAATTCACAAATATGTCGGACTCTTTTTTTTCTTGACATTTTTCTGTTTTATAAAACTTCATATGCGACAGCTGACAGGTGACAATTTGTCGTGAAAAACTTGTCAAATCTGCTTTATTAAACAGAAAATTGTCGTGACATGTTGACATATTTGTTGAATTGTCCGACAATTCTGACAGGCGCGTTACCCTCTGTCGCGAAATCATATCGACGGGTTCCGGGCTAATTGTATTAAGTGACACTCTGAGCGATATAGACTTTTATACATATTTGGAATCAGCAAATTTTTCTGCGTCATTTGAGCTGGGTTTGGTGACTTTCGGAGCACTTTTTTGTCGCTTAATACAACCGCCGTAAATAAGGCCCAAAATGGTAAGTTTTCTGTGCATTTCCATCTTACACGCGATCATAACACAATCGAAGTTGCACTAGTGATTGTTTTATTCTTGTACTTTGATAATATCTTTTTCAATTTTAACCTCATCCAGCTTCATAAAACAAAATTCTTTGCAAATATATCTATTATGTCAAAAGTCGACATAATTGTCACGACAATCCGACAATATTGTCACCGACAATTGTCAGAAATATTGTGACTGTGGTTTTTTGATATGTCGAGTTTTATTAAACATGTTTTTACAATAAAAATATGTCAAGATTTCACCTGTCGATTTTTGACATATTTGTCACGTTTATTAAACAGCTTAAGCGCGACAATTCTACAATTTTGTCATTTTTTGACATATATGTCGGATTGTCAGCTTTATTGGATAGGGCCCAGGTGAGATAAAGGCCAAACGCGAGCCTATACCTTCGTAACAATAAAAAAAGAATCGTTATTTTACACATTACATTTATTTTTTAATTCATTCAGTTGAAGAGTAAAACAAAAGATGGATAGATTTTGTGAGGAGTGATATGAAAGAAAAAGGAATTAGTGATAGCGTGACGAGTGACAGGACAAAATGATAGAAAATAACATGTTGTAAAGACCCCAAGTAATATGGGATAATGGCCGGAAGATGATGATGAGGATCTGCTGAAAAGTGGATCTCATTTCTGAAGGCTGTGTTTACTCCTATTTAGTCATGGAAAGTATGTTTTTCTTCGTTTGTAATCTATCACATACCCGCGAAACGAGACACAATAGTAAAACAATAACAGCGCGGTCTCATAGGACCGGTCGGGGATTCAAACATTAAGCATTTCGGAGGGAGTATGCCCGAGCAAAAAACATCGTCATTTCCTGTGCTGAATGCTTAATAGTACTCGTAATAATACTATCACACTAAGGGCCTGTTTCACCACCTATGATTAAGTTTCGAGTATCTTACTTGACAGATAATTTCATACGAATTCTGTCACATTTTTGAATTTATTCAGTGAGTAGTGCCTACTCGGACATTGTGAAACAGGCCCTAAGTTTAGGGTAATGTAGGTACTAACATTGATCATGGAAGGAACAAGAATAAATAAATAATAATACCCAGAATTTTCAAGTCTCGTGATAAGTATGTATCTAGGTATACGACCAACGTCGCTGGTCATCGCTTGCCATCATGTGAGGTAGTGATAAGATTCGAGTCTTTTTGACACACTCCAGTCGACTGAGATAGACGAATTTTTAACGCCATACTTTGGGATATTTAGTTAGCTTAGGAGTGTTTGATTCGAGTGTATATCAGAGATATGGAATAGTTATTATTTTTAAACTAAGTATATATTTTTATGTATAAATAAATACAACGCAAGTCGAAACTCGAGAATATAAAATGACTATTTAATACGCTGCTGTATGTCTGACAAATGCTAATGGTGGGTTAGTGGTGATGTGGTTTTTTATTAAATGTTATCATTCCTATTTCATTTTTGGTTTTGTCCTGTGCGAGTCTCTAAGAAAAGTGTTTCTTTATTTTTTCTGTCTTTATTTTCTTTCAATGAATATCAAGTTCGTAATCCTAATATTGTAATGGTCGTAGCTAAAACTTGATAGCCTTTGGAGGCTTGACCTGTAGTGGTTCGTAGAGACGCAAACTTAGTCATGGAGTCAACCATTCTCGACGGAATTCAGACTAGAAACTGCTAATATGGATTTCTTATTGGGAAACCGAATATCCCACCTACAACCCACCACATTCTGCTGGATTTTTCGGTAGAGTTAGCGCGGCCCTTGAATGCAAAGAGAAACTGAAGGGACACAGGTACCGAAACCGAGTTCCACGCGCGCCTCAAAGAGATGTTAGCAAAACTGGAGGATTCCAGTAAGGCCGATGCCCGTAGAGCCAAGGAGAATTGCTGAATAGGAAACCTGTGGTCCTAGAACACAAAGGGCAACTATATAACACAGGCTTAAGTCAATAATAGTCTCACACTCTCAACCAGATAGAATGGCAGAAACAAACATGTTGCGCCTACCCCATATAAAACGGGACAAGGGCAGGAAGATGATGACTCTCAACCAGAGGGTGTTTGAGGCACCTTATAGCGGGAGAAGTCATTGGATGATTTCCCACCTATAAAAAAAACAATATTCCAATAAGATAAAGTATGTAAGTAACATTTACAAAACTAATTAAATCATTCTCATATATATAAACCAATTAGAATCTCTCAGTCCATACAAAAACTCTCACAAAAAAAATACTCATACAAAAATCTAGCCACAACCTACCCCTTAAACAACGAAGAAACGAACCCTCCCCCTTCTCCCAATTACATAACAATTGTCGTATTAAACTTTAATTGGGTGTAAAGAGCACCCCCCTTAAATGGACCCACCCAAAGTGTACACAACTGCCCTGTGTGTACACGGGTTACGCACACTGGGATCGCGGGCTCCTGATTGGTCGGTGGGGACGGGAATATTGCGCACATGTTCGAGCTATTTGTGCTATGCAGATATGGGTGTACAGGGTGTTGGGAAATTGTGATGGAAATGGTTTTACTGTCTCTCTGTCCATTTCATAAGAAACGATGCATATTCCAGAATTAAAGTACCTTAAATTATGTGTGGTCTAAAGCTACTTTAATTTCGGATAATGCACCTGGTTCAACAAGTAATTTGCAATTTCATAAATCACATTCACAAACGAGAGTCTCTCTAATATAAATATTGTGTGATGAAAAGTGATGAAAGTGATAATACCTATTGAAAGTGATATACATATTGTGTGATGAAGGATCTCTCCTTCATCACACAATATTTATATTAGAGAGGTAAAAGTTTGTAAGAGTGTTTTTTTAGATGATGATGATTTGCTTTACTGACTAAATCCCACTCCTTTGCTCCTTCTTTGCCTTCGTTTTAAGGTCCTGAGTAATCCTTTCAAAAGCAAACCCATGGCCCTAGAGACTTCGACCCTGCTGGGAATCTAAAGTCAGTTTGTAAGTCAGTTTGTGATTCTCCCTAACTCATGGGTCCGCCCCGTGGAAGGCCTTCCAACGCTACACCTCCCGGTGCGTGGTACCTATGAGAACGTTTCGACCCCATCGGCTATCTATCTGTAGGTACCTACTGCAAGCAATGTGCCCTGCCCACTGCCACTTACGTTTGGCGATTCTTCGCGATATGTCGGTAACTTTGATTCTCCTGCGAAAATCTTCATTTCTGATGTGATCATGCAAAGAAACTCCGAACATAGCCCTTTCCATCCACAACCTATATGACTTTCAATTCTTTATTTTTTACAATCATCCTGTATCTCAGACGTTGGTAATGACACGTTTAACTGTATTGCACGTCTCACTCACACACCCACACTTAGCAGAGGGAGGGAGGGTAGTTACTCCGTAAATGTGGAATCTGGGAGGGTAGGAGACATTTTGTTAAAGGAATGCCTGTAAATGGCGTTCTGGGTTGGTAGTTAATTAATTGGGTAAAATCTTTACTAATTACTGGCTATTTATTATGGGACTTATGTATTGTAAGGTCGCAGGTTTAAACCCAGCCAGGCGTGTTACTTTTTTCATTCTAAGACATACTGAAATCAGTTTTATAAAAAATTTGAAGACCTGTGACATCCACCAACCTGCATTGGGAGCTCGTGGTGGATTAAGGTCCATTCTTTCTCCTAGAGAGCAAAGTAAATTATAGTAATTAACACTGCTTGCATTTTCTGTATTTTAGTTACCAAAGCGAGAGTAATAATAATTTATATGTTCTTACAAAATGACTGGTTCATACTAGCAAAAAAACAGAATTGTGTAAGAAAGGGTAATTGAAACCCTCTCACAGAGATTGAATAGAATTTCTATTCTAGCTTAAACACAAACATATTTTCTTTTTCAAAAAGTTTGAATATACATAGCGAAGAGTCAGAAGCCAGTAAATCTGACTCCAGTCAAGTCCAGTCTTGCCATGAAGTACCGTATTACCCCAGTTAATGGGTTGTGGAGGTCTGGTAGGCAGCCGCTCCTCGTAAAATACTGGTATTCAGCTAAATCCGGCTTGACTGGAAGCCGACCCCAATATAGTTGGGAAAAGGCTAGGCAGATGATGATGATACATAGCGAAGAGATGGCACATAATACTAGCATGAGCCAGTGCTTTACCCGATTTATAGTAAGTTTCTCCATTTCATCTCCTTAGAAGATTAATTTTGAAAAATCCTTTCTTATCCTTTGCATACATTGTGAAAGGAACCTCTCTTCAAATATTTCTGTGTTCTAGGACTAAGGATTTGGGTTGGGTGTTGATGAGTGAGTAAGTGACTCAAGACTTCACCTTTTATATATAGTTACAAAAGATTTGTAGCATAACCTAATCCTTTTTCAATACTTCTATAACAATTCTTGTAAGAAAAGAAACCTCCTTCCTATCCCAGTCCAGTCCAAAAGATAATAAGTCCAAAGTAATCCTAAACGCCCCACATAAGGGAAACATCAGGAAATTCTGCGCCCAATCCATATTGGAGTCAGAGAGGGACGGATGTATGTGTTGGAGAGAGAGGGGGCACTCAATCCATCGTCTTACGATACCATTTCCGGCAAGTATCACTCCTTTAGCAAATACCTCCCACTTATGTACAGGCGGTGAGAAGAGGCTATGATCGTTTTATGTACAAGTTAGTTTTAGTCATCATCATTGGCCAACAGAGAAGATGGTGAGCCGACTTGGATGTCTTCCTTTCCTATGAGTTCCTTATTGACTGGCCGATTGGTTTAGTGGTTAGTGGCCCTGACTGCTAAGCCAGAGGTCGTGGGTTCGATTCCCACCCAGGACAAATGTTTGTGTGATGAGCACGATCATTTGTTCTGTGTCTGGGTGCGATTTATCTATAATATGCATGTATTTAGAAATATATAAGTATGTTTATCAGTTGTCTAGTACTCATAACACAAGCTTTGCTTAGCTTGGGACTAGATGGCGTTGTGTGAAAACTTGTAGAACATATTATTATTGCAAGAAAGGCCACAGAACAGACAAGAATGGATGCCCAGCAGTAGGACAGTATAGGCTACATGTCATATAATAATAATCACACTAATATTTAAAGGCCTGCCTTCGTGCGTGCATGTGTGTGTATGTTCGTTACTTTTTGGTACTGGCCATGGTTCTGTACTGTCCGGACGCAGGCTGAGTCATAGATGGCGCGTAAAGTTCCACGCGCACCTTAACCTATCAATACCCGCCAAACGAGACACAATAGTAAGACAATAACAGCGCGGTCGGGGATTCATTAATTAAAGAGATGTCAGTAAAACCGAAGGGGCCCAGCCGGGCCGAAGCCTACAGGGCTAAGTCTACTTCTGAAAAGGTTATCCGTGGTTCATGAACGCACGCAACCGAAGGAACAAAGTTCTGATTTTTATCAGTAAAAGCCTGAAAGAATCTGCCGCCACGCCCGTAGAAATCATTAGATGATTTCCCACCTGACTAAAATCCATCCGAGCTCTTTCAATTAACTTTTGCGTTTTAGCTTTCTTTTTGTAGACTAAAAATAAGAACCTTTACTATAAAAAAGACTTTGAAACATATCTAAAATACTTCAACATGAAAGTTTCTTTACACCTTTTGGTATGGGAATACCAAAATCCATAGACATTGTTATCTCGCCTGTACTCTATACCCCAGGGTGGCACTTATCTCTGCAAGAGCTTGGGGGCGGAGGGTGACTCTGGGAGGGGACTAGGGGGTGTTATTTGGCCCCCATTACCGGGCTGTTAGTATAAGCGACGCCGGGGCCGTTCGTAGATGTAGGTAGGTATGGATGCTGGGTCGAGACGAGAGAGATAATTGCGACTGATCAAATGGGAATTAATTGAGACAGTTAACTAGTTGTAAGTTGGTTTAATATCGTGTCGTTAAAGCAGAGTTTATTTATTGCCAACTCATATTAACAGTAGATATTAATAGAAATATAGACAGCAATACATTGAATACTTTACAAAAACACTTTAAAGAATTAAAGTAATATTGGACAATGTAAATAGAACCCATTTGTTCTTTTGATCTTTGTTCTAATGTTCGATATTAATGTTTCCACTGCTGAGTCTCAGGTTCAGGCCTCTCTTGGTCTGAGGGGGAATGCCATCAGGCGGGCCCAGTGCGGATTCTAGGATATTCCAGTTTACTATACTACATTTTTTGTTAGTGCAGGTTATTCCGTAACTTCTGTATATGTTACGGCTAATACCCGAAGTGCGGCTACACCTAGTTTTAGCCGGCTAGAACTAGGTGTAGCCGGCCACATGCGGTTAAACCTAGGTGTATCCTACTATCTTCGGTTAGAACTAGGTTTAGCCATCATCCTAGCGGCTAGAACTAGGTGCAGCCACACACTGGTGGTTAAACTTAGGTGTACCCTATTTATCACGGCTAGAACTAGGTTTTCCGTAAAGTTATGCATTTGGTGTTGTGTTTGAGATTCTTATCTTGCATTTCCAGATTGATTTGATTATATTATACAAAATTAAAGACTGTATTTAATTAAATGTATTTTCATGAGAAGTTTCTCTGTGGTAAAAACTAAATGCGCGCTACAGTAAGTAGGTAAAGCAGTCGGTATTTTGTGTAATTATAAATATTAATTAAGCAACATACTATTACTATTACATGAAGCTCATGCTACTGCGACTGTCGCAACCCAGTGCTAGGCATGCCATAATTATAGACGTTACAAGTGTCCTCTTTGAGGAGTGGTAGTTCTGCAAAGCAGTAATGCTACCTAAGATGGCAGCTGCACGCGAAAGGGCATGGCACTTCATGCCCCAACTTTTCGGGAACTTTTCGGGATCCCAATCCCGATTTCCAACCACTGTGGGCTCGGGCTTGCAGAAGGCGAGCAACGGGTAGCATGCCGTCCGGCAATTCGGTAATCATCTGGACCGAGCTTATTAATGGTGCATAGTGTTCCATGCGTGCCTTAAAGAGATGTTAGCAAAACCGTAGGGGCCGGTCAAAACTTCAGGTTTGATTCTGAAAGAAAAACCCAGAACCCTGGAACGAAGGCATAGAAGGAACAAAGAAGTGGGTTTTAGTCAACAAAAATCTGACACGCCCTCCCAATCCGCCCAAGAGTGGGAAAAATCATTCTGACGATGTCCCATATAAAAATCACATAAAAAGTTGGTTGATGTCTTTTACATCTGAAGAGAAAATTTATGATATTAAGGGCCTGTTTCACAATGTCCGAGTAGGCACTACTCACAGAATAAATTCAAAAATTTGACAGAATTTGTATGAAATTATCTGTCAAGTAAGATACTCGAAACTTAATCATAGGTGGTGAAATAGGCCCTTAGAGTTACTTATATTATAATTGTAAATGTTACTTCAACATCATTGGCTTTCATTTTGCAATTGCAATATACTCAAATTAATTCGGACACGCAAGATAAAAATCTCAAACACAACACCAAATGCATAACTTTACGGAAAACCTAGTTCTAACCGATGATAAATAGGGTACACCTAAGTTTAACCACCAGTGTGTGGCTGCACCTAGTTCTAGCCGCTAGGATGATGGCTAAACCTAGTTCTAACCGAAGATAGTAGGATACACCTAGGTTTAACCGCATGTGGCTGGCTACACCTAGTTCTAGCCGGCTAAAACTAGGTGTAGCCGCGCTTCGGGTATTAGCCGTAACATATACATGCCAACCGCAGTGATTAGACCTGTTATGCGAAGACACAAGTTTTATAAACCTAACTTGGATAAGTCGCTAAATCTAGATAATTCTAGGTTAAAGTCAATTTTCGTATAGTAATAAGTCCGTCCGTCCTGACAATTAGGCCGAATAGAAAATACCTCTAGTCATTAATTCCGCCTTTGTACTTTTATGTGCATAAAGAATCTATATAAAAATCAATTGCTGTTCGATTGTCTCGCTAAAACTCTAGAAAGTCTGAACGGATTTATCTTATCTTGGTCTTGAAATGTTCGTGGAGGTCGAGGAGGAAGGTGTAAAAGGTGAGAAAAAATCGAAAAAAATAATTCGGCAGTACGAAATCTGCCGAGTCAGCTAGTAAATAAATAAATAATTCACTAGCATAATTATTTGTTTAAGATTTACTTGTAGCTATTATATCAAAACAAAACTGTTTAAAGTTTTAATTAAGATTATTATTACACCTAGGGATTTGGATTAGAACCCAGTAATCGGAACTGAACTCTGTAGATTGCCCAAATGCCCATGTCTACACATGACCATTAGCATTATCGGCCCTATAATGTTCGCACTGTTGGGACTCAGGCCTCTTCTCTAGGAGAGGGAATGGGCCGTAATCCACCACGCGGGCCCAGAGCGAATTGATGAATGCATGACCGTGTCGAATTATTTTTACAAATAGCCCAAACGTCAATTTTACAAATTGCCCTGCATTGCCGTGTAGTGTCAAAATCAATTCTTTTTTATTCGGCAAACTAAAAAAGACAGTCCTTAAAAACTGGTCAGCCATAACCCCAAAATGAAGAGCAGGGATAATTGGGTGCCACCCAACACCGGGGCACAACATAAACTAGTAACTCGACACGCGCAATCAGGGTTTATGTGTGGAAAGCAATTTTCTAGCGACATAATAAATCCTAAAGCGATAGATTCGTCCTCTTCGGTTTGTTCTTCTTGCGACTGGAGTGTTGATGCTGTGGTAAGATGTTTTTTCCCTTTTCCTTTGAGGTGGTAAAATGTCCATTAATAACTGATCTCGCTCTAAGGTGGAGTAAGAGGGCGTGCAGACTTTAACTTACTAAAGCCCACCTGTTTGGCTGTGCTCCAGATACCTTTTGTGTTCTAGGACCACGGTTTCAGATTGTTCGAAAGAATCACCACCTGGAACGATAACAAAAATCAGACAGCACGGTGCGTTTTACTGCATTTAGTTAGACTAGAAACTGACGCCTACACAGTTAAGGAAAGGCTAGCACTGCCTAGGCTAGCGACTTGACTATACGTATGTGATGTGAGTGTAAAAACTGACAAAGTTCTACAAATAACAGCTGAAACCAAGGACTTAAAATACTTTCGAGGCATGGAGGAATCTTGGTACACTACCTCATCAATAAACCCACCTTAGTTAGTATTGCTCCACCTTGCATGTCGACCTTTTTTTTGAGTTGGGAAATCATCCAATGACTTCGCCCGTTCTTTGTGTCAGACTCTTACTAAATCTACCTATGTCCTTCAGTGGCTCTTTGCGTTCTAGGACCACGAGATTTCTTTTCATAACATTGCATCACTGCTTACTATGAGGTGAAAAAGGTGAAATCCCAAAATATTACACAATTATTAAACAAAACAGTCAAAATAACCCAACACTTATTCCCGCGACTATCACGCGAGTCCAATATGGCGTACAGTTTCGCGCCAATTCTATTCAATATGTCGGCTGGCAGTAAAAAGAAAATGGGCTAGAGAGGAAACTAATAAAAATACGATAGTCCACAATAAAATGTTTCGCGTAAAAATGTTTACTTTCAAAATTGAAATGTCTTAAGAAGCTCTCAAAGACAACATTATTTGCTGTATTTTATTTAAAAAGTATTAAAGTTACTTCATTAAGATGAAATATTTATTGGTATTAATATTATGATCTAGAAGACAATATTAGAATACAATCAATTCCGGTTTCTATAACAAGAGTTACATTTCTTCGCAAATTAAATCGTAATATAAAAAGGACGTTACGCGAGGAATTGTTTTTTTGAGTTGGTTACCTAAATTATCATATATTTTCTCCCGTTCTTGGTGGAACGAGAGTGCATGTTAAATAAAGTTGACTTTTACTGACTGAAAGCCACGTGTGTCAGTTGTCAGTTGATTGAGATTGAGATTTTTTGGTAAATCATGAATTTTATAAATGAGGATTTTACTAGAAAAAACTTGTAATTATGTGTTTATTAACGTTTGAATCCCCGACCGGTCCTATGAGACCGCGCTGTTATTGTTTTACTATTGTGTCTCGTTTCGCGGGTATGTGAGTAACTACAGACTTTCCCGAATGCGCTAGGGGACTCCATTAAGATTCGTTTAGTAGTTTTTGAGCTTTTCATACAGACAGATAGACGCGGTGGTTGAGGGACTTTGTTTTTATAATAAGTAAAGATGCTATTTGAAAAAAAAAGACGTTCGAGATCCGCCCACAGAAATAAGCAATTCTATTACGAATGAAACTTTGAAGAAATATCAAGCCAAAGAAGATACCAACCTCCACTTTTTTCTCTAACAACATGTATTGTTCTTAAGTAAAATCTTCAGCGTGGGTGAAGCCGCGGGCGTTTCTAGTTAACAATATAAAATACAAACAAAGACGATCCTATATTTGACACTCGGCGCTTAAATCCGTTCGGAAACGGAACCCTACTCGATATTTTCAACGGTTCTTGAACGAATATTGCTCCCGGCGGATCGATTCCGGACGAAACGACGAAAGATTTTTGCCTCCAAAAGAAACAAATTTTGGGAGCGACCATCTTTGAGAGACACTTGGGCAAACCACCGGATATTGTTTGGTTAAGTAACATTGTACGTAAAAGAAAATCGCCAAGATTATTTACCAATATTCCAAATTGTTTTCCACATAAGCTTGCCTATTTATTTTACTGGCCTGTTGGTCTAGTGGTTAGGGGTCCATATTGGCTCACCTAAAGTTCTTTACCCGAAATTGTTCTTCCTAATGATTTGTAATCCGAATGATCACACACAATTCTTCATCTTAAAGTTTTCATTCGTAATATTTGTAGAGCTACCGGTGATGTTCATAACACTCATGTTTCCGAAAATAAATTCTGTAATTAATAATATCATTAATGTAAATATATTTAAACTCCTACTCTTTTTTATCATAACGCTTTTAAACATAACTAGGTACCATAACATTTTCACTGATACTCAGAAAGAAGCATTTACCAAGTGTAATAAAAATGTATGCGGCAAGAAGAAGATATATTTATTTAAACGAATGAAATTCAGAGTCTTGGGGGCACTATGAAAATAGGTAAATACTTTTCAAAATTTCGCGACCAATTTCGAGGTAGCGCTCGCCGGCTGCTATAGAGGCTTCGCCCCCGTGAAAACAGGAAGCTACTAATGCATAAAAGCTACAATAAAATCAATCGAAAACACTCCAAACCTTTCAGCTTAGCTCCCGATTTCCAGTCCAAATCATCCTAGTTCACAAAAACAAAAAGGTTTCCAATATTGTTTTCACAAATCGGCCCCCGGCCTCCGTTCGTTAGATTGTACGATTGAATTTGTTCCGGCATCGGCCATTTTATTCCATTTGATCACTGCGAAACCTACCATTGTTTTGTTTCTGTTTTAAACGGATTTTTCGACCTTTTTTTATTTTGTGCGCAAGAATAATTCGCAGTGTGAGAGATTTTGTTTTCGATAAAAGTGCAAAAAGGTGTTTTTGGAAATTGCTTGGTTTTTGGTTGGTATTTGGTGATAAAAGAATCTGATAACATGGTTTAATCTAGGAAGCACCAAGCTTGGAATAGTAAGCTTCATCAGAATCTGATAACATATGGTTTAATCTAGGAAGCACCAAGCTTGGAATAGTAAGCTTCATCAGAATCTGATAACATATGGTTTAATCTAGGAAGCACCAAGCTTGGAATAGTAAGCTTCATCAGAATCTGATAACATATGGTTTAATCTAGGAAGCACCAAGCTTGGAATAGTAAGCTTCATCAGAATCTGATAACATATGGTTTAATCTAGGAAGCACCAAGCTTGGAACAGTGACCACATACTAAACGATAAAATAAATGTTCATATTTTGCAAACAGGTTTTTAAAAAACACTTCTAGGCCTCCTGTACACAAACGTTTTTTCGACATGAAAATCTACGGTTAGTCGGTGTTATATGGATCCCTGGGGGAGCTTGTTGACACACACGGCTGCGCTACGGCACAGCATCGCCGACAACGTGTTTCATCAGTGTTGTATCGCAGCCTCTTATACCTAAACGGTACGTTTAAATGAGGCCGGTTTCCTAGCTGGATAACCATAGAAGAAAGACCAAAACAAACTGACTAAAACTTACTGAAAGACATATCATTGAAACGCTCTCCACAAGGTAAACAGAAGAAAATGAAGACCTGATCAGGAATCCAGAATATACGAGGAGTACAAGACGGCAACGCTTAGAGCAGGTCAATTTCCTGCTGTAGAGGCCTTTCGACTGATGACTTTCATCATCATCATCTAGCCTAGCTTTTTCCCAACTATATTGGGGTCGGCTTCCAGTCAAGCCAGATTTAGCTGAATACCAGTATTTTACGAGGAGCGGCTGCCTACCAGACCTCCACAACTCATTAACTGGGGTAACACGATAGGTACTTCATGGCAAGACTGGAGTCAGATTTACTGGCTTCTGACTATCCGTAACGACTGCCAAAGATCTACAAATGACAGCCGGGACTTACGGCTTAACGTGCTTTCCGAGGCACGGAGGAAACTCGTTATGTTAAGATGGTCACCCATCCACATACCAACCTAGGCAAGCGTTGCTTAACCTTGAAGATCGACCCGCGCGGCTGTTATTATCTAGCCACGAGCTCCTCCTAATGCCCACTAGGAATCAATTTGCGAATAATTAAAACCACTAGACTTCACTCGATAAAATCCCGCCAAAAAACTCTATGATACGCTTGAAATTGCTCTAAATCAACAGCTGATAAGCCATAGATAATCCTTATTTTTTCTAAACAGCTCCAAATATCCGGACACCCACATTCCCGGAACCAATTTGTTCTATAAACTATGAGTTATGGCGCAAAAACGTGTCCCTTCGTTATACAACACTATTTGTTATAAGTTAGTAACAAGTTTGACGCAAGGGAACGCTTTAGTTACGAGAAGATGAGTTAGTTAAGTGACTGAGAAGATAATTTTCGTTTTAAATAGGTGTTAATCGAAGTTTAGAGAGATTGTGTTAATTGACATTCGATTTTTTCATCTTTATGTAGGTCTACAATTTTCTACCAGTCAGCCAGTGGTAAATGTGCACTGTACAGTACACAGTAAATAAATAATAGATATTTGAAATAGAATAAAGTATCAATAAAATTAAGCAAATGCATATTATTATATACCTACTAAAATAATAAATACTGTGATAAATATCAAAACCTTAGATCAAAAGACATTAAATTTAAACATTAAGTAATTTAAAAAAGAATTGAAACTAAACAAAATATGTTATAGAAAAAGTGTTAATTGCACCGATGCAATCGTCCATGACTAACTCCTAAAGTCCTAAGTTATGAGACTTGTGTTTGAAGAACCGAAGTCATCTGTTTATTTGCCAAACCGTTAATGGGTCTACTAGTTTTTGCGTCCATAATATCTTCAGCGCTCGCAAATTTTACGCTAAATATGGTGCAATAAATCTAAACGCAAAAACTAGGCTCACTAATTTATATTACCTTTGCTCCATTTAAAAAACAAAAACATCAAGATGGCCGCTAATTTTACAGCTGTTTTCGCACGGGTGGTCGCGTTCACAGATAATCCTTATAATCCGACCTGTTTAGATAACTAATGAACGCAACTTATCTTAAAATCGTTAACATGTGTTTTTAGAAACACTGCTAAGCTTGCAATGTGATATTTTAATCTCAGTTTAGAATCTAACATGAATTATGTCAGTCGGAAAGCTCTTTACTCTTTTTATGACCGACTGGGTGTTGGTTTCTTGTGCTGAAAACTGCCTATTAGGACATTAGTTGTTAGAAAAATCGATCAATATCTAACTTTCCGCTTAGGTAGGTACTTAAAAAAAGCTTATATCGAAATCCTTATTGATGGTAAATCATCAAGATGCCTAGATGTATCATTAAATGTATTATCTTTCCAGTATCAACACATCCCATAAACAAAACAAAAAAAAACAGACAATAAAATATCCACCCTTGTCGTTAAATCCAAATAAATAATTATCATTCAAAACCCAAATTAGTTTGAAAAAGGCGCTCATTTAAGTAAAACTATTTCTGTTACCCAGAAAACATTAAATTTGACAGAATGATAACGCGAAACAATAATTGTAGTAACGACAGAATCCGACCGAATTGTCTCTGATGGATCGGTGAACGCATTCGAAAATGGAGAAAAAAAAAAGTTTAAATTCAAAAAAAGAACCGACGATTGTCAAGAAACACGCTTGACTTTTTGTGTTGCCCTATTTTTGAACAGTTTGGGGAAAAAAGTTTTTTATATCGGTTTGTGTTGATGTGTGTAAATGTGTAAAAAGTAACGGGACGCGAACAAAATGTGTAGAATGTGTGTATTGTCGCGACTGGTTAGGATGTTCGGAGGGATGAGCGGATGTCCTCGTGGAGGACGCATATTTATAACGGTGTTCTGCAATTGGAAAGATAGACTTAGCATGTAGTAAGTAGGTGATAACCTTAGATATTTAGATATTATGCAAATGTTAGCGGTCAATAAGCTATTTATACTACTTATAAATTCTTCTTTGTGCATTATTTTAGAGTGTGATCCAGTTACCTTAACATGGAAAAAAAATGCTGGCCAAAGCAGCATAGTGCTGGTGACCTGAGACAGACGGGTAAGGTTCCAGCAGACCACAAACGAGATGATGACAAATAGTAGATTATTGCATCGAGCATAAAGTAATTTATTATTGTACCGAGCGCCTGATTTAGAGCCCGAGCGTCAGCGAGGGCTCTAATCTAACAGGCACGAGGGTAATAGAGCTAATCGAGCTAATCCATTGAGATTGGCACTTTTTGGTACGATTAAAAAATAAACTGTGCAATAATGAAATTTCATACATTTTTATTGCTCTAGAGCATTAAAGACTCGCTTTGTACTGAGTTCTTAGTGTGATTGTGATGAAATTATAGCATAGTTGGAAAAAAACATCATTATTGTCGTTTCAGCTGAATGACACCTACTTTTGGAGATAGGCCATCGGTTCTATGACAAAACAAATACATATTTTTGACCACAAATGAAAGAAGGAAGAACTCGCAAAATAACAAAGACCTATACTTAGTATAGTACTCATAACATTTTTTAACTCAATAATAGCCAATTCATATCAGAAAGTACTTCTCTTAAAATATAAAGCTACAATGAAAAATATAAAGCCACAATGATTCACAAATTGGAATGTATCAGATATAATAGCAATAAACACACGGACATGATTTACACAATACAGTTTCACTTACCTAGTGTTTATGGCACGTCATAGCCACACTACATCAAGTGATTACTCAAAATAAATCTAAATAGGTTACTCGGGTAGTACGGGAGATAGGTAAGTCTTTCGTAATTTATCTATAATATGTATGTATTTAGAAGTAGGTATATAAGTATGATTAATTATCAGTTGTCTAGTACCCATATCACAAGCTCTACTTAGCTTGGGACTAGATGACGTTGTGTGAAAGTTGTGGAATATTATTTAGCCGCTTGTAGCTTCGCGCAAGTGTTTCATTTTCTTTTGATTGTTTGCTATTTATGCTATAGGTATTGGTCAAGGCAATTTTTGCCAGTAATCTCACGATGAACTGAAGTTACCACTGCATTCATCATCATCTGCCTAGCCTTTTCCCAACTATATTGGGGTTATGTTAAGTTACCACTGCATTAATTACTCAGATACCCGCGAAACGAGACACAATAGTAAAACAATAACAGCGCGGTCTCATAGGACCGGTTAGGGATTCAAACGTTAATTTATAAAAATGTTTTTTTTTTAATAAATTGTATAGGATTTTATTATGAGATTAATAATAATAATTCCTTTATTTCAGGCTACTAGGGCCCATAAACACTATACACAAAATAGTCGTAAAAAATAAACTAATACATAATTATTCTAATTTTATAAGTTACCACGTTGTATGGCAATGCTTAATCTCTGACCGAGGCAAAAGCCAGCCCTTGGGTCACGCGAAGTGTCAACAAGACGCTTCGAAAGATCTTTAAAAAGCAAATGAGCACTCGGGCCAAGAGTTTCAACCCCAAACGGCTCAAAAATATAACTGCCGACGAGGTTGTTATATTTTAGCCGCTTGAGGTTCTCTGCAGCCGCAGCGGCAGCACCAGCACAGCACGACGAGCTAGGAACATGAGATGGCGCAAGTGTGTCGATGCAGGTAGCGTCCCACACTAAAGGCCTACGTGACCGAGGCTGTTGACAACTCCGCCACAGTAGCAGCGATGAGGAGAACAGCAAGAAGCGCCTAGTTTTTATGTAGTTACTCAGATACCCGCGAAACGAGACACAATAGTAAAACAATAACAGCGCGGTCTCATAGGACCGGTCGGGGATTCAAACATTAAGTGGAAAATCATCCAATGACTTCTTCCTCTAAGCCGCAACGGGAGAACGGGTCACACTTTTACTGCCTAAAATCCCACTTCGGGCTTTCCATTCAGATACGAAGGCATGGCCCTAGTAAGCTTCGACCCTGCTGGGCTCTTTGAGACGCACGTGGAACTTTACGCACCGTTGATGACTCGGGCTGAGTCCGGACGATACCCGTACAGCCGGACGGCGAGCTACAAATTAGATACTTGCCGTCTGCTAGCACACGCCTCAACAACTAAGGTTTACGCTTAATTTAAAAAAAAAAAACATTTCCATTTGGAACACCTAGCTCCCGCACTAAAACGCATATCATAAGAGCACTAAAATATGATTATAAAAAAGCAATAAACGGGTAACGAAACTAAAACTAAGTGCATTAGTTTATTAGTCAGTTCGGTATCGGCGAGCACAAAAGTGTTAGCGCTTCGCACTCACTTCGATATTTTTTTCTTAGCTAGCTACATAATTTATATGATATTGTAAATATTTTCAGATTGCCTAGAAGAGATCGCGGTATGCGATAAGGCCGCACATTATATGCATGTACCTATTTTAGTTTTAGTTTTTATTTGTAATGATGAAACAATATAGTGTGCAATTAATAATAATAAATCATTATTAAGCCTTATGTATCTGGGGTGAGCCTGTTGCCAGCAACCAGGCACATCCAAAATTCCAGACATACCCAGGAGATAAGCCCAGTAACACTATACTAGACCCAGGGATCGAAACCAAATCCTCTTACTAAATAGTTCCTAACGACTAGTTTGTTTTTTAACCCCTGAGTCTAATTTGACATAGGCAAATGTCAAACTTACAATAATAATAATGCCAGTTCTTTTGTGTTGTGACAAGTGTGACAACCCACGTTAAGTCATTTTAGTTTCAGATTAAAAAAAACAGACTTTAGATCAACGACTCAGTGTTTATTAACAATTTTTACATTTGATTGAGCTATATTCAGGATCGCTCGAAAGAGTTGCCGTAGTAGTAGTCCTGGAACGCAAAAAGCAACTGAAAAAAACTGGTGAGTTTTATTCAGTAAAAGCCAGACTTTTTCTGACTCACCAGTATTATTTCATTCCTTCTCGCTCTACAAGAACGTAAGAAGTTTTTTGATAATTTCCCACTCATGCTATGTTTTTCTGTACACCTCATTAAACGCATGGCCGCATTGATTCCTAGATTTTAATTTACAAGTCTAATTAATGATGGTGTGCGATCGTTCCTTTCAACGCAGCACAGCTAATTGCATTTTAATTAGCTTCTTTTGTTGGTTATCTCTTAATAGATCTCTTGCTAGCGGCGGGCTGTTAGTAGTTATTTAATTGTGTAATCGAGACAATGGGAACGCTGAACTTAGACAAATTAAACAGTTTTAGGCTATCACGGTTTATTTTTTATTTTTTTGTATTGTTTGTCTGCTCTTAACAATTTATTTCCATCCACCCGCACTCTCCAGTCATCCCGCGATCATGGCGCTTGCAATGGCGTCGAAATATCGGGAACTCAAAACAAAAAACAATCACGGAAGATATCCCGTAAGTGACAATTTAACTTAGACAAATTGTGTCTAAAATAAATTAATTGTTAGGTATTATGTGTAATCGCACCTCAGAAGGGAATCATAGAATTAAAACGATGGATAAATCAACGCAATAACAATATTTATTATCAATCTCAGACACACAATTTCAATACATATTAACACTATTTTACTAACCTTAGACTTATCAAGATGGTGACTCGCTCCAGACTGCCTTAAATCAGCCACTTGTTAAACTCACTTCAAATCATAATTGACAACTTGACAATGACATTAAATTATTTGACAATGACACAAATGACACAGACGTTACTCGACTATAACAAGACTCATCCATGGACTGTTCGCTCTAGTAGGTATTACAAATATAAAGGTACCCTCACATAACCAAGTCTTGTTACAGTCGGCCATCCTTCAAGAACGAGTCCCTTCGTTTCGCATTATTTTAACAAAACAATATAGAGAATCAGTCTTATTATCGACTCTTACGACGTAATTACTCTCGACAACATACATAAAATAAGACATCTTTGGATATTTTGGCTTATTTTATAGCTTGAGCGATGTGACAGCTACTTCCTTCGCTGTCATAACGCTTCAGCCGCAATGTCTTGAACCATTCATGGGCGACGAGTTCATACGCCAATCCTGCCCAGTTCAAAAACATTCTACTATCTATTGCCGAGCGAAGTTAGGCTACTTCCTTCACCATCACTCCGTCTTCGGCAGCGATACTTGAGCCAATCCTGGGCGGCGAATCCCAACGCCAATCCTGCCCGACTCAAAGTATCCTCACTTATTTCTAACGAACCGGTAAGTTCATATACCAGACTTTTCAAACATTCTCACTTAATCCATAATCATAATTATCTATTACCGAACTATTATAGCTTGAGCGATGTGACAGCTACTTCCTTCGCTGTCATACCGCTTCAGCCGCAATGTCTTGAACCATTCACGGGCGACGAGTTCATACGCCAATCCTGCCCAGTTCAAAACACTCTCATTATTCTACTATCTATTGCCGAGCGAAGTAAGGCTACTTCCTTCACCGTTACTCCGTCATCGGCAGTGGTACTTTGAGCCACTCCTGGGCGGCGAATCCCAACGCCAATCCTGCCCGACTCAAAGCACCCTCACTTAACATCTCTAAATGACTGATAAATTCATATGTCAGATGCCATAATAGCTAGTACATCGCAATTATTCTAAATCATGAGTTAGAGACCATGAACATATAATATAATACTGAGTTACAAATCAAATAATCAAAAATCACATTAAATAAAATAATTCATTCTAATTGGTATCACTCTCATCATCATTTTCATCGCTGGATGAGCAAGCAGGGGCGTTAAAACTCAGCCACGGATAGATTTTGTCTATAGCAACAATTGATTCGTACTTTGCTCCTTTTCTAGTTAAAGGAGTGTCTACAACTAGGAAACGATCGTTAGGTAGGACTTTCTTTATTCTGTATGGACCTTGACACTTCGCTTCTAACTTCTTAGATTGGCCCGGCGCCGATACTACAGCCCTCGCTATCCTAACCAGATCGCCCTCCTTATAATTTGTGGCCCTTTTTCTGTGTTTGTCATACCGATTCTTATTTGTCTCCTGATTTCTCTTAATTCGTTCACTCGCTTCAGACCTAATCTCATCCAAAGTTCGATTCCTACTCTGTCCTATGTCATCAATTACGTTATTTAATATGCCTTGGCTAGGGTTCGCCACCGTCCTACCTAACAGTAGCTCCGTAGGTGTTTTTCTTGTCACGTCATGAACTGTGGTGTTAATTCCTAGCTGTATGTCTGGCAGGAGTTCGTCCCAAGAATTTTTGTTTTTACCGTGAACCATGGACCCAAGGGATGCAAGAATCGTCCGGTTATACCGTTCGACTTGTCCATTAGCTCTCGGTGTAGCAACAGAATTGAGGATGTGTTTTGCACCAATCGATTGCACGAACGTCTTAAACTTTTTGCTAGTGAAACTCGTGCCCCTGTCCGTTATGAGGCGCGAGGGAGACCCAAAATAACTAAAGATAATTTTAAAGACTTTTATACTCTCTTTGGTTTTTGTACTGCGAACCGGCGAAATGCTAACATACTTGGTAAAAGCATCGACTATCACGAGTATGTATGTATTTCCTCGCTTACTCCGAGGGAACGGACCCAGGTGGTCCGCATGCAAAGTGTGGAACGGTATCTCTATTTTGGGGATCGGGTGAAGCAATCCCTCTTTGCTCCCCGAAGGCAGTTTGTGGTGAGCACACTCAAGACACGCTGCTACATATTTTTTTATGAACTTTCGCATCTTCGGGAACCAGAAGAGTGATTTTATTCGGTCCAAGGTTTTCTCGAAGCCGAAATGCCCTACCTCATCGTGATTTGATTTCAGGAGTTGCCAACGTACGCCTTTTGGCACCACCCACCTGGTAACACCCTCGCCTAGAGTTCTAAAGACTCGCCCGTTTTTAATTGTGTAATCCTTATAGATACCTGCTATTTTAGAGGTTTCTGGGTCTTCTAGAACATCTTTAATACGTCTGACTTCTTCGTCAGAAGACTGAACCGTAGAAATCCAGTCCTCCGTACCAACCGACATAACGTCTAGAATGTGAATGTCTTCCAACGGTACTGAGACTGGACCTCTACTTAGAGCATCGACGTGTGACATTCTTTCGCCAGGACGATATTCGATATCGCAGTCGAATTCTAAAAATTGGATCCACCATCTAGATATGCGGGGTATAAGATCTCTTTTTGTAAAAGTAGAGCGTAACGCGTTGCAATCGGTTATGATAGTGAACTTCATACCAATGAGATATGTGCGGAATTTATTCAAAGCACAAACGACTGCAAGCGTCTCCAGCTCGAATGAGTGCAACTTCATCTCATCGGCTGACGTTTGGCGACTAAAGTATGCTATTGGGCGCCAGGGATCGGAATCTTTCCTTTGCAATAAGATGCCTGCAACCCCGAATTTGATCGCATCGGTGTGCAATTGGGTTTCGGCATTGGGATTGTACAAGGCCAGGACAGGTCTTTCGGTTAGGTACCTTTTGATGGAGTCGAAGGATTCCATTTGTTCTTTTCCCCAGCTCCAAGGCGTGTCCTTTTTCAAAAGGTTTGTCAAAGGTCTAGCAATTATTGCAAATCCTTTCACAAACCTTCTAAAAAAACTTGCGAGTCCAAGGAACCTCCTAACCTCGTGCTGATTTTGAGGGGCAGGGAACCTGGACACTGCTTCAATCTTTTGGATCCCAGGTCTGATACCGTCTTTATCTATTTCGAATCCAAGAAAATTAATGCGTTCCTGGAAAAAGTGGCATTTTTCCATTTTAAGCGTTAACCCTGCCTCTCGAAGGAGAGCTAGCACTTCCTCGAGGCGTGTCAGTCCTTCCTCGAAAGTTCTTGACGGTATCAGAATGTCATCCATATATATAACTATATATGCGACTTTGGCCTTACTGAGGATCTTGTGGATCGCTCTCTGGAAAACTGCAGGGGCATTTGCCAACCCGAAGGGCATACGGTTATACTCATATTGTCCGTCGGGTGTGACAAATGCAGTTTTCTCCTTGGATTGCTCAGCTGTAGCAATCTGATGATAGCCTGAGGCCAAATCAAGTGACGTGAATACGGATTGACCTGAGAGCTGATCCAACGGGTCGTCAATTCTCGGCAGGGGATAGTGATCTCTTTTGGTGCGACTGTTAAGGGCGCGATAGTCAACGCAAAGACGCTTTTCACCTGATTTCTTTTTGACTAGCACAATTGGACTGGCATATGGAGAGCTAGACTCTCGCACAATGCCATGCTCGATCATATCAGTGACCATGTCCTGAACTAGTTTACTCTCAGAGTAAGGTAACCGGTACGGCCTATAAACGACAGGAGTAGAATCCTTGAGGTGAATTTCCAATTCCGTAACGTTGGTGAAGCCCAAGTCGTGCATACCGGTAGAAAAACAGTCCTTGTATCTGTCGAGCAATTTGACGCATTGACGGTTTTGATTTTCCGACAACTGACTTCCGCAATTAGGAGTGACAGGGACGTGATTATTCAAGTCATTTGCGACACTTAGAACATGTAATCCTAGATGACTCGATCCTACAAGCTGAGCGCGTGTTATCAGAGTGTTATCTTTAAAGCATACTGGGTTCGAACCAACGTTTTGAACTAACAAATGACATTCGGAATTATGGATTTCATATTCTCCCGGTAACAGATAGTACTCACGACCCGCACAACCTCTTACCGACCCGCCTACGTAGACATTTCCGGTGTAAGCAACATTTGACCTTACAGGGACAGATGCCATCTCACCAATGTCCACTGTAACATCACAAGTTGTACAAAGACGTAATTTAGAATGGATATCCTGTTCTACCCGCTCAAATATTAGATCTGTTGGAGTTTTAATTATTTTAAGTGTAGGTCGTTCAGTAAAACTATGTCCAAGTAAAATGTCATAATTAATCAAGTGGTCATCTACAATAAGCACTTCGACATCCCGTTCCGAGATACCCTGCACATCTATATTCACTAAAGTACGCCCTAGTGGTAAGTATGGCACGTTCCCTAATCCTCTCAAATACGGGCCATCAATGCTTTCCCAATTCAATCCTAATCGTGAGGCATTATTTTTACGAATTAACGTAACCTGGCTACCTAAATCTAACTGGCACACTGTAGCAATTCCATTAATATTTATCATTACCTTGTACTTGTCGTTACTATTTTCAGTGTAAGATACTTCAAGGACCTCCTTGTCCTTTGAGGTATTCTTTTGATCCTTTAACCTAGGACAGTGAGAACTGTCGTGTCCCATGAAACTACAGTTGTTGCATTTGACTATTGGTTTAGGGCATTTGAAACTGGGATGACCAATACTCTGACAGTTAAAGCACTTAATTGGCCCTCGTACACCACTATTTTTATTTGAAGCCGTATTATTATCTGAATTCCTTATTGAGTTATTGCTAACTGATGTAGAAGTAGGGCGCCTATCTTTATTAAAATCTTTGTTAAATTCTGATGGGTATCTATTATGACATTTAATGGTTTTAATTACTCAGATACCCGCGAAACGAGACACAATAGTAAAACAATAACAGCGCGGTCTCATAGGACCGGTTGGGGATTCAAACGTTAAAGAATTCGAGTACGTCTTCTGGTTTATCAAATTTTGCTGCTTGAGCACCAACCCGGACACCCCTATCTTCGACCCCATAAAGTAAACAATCCACTGCTTGCTTTCCGAATATTTTACATCTGTTCAGTAAATTAATTTTACCAAAATAATAGAGTTCATAAGATTCACCAGAGCGTACCCGTCTGCCAAGCATATCCGTCAAAAGTTCTGCATAATTTTCCGTTGCAGGAAATGATTCCTTAAGCATCGACTTCCATTCTAGCCAAGTATGCTTGATAGAGGGTAGACCCTGGAACCATGTCTTAGCCAGTCCGGTGAGTTTAGGCAGGGCATAGTGAACCGTTTGCTTATCGTTCCAGTTATAAATCTCAGAACATTCATCCACTTTATCGAGCCAAATATTAATAGTTTGTTCTTTCGACATGGGGTCGAAGTCTGGAATAACGTTATTCAAAGTTGAACTCGAAAACGATTCACGATCCCCTGCCTTAGATTTAAAAAGTTTTAAGAAAAAGTCTTCAAACAGGTCCGTGGTCATAAATTTAGTTTTCTTGTTGTCATGTGTTTCACGTGGTTCATTACTGGACACGCGTTTTGCGGGAGTGATTAAGGAACGGCACTGATGTGAATTTTTATCGTCAGCGTTTGCCTGCACACGATGGCTCGGGCCAGGCTCAAGCGTCTCTAAACGCCTACGTGATCTGTTCTGTTCCGTTAACCTTTCCCGTTCTTTCCGTACCTGGTTTTCAAGGGTCCTCAATTTTTCCCTCTCCCTAGACAGCTCACGTTCCTGCTCGAGCAGCGTTCGCGTGCTGCTTGTACTTCGGCTTCTCAGCTGACGATGTGATGTGCTGCTGTGCCGTCGATCACGGGCTGGACTGCGCCCTCGAGCCCCTTGTGGTCGTTGTTGGCCATCACCACGGCCACTGCGACTGTGGCTGCGCCCGCGCCTCTCGTTTACCTCTAGGTCTCGCCTTTCATAGTTGCATGAATGGTTGCTGGTGCGTCGATAGTCAGAATTGAGTTCTTTATCGCTCATTTTCCTGAAACTTAGGACATTTTGTTAATGTACCATGTAAATAAAAATCTTGCAGAGCAGAGTCACTAAATTAGAATTCTAACGTAGGAATTTCAAAATAACTTTAAGGTAGTTAGTCTGTTTTTTTTTTTTAATCTGTTTGCATCACAAAAACGGTGGCGTATTTTTGATTTCTTGATATATTTCTAGGTATTGTGTTCAATATTATTCTCTTTAGAATTTATATTTCTACCGTAAGGTACCTCAACAAAACTGATAAATCACGGAAAAGGAAATAATCTGTTTTCATCACGAAAGCATTTGATGATTTTATAAAGATTTTATCATTGCGTGACGATAATCATACTCAACCACTGTTTTGGAATAATATTTCTATTAAATGTCTCTATATTACTATAAATTTAGATCAATCAAAAATACGTTCAACGGTTTTTTTTTTAAAAGAAACCGTTAACCGCATCCACTTCAATCGGCCAAATCGGTATTCACAAAGTTATCATATTATATCAAAGTACACACATTCATATTTTCCTACTTGTAATTGCGTTGATTTTCAGTTTTTAGCGAATAGAGTTCTATTTATCGGCGGTCGAGCTCGTGGGGTGGTTCATCACAAAACAAAATGTCTCGCGTATCCCACTTCTGAGATGTAATCGCACCTCAGAAGGGAATCATAGAATTAAAACGATGGATAAATCAACGCAATAACAATATTTATTATCAATCTCAGACACACAATTTCAATACATATTAACACTATTTTACTAACCTTAGACTTATCAAGATGGTGACTCGCTCCAGACTGCCTTAAATCAGCCACTTGTTAAACTCACTTCAAATCATAATTGACAACTTGACAATGACATTAAATTATTTGACAATGACACAAATGACACAGACGTTACTCGACTATAACAAGACTCATCCATGGACTGTTCGCTCTAGTAGGTATTACAAATATAAAGGTACCCTCACATAACCAAGTCTTGTTACATATGGATATGGCCACCGTAGACGCAGGCTTGCGCACAGCGAGCAACGGGTAGCTCACCGTCCGGACGTCCGGTAATAGTTCAGACCAAGCCCACGTCGCCGACGCCCCGTATCGTTCCACGCGCGCCTTAAAAAGACGGTGTCAGTAAACTGTAAGGGCCCGGCGGGGTTTAATGCTGCGGCCAGACTATGCTCCTCGCGCTGCTCATCGCTCTGCTCCTCGCGCTGCCGTGATTTGCCGCGATGTTGCTCTCTCTCTCTCGCGCGCAAAGAACGACAAGATAGGGAGCAGTGGGCAGGACGAGGAGCATGACGAGTAACGTGGCCACACTATGTCTCTGCCTCCTTTCCTCGTTACTTCCCATGCTACTCGTCGAGTGTGTGGCCGCGGCATAACGAATGAGCCTCGGGACCATAGAATGAAGGCAAAGAAGAAACAGGAGTTGAATTTAGTTGTAGTCTGACAAACCCTGCCGCTTCACCCAGAGCGGGGTGAAGTCTTATCTATGATTTTCCATCTAAAAAAAGGTATTATGGTATATTATTATGCAGAAGAAAATTCGTCATAGAATATGTGAAAGAAATAAAAATATGAAATGAATGAGTAAAATGGTATTGTTTATATAAATGTATGGGCATGGATCTAAATATGTATTAAATAAATAAACAAAAATAAATAAAAAGCTTAATTGACACAAAAATAGTTTTATTATTGTATTTATTTATTTTTCTGGACAACCTAAATGTCGACTGGTAGAAAATGCCTAATTAAGTCCGCCTTTGTACCTACAGTGTTACTGGTGCATAAAGTTTTAATAAATAAATAATAAAATTTACTAGGTACGGGATAAAAAGTAGATATAGGTAGGTGGTCTATCAGTGTTTTATTTAAATCTGTGATGAATCGTTTATTATCTTCCAAACATACATATGTATATAAAATTTATCCTTAATTTTTGTATTATCTATACCTATTAGTAAAATAGAATAGAATAACATTTTTACATAATCATAAAATATAGTTTTCGACAATTATAAAAACAAAATCATAAAACTTTTCTTCCCGCCTCGCCAGTTCATCTGTCAACACGGCAGATAAGTGCGCGAACGCGAAGAGAGTTCGTTCGGATACATTAGCGAAACGTAATATAAAATAGATGCGTTCATATTAACTGAGCTATTGTCGAAGTGAAGGCGCGAATGGATTGCTTGACAGATGGGTTGCCAGGGTTCAAATTTTGTGTTAGAGTGATGTTATGCTGTTGTTGAATAAGAAAATTACTGAATTACAGTACGGCCGTTATAAGTTGGCGAGTCTGAAGTTAGGCTTTGCGAATTTTGGCGCTTGAAATATCGTAGAAAAATAAATGTTTAAAAAAAATAAATGCAATTTGCAGTTGTTATTGCTGTTAAAAAATACTGTATAACGGCCGTACTGTACATACATTGTTGATTAAGCCATTAGTCCATAGATTTGAATCAGGTCCGGGTTCTAGTTATATTATCGATTTTATGGCCTAAAGCTCGAATAGCCATTGACCCTGATCTTTCCTGGTTCAAACCAAAGCTGTATTTCCATGGTACTATTGTGTAAGTACACTTGTGTTTGGACATACATTTGTGCACACACAATAACTTATTCCATCATTTACGACATTTACATTTTTTTTAGAGGTGTTCGAAAATACAAAATCAATATTGCAGCTTATTCGGAACTTCTATTAAAAACTGGCAACCCCACATAATTTGAAAATATGGCGCGAATAGATTGTCCGATGACAGCTTTATAGTTCACCATTTTGGAGTCCATTTAGTAAATGCAGATAAATATTTATCGGCCCAATAACATACATGCGTTATGCTGATGAGTAGAGTTTATTTTCGTAGCTGAGAGCTCTCTGAGAATCGGATGTTTGTCCATAAATACGATTGTGTTAAACATTTTTGAGAGCTGTTAATCTTAAAACAATGATGATGACTGGGAACAAAAGATATGTTCACATTGTAGGTAGGTATGAGTACATCGTCTGTTTCTCTTATCAAAATATAATAATATATAAATGTAGGCACTTCAGTTTTTCCCTCTTCACACTGAGTTTTAGGAGTTTTGGTTGAATTAAGCGTTATTTTATTTTCTGTAACCTGTTAGTTATTGGGAATAAGAGGGCAACCCAGTAGTCTGGAATGTCAAATGCGAAATTGGTGATTCACCAAATAAAATCGGGACCACGAGTTATTTGGACTGTGCGTGATGAGCGGAAATCAGTCTCTTTAATAAAAAAAACTTCACTATTTTGCACTTGTCATTGAAACTAAAATACCGGAAATTCTGTAGATTCGAGGCCACTGCGACAACCTGGCAGGCCCTGGAGAACGCCTTTACCTAAGAGAGATTCTTGTACAATTTAAAATAATAATAATTAGGTATATGAATAAACCTAATATGACAAATAATAACGACGACGACGACGACGATTACGTGTCGGTGCCGTTTCGCGCTTAAAATGCTTTTTATTTTAATTTATTTTTATAGAATACCAAACCCGAAGACGCCTATTCCAAACGGTCAAAAATCAACCGAAGGAACACCACTCGGTCCTATTACCATCCTCATTTCAGACATCTCTCGAGGAGCTCGTGGCTAGATGATAATAACAGCCGCACAGGTCGATCTTCAAGGTTAAGCAGCGCTTGCCGAGGTTGGTCTGTGGATGGGTGACCGTCTTAACATACCGAGTTTCCTCCGTGCCTCGGAAAGCACGTTAAGCTGTCGGTCCCGGCTGTCATTTGTAGATCTTTGGCAGTCGTTACGGATAGTCAGAAGCCAGTAAATCTGACTCCAGTCTTGCCATGAAGTACCGTGCTACCCCAGTAATGGGTTGTGGAGGTCTGGTAGGCAGCCGCTCCTCGTAAAATACTGGTATTCAGCTAAATCCGACTTGACTGGAAGCCGACCCCAATGTAGTTGGGAAAAGGCTAGGTAGATGATTTCAGACATCTCTCGTGTCAAGAATCGCCACAACGATCGGATCTATTTAAGTATATCGTCTCCATAGGATTCCCGCGACCCTCACTAGGTCATCGGTCCACCTTGTGTGATATGCGGTCATCTCTGCAGATTCTTTTGACTGGCCTGTTGGTCTAATGGATAGCTGTGGCCCTGACTGCTATGCCGGAGGTCGTGGGTTCGATTCCCACCCAGGATAAATGTTTGTGTGATGAGCACGTTAATTTGTTCTGTGTCTGGGTGTAATTTATCTATAATTTGTATGTATTCAGAAATATATATGTTTATCAGTTGTCTAGTACCCATAACGCAAGCTCTGCTTAGCTTGGGACTAGATGGCGTATTGTGGAAAGTTGTGGAACATATTACATATTTTTTTGGCCCTATCGATCATCTGTTCTGCGAGCAATATGCTATGTCCATTGCCAAGGTCAAGTAACTTCCATGATGCCAGTTTGGCCATCGGTCTAATATCCTGAAAAGGTGTTTTTATGAATTGCTACCATCTGTTTACCGACCCAAAATCAGTTGTAAAATTCTGTAGTAAGGAGCAGTTTATCCTAGTTTTAAAGTCTTCAATAAATAAATTGGCCAGCTACGAGTAGGTGCCATTTTTTCCCTTAGAGAACACCTTATGGATGTCCTCCGCCCTAAATATTACGCACCAATACGTCATTCCTCTCTTTGAGGAGTGGCTAAACAAACGTCACAGCGTCCGCACCTTCTGCGTGACAGAAATCTTCACCGGATATGGTAAGTTTCGAAGGTTCCTACACCTGATTTGTGTGAAAGAAACACCCGGGAGCCATCAGTGTGTGGTCACTAGGTGGACACGGCAGAGCAGGCGATCGTCTCTTTCTCATCATCTACCTTTTCCCAACTATATTGGGGTCGGCTTCCAGTCAAGCTGGATTTAGCTGAACACCAGTTTTTTTACGAGGAGCGGCTGCCTACAAGACCTCCACAACCCATTAACTGGGGTAACACGGTCCTTCATGGCAAGACTGGAGTCAGAATTACTGGCTTCTGACTATCCGTAACGACTGCCAAAGATCTACAAATGACAGCTGGCCGCCGGGACCTACGGCTTTACGTGCTTTCCGAGGCACGGAGGAAACTCATTACGTTAAGATGGTCGCCCATCCACAGACCTTGGCAAGCGTTGCTTAACCTTGAAGATCGACCCGTGTGGCTGTTATTATCTAGCCACGAAGCTCCTCTTGGCCATCGTCTCTTTCTGCGGAGTAATATAACGCTAACGAAGGAGGCGACCGCACGCATAAAGAATAGACAAGCAAAGGTCGTCTAGTCGGACCGAGCCTGAGAAATTGATGCAAAACTGCAGTAGCCTAGCAGGGCCGAGCCTACAGGGGCAAAAGACTTCTAAAAGGGAACCCCGGGGTCGTCTTAGAATGTGAGAAAAAAAACTAAAATATTTTATTTTACATAGGCCTACATTGGCACATAAAAAACGTCAAAAACTAGTGCACGGTTCCAAATCGGTCTCCATAGGAAAGAGAAGAACCGGCAAGAAACTCCATGGTTACTCTTTTTAATTACTCAGATACCCGCGAAACGAGACACAATAGCAAAACAATAACAGCGCGGTCTCATAGGACCGGTTGGGGATTCAAACGTTAAAAAATTATTGGGTTAACAATACTTCCATCTTCCATATTACAATACAGACACATAGAGTGCGTCTAATGAAAGCGCGACCTGGAGTTTTAAATATAATTGGCAACAGTATTCAGCGGCAATTGTAGGAAATAAAAAAAATTAAGAAGTGTCAACACATGATTCTCCTACTAGTTAGTAATACCACATCAAAATTTGGATTTGACCTCTTTTTCTCAGGTCACGCTTTCATTAGACGGACTATATGCACATGACAGTGTAAACCAGTCAATATTGTACCCAAAAGCACAATAAAAATAAAATTAGTCAAAAACTGGGTTGAAAAAGGTAGTAATTTAAATCCGTAGTATACAGTGTCCTGTGTCAGTCATTCACACTATAAGAGAGAAACCGTCTAATGAAAGTGCGACCTGAGAAAAATGTTTTTTTTTTATTTAAATCCATACATTTTGTATGTGGTATTACTAACTAGTAGGAGAATCATGTCTTGACACTTCACAATTTTTTTTCCTACAATTGTAGCTGAATAATGATGCAAATTATTAAAAAATATATATATAATTTAAAAAAAACTCCAGGTCGCGCTTTCATTAGACGCACTCTTTATAAATATAAGATAAAAAACAATAATCAAACCTATCAACAAATGAGATGTTAACAAAAATAATTCACGATAAAATGAATTTAAGATGATTGAGATCCAAATAATATAAAAATATTGCAAAAGCAATGCCTTGAGTAAAACATGGAGCAGTTAATAGACACGTTAACACAATAATGCAGTTAATGAGTTACCAGGGGGCTACATGTGCAGAAGCAGTTAATGCCAAACAAGCGTGGCAAAGCGTGGCAAAGAAGGAACATGCGTGTGGGTTTAGTCCGTAAAAGTCTGACACGCCAAACCGTTTCGCCCTAGAGCGGGAAAAGGCATTGATTTTATAACTTATGTAAAACCCATAAAAAAAACAGGGGCGGCCTAATCGATGCTGCAAGCGGGCGTCCAAAAAGCCTTCTGAATTGCCTCCGTGTTAATCTTAAATTCTCAATTAAATCTAGCTAAGTGTTATGTACCGTAGTAACTAGACTTCATTGACAATATTTGAGATGTTGCGTTTTCCCCGGCGGCTGGCTACGTACGTAAGCTAATGAACCCTAGACCGAAAGCTTGTCATTGCGCTTGATATCACGAAACTTCCAAAATTAATCGAGAAGATGAAAATTCGCCAAACACAACACCATCTTTCGAAAAAAATATTTTGCTTTACCTTTTAATTACTCAGATACCCGCGAAACGAGACACAATAGTAAAACAATAACAGCGCGGTCTCATAGGACCGGTTGGCGATTCAAACGTTAATTTGATATTGGTAACGCCATCTAGTGATATAATTCAATAAGTTTTAGCGCCATCTATTATCAGTTATTAAAGTTGGAAGACAGAGATCCTGTCTTTATTTTTATTAGTTTCGGACAGATGTCACTTGTCTTGATACTTGGCAACATTTACGCGTTTCGTTTTAGGTTCCATAGTAATTTAGTTATTAAATAATCCATTTTAGTTTTTTAGTAAATACATTAAAAAAATACTTAAACATTTATTGTAAAAAATCATGTAAAGTCAAAACAGTTACATGCAAAAAATCATTTTATTTGTACTCTGTAATACTTATCTTTCAATTTTATATTCTTTTTTCGCGTGAAATGGAACGGCAAATTAAACGGTGCTGCCAACAGCAAGAAGTAGGAAATCAGAAATAACTTGTCTCAAATCCACCATTTTCCCTTTGTAACTAACCGGTGTTCAAAACACGTGCGTACGATCAAGTTACATGGAAAACTTGTGTGATCACGGTGCATATTGAGTAAATACTTACACTAAAAAGTGCGCCAGGTTCGGATAAACGGACGACGTGTATTAAAACAACAGAATGAACACTGAAAAGCTAAAGAAGTTGCAGTCACAGGTGCGCATCGGCGGTAAGGGCACACCGAGACGCAAGAAAAAGGTTGTTCACGTTACCGCAGCAACAGACGACAAGAAACTGCAATCGTCGCTCAAAAAGCTGTCAGTGAACACTATCCCCGGCATCGAGGAGGTGAATATGATAAAAGATGACGGCACAGTGATACACTTCAACAATCCGAAAGCGCAGGCCTCCCTCGCGGCCAACACTTTCGCTATTACTGGTCATGGAGAGAACAAGCAGATCGCCGAGATGCTCCCCGGCATCCTTAGTCAACTCGGACCTGAAGGTTTGAATCAACTGAAGAGGCTGGCGTCAAGCGTCGCCGCGCCGAAACCACTCGACGAGGACGATGAGGTCCCTAACCTAGTCGGCAACTTCGACGACGCTTCCAAGCAGGAAGCTAAGGAGGTAATCACGAACGAGAAAGAGAAGGAAAAAGAGAAAGAAAAGAAACCAGAACCAGAAACCAAAGCTGCAGAAAAGAAAACCGATTAAACTTCCAGTCGGCCACTATGGTGTAGTTTTTAATTTTGCTCACCCAGTGACATCGGGTTTCCAAAGCCACAGAGGCGTCTCAAACAGTTCTCATTTTATTTTACAATGTGTTCCTAATAAATGTACTTTGAATTTATCATTTTCTACATTTATTTTGTATGTGTAAATTGTGAATGTGTTATGTTGGTACGGGGACACTTTTTTTTATTATTTTTTTCTAATTACATGTGACTTTGGAAACCTCAACCATCCCGATTTAAAATTGCTTAACTTTTATGCCATGCACTAATAACATTATCTTTAGTTTTATATTGTAACATACAGCATAATGGGATATGAAACTTGTCGATTCTCTTAAAATAGGCCTTAGATAAGTGTTAATGAACCTATTGTTGAGATATTGGCAATATTGGTAACATTTACATTATATTGAAAGAATATAATTATACATTATTTTTGACAGTGCACCAGGAAATCATAGAGTATATAATATGTATAGTAAAGAGGTGTTAAGCACACCTTAGAATATTTTTAAAATATTTTCTAAAGTTGTTGATTCATGTCCGGAGTAAAGATTTGCTTTCTTAAAAAAAAAATAGGTATAAACAAAAGTTTAGTCACAGGTAGCTCTATAGGTTATTGAGCTAACATTGTATAAATAAAATTATAAAAATTGCAAAAATTTGTAAAGGATTAGAGTTTTGTTATGAGGAGAGAAACATTAAAACTTTGATCGAAGAAAATGGACTTTCATTTTTAACTCTTCCATTTAAAGTAAGTTCAACCACTCACATTTAAATTCACTTCTACCTGAACAATACCCGCTTAAATAATTAATTTTATTTCAATTTAAATCACCTTGAATAAAGTGAAGCTCTGTCTGAATCATAATTTGTGAATCATGTAGGCCAATATGACCTTCATTTCTTTAGCAACAAATTTCACATTCGTATAGCAATCATCCAATGATTATGTAGGTAGTAGTAATATTGCTATAGTTTAGTATTTTGGAACAGTCTGTAGGATACATTTACAGGGATGGCAAAACTATGGCCTGCTGACAATTTTAACAGATAAAGGCCCGCCAATAAGAATATTATTTTATAGCTAGATTGTGCTCTTTGGCATTTCCAACTTCTTGAGCATTATCAGCCTGATAATGTTCCCACTGTTGGGACTCGGGCCTCCTCTCTAGGAGCGGAAATGGGCCGTAATCCAACAAGCGGACTGTGACAATGCCCATCGTAAGGAAACCAGCATGTCCTAGAACCAAATTTGAAGACATGTGACATCCACCAATCTTTAGCATCACTAATAAAATAGCAATATATTTTATTTTCTTTTTTTTGTATACATTTGATTTGATAGTTCAATACTGGTTGGCGCAGTGATTGGCTGCTGCGCTGTGTCGCGGGTTCGATTCAGTTGGAAATGTAAATGAAATCCACTACATTTCTTCCACACCACTAATTTATTTATTTAATCACTAGCTTCCGCCTGCGACTTCGTCCGCGTGTTCAAGAATCGGGATAAAAGGTTCTTTTCCATGCCAAAGGCCATATGCATGCCAGTATTTTTATTTTTTAATACGTATGTCGTTTTTGCGTGACACTATAAGTACATAGAATACAGAATAATATAAAACAATAATGGCCATATTTCGGGCAGCGTAGTTACTTTTGCCAATGCTGACCTTTTTGCAAATTAACAATTATTCATTGCCTAACCTGCATTGAGTCCGCCTATATTGTACATGAAAGTAATAATGAAAAACCTTTTATTTGCTGAAACTTTGTGTGTGTGAAATAAATAAATAGAACATTTATTTATTTCACTCACACTTTAAAAAAATAAATGCAATTTGCAGTTGTTATTGCTGTTAAAAACAGTTATTAGCATTTATTTTCTTAAAACATTTATTTTTGTACGATATTTCAAGCGCCAAAATTCGCAAAGCCTAACTTCACACTAGCCAACTTACAAGGGCGTCGCCAAGGGGGGGCAGCTGCCCCCCCCCTAGAGATCAAATGTACAGTACGGCAGTTATAAGTTGGCGAGTCTGAAGTTAGTCTCTGCGAATTTTGGCGCTTGAAATATCGTACAAAAATAAAGGTTTTAAAAAAATTAATGCAATTTGCTATCGTTATTGCTGTTAAAACTGTTATTGATATTTATTTTTTTGAATCCTTTATTTTTGTACGATATTTCAAGCGCCAGCGCAGCGCGGTGACCTCCCTGACGGGGTCAGCGTGGTCTGCTATGCAGACGACACACTGGTCCTGGCGCGGGGAGAGTCGTACCAGGCGGCAGCCGAAACAGCGACATGCGGGGTTGCGACAGTCGTAGACGGGATCCAGCAATCGGGACTCAAGGTGGCATTGCACAAGTCGAGGCCATGTGCTTTCATGGCCCTCGGACCGCACCACCACCAGGTTCCTAAATATCGGTAGGGGGGGTCCACATCGGCGTTGGGTCGATGATGAAGTACCTGGGACTCGTCCTCGACAATCGGTGGACTTTCGAGGAGCATTTTCGACGTTTGGTTCCCAAACTGGACAGGAATGGGCAGCTTAAAAGCGGCTCCTGCCTAACCTAGGGCGTCCAGACGCCCCCTGCCGGAGGCTCTACACGGGGATCGTTCGGTCCATGGCCCTTTACGGAGCGCCGGTTTGGGCGCCGTCGCTGTGTAAACGACCGGCAGCTAAACTGAACGCTTGCCAGAGAGTCATGGCCATCCGAATGGTGCGTGGGTTCCGCACGATCTCCCGCGAAGCGGCGAGCCTCCTTGCTGGCCTGTCACCTTGGGCTCTGGAGGCAACAGTTCCAATCCCAGTTTCTGACTACCATAGGCGCGGGCTTGCAGACGGCGAGCACTTCGTAGCTCGCCATCTGGCAGTTCGGTAATAACCCGGACCAAGCCCAGTCGTCAAAGGCGCGTTCCTCAAGGAGATGTCAGCAAAATGTAGGGGCCCGGCAGGGCCCCTACCTCTGCGGAACATGGAACTTCCGAAAGATGAGCCCGTGTCCTCCCAGATCGAAAGCAACGAAGGAACGGGGTGGAGTATAGTCAGTAAGAGTCTGATACGCCCTCCCGCTCCGCCCAAGAGCGGGAGAAATCATTCTGATGATACTCCATTAAAAAAAAAAATCGTCATCGAGGCAAAGTCTTCCAAAGTGTAATGGTTCATGCTCTCGGCGTTCATATTTTTCATCATCCATAATATTGTCCCATTGCCCCCCCCTTTGTCATAAGCTGGCGACGCCCTTGCCAACTTATAACGGACGAATTGTATCTATCCTATTTTTTATTTCGGCCTCTTTTGCGGCCCCTGAGTTTGACTACCCCTGACCAAAGAATTTTTTTTCTAAGTATTTAAAACAGATTACTAACATGTACCTACATATACTTAGATACTTATTGTATTTTACAAGCTTGATAAATAGACAGATTTTCAATCAAATAGGTAGTAATGTAAATTATGTACTACTTAGTAAGTACTTAAATGCATTATGCATGTCATACGGCAATGGAGTCGCTCAAATCAATCCGATCCAATTTTTAAATAAACTCAATAGTCTTTTACATAGCTTACATAAGAGATATAAATCTAACACACAAATAGTCTTAGCAGGTGATTTTAATATTAACACTTTAAAAAAGGGCAACGTTACAAATGAATTTCAAGACCTATCCTACAATTATAATATGAAGATTCACATCAATGTACCCACACGTAAATCATCTTGCATAGACCATATTTTAAGCAACATTCCAAATGCGACTGCTTCAGTGCTCCCACTTCATCTTTCCGATCACGACACCGCACAGATGTTGAGTTTTCCTATGAAACTTAAAACAGAAAGCAACTCATCATATTCGATTTACAAAAGAGACTATAACTTGGAAAATATTAGAAAGTATAAGCAGTGCCTTCGTAGTATGTCATGGTCAGAAATATACGCCGAAAATGATATAAACCAAGCATTTACGTCGTTTCATGAATTGATATGCCTATTTTATAATCTTTGCTTCCCGAAAGTAAAGGTAAAAATAAATATTGTAAATAAAAAGAAACAAAGCTGGATTAGCAAAGGACTGAAAGAAAGCTGCAAAACTAAGCGTACTCTACGTTTTAATTACTACAGTCATAAAAATGCGGTTAACAAACAAAAATATATTACGTATTCTAAGCTATTGCAAAAATGTATATACGCCTCAAAAAAGAACGCAAACATCAAGTACATAGATAACAATGAAAATAAATGCAAAGCTACTTGGAAAGTAATAAAAGATGAAATTAATAATACTCACTTCAAGGATAATATAGATAACATAAATATAGGCAACACTATGATAACAAATCCGGTAGAAATAGCATCTGTTTTTAATAACCACTACATCAATATGACACAAAATTGTACTAATACGAAAAACGATCCTACTGAATGTTCAACAGTTCACTCGATGTTCCTCAAACCTGTATCCGAAAGTGAAGTTCTGGCGGAAATATTATCTCTAAATAATACGAATTCTTCAGGTTATGATGAAATCAATACCAAAATTATCAAAGCATGTGTAAATGAAATCATCTCAATATTAACACATCTTATAAATTTATCTTTCTCACTTGGCGTTTTTCCTGAAGGTCTTAAACTATCTATAGTAAAACCACTTTTTAAAAAAGGAGACAAAACAGATGTAACTAATTATCGCCCGATAACACTTATACCCATTCTTTCAAAGATATTTGAAAAATGCATGTATAAGAGATTGATTGACTACTGCAATAAATTCAGCATAATTAAAGCCGATCAATATGGATTTCAAAAAAATAAATCCACTACATTAGCTATATACACTCTTATGGACACTATTCTAACTAACGTAAACAAAAATAATTATACTACAGGTTTATTCTTTGATCTGTCCAAAGCCTTTGACCTAGTGTCTCATAAGCTTTTGTTGCAAAAATTAGAAAAAAATGGGGTAAGAGGGCCTGCTCTCCAATGGATTACATCATACCTCAACAATAGACAACAGCGTGTAACCATTACCAGAATAAATAAAAATAACGACATGACTAGTTACTCATCCGAATATAAACACAATAAATATGGCGTCCCACAAGGAAGTGTTCTGGGGCCAATCCTGTTTCTACTGTATATAAATTCCATTACCAATATCACAAACCATAAATGTATACTGTTTGCAGATGATATATCCATTATTGCTACTTCAGATAGAAAGAATAACTCCGTTAATGATCATGAATCTGACATCAATAACACAATTGAAAAACTAATAGAATGGTTAAACATAAATAACTTGTCAATAAATCTAAATAAATCCGTATATATACAGTTTAATAAATCAAATAATCCTAAATATAACATAAAACTAAACATACATAAAATTGAAGAAGTGACACATACCAAATTTCTAGGTGTTACGATAGACCAAGATATTAATTGGAAAACCCATATCGAAGTAATATCTAAAAAAATTAATAAGTTCGTATATGCCCTCAAACAGGTTAGAAACGTAACGAATATAAAAACGGCGATAATATCGTATCGGGCTTATGTGGAATCACTATTGCGATACGGTCTTATAATGTGGGGAAATAGTACTGACCACAACAGAGCATTTGTTGCGCAAAAAAAGTGCATCAGGGCAATCTATGGCCTCCAACCTGATCAATCTTGTAGACCTTTATTTAAAAAACATTGTTTATTACCGCTACCGGCTCTTTACATCTACGAAACATGTATGTTAGTTAAGAAAAATGAGCATTTATTTGTTAAGGCAGATACTATTATTGTTCGCAACCGAAGAGACCCCTACAGGCTCGTACTAAGTAATATCCCTAGACTAACCAAGTACAACAAAAGCTGCGTCACAATGTGTGTGCGCCTATATAATAAGCTGCCAAGTGATTTTAAAAGTTTAAATGTTAGATCATTTAAAAAAAAATTATATGATTGGTTGTCGTTTAATAATTTTTATTCTATTAAGGACTTCATTGAAAAAAAGTATTAATGTACTAAATTGTTACTACTTGCTAGTGTGTTAACTTAGTAAATATTTGCATGCTATTACATAGCGAAACATGTTTGCGCCTTTATGTACCTTTTTACCACCTTTTATACCATGTTTTTAAGCAAATAAATATATTATTATTATTATTATCTTCTTTATTTATCTTTTAATCACATCAATTACATTTTTAAATATTTTTACAAAAGTTCAACACAAAAAACAAAAACATTTAAAAATATAAAAAATAGAATGCCACCGATAGCGGGAGCAGGGTCCAAGCTACCGGTGGTTAGGGCTCCAGAGACAGGAACCTCCTCACGATACGAGCCGTATCCAGGAGTACTGCCTTCTGTATCTGGCCCTTGATCCAACCGCGCAACGACAGCTTCGACAGGTGGTCGTCGAAGCTTTTAGCTATCAGGCCATTGGCGGTCACAACAATCGGCACAATGACAGCCGAGTCCACATTCCACATGTCGACAACCTCGTGTGCCAAGTCGAGATATTTAATCTGTTTCTCTTTCTCGGCTTTTACGAGGTTCTCGTCATGCGGGATGGTGACATCGACTATCATTGTGCGGCGCGCTATTATTATTATTATTAAATAACAAATATTCATAAAAGTTAGTTCAGTAGGTATCATTATAAATATTTTGTGGGAAAGGAAATTGTGGTTACCGGTTAGGAAAAAAAAATAGGTTGGTAAGTAATGCTCGATATCAACATAGGTAGGTACCTAGTTATCATTAAATAATAGTTTTTTTTTTATATAAAAGATAAGATTAGGTAAGTACATACAATAACTTCTGAGAGTTCGATAGTAATGAATAAAATAAAAAATAGTCATGAATAATTTCATAGAAGCGACTGGTCGAATTTGCACGTGAATCTTCAATTTATCAGGAGTAAGTTTAAGGAAAAGTAATTTAAAAAACCAAAAGGGACCCCGATATTCTTGCTAATGTTAATTTAACTTTATTGCATTAACAAAACGTTTTTCCCCTTATTTCCGACGCATGGTCGAAAACTAAGTATAATAAAAATTTGGAACCATGTTGGCCTTGGTTTGACGTTAATTTTTTATGCTAAATTGCAATTAACTGAAGGGTTGACTCTAAATTAGAATAAAAAACTTAAATTAGAAGCAGTTTTGTGGCAATAAGTTTTTGTTTTAAAAAGTGTTGTATTAGATTTCAAAGAGATCGGTTAACAGAATATGTTTACGAAACGCACCCGTTTCCTGTCAAGTCTGCGTGTCAAATCGAAACTGTCAAGTTGCGAAAATAAATAATCCCAAAATAATTTGGTGTTACTTTTCCTCCAATTTGAGTGCGTTATCCTAGTTTTTTGTGCTATTTTTTATTATGATAGCACGACCGTGGACCGACGATCTGCCAAAATGCAAAAACTCTTGTGTAGCGTCTTACTTTTCCCGGTTAGGAGGTGGAAATACTAACACCACTGATGATTACTTATGTTTTCATTGTCAGACTGAAGATAATTTGTAAGTAGACTTGTATTTTCATATTTGTAGTTATACATAAGTGACTAAACTTTCAAAAGGTTGTTAATATCTTATTGTATAATAAATTCTTTAGATATGAATGATATACAGACTCATTCATAAGTCTATTTTTGTCTATCTCCATGTGTCAATAGCCACTGATAGTGATAGTGTAATAGATACTGATAGTGTTTCTGAACAGTAAAAATTAAAAAAAGCTCCATAAACTTAATTTCTGGAAATAATAACTCAATAAATTATGAAAATTAGTTTTACTAAACAAAAGCAACTCAGTTTAAGTGCAATTTGCTGCTAGAGCAAAACACCTGGTAAAAGCTAGTGTCTGAAAGAATCTGTTTCCATACTGCGCAGTTTTATTAATATTTATATACACTAGTGCTTGACTGTGATCCCACTTGATGGTAAGCAGCAATGCAATTGTTGATGGTGATAGCACTACCGTCTGTTTTTTATACCCTGAGACTAAAATGACATTACAACACAAAAGAACTGCCGTCATTCCTATTGTAAATTTGACATTACCTGTGTCAATTTAGTGTCAGGGTATAAAAAACAGACAATAGTTTAATAAGAGTCTATTCACTCTAGCCCTATGTGAATGTCAGTAATAAGCAATAATATCAGTGTAATCTTTTTTTTTAATCTTTATTTATTTCGAGGCTTTTACCTTAAACAGGTACGTCAGCCTCATCCTACCCTTTAAAAAATTAATATCTACTTTTAGTGTAATCTTATTCTCTCAGTACGCTATATGGAGTATTTGAACCCCACAATGGACTGGAAGCAGCGAGGTTTATCATGCAAAGGATGGCAGCTGAGATCCTCTTCCCACCACCCTCAGCTAACACTGATGAGGAGATTAGAGAAAGGCTAAGGTAAGAAATAATATTTATGACTAGCTGTCCCCTGCGGCTTCACCCGCATTTTTCGTTACTGCTCTGCTCCCGTAGGTCGTAGCGTGATGGTATGTATCCTATAACATTCCTCGATAAATGGGCTATCTAACACTGGAAGAATTTTTCAAATCGGACCAGTAGTTTCAGAGATTACCCCCTACATACCCGCTTACAAACCTACAAACTTACAAATTTTACCTCTTTATAATATTGGTATAGATAAACAAGACTATAATTGATAGTCACATTGAAACAGAATAGAATATACATGTATATTACAAGTAAACAAGGCGGATTGAAAAAGTTGTTTGGCTTCCTCATGTTTGGGCTAGGTCAGCTATGGTCTGTTTTTTAAACCCGGAGACTGAATTGACACAAGTAATGTCAAATTTACTATAGGAATGATGCCAATTCCTTTGTGTTGTAATGTCATTTTAGTCTCAGGGTTTAAAAAACAGACCATAAATTAATATTATAAGGGGGAAAGATTTGACAGAATAGAATGCATTTATTTGTCAGATTATTGTAACTTGTTGTACAAGTTGCTTGGCTGATTTCAAAAATTCTTAAAAACATCTTCACTAAGCAACATAGGCTATTTATTTTTTACATAAAACCACCACCAGTTTTAAAACTATAACAAAAAAACATTTACACAAATAAATGTTTTTTCTATTTTCCTCTCCAATACAAAATATTCCAGGAATGCATTTATATCAGTGGAGAAGGCGTACACAGAGAACTATGACGGCATGATCGCTGAGAGGACCAGCCTGCAGTACCAGCTACAGACTTTGTATGAAACACAGGTGAGTAAAATTGTGTTCTGTTTGGCCTTAGATTTGTATAATTCTCTTTGTTATTCTTTTTGTGTTGTTGATAGTATTTTTTGTTGATATAAGTTGTTGTAGCATTGACATCCCCTTTTGGTAAGCAGTGTTGCAATCTTTGATGGTGAAGTACACTAGTTTATTAAAAGCCTATGCACTCTAGTCTTGACGACGCCTAAATTATAGTCAGGTGAAAAGACTGCGGCAGGGAAACTAGGAGTGAAAACATTCATAGCCAATACTGTTGTTTTTTAGTAAAATAAAACAACTACAATAAACAGAAATAAAAAAATGAATTGAAAAATCTGTCTGTACTGATTTTTCGCGCGTCTTTGACGCGCGTTTTAGAAACGTGCGTTGACGACGTGCTTTTAGTCTACAGAAGGTCTGCTGACTGTGTCTGACTCGCGTACGTATCGCGTCTGTATCGTTACAACGATACGACGCGCGACAATGGTGTTTTTAATTAATTGTGTACAGGCCCTAAGATCGATTATTTTTTTACCTATAAAAACATGACTTAGGTACTCAGATACCCGCGAAACGAGACACAATAGTAAAACAATAACAGCGCGGTCTCATAGGACCGGTCGGGGATTCAAACGTTAATACGGAATCTGAGGTCACAACCGATATTAGGGTTCAAATGAAAAGTAGTCAGAGTCTATTATTGATAACCAAAAATTTTTCCAGGTCTCCGAAAACTACAACATCCTAACCCGCTTAAAAGAAATAGACGTCCACCTCTCCGGAGGAGCAGCCGTAGTAATAGCATTAGTCCACGCGAACAAACTGTTCGTGGCCCACGTCGGAGACACCAGGGCTCTGCTGTGCAGAACAGATGATAATGCAGTGTTGAGGGTCGTGCAGCTGACGGTGGACCACAGTCTGAATAATGAGGATGAACTGTTGAGGTTGCAGCAGTTGGGATTGGATGTTAATAAGTTGAGGAATGGTGGGTAGTTTGATATCTATACTAATATTCTACAGAGGTAAAATTTGTAAGTTTGTATGTAGGGGGTAATCTCAGGAACTACTGGTCCGATTTGAAAAATTCTTTCAGTGTTAGATAGCCCATTATCGAGGAAGGCTATAGGCTATATACCATCACGCTACGACCCACGGGAGCGGAGCAGTAACGAAAAATGCGGGTGAAACCGCAGGGGACGGCTAGTTATTAATATTTCTAGGCTATATTGTCCCATTGAACAAATGGAAAGGATTTGGAGTAGCGATCGCGTACGGGAAGATGCAGCATCACCCCACACACTTTTTCTACGTCACAACCACGCATTTAAAAGAAAGGAATTTGGTTCCGACAAGTAATCATTGTCAAAAAATCGCCAAACTAAATTGGCAGTGGTCAGGGCACATTGCTTGTAGAACAGATGTTAATGGACGAAATGTTCTGCAGTGGCGACCGCGTACTGAAAGACACGTTGGTGACTGAAAGACGAGTTGGTGCGGCCTCACACAAGGTGGACCGATGACCTGGTGAAAGTCGCAAGCAATGCTATGGATGCAAGACCAACAGGACCGGTCGTTTGGCGACACTTGGGGTAGATCTATGTCCATTAGCGATCGTCTTTCGGCTGAAATGATGAAGATGTCTGTCTCATTGCTGGAAAAAATCCTCCCTTGATTCCTATCATACTTAATTTGCAATTAACAAAGAAAGCAGTCAGTTCGCAATATTATTGTTGTCCTATTTAGCACCAATTGTAGTGATAGTTTAAAATAGATAAGAAAACTATATTATAGTTACACTTTAACACACTTTGCATATTATGCAAAGATATTGAAAGGTTTGCTTAACCTTAGAAGATCCACCAACCAGGAAACCAGGTTTTCATCAATCCATCTCTCCATTCCTCAGCGCAATACCTAGGCAATCAGACGGGCACGCGGTGCCTCGGCAACTACCTCGTGAAGGGGCTGTACAAGGCCTTCCCGACCATCAGCGCCGCCGTCACTGAGCCCGTCATCGCCGCCCCCGAGATACACGGGCCCATCATACTCGATGAGTCTTGCAGGTAATATTCTATTTTATTTATAGCCCTAAAAAGAAAGAAAGAAAAGAAAGAATTTATTTACGTAGGACATGAAAAAACAATAACAATATGCGTCACGTCCGTGCAAAAGGTCCAGCGCTCAGCAAAATGTTGGGGCTCGTGCACAAAACGACGGCCATCGGACAACACTGATACAGGAAAAGTTTTTAACCACCGCGTAAATTTTTTTTGGTGGCTCAGTCTAAGTAATAGAACACAAGTCGATCTTCAAGGTTAAGCAACGCTTGCCAAGGTTGGTCTGTGGATGGGTGACCATCTTAACATAACGAGTTTCCTCCGAGCCTCGGAAAGCACGTTAAGCCGTAGGTCCCGGCTGTCATTTGTAGATCTTTGGCAGTCGTTACGGATAGTCAGAAGCCAGTAAATCTGACTCCAGTCTTGCCATGAAGTACCGTGTTACCCCAGTTAATGGGTTGTGGAGGTCTGGTAGGCAGCCGCTCCTCGTAAAATACTGGTATTCAGCTAAATCCGGCTTGACTGGAAGCCGACCCCAATATAGTTGGGAAAAGGCTAGGTGGATGTTGATTTATAGCCCTAAAAATAAAGAAAGAAAAGAAAGAATTTATTTACGTCGGACATGGTGCATATCATGAGAAAACAATAACAATACGCGTCACGTCCGTGCAAAAGAGCCAGCGCTCAGCAAAATGTTGGGGCTCGTGCGCAAAACAGAGTCCTCGGCAAACCTGGCGACTCACCATGCTGACAGAAACGACGGCCATCGGACAAATATTTATTTTTATTTATTTTAAAGAAGGCTTACAGACTAGTACAGATAAAATGGTATACAGAGATTAATACAATCCAATAGGTAATTACTCGTACATTTAGATAGAGATATAGAGCGATGTGAATCATAAAGCTCAAAACCGGTCGCGATGCGTGACTACTGTTGAAGTGTTGACACCCTCTGCCCCTGCTAGGGGACATAGGATCTTAAGTGAAGTAGATAGAGGTGGCAGGATGATCTGGACGCATACCGCGAGGACTGGTTTGAGAAGCCGTACGAAAACAAAGGTCTTAAAGTAGGTCCGAAGAAGGGTTCTTCTTCGGAATTTCCTTGTCTCAAGGCATCTCAAACCTGACTCAGCCTTGGGGGAGACCTTTGCCCAGCTGTGGGACAGTAAGGGCTAAATAAAAAAAAAACTTTTGGCAGTTTACGTGAATGTTGGTTTTGACTGAGTCGAAGTAGTAATTGAAGTCAGATTAAAAATAGCCAGTCCTTTCAAATTTTGTCAAAATCAGTACTTATAGTAATTTAGCCGTAAGTGTGACAGACAGTCAGTCACTTTCATAAGGAAAATTAGCCCAAGGACTAATCTCAGGACTGCTCTCAGGATAATAATACACTCGTATTTTTATCCTGAGAGCATATGCTCTCAGGATAAAAATACGAGTGTATTATTACGGTTTTAATAATGAGTAGGTATAATAAGGAAAATACATGAAAAAATGGTTTTTCAATAAATATATATAGGTACAAAAATAGAATACAAAATGTGAAAACAATATCGAAGTCAATAGAAATGCAAACGAGATATTACAATTTCGAACAAATACTCCAGTCTTGCCATGAAGTACCCTGTTACCCCAGTTATTGGGTTGTGGAGGTCTGGTAGGCAGCCTATGCTTTCCGAGGCACGGAGGAAACTCGTTATGTTAAGATGGTCACCCAGCCACAGACTAACCTTGGCAAGCGTTGCTTAACCTTGAAGATCGACCTGTGTTCTATTACTTACACTGAGCCACCAAAAAAAAATTACGCAGTGGTTTAAAACTTTTCCTGTATATATCTGTCTTTCTAGCCAAGCCATTCACTTTAATCAAGAAATATGTTGCTAACTAATTAACTAGATATCTCATCACCTTAGACCCTTCGTTGTGCTACTTGATAGCTATCTCGCCTTGTAAATAATACGCTTGAATTGTTTTTGTTTACAGAAGTATTAGGTTCAAGAGTTTGATCTTAATTTGTTAGACTAGTTTTGGTCGTGACTTTGCTTGCGTGGAATGGGTTCTTTCCCCATCATAGATTGTAGTCTACTAGATTTTTTCAGCTGTTTCATCCGCGTGAAAGTAGTCTATGCCATTGGTACTCAACCTTTTTTTTATACGGGCCACAAACACGTTTTAGTCATGGGCGTAGAGGGCCGCAAGCAAAAATTGTTTAGGGAAAAGAAATGATTTTCAAAATTAGTGATTTCTATACTTTAATAGTGGACAAAGACAGGGTAGTTACAATACAGTAACATTAAAAATATTAGGCGAGATAACGATATGACAGAAACAAATCTTTTGAAAAAATAAATGATTGCATAGATTCTATGCCTATGCCACACACTATTACAGTGGCATTTTACATTATTATACGTTATTATATTACATTATTATACGTCATTATTATATGTTTGAATAGAGTTAAATTTGCAATTGTATTTTGAAGCGGTTACCCCTAACCGAATAAACTGAAAAGTATATCTATGTAACTTTAATAACAATGCATTAATTAATCATGGAACTGGTCTGATAATAAAATCAGACCTTGAACTACTGAGTGCAATAAGATAATTATGTACTTAGGAGGGTCAATGTACTTTATTCCAAATTTATCTGGCTTACAACTTAGTAAGGTCACAGATAATATAATATACTAGCTTTTGCCCGCGGCTTCGCCCGCGTGAAAGTTTTTCTGAATTTACTTAGTTCACTTTTTTTTACATAAAATATAGCCTATAGCACTCAGGAAGAAAGCAGCTTTCTATTAATATATACATTTATGTAATCGAACCAGGATCTTCAGAGATTATTCCATACAAACAAGAAAACAAACTTTATCTCTTTATTATATTAGTATAGATTACTCTATAATACTGTTACGCCGTGAAACTTGAGTACGCTATATCTTCGACGAAACCAAGAGTAGCATCAAATAATTAAAACGCATTGCTGTGCGAAGCTTCTAGAATAGGAGTACATACTCAGGCCTGGCAAATTCCAGAAAATTCCGACATACACTATTATTATTAGATAAGATTCAGTAGGTAGTTATGTGGGTGGATAAGGGAATTTGTACCTTCCGGTATTAGCAATAGAGTCGAAATTCGCATGTAAGGTGGTAGATAAGTACCTACTTACGAGAGCAATAAAAATTATTTATGGCCTCCCGATGCGACCCTATTGTTCTAGAATGTCCTTGAAACGTCGGTATCGAGAAATGTCGATGGCTTCGCATATAAATACGGGTCCCCGGCTAGAAGCGAGTCAGTTGATTTTCGACAGCGATACAGAGCGAGCTACCTAAGTGTTTGAAGTGATACCTAGCGACCTAAGCGATACTAAACGGAACTCTGAGTGTTTATAGTGATTGGTTATTTGTTGATTGGACTAATTTGTCATTGTTTTGTGGTGAATAAAGTTATCTGCTAGTAAACCGGCATTTAATTACTCACGTTCGTAACAATACACTATACAGATGCCTCATCCCATACAAAGAAAATGTCCCGACGTAACTAGCGTATTTCATCTGGCTATTCTGGCTATTTTTGTTAGGACATCAATCGCGTTCGTTTCCAATAGATGGTGTTAGTAACGACTTTGTAAAAAGGGTTGCATTATACTTTTATTCCTAATAGATGACGTTAAAAGCGCACTGTACACTACTTTTGTACTGCTGCTACGTACACATATTATCTGTGATATTATTAAAAAAAAACAAAAATTAAAAAAATCGACTTGTTAGCCTTTGCAATTTAATACAGCGCCATCTACTGGTATAAATATTAATTGTCCAATCCAATCATCTTTGAAATTAGAAATAAGAGCCCATTGTTCCATAATTGTATGTGTATAGGAGTTGATTATGTATGAATAAACCTTAATAAAGTAAAAAAGAACTTGAAAATTATACAAACTTCAACCACAGATCAATACGTGTCGCGCCATCTAGTGACATTTATGTGAAACAAATTTTCTCTCTTCGCAATGAGACACCGTGGTAAGGTCTATATTGTAAAAAATACGATAACTTTTTTTTGTTACGTTCCCTTTGAGACTAGCCACACCACTGTTTAGTTCATTCAGATTATTTTACATATTTCACTCTTTCCTCATTACAGATTCCTGGTCCTAGTAAGCGCTGGCGTCTACAAACGCATACAAGAAGCGAAAGGAAGCTACGAACAGACAAACAAACAACTAGCTCAAATCATAGTAGAGAACTTTAGAAAACAGACAGACTTCAGGATGGTCAGCCAAGCGGTCTTGGAAGAAATCGAGCAAGAATTCGTTTCCTACTGCGTCAAGAATAATTTAACTCCAAAACCTAACACACATATGTCTTTATTAATTAGAAATTTCAATTTCCTACCGACCAATGATGATGAAGACGCCCCAAACCATAGTGTAACAAAAAACGCATCTGTTCGATTCAATCCGATTGTTCAATCGAAATCGAATACTCTACTAAACGAAATCGATTCTGAAATTTACTCGTCTGGATCGGGGACCGGGACCAATGAGATTACAACGAATGATTCGAATATCGATACGAATCGATCTATGGAATCGACTTCGGATATCTATCCGGCTGGCAGGCCGTTTGATAAGGATAGAAAAATTAAGGGTTATGTTGATTTTTCTTGTTATTTCGAGAATGTGGCTAAGGCGCGGAAGAATGGGACGCTGCCTGATTTTATCAAGTGATTTTAAGGATGAATTTATTTTAGCAGAGTCACTATTTTGGTCATAATATAAATTGATCATAACGAACTATTCTGGTCATAATATCAATTGATCATTGTTTGTGAGACATAAACGAAAAATGATAAAACTGTCATTGCCTTCAAAATAAATTTTAATGAAACTAAGTTTTCACATATTACCATAACGATACGATATTGTGGGATCATTCTGATATTCCGAAAGATGTACGAAAGAACCAATGAATAGACTCAGTGGGACCTTGCAAATAAATGAAAGAAGTGGACTGTATATATAGATGTAATGCTGTAATTTAAATAACTTGAAGACCGTACGAAAGAAATGTCTGGAGTGGCTTTGTTGGAATTATGACTATTATTTAAAGCGACAATAGTATTCCTATCTGAAGTGCCATTATTGGACTCCACTGATTCTAACCAGTCCGCTTTTCTGCTTAAAAAGGAACAAAATTGTGTAAGAGTAGGATCTTCATTAAAAGTACTGTTTCTATGCTCCTCCCAGACACGTCTTGTTGTTGAATCCAACTTTTTTACCAATAAATAAATAATAATATCATCCCAATATTGAGTGGGCTTTTTTAATGTAGTTAAAGATAGAAAGAAAGTACCAGTCCCAAGATATTGTATCGTTGTAGTTGTCATTCAATGGGAAAACTGCCTTTGTTAGCGATCCACGTGAAAGAAAACGTAAATTGAATAAAAACAGTTTCCTACTTGCTTAAAGTAATACTAAGGATTTAAAAACTAACTTGTGATTTAAGAATGATTGTTCCGTGACATAAGTATAGATGTAGAATACTGAAATTATTAAATTATGACTGTTTTGTACAAATAAAATGTTATTATAAATATTTTGTTTTTATTATTTATTACTCAGTGACATTGGTGAGGAGCTCGTGGCTAGATAACAACAGCCGCACGGGTCGATCTTTAAGGTTAAGCAACGCTTGCCAAGGTTGGTCTGTGGATGGGTGACCATCTTAACATAACGAGTTTCCTCCGTGCCTCGGAAAGCACGTTAAGCCGTTGGTCCCGGCTGTCATTTGTAGATCTTTGGCAGTCGTTACGGATAGTCGGAAGCCAGTAAATCTGACTCCAGCCTTGCCATGAAGTACCGTGTTACCCCAGTTAATGGGTTGTGGAGGTCTGGTAGGCAGCCGCTCCTCGTAAAATATTGGTATTCAGCTAAATCCGGCTTGACTGGAAGCCGACCCCAATATAGTTGGGAAAAGGCTAGGCAGATGATGACTCAGTGACATTGGTCCTGCGGACCTAAGGCCTCTTGTACACGGCATGTTTTTCGCCGTTAAACGTAGACCCACGTTGTCAAACAAATTAATACATGCAGCTAAAATGCGCCGCGTGCCCGTGCACAGCATGCGCCGCGGTGGGCCCGCGCCTTATCTTTAGGATTTTAGAAAATAAAATAAATCAGCTAGAAGGTATATATAACTATTTATTAGCAAGTAAACTGAAGATACATAAATGAATTAATATAAAACAGTACAATTAGACCGGCTTGTAGTCCAGTTTGCTTTCCAGCTTCTTGTTGTCGGCCACCTTACGGACTGCCTTCATTAGATCCTCCTGTGAACAGAAAATATTTCAAATTATAGATAACCTTCATAGTCTTGACCACCGACGCCGAGTTGCTAGCCTGTTTCATTTCACTTCGGGAAATCTGCGTCAGAATTGTTTAGCCTAATTCCGGCCGCACCCGTTCCATAATCGGACCACCAGACGTACGGCAATGCGTCTAAGTTGCTTAATTCCCTGCCGGAGTCTTTGTTTCCCGATAACTACAAACTGGGAGCCTTAATTCATGAATCCCCGACCGGTCTCATAGGACCGCGCTGTTATTGTCTTACTATTGTGTCTCGTTTCGCGAGTATTGATAGGTTAAAGTCAAGGGAGAATAAATTACCTCCATCATCGACCGCATCGTCGCTTATCTTCACGCAATTCTTTAATTTTTATTTCATTATAGGTCTACTGTCCACGTACACGCAGATTCATAGACGCGTATTCGTCATTGTACGCCTGTGTGAAGCTTACGTACAAAACTATGAAACTGTATCGACGAAGCGGCAGCGTCAACAGAGATTTATAATCCGTGGACAGAAGGCCATAGTGGTGAAGTGCGAGCTTACCAAATAACAAAAAAATCCTTCTCTTTGGTTGCCCTAATGTCAGGTAAAATATATGCACATAGGGACATAGGATCTTACGTCATGATGAGAACAAACAATCATCTCACCTGTATAATATACTCCCTCTCGGCCCTGATAGCGAAGAGGCCAGCCTCAGTGCAGACATTCCTGAGATCAGCTCCGTTGAAGGTGTCGGACAGTTTGACGACCCCCTCGTAGCTTACCATCAGGTCATCCACGCCCAGCTAGCTACACTACTCTAGAAGAGAACTAACATGTATCTCACCTGTATAATATACTCCCTCTCGGCCCTGATAGCGAAGAGGCCAGCCTCAGTGCAGACATTCCTGAGATCAGCTCCGTTGAAGGTGTCGGACAGTTTGACGACGGCCTCGTAGTCCATCTCGCCGTGTTTGGCGATGGGCGCCGCGTGGATCTTCAGGATTTCCAGCCTGGAAGGGAGATAGGGGACGATGGTTAATTGTCGGAATGAAACACCTTTTCTTTATATGCATGGTGTCGTCGATGACCCGTGCTCAGTCCGGAAGGTTACCGGATAGCCGGAACGCGAGCTACCGATTGGTCGTCGTCTGCACGTCGACGACTGCTTCGCATTTGATGGTGACCGCTTGTCATTCCCCCTCGCCCTGAATAATGGCCAAGCGGGGCATACCTCTACCGTATGCTCCACCGTGTCCTCGCATTTTGTACCGCCCGGAGGTACAAAATGCGAGGAAAACTCTCATAGCGTTGATTTTTATGTTTTACCTCCTAAGTGGTGTTAAATATACTAGCGTTTGCCTGTGGCTTCGCCCGTGTACATAAAATAAAGCCTGTCACTTAAAAATAAAGCAGCTTACTAACAGTGTAAACATTTTATAAATTAGGCCAGCATTTTCAGAGATTACCTACTAAACAACAACACAAAAAAAGATTTTAAATTAATACATTATTAGATAATTTATTCGCCTCTTACCTAGCCTGCTCATTAGGCAAGGGAATCTCAATCTTCCTGTCCAGCCTGCCAGGCCTCAACAGCGCCGGATCCAGCGTGTCCGGGCGGTTAGTGGCCATGATGATCTTGACCTGTCCGAGCGAGTCGAAGCCGTCCATCTGGTTGAGCAGCTCCATCAGCGTGCGCTGGATCTCGCGGTCGGCGCTCGTGCCCTCCGAGAAACGACGCCCACCTGAAGATTGGAGAGGGTTTATTAAGAACACTGTCCAAAAAGACACATCATGCGCCGCCCTATGGAGTACGTCGGTCGGAGATGCATGGATATGGCTGTCCTTGGCGCTAGGTTTCATGGTCGCCCTCGCAAGCGCTGGCTGGACGTCGTCAAGTCCGACATGAGAGCCGATGGCCTTACTGGAAAGGATGTAGGAGATGGGGCAAAGTGGAGCAAGCTAAGCCGGAAGACGGACCCTGGCAAAAGCCGGGATTAACGCCAGGTAGAAGAAGAAGACTGTTGACAAAGACAACTGTCGCTGTAGGATTATGGTCTTTTCCCAGAAGTGGGACAATGTGAGCTATAATAATAATAATTCTGCTTGTGCACAATCCGTCATCGTTCCATCAGGCGTATAGCGATACGGCACCGGTACATGGTGGTCATCCGCGCCAATACACACAATATTTTGGGAAAACATAAGGAGTGAAAGTCTGCTGGAGTCTGTGTTCCCTGGTAAAACGTGAGTGTCTTTAAGTCAAGAGTGAATAAGTTACTTCTAGGCAAGTGTGCTCCATTGTTGGCCATATAATCGCTTACCATCTGGCAACATTGCTCAAGTCTGAGCCTATAAAAAATGAATGATTTTTTAAGCAAACTGATTTTTGTAAATTGAGAACACATTAATTAACTTCTCGTCAGACTTTTACTAACAAAAAGTCACTAATGTTTCTTCTCTACCTTAGTTTCAGGGTTTCGGGCTTCACTTTCACCTAATCCATGGCCCCTGTCGACTTTGCTGAAATTTCCTTGAAGATGGAACACTATGCGCCGACGACTTGGACTCGGTCCAGACGGTTACCGGATGGCGAGCTACCCATTGCTCGCCGTTTAAGTTGGTCTACTCACCAATGGCGTCGATCTCGTCCATGAATATGATGCAGGGCTGGTGGTCGCGCGCGTAGTTGAACATCTCTCGGATGAGACGCGCCGACTCGCCGATGTACTTGTCCACAATAGCTGATGATACCACCTGGAGAGGACAGAAGCGGTTAGAATATATACATCATCATCTACCAAGCCTTTTCCCAACTATATTGGGGTCGGCTTCCAGTCAAGCCGGATTTAGCTGAATACCAGTATTTTACTAGGAACGGCTGCCTACCAGACCTTCACAACCCATTAACTGCTGGTAATACGGTACTTCATGGCAAGACTGGAGTCAGATTTACTGGCTTCTGGCCATCCGTAACGACTGCCAAAGATCTTCAAATGACAGCCGGGACCTACGGCTTAACGTGCTTTCCGAGGCACGGTGATACAAATACTCGTTATACCTACTCCGATATTCCGTGGACAGTATCCTATGACCTATTATAAGGACATGATCTACTTATGTATTATTCTGTTTCGTGGTTCGAGCGTGCAGAAGTAACAAACATTCACAATTTAAATTGTCACTTACGGGATATCTTCCGTGATTTTTATTTATTTTGAGTTCTCAAGTTCTGCAAGCGCCATGATTTGAAAAAATTGCTAAGAGCAGACAAATATGCTACCCTCTTTCAGACAGATTTGTGACTACCGACTACTACTACTACTTGCGACTACCTAGAAAACATCCTTGTGACTACCTTCTTTGCCTTCGTTCCGGGTATTCTTTCGCACAACGAAACGTGAGGTAGCCAAGCGCTTCCTAGTCCATACAATAATAATCTCATGGTACAAACCTTCAAGAAGTTAGCATCGAGCTGCGAGGCCACAGCCCTGGCGAGCAGCGTCTTGCCGGTACCGGGGGGTCCGTACAGCAGACATCCTTTGGGAGGAGTGATGCCCACGCGGACGAACAGCTCCGGGTTCATGAGGGGCAGTTCTATCACCTGTGAACACAAGTGAAATAATAATGTATGTAGTTCTGAAGAAGGATCAAACGTGTCATAATCACGTTAAATACTCAATAAGGGCAAATAAAACTATACTCTCTATTGCTATGAAAAAAAAAATAGTAGGTGTCAAAATTCTCTTGTCACTTTCACGTAATATATTAGTAGAATATTTTGCGAATTGGTTACTTTTACGAGTCAATTTAAATTAGATACGGTCAGTGTTTTTTAACTAAATTACGCGGTCTCTTTTGGTCATTACATATTCACTGTATTTTATACAGTAAATGTAATGGTCAAAATGAATGGCACTAACAGGTATGGCTCTGTACCAAGTATAGACATTACATCATTATCATGTCAGCCGAAAGACACCCACAGCTGGACTTAGGCCTACCCCAAGCGTCGCCATAACGACCGGTACTCTGCGTCTCGCATCCATCGCATTCCTGCGACCCTCACCAGGTCACCAGTCCATCTTGTGGGGGGCCTTCCAATGCTGCGACTTCCGACACGTGGTCGCTACTCTAGAACCTTTCGTCCCCATCGACCATGTATATTCAATGTGTCCTACATTACATCAAGGACTGTTATTTAATTTCTCCAAGTGAATAACATGTCTCGTTACTGCTTACCTCTCTAAGCTGTCTGATCTGTTCCTGCAGACCTCCGATGGCGGAGTATGTGACGTCACCAGGGTCTTCGTGACTCATGTTGTATACTAGAGGATCAACCTGGAACAATATGATTAGTTATATTAGGGACAGCAATAATAGGAGTTAATAGTTAGTGGCTGTTGTTTCAATAAAAGAAATATACTATAATAAATTAGGTACAGTAAAGTCAGGTTATTTTGGGCCCTTTTTTGAGATCGGAAATCATTAAATCATTAAATGACTGTTACCATTCTGGCTTCGTTTACGAATACGAGAAGCATCCTGACAAAATTCGACGCTGCCTGCACTAAATTCAAACATATGGCGTTGTATGGGAGCGTTTCCGGAGACGCGAATTTACATGTCTCTTGTCCTTGAAATACAGGCCATGCCAACGGATCGGACTACCGCGTGAAACGCAATGGTTGACACGGTGGAGTATGCAGCGTATTAGCTATTCCTACAATTTCCCTTTCACAGTTAAACATAGCAACACCCATAGTGGGGCCTCCTTCTTCCTCCTCCTTTTCCTGCTTAAAAGTAATAAACAACATTACCTCTCTAGGTAAATGCCTCATGATGGTGAGTGTGGTCATGTCCAGGGCGACCCTGGTGCCTCCCTTCAGCTTCTGTTTGTCCAGCTGGCGACGGCAGCCGACCACGTAGCGGGGACCGTTTGTGGCTTTTACAATGACTGGAATTTTACAAGAGAAACATTATTATTATTACTAAGTCATACAAAATGTAGAGGTTAGATTCCTACAACATACCATACTCGGCCCAGGTGGTGGTGGGTGGTACAAGCTAGTTTCCTAATTTTATTATTTTCAAGAAATTTTTGTCCACAAACATACAATGATTAGAAATTATCTTTACTTTTCTGAAATATTATCATAGTATACTAACATTTCTCCTCAGTAAGCTGCTTCAGCACTTCACCGACAATCTGACCAACACTCTGCAGAGCTTTGAGATCATTCTCACTCTTGTCATACTGTTTTGTGACATCCTTCAGCTTGTCTCGCACTGAAACAAAAGAATTGAGGATTAGTATTTTAGGAATAAAACACCTACCAGAAGGAAGAGAAAAGAAATACTTTTATTTGGGACAGACAAAGCATTACATTACAAAAAAAAAGCAGAGAAATGCGTTGAGTGTGCCAAGTATGCAAATGTAGGTTTCGGTGGGCTGGAGAAAAGAATACATGGAAGAAGTTGGTGAGGTCTTTGCCTAGCAGTGGAAAATTATAGGCTAAATAAAGAAAAAGGAATAAAACTTAGTATGTCAATGGTTACAAAGGAGTAGATAGTCAGTCATAGCAACTTATTGGTAGGGGATTCTTACAAAGTTAGGATGTCAGGTTGGTGTTGTCAGGATGTTACGGAGCATGAAGCTAAGTTTGCTTATGGTTTGTCAATAAATTTCGGAGTAGCAACTACAAAATACACAAAAGCCTAAATTGTTTCTGCCAATTTATCAAACAATTTGATCTAAATTGTTCGGATATAATTGGGTAATCTTTAAGAAGTAGAAAATACTAATTTTCTCAAATAAACTATTCCTCTGGTAACAAAAATTGAATAAACAAGACGATATTTGGTTTATATTATCAATAGTTGACTAAATATTCCATTTTCAAACAAAAGTTGGGGTCGTGATTCGGCAGAAATCGATGACAAGGAACACAAATACATACTTTCTTTGAGCCTGGATTCCACTTCTTTGTGTTCCATCAACTTCTTTCTGTAGTCTTGGAAGGCTTTTTCACGTAGCCCGTCCATGGCTGACGGTCCGGCAGGCATTTTTATTTAGAAATTATGTTTACGAGATAAATGCAAAAACGAAAATCACTACTTTTTGACAGCTTCGTATAGTTGACAACCACAGACAAAGAATTCAGTTTAGAAACACGAAACAGATTCTAAGTGGCATAGAGTTTTCACTACTGGTAACACTGCCAAAAATAAAATGTGTATATTCATAATAGCTATTTATAATATATATTTTTTACATTACTAATAAATTATTTTTAATTATTTCTTAAAAATATGTAGATTTGGGAAAAATATATCATTTATTTTTTTAAATGAAAAATAATTGTTATCTGGCCCGCAAGAAAAAAAAAACAAAATAGGCGGGAAAGCGGCAATATGATTTTCTTTTGTTTTTTCGAATCGTAGTTTTGTTTAGATACTTAATTATGCAGATAATAATTGTTAAATGTTAAAATAAGTTAATCAGATTCAGATAAATATGAATTTAACGCCTGATTTTATAAGGGAAGAGGCCAAAGCAGCAGTAGAAAACCTTTTACCGTCTAAATCAGAAGAAAAATAGGTAAGTATCTACTTACCTAAAATATTAAAACGACTTTTGACGACGAGGTTTTTATTTTTACTTTCCTAGTATTCGTAATGAAAAGCATAGAGTTCTCTTTCACCCCAGGATTGCTTTTTGGGTAGAAAATCAGAATGAGTTATCCCGCTCTTGGGCGGAGCGGGATGGCGTGTCAGACTTTTACTGACTGGGCAGGGGCACACCTCCGCCGTGCTCCGCCCAAGCGGGCACACCTCCGCCGTGCTCCACCGTGTCTTTCCAGCCGTTCGTACAACGGTGACACCCGGGGGCTAAATGCGGAAGGTGAAGACGCTGTGACGTCTTTCTAGCTACTTGTCAAAAAAGAGAATTACCGCCATGATTATGGCGTACCCAGCCATTGATGTGCATGCTATTCGTAGCTGCGGATGCGTTGATATCCACCAAAATTTTTACATCGGTCCATATTTTGTATAGCTTAGCACCAGTGGAAATGGGTTGGACTACTGAAGTCTTTTACTTACATGTATGCATAAGTACCTACATGCTGTGGATGCATGTTTTATTATGGAGATAATAAAACATGCATATAATATGTGCTATTATGGAGATCGTCGCGAGTTACCTCTTGCCTTCCATACTGTCGGTACATTGCATAGCTCGAGCTGCGTATCTTCCTCGCACAGCTACTTCGCGGCGGCGTATCTTTAAGGGTCCGTTCACACAGACCAGCTCGGAGAGGAGAGCAGATTTTTATCACGATGAAAACAGAGTCTTAAGTATTTGTAGTAAGGTTTATTTTTGCATGTGCACTGTTTTGTCATAAAGAATGCTTGAACGCGCAGTGCACATGCAAAAATAAACCTTACTACAAATACTCTGTAGTAAGGCAATAGCTCTGTTTTCAATGTGATAAAAAATCTGCTCTCCTCTCCGAGCCGGTCTGTGTGTAAGGACCCTTAAGTGTTACATATTATAAGTATTAGTGGAAAAGGTTACCTACATAGTTTCGTAGCTTAGCTTTCACATCTTCACATCTCTGGCAGCAAAGCACCCTTAAACTGCTAGATATTTAAGGACTCAGATTTTTTAATTCAAAATTCGAAATGGTATAATAAACTATCGTTTGTACTATGAAGCACTAGTGTGTTAGTGCTATGGAGCACTAAGTAAAAATTCTTTTTTTTTTCTAAAAACTCTAAAATTAATCTAAAAGCATCACTCCGAAATCGGTAGCCAAATACAAATAAAATAAATTATTTTGCTTCATAGAGATGTCAGTTAGATTGACGGGGCCAGTAAGCTAGTTAGGGCCGATTCCTGCCAGGGCTGCGGATTGTTCGAAAAAGTTTCTGTGGTCTCTTCGATCAATTTGGCTTTCGTAAAATGCAACTAAGGGAACACTGAGTTTCACCATAGGCTGGGGTTACGGACGGTGAGCAAAGGGTAGCTCACGGACTGGCCGCCAGGTGACCATTCGGAGTCCGGACTAATCCCGGATCGTTTAGTGCGTGTAATGTTCCACACACGCATCAAAGACATGTCAGGAAAGTCGTAGGGGCCCAGCAGGGTCAAAGCCTAGTAGTCGACCATGGGTTCGCTTCTGAAAGGAAAACCCGGGGTTCTGAAACGCAAGGCAAAGAAAGAACGTTGGACTCGGTTTTACGCAGTAAAAGTCTGACATGTCTTCCGCTCCACTGATGATTTTCCACCCAAGTAAACGAACACTGGGTTTGATTGCAATAAAAAAAGAAACTCTAACACTCTCTCTCGCTACACCCACCAGGAGGAATCATTTGATGATTTTCCACATAAAAAGAAGGCAGGCATAAATATGTTTACCTTTTGTTTATTATAATAATACCAATCTAATAAAAAGACACCATCAACCAACGTGAAAAACTCATAAATTATGAAAAAGCACGTCAAAATAAAAATATCCAGCCATTCCTCTTTTCTTTAAAAAAATAATATCACAATATGATGCATGCCCGCCGCGCCGTAATGGCGGCGGTTTCGCGCCAAAATATAATAAAATAAAGCTGCGCGTGTGTTATTTGCACGAGACGTGATCCAGGTTCCGGGGAGATCACGTCTTTTTCGTATCTAGTTCAGATCGCACGTTTTTATTTACTGCTAAGTGAAAATAGGACTTTTGAAGTTTTTGGTGCAGAATTAGAGAAGATTTTTTATGAAGCAAACGTGTATAGACCTATTCTTTTCTTTGCGCATCTATATCCATTTTTTTTCTAGCCTAAATTGTGTTTTTTCGACTTTTAAATCTTTTTGTCTTGGGCGATCTCTTTTGACCCACAAACGTGATCATAGTCACACCGCCTTCGCCGCGTTTGACTCAAAGATAGCGAAGTCCTCCCTCAGGAATAGATTAAACTGAGCACAACACAATCGCGGCGATAAGTTCCCAGCTCTTTGTGCGGCACCGCTGTGTCCTTACTTTCTACCTGACGCAGGTTCTTGTAGAGGTTTCTATTTTCGCAACTAACACCCGGGTGTTATCTTTACGCGGATCGCTTGGAGAATATGGTAGAGCATACAGTCAAGGTCTGCCCCGCTTGGGTGGAACACCACCGTGTCCTCACGGAAGCGTTTGGTGGCGGCAATTTATTGCGTTTGGTCCTAGTATAGGATATGGTGTGGAATGAGAGAGCATGGGAAGCAGTCACCGCCTTCTGTGAAACCAGATAGTCGATGGGGCCGAAAGGCTCTGGAGTGGCGATCACGTACAGGAAGACTTAGCATTGGAAGGCCTCTTACAACCGTGGACCGGTGACCTGGTGAGAGTTATGGGAATGCAATGGATGAGAACCTGCAAAATCCAAAAAAACTTTGAATTTCCAATAATGGAAGAAATGATGATGATGAGAAACTGCAAAATGCTAAAACAATGGAAATGGACAAGGAAGGTACTAATTTCCAACTCAAATAACATCGATTTAACACGTAAGATAACATACATAAAAGATATAAACGTAGAAATATGTTTAAGAGCGAATATACCAATTGTAACTGCACATAACTGTTCTATGAGATAAGTTCTTATTGTTTGATCTTAAGCACTTTATTTGAGCGTAAAATTTTAGTTCTATCGTCAAAATGGTGGATGTAGCTAATGGTTCTCGGGAGGACTGCCGGTATCTTGGATATTACGACATTGCTTCTATCTTATGTTTCATAACTTGCGCACACCTTGTGTTTAGTTCAAAGACTGCAAATGCTTTTTTTTAGGTGGAATATTATCAGAAGACTTCTCCCGGTGGAGCGGGAGGGTGGGTCAGACTTGTAATGAATAAGACCAACTCCTTTCTTCCTTTCTTGCCTTCGTTCCGGGGGGCCCCGGGTATTCATTTCATAAGCCAACCCATGGCCCCAGTGGGTTCGACCCTGCTGAGCCCTTTCGGTTTGCTGATATTTCTTGGGGCGCGCGTGGAACAGTACGCGCCGTCGACGACTTGGGCTCGGCTCGGATGATTACCAGACTACTGGACAGCAAGCTACCCATTGCTCGCCGTCCGCAAGCGCGCGTCTACGGTGGTTTTAGTCAGTAAAGTCTGGCACTCTCTCTTTAAGAGCGGGAGAACTCATTTCCCACTTAAAAACCACAGCTCAATATTAATAAAAATATGAAAGTTTACAAAAATCTAACAAAATCTTTCTAGATACCCTATCTCATCTACCACATAGTATCAATTTGCTATGAAAAATTTAAACCACATTATCCGGTGTTCTGAAAATTTTACGATTCACTCGTATTTTTACGATAGACACCACAAATTTTATGAGTCGCTTGAAAAATAACAATTTCAGCGGGAAGTAGTAGTAAACCTGCGCCTGTGATAATCTTGGAAAGTGCTGACATCGTGGATGGAGACACTGTGTATATAGTTTGAGATTTTCTTTAGAGTGTAAATAAATAAACGGGTTTGGCTCAGTGGCGTAGCTACTGCCCCGTAGAGTAAAAAAAAACTGGGGGTCTTTCTTTTAGCTCAAGGCTAGTCGGCTTAACAGTACCCGGCGATAAAAAATGAACATCGACGAAAGAGGCATTCGGCTTCGTAGAGCGTTATTTCTGTCGCACGAAATACAAATAGTACGGTATCTATTAGGAGCTGTTAAAACAATTATGATTTGCTCCTTTCGATTATTCTTTGTATAAAATACAGCAATTTTTCTATAAGGTTGATGTGCAAAAATTGCCGGGTACTATAGATCACATTATAAGGCTGATGCGATGTTGCAGTAAACCTGTGCCTGCGATAATCTTGGAAAGTGCTGACATGGTGGATGGAACGACTGTGCATATAGTTTGTGATTTTCTTTAGAGTGTAAATAAATAAACGGGTTTCGTTCAGTAGCGTAGCTAGTCCTTAAGGGGCCCCGTGTGAAAAAAGGGGGCCCTTCCTTCAGTCCAGTTAGTTGGTATTTAGTAATAAAATCAATATCCCTTTTATATTGTTTTTATTACGAAATAAACTCAAATAGCACCTGACAATTTGGCAATTCGACAGACCAATATCCATTTTTTTTAGATGTGGTGATCATCTTATGACTTCTCCCGCTCTAGACGGAGTGGGAGAAGTCATAACGCGGGAGCTGGAGATGCCTGACTTTTAATGACTATCATTAGTAAGAATGAGTTTTTGGACAGTAATTTGATGCTTCTTTCTAACCGGAACCTGAAGGTTGGGGCCCCGGTATAATTGTTACGGCTTCTACGGCGTTTGCTACGCCCTGGTTTCGGTACTAAAGTTCCTTATGAGAGAAATTGTTGCTGAAGTGCGACTTGCTATGCATATTTCAGCAGGTAAACAACTTTTTTTAGGGTTCTGTATTCTTAGGCTGGAGTGCCATGATGAACTATTGGTTAGGGCCGCCTTTCATCCATGAGTTTGTGTGTTTGAAACCAGGCAAGTACCAATGTGAATTAATGGTACCCAGTTCCTCGGTAAGCACGAAAAGCCGTTGGTTCCGGTTGTTAATGTTTGATAGTCGTTATAGGTGGTCAGATGCCAGAAAGTCTGACCATCAGTCTATCCAGAGAGTAACGTGTTTTCCAGAAACTAGGTTGTGGAGGCAGACACTTCATGTAACACCCAAGGTATGCAGCCGCATCCGGTTAAACCATTTATGGGCACTTTTGAAATATCAAGAAGTCAATCAAAAAAGATGTTAATTGCACATTCCAAAGTATAGATCTACATATATGAAAAAGAATAAGTAAGACACTCTTTAATTTATAGTAACTGCACGTATAATATCTCGATAACATATTTTGCCACCACAATCATAAACAAACGCCAAGAAATTGTTTGAAAAAAAAGCCATCTAAGAGACCAGAGATAATTTTCCATAGATTCTCTCAAAATATTTTTATAACAAACAACCGCGATGTCTCACCATTATGGCCAGGCAAAGTTTAGCTATCACTACACAAAGTTGAAACTTTAACATATTATATAGTAGCGAGCTGGGGATCATGTCACAAGAATTTATCTCAGAAAACTACTTAAATACGAGATGCATTTTTGTTGGCAAACTAATTCACATAAACCTTGTGTAATGGATAAATAATCCTAAATTATAATATACTAGGATCCAAATTTCTCTCTTCTTTCTTTTTTCTAGTACCTACATAAGTTTCGGCACGAAAATAGTTTCATTTTGATAAAAGTGGAGAAAGTTTGTCATTGTGACCGATGCAGACACCCGAGCCTCAGCGAGGGTGTTATAGAGCCGAGCGCTGTAGTGACATATTTCCACGTAGGATAAATACACTTACGAAGACATAAAAAAAACCGGGCAAGAGCGTGTCGGGCTACGCTCAGTGTACGGAGAGACATGGCGAAACTATAAGGGTTCCGTTTTTGCCGTTTGGCTACGGAAAAACGGGGATCACTGCTTTACTCGTGGTGGTCGGCTCGTGGGGTTAAGCCCCACGAGTCGCGCTTGTAACTAGATACGATAGATGATAAAAAATTATTATGAAGGGCCAGAGCACAAAATTATCTGCCGAAAAGCGATGGAATAAAAGCTGGTTGGTTTTGAAAAAAAATAAGAATTATTTTGTGTCAATTCACACCAACAAAAATTCTGTACGATGTCTTAACTAACAGCTCTTTTATTTTTTTTCTACAACAGACAAAAAGAAAGCCCCATGTCTCAGTAAGTCCTTACCTAATCTCTTCGCAGCTTTATCAGTTTTTTACGAAAAACTTTGTCACCCGGCTCCGAGAGCTGACAAAACTAAATCTATATGTGTTTTTATCACAAAACATAAGTTCTTACATCTTTAGAGATAAAAGGGATATTAGATTCCAACTTATTTCGAGACTTACTGGTTTTTTTTTATTGAGAAAAACTTGCAAGGAATGGCTGTTGCCATTGGCATAATATTATTGAAATACGGTTAAGTATATTTAAAACGATCTGAAAGGCACAGGACTGATGGCACTTACCTATATTACATTGAGGCACACGTGGGCCACGCCTGATTTGTACGTAGAACGACGTCGCGTGGCGTGGATCTAATGTAGCTCTACAAGTCTAATTGCTATATAAAATGTATGGACACTGACGCACCCAGACCGGCGTATGTTACCCACGTGGGCCCAATGTAGTTTCAGCCTTAGAGTTCGCTGTAGCGACGCTTGGATGTGTATTTTTTATGAATTACATACATAAACTAGTCCTTGACGGCGATCCCACCTGATGGTAAGTAGTCATGCAAATTCATCTAGCCTAGACACAGACACCCAAATTATAATTGAACAGAAAGACCGGAGCAGGCAAAATGTTCCAGTCCTTCCATGTACGTGGTATAAAGGACGAGGCGAAACGCTTAGCGCAGACCGTAGAGATTTCAAGTTTCAACGATAGATATTGTTTGATATGTCCTAAAAGAAACAAAAAACAAAAATAAAAATTACTAGCGTACAGTGCAATCGGCTTGCATATACGACAACCTGTGTAAGTAAAGTACCAAAATTAATATCTAGTTCACATCTACAATGCAAAACGGAGTCGTTTCACTATTTCTCTTGATATTCTGAACTGAATTTCAGCTACCTGACTACGCTTAGGTGTACTCAGGTGATTTCTATCTGCATTCCCGCTTTTGTTGTTTGGTGAAGTACAATATAAGTATTTTTGTATAGATTAATACTTACTTAATAATAAGCATTAACGTTACTAACTACTGGTGGTTTTAATGTAAGTAGTTAGTAACGTCAATAGTAGTAGTAGGCACGGGCTTGCGAACGGCTAGCAGTAGCAGAACCGGCAGTTCGGTAATAATCCGGACTGAGCCCAAGTCGTCAATGGCACGTACTGTTCCACGCGCGCCTCAAAGAGATGTCAGCAAACGTCGAAGTCTCTGGGGCCACTGGTTGGCTTCTGAAAGGAAATCCTTGGACCCTGGAAGGTAGGCAAAGAAGGAACGGAGTAGGTTTTAGTCAGTAAAAGTCTGATACGCCCTCCCGCACATTTGCTCACACTGGTATTTTCTTTAAAATTAAAGAAAAGAAACTAGATTACTTCGTACTGAGTATAATTTCGTGGTCAAATCAATGGAGCTAACAAGAGAGGAACAAGACATTAAGTACTAATTATAATACGCCTACTTAAAACTAAACAATTATTATTAAATTGATGCGCCGTCACAGATTGCTATGAACAAAATGTTAGGCTCTTGCTTTGTAGGGTTTTCATAACTTCAATACTTAAGGCTCCTACAGTTTGCTGACATAGCTTTGAGGCGAGCGTGTAACAGTACGCGCCGTTGATGACTTGGGCTTGGTTCGGACTGTTACCAGACGTCCAGACGGCGAGCTACTCATTGCTCGCCGTTCGCAAACCTACGCCATTCCTGTACTTAGGTAGGTTCAGTTTAGGTGTTTTTGACGAGTCACATGGATTTTTTATAGTTATACTCTATATACTATTTTCCACTACACTGTAAACGAACACCAATAATTTAATGACCTCCCCACGTATATCTGTAAAGCGTCAAAACTTTAATAAGTATCAAGATGCATCGCTCGCGCTAACTGTACGACACACGGAAATTACAAACTATCGGGGACAAGTTTAAAATGACATTGCGCTATCTGTATTGTGGAATTTGAACAGTTCCTGTCTTCTGACTTCCTTGGACCATTGCCAGGGTCTTTAGTTTGATGAAAAACTAGGTTATTAGTATCTACGATGTATAAATTCTTCTATACTTAATATGATATATTATTAGATTGGAAAGTATGTTACGATTTAACTCAAAAACTACTTGATCGATTTCTTTATATAGCGGCAATAGAAAAACTTCATCTACGAATATTACGAGTATAACTGTTTAGAACTATTCATCATTGACTAATAACACTATCTAGCACGTTTTATGAGTTACAGTAATACTCCGCTTTACGCGAGGGATACGTTCCGAAAAAAATCGCGTTAACTGAAATTCGCGTATATCGAGGTTTATGATTTTTTTTTTATAGTCAAAATTTAATACAACAAAATACAAATCATTTTAATTAATCACTTTAATTCTAAGAACACTTTATGACATACATACCTACTCTTATTTTTTACGGAAAAATACATTTATTGTCTTTTTGGTAGCGTTTTGTAGCGACCGAACTAACATCACTGAACAAATCAACAAACGAAACGAATGAGGATATCCCCATAGATCAAAGTCGAAAGATAGGGAATTCCCAATACTCCAAAAAGAATATTCAGAGGAAGCGGGGATCCCGCGACCATAGAGAAGTTGATGACTACATTATTTTTATACGCATTCTTTCGCGTAATGCTAAAAGCGCGAAATTTAAAATTCGCGTTATAGTGAAAGCGCGTATAACGGGGTCGCGTAAAGCGGGGTATTACTGTACAGCCTGGTGACAGACGTCTGTCTGTGACAGAACTCTCTTGAACCCGCTAAGACTCCGCTGTCCGTCTGGACAGCAGTCTTAGCAATAGGGTTCCGTTTTTACTCTTTGGGTAGGGAAGCCTAAAAACCCGCCAAATATGAGTGTCTTAAGCTCACTTCAGACTACGCTATATTTAGAACACCTTCACACTTGGCTATACTACCTATACCTATACAACATGTAACATAATAAGCGCACATCCTCTTGGGGGGTCATTGTACAGATCATTATGAACAACTTTAACTATGGGACCAAACCTGAAATCGAGAAAAAAAAATCAGGTGTCCCATACATTTTGACGAAATAAGCGAACATAAATGTAGGGAACAGCTGATTATTTTTTCTCGATTTCAGGTTTGGTCCCATAGGAAAAGTTGTTCATAATGATGAGTACAATGACCCCTCAAGAGGATGTGCGCTTATTATGTTACATGTTGTATATTACCTATTATAAATGTATGGCGTGCGATATTTTTGTGCTATGAGCTAAAGCGATATGCCATAATATTATAGCGTAACCTAGCCTGAAATGAGCTTTAAAGCAGCATTCCGTTCTAAACGACAGGAACGGGGGACCGTGACTGCGACCGCGACCCGTGACAGCGACTGATGTCATATTGCTGTGGGTCGCGCGGTCGCAGGACGCGGTCGTCTGGTTTGCAAATCCATACTATGGGTCGCGGTCGCTAAGAAAAGAATGTTACTTTTATACACTTCTTCGCCTTTAGAGCACACACATTACGTTATGTATGCTATTATTAAAATGGGAAAACCTAGAACGATCGTGAAGTTTAAAACAAGCAAGTGTCGAGTGTAACTTGTGAACTTGCGGCTCAGCTGTGTTCCGCCATGTTGAAACTCGTGTTGAGGACATCGTAATAGACGCTTTTTTAATTTTAACTAGTGCTTGACTGCGATCCCACCTGATGGTAAGCAGTGATGCTATCGTTGATGTTGAGGCGCACTAGTTTATTAAGATTCTATTCACTCTAGCCTTGAAGACACCCAAATTATAATCAGACATTTTCATTGATGACAAGACAAGTAGCAATGGGTAGGAAACATTTCTCGCAGAACAGATGGTTGATGGGGATGAAAGGTTCTGGAGTGGCGACCATTGATTATCTTTTTTTGTTGATAGGCTCGCATTTGACTACTATCTCACCTGGTGGTAAGCGATGATGTTGCCGACGATGGAGCGCGCTTATCTAGAACTAACTTATTCACTCTTGAGTTATAGACTTCCAGGTCGTAGCGATCACATATACTCCCGCAGGGAATGTGTTCCCAAAAAGTTGTGTGAGTATTAGTGAGATTTATTTATTTATTAGATCGCCACACACCGGATGGTTCGATGATGGAACGGTAATTCGGACTGTCGATAAAAGCCAACAGTATCGAATAAGGCAGCATTGTCGGCAGCGCATCACAAAGACAAACGCAGCGTGTGCTCTATCGATATGTCAACGATAACGATCCGCTCTAACGAGACTGCAGTGCGTGCAGTTTGTATGACTGTTCTGTGTTCACCGATTCTGTATTATAGATTGAAATTAAGACTTTTTTTGAGGTGGGAAATCAACTAATGACTTCTTCTGCTCTTGAGTGACGCAGGAGGGCGTATCAGACTTTTACTCACTCTTTTGTTCCTCCTTTCCCTTTCGTTCCAGGGCACTAGGTTTTCCTTTCGGAAGCATGGCCCGTGTAGGCTTCGACCCCGCTGGGCCCAAAAGGTTTGCTGAAATCTTGAGGCGCGCGTGGAAAAATATGCGCTGATCAGCCTACGTCTGGTAGTCCGATAATGGAACGAGAATTTGGACTGTCGATAAAAGCCAACAGTATCGTATGGTATATCAAGCTGGTATCTATAACTCCACGAGTAAAGCAGCATCAGTAACAGTATCGAATAAGGCGGCATTGTCGGCAGCGCATCACAAAGACAAACGCAGCGTGTGCTCTATCGATACGTCAACGATAACGATCCGCTCTAACGAGACTGCAGTGCGTGCAGTTTGTATGACTGTTCTGTGTTCACCGACTTTTGTATCATAAAGAGTAGACTTACGAACGATTGAACGGATTGGAAGGAAAATTGTAATACGATTTTTTTTTTGGAAGGAGTGTCATCAGAATGACTTCTCCCGCTCTTGGGTGGAGCGGGAGGGCGTGTCAGACTTTTACTGACTAAACCCCACCCCATTCCTTCGTTGCCTTGGATCTAGGAGACATGGACTTACCTTTCGGAATTTCATTGTTCCCCAGAGGCTTCGGCCCTATCGGGTCCCTACAGTTTGCTAATACTACAACGTTCTATGTTAACCGATTTTGTATCATAAAATGAAAACTTATGAATAGTAACTTAGGTACCTTCACGCCTACATTGCCGCCTGACGCAGATCTTTACCATGGGTGTTTCGAATTTGGCGGAAAGAAACTCGACCAGTTCGACTGACATACTGTCTCTGATCAGCGGTGACCTCTTTCGTTCGCCCCTAGCTTATGTCATGGTACGGAAAGAAAGGGAATCGGAAGTAGGTAGTCCTTTTGCGAAACAGAAATGCGAGCGAAGGAAATGTTAGAAAGAGTGAGGAAGAGGATAACCTCACACCGTGGTTACCAGGCAAAAGAACCTCCTGACGTCAGGAGATGTAGAAAGCTAGTTAGTTAGTTAGCCTGTTGTGTCCCACTGCTGGGCGAAGGCCTCTCGCTCCCTTTTCCACACACGCCTATCTCCAGCCATTGCAGGCCAACTCATCTCTCCGCCTTAGCCTCGGTCTGCCACGATGTCGTCTTGCGTTTAATGGGGTCCAGTAAGTTAATTTCTCCAAAATTGTATTTTAAACAACTGTGCAATTAAAGCTGCTTTGTACTGCCCTAGTTAATTTACTAGGAATCGAACTTAGTTCTGTTTACTATTTCGAGGAACAGAACAGGATACTTTGAACCGAGAGTATGTTAGCTTGCAATAATTTTCAACTTTATACTTTGTACATACTTTTATCATTAGGTAGTCTGTTGTTGTTATTAGTTAAACTAATATATAAATATATATGTAAATATTTTGTAGAGGAGGATAATAACAGCCGCACGGGTCGATCTTCAAGGTTAAGCAACTCTTGCCAAGGTTGGTCTGTGAATGGGTGACCATCTTAACATACCGAGTTTCCTCCGTGCCTCGGAAAGCACGTTAAGCTGTAGGTCCCGGCTGTCATTGGTAGATCTTTGGCAGTCGTTACGGATAGTCAGAAGCCAGTAAAATCTGGCTCCAGTCTTGCCATGAAGTACCGTGTTACCCCGGTTAATGGGTTGTGGAGGTCTGGTAGGCAGCCGCTCCTCGTAAAATACTGGTATTCAGCTAAATCCGGCTTGACTGGAAGCCGACTATATATCCAATATATATATCCAATATAGTTGGGAAAAGGCTAGGTGGTGATGTGGATGATGCTGTAAATATTTTGTAATTAATTAAAAATATTGGTAAAAGGTAAAAAAAATATATATTTTAATACACAGTTGGGATACTTTATTTCCATTTTTACCACATAGTAGCCACAGAAAACCTTACTGAGATATTTGTAGTACACAACATGATTGAAAAGAATGCCATGGAGTTTTTAGCACATCTTCTCCATATTCTACAGATCTACGCTTTGGAATGTACAATCAGCCTCATTTTTTCTCTTGACCTTTTAAAAGTGCCTGCATTGGTTTATCCTAGCTGATATTATAAATATGAAAGTGTGGATGTTTGTTACTTAATCAAGCAAAAACGGCTGAACGAATATGGATGAAATTTGGCATGCACATGGCGTTTGACATGGAAAAGAACATAGGCTAAGTACCTTTTATCCCAATTCTTTTGGAGGAACCTACTTTTACGCGGGCGAAGCCGCTGGCGGAAGCTAGTTTGAAATTAATGCTTTTGAGTTTAAGTTTAATAATTTTCAACATTTACGGAAGTAATTTTTGATACACAGCGATACCAGAAGTATCATTTTTAACGTAAGGGACATTTTTACGGTTTGGGTTAATGGCCCTTACGTCCATATTCGTAAGGGACACTATTATATTTTATGTCCGTAAGGATTGAGGAGCCACATCAGATTTTTTAAATCTGATCTCACCATTATTTAGCAGCAGTGTAGATTATTTTGCAGCACGAATTCTAGATTTAGCAGCAAAATATATCACTAGTTATTTTAATGCAAAGGTGGCTCCTCAATCTAAACGTCTGGATTGAGGAGCCACCTGAAAACTCGTTAAGTAATGGATGCACATTTATGAAAATTTTGCAGCATTTAGCAGCTATTTAGCACATAACCGTCTAAAAATTTCGCTTCTGTAGCACTAAAATGAAAGAAAAAACAATACTTTTAATATGGCTCCTCAATCCTGACGTTCTAATTATATTATATGTTTGACTGTAGCCACCTGAAATCTCAAGGTAATCTAAAGCCAGATATACTAAAATTTAGCAGAAATTTCTGCTAAATATACCAGTACAATTCAGCAATGTATATGCTTTAGATTCTGAAAAAACCATCATTAACTATTTTCTTGTAAATTCAGTGTGTAGGGTGACCACATTTTGGGGGTACCTACAAATTAATATTTCACTTACGTACGTGCATACACACAATAATATTTAAAATCTGACACAAAACCAAAGTCAATCCGCCATTAGCGGCTGAATAATGTTGCCAATTAAATTGAAAAAAAAAACTCCAGGTCGCGCTTTCATTAATCGCACTCTATCAAACTGCACTTAATTATCAGTCACTGCACGATATTATTATCCCCACAATTTAATTATGATGACAGAAATATGATGATTAACTTTATAATATAAGAAATCCAAGTTAATTATTTATTTCGTACATTAAGGATTGAGAACAAAACCATGTCGCATATATGGACCATTTTGGTCCATATATGCGACATGGCATGGCTAAACGTAAACATATTTACCTATATAAAAAAAAAGTTATAAAATAACAATATTAACTTCTGTTACTTAATTATAAATCTTATGGAACAATTATAAACTTTAATATCGTTTGCGTTATATTTGTATTTAAGACCTTCTATATTTAAATAGTAAGTAGAATCATTCAATTTAAAAATGACATTCGAAATTCAAACCTCATTTTTAAATGTGTTCAAAATTATTTATTCCAAAATTAAATCTAATTGTATGTAATAAGGTTTAAAATAAAATGTCAACAATGGTGTTTTTTTTTGTTAGCCTGTTCTGTCGCACTCATGTTTCAGGGTACCAACTTTGTGTTAGTTTGTTTATATTTTTTTACTAGACGATGTAATTTATAAAACTTAGAACAGAGTTTTAATTATTATTTTTTATCGAAAGTACTTTCTTTTTTGTTCAAGTTGCAAATATTAACTTACCGGTTTAAATATTTTAAGGATTTTAATATTTTAATGGTTTTCTTTAAATTTGTTTATCTACATATAAATAAAACGTCTGAAGAATTAAATGCAGCGTCTTTGTAATATGAAAGTCTCCGCCTGTTCCAGCTTATTTCCAAAACGGCTGGACTGATGTTGATGGAAACAGCTGATATGTTATAAGGAGTACATAGGCTGCGAAAAAGAATTGGGCCTAGCACTTTTGGTGGAATGTGGTGCGTATATTCTACCGTACGGTGGAATAAACGCATTCACGGAGCAAGCACTGCGGTGAAACAAACGCATTTTATTGTTCCATTATATCCTGTCAACCTTTACTAAATAAATATTATTGTGTGTATGCATGTACGTAAGTGAAATATTAATTTGTAGGTACCCCCAAAATGTGGTCACCCTACACACTGAATTTACAAGAAAATAGTTAATGATTGTTTTTTCAGAATCTAAAGCATATACATTGCTGAATTGTACTGGTATATTTAGCAGAAATTTCTGCTAAATGTTAGTATATCTGGCTTTAGATTACCCTGAGATTTCAGGTGGCTACAGTCAAACATATATAATTAGAACGTCAGGATTGAGGAGCCATATTAAAAGTATTGTATTTTCTTTCATTTTAGTGCTACAGAAGCGAAATTTTTAGACGGTTATGTGCTAAATAGCTGCTAAATGCTGCAAAATTTTCATAAATGTGCATCCATTACTTAACGAGTTTTCAGGTGGCTCCTCAATCCAGACGTTTAGATTGAGGAGCCATATTAAAAGTATTGTATTTTCTTTAATTTTAGTGCTACAGAAGCGAAATTTTTAGACGGTTATGTGCTAAATAGCTGCTAAATGCTGCAAAATTTTCATAAATGTGCATCCATTACTTAACGAGTTTTCAGGTGGTTCCTCAATCCAGACGTTTAGATTGAGGAGCCACCTTTGCATTAAAATAACTAGTGATATATTTTGCTGCTAAATCTAGAATTCGTGCTGCAAAATAATCTACACTGCTGCTAAATAATGGTGAGATCAGATTTAAAAAATCTGATGTGGCTCCTCAATCCTTACGGACATTTATATTTTTGGTTAATGTCCCTTACGTTATTTCATCCTTCTGATATCGCACAGTACAAATATACAGTTAAAAGACTTTCAAAATTCCGATACTCTTAGCCAAGCCTATCAAATAAAATCTTCCCATCCAGATATGATAATATCTTTCCATCCTGATCTCATCTTTGCAAACTTCAGCTGACTCCAGCATTACATTTGGTGCATCAGCATTCTTCAGCCTCGAATGTGGTGCGACTTCGAACGAGTATCGGCGGGACGCCTGCCAATCTTCTACGTTTGATAAGTGCAAATTGAATTTTAGCTGAATACTCAGTTATGGAGTTTTGGCATGTATTTTAATGTTTGAATCCCCGACCGGTCCTATGAGACCGCGCTGTTATTGTTTTACTATTGTGTCTCGTTTCGCGGGTAGGTATGTGATAGATTAATATCTTGAGTAAGGTTTGGTTTTAAGCCTTCTGGGGCCTGGGTTGACTACAGAGTTCCCCGGGACCCCGGAATTAGGGCAAAGAAGGAACAGGAGTGGGTTTTAGTCAGTAAAAGTCTGACACGCCCTCCCGCTCCGCCCAGAGCGAGAGGTCATTTTTATGATTCCCCATCTAAAAAAAAGTTGTAAGTATCTAAAGTTGTTTAATTCATGAATCCCCGACCAGTCCTATGAGACCGCGCTGTTATTGTTTTACTATTGTGTCTCATTTTGTGGGTATGTGACAGGTTAAATACGACTCAATGGTTTATATTAAGTTTGAAAATCTTCTTTTTTTGGTAGGAAAATCATCGAATATCTCACCCGCTCTAGGTGGACCAAACGCCAAACCCACCTGTGATCCTTCAGTTGCCGTTTGTGTCCTAGGGACACTAGTCACTAGGGACACTTTTGAATATCCTTGTAAATTTTGCTGATATTTCTTTGAGCTGCTCCTGACTAAGGCAACCATCCGGACTAATATGCTACAGTAGGTATTATTATCACATTACGCGCGAGTCGAGATACTAGGGACCCCTTGTTGCGTCCAGTTAAACGCGCGAACTCCGGCCGAGTGGACAAAATTTTGATACGGAATTGTTGAATGCTCGCGCGTTGGTACGCTCTTTTTGGGTGCAACGTTCGCGCGTCATACGCACGAGAGAATCACGACAAATTCGCCCCTTCTGGACAAGCTCTAAAGGTAAAGAAAAAGCAATACGTCACTTTTTGAGCAACTTTATTAAAAAATAATGTTTGTTCTTTATCTTTAAAACATTATTAAAAAAAATATGTGTTATGCTTAAAATGTCAATAAATCTGTAAGTATTAATATTACAATTATCATTAAAATACAGGATTTACTTGATGCTCATCTTTAATCGTAAACTCAGGATATTTAACAAAACTTTAGTATTCCGATCATACCTAAACTAATGTCATCTAGTGGTGCAAGACGACAGTAATTTCAAAGTCAAAATTACCGTCGTCACATCGACACACAAAATTACTGACTGATCAATTACTTAAAAATTAACAATCTTATAGGTAGAAATAACTTAATTCTATTTCTTGACTTCGTCCTCATCAAGTTTATCAGAGAATAAGTGCAGGATATGTTTTAGCTCTTCTTTAAAACCTTGCCTCACGCCGCTTTGCAGGTCTCGTAGTACTTGCTGCGTCGAGTTATCAGCAAAATTACCAGCGTGTGTGATAGCGACGTCACATCTTGCACCCTCATAATCAGCTGTGCACTCACAAAACGGTTCATCTTCCTCGTTCAGAGTACAAACGCCATTGTGAAGGCAATACTGATGGCACGCGTTTACTTCGCACCTCTGCCCCTTGTAGCCGGTTTCGCAACTGAAATAATGAAGATAAGAATATACAGGAAAAGTTTTTAACCACTGCGTAATTTTTTTTTGGTGGCTCAGTGTAAGTAATAGAACACAAGTCGACTTCAAGGTTAAGCAACGCTTGCCAAGGTTGTTCTGTGGATGGGTGACAATCTTAACATAACGAGTTTCCTCCGTGCCTCGGAAAGCACGCAAAGCCGTGGGTCCCGGCTGTCATTTACAGTCGTTACGGATAGTCAGAAGTCAGTATCTGACTCCAGTCTTGCTATGAAGTATCCTGTTACCCCCTACCAGACCTCCACAACTTTTGCTGCTTTTGCTTTTCTATGCTTTCTTTTTAGTCCTGAGTATTTTCATCAGCTCAAGTGCGGAGTCAGGCAGGATGGCTTAACTTCCCCTACCCTGTTTAATTTGTATCTGAATGGGCTGGTTATCCCCTCTCCTAGAGAGGAGGCCTGAGTCCCAGCAGTGGGAACATTATAAGGTCGCAAATGCATGCTAAATGGGCTGATTGCAAGGGTTAAATAGTTTGCACATATTTATATTGATGCAATATTTATAGTCATGTAAATGGAAATGGGTTTTTTGTGGCCTGAATAAATAGAATTGTCTGTGTTATCTATACAAAGAATTCTACTGACAATTATTTACCTGCACTTAGGTTGGGCGTCAGTACCGAGGCTACAGTTTCCTTGCAAACAATATTCTTTACAGATGGAAATTTCGCATCTTTGGCCATAGTAACCTGCTGCACACTGGCAGACTGGCTCCTTCTCCTCATTCAGAGAACAGACACCGTTGTGTAGGCAGTGCTTGTGGCACGCGTTTACTTCGCACCTCTCCCCAGAGTGTCCGGCTTTACAACTGAAATAATGAAGATAAGAAACAGTGTTACTCGATTACTAAGTAGTAACAAGAAAACGTGGAAACAGAGAACTTGTCTGGGGAAGTTATTTTGATTTTATGCAGATCCTATAAAATAATTTATTCATATTTAGCCCATTCTCTAAATTGAAAATGAATCAAAAGTCACTCTGTACTCTGTATTACTCTGCGAAATAATACAGAACTTTTTATACACAAATATTTAAACATAATATTACGTGTTATTTGTGCCGACCCCAAGTAGTTAATATGGGATAAGGGCAGGAAGAAGAAGAAGACATTACAAGATAATTTTAGAGAACCCCGCGGCTTCACGATGCATCTCGCGGTGCCTGACAGCGCAGTGCGATACAACTGAACAATGAACTTGTTTCGCCTAGCCGCTCAAGTCAGTTCTCCCTGGGTTCAGAGTGGAGTGGAGCTTCCGCCTTAGCCTCCTAACTCCTGTCCGTGTCGAGTAACCCTAAACTTATGTGTAGAGACAACTGGTTTAGCTGTTCTTTTAAATAATACAAAGTAGGTGTTGCTTGACTGCGATCCCACGTGATAATGAACAGTAATGCAATCGTTGATGGTGAAACTCACTATAGTTTAATATGCACCTATTCATTCTAACTTCAAAGACATTATAATCGGACGAGAATACCGCAGCAGGCCAATTGCTCCAGTCCCTTATTTGCGGTTTATACAATGAGGCGAAACGTTTAGACCGGACTGAGCACATGCTACGTACAATCGTGTTTGGCTGTTAACAATGTTAACATACATACCCAAATACCTACAAAATAGTAAAATTAAATCAATTTTGTGATCAGCAATAAGAGGTGCGCGACCTCTACGTTTCGGTTGCTCTATCCAAAGTGATTTAATTTCTTAACAACACTCAATAAAATAGTTTTAGAATTCATTTGATTTACAATCGATTTACAATCTTTCAAGAAGACAACTTAGACTATAGGGTTAATACTAATAGTGCGAAAAATAGTCAGCTTTTACCTACATTTTGCCAATCGTGAGCTAACCCTAAATCTATATATATAAAAATGAAACCCGTTTTCCGTTGTCACGACATAACATGAAAACGGCTTGACCGATTTGGCTGATTTTTTATTAAAATGTTCCTTGAAGTTCAGTGATGGTTCTTACGGAGAGAAAAATTCTAAAAAAAAAAAGTTAGGTAAAGTAGGGTAGGTAGGGTAGTGTAGTGTAGTGTAGGGTAGTGTAGTGTAGTGTAGTGTAGTGTAGGGTAGTTTAGGGTAGTGTAGTGTAGGGTAGGTAGGGTAGTGTAGGGTAGGTAGGGTAGTGTAGGGTAGGTAGGGAAGGTAGGGTAGAGTAGCGTAGGATATGTAGGGTAGTCATTTGACGGGAGCGAAGCCGCGGGTAAAAGCTAGTATCTTTATAAAATGAACACATTTTACCTGCACGTGGGTTGTCCCCCAGCATTGACACTGCAATCTCCTTCCAAACAATAGTTTTGACAGATTGAAACTGTACACTCAGGCTTCGAGTTATTCGGAATCAGATCCTGAAGAGCTTCGCAGCACTTTATTCCCTGAATTTGTTCCTTTATTGTGTAGTTGGCTGCTACACGTTGAAAATGCCCGTTGCTTAAAAAGCCAGTAAGTAGTTTTCTTGCAACATGTTCTGATGAATTCTTCGGTAATTGCCAAGTTCCATTTTCATATTTGTATTGCCAGTAGATGAAATTTTTTGATACAGCCAACGAACTTGCAAGACATTTAGTTTTTGCAATACGAGTATATATTGTTGTTTGGTTCCTTCCAATAAAATTGGCACTTTTTATAGACATTTGACAACTACCATTTTTACTTATGTAATTGTAATCAATCCAATACAACCTCTGCGTCTGTTGATCGATTGCCAAGCTGAGTTGAGTAGCGTTGCTGGCAACAATAACTTCTCTGTCGGAGCCATCTAAACGAACCCTCTCTATTTCAAAGTCTGTGATCCAGTCTAATATACCTGTAATTTGAAAATGTTCAAAAATATTTTTACTTAGTTTTGCTTAAATTACATTTTATTTTCTTATTTTAAACAAGTTTCTACCACCATACACACAGACCACACCATGCACACAGATGAAGTTGCTTCATCTCTGTGCATGTGTTTCATGACTGGAGAGTAATCGGGTGTATTACATTGACTAAACAGACACACACACGTTCCAGTCACCACGATTGAGTTTAGAACTGAAGTGGAACCCTCGGTCCTTACCGGACGGTCAGACAGCGAGCTACCTCATCATATTGCTCATCGACCGCAAGCCTACGCCTACAGTGGTTGGGGTAGGGTATCCGTTTAGCGAATGTTATACACCCGATTACTCTCCAACCATGAAACACATGTACACTGTAGGAACATCTGTACCATTCTTTTAGAACTCAGTCCTGCACGACGGGTTGATCTTTAGGAATAAACTCATCAAACAAACACCTAAACCCAAAACTAGTTTTTTATGAGTCGATTCTTTTAAACTTCGATCGTTAGTTTGACCAGGCGATCTACATGCACTGATTTGGTACTAACCATGTCTTTAGCGGATTTAGATGGACTCGAATAATAATAATTATGGTCGCTGGACTACTCTGGAATCGAACCAAATCTACAGTCCGTCTTACCAAATTCAAGCATCTGTTATCACTATAAAATTATCAATATTTCAAACCAAAGCTTTTCGTTATTCTTATAATGTTCCACTAATATTGACGGTAAGTATGTGTGTGATTATAACGTAACGTGTAACGTACCCTCCACAGCTGTCCACGGCGACATCACGGCAGATGTGACTCAAATAAACTAGAAGTTTTCGTTCAGCTGATTTATTGGAAGATGCAGGTTTTAATGAAAACGTGAATATATGATACCAGAGCCTCCAGACCAGTAACTGTGTGACGGGGTCGTAGACGACTCTCACGTAGTTATCGAATGTTGATTCCATATATAAAGTTTGTATTTCTCTGGTTGATAGATCAAAGCTGGATATGGACGTGTTCCTGTAGTTGATATCTGTAAACAGCACCCTGTAGTGAACTGGATCGTAAGTTACTGAAGTGATCTCAGTAGCCGACAGAACCTTCTCTGTGTGCGTTAGTGTTCCGTTGTTATAAAATTCTAATTGTTTGTCTCCTCCAACGACGATATCTGAAACAAGAATTTTTTATGGGATCCTTCTATTTGGCAGAATCTTGATACTCCGAATTTTATTTGGCATAACACACATGGCATAATCTTTAATCGAATATTTTTAAGGCATAAAAATTATTTAGCATAACTATTGATTGGCAGAATATTTACATGTCCGAATTTGCAACGGCATACTTTTAACATGGCAGAACTTTACTTGGCATAATTACGATTGCCATAATATACGGCTTGACTTTAGTTCAGTGTTGCATTTCTGTGAACCGCATTAACTCTTTCAGCCACGGTTTTATATAGATGACTTTATAAATAAAACGATTGAATATTTTTTGTAATTAGGGTTTATAAAGTACAAAAAAAGAATTTGAAAAAATATTTCATGTAAGGTTTTTCAGGAATAAGGTGGTTAGTTTACTGACCACCGTGGCGTTCGGATAAATAAAATACGAAAGATTATTATTTCCAGACAATAAACTATGAATAAATTTATTTATTTTATAAAATATAGTTAAACATATTTAATTCTTGCTAATTCAAAGAGGTGCTTTGCAAGTGTTGGATTGCCATAAAGTACGTGATTCGCTTCTTTTAGTACTGCGTTTTGAGCAACTTTGTGAAGTGATCGCACGGGCTTATCTATATGGCTTTCTAAGCGTAATTCTGTTGGAACTGACGGCTTATGACATTCTGTTGAAACAATAAATGAGAAAGACCGCCTAGAGTTGCAATAGGCAGTAGCGTTTAGAAATTAAGACTGCAGATTTTCACTTTGACTTGTGCTGCGATCCCTGGGTAAATAATTCTAAGAAAGTCTTTGGTGTTCATGGTGTTCCTTCACGAGATCTTTTTTTTTTTCTAGATAGGAGTAAAGGCGCTACCTCCAAAAAAGTGTAAAAAAATTGATGCTATCATTTGTGGAACTTCCTGTCAATGGTGCAAATCCTTTTCAATTGGTCGATTTTGTCAATAAAGCTTATGATTTTTTTTGTGTTGCATACCAGTATTAGAAAAGCCATTTCTTTTGACGCCATTGCATTTCCCGATGATACAAATTACTTGTCATTGTCAAGTCTAAAAATTTGAAATAAAAACCGACCTTTGGTTTTTCCACTTCATAATTGCAACGTATTTGTCACTGACGCTATAATTCTGCTGACCCATTCTCAGACCTATTTTCTGTTATTTTTGGTAGATATTATTTGCAATTCGAATTGACGGTGCTGCAAGCCAATTGTATTTTTTTATTTGGTATACTTCCACTTCTTGTATATTCACCAGGCCGTTTCATTCTGAAGTTTTTCTTCAACTTGGAAGGAATCACTTACTCATTCTCTTAGTTTTAGTTGATGATTGTAATATACTCTTAGTAGGTATAGATACATAATTAGCAAAACATAGATATTCAAATTCTAAAAACAATTGCAAAATTCAATAAAGACATGCCATCTGATCAGATTCATCGTCATGTGCTCACTAAAGTTCTGGCGGAGTATTTACCGAATATTATCAGAATTTATCAACGCATTTTTCGTCTGATACCCGACCACAGACCCTGTCACCATCTAAAAGAATATCTTCTAAAACAATGTCCTTTATTTCAAGTTCACTGAGTTCGCGTGGCATTCCGAAAAGTAACGTATACAATAACACGGACGATACAAATAAAAACCTACTATAGTCACAGTGGTTAGTAATCTAACCACCGTATTTTTTACGTTATTTAGAGAAAAAGGTAGAAGTTAATATTTTAATTTCTTCCTAAATCAACAAAACAAATACTAAATAACACGAAGCCATTGAAATTGAAACATTATAAACAGTCTTACCTTTATTATTTAATTTTGGTATGTTCACTTCAAAAAATAGCAATGTTCCAAAATTTCAAATTACTGTTATTTCCTAACCATCGCACTACCGCGCCAAAATTTCATAGTTTATTGTCAACAATTATTTAAAAAACCATAATAATCAAGGAGAACGCCAATAGATAGCTTAAGAATATGTTAAAAAAATTGGGAATAGGTGGTTTGATTACTAGCCACCAAACCTGAAAGAGTTAAGAGGCCTGCGGAGACCGCGCGCTATCTCGAGTTGAGACGAAATAATAGTATATTTCATTACAAGTGCGGAAAGCCTGTCATTGCAAAGAGTTTCGACAATGTTAACCCGAGCCGAGGCGCAGCCGAAGGTGAGGGTTGACAGTCGGAACAAGTTGCAATGACGGTTCCGCACGTGTACTGAACGACTATTTTTAATACAGTTGCGAAAAAATGAAGCAGTTTAATAAAATAATAAAAACACAATAAACTCAACTGACTAATCAAAATGGCGCCAACCGTAAAAAAATATAAGCAGTTTTTTTTTGTTTTCTTCACCCATTCTGGGTAGACAAAGGGAACACATACAGCCAAGTCTTCTGTACATTTTTTTATTGATATGAAATGAAACCTAGCCTAACTTATTGAATCAAATCATTAAATCTGATATTAAAACAAATTAGTAGCTTCTTTTTAGAAATATTTGCACTAAAAACTTTTTTAGTAAAAACTTCGTGGTTGATTTTTTCTTTTTAATAGACATTATTTTGACAGTTGGGAAAGAAAAAGCACGAGTGTGTAATAGCCCACTTCCCGAACGCTAAACGTCCCTGCAATACGCCACTTTTTGAGCAACTGTATTAAAAAATACGTTTTTGAGGTTGATGGAAGCAATCCAGATAGTATAAACAATTCTTGGACACACCGACTGGAGTAAAGTCATCATCCGCACACTGACAGTTGCTTGCTGTGATAGCAATAGAAACTATTGGAAATTTGGGAGAGGTTCCGTAATACCAAAAATGATGAATGAAAAATTAATGTATTTCCAATATTGTTTCGAGTATTTATAACTTGATAATAATATCTGTGTTCCTACGAAAAGATATTTTGAAATATTGTTGTTTATAATATAGAAAAAAGAAAATAAAAACATGACATTTTCGCTGTGAAAATGTGCAAATTTAAATTCGCTTAAATTTCGTTTGGGGTAAGTTTTTCAACAAAAAGACGATGTAGGAACCTAGATAATTATTGTCTGAATCCGAATAACATCATATTATGGTGTAAATATGCTTAAATTGCAAATGATTTTGGTATTACGTTTGTATGGATAATTCTAACGTCGCGCCCACCTTAAGATTTTCACACAAAAATATAAAAAAGAAAACAATAAATTTTAGGGTTTCCCATACTTAGAACTGAAATTACGTACGTGTGGGGTATCAATGGATAGGTCTTCAAAAATGATATTGAGGTTTAATGTTAATTATAAATAATTGTATGATAATATTAAGCCCTAATAATTAAAACGTTCAACCTGAAAATGAAATTAACAATCAATAATTATACCAGAACTCACAGTATGATAGGTACTCACCCCAAGAGAAGCAATGCGCAAACCCGACGAGCAGTGCTAACAACACCAGAACACGCGTGCTATACATCTTCTTTCAGACTAAGTCGTTTCAGCAGATGAGACGTCCACTCTCGGTCACAGCCCGAAGGATATTAACCTATCAATACCCGCGAAACGAGACACAATAGTAAAACAATAACAGCGCGGTCCAATGGGACCGGTCGGGGATTCATGAATTAAAGTAAAGCGTTGGCTAGTGCCATGAGTTACTTCCTTTTGGAGCCGCGTGCCTCTGATAAACTAGCTCCCATGGGTTTGTCCTGATTATAATTTGGTTTTTCACACACCACGATCTTATCGTTAGTTTCCTGCAAAAACAAAATGATTTTATTTTTAATTATGTGTTTATCGTACATCGGTTTTTCCCACGTCCCATTGCAAATGTCGTTGACAGCGGCCTTGATTTTGTATTCCTGCGGTTCTGTTACCTTATCGATAAGCCTATCTATGTCTTTGATATTTATATTTAAGACAGATGGTCGATGGGGATGGAATGTTCTAGGGTGGCGGCCACGTACCGGAAGACGCAGCGTTGGAAGGCGTCCCACAAGGTGGACTGACGACCTGGCGAGGGTCGCGGGAACCCGATGGATGCGAGACGAACAGGACTGGTCGTTGTGGAGACGTTTGGGGGAGGCCTATGTCCAGCCGTGGACGTTCGAGCATTCTGTTCTATTAGGGCTTCAATTTTGTTTAATTTAGGAAAGATACAAAAAAATATACAGTTAGAGTCACGGCCTCCGCACGGCAGGGAAGACTATGTTTTTCTTAACCGCTGCGCAAGGAAGACACATGCAAGGCGTATTAGACCTCGTTCCGCACTGAACTGGCTAACTGGGGTGACTCAACAATGAAGCATCTTTCTCATCGACCAGAGTCGACGCGCAGTGTCGTCGAGGAAGACCTAGGAAACGCTGGCGTCACGACTCACGAGAGAAAGATCGGCGAAGACAAAACACCAGCAAAAGAGGAAAGCTATAGGAACACCGTTAGGACCGGTGCTCACTGCCAGCATGGCACGGCATGGCACGGCATGGCATGCCGTGGCGTCTCGCGGCATACCGTAGCATCTCGCGGCATGCCAAGGCGCGTGGTAATCTGCGTCATTCCACCTAACCGCTGCGCAAGTTTCAACCATATTTCAACTAACTAAGCTATCATAATTCCTCGACACAAAATGACCCATTACCTATTACATTACCCAATGAGGAGCTCGTGGCTAGATAATAACAGCCACACGATCGATCTTCAAGGTTAAGCAACGCTTGCCTAGGTTGGTCTGTGGATGGGTGACCATCTTAACATAACGAGTTTCCTCCGTGCCTCGGAAAGCACGTTAAGCCGTTGGTCCCGGCTGTCATTTATAGATCTTTGGCAGTCGTTACGGATAGTCAGAAGCCAGTAAATCTGACTCCAGTCTTGCCATGAAGTACCGTGTTACTCCAGTTAATGGGTTGTGGAGGTCTGGTAGGCAGCCGCTCCTCGTAAAATACTGGTATTCAGCTAAATCCGGCTTGACTGGAAGCCGACCCCAATATAGTTGGGAAAAGGCTAGGCAAATGAATGAAAATGACCCATTACGTCTCGCGGGATGCAACAGTGCACCGCGGCATCCCGTGGAATGAAATGGTATGATACGTCATACCGCATCTTGGTATCGAAATAAACTAACATGAATTCTAAACTCATTTAGATAAGATTCAAAATAACGTGATTAGTAATAAAATCCTTTGCCATGACACGTCGTGCCATGCCGGTAGTGAGCGCCGGCCCTTACCTAGCAGTGGAATAATACGAAAACGTTGAATCAAAGGCACAGCGATTGTAAAACAGTATTTCTGAGCTCAAAACAGGGCAAGTGCAAGCCGGTCTCGCGCCCTGAGGGTTCCGTACCAACTTACGTAATGAAAATAATTCAATTCTCGAATCGAGTTTTGAAGATTTTTAATTTTTATTTTTTGTGAGGTAACTATAACTTTTCAGTTTTCAGACTTTTTCCTATATGTCTCCTATAATACCTTGTTTTGTGCCAAATTTCAGGATTCTAGGTCAACGGGAAGTACCCTATGAATTTTGTTTCCTTAGAGAGTGTCAAAGTGTACGTTTTTGGCGACATAAACAGCCGTTTTTCATTAACTTACATGTTTGATTTTTGCACAGTTTCAAAAGGGACCGTAGACCTAATTATATGGTTTTAATTTCAATTCGATACCTCCACGCGTTCCCGAGATAAAGAGCCTTGACTGACAGACGGACAGCCAGACAGACAGACGGACAACAAAGTGATCCTATAAGGGTTCCGTTTTTTCTCTTTGTGGTACGGAACCCTAAAAATGTTAAGACCAATGAACGATACTTTTATAATTTTCCTTTTTCCAAAGTTTATAACTCTGAACTCTAGTAATATCTTCACACTATCGATATCCCAGTAAATAGTGTTGCCATCGTCTCGCAAACTCTTTATGACTTAAGTTAGGTTTTAAAATTCGCACTTAACTTGTATAATGTGGAAAGTTTGCTCAGCGGAGTGCAGGCTCGATCGGAGAGCTTTCGGTGGCTGACGAGTTTTGAAGAATATGCCAGATTATGAAAGCTAAAAGGTTCTTGGAAAATAGATTGGTGATCGCCTGTAAATGGAAAGATTTATTGTAGGTAGGTACAATAAAATACTGCAAGAGTGTCGTCTGCGATGGTATGGCCACATCATGCGCCGCCCTATGGAGTATGTTGGCTGTTCTTGGCGCTAGGTCTCGTTGTCGCCCTCGCAAGCGCTGGCTGGATGTCAAGTCCGATATGAGAGCCAATGGCCTTACTGAAAAGGATGTAGAAGATCGGGCAAAGTGGAGCAAGCTAAGCCGGGAGGCGGACCCTGGCAAAAGCCTGGACTAACGCCAGGTAGAAGAAGAAGAAGTACAATAAAATACTAACAATGTTCCTACTGTTGGGACTAGCGTTGCCAGGCGTCCGGATAAAGCGGGACACGGTCAGGCTTTTTGGTTGTGTGTCCGGCCAAATTAGGCGGAGTACGGCCTGTCCGGCTTTTGTTAGGCTTTTTAAATTTGACCATTTTTATAGATTTGTCATGTGTTCTTGCAATTGCAAGCGTTTACAGGAGCAGTAGTGACTTGTTATTTCATTAGGATGTAAAAAGCACAATTTTCAGAATGGCATAAAAAAAACCGGACGGCCTTTTACTCAAATGTCCGGCTAAACTGTTTGGTTTGTCCGGATTTTCGTTTTGAAGATCTGGCAACCCTAGTTGGGACTCAGGTTGAGGTCTGAGCCTAAGAGAGGGAATGGGCCATAATTCTACTTTTCGGGCTCAGTGTAGGTTGGTGAACATTACATGTATACAGTGTAGGTTACATGTGTTCAAAACTTTGATTGTGGGACATGCTGGTTTCCTCACGACATTTTCCGTCACCGTTTTGAGAGTAGTGCTGATGTGACATAAATTACACAATGTAATACGCCTGGCTGGGTTCAAACGCGACCTAAAACTCGTCTGTCGGGGTCCTTACCATCGGGCCACAAATATTCCCAAACAGTGCGTTCATAACACATCATCATCTACCTAGGCATTTTCCCAACTATATTGGGGTCGGCTTCCAGCCGGATTTAGCTGAATACCAGTATTTTACGAGCCACCTCCATATCCTTCCTTCTTCCATAACCCATTAACTGGGGAAACAAGGTACTACATGGCAAGACTGGAGTCAGATTTATTGGCTTCTGACTATCCGTAACGACTGCCAAAGATGACACAAGAGGCAATTAAATAAACTCTCCAAGGAAAAATATCTCATAAACTTTAATAAATTACATGTTGCACTTATTAAAAGATACGCTCATTGTACGGGAACTTTTGGATAAACTTCTTGTCTCTTTTCATACATCACAACATCTCACATGGCTGTGTACACAATCACAGGCAAAAGAAAACACTGCACATTCAGCAAAGTTTGAAAGTTTTACATTTTTCTCAAAGAATATTTATCATTATTTGACCTGCCTCTCTTAGTAAGCTCAATATTTCATGCTTACTATTTTCTCATTCACACAACAGAATTAGGTACCATCATCCTTTTCTTTGGAGCTTTCCATTGCACAGTCCATGCAACAATTAAAACATGGAATGCAAGAAACGAAAGGGCTCACAACTAGAGGTAGAATTAGAAAACACATTTAGATAGTTTGATCTAAGACAGGACCATTCTATTTCCAGACTGAGCTTAGTTTGTATTCTTGAGAAGCTTAGTTTGATCTCCTTTTGATTTCTCACAATTACTTGGTAATTTTTCAGGCTTACCGATGTTTTCTAATAAAGTAAGTTCGATTTATTTATTCTGAGTCTTTTCGTATGGGGTCGAAGGCCTTATATCAGCAGCATCAGCATTGTCACCGAAAAACCACAGTAAGTACCAGTCTGGTAGGAGGGACAGACAGCTTGGACAACAGAAAGGTATGCAGAGGAGCCAAGGACACACACATATGACTGGCAGCCAGCAACAGTCAGAAATTGGAGAACAACTCCTCGCACGCATCAATTGATTTGAATTTTATTATCGCTGAGAATTTTGTAATGACATCGGTTTTGGAACTAAAGTGACAGCTTGAAGTAGTGTTGTCTTTGAATTTAATAGTATTTTCAGAGCATAAAGAAGTATCTTGAGAAAAGCGGTTTGAAGTTTTTACCAAAAAATACAATGTTGCAAAGTTTTTATTTTACGCTGAAATAAATTTAATTTTTAATACACTGAATACCAAAAAATTGGAATTAGACCTATTGTTCTGTTTCCTTCTCTGTTATTTTTATTTATTATACTACATTAATAAAATATAGCGATAACCGTGGTGACTTTCAGTATGTTACAAAGTACTCTGTAGTAGTGACAAATGAAAGAATAAAACGAGTTGATCCAATTTCAAGTATCATGGGACATGGGCAGAAATAAGAAAGTATTACATTTTTTATGCTCAAACTCTTGCGGTTTCATTCTCGTCTTTGGTTACTGATCTGAATCCATGGGTCTTAGCGTAATGGTATATCTTTAGTAAATGGACTATCCCACACTAAAGTAACTATTCAATTCGAACCAATAATTCCTGAGATTACTCGTTCAAACCAACAAATCAACTTTTCAACTAATACTAATATAGATTGAAACAAAATAAACATAACAAAAACTTTAATAGTAACGTTAACTAACAAAACATTCTGGACAACATTTCAAACATCCTCAATTTCTTTACACTTACAAATGCAAAGCTTATTATCAACAATTTGGGCAGTTTTTTTCTCATCCTCCTCTTTTCTAGCACACAAAGATACTAAACAAGGACATAGTATTGGGTATAACGCTATAAGGAAAAGAAGCACAAACGGACAACACGGTGAGTATGGAAAAATACACATATGGGTTAAAAGCTAACCATGCCTTGCTATGCTTGGCAAAATCTAAGCTTGTTAGAACCAAGTTTGTTTTGCCACACTTTGTTAAAACTAAGCTCAGTTTGCTGTACTTGTTTGCTTGCTTGAAACTAAGCTGGTTTTGTTGTGCTTGTTGAAACTAAGCTTATTTTGCTTTGCTTGTTTGGTTTTTGTTGCTTGGTCTTGTTTGACTTGTTTCTATTATTTGTGTTTTAGATTTTTGAGCTTAGTTCTTTTCTGTCTTCTTTGTTTTCCATAAGTTTATGAAAATTCCCACAATACTTTTTCGTAGATTCGTGGTAAAAAGCGTATACTCTGTTTGGCAATAGGTTTACGATCTGTAATGCATGCTAAAAACAGTCTTAGCGATTATTAGTTATACCCACTTATTCTTTACTTTCCTTTTTACTTTATTGGATTTGAGCTTAGTTTGTAGTTTCAATGAGTGGTACATTAAGCACTTTTCTGTATTGGAATGATATATAAACCGTTTGTTTTGATTTTTTGTACTGTTCTTCCTTTAGTAAAACTTTGAATATCTTTCAGGCTTGAAGCTGAATAGAAAATTCAAGTATTTCAAGAATTGATCTTATATCTTAGCAGTAGCATTATAAAGATATCATACGTAAACGTGAATTTTCATAACGCAAATATTTTAAGATGATTTTTGTGATTTCTTTGAAATTTCATAAAATAATGTCAGCTTTCAACTAGCAATCAACTAGAAGCAAAGACTATAGTCGACTAGACGTATAGACAAGCCAAGCATAGGCAATAGATTGGAAAAAGTAGGTTTGCTGTATTCATAAAAATTATGTCTCCAACGAAACTAAAAAAAGACCATTTATGGGCGTAATAAATAAGTCTATTTTTTAGTTTCTTTTCTTTCTTTCTTTTACCAAGAAATTTTCAGTTGCAGTCTGTAGTCTATATTTACATAATCATAAAATAATAGTAACAATTAGTAAATTTCTAATAATTTCATTTTCGGGCAAAGGAAGAAATGCTCGGAGGTCACCATTGTGCGGATCGCCCAGAGCTCACAGTGAAGTATGGAAATTCGCTCCTCTAGGGCGGAGCTCCGCAGTGTTCTTGTGGAGGCGATCGACGGTGGCGACCTGAGCGTCCAGCCCTAGATAGATTTGTTTGGTTTGATCATTTCAGCACACCAGGGCTGTACTTCAGCCCCTTTTTTTTGTTTTCTAGGGGAAACCTTCAAAAGGCGCCTGGACTTTAGGGGAAAAGACCAGGGAGTAAGCGGTTGCTACCTCACTAAAACCACCACAGCACCGCTCTAGTTACGCTGGAAATAATTTCAGATTTTCACAGCGGGCGAAGCCGCTGACATAGCCCGAAGAACCGCCAAACTTAAAAAAAACATTCTTCGGGCTATGCAATGGGCAGGGTTCTGGAGTGGCGACCACATATCAGAAGATGCAGCGTTGGAAGGAATCTGGAACAATTTGGACCGATAGCCTGGTGAGGGTCGCGGGAACCCGAAGGATGCATAACGCACAGTACTGATCGTTGTAGCGACGCTTGGTGGAGGCCTATGTCTATGTATGATGATGATGATGATGAAGTCGCTGGCAAAAATTTCAAAATAAAACAAGGCGGTAGTATCATAATCATTATATTTAACATATCAAGGTGACGGAGACCGATTCCGTCTGGGAGTGATATTCGTGCTAGGTTTCGGGGGCTCGTCATCATCGTCGATATGCACCACTATACACTGGCACAACTTCATATCTGGAAGGAAATAAAATTGTTTAAGTAATTATAATATTGTATTAGCTTTAGAGTGTTTCCGCATTATCCGATCCGATATCGGTATCGGACGCCGATACGATATCGGGGTAAGTACAATATATGAAATATGTACCTGTCTTTCATATTGTCCGGCCCGATATCGGATATCGGAGCACGGAATTTCATACATTTTACTTACCCCGATATTGTATCGGCGTCCGACACCGATATCGGATCGGATAATGTGAAAACGGTCTTAGCCCGCAGCTTCGCCCGCATACATAAAATATAGCCTATGTTACTCAGGAATACAGCAGCTTCAAAAATGTTAGCAATCGGACCAGTACTTCCACAGATTACCTCATACAAACAAAAAAACAAACTTTACCTCTTTATTATATTAGTATAGATCAGAATGTTGGACTGTCAAAAGAGGGATGAAAAAAGTTTGCATGTAGCGGAGATGAGAATGAGATAGATGTGTGGAGTGACGAGGATGCATAAAGTAAGAAATTAGTATATTAGAGGTAGCTTGAGAATGGCGCCAGGGTCTGAAAAGTAGAAAGGGAATAATTTGTGGTACGGTCATGTTAAAGTATTTCTGTCCATCAGCCTCATCACAACTGCATACGGATTTCAGTCAGATAGTCAATAAAAGTTTGACCATCCAGCTCCGCCGAGTGGTAGAAGTCAATAAATGATTTCGCATTTGGACAAAATTGGATAACAATTGGCAACATGCTAGTCCGGAACGAGGAGGAATGACAGATTCGATCGTATCCTTCTGCGAAGTAGAAATGCTAGCGAAGGAGGAGGCCGTGTTGAGGGAACGAATGTCCTCACTCTCTTGCCACCGATTCTGACCCCAACTACCAGCTACGGTAGATGAGCGCTTGCAGACGCTGATCAATGGGTAGCTCGCAGTCCAGCCGTCCGGATGGGACCGAGTCGAAGTCATTGACAACCACAACCGCACCACAACAAAATGTCCATTAGGTAACGAGACCTAAAAACACAGATTAATCTTCGAATTCCGGGGTTCGAATCTGTCAGCAAACACTGTCTACAGCGTGACCACAACGCAACACTTCGACATTTGTAGTTACTACAACGCAGCAACAAGAAGCTGCAGCGACACCATTCCCACGTAACCACTTTTGTCGCTGCGATGTTGTGTGGTTTTAGTAGGTACATGTGTATAGAGCCTTAAGTTGACAAAACCAAAAGCAAAAGCTAGGTAAAGAAAGGAGTAAGTACCTTTAAAACACAGCGGCAAACAAGATAAGCAAGGGAGACATAAAGATGGATAACAGCACATACGCGGGGCACACACACAGAAACACATGTGACCATCTGCTATAGTCCAGAGGACCGCTCAATCACTCCAGGCGAACCCTCGGCTACTCTAAATGGATCCTCAAATAGTCCAAATAGATCCTCAAACAGTCCAACTCCAGTTGCACCCTGGGCTAGTCTAAATAGATCCTCAAACAGTCCAAATCCAGTTGCACCCTCGGCTAGTCCAAATCTATCCTCAAATAGTCCAAATGTATCCTCAAACAGTCCAACTCCAGTTGCACTCTTGGCTAGTCCAAATGTATCCTCAAACAGTCCAACTCCAATTGCACTCTTGGCTAGTCTAAATGGATCCTCAAACAGTCCAAATGAATCCTTAAACAGTCCAAGTAGACCCTCAAATAGTTCAGGGTTATCTTCTAAAAGAGATGATCCCTGGAAGACTTCAGACGATTGCTGGAAGGTCCCAGGAGATCCTTCCACTAGTCCAGTGAAACCCATTGGACTTGCAAGCATTTTTGCCTGAACTTTGAAGTGTGTTTCGCAGATATTGTTATCATGATTGTCATGTCATTTTTGTTGGTTATGACAGTGACAGTAGTGAAGTTAGATGGAAGAAATGAGGTAGAGTTTTATTGATAAGTATTTTGTTGTTTGGAGTTCCCACTGCTGGGACTCAGGCCTCCTCTCTTGGAGAGGGAATGGGCCATAATCCACCGCGCGGACCCATTGCGGATTGGTGGATGTCACATGTCTTTGAATTTTTGGTTCTAGGACATGCCGGTTTCCTCACGATGTTTTCCTTCACCGTTTTGAGAGCAGTGAATTGCTTTCACACAATGAATGTCGTTACTTCTCCCTAGTTTACATTTTTCGACAGTCTTTATTAATATTTTTTCTTAAAAATAAAAAACAAGAGACTCCGTCCACTCTCATTACAAGACAGTAGCCCCACCGTCACACTGTCACCCCCAAAATAACGTCTGGAACAATAAATTACAAAATTGAACACCCCTTCAGGTCTTCATAACTTATTAAAGTCGACGCGGATGTCTCCAAGTTAATCTTAAGTGAATTCCCCCAACTTTGGAGCACGCTTTAAGAAACTACAGATTTCGTACTATGTGTACAGGGTGGTTTAAATGATGTCAATTCAGAGGGGAAATGGGGGTAGGAAAGTTATTGCAAACTTGGGTTCGATAAAAGTGTTCTAAAATTTATGTGCTGGATAGATTTTTAGTGGAGTTGGTTGCTGGGTAAAAATCATAACCTAGATATTTTTAAGGTGGAATTAATTATTCAAATATATGCTCTAAAGCGGAGTGGAGGGCGTGTCAAGACCCACCTATATTCCTTCTTTGCCTTAATTTCCAGGACTGCGGGTTTTCCTTTCTGAAGCCAACCCATGGTATAGGTAAAGGCTCAGTCCCCGCTGGGCCCCTACGATTTTGCTGACATTTCTTTTTGGTGCGCGTGGAACACTACGCGACGTTAACGACTTGGGCTTGGTCCGGGTGGTTACCGGAGAGTCAGCTGTGAGCTACCCATTTCTTGTCATCAAGCCCACGTCTACGTTGGCTATTAATGGAGGTTGAGATCCCGGCGGCTGGGGCGTAAAGAAGACCGTCCGCCGTCCGTTCGAAGATTTATGACACGGAGTATATTAATTTTTATCTCCAACAACAAAAAAGACTGCGTGTTCCCTGAGACAGATAGTTGTCTCATAGGAGACTGAGGCGAAATAAACGTTTGAACTGAACAATCCCATGAGAAAGTCATCGTCGATAACTGGAAACACCTTGTATAAATATTTGTTTTAAATGTTCCCGCGATTGTTTTTGTTTGCGAAGTTTGTTTAGAATTGTTTGTTTGTGCGAAGTTGGTGTTGGTTTATTTAATAATAGCTTTTAACTTGTACAACTTGAGGCTAAAATAACGGTGAGATGTACTTTTCTTGTAAATTTTATATAAAATGTGAATTTTTTTTTGGGTTCCGTACCTGATAGGCAAAACGGGACCCTATTACTATGTAGCACTCCGCTGTCCGTCCGTCTGTCTGTCCGTCTGTCACCAGGCTGTATCTCAAGAACTGTGGTAGATAATTAACATTTTCAGTTTATGAACTTTTGTTACTTCTATAATAACAAGTACGAGTATTAAAAAAGAGAATACAAACATAATAACTATTAATAAAGAACCCCGTGACCTGGAATTAAGGTAAAGGCACAAAGTGGATTTTAGTCAGTAGAAGTGTGGCACGCCCTCTTGCTCCGCCTAAAAGCGGGAGAAGTCAATCTGATGATTCCCCTACCTGAAAAAAAAAGGGCTGATGCCCGCAGGCAATTTCTGAAAAGGAAACCCGAGGTCCTAAAACGCAAAGGGCAACTGAAAGATACAGGTGTGGTTTTACTCAGTGAAAGTCTGACACGCCTTCCTGCTCTGCCTAGAGCGTGAGATGTCATTTGATGATATCCACGCTAAAAAAATACCGTTAGTCTGTTTATAGCAGCATCATTCTAAAACACAGCTCCACCAATCATATTATCGCGCTTAGCATAACTTAAACCGTACTTAAACTCTAGTGAGAACATGATCTTAACAAACAGGAACAGTTTAACCAGGATTAACGATAGTTGTTATAATTCTCAATCTAACTCGCGTTACAGTTAAGTTACAGTTAAGTTAACGTCAGTTCAAGTTGGCTAAGTTAGCACGGTACGACGCTTAACTTGACGTGTAGACGGTAGTCTGTAATTGCTGATACTCGTATCTATAAGTTATGCTGTTTAAGTTAATTTATACAATACTAGAGTTAGAAATATGTTTAGAAATTTTATGTCGTAAATATCTTTTTATACATTAAATATAGCCTATACGAGTAGTTGTTTGGAATAAAGCAGCTTTTTATATACAACATGTAAGTAATGCCCACAACCCGTTAACTGGGGTAACACGGTACTTCATGGCAAGACTGGAGTCAGATTTACTGGCTTCTGACTATCCGTAACGACTGCCAAAGATCTCCAAATGACAGCCGGGACCAACGGCTAACGTGCTTTCCGAGGCACGGAGGAAACTGGTTATGTTAAGATGGTCACCCATCCACAGACCAACCTAGGCAAGCGTTGCTTAACCTTGAAGATCGACCTGTGCGGCTGTTATTATCTAGCCACGAGCTCCTCATATTGGGGTCGGCTTCCAGTCAAGCCGGATTTAGCTGAATACCAGTATTTTACGAGGAGCGGCTGCCTACCAGACCTCCACAACCCTACCAGACCTCCACCCAATCCAATCATACCCTAGAGCGTTGTATATATATTATATTTCTCTATTGGGTTCCACGCTCGTAATCATCGTCAACGGCGCGTACTGTACCACGCGCGAACCAGCAGTATTCCGAGAAGGGTCGAAGTCTTTGGGGCCCGAGAACCCGGGACCCTGGGACGAAGACTGCCTAGCTACGATGTCATAACCCCATCGCGTCGTAGGTTGTCTTTTCCGCCTTTCTCTGCTAAGTACTTTCCATCTCGTTACTTCTGCTGTCCATCCTTTATTGCTGCAACGTGCTACATGGCCAGCTCATCGCCATTTCAAACTTAAAAAGTAGTGTTAGTTAAATACCTAGTGTAGGTAACTAGTTTAGGTTTCTTCCTTCTAAATTCACTTCTTATGTTTTGGATTTTCTTATTTTTAACCTATCAATACCTGCGAAACGAGACACAATAGTATAGTACATTACGATATTAGTGCGTAATGATGGTTATAACATGCGAGGCGGAATTTCAGCCCGAGCCGAAGGCGAGGGCGTAACTGAGCCGAGCATGTTATAACCAATACGCACGTATATCGTACGACGTTTTTTAACACATTTGCGAGGAAACAGAAAAAAAAAATTTAACATCTTAGTGTTTGGCGCCAAAGAAATCGAACGCAAATATTGTTTGGTAAAATGACAAAATGACTAAAATAACAAAAATTACAAAAATTGTCGAAAATGACTAAAAATGACTGAAATGACAAAGAGCGACAAAAATTGACAAAAAGTGACAAAAAATGACAGAAAATCACAAAAAATGACAAAAATGACAAAAAGTGACAAAAAATCACAAAAAGTGTCAAAAAGTGACAAAAATGACTGAAATGACAATGAATCACAAAAAATGACAAAAAGTGACAAAAAATGACAAAACATGACAAAACATGACAAAACATGACAAAACATGACAAAAAATGACAAAACATGACAAAAAATGACAAAAAGTGACAAAAAATGACAAAACATGACAAAAAATGACAAAAAGTGACAAAAAATCACAAAAAGTGACAAAAATGACTGAAATGACAATGAATCACAAAAAATGACAAAAAGTGACATCAAATGACAAAACATGACAAAAAATGACAAAACATGACAAAAAATGACAAAAAGTGACAAAAAATGACAAAACATGACAAAAATGACAAAAAATGACAAAAAATGACAAAAAATGACAAAAAATGACAAAAAATGACAAAAAATGACAAAAAATGACAAAAAATGACAAAAAATGACAAAAAAAGACAAAAAGTGACAAAAAGTGACAAAAAATGACAAAAATGACATGACATGACAAAAAATGACAAAAAGTGACAAAAAGTGACAAAAAGTGACAAAAAGTGACAAAAAGTGACAAAAAGTGACAAAAAGTGACAAAAAGTGACAAAAAGTGACAAAAAGTGACAAAAAGTGACAAAAAGTGACAAAAAGTGACAAAGAGTGACAAAAAGTAACAAAAAGTAACAAAAAATTACAAAAAATGATAAAATGATGAGGCTATTCACAAAGGCCTCATCTAGTAACAAAAAAAAAAAGTCCAAAAAAAAAAAATTGACGTGTAAAAGAGTTTGAAAAAACCTATTTGCAGAATAAATATCATTTATCATTTATTCAAATTTCGAACTAATCGCCGCGCGCGAAATGGCAAATAATGCTGTTATGGAATTTGTATGGACTATAACTTAACTATTTGCTTTGGTATAACACACGCGTTTTTTATGACCCGCTTTACATATTTAAAACCGGTGGAATTACATCAGCTTTACGAGCAACTGTGTTAAAATAGTACATTACGATATTAGTGCGTAATGATGGTTATAACATGCGAGGCGGAATTTCAGCCCGAGCCGAAGGCGAGGGCGTAACTGAGCCGAGCATGTTATAACCAATACGCACGTATATCGTACGACGTTTTTTAACACATTTGCGAGGAAACAGAAAAAAAAACATATAACATCTTAGTGTTTGGCGCCAAAGAAATCGAACGCAAATATTGTTTGGTAAAATGACAAAAATTACAAAAAATGACGAAAATTACTAAAAATGACTGAAATGACAAAGATTGACAAAAAATTACAAAAATTGACAAAAAGTGACAAAAAATGACAGAAAATCACAAAAAATGACAGAAATGACAAAAAGTAACAAAAAATGACAGAAAATCACAACAAATCACAAAAAATAACAAAAAGTGACAAAAATGACACAAAGTAACAAAAAATGACAAAAAATTACTGAAAAGACAATAAATCACAAAAAGTGACAAAACATGACAAAAAATGACAAAATATGACAAAAAGTGACAAAAATGACAAAAGTGACAAAAGTGACAAAAAATGACTGAAATGACAATAAATCACAAAAGTTGACAAAAAATCACAAAAAGTGACAAAAAATGACTGAAATGACAATAAATCACAAATAGTGACAAAAATGACAAAAAAAGACAAAAAGTGACAAAAAATGAGAAAAAGTGACAAAAAATTACAAATATCACAAAAAATTACTAAAAACCACAAATAATCACAAAAAATGACAAAAAGTGACAAAATGTGACAAAAAATAACAAAAAGTTAGAAAAAATGCCAAAAAAAGACAAAAAGTAACAAAAAATGACAAAAAGTAACAAAAAATGACACAAAGTAACAAAAAGTGACTGAAATGATAATAAATCGCAAAAAGTGACAAAAAATTCCAAAAAATGACAAGAAATGACAAAAAGTGTCAAAAAATGACAAAAGTTGACAAAAAAACACAAAAGGTGACAAAAAATGTCTGAAATGACAATAAATCAAAAAAAGTGACAAAAATGACAAAAAATTACAAAAAGTGACAAAAAATTACAAATATCACAAAAAATGACTAAAAACCACAAATAATCACAAAAAATGACAAAAAGTGACAAAAATGACAAAAAGTTACAAAAAATTTCAAAAAATGCCAAAAAAAGACAAAAAGTGACAAAAAACGACAAAAAATTACAAGAAATGTCAAAAAGTGACCAAAAGTGACAAAAAATTACAAGAAATGACAAAAAATGATAAAATATGATAAATGATAAAATGATGAGGCTATTCAAATTTCGAACTAATCTCCGCGCACGAAATCGCAAATAATGCTGTTATGGAATTTGTATGGACTATAACTTAACTATTTGCTTTGGTATAACACACGCGTTTTTTATGACCCGCTTTACATATTTAAAACCGGTGGAATTACATCAGCTTTACGAGCAACTGTGTTAAAAAGATAATAACAGCACGGTCCTATGAGACCGGTCGGGGATTCATGAATTAAAAGGCTTCTTCTTTTCTTTTTTAAGAGTTATAGCAATACGTCTAGCTGCTCCTCGTGGTTTCACCTGCGTTATACAATTTTTTTATGAATGTAGCCTATGTGTTATTCTGATATGTATGCTATATTATGATGATGGTTCATCAAAATCCATTATTTTAGTAGTTTTTGCGTGAAAGAGCAACAAACATACTTACATAAATATCCTCACAAACTTTCGTGTTTATAATATTAGTAGGATAACTCTTCATCACTATATAATATATATTACATAACCTACAGAACGAACTAATAATTTCTTGACAGGTTCTCAACACACCACCATTTTTCCTACCCTTGTCCCATTTTACTTGTCGATGTCGATGCAACAAGTTTCTATTACCATTCACCCCTTATCATCACCCCTTATTCTTTCCTATCATTCCTCATACAAACCATTTAACCTTTAGCCTTCTTTCTCACCCTTCCACCTACAAACTCCAGACTCCTCGAATGCCTACCCAAACTTTCCCCACCACTCATAAGTCACATCACACACTTGCCCAAAGTATCGCTAGCAAGTTGGCAGTTGAGAACTTCATTACCCCTGCTTGGGCAGGACATAAATTTCGAATCGTATTTTCAATTATGTTGTGTGTGAGTTAACAGGACATTTCCCAAGCGGCGCGCTTCGACTTCCCTTCGTGGACGCACGGGTGGGAAGGATGGTGAACTGTTATGTTGGGTGGGTTTTGGATTTAAAGGTGTTCTTGATCATCAGCGTGGTTGCATAAAATTTTCCTTGAAAATGACTTTCAAACTAATTTTTTTCATTCCAATGAAAAGGGAGAAAAATTATGGGCGTTATAAATATGATATTATTTTTTGATAGCCAAACGATTATCGAAGGGAGAGAGATAAAAATATATTCGTAGAAGCTTGCTGTGTTGGCACTATGGCTGCAGCGAAAATAGGAAACCTCGTGTTGTCAATCCAATCGCCTTATAGCCGAGATACTTCACATAAACCAAGGGCTGGTTTTTATCTCGCTCAGAGATTAAGCAGTAATGTCACCAGTTATTTAGGCACACTTCTAGTTGATATCATCATCATCATTATTTCAGCCGAACGACGTCCACAGCTGGGCATACTGGTCGTCACAACAACCGGTCATCAAAGATGTATCATATCATATCATTACTGTGGATGTTTTTTACTACCGTATCTAAATTCCTAAGGCATTTGTTAGGAGTTTTGTGTAATGTTTCAATGTATTATTAAACACTTGCTACCCAAACAAACCGCCCATATGTACCCAATTCAGACATCACAAAGTGTGCCTAACTTAACAATCAAGTTTCCTTCGTTTGTTTCGATATGTGAGACTCCAACGAACTACATTATGTATTGTATATTATATACAAGTCTCGTCCCGTCGGGCCATCGCTGATCGAGCCTGTTCGCGACTGCCAACTTGGGCCTGTGTACTTAGTTTACTTGGGGATACTTTTGTATGGTTTTTGGGCCTTTGATTTAGATTGTGATGTATGTGTCTTAGGAAATGTTAATGTTAAGTAGGAGACTCCCTGGGTATTGGAAGTCGTGGGATAATTTCTAAGGACTTGTGGATGGCGAGCAATTAGTAGCTGGCCGTCCGATAAGGACCAAGCCCGAGTCAAATGTACTAGGTACGTGAGCTCGACAAATGGATTTACGATTAACTTTTTTGCGACTCATCTGGTTCGAATGCACGGTTGTGCGACACACTGAAGTTCGACATTACTCTGTGTGCAGTCTCGAAGATAGTGTGATACATCCATGCCTCGAATATCACGTAAAGCTGTTGGTCCTACGCATGATCTCTCCCCGGGTCGTGTCTAGGGATTGCAATCCAGCGGCGTTTTCAATCCAGCTGGATTCTTGCTGGATTGACCTGAATCCAGCTGGATCCAGCGCGGATCCAGCAAAATGTGGAACGCATATAAAAAGACGACATTTTTAAGACTTTTTGATTAAGCAATTTGTATAATAACTTCTTACGATAATCTATGAAATCTTTCACCAATTTGCTTTAGTTTCTTAACCATTTCAGATCAAAAGAAACAACTTAAAATTAATTAACATATACTTACCCTTACAGCGACATCTGACGTCACAGAATCCTGCATCGCGCTAGCAAAGTTCTTCGCGCGATTTGAATAGATACAACTGCCCGAAATCATCTATCGGGCAGTTGCCATTACACAGTTGCCATCACATAATAATATATGACCATTACGGACGCAATTCGAAACTAAACAATAGAAATTGATACGTTTGCGGATCCGCATCGCTGGATCCAGCACTGTCTGCTGGATCCAGCATATTTAAAAAGGCGCTGGATCCAGCTGGATTGCTGTATGCTGGATCCAGCAATTGCAATCCCTAGTCGTGTCTGTTTGCTGTCCCATCAAACTATGAGAGTAAACAAACTGTGCGTGCATCATATGCGCAAACAGTTTGTTTAAAGCTTGTAGCAAAAACTATCATGATCAATGTTTTTAATGTTTTCACTGTTGGGATTCAGGCTTCCTCTCTAAGAAAGGGCAGCAATCCATCATGCGGTCGTAGTGCGGATAGAAAATGTCTTAAAGTTTTTGGTTCTAGAACATAAAGACATGCCTGGTGATTAAATTCGGTCGAAAGGACCAATTATCATTACATATAATATTGTCATTACGTTCTCAGGAGTCACAATTTAGTCCAGTCAAAATAGACTAAATTATGATTCAAGTTTGCATTAAATCCCAACAAGCTGGATTTTTGTGCAGGTCTTGGATGCGTCATTACAAATGATATGTCAAAAGTCCCCATCGATCCCGCTTGTGCGTTGTTTTTTATTTGAGGTCAAAGGTCACAAATTTGCGTTTTTTGCGTATATCACTGAAACAATGAGAACTACTGAAAAATGGTTCAGACAAAGTTTGTAGATGGTAAAATTGTCTACAAAAAAGATCTAACACTTTTTCTTCTACGGTGCACTGTTCTCGAATTATGGCTATTTTAAACATAGAAAATACGAATATGCACTCATACTAAGGGATGATGGGTTCGATGAATATTTGAAGGACAAAACATCTGTAACGATACATAAGCAGTGTCGTAAAGCATACACCCGGAAGAGCAGCATCGCTGCAGCTAAAAGACATCGTGGGGCGGAGATAGCTACCACATCTGGGATTAGTCCTCCTAGATTTTGAGGTAGTGAATCGTGTTTTTGTTTCAAGAAATACTGTTTGTTCTGTGGCAATGAAGCAGATAAAACGGCTGAAATTAAAAAAAAAAGCGCAGCATCTTCGACGAAGAGTGTCTCAAGTTTCAACCTTTGACTTCAAGAAAACCATCTTGAAGGAAGTTAAGACTGGTTTTGATCAGCTAGCAAGTAGTGTCATTGCCCGCATTCAATATGAATATGACTTCGTTGCTGCTGAAGCTAACCGTACCACAGTGATTGTTAGACTAAAATACGACTTTCTTGCGGTCTAAAGTCACGATATCTCGAAAACGATGCTTTGTAGAAGAAAAGTGTTGAAATCGTTTTTGTAGACAATTTTACGATCTACAAACTTTGTTTGAACTATTTTTCGTTAGCTCTCCTATTTTCAGAGATATATGCAAAAAACGCACATTTGTGACCTTTGACCTCGAATAAAAAACAACGCACAAGCGGGATCGATGGGGACTTTTGACATATAATTTGTAATGACGTACTCAAGGCCTGCACAAAAATCCAGCTTGTTGGGAATTAATGCAAACTTGAATGTCTATTTTGACTGGACTAATTATCTTTATGATATCATAGCTAGTGTTTATAGAACTTTCCTTATACCTACTCTCGAAGACTTCATCGTCTAGACTAGTCATCTTCTTAGATACTCGTACCGACATTTTACCTACCAAAACATATTTATGTCTTTAGTGTTTATTATGATTAACGATAGGTAGTTTCGTTATTAGACGCCTCCAATATCTAAAAGATACCTGTGTTTCCAAAATACTGGAGAAAGATGTGTAATAACGCCATAATCACTTAATTACTCAGATACCCGCGAAACGAGACACAATAGTAAAACAATAACAGCGCGGTCTCATAGGACCGGTTGGGGATTCAAACGTTAAGAGCCGTTGTATGAAAATGTTTCTAGGGTTACTCGCTCTTTGGAGGTAGGTGGAACAGAGAGTAAAGTCAACATACCTCCGTTGAAAAGAGAGGATCCTCCGACCGGACGGGTGTTATGTCCGGTGGGCTACTGCCCGATAGATGATTGCCGCCTGTTGTATCTATTCAAATCGCGCGGAGAACTTTGCTTGCACGATGCAGGATTCTGTGACGTCTAATGTAGTAGATCGTAGTCGCTACAGCTCTTAAGCATACCAAAATCGAAATACGGTTAGGAATAACTGTATCGAAACATTATATTTAGTTTTTGACAGTTTTTCTGGTTCACCTTAGTTTCGGTCTCGATTGTAGCCGAAACCGGTTTCGGCTACAAATCGTGTTTTCATTGGTTACAACTCGTTGTTATAATAAACTTTAGTCTTCCATTGTATCGCAGTTACTATTCCAATCATAATTGCGAAAGTTAGATTGTATTACGGACTTGTAGAGTTCGGTGTCGATGTTATAATACGATTGATTTTTGTAGTTACCGTTGAGCATCTTTTGAGTACTAGACTAGAGCATCACACGGTCTGAAAGATTGTTTTTATTTAGATCTCTTATTTATTTATTGTGTGTGATTTATTTAGAGTCTTTGTGTGTTTTGTATTATAGATAAATTACACCCAGACACAGACCAAATTATCGAGCTCAACACACAAACATGTCTTTGTCATTGTCGAACCCACGACCTCCGGCATAGCAGGCAGGGCTACTAACCTATAGACCAGCAGAACAGTCAAAGAATTTTTGTAAACAGATGAGACGACTTTCGTAAATAGTCAGAGACTTTGCAAAACAGACAACAGACTAAAACCACACCTAAGTTCTTTGCCATTTGCGTTCCAGGGCCTCGGGGTTCCCTTTCGGAAATAAACCCATAGCCCCAGTAGGCTTCGTGTTTTACAAGAAGCGATTGCCTATCAGACCTCCACATTACACAACCCAGTTACTGGGCAACAATATCCACATGTGATTACACGTTCTAAAAAAAATCTTGCTCATGGCAATGTTTTTTTTACACACTACCTTCTAACTTTTTATAAGTGCTCATTATATGTGTGTGATATTGCTTTTTTTTATTCGATTTTGGACCATGATTACACGACAAGTGTTTCAGGGGTATGTTTGAAGGTAATAAAACAAAGTAGTAAAGATTAAAATTTGTATATTGGTACTTCGTATATTTTTTCATTTACATTTTGAGTCGATAAGAATTAATAGTTAATCGTATAGTCTTAGACGATTTTAATAATTATAATTATATTTTTTATAAAGAACTATATAAACGTAACGCGTTCCGAATTTTTATATATTAAAAATTAAAATATTTAACAAATACTATATAGATTATTATACTATAAGTATAAATAGTTTTTTATTAATTTAGAACATTTTTTATTGAACAAGTTACTAGATACACAGGATAGCCACCTATTAGTTATTTAATTTTTAAAAACATTCTAAATATTTTCACTAAATAAGAAATAATGGCGTTAAATTGTATTTTTACAAGATTTTCAAGACTGTACAAAAACCTGTATGTATTTTGAAAAACTTTTACACACTTAAATTATATATTTTTCACATTTATAATTTCACTCATTAAAATTAAATTTAAATTATTGCATTTTTCAATCGTTCGCGCAACACTTTTATTGAAGTGTTATGTGAACAATTTTTATAGTCTAAAGTCGACTTTCGCGACTTTCAAAATAGAACCTGCACAACCAGCAAGGGCTCTGTGCTTGATTGTGGGGTTCTAGATTCTTAAAAAATTGTTACTCCGCATCCAAAATATTTTTTCTCCACAAAACCATCACATTTCCATACAAAAAACAACAAAAAAAAAATACCATAACGGAACAATATTTTTGGTATTTTTTACAAACAAGTAAGGAAAGGTTACTACTATTATTTGATAATCACACACACTTTGGAAGACTATATGAAACTTTTAAAATAGTGAAAAATTATATACGAAAAGAAAACTACATTCTCTATTGCTTCTGAATTCAGTACGTAATTAATATCTAATAATTATTTTATCTAAAAATCTAATTATCAACTATTTCGGCAATGGTGTTGCAATGTTATTATTTTACTTATAAAATAGTTACAATACTTAATTATTAAGTATTTTAATTATTAACTCTAAGATCCAAGAATCTAGTTTACACCGATTTAGAATTAAGTTGTCGTTGTTGTTCATTAATAATTATTTTACAAGATTTTTTCGCAATAATTATTGAGGAAATATTATTTACAATTGTATTTAGGTTGGAAAAAGATTTATTTTTATTAAAAACTATCATCAGTCGTAGGTATAGTTGATAAACTTTTGAATAAATTGAAAATTCACAAAAAATCTAAAAGTGTGAAAAATTACATAGGACCTGTTTCAGATAAAAATATTACAAGGATTTGTTTTTTAAGGGTTACAAACATAATTACACAGAAAGAATTCTACGTATAAAATACTATATAAACAACCCTTATGTACTACATGGAAACAATATTATTATACAAGGTTAAAATTTTACTGGATAAAACATTTTACTATTCATAAGATTAGAAAAATTTACAGGAAGTATTTGGTGTTCTTTTTGGTATATTATATTTAATTTCCTAACATATAGCTAACTTAAGCTAAATATAAGTACAATATTTACAAGAAAACCTTAAATAAAATATTTTAAAAGCGACCAGCGCTGTTTAAAAAACATTTAAAATTATGATTATCAAATTCCACCAAAACCTTGGTTGAATAAAAATTCTTAGACAAAACGAAATTAAACTAAGTGTAATATTTACATTATTTTTCAATAAAGTGCATTTTATTGTTGTGTAGTGCTTTTCGAGAGGCACCGAGGCACAGTCATTTTTTTTTATTTAAAATATATTTAACCTACATAATACCGTTCACATTGTGAAAGAATTATAAACTTCTGTATATATTATACACTTTATAAATTATACACTGTGTATTTTGATAATATATATAGTTTATTTATTTAAAATTATTTCTCTGGAACATATATTGTACTATATTTTTTTACTATCTATTCTAGGTTGATCTCGGTAAAAAATAACTTTAGTATATTTTTATTTTGCTTATATTACTTTCACAATATAACCAGTATAATTTATACACCGCATCTTTACAATGATTGCTTTACTTTGCTTTTTTATTAAATAGATGTTGTGAATTAACAGTTTTAAATAAATATATATTATATATTTTGTTTTATAGGCAGGTATTTATACTTTTATGAGAAATCTTTCACAAGTTTAGTAATCAAATAAATATACAGATATTTTTTTAACTGAGAAGTTAGAACATGAAGTTGAATTTATTCAACAATTGAATTTTTGAATTAATTAAATTTTTCGTTATATTGTATTGGGTTTTTATCTATTGTTTGAAATAGGTACAATAAAAAATACAGGCGAATTTCGAAAGTAACATTTTATCAAAGATTTCTCACAAAAAACAACAACAGTTTTAAAATAACAATTAATACAATTTATTTGTGTTTTTTAGAATGGTGAATCTTAGGATACTCAATATAGCAAATAATTTTACATGAAAACTACAAATACTTCACTATTTTGTACGTATATAAGCGTATGGGTAAGTCTTTAGGGGATTGTTAAAGAAATGGACATAAAAAATGTATTTAAATATCAATTAAAAGCTATGTTAGTGATTTCTCTAGCAAGTTTAGAATTTCTAAGACCTTTACCCACTGTGGTGTAATGTATAAAATATTTCGTCATTTTTAGAATTATTGTTTTATTGTATTTTCAAGTTTTAAGCAATGTTTAATTTGTCGAATCGATTGTCGTGTTTTTAAAATAGAATTTTGGTAGATTTCTGAATCTTTTACAGTATGTTTTTTTAATTATGTACATACGATTTAACTTTCATTTAATGGAAGTAATCTAAAGACAAATGATATCTTTAAAAAATATATCATTTTGTATCACATCACTGCACTAGTAAATGGATAGAGAAATTGCGGAATTTCTGGGTATTTGAGTGGAAAATTACAATCAAATAATAAAGCAAACTAAAGATTCATCTATAGATTTAACAAATCATGTTTACGAAAATATAGATAATGTTATTATTGTTATACAATTTTAGTCAATGTCTTATTTTTAAGTTCATCAATCTACCTTCAATAATTATTATTTGTTACGCCACAGTGGATACAAGTTCTAATGCGCTAATGCTAATTAATGTTTTACAATATCTGATGACATTAAAGCTATGTAATTCCTTTATTGTACTATTAAAGGAATAATTATATCATAAGTATGTATAATTTTTCAAATCCATTAGTGTTTTTGCAGTTTCTCCATATTTTATAATTTAATCTATGATTTTGCTACGAATATTAAAAAATCCTACGAAATGAATTACGTCATAATGTACTTTATACTTTACAATTCCTTTTTATATTGCAACTTAAATGTACAGTCACTTCATGATTTTTCTAATTATTTATTTTCTTAATCTATTGACAGTTTTTCTCTTAATGTTGGCACTACTCAATTATGATCATTAAAAATAATTATTTTAATTAAATTATTGTTGTTCAACTTTTAAGTCACATTATTTTCAATTATTTTATAATTTAAATTGTCTAGAATATGTACTTATATGTTTAGCGGTTGTACATGAAATGACCATAAGTTCTATATAAAAAGCTTAAAAATATCAATAAGCTGACCTAAGACGTTATGATATAAGATAGATAATATTCTATTTTAGTAGTTATGTATATCTGTAAGCGTAAGTTTTTGTTTCACCACTGTTCCTTTAACTGCTTTCCTGAATTGTCGTTCCTTGACTGATATTACTCAATTAAATATTTTACACATTCTTAGGCTTAATTTAATCAATTTAATTATATTAACCAACTAATTATGATTAACAAATTAATAATTATTAATAATTAGTTGGTTAAGTCTGGGTTAAAGTTTATTTAACTAATTAAAAAACTATTTTTCACTGTGTTGAATGTAATAATATCAGTCAAAGTCCAAACCCGGAATATCACTGAACCGTTCCAATCATGATTAAAACTATTGAGAGTCCATTTAACGTACATTGTAAAGATTCGGTGCTGCCCTCCGCTGGGCCAACATTATCCTGTTGGCCACGCATCGGTAACAACACACGTAGGCTAAACATCACTTAAACAGTATCCTCCTGAACGCTCTTCTAAAATCCTTGTTGAATATCGTGTAGATCACAGGATTCAGAACAGAATTCATGTAACCAAGCCAGAAGGCTATTGCGAAGGCGCTCGAAGGTATCACACAGTTCCTGCAAGCTGCTTTCAATATATACAAGAAGAAGAACGGCAGCCAGCAAGCGATGAAACTCCCCATTATTAACCCTAGAATTAAAGTAGCTCTTTTCTCTTTTTTTCTCGCTAATCTCTTCTTTTCTCTTTCAGGGTCTCTGGGTTTATGTGGTTTAGGTAAAGCAGGTTCTAATTCTGATTTACAAGGTTGTAGTTTTTCTTGTCTTTTATCTGTTTTCTTAAAGATACGTAGTTTTAAGGGTTTGACGCCTCCGCAGCGGCTGACAACGCCGGAGTCAGATGAGGATGGTTCTAGTTCAGAGACCATGTCAGCGTCTATGTTGACGCTGGGTGCTCTGCCCCTCGTCTGCTGGAGTTGCAGCTCTCCGTTTACTGAGAGCGTCGAGCTTCTTAAGGGACAGGAAGCCAATGGATTTTTTTGAACTTGTGCTGATGTGACGACCTGGGAAAAGAAAGGGTGGTTAGTTTGGTTTCTAAGTTTAGTTGTAAAAATGGAAGGTAGACAGGGGTGTCTTTTTATTTTTTAGGGAATATCTCTACTAGGGTTATGATGAAAAAAAGTAACCATGTGTTTGATGTACGAGTATGTGTAAGACTATTAAATAAATTAGAGAGTTGTTAATGGCAATATTCACACACACACCGTTAAGTATGAACCGAAATAGGTTTAAAATAGATCACACAAGGTATGAAGTCTTTAACATTTGTATTAGTTTTTACTGGTTATGTTCTGTTTCAATACGTGTAAGTTTACATTTGTTCAACTACCCAATAATTTCTAATATACGAAAAGCAGTTTTGAAACTGCACAATATTTCAGGGGGTTTTTTTTAAACTCGTAAATAATCATATAAAATACTTAGTCAACATAATGAAAAAACTTGTTTAGTTTTTTTTTTAATTTATTGTGTTGTTCAGAATAGTGCTTTTAGCAAACCTCTTCAAAAAAACAGAATCATCCATTCCAGTCAGCCAGTTATGGAGCTCATCTTGTACACTCTCTTACTAAGTTCGCGTAGCACCGCACACAAAAATTATAAATGTGTGCATTAACGCTACCGCGTGAAACACAACAGGTATTATCGTTGTGTGCTACAAATTAACTCGTCTGCGCATCGTCATCCCATCGAGCTGCTACGATTGGTCGGCCCAGAGGGGAAGTGCGGAGCTTAGTTCCGTTTTCTTACGCGCGCGCCGCCACTGTCATTCCGCCATTATACCGGTAAACGAAACGCACACGCAATTTTGTAAAAACTATATTCTCATGATTATACGCCTAAATTCTATCGAAGAAGTATTTTATTCATCTCCAAAACAGTAGACGAAATTGGCCCCTGTTGTTAACGGCGCCATGGCGCAATGCGTATGATACATGTCTGACGAGTAAGAGGTCCCAAGTTCGATTCCTATCGTCTGATAAATATAATTTTGTAATTTTATACATATAAACTATGTATATTTACGAAATTAATTAACGAAATTTTTGTATATAACTTGTAATATAAATAATTTTATAATATATATATAATACATATATTATTTACGTAATATAATAATAGATACGTTATTATTATAATTTCTTTATTTACTTTTTAAATGCATATTAAATATATTTTTAAATATTTCTTACAAAAACAATAACAAAAAACATTTAAAAATATAAAAAATAGATGACCACCGATGGCAAAACCAGGGTCCAAGCTATAATAATTATTGTTAGTTGACAATACTTTCATTGTCCACTTTTTTTTTTATTTTCGCAAACATTCACTTATGAAATTATTATAGTTATTTAAAATAACATCAAACACTTACACTTAATCTTTGGAAAGTATATTTTTATGATATGGGTAGGTAATCAGTAATAATGTTCACAATAATCAAGTAGCTGTGGGTATAAATCAAAAATAAAGTAAAACCATACCACCAACCAATTCACCTATTCAAGTAATATTATGTCTACAGCTCAACTCGTAAACAAAATAAAACTTGTTTACTACTCGATATACACACACACATATTTGTATATGTGTTTGCTACGAATCAGATAAACAAATTCGCTTCATTCATTAGATGGTAATTTAGCACTGATTATTAAGTGCTTGCTTGCCGTTAAAGGTGTATCGAGTTCGATCCTTGCCATGCTAGACAAAACATTTTTTTCTACTTTATTGTAGTATAATGATAACGAAGTTTAATAAAACTAAAACTTAGAATATTTGCTTTAGCGTTTGAATCCCCAACCGGTCCTATGAGACCGCGCTGTTATTGTTATACTAGATCGTGTCTCGTTTCGCGGGTATCTGAGTAATTAAAAACTAAGTGTATGAATATTATCATCTACCCATTTTATTAGTTATTTACTAAGAAATGAGTCGGATAATAAGTTAACCTGGCATAACGCTTTTGCCTATCACGATCGTGTGTTCTACTTACTCCGAAACCAAAAAATAATTAATCGTTGTGGAAAGTGATACTTTTTACAAGTAATAATTAACATGTCTTATTTGTCTACACTTTTGAGGGCTGAGATAGTAGTATTATATAAACAAAATGTATCCATAAGTGAAATTTCAAGGAGACTAATGCTACCGGTAAGTAACAAATCCAAACTTAACATAATGCAAAATAATTTAACATTGTTGATATTTGTTAGGTTTTAACGTAATTTTGTGATTGTTCACAGAGCAAAACTGTGCAGTTTTGGGTGCATAGACATGCAGCTGAAGGGACAAGCGATGCCAAACGTCCGGGTCCAAAAGCAATTATATACTTATACGGATGCCAACCCACTGCATCGAAATATTGTTGCTACGTATAGCGCTGACGGCTTTGCTACAATAAGAAACACTGCGATTATGCACGACGTGTCTATGACAATTGTTCGACGCCACTTACGAGCAGCAAAAATTAAATTTTACTGATGGCGTTGCATAAGGAAGAAAGGATGCGGTTTGCAAGAAAATTTATAGATTTTGATTGGTGCAATAACATAGTTATATTTAGTGATGAAAAGTGTTTTAAGTCAGATAAGGATGGGCGTAAAATATTATGCAGAAAAGATGGAGAACGTTACCATCACAAAAATATTCTCCCATGCAGGTCTAGTGGTCGCATTACGTTAGGTTATTGGGGCTGGATGTCATCGATGGGTCCCGGTGAGTTATTGGAGGTAGGAGGTCGCAATACCAGTCAAGGTTACTTGGACATCAAGAGTTACGATACCTATCATAGTTCATTTTTTAAAACATGTTGATTGATAACTTTGATAAGTAAAAAAAAAAGACTAAGAAGTAAGCTGTAGGTAATTATACTGTTGTTGTATTATGTGACATGATGTTATTGTTATTGAGATCAAGAGTTGCGATATCTATCATAATTCATTCTTGATAACATGTTGATTTATGTCACTAATAAAAAACTTAAAAATCAGTGACGTCCATCCTTGTCTGACTTAGAATATTTTCACTTTATATATTGTATTAAGGATAATCATGAACAGATTCGTTAATTGTGACCATTCCGTTTAATCCATGTAATTAATAAGCTGTAATAAACATAGTTGGATCATTATCGCAGTTTTATTTGTCACAATATTTTAATTATTATGAGAGTAACTATAACATTACTATTAAAAAAAAGGGTCAAATAGAAAATAAAAACAAGCAAAGTTTCTGTTACACCAGATGATTGGAATCGAACTGGGGAAACAGACCTCTTACTCGTCAGTCACGTATCATACGCATTGCGCCATGGCGCCGATAACAGCAGTAGTCAATTTTTGCTGTACTTTCATAGTTGTGTACGGCTTGCTTTTTTGCAAGAGTGTGAGTGTAGAAACGACGAGTTACTTTGTAGCACACAACGATAATACCTGTTGTGTTTCACGCGGTAGCGTTCACGCACACATTTATGACCTGCTACCCAATCTCCGCCGCCGTGTGTACATGAGTATGACAGCTTACTCTGTGAAATGCTATTACCGATTTCCGTATAAAATAATAAAATTTTAAAAATTAAAATATTTTTACTCCACATAGGCCTACATGGGCACTTATAAAACAACAGAAGCTAGTACAGGGTTCCAATAGCTCATTTGATATGGAGAAGATCCGGCAAGAAACTCTATGCTTACTCTTAAAAAAAAAATAGCTACCCGTTTTATTGTTGATCCGGGTCGAGAATCATTAACAAAATTACCTCCTGATTTTTTTTTCAAATTCAAAACTGCCTGTATCCTGCTCTCTTAAATTCACAGACAACAGCCAATGAGCCAACCAACGTGCAAATTGCCCAAAGACAACTGAACTCGGGATCGATCTCCCAACTAACACAGTTACTTGTAGTTAACTTAGAGCTAACTTAAAGCCACAGCTCACTGTTGGCTTAGGTCCTAAGTGATAGACTGGAGTTAACTTTACCTGGGTCGAGTCACTTCGTCGCTTATTGATGACTTTTGAACACTGATACCTGTTCTAGGCTAAGGTGAGAGTAGATGTTGTATTATGATAAATTAAGGTTAATTTTGTGTATCAAAATTCACATGAATGTAGTTCTTTTTTACTTTTTATTTATTTTAATTAAATACACCCATGTCACATATAAGGAACAATTTTTATAACTATATACAGACATGACAACTACCTAAGTCGTAGGGAAAAAGCTCTCACCATAGTAATACGCTGCTTCTGTCATTACATAATCCTACAGTGTAATCAATTTAACAAAATAAGTCAAACACATTAAGATTATTATGATTAATAACAACACTAAGAATTAAAATAAATTGTAAATATGAAAAATGGATTAAATAAATCAAATCATTGAAAATAATTTGAACAAATAGGTCAAGTTATGTAATTGTGTAATTTGTATGATTGTGTTTAATACAATAATGAATGACTCTCTGCACTGGTTGGTTCCGACTGTTAGTGCAAAGAGTACCTGTTAATTCATGAAACCCCGACCGGTCTCATTGGACCGCGCTGTTATTGTTTTACTATTGTGTCTCGTTTCGCGGGTATTGATAGGTTAAAAATAAGTTGACTATATTAAAAATTAAAGTAAAAAAAAGTTAATTTAAAAATGCGGATCAGAGTTTCTGCAAACTTCCGTTGAAAAGGGACGATTTTCAGATCTCAGTCGGGCAACTGTCCCATTTTTTATTTCGGGCCGTTGTCTAAAATTTAGTTATAATTTATTAATATGTTGTTATTTTGTTGTGATATTCATGTTGCTCTTGTGTTTTCGTTGTTATTCTGTTTAGATTGTGTTTCAATAATTGCCAAAATGATAAGTATGTATTATCACGTTGTGGTTATTTATATTTTGTCGTTATAATTAATGTGTTGTTGTTAATTTATGATTGTTGTTGCTAATGTGTTGTGGCTGATTGTGTTTTAATAACTGCAAATACGACTAGTACTGGTACTCTTTCTTGAACGGTATTCTTTCATTCCTCAGGCAGAGGAGAACATCTGTTATTTGTTTCAATTGGCAGATGTAAGCTTATAGTCTAACCATGATTTTGTTACTAATGTGTTTATGTGTTATGGTTGTTAATGTTATTAGTTGTGTTATAATGAGTTTTTAATAGTGTTTTACCGATTAATTAAAAGATACGTACCTGGTACGCTACCTTCCGTTCGTCAGGCGGCGGCGGGAATGTGTCACCAGCTACGCTCGTGGGTATGTCAGAAGCCAGTTTATAGTGCAACCATGATGTTATTGTGTTTTTGTTGTTCATGTTTTATGGTTGTTAATGTTATTAATTGTGTTTTAATGATTTTAAAGTGATTTTGATGAGTTTCTAACTGTGTTTTAATTATGGATAAAATATGATTTTGAGGATTCATATCTGGTACGCTACCTTGTATTGTTATATGCCTTATTCTTCCGTTCGCCAGGCTGAAGTAGACCACCAGTTTCATTTGTTGATATGATAGACGCAAGTTCAAAGACTAACCAGGACGGTGTTATTAAGTTGTTGTTGGTATTCATGTGCAGTGGTTATTAATGTTATTAACTGTGTTGTTGATTGTATTTTAATTAAGTGTTAACAATTGGAGTCTTACCTGGTACGCTACCTTGAGCGTATCCTTCCGTCGGTCAGGCGGTGGCGGGCATGTGTCACCAGCTTTGCTCGTATGTATATGTCAGAAGCCAGTTCATAGTGTAACCATGATATTGTTATTAATGTGTTTTTGTTGCTGTTGTTCATGTTTTATGGTTGTTGGTGTTATTAACTGTGTTTAAACCATGATGTTATTGTTACAATGTTTTTGTTGTTGTTTATGTATTACGGTTGTTAATGTTATTTACTGTGTTTTAATGAGTTTTTAATGAGTTTTAATTATGTTTTAGTGAATAATATAATCGATTCTTACCTGGTACGCTACCTTGAGCGTATCCTTCCGTTCGTCAGGCGGCGGCGGGCACGTGTCGCCAGCTTCGCTCGTGGATATGTCAGAAGCCAGCTCGCAGGTCACCGTAGGGATCTGCACTTGTGGCGTCTCTATTGTTGATATTTGGCTCTCGCTGGAAATTGATAGTTGTTTGTGTTAATAAATTTATCTCAAGATTATATTTTTTTTCTTCTCATGTCGATCTGACTCAAATTTTGTATTCAAAATGTAGCATAATTAACGCACATCCTGTTGGGGGGTCATTGTACTCATCATTATGAACAACTTTTAGTATGGGACCAAACCTGAAATCGAGAAAAATAATCGGCTGATCCATGCATTTGTGTTCGCTTATTTCGTCAAAAAGTATGTAAGTACAAAATATTTAGCCACCTGGACCGCTCTGTCGTTGGCCTTGTACTGGTTGTTGAAGGTGCAGGTTTAGGGCTGTGAGAACGTCCGAAAGAGAAACCAAGAAGATTTATTTTTAGAAGCGGGCTGTCGCCTAATATTTCCTCCCACTTGGGATGGAGTGAGAGGGAGTATCAAACGTAGTATAATGGCTGGATATAGCCAGAGGTCTATGTTCAGCCTCTATCACACAGGATCGGTCGTTGTCAACCGATCCTGTGCATCGTCTCGCATCCAGTTCATTGGTCTACTTTGTGGATTTTATCATTACTCCAAAATAAAGTAACAAACCTACTTTTCCACATAAACCAGCAATGATCTTGGGGAAAGAATTCCGAAGAAATTTTACTAACGAGAAAAGATTCCAACGATTTTCCTATCTACGACGGAATTCAGAAAATCCGTAGCAACCCGGATCTCGGGGCCCGTTCCTGAATTCCGCATCTAATAGGGATCTCTTTTGTAATTTCTTTGTGTCCGTCAAAAAACTTAAGGAGTCGTAGTTTCTTGGATTTGTTTTTTTTGAGCTAAGAGCTAAAAAGGTTTTACTTTTTATGAAAGACTAGCTTGTACCAACGGCTTTGCCCGCGTGGGATTAGGTTTCTTCCTATAAACCTTGGGCCTCCATTTCATACCCTTACGTGGTGAAACCCGAGTCCGAAGGTAGAAAGGTGATGGCGAAATCAAGCCATGTCAATCCTGCGCAGCGGACGCTCTTCAAAAATGTATCCTATTGAATACCTAAATGTTAGTAAGGTAACTAAGCATGAGCTCCAGGCTTTGAAGATTGGATTGTATCTTATCTATCTATATATATAAAAATGAAACCCGTTTTCCGTTGTCACGACATAACATGCAAACGGCTTGACCGATTTGGCTGATTTTTTTTTTAAATTTTCCTTGACGTTCAATGATGGTTCTTACGGAGAGAAAAATTCTAAAAAAAAAAGTTAGATAAAGTAGGGTAGTGTAGGGTAGTGTAGGGTTGTGTAGGGTAGTGTAGGGTAGTGTAGGGTTGTGTAAGGTAGGGTAGTGTAGTGTAGTGTAGGGTCGTGTAGTGTAGTGTAGGGAAGGTAGGGTAGGGTAGCGTAGGATATGTAGGGTAGACATTTGACGGGAGCGAAGCCGCGGGTAAAAGCTAGTTTTATGTATAAAAGGAGAAACTGACTGAAATATCAACGCACTGAAACTATTGGGACATGAAGCATACAATTTTGCACAAAGTTTGCTTTTATGACATAGGCGACCATTAAAAGAAGATTTTCCAAAATTCACTCCCTAAGGAGAAGAAACGAGGGTCCAAAATTTGAATGGGGAGACCTACTTTTACGTGGGCAAAGCCGCAGGCAGAAGCTAGTAAATAAAAAAAAAATACAATTGAAAAAACTACAAGTCTAGACGGATTCACGAATCAATATCTCACTCCGATTTAAAACTACAAGATTTTATGCAACACTCGAACTCGAATATATAAAATTGAACCAGTTCAGTTCAGAATATCCAAATGAGTAGGCTATAGTTGAAGATGAAACATAAAGAGTTGGAATGAAACCGTTGTGAATATGTTCAACCGGTGGATTCGAGGCCACTTGTTGATAATACACTTATGAACGGATGTTTCAGTTTTTGTTTTTGTTACATCATTCCTGTTTCAGGTGAGATTAAAAAGTTGAATGGTGGGGGTATGTATTGTCAAAGGCGGGGATTGACATGTCTACGTGTATTTACTAGAGTTTTAAGGTTACAGTACTAGTTATTTCTTTACATAGCATCAGACCTCCACTCTACGAGAAGGAGTGTGCCATAATCAATCATGCGGGCCCAGTGCGGATTGGTGGATGCCACATGTCTTCGAATTTTTATTATTTACTTATTTAAACTTCTTGTACAATGGTGGTACATAGGCGGACTTTTGGACGGACGGATTTTTGGTTCTAGGACATGCCGGTTTCCTTCACCGTTTTTAGAGGGGTGTTGATAATATAATGGCTGGGTTAGAACTCGTGACCTACAACTCTTAAGTCAGGGCCACCACTGCTTAACCTTCTCACCTCCTTACACATCAAAATTTAGCAAGGGAATCAAACCATTGTAATAGTCTCTTTTGTAATAGATTCTTCGTGTTGGTTTGATCGAAAAGTAAAAACGTTGGCACCGTCATTTCCGCCAAAAGACGTCCACTGCTGTATGATGATGTAGATACACTGCAAGCGGAAGTGTTGCCTGGCCACAACGACTAGTCCTGTGCATGTATATAAAAGCAGTATATTTACCCGTTATTATTACTAAGGTGTCCCGGGGGCATGGGGTGCGTGGAGGGCATCGGTCGCGTGCCCTTCGCCGGGTTACTGAAGCTGGTCTGCTGGTCGTTCTACAACAAGGAGATACAATGTTAAAATGTTACTTGACTAAGATGAAGTTAATGAATATGTGAGAAGTTAATGAATATGAATGAATGCGACCATCTTTTTTCGTTTGATTTGGTTTAACGAGGTCGTGTGATATTGGCGATGAGTAATTCGTAGAAGCACAAATTTTTGTGAAGTGATTCGAATTGATGAATTAGAAATTTGGTTATTAGAGATCGCAATTAGGGAATGCAATCCGGACTATCCGTAATCCGAAAAATCCGGATATCCGCACATTTTTACTCGACTTGTAAATCCGGATTTGAAAATCAAATCCGCGGATTTTCTGAATAATAAGAAATTTTAATTCGCGATGATATTATCCACTTTTATTATTAGTTTAGCACTTTTGCCCGTGGCTTCACCCGCGTGGAAGACGGATAACCAAGTAAATTCAGAAAAAAAATATCGTAACGTGGGTCCAATATAATTCGTGGTCTACCCGTATGACAAGTTGGAATGCATGCGTGCCCAAAACAGACTGAATGTCTTTTAAGGCGCCAAGCGTCATCATGCTGACAGAAAAAAGTATGAACTAATTACCAACCCTACTACATTCTTTGGGCACGCCATAATATGGCTATAAATCCCCTCTTTGAGAAGTGGTTGGAAAGACGTCACTGCGTGGTCACCTTCCACATGACTCAGGTCCTCACCGAACGTGGTAAGTTCGAGAGGTTTCTGCGCCGGATTTGTGCGAAAGAAACGCTCAGATGTCATTATTGTGCGGATCGATCGCCTGGAGGACACGGTGGAGCTTATGGTTGTTTGATTGTCTTGTCGGAAGAACACTAGGTTCGTAAGGACGAATGCTGAGCGTGGGTACTAGGCTCGAACTAGAAGTCAAGCAAATAGCAATAATAATAATAAATTCTTTTATTCGGCACAACATAGGAACCATTTTTTGTTCATGCCTCTGAAAACACGTCAAGCTGTGGGTCCTGCACCTGATCTCTCTCCGGTCGTGTTGAATTGCCTTCCCATCTGACTATAAGATTTAAAGAACAGAGAGTGCGCCAGTGTCTGCGAACACACTTGTGCACTATAATATCTGCAGTATACATCAGGCTTCCAGGTTTCAGTAGGCATCAGGCCACCGTGATCAAAATTCGGTCTGGAGGACTATTATTAAAGGTATGCTCCGTTTGGGCAATGACCACTCACGCCGGGTCCTGGTACGGCCCATGGACCGGAGCGCAAAGGAATGTGACAGGCGGTCGCCTGCTTCTGCGAAGCAGTAATGCTAGCAAAGGAGGCGGCTGCACGTGCGAGGGAATGATCCTCACGCTCCAGCTCCCGGATCCAGACGCCGATTTCCAGCTACCGTAGGCGCAGGCTTGCGGATGGCGAGCAATGGGTAGCTCATCGACTCCGCCACGGCGCGTAGTGTGTCTCAAGGTGATACAAATCGTAGGGGCCCAGCTGGGTCGAAGCCTGCTGTTGCCATGGGTTATGTGAAAGTGAACCCCGGGGCCCTAGAACGAAGACAAAGAAAAAGAGGAAGGAAGAGGAGTGGATTTTAGTCACTAAAATCTGATAACCCGCTCTGCCCAGAACGGGAAAAGTCATTGGAAAATTTCCAAACCAAAAATGGAAAAAATATACATTTTTTGTCTTTACATGTTGGGAAAACGGCTTCTTGGAGAGGCCGTAAGTCACCAGGCGGGCCCAGTGTGGGTTTGTGGATGCTACATGTCCTAAAAGTTTTGGTTCTAGGACTTGCCGGTTTCCTCACGATGTTTCCCCTCGCCGTTTTGAGAGCAGTAGCTCTCAAAGAAATCGTGTGAAGGGAAACATCATGTTAATAAACTAATATTAGTAGGTTTGTTTAATTTTCATGAAAAATCCGTAAAATCCGGATAATCCGGATTGGATCCCAAATCCGTTTTAAAAAATCCGGATTTTTAAAACACGACGGATTTGCATTCCCTAATCGCAATGCTACGACGTCAAATTTTTCGTGGTAGCGTGCATTCATTGTTACATGCTTCGAATTCTATGTTACAATTTTCATCATCATCGACGCATTACATTGGTAGCGCATCGGTATTGGTACCTATATCACAGCTTTATTGTGTGCGCGCGTATTGTGTGGTACGCTAATTTGTAATACTCCGTATTGTAAGTTGCGCCGGATTGACAAATGTGACTACCTCACTTCCAGTCAGATTACAATTCGGCTGCAATAAAGTACGCCGCATTGAAAATTGGTTTAGTAACGCACAACCACAGTGCAACTTATATATAAAATATCATTTTGAAAATTTTAGTAAACATCTAAGTATACTCACCGCTCTAGGCCTAGGATTCTTCCGGATCCCTCTCCTAGCGCGCGCCTTCGCCGCGTAGTATATCCTGATGTAGACGAACACCATGATGCAGGACGGTATGTAGAAGCTGCCCAGCGCCGAGTACACCACGTAGCCGATGTCGTCTGACACCTGGGGGCAAAGATAGTGGAGGTGAGAGAAGGTCTTGTAAGAATGGTTGTGATTACACCACATAGCCGATGTCGTCTGACACCTGCGGACGAAGAGAGTGAAGGTTAGAGGAGGTCTTGTAAGGTTGGTTGGTGTTACAGCTGGTGAAGCTGAGTACACCACGTAGCCGATGTTGTCTGACACCTGCGGACGAAGAGAGTGAAGGTTAGAGAAGGTCTTGTAAGAATGGTTGTGGTTACAGCTAGTGAAGCTGCCCAGGGCCAAGTACACCACGTAGCCGATGTCGTCTGACACCTGGGGATGAGGAGATTGGAGGTTAGAGGAGGTCTTGTGAAGATGGTTGGAGTTGCAGCTTGATGTCTCTTTTGTTAACTCGCGACATTGAAAGTTGCAATTTCATTAGTCGATAGGGCCCGCATGCCGGGTGCGAGAGATTTCTGGAACGCATGCCACAGGGCCCGCATTCGAGGAACCGTTTTCATTAGTCGATAGGGCCCGCATGCCGGGTGCGAGAGATGTCTGGAACGCGTGCAACAGGGCCCGCATTCGGGGAACCGTAGACGGTATAACGAACATGTATCGACTTGTAACTTTCATTGGTTGGTATCTCGCCTGCGGGGACTCCCCGTATGCTGTAAACCGAACGAGTTAACGACTAATGAAATTGCGCCATTATTGTGTCAATTCGCTCGAAAGTGAAATTTTGACTTTATATTATTTAAAGCCAGTTACGAAAACTTCTTATAAAATGTATAAGAAGTATGCCAAGCGAGCTCGGGATTTTGGGGCACCCCAACATAGTCTGGTTAGGTTAGAAGGGGATAAGGGGGCCATTAGTTTTAGTAATTCCTAGATTAGGCCAACATTTTTAAAAGATTAAGGAACATTTTCTAAACCCTTTTCTTAATCACTAATCTTACAGCATTTTAAAATTTAGCTTTGTCTTCTAAAACTAAATGTTTTTTGTCTTTGTCTTCTAAAACTAATTTCATCTAGTTTTCTTAAGACTTCGTTTGAAAACTATCATTATGACGGTAAGAGGCTCATTAGATCCCGTAAAAAAAAAACTACAAGCTTTTTTTGGCTGTGTGGTACGAGGTCAAAGTGAACTTGTATTTAAGTGGATACACCACTACATTCTATTTGAATAATAGGTTTTCTAAACTACACCAAATTGAAGTTATTGCCTCCGCATTGATGAGAAGATTATGTTATTCTTAGCTTCACCGCAAAGAAGAGACTTCCAAGGCGTGTTAGACCTTGTTCCGCATTGAAGACATTAAATAAAAATCTCAGTGCTCTCGTCTCATGAATAATATTAAAACTAAATACAAAAAAATGTAGTAAAACTTTACTGCACACCAAAACCACCACCCGACTGTGCTGGAAAGAGGGTAATAAAATAATTAAGTTTTTAGCTAGGATACTAAGTCCTTTAAGTCATGTGTTCGTATAGAGTTGAGTTCGTTCGAGTTCCATTAGAATGCAGATGTAACACATTCTAATGTAGAAACACAAGCTCCGCTGAGGTAGTCAATACTATAATTAAATTCTCAGCACCATTTTGCAGGGATTGCTCCTGTTTTAATGATTTCACATATTGTAGACAATTTATATACAAAACTGTCTATAGGAGTCTGTGTTTCCTGATGCCGCGGCCACACACTCGACGAGTAGCATGGGAAGTAACGAGGAAAGGAGGCAGAGACATAGTGTGGCCACGTTACTCGTCATGCCACTCGTCATGCTCCTCGTCCTGCCCACTGCTCCCTATCTTGTCAGTCTTTGCGCGCGAGAGAGAGAGAGCAACATCGCGGCAAATCACGGCAGCGCGAGGAGCAGAGCGATGAGCAGCGCGAGGAGCATAGTCTGGCCGCAGCATGATAGCTACAATCTAGGGTCTTTAAGTGAATAGATTACTTCTAGTCAAGCGTAGGTACTTCAGATGAGATGGTGGTGAAACGCAATCCTATCAACAATAAAAAAAAAACTACACCAATTTTACAACTGAGTATCTACTAAGATCCATGGATTGGATTCCGAAAAGGAAGCTCATGAATCCAGAACGAAGATAACGAAGAAGTAGGGTGGGGCTTAGTCAGTAAAAGTCTGACACGTCCTCCCGCTCAGCCCAAGAGCGGGATAAGCCATTATGATGAAAAAAAAAGTTATCACTAAAACTCAATTTGCGTATAATTAACCTCGTAAGGCTCGACGACCTTAATTTAATGGCAAAAATATTTAGGACATTCCGGCCCGAGATACTTTTTTAAAATCATATAATTACAGCTCAGCGTCCTAAAATTATGACAAAAAAAGCACTATGAACATAATGTTCTAGTATTTTTTTTTGTATGAAATAGTTAACTTAAAGTATAGGAAATACCTACCGCTTGAAGTAGGTATTTCTTTTATTACCGAAATGTGAACACTTTTACTACGATAAAGGTCTGGGCCGCGACAACTTGCACCTAACGAAAGAGAACCACGGAGCCCTGGAATTAAGGCACAGAAGGAACAGGAGTGGGTTTTAGTCAGTAGAAGTCTGACACGTCCTCCCGCTCCACCCAAAGCGGGAGAAGTTCTTTTGACGATTTATTCCACCTTAAAAAATGCATTGGGTCCTAATGTATATCGCCTTATGAGGTTAAAACAGCCACCGAATTTCACTCGCAAGTCCAAAAACTCCCACAAAACCGCTCAAAACGATAAATCCACAGATAAATCTATCCCCCTTATTACAAGGTATAATAACTTCGGGAAGGTTCGGCGTCGTTCGTGACTACTGATCCGAGACCGATCACTTCGGAACTCTTTAGGGACACGATTATTGGGCAGATCATAAATTACTGCAGGTTAACTTCTTTTATGAAAATGTTTAGTTACAGTTTTTAACTAAGTAGGTATTTTAGAAAAGTATTGTTACAAGGTGTCGTAGAAGCCAAGTGATTAAGATATATACCTCCCACAGGCAAGTACTAATACAAATTTTAATTCATTAGTACGTTTCTAAGTTTATCTAGGGTTTTACTGACACCCTGAACCCGTTCTTCAAAGTAAAGTCTCTGGACCTGGTTGTTATTCTTGGATCTTTGTCAGTAGTCAGACGCCAGAATATCTGGCCATCAGTCAAAAGGACAGAAGGAGGGGGGTAAGGAGTATCGTGTTGTGGAGGTCTGATAGTCAGTTGCTTCATGTAATTTAAACGGGTATTTAACCGCATTCGATTAGACTGGGAGCCGATTCCTAACTAGTTGGGAATAAGTTAGGGAGATGAACATTATTACTGCATAGTTTAAAGATTTTAAGGGCATGGCAGTGCTCAGCAAAAAACACGACGGGGCCGTACCATCCTTTTCTCGAAACAGTTCATGTCTGTCAACGGTTTATAAATGAAAGAAATCTTTTTAATTAATTAATGTTCTTAGTGAGTATTACTTGCTCAGGTAACTTATTATTAACATTTTGGAAAAATTGCAAATATGCATATAATAAAACTTTTCTTAACCTATCAATACCCGCGAAACGAGACACTATAGTAAGACGATAACAGCGCGGTCGCATGAGACCGGTCGGGGATTCATGAATTAATTACTCAGATACCCGCGAAACGAGACACAATTGTAAAACAATAACAGCGCGGTCTCATAGGACCGGTTGGGGATTCATGAATTAAAGAAAAAAAATGGAAAGTATTTCAAATTCCCACCGATCTCCATCATTTTGCGCCCTGTAACAATTCTTATTTTGTAACAATCCTTTCAGAGAAATTTAATCTTTTCCTATTGTGCGGCTACAATAGCCATCAGAGATATCGGTCCGAATGTAGCTACGTATCTACGTACTTTATATGAAAAGTAGGCGCCGTAGGAACCTGATTGGACACGGGTTTTTCTGAAGAAGGTAGGTAGAAAATGTAGATACAGGCTGGCCAATTTTGTTTTGGGAAACTGATATTTTGTGTTTATCAATTGCTTGATTCCTGGCCCGCGTGGTGGATTACAGCCCATTCCCTCTCCTAGAGAGGAGGCCTGAGTCCACAGTGGGAACATTACAAGGCCGGGAATGCTAATGCAATAATTGATTGATACTGTGTGAGACGTACAGACAGATGGATTCCCATGATCCTCACCAGGTCATCGGTGCTACCTTGTGGGCCTTTCAACGCTGCGTCTTCCGTTACCTGGTTGCCACTCCAGAGTATTATTATTATTTTTGGAATGTGTTTTTTCTTCTGACTATCCTACATCGCGGTACTTGAGTTCTCCACGCGATTAGAATACACACAACCGTCCAACTATAATTACTACCAGTGGCTTAAAACTGTTGTAAGCCACTGGTAGTAATTATAGTTGAACGGTTGGAAGGAGTAGAAACAACAGCCGTCAGGTCAGAGGATCCTGCCTTTCAACTGAGGTAAGCGAGACTTTTAGTAAAGTAACGGTTGTTAGCTTGTGGCCACCGTAGTTAACCAATTAAAATAATTATACCAATTTAAAGCTGAAGATTAGCCTTTCCAAACGGTATAATTTTTTCAAGAAAAGTTCAGTATTACTTCAAGAAAACATCTGCAATTACACACTTCTACCGTCTGTTTTTTAAACCGTGAGACTACAATGTCATTAAAACACCAAAGAACTGGCATAATTCCTATAGTAAGTTTAACATTACTTGTTTCAATTTAGTCTCAGGGTATAAAAAACAACAGACGATACGTTGAGTCAATTTTGTTGCTCGCAAGCGTAGCAACAGCTCAAACTAGACGAGAATATTCCAACTAGAAAAACGATTAGCCGGGCAACAAGCTAGTATTACTACCCGAGGTACCCTGCATGTAACAATTACATTGTTGCAACATTTATAGTGGCCATTCCAAACTTCATGCTATGGTCTCCGTTTACCGACGTGACGGCACTGTCTTGGGATCGCTCTGGCTAAAGGGATTGTTAGTTTAGTATGGTTATACTTTGGGTTTGCTGGCGTTGCGAACGGGATACAGGGTTACCAGTTACAGAATTTAGGTAATACGACACACACTCAAAAAGCTGTCTAAAATGCTAGGGATTGAGCCAGACGTGAACCGTATGTCAGATGAGCCTTGGGCTAAAAGAGCTACCTATTGGGTCCCATTAATTAGCACACATTAAATGCAAGGTGACATTACATTCCACATTATTTTGTGTAATTTATTTCATCACTATTGCTCTTAAAACGGTAAAGGAAAACATTTTGAGGAAACCGGCAAGTAGTAAAACCAAAAATTTCAAAAGTTTTAAAAGTTTCAAAAGTTAGATACTTGACATCTATCTATCCGCCCTAGTAATTAAAATAGTGCGGATAATATAATGTTTCCACTGATTGTTTGAAATCACTGTGACGTAAAGGGCAACTGAAGGTACAGAGGTGGGTCTCAGTAAAACTTTGACACATCCCTATTCAGTTTTTCCACCTTAAAAAAGGGTTAATTAATTCACATCTTATCACTTAATAATTTTCTTTTAAAGAACTTAAAAAAGAAAATTATGAAGCGGATAATTGTGCACTCAATCGGGTTAGGATTAATGTGCAAAATAAAATCGATACAACATCTTGTGCCCGATACAAGACTGCTTAGTTTGCTTTATATTTTCTTTTTGTTAAATAAAACTTTTAATTAAGTACTTTTTCCTTTTTTTAAAATTTTTTACTAACACGAATTTGGGTAGAATTTAAGGGAAAGGACCAATCACAGAGCTCGAAATTTCTATTCTGCATCAAGGGCAACAGTGTAAGTGGACCAAAGTTGAGAAAGAAAACAATTTATTTGCGGTAAATGACACAAATATTCTCAACGTAAGTTGTAACGGAGATGACTTTGAAATAAAACAAATGATTAAGTGTGTGAGTATGATTATTACCTATTACTTCAAGCTCGAACGACTGAACGGATTTCTATGTAACTTGGTACACCGACACGTAGACCAGGAAGTATGTTGTTTCCTTGAGACATTTTCTTTATTTTCACGTGGGCGAAGCCGCTGTCACCAGATAAATAATAATAACTGATAATTGTAATTTAAGTTTTTTAACAAACTACCAGAATAAAGTCTGAAACTAATGGTAGTGTGACAAAAGAAGCACACAAAAATACCCACCCCATTTCATCTTTCCATTAAACACATCAAATCACGTTCTAACTTTTAATTATCATCCCTCCCCCATTCTCAAACATCCCCTAATCTTTTCAAATAACAGTTTCACGCATCCTAGGTTCAGAACCACCTTTACTGAAGCATTTACCGTTTTTAGGGTTCCGTATTTTTCTTCTGAATAGGAAATTCCGAAGGCCCATAACGATCCCATTATACGTAAAGACAATGGCGCGTTTTGGAACGAAAGAGTAGTTAGACGATCACTGTTCAAATGTAATGCAATATAAACTCTAACCTTTTAATAACACGGTCTCTTTTCCTACTTTGATTTTGTGATTACATTTTGGTAAGAGGTTTTGGGGTGGGGTCCTTTTGTCAGAATGAGAATCTCGTGAAAGATGAGATAGAGGAACAAACTATACTCTACTATAAGATTAGACATTAAAAAAAAAACTTGTTTCACTGTCCGTTCAACCGATTTTGACTTCTACTATCTACATAATAATATACTGGTATCTAACTAAATCCGGCTTGACTGGAAGCCGACCCCAATATAGTTGGGAAAAGGCTAGGTAGGTAGGTATGGCTATATTGGCGATTATTGTCCTTGTGTAGAGAACTAGAGACATAACAGAGAAACTCAAGACATCTACCAACAAAGTAAACTACTCGTAATAATAACTTTGTATAATTTATCACAAAGAGGAAAAAATTTGAACGTATTCAAAAAACAAACTTGAAAACTTGGCCCATTCCAACAGACACTACAATTTTGTGCTCATAAAAAAGCGGAACGGGGTAAAAAAATCTGTAACTATTCATGCAACTTGTTATCATCTATGTCCCAACCATTCTAATGAACAATATAGTGTCATAAAACAAGAAGAAACGATGCGAAAATAAAAACATCAACTTTTGAAAGGGAAAACGCGAGTACGGAAAATTACACTAACTTTTATTATTTCCATAAGTCATAATTTATACTTCAAATTATCACGATGGAAACTGTTTATTGTTAAGCGCAAGTTTTCCCTCTTTTCACTCTTAATTTCCCCCTATTTTACCCCCACTTGACCCTATAAATGTTGCTTTTAAAGCTCACTGGGGGAATGTATTGTTTAAGTTTTGCTTAAGAGCGGCTACCTCGAGATACATTTCCATACAGCCTCTCTTACGTGATTGTGATGTTATTAACACATCTTTTTTTATATATTTTGGAAATGCAGATGTCTAGTTGATATTATTATCTTAGTTTCTATTGAATTAAAAACATAAAGGATATTGCTCTGCGCCAAAACATTGAAGGCCCTGGAGCCAAGAACATCGGAAAATGGTGTATTGTATTCTATATCATTAGTAAACTAATATAGGATCTTAGTTTTGTAGTGGACTAGCTTTAGAGTAGAAATATTTCTAAATGTATCTGTTATAACCTCAAGGTTATAATCGAACCGTAACAACAAATATTGGTATGATTTATCCGATTTTTCATAACCTTGAGTGATTTTTAAGAAACTACTAACGATATCATAATACATTCAGCTATGTTTAGTACCTATCTTGCTAATTAGGGACCTATGCTGTTTATTTTATCGCACCAAAGTGAATGGAAGTGCTTCATTAAAACTATTTAACATAGGTAGGTACCTGTATTCTTAGAATACATTTTGAAACAAGATAAACAGAAACAACATGTTATACGTTTGAAAGGCATGCCTATAAAACCAGCCTTCCCAATCAGGTATAAATAAGAGAATTTTAAACCTGCAGTTTGATCAAGAAACAAAACACAGATTTCAATTTCGTTTTTATTATTCTTTGTCTACATCGATAATTAAAATATTGTCTATATTCTGTTCAATAATTCCGGAGACTAAAATGACATTTCAACACCAAAGAACTGGCGTCATTCCTATAGAAATTTTGACATTACTTATGTCAATTTAGTCTCCGGGTTTATTGAACAGAATATAAATACTGAGCAGGGGTAAATTCTCTAAATCTGTTCATCAATTAAATTAAGAAAATTAATCTCCTCTACCCGTTAGCACTGAGGCCCCACCTCACAGTTTTCATTAGAACATCTTAGTGACAGCTTACTGTTATTCGTAACGTAAGTGATTCTGCGGTGCGCTGTCTATTGACACGGGGAACGTAACTGCGTATGTGTAGGTACATCTTTAAACATCACACACAATATTATTAATATTATAAAAGCGAATGTCTTTATATGTGTGTGTGAGTTTGTTTTGCACACTGAAATATTGGTTGATGGAGACGCGTGTATTGGATTTTTCAGTTCGCTTCAAGACTGAATGGTACTGATACAAGCGTCATGTTCGTGAACGGATGTTGTCAGTTGCGATTGGTCATCTCTTAACTGCCAGGGGCCTACATTTTTAAATATTTCGAATTACATACCTACTTAAATGTTTGATGTATTTATTTGCATTATTTCTCCCATGATAGAAGCGATAAAAAATATTAAACCAGATTTTTTGTAATACGTACTCGTAAAATGATTTGAAAGAGTGCACACGAAGTTTCTTGCCATTGAGACGCTTTAAAATTGTGCAGTTAGTATCATTTTTTTGACTGATTGACTTCTTGACAATTCAAACTTTGATTGATTGCTTTACTCCTTCACCACCAAACGACTGAATGGGTTTGAATGAACGTCACACCGGTAGACTATGTCCTGGAATAGGACATAGGACAAAATTTATCTAGAGAGTATATTCACTCGGGATATATTCTATTATGGTCTTACCTGTAAACACTCTTGGCATGTCTTTTTATCGAAAAGTTGTCTAAAAACTGTATGTAAAAATCTTTACCACTAGGTATTTACCTAAGTCAATGTTAGCTAATAAACTAAATTTAAATGATCTTTGTATATATTATATACGACCTCTTTAATGCAAAAAGACATACCAAGATTGTTTACCTTTAGGTAACCACCTAAACCGATAGACCGCAATACACGGGTGAAGCCACTAGCAGAACCTTGTAAAATATAAAGAGTACCACCGCTTAAACCAGAGTCAGCATAAAATTCAATTCAATAACTATAAAAGAGAATGTGCCAACAATTCTTTTATATCACTCTCGTTTATAATGTCTAATGTTGCGTTAAAATTGTACTGCCTACCTTGCTACGGGTGGCGGTATCGACTATGATACCGAATTGTAAGTTGTATGGCTAAGTATCATCCAGGTATGATATAACAGGTTGATGCTTTGCCAGAGACAATTGCATTGTTGCTGGGGCCATGGGTTTTGAAAGAAAAACTCTGGGTCTTGGAACGAAAGGCAAAGAAGGAACATAGGAGTGAGTGTTTTGAGGGCGGGAGAAACCAATGGATGATTTCATACTATCTGATCTGCTAACATACCACGCGTACCACAAATACAGGATTCAGTATTCAACACTATCATCATTTAAGCTGAAAGACGTCCACTGCTGGACATAGGCATCATTTTACTCCTACAAAACCACATATTCTCACAATTTAAAAAGGCCTCTAGTATAAAACTGAACGTTCCTTCGCTACAAGGGGGTAACAGCTCAGTTAATCAGTTACCCCGGGGAGCGGCTAAAAGATAACTGCATTACTTTGGATGTGGATCCGCTCTTTTCTTTTCTCATTTTTTTTTGCTATATAACGGCTAAGGCACCTGCCTCACAGACTCGTTTCAAAAATCCACCCTGTATAGTATATGTATACGGCGAGCAGTGGGTGGCTCGCCGTCGGCCCCTTTGGATCAAGACCAAATCGTTGACGGCACACTTATCACAAAGACAGTATCAACCATCATTCATCATTATCATCATGATCATTCACCATCATCATCATCACCTAGGGGAGTTCATCATTCTACACCTATTCCTACAACTCAAAAAGGCCTCTAGTATAAAATTGAACGCTGCTTCGCTACAAGGGGGTAAGCAGGCCAGTTAATCAGCTACCCCGGGGAGCGGCTACAAGATAACTGCATTACTTTGATGTGGATCCGCTCATTGATTCCACGAATTATGTCGCTCTCCAACTGTACGGATATCAAAGAAATAAAAAAAAAAATGGAAATGGATTTTTTGTAAGTATTTTTTTTTTAAGATTCTTATATAGATTGGTATAAGTAAGAGGAATTAAAACAAAAAGGCATTTTTATACATCAACTATAATTATTTTTAGCTTGAAAATCATCTAATGATTTCTCCCGATCTTATTTTTATTTTTGTTTATTGGCCAACCAACAATTGTTTACACCGTAAAATTTATAAAACACTTATCTACCATTACCTTATCACCTTGGGTGGAGCGGGAGGACGCGTCGGACTTTTACAGACTTTTTTTTATGGTAAATATTATTGAATGACATCTCCCGTCCTGGGCGGAGTGGGAGGGAAAAGAACATTTGAATGAAAATGGACATTGCTTATTTTTTTAAGTTTTTAATTGTCAACCTTTGAGCGAAAAACAGTTTCAGCAACCCATTTGGGGATCTAAACTGACCTGTTAAAGGGACGGACCTATATAGGGTGTGTAGCTCCATCCCTCTTTCTTGGTCGACTCTGTTATTTTAAAAACCAACGCTAAAAAGCTATAAGTTTTCATCGTAACACAATTGTTTCCCAGATTTTCACATAGACCTCTGAGTAGTAGACCTCCTTTCATCGATAAAACTCTGATAATCGATTGGCATTTCAATAGCGCTATGGACATGCGAACAATATTTAATAATTAGTACCGAATAACTGACTACCGAGTTAGTTATTTATAATAGTTTAGGTTACAAACAGTTTCGAAAATCGGCTGTTACAGAGAGTTTGAAAATTACTTCAGCAGTAACTAGAGACGGTGTGACCTAGAAAATAATACAATAGGCGTAATAAATAGCGCAAACATTTTTTTTATCCAATGACTTTTCCCGACCTAAACTTCCATTCGTTCTCATGTATACTTATAATAATTTGAGTAACAAGAAACGATTCCTTTTCAACTTATCAGTTACTGGCCACTTTTGAACTTCATCTAATATACTCATACTTCACTATAACCAGTCTCATCACAATGCACATCCATCTCAGCATTCTCATCTACACTACATGCTATCTTTTTTATCCATTTTTTTCACAGCTCTTTCTGATCCATATGGTACGACAGGTCTTTACTAAAAGGTAATAATGTTCAACTCACCTTTATATTGGGGTCGGCTTCCAGTCAAGTCAGATTTAGCTGAATACCAGTATTTTACGAGGAGCGGCTGCCAATCAGACCTCCACAACCCATTAACTGGGCTAACATGGTATTTCATAGCAAGACTGGAGTCAGATTTACTGGCTCCTGACTATCCGTAACGACTGCCAAAGATCTACAAATGACAGCCGGGACCTACGGCTTAACGTGCTTTCAGAGGCACGAAGGAAACTCGGTATGTTAAGGTGGTCACCCATCCACAGACCAACCAGAAGTGTTGTTTAACCTTGAAGATCGAACCGTGAGGCTGTTATTATCCAACCACGAGCTCCTCTTACATCTCAATATTATCATCTCCGCTATATGCTATCTTTTTTCATCCATCTTTTACACAGACCAACATTCTGATCCATAAGGTACGATACTAATAATAATAATATTCCACAACTTTCACACAACATCATCTAGTCCCAAACTAAGCAGAGCTTGTATTATGGGTACTAGACAACTGATAAACATACTTATATACTTCTAAATACATACATATTATAGATAAATTACACCCAGACACAGAACAAATGATCGTGCTCATCACACAAACATTTGTCCTGGGTGGGAATCGAACCCACGACCTCCGGCATAGCAGTCAGGGTCACTAACCACTAGACCAACAGGCCAGTCAAAGTCGATAGGTTTTTACTAAAAGGTAATAATGTACAATTCCTCGGAATTATTTCGAATCAGTTTCACACTATAACCACAGAGCCTTAGACCTAATTTTAGTTATGTACAAAGTTTTCTTCACACAATAAGGGACAGATATATTCTGATAAACCTAGTTAGGCTGAAAACTGAGTCTAGGTCGAACATGCTTTGGACAATGATAATGGTTAAAGTTTCTTGTTCAATGAAGTTGGACTGTCTGTGATTAATAAACATGTTCTTAACGATGTAATAAAATACGTTGTGTGTGTGCGTACTTGTCTGTTCTAGAAAAAAGAATACATACTTGAACTAGTGAAAGAAAAATTATAAAAAAAAGAAATATAAAGAACCCTTTCATTTGGCACAGAGATAAACACAATGGAGTAAAAATTATATTGTAACTTAAATCCTTTGAAATTGTTTACACACACAATTTAAAATGATATAACTGCGCCAAATAGGTATGCACCAACCCAAGTAACTGAGAGGTTTAATATCCCTATATACCTAATTTACCATACTATGATTAAAAAGAGTGTTCATGGAGTTTCTTGCATATTCCTCTCTAAAGAGATTTACGTTTTACCATGATTTTTCTTAGCATCATTAGCATTCTTAGCATTTTTATTTAACATTATTTTTCTGACTTTTTGACAATTCGGAAATGATTGTAAATGGTTTATTTGAAATAAATGCTTTAAATCTTTGAATCAAGAACTAAATATACGAGAAAATAAAAACCTAAGTACCTAAGTAGAGAAATAGTTGTTTAAAAAAAAGAAAGCAATCCTAACACACAGACAAGTTCTTTTAATTAACGTTAGACATGTTAATCCAACAAACAGACTAAAACGCAGTAAATTGCAAACCATTTTAATTATATTACAAACTACTTTCATTCCTCAACAAAAAAAAAATGCTACTACATAAAAAAAACCTTTAGAAACCGCTTACTCTCTGTATTCGATTAATTAACAATTCTAGTACAGATAAAACAAGAAAAAAAAAACAAAAGAATTAGCAGATTGTTTTGCTAACCCTACCACTTAGAGAAAAGATCCCTGTTTTTATTCAACGGAGAAAAAAGCGAGCTTTTACGTTGCATTAGTGCGATTGTCTTTAATAAAGTATTTTTTTGCTAACCATCCTCGGTGAAGGAATTTATTTTTATTTATTGCGTTCTAAGTTCGGTTCGCGACTTTATCGCATTCTTTTGGTTACGCGCGACTTTTATTGAAGTATTTATGTATAGTTTTTTTTTAGTAAAAAATGTTCAATTGTATTGGCGGTTGATTTTCGTAAATAAATTGTCTATACTTCTAGTATTATAATGGTTGAACTGATCTCAGAAACTCTTGGTACGAATTGAAAAGTTCTTGTTATATTGCGTAGTCCATTTTTTCGGAGAAGGCTATAAATTCATTTTGAGGAAGGATCTTACATTACGCTATGACTAGTGGGAGTGGGGCAGTAACCAAAGACGCGGGGGAAAGCTTGAGCATATTACCTACTTACCATACCTGTAATATTATAAAGAAAAAACTTTTTAAGAAATGATTTCTACATAACATACTTCCGGTATAAAAAGTACCCTATGTACTATTTTAGGATATCGTAGGTTGTCTGGTGATGGCGTAATGGCGTACCCTTAAGTTTATGGAAAAACTGAGTTACTTTTATGGTGTACGATAAAGTTGAATTCTATTTTATCGTCTACCCATGTGTAGAAATTCGTTCAGCCTTTCCAGCGTGAATAAGTAACAAACATACACAGACACAAACTTCCGGATTCTCATTATTTTGTCTCAGTAAATCTGAGTGCTTCACACGAAATGAAACAGTAATCAGCTTGCTAAATGTAAACGAAGATGTTATGAAATGTAAACATTGCATGTAACTACCTACTCATCAACGAGATCTGTAATGGGTTCCAGAACAAGGAAGGGACATTTATATACCTATGGCAGGCTGACATAGCACCAAGAATCGCCAAACTTAAGTGGCAATGGGCAGGACCCATTGCTCGCAGTACAGATGGTTGTTAGGGCCGAAAGGTTCTCGAGTGAAGACCACGTTTAGTAAGACGCAACGTTAGAAGGCCTCCTACCAGGTAGACCGATGACCTGGTAAGGGTTGTGGGAATCGAATGGACGAGAGACGCACAGGACCGATCGTTGTGCCGACGCTTGGGAGAAGCCTAAGTCAAAACGTGGGCGTCTTTCGGCTAAAATGATGATGATGACAAAACGGCAGGCTGATTATGTATCTTGCAAAAGCCGAGCGATAGCAAAAATTGCACGAAAATTGCTCTTCAATCGCTAATTCGTATTACGTATTAGCGAAAACCACGCGATAGCAATCTAGCGACAGTGCTGCCTCTATGGAGCAATCAACTAACTAAAATGTGCATTGTTGCACTCGAATTCCTAGCGATAGCGTTTTACTTCGTATTACGTATGGTTTTTGACAGCGATGCGACAGCGATCGGCAAGCAAATTTAGATGTCAAATTGCGTTAACCATTTCTTTGATTGTTGATCGCTTGCTTATCGCTCTCTGATTGCCAATAAAAATTAGCTTTCTATATCGAGTATTTTATTAGTTAAATTGTGTAGTTATATCTGCAGCGTGTGTTTAATTAACATTTCAACTTATTGTGTATGCTTTAAAAGACTTTATTCAGTGTATTCAACCAACATATTATAAATTAGCTTGTCTTAAGTTTCCTTAGACCTTGAACCAAGGCCAACACCTTTGACTAAAGTGGTATGTTCTGCCAGATAGTCCAAACAGGATAAAGTACTTTTACTCTTCAAAGTAACTTTATTGCACTAACACATATAAAATAAAATAATATCATATTATTTTAAAACTTGTTGACATAGCAGTAGAATATCGTTTGGAGTCCAAGTAAACACTGATTTCATTCCTTCATCCATCTTATGGTCGACACAAAGCTATTTTTAGTAAAGTTCAAGTGGATTGAAGTGAATTTTAAGTTACAATTTTTTTTCTTTTCCAATACAATCACATCTGTTCGACATCTTTAACCCGCGGATAGTCGCGCCTGGGTCAAAAAGACCCAGTACTTTTGTTTTTGTGCCATAACTCTTTTTGTATTAGTTCATTTATTTAGATAGTAAGAAGGTGTAAAGTGAGAATGGGTCGTTTAGACCCTTTTGCGACGTAATGTGTTAGTGTATTTTTTTTTTCAAAAATATTATTTTGATTTTATTTCTTTGTAAATATGTCGTCAAATCGTTTGAATGACTGGAAAATAGCAAATATATTAGAAGAGGAAGACATTGAAGGTGGAATTTCGTCAGAAATTGAAGACCATTTGGATAATGATAATTACGATTCAGATTCTTGTCACAGTGGTGAAAATAAACTCCTTGATGAGAAAAACCAAAACGCAATGCCAATTTTGCAATACTTATATATGTAGAGATCATACTACATTTATATGTATCAATTATAATCAAAAATGAAGCCAAATCTAAGGTAAAACTATTGTAAAATTGGCGTAGAAAAATAAAAACTGACTATAAAATTATGCTACGTTTTAAAATTAATATTTTACCACTATTTAGAAGTTTACTTATATTTATGATAAAAATATATTTTTTTATGTTTATAGGTTAAATAAAAAAGTTTAAGTTATTTTTTTGTTCCTATAACGTAAAAAGTAAGATTTTGCAGTGATCTCTTGAATTTTGTGATTTATATTACTTTTTATGTCCAAATAATAAACATTTATTATTTTTAAGTCTGTTTTGTTATCCTCTTTCAAAATAATTTACAAATAATCCCGAAACTTAATTAAGTTATTAGTTAAGTAAACAATACATTAAAAGTCTGGGTCTTTTCGACCCGTGCGCGACTGTTGGTGACTTAAAAGGAGACGCGAGTACCGGCGGGTTAAATGGCTGTAAGTTTTTAACTCGTAGTTTGACAATAAATTAGTTCTCCACATTGTTACTCAATTGCTGTTGGCGCTGGGGTCGCAGCAATAAGTGCATGGTAACAATCGGCGAGCGATCAGCAATCCATTTTTAGATAATACGGATCTTTTTGACGTTAAGCGATTGATCGCGCGTCGACTGCGCGATGATTGCGAATTGTTTGCTGATCGCTGTTTCATACATAATCAGCTCGCGGGGCATATGATGTTTTCACTGCTTCAGACAGAGTTGATTAATTTCAATTTCTTATTAATTTCAGCTTGATATCTTCATGTTTTTTTGAAAAGAGTTTCACAAAGGGATAGACTGACAACAAAGTGAAAGTGAACCAATAAGAGTTCCGTTTTTAACAACTAATTTACGGAACCATAAAAATCAATGCGATAAGGCCGCTCATTGTTTGTACCTATGTTTTTAGTTTAAGTTCTTTTTATGATGTACTTACAATAATTTTATATATGTAATGGTGTACTTACAATGAGGAGGAGCTCGTGGCTAAATAATAACAGCCGCACAGGGTTAAGCACACACTTCAACGTTAAGCAACGCTAGCCTAGGTTGGTCTGTGGATGGGTGACCATCTTAACATAACGAGTTTCTTCCGTGCCTCGGACAGCACGTTAAGCCGTTGGTCCCGGCTGTCATTTGTAGATCTTTGGCAGTCGTTACGGATAGTCAGAAGCCAGTAAATCTGACTCCAGTCTTGCCATGAAGTACCGTGTTACCCCAGTTAATGGGTTGTGGAGGTCTGGTAGGCAGCCGCTCCTCGTAAAATACTGGTATTCAGCTAAATCCGGCTTGACTGGAAGCCGACCCCAATATAGTTGGGAAAAGGCTAGGCAGTTGTTGTTGAATGGTGTACTTACAATAAAGAATATAATAAATAAATAAAAGATAAAGATACCATATATCAAATAATACGCTCTTCGTCAGTGACTTGTAATGGTTTTTAGCACAAGCCGGAAAATTATGATAGTTACACAGCGCTCATTAGTAATTGTAATGACGATACACACACCATTACACTTCTGTTTGTATAGCATGATTACAAAATGTATTGTCCTTGGGTAATGATAGTTTTGATGTTGACAATGGCACCGATTCTCTTGTATACCAACTAAAACTTATTTTAAACTATCGCTCTCTTTTGCTAGAGGAGCTCGTGGCTAGATAATAAATATATAATAAACAGCCGCACAGGTCGATCTTCAAGGCTAAGCAACGCTTGCCAACGTAACGAGTTTCCTCCGTGTCTCGGAAAGCACGTTAAGCCGTAGGTCCCAGCTGTCTGTGGTAGATCTTTGGCAGTCGTTACGGATAATCAGAAGCCAGTAAATCTGACTCCAGTCTTGCCATGAAGTACCGTGTTACCCCGGTTTCCAGTCAAGCCGGATTTAGCTGAATATCAGTATTTTACGGAAATTCTCAATGACTATTATTAAATAAAGCCCAACCGGTCCCCAAAGCAAACTACCCGTAAAAACATGAAACAACAAAAATAATTAACGGAAATGTGTTCCAAAAATGATTACATTGTTCGTTTAATTTGCCTCTGTAATCGAAAATTGATTGCTAACTAATTAATATTTAATAACACTGCCTGTATGGAAGTCTGTCTGTCTGTCTGTCTGTCGCGGATGGGAATTTACAACGGTGGATAGTAATTGATTCAGTGTCATTATTTTAAAGGGAATTGATGATGTAAATTATTGAGTCAATTTTGTAAATATTTGGAAGGCAATTGGGGAATGATATCGGCCTCTTATTTTTTTTGAGTAAGGGTGGGAATTATTGAATACACCCGAGTGCAGCAATAGGGACTGTTTTCTGACTAATGGTATTAACACACGTACGAACTTGCGTAAGTATGTTCGAGTGGATGTACTCAAAGTTTCAGTTGAAAACCAGCATCAAGCAACTGCTACGTAGTTGTCTGGTGTTTTGAACGGGACTTATCTGGTACAGCCGTGAGATACATTGTTGTTTTTTTAGGTTTAATTGAGGTTAACATTTAATTTACCGGCAAAAATCACGTTTGTTGTATAGGAGCCATAATTTAGTGTTTATTTTATTCTGTTTTCAGTATTTTGTTGTTGTAGCGGCAATAGAAATACATCATCTAGGTGTCACGGTTCATAAGATACATTTGAAAGACAGACGAATAGCAGAGTCATAGCAATAGGGTACTATTTTAACCCTTTGGGTATGAAACCCTAACAATTTTCGGCTCCATCGACCATTCCGTTCTCGTAGAACGGTATGGTCTCGTAGAATGTGCATTTTAGTTTCTATTTTCTGGGTTATAAAATAATAATGAGTTATTAAATCCAGGTTTTTATAATAATTGATGACAGAACCCTGGGCAGAACACGTTAGTTAAGCTTTATTATTTGTAATTCTATAATTAAATACCAATTAATATTCACGTGTATTAATTGTTGTTAATATATAATGGTATTCTATTTAACAACGGTTATTTATTAGTGTTTATTCAATTAATTATTTTAAGCAGGTTAAAATACGAGTATATCTTCGATCAAGAGTATATCTATACATTTCAATAAAATTGAAGTGTGTTGTGTGTGTGTTTTTTTACTAAATTCTTATGAAAGAATTTTCTATACAAACATCATTATCATCTACTTAGACTTTTCCCAACCATATTTTTTGGGGTCGGCTTCCAGTCAAGCCGGATTTAGCTGAATACCAGTATTTTACGAGGAGCGGCTGCCTACCAGACCTCCACAGCCCATTAACTGGGGTAAAACAAATATACAATTTTATAATGTTTGGCTGTTTATGTCGGTCTGTTTGTCAGTTTGTTTTGCGTAGACTAAGCTGCTGGCAAAAGCTAGTATACAATACGTAGAAATGTATTGTAGTGACATCTATAATGCCACAAATGAACTAACCTACGAAATCCTGCATCACGCAATTAGAGATTCTCTATCTACGCGCTATTTGAACCGCCCGAATAAATAAAAAAAAAGATCACTCATCTCGGGCAGTTGCCCTGATCAGACAAAACATTCGTCTGCTTGGTTGATCCTTCTTTGTCAACTGAGGTTTTTTTTAAAATTTATATAGCCTAGTGCTTGACTGCGATCCCACCTGATGGTAAGCAGTGATGATGGTTTGCAGGACTTTACATTTACACTGTGTTCCGCATAGCTCCTCCACCATAGTACAATGTCCCGTAGTAAGTAATAGGTATGTAGAAACTTATTGCGTGTTGACTCTTGCCCAGCGGTCACTGAACAATTTTGCATGCTACCGACGCGACGTGACTCGCCAAATCCCATTTGAGTCTGGCAAGCGGTTGCCCACGTTTATTTGTTGGCGCGGTTTAAACTGTACTATCGTCTACTATTGTTCAATATGAAGAAGAAATGTTACGGAGGTAAAAAGAATGTGTTCAAAATAAAGAATACCTACAAGTTTTTTTTATTGTATTCCGAACTTCCGATTGTATTTGAATCTTCGGTTCTCATTTCGGTTCCGGTAACTTTTAATCGGAACGTATATCGGAGGTCGATGGATGCGAGACGCACAGGATCGGTCGTTGTGGCAGCGCGCGGCGCTTGAGGGAGGCCTATGTCCAGCAGTGGACGTCTTTCAGCTGAAATGATGATGATGATGATGATGATATCGGAGGTGGGTACAAACAAGTATATACTTGTCAGCGCCGGTAACCTCACTCCCCCCGTGTCTTCTGGCAATGGTCAGGCCAGATTCTATAATTTGCAATTTATTTTTGCCGAATTTAGAAAATTGTGAGTACGGTTTTCATTTATAATTAAGTAAATTAAATTATGATTAGTTTTAGTAGTGTTTTTTAAATTAAATTTAACGCCTCTTTCCTCCTTTTTAGTACCAATTTCGATAAACCAAATTCCACTTCCGAATACAGCTTCCAAAAAATCATTTCCGTCCTAATATAAAGAATAAAACATAATAAACGTTTTACAATTTATCAATCTCACCAACATCTTAACACCGAAGAAAAAGAAGCCACAGAATGATATTATATATCAAACAAATAACAACTCTACCTTACAAGTTACCAATCGCGATGATAAGTGTGTATCCCAAAACGGATCTGGAAATCTCTCGACCTGCTTGAAACGTATACGGAGAATGTATATATGAATAAGTCGATATAACAGTCGTATAGTAGTGTCCTTTAGTGTGTGGAGGTCTGGTAGGCAGCCGCTCCTCGTAAAAGACTGGTAGTCAGCTAAATCCGGCTTGACTGGAAGCCGACCCCAATATAGTTGGGAAAAGGATAGATAGATGATGATGGTAGTGTCCTTTAGTGTAAGCCTAGCTAAAGTATAAAGATATTACCCGTACCACTATAAAAGCCTGAACGTAAGAAACACCACAATATAGGAGCGAAGAAGTTAGGAGTCCTAACTTATCGTGCACGTGTAAGTATTTTTTTTAAATTGACGTAAGCTGGTTCTTGACTGTGTTCCTACCTGATGGTAAGCAGTGATGATGGTTTGCAGGACTTTACATTTACACTGTGTTCCGCATAGCTCCTCCACCATAGTACAATGTCCCGTAGTAAGTAATAGGTATGTAGAAACTTATTGCGTGTTGACTCTTGTCCAGCGGTCACTGTACAATTGTGCATGCTACCGACGCGACGTGACTCGCCAAATCCCATTTGAGTCTGACAACCGGTTGCCCACGTTTATATGTTGGTCCGGGTCTAAACTTGACCGTTGTCTACCGTTGTTTAATATGAAGAAAAAATGTTTCGGAGATTCAATTTTGATTGATTTTGCACCTTCGATTTTGTTTCGGTTCCGAAAAATTTACATTGGAACTTATAACGGAATTACATACTTATCGTGCGGGGAACCTTCGTTGTTTGGAAAATCGTTAGTTCGTTCTTAATTTATAGTTACTTATCTAAGTTTTTGATTAATTTAAGTGTTTTTTTTTTTTGTTAAATGAGAAATCATTTAATGTTTTCTCCTGCTCTGGGCGGAGAGGTGGTCCTTTCAGACTTTTACTAACTAAAACCACACCTGTGTCCTTCACTTGTTCTTTGCGTTTTAGGACTACAGTTTCGGTTCATACGGTGATTATGGCTTGCCCAAGTACTTAATTTGACGCGACTGCCTCCGCCTCCGTTTTTAGCACAGATTCCGACAAACCTTAAAAACTCCAATACCAAATTCAGTTTCGATAAAATCATTTCCATCACATCCCCAATAATGAGAATAAGAAAAACAACAAATGTTTTACAATTTATCAATCTAACCAACATTCTAACACCGAAGAGAAGCCATATCTATATTGTATATCAAACAAATAACAAGTCTCTACCTTACAAGGTACCAATCGCAATGATAAGTGTGTATCCCAAAACGAATCTTGAAATCTCGATTTGCTTGAAAGTTTCATGGAGAATGTATATACTCGTATGAATAAGGCGATATAACAGTCGTATGGTAGTGCCCTTTAGTGTAGGCCTAGCTAAAGCGTAAAGATCATCATCTGCCTAGCTTTTTCCCAACTATATTGGGGTCGGCTTCCAGTCAAGCCGGATTTAGCTGAATAACTACCAGTATTTTACGAGGAGCGGCTGCCTACCAGACCTCCACAACCCATTAACTGGGGTAACACGGTACTTCATGGCAAGACTGGAGTCAGATTTACTGGCTTCTGACTATCCGTAACGACTGCCAAAGATCTACAAATGACAGCCGGGACCAACGGCCTAATGTGCTTTCCGAGTAACGGAGGAAACTCGGTATGTTAAGATCCCATCCACAGACCAACCTTGGCAAGCGTTGCTTAACCTTGAATATCGACCCGTGCGGCTGTTATTATCTAGCCACAACCTCCTCCTAAAGATATTACACATACACTATAAAAGCCTGAGCGTAAGAAACACCTAGGAGCGAAGAAGTTAGGGAGGACCCCTAACTTCTTCGCTCTTATCGTGCACGCGTAAGTATTTTTTTTAATTGATATAAACTGGTTCTTGATCGTAATCCCACCTGATGGTAAGCAGTAATGCAATCGCTGATGGTGAAGCGCACTAGTTTATTAAGAGCCTATGCATATTATATAGATAATCATTGAAGACACCCAAATTATAATAATATGTATATCAATAAAATGCAACACACTACTCAGCAATTTGGCTTGAAACATGTGATACGTATAGTATGCAAATCATAATAATCACAACGGTTACAGAATGCTAATGCTATAAAATACGATCAGGCGTACAATATTTTGCTTAACGCCGAAGAAAAAGAAGCCACAGAATGATATAGTATATCAAACAAATAACAACTCTACCTTACAAGGTACCAATCGCGATGATAAGTGTGTATCCCGAAACGGATCTTGAAATCTCGCGATTTGCTTGAAACGTACACGGAGAACGGAATCCGAAATCAGCTGTTTATACTCTCAATTTTTATGCGCATCTATTTTGGTAAGCGTATACATCAACACGGTGCGATTTAGATGGGTAAGCGAAAATGGAATCGGTTGATATTGGTGTATAAAAAACTCTGTAGGTTGGTATAACTGTGTTGTTGATCGTTTTTTTGTTGGTTAGGAAATCATTGATTAACCTATCACTTACCCACAAAACGAGACACAATAGTAAAACAATAACAGCGCGGTCTCATAGGACCGGTTGGGGATTCAAACGTTAAATATGTCACGCCCCCCTGCTTCTCATCATCATCTACCTAGCCATTTCCCAACTATATTGGGGTCGGCTTCCAGTCAAGCCGGATTTAGCTGAATACCAGTATTTTACGGCTGCCTACCAGACCTCCACAACCCATTAACTGGGGTAAATGATACTTCATGGCAAGACTGGAGTCAGATTTACTGGCTTCTACAAATGACAGCCGGGACCTATGGCTTAACGAGCTATTCAAGGCACGGAGTAAACTCGGTATATTGAGATTGTCACTCATCCATAGACCAACCTTGGCAAGCGTAGCTTAGCCTTGAAGATCGACCCATGCGGCTTTTATTATCTAGTCCCGCCTCCTGCTTCTATTAACTAAAAACCAGTGACAGCGGGACGAAAATATGCATCTTTAAGACGAGAGAAAAGGATAGATAGCTACATTGTATGAATCTGACAGCTGTCACCGAAACCATCTTATAAAAAATTTAGTATAGTTCTGGAAGTCCAGTCAGTTGTTAACTATATAAAAAGCAAGTTAGGGAAATAAAAACTTAGTTATTTTAGAGTAGCCATCTAACAATAGAAAGGCCTTTTCTCCATCCCTACATAATCAAAATAATTACACAAGATGGCACCAACTTCATAACTTTCCTTTTAGCTCCGAAATCGAGTAGAAATTAATAAACATTAAAATTTACAAAGACTATTACCAAAGCCATGGGTCCTTTGAGCTCCTCAATTTTACTAAATTTATTATTTTCTATAACTTGGATATTGAGCCAATTGGTCGTAGGTCGTTTGAAGGTCAGTCTGGCGGAAACTTTCGACTAATTTGTTTCGGTAGTAGGGACAGTAGCGATGGGCGAGATGTATTATATATATTTAATAATCGAGAGAATCGGAGTCGTCAAAATAAACTAGGTATCGAGTTATTCGATTCGACGTTCTACAAAATAATCGAGATGATTTTCGATTGTTTCAAGTCAACGGAATCGACCGCTAGTTATCGACTCGATGGTCTTCGATAGATTCTTACGGTTAAGAATCGGTGTCGATAAAATAAACCATCGAGTCAACCATCGACTCGCCGTTTTTCAAATAATTTTGAGTCATTAGAATCGACTGTTCGAATGGCCAGCACTAGGCAGACACACCCAGGAGCTTCGCGTCACGGAGATGAAGATGCTGAGGTGGATGAGCGGCGTAACGCGATCCGATCGCATACGCAACTCATTCATCCGAGGTAGTCTTGGTGTCGTCCGTGACGTGGGGGAAAAACTGCAAGAGTATCGTCTGCGATGGTATAGCCACATCATGCGCCGCCCTATGGAGTACGTTGGCCGGAGATGCATGAATATGGCTGTCCTTGGCGGTAGGTCGCGTGGTCGCCCTCGCAAGCGCTGGCTGGACGTCGTCAAGTCCGACATGACAGCCAATGGCCTTACTGTCAAGGATGTAGAAGATCGGGCAAAGTGGAGCAAGCTAAGCCGGAAGGCGGACCCTGGCAAAAGCCGGGACTAACGCCAAGTAGAAGAGAATCGACTGTTCGAATCAGTCACCCATCGAGTCTCACTCGGTCATTGGGGTGAGACTCGCAATAACAGACCGAGTCGTCCTCGAGTCATAGTTTTCGAGATTTCGAACAATCAAATAAAAGCTTTCGTCATTGCGCATCGCTAAGGTACTCGTACAATTATTTTCACTCACCGAGTCTCGCTCGGTGACTAGGGTGAGATTCGCAATGACAGACCGAGTCGTACTCGAGTCAAAGTCCATCCAGCCATCGTCGATCATATCATCGTTTACCATCAGGTGAGATAGTGATCAAACGCGAGCCTATCAATAAAAATAAAACAATCCAGAACCAACGAGTTGTTCGAACAATCGAGTAAAACACTCGTCATCGCTCGCTGTCCATCCATCACCATCGTCGATCATATCATCGCTTACCATCAGGTGAGATAGTGATCAAACGCGAGCATTTCAATAAAAAATAAAAGCAATCGGGAACCTACAAGTTGTTCGAACAATCGAGTAATACACTCGTCATCGCTCGCTGTCCATCCATCACCATCCAGCCATCATCGATCATATCATCGTTTACCATCAGGTGAGATAGTGGTCAAACGCGAGTATCATTATCATCTACCTAGCCTTTTCCCAACTATATTGGGGTCGGCTTCCAGTCAAGCCGGATTTAGCTGAATACCAGTATTTTACGAGGAGCGGCTGCCTACCAGACCTCCACAACTGGACAAACGCGAGCCTATCAATAAACAAAAAACAATCGAGAACTAACGAGTTGTTCGAACAATCGAGTAATACCTCTCGTCATGAAGAATCGCTAAGGTACAATCACTTCGCTGATTTAAGCTTCGAATTTTCATTATTTCGTAAAGATGTCGTTTTGATTATTTTCTTACTGTTTTGAGGGGATCGGTAAAATTGGCGGTCTTAGAAGCTTTGTTTGGAGTCTTGTTGAAATACGAGGTGATATTTAAATAATTTGCGGTTTTCTGTAGTGTCTGGGGGTGTGGGGGGTATTCTAAATATACGCATGCCATTGACCACTCTCTCCACCTGAGTGGTGATGTAGCAAACTTGTTTAGAAGTAACCCTGAATGGGTTACTCCTAACTCCTTCTAACTTCTTGTATTTGAGATTTCAATGTTGTTGCTAACTAGCTAAAAACACAGACTCCAGCAGGAAATTTCACTCACACACGCAATAAATGTGTTCCCAAATGTTTTGTACATGTAGGTGGGATGTCTACTACTTAGTTTTCAAAGTGGCAAAAATAAAGAAATACGAATAAAAGATCCTAACAACACATTTTGCTCTTTCTCAAATTTTTAAATAAAAAACAGTGAAATAATTCTAGTCAGAGAAAGCTATCGTAAATATAAACAACACATACTCTCAAATTGAAAGGTGCAAGGTAAAGGTAGAAGGTTCAAGGAAGGCTATTCAAGATATTTCTGTTTTCGCCAGACCCTTTTAAAAAACAAGCTTTATTATTTCATGTAACTTTCAAATATTTCCGTGACGTAATCTCGTAGATAAACACGTTTGGAACTGTTTTTTATGAAGCCATTTAATTTATACGAGTATCATGTTCAAATTTTTACCTACTATAATAAAAAAAAACATGGTGTTTCTTCTCTCTTTCATATAATTATAATTATGTGGATTTACCAGAGTCCCAAAAAAGTTAAAAAATTAGTGCAACCTCGCCTTAAAACCGCGCCCAAAAACTTTCTTCCAGCCTAAGACTACAAACTAGGGAATGCAATCCGGACTATCCGTAATCCGAAAAATCCGGATATCCGCACATTTTTACTCGACTTGTAAATCCGGATTTGATAATCAAATCCGCGGATTTTCTGAATAATATTTTTTTTTTAATTCGCGATGATATTATCTACTTTTATTATTAGTTTAGCACTAGCTTTTGCCCGTGGCTTCACCCGCGTGGAAGACGGATAACCAAGTAAAATCAGAAAAAAAATATCGTAACGTGGGTCCAATGTAGTCTACCCGTATGACAAGTTGCATTGCATGCGTGCCCAAAAAAGACTGAATGACTTTTAAGGCGCCAAGCGTCATTATGCTGACAGAAAAAGTATGAACTAATTACCAACCCTACTACATTTTTTGGGTACGCCATAATTATGGCTATATGTCCCCTCTTTGAGAAGTGGTTACAAAGACGTCACTGCGTCCTCACCTTCCACATGACACAGGTCCTCACCGGACGTGGTAAGTTCGAGAGGTTTCTGTGCCGGATTTGTGCGAAAGAAACGCCCAGGTGTCATTACTGTGCGGATCGATCGCCTGGAGGACACAGTGGAGCTTGTGGTTAAGGTGTGACGTTTGACTGTCTTGTCGGATGAACACTAGGTTCGTAAGGGTGAATGCTGAGCGTGGGTACTGGGCTCGAACTAGAGGTCAAGCAAATAGTGCTATTGGGTTTTTCCATTAGGAATTACTTTATAGCTGCCCGGAGTTTGGAAGTTGGTGGTATGATACCCCCATGCCTCTGAAAACACGTCAAGCTGTGAGTCCTGCACCTGATCTCTCTCCGGTCGTGTTGAATTGCCTTCCCATCTGACTATAAGATTAAAAGAACAGTGAGTGCGCCAGTGTCTGCGTACACACTTGTGCACTATAATATCTGGAGTATACATCAGGCTTCCAGGTTTCAGTAGGCATCAGGCCATCGTGATCAAAATTCGGTCTGGAGAACTATTAATAAAGGTACACTCCGTTTGGGCAATGACCACTCACGCCGGGTCCTGGTACGGCCCATGGACCGGAGTGCAAAGGAATGTGACAGGCGGTCGCCTGCTTCTGCGAAGTAGTAATGCTAGCAAAGGAGGCGGCTGCACGTGCGAGGGAATGATCCTCACGCTCCAGCTCCCGGATCCAGACCCCGATTTCCAGCTACCGTAGGCGCAGGCTTGCGGATGGCAAGCAATGGGTAGCTCATCGACCCCGCCACGGCGCGTATTGTGTCTCAAGGTAATACAAATCGTAGTGGCCCAGCTGGGTCGAAGCCTACTGTTGCCATGAGTTATGTGAAAGTGAACCCCGGGGCCCTAGAACGAAGACAAAGAAAAAGAAGAAGGAAGAGGAGTGGATTTTAGTCACTAAAAATCTGATATCCCGCTCTGCCCAGAATGGGAGAAGTCATTGGCTAATTTCCAACCCAAAAATGGAAAAAAATATACATTCTTTGTCTTTACATGTCGAGAAAACGGCTTCTTGAAGAGGACGTAATCCACCAGGCGGGCCCAGTGTGGGTTTGTGGATGCTACATGTCCTAAAAGTTTTGATTCTAGGACTTGCCGGTTTCCTCACGATATTTCGAAATCGTGTGAAGGGAAACATCATGTTAATAAACTAATATAAGTAGGTTTGTTTAATTTTCATGAAAAATCCGTAAAATCCGGATAATCCGGATTGGACTCAAAATCCGTTTTAAAAAATCCGGTTTTTTAAAACACGACGGATTTGCATTCCCTACTACAAACACTTAACAACATCAAACCGCATCTGTTGTCCCCCTCACACCTTACTTCCCTAATATTTCTCCAGAAAATGGACAGAAGCTCTTCTAAAACAGTATTTATTCGAGCCATCTACAGCAATCTAGGTCTCAACTTACGGGTTTTAGCTTGATGGGCATTAAAGTCTTGGTCTCTGAAAGTACTGTCACGAAATTTATACTACGACCACCCACTTTTACCCCTTTTGCACCCTCTTTCAACCCCTTTCTACCTCTGACGTCACGGCTTGTGAGCTAGTGAACTATTTTAGTCAAGGTACTGCAAGTTGGTACTGTAGCTTTGTACTTGTAGCTATTCTGTTTCATTTGTTTTCGAAATTGTTGAGTTGGGTGTGGCTTTTTGAAATGTTTTTGTGTTCCTGGTGCAAGAGATAGTTGTGCATGGATGGTGAGGAATGGGTAGTGTGTTCGAGTCCAAATTAGTGTTTATTAACACTAGAAAACGGTGAAGGAAAACATCGTGAGGAAACCGGCATGTCTTAGAACCAAAAAATTCGATGACATGTGACATCCACCAATCCGCACTGGGCCCGCGTGGTGGACTACTGCTCACTCCCTCTCCTAGAGAGGAGTCCAGCAGTGGGAACATTACAAGGCCGATAATGCTAATGGTAAAAAGGTTAAATTTTTGTAGGAGAACAGTTGTTGTGTAAAACACAGGTATTCAGTCGCATCTACTTAGACTGGAAGCCGACTCATAACTAATACATAAATTCATACCATTTCCCTTGTAGTACCTATTTGATCTAGCGAAGTTAAAAACAATTTTCTGAGAAATGAATATTTATTTTATCCCTTTCAGTTCAGGAAATCGTTAAATAACTTCTCTAACTCTGGATGGAGAGAGAGGTAAGTACTACATCATCATCATCTGCCTAGCCTTTTTCCCAACTATATTGGGGTTGGCTTCCAGTCAAGCGGGATTTAGCTGAATACCAGTATTTTACGAGGAGTGGCTGCCTACCAGACCTCCACAACCAGAGTGAGAGGTACAAACAGACTTTTATTGACTAAAACCCACCTGAATTGCTTCAGTTATCCTTTGCGATCCATAGCTGCTATAACTCTCTCGATTTCAAATCCGACGGTCCTGACTAGGCATTGGGTCTGACCGTCAATTTTGCTGACATCTCTTTGAGGCGCGCGTGGATGGTTCTTACCAAACGGTAAGCTGCATTTTACCTACCCGTTACGGCAAAAGGCTTAACTGTTTCTTTTTGGAGCCAGAGGGCGTAACAGATTTTTAATGGCTAAATCCACACCTAATCTATGCTCCTTCAGCCTTAAGTATGTTCGTCTTGCGTTTTAAGATTGAGAGTATCCTTTTCTAACGTTTTACCATGATTCTAACAGGCATCGACCCCTACTGTCTGCTGACATCTTTTTGCGACGCGCATACACTATGCGCCATCGACGATTACGAGCTGACGGCGAGCTACCTATTGCTCATCGTCCGCAAGTCCACGCCTACGGCGGTAAAAGGCGCCTATTTATGTTTATAAATTAAAACAAAATTAAAAAGTCGAATTGACAACACCGGACGTAAGCCACATTCAGCATCCATAACTTGAAAATAAGGGGTTTCCAAAAACCAATTTTCTGTATAAACACCGGCCAGACTTGGGTGATCCGGTAGGGTTATTTATTATTTAAATATTATCCTTTACCATCCGTTTCTGCACCCTAATTGAAAAGCCGTTTCGTTAGGGTGTTGTCACACTATAGCGGATTGCGCGCGTCCTTAATTCATGAATCCCCGACCGGTCCTATGAGACCGCGCTGTTATTGTTTTACTATTGTGTCTCGTTTTGTGGGTATGTGATAGGTTAAAGCGGAGCGGGTGCACAACGAACACGCCGCGTAAACGCAGGGAATATGTTGCGGAGACCACCGCGAATAAAAAGGAGGAAAGAAAGAAAACACGTTTATTTGGCACACCATGAATCATGATAGAAACCATGAAACATAAGGAGCTTGTGGCTAGATAATAACAGCTGCACGGGTCGATCTTCAAGGTTAAGGAACGCTTGCCAAGGTTGGTCTGTGGATGGGTGACCATCTCAACATACAGAGTTTCCTTCGTGCTTCGGAAATCACGTTAAGCCCTATGTCATTTGTAGATCTTTGGCAGTCGTTACGGATAGTGAGAAGTCAGTAAATCTGACTCTAGTCTTGCCATGAAGTACCATGTTACCCCAGTTATGGGTTGTGGAGGTCTGGTAGGCAGATGCTCCTCGTAAAATACTGGTATTCAGCTAAATCCGGCTTGACTGGAAGCCAACCTATAGTTGGGAAATGGCTAGGTAGATGAAGATGATTATGAGAAAAAAACAAATAATTGCAATAGCTGAACAGTTTGAACGATATTGTGTACTGTCTCGTAAAACGCCAACCCGTACTCATTATCATCTGCCTAGCCTTTTCCCAACTACATTGGCGTCGGTTTCCAGTCAAGCCGGATTTAGCTGAATACCAGTATTTTACGAGGAGCGGCTGCCTACCAGATGGCTATAAATACGCGACGAAAAGGCTACAAATTCGTCACGCGTTCGCGACGTCATCGCTACGCAGCCGCTAGTGTGATACTGCCCTTAGGCCGCTCTCCTGATACCAGAGGGTAGAGAGGGAAGAAAAGGGTTTAAAGGATTATAAGTGGAGATTATGGACTTGTTCTTATAACTGTTTAGAACGAATTAATATTGCTGTAATTGGGTCATTAAGTGGATTATTAAACAAGGGAGGAATAGGGGTGGAATGCGGATGTATATACGGGTAAAGTTTTAACAAAAATAATATATCGAGTGATTTGATTGTGTGAAAGTTGTGGAATCTTATTATTATTATTATCAGAAGAGTTCTTATTCTCAGCACATTGCTGGTAGTAGCTACATTTACGGGCCGGAACCAAGTAAATGCAGCGTGTTAATGTTTTCATTCAGGGGGTGAATTTTCGTCCTCCAACTGCATGAATTTTCTAACTATTCTGCATGTATTTAATATGGCAGCTTTTTGTAGGCTTATGTAAACGGATTCATCTAAATCTATTAATGTTAAACTGCGGAGAAGATGGTTGGGGATTACGCCTGTTGTGGAAAGGACTATTGGTATTACGTAAACTTTTTCTTGTCTCCACAATCTGGTTACTTCGTCTTTCAGTTCAGCGTATTTGCAGATTTTTTCAGATATTGTTTTTTGTAGGTTATGGGTATTGGGAACTGCGATATCTATGAGGTATGTGATTTTTTTTATTTTATCTTGAAGTGTTATGTCTGGTCTGTTATAGTGGATGGTCCTATCTGTAAGTATGGCGCGGTCGTAATAAAGTTTGTATGTATCATTTTCTAGGATAGTATCAGGTTTGTATTTGTAGTAAGGGGTGTCGGCGTTTTGTAAAAGACCATGCTTGATGGCTAGCTTTTGATGGATGATGTTAGCAACTTGGTTGTGTCGGTGAGTGTAGTCTGTTTGTGTGAGTGTAGTGCACGCTCCGGTTATGTGTTGTATGGTTTCTGATTGAATGTGACACCTACGGCATTTGTCATTTGTGATGGTAGAGTCTTTAATAATATATTTTCTGTAGTTTTTTGTATTAATAATTTGGTCCTGTATTGCTATCATGAAACCTTCGGTTTCCGGGAACAGATTTCCTATTTTTAGCCACTTATTAGATGCTGTGATATTGATATGCGATTGTTCTAAATCATGAGGATGCCTACCATGGAGTACTTTTTTCTTCCAGTTTTCTATTTTTTGAACTTGTGGGTTAGTGTCGTTTGTGTCTGGAGAAATTTGATCACTTAAGTTTAAAGGTGTGTAGTTATAATCATTACAAGTGATAGCCCTATGTATGTCAGATGTGAGAGATTTTGAGTAGAAAAAAGTTTTTAGCCTAGAAATTTGTTTTTGCCATAAGTGACGAATATCGATTAGGCCTCTCCCTCCATTTTGTCTTTTGATGGTAAGCCGTTCGATAGCAGATTTAGGGTGAAGGTTATTATATTTTGTTAGTGTAGTGCGTGTGAGTCTTTCTAAATGTTCGATGTCCGTTTTTGACCATTTTATAACTCCGAATGAGTAGGTCAGTATTGGTATGGCATAAGTGTTCAGAGCTTTTATAAGGTGCTTTCCCAATAGCTGTGTTTTACAAATTGCGTTCATTCGTCTACGATATTCGGTATTAAGAGTTTGTTTAATTGATTTGTGTTCGAGTCCTTTAAGTTGCTTGTATCCTAAATACTTGTAGAGATCTGTTGGTTCCATAGCTGCTATTGTGTCAATGTCATTAATTATATAATTGCCGGGTTTTACTTTGCCTCTTATAATGTGTAATGTCCTACATTTATCTAGTCCAAATTGCATATTAATATCGTGACTGAATTTTGTTGTTACTTCAATAAGACTTTTCATTTCTTTTTCGTTTTTAGAATATAATTTAATGTCATCCATGTATATGAGATGTGAGACAGTGGTTTCTCCAGAATTATGTTTAAAATTATATCCGGCTTGGCACTGATTGAGTAAGTGGGACAAAGGGTTCAGGGCTAGACAGAACCAGAGGGGGCTCAGTGAATCACCCTGAAAAATACCTTTCCTAATATGTATCTGTCTAGTTACAAGAGTGCTGAGATGGTTTTTTAGCTGTAGTGTGGTTTTCCATTGTGTCATCACTGTGCGCAAAAACTCTATTATTTTGGGATTTATTTTGTATATTTTTAAAATTTGTAATAACCAAGAGTGTGGAATGCTATCGAACGCTTTTTGATAATCTATTATTATTATTATTATTATTTCCTCTTTTGAGAGTAAATCACTCGCCAAATCCTTGTTGAAAAGTTAGTATTATTTCTATTCCTTTTATTTATATGCCCATTTTTTAACGAGTATTAGTTAAAAAACGTTAAACCTTAGGCCCCGGCTGTTATTTGTAGATCTTTGTCAGTCGTTATGGATAGTCAGAAGCCAGTAAATCTGACTCCGGTCTCGTCATGAAGTACCGTGTTCCCCCAGTTCTGGTTCCCAGGTCTGAGACGCAGCCGCTCCTCGTAAAATACTGGTATTCATTATATAGTTTGGAAAAGGCTAGGTAGATGATGATTAGTTTTTATTAATCTATTGAGATACCAAAGTCAGCTTTTATAATTATTATTTTCAGTAGTTAAATAACTAACGTTTGTGTTTATAAAGTTTTACGTTTCTGGATATAAAAAAAGAAGTTTTAAAAGCAGTAGAAAACAGTGTGCCATTTTGTACAAACTTCCCTTACCTATTTAAAGCTTAGTAACTACATGTTGGCGAGTTGGAAAACAATGTAATACGACGACGGTTTCAAACAGTTTCATACTAAACAAAATATTAAACATTAAGAATAAACTTTGTCTCTATAGGTTGATACTATGACGCTAAAAAGCTTATCAGGATAGCTAATTCTGACGGGGCTACGGGTTGTCCGAAAGACAAGGGTACCTACTTAGAGGAACACTAGAAGTCTGACGATTTTAACAAAATTATAAGAAATAACAGCGTGAGTCAGAAATTAGTATATTTCAAATAGATCATATACAGGCGCTTTTGAAACGTCAAAAAGTCGGTCAGTCAAAGAATTGTACGTTTCAAAGCGTCGATCTCTATGGAGAAGAAAGTGCAAGAAACGCTATGGACACTTGTTTAACGGCCGAAATTAATAATCAATCTATCACATATCGGAGATTAAAAAACAAATGATACCATACAATTACATGTTTTCTGTTGTTTCATTTGTTTTTTAATCTCCGATATGTGATAGATAGGTTATTGGTTTCGGGCGTAAATCAATAAAATTATTATCTGTATTATTAATATTATAAAACTGAAGAGTTTGTGGGTTTGAACGCGCTAATCTCAGGAACTACTGGTCCGATTTGAAAAACTCTTTCAGTGTTCGATAGCCCATTTATCGAGGAAGGTTATAGGCTATATATCATCACGCTAAGACTAAACCAACTCTACATGCGGCCGAAGCCTCTGGCTGAAACTAGTGAGTTACATATTTCAGCAAATCATCAGTTTTCACAACAGTTACACGGAAGAAATAGTGGACAAAAGCTAGTTTAAATAAAAAGAAAGGTTGTTTGTTTACAAAAAAGTTTAATATTACTTTTCTATTAAATGTTCCGGGTTTCATTTTAGTTGGTAACCCTATTCTTTAGTGATGTTTTCAGTAGTTTTCGTCGGCGGAAGTTTCGGCCAAAATAAAACTTTCTTGTATGTATGTACGTAACGTAGCGTCTGCGAGTTTGTGAAACTATGCCAAATTTTAACTTTGTAGGACAAACTGTCACAAAGGGAGGTATTTAATATATGACGTACAACTATTGCACCCAACTTAACTTATATAGTTGGGATGGGTGCAATAATGTAGGTAGGTTTTCGGGTTTTCAGTTTTGTCTCACTGCTGGGCAAAAGACCTTACTCAATTCCTTCCATTGGTCCCAGCCCTGAGCCATTTCTTGCCAATAGCTAAGGAAGACATCCAAGTCATCCCGTCATCTCCTACTTGGTTTGATTTCAAAATAGTTATTACTTTATTGGAAAGTTCCAGAGTAGCCCGTGAAATCCGATTTTACTTACTTTTTTGTATTTTGCAAGTTCAGGTTTTATGATTATGTGATTTGTAACATTAACGCGTATTTATTTACGAAATTATATTAATTAATATCATCAATGTAAATCATAACTTTCTTAAGACGCGTAACTAGCCAGAGATAGGCGTCTTAAGAAGAGATCAATGAAGAGGGTTTAAAAACTTTATTTAGAGGTTCTTAACCTCAGTGTAAGTATATTCTATAATATCTCTTAAAATAAAGATATGACAGATATAATATATTCTATACACGACAAAAAATACAGACTATTTTCTCATATTTTGTTATCTTAACAATATTAACGGAAATATCTTCTACATTTATCATTCACGAGTATGTACTTCAAGGATTATTATTTGTACCCTTTTGGGTAAAACTGAAGTAGGTTAAGAGGGGGAAGTAATCTTTTCAAGAAATATACAAAATGACTTAGAAATGTAGCAGTTTTTCAGAAATCCCTCATGAATCTTCAATGACAAGAATTTTTTTTAGTATAACTTACACGCTTATTTTCTTATTATCGTTCCAAAGAGCAGACGTAGTGGCCCAGTGGAATGGCCCCGACTTACCGAGTTGTCGTAGTTTCAAACCTAGCCAGGCGCATTACTTTGTGTAATTTATTTCTTCAACACTACTTTTTTTATGGTTATAAACTAGCGCTTGACTGCGATCCCACCCGATGGTAAGCAGTGATGCAATCGTCGATGGTGAGGCGCACTAGTTTATTAGGAGCCTATTCATTCTAGCCTTGAAGACACCCAAATTATAATCGGATGGAAAAACTGCAACAGGCAGACTGTTCCAGTCCCTCGATGTACGCGGTAAAAGAAAACATCATGAGGAAACTGAATGTCCTTGAGAACATAATAATAATAATATAATAATTACCTTTAAAAAATATCTATGTACCAATCACCCATATTTGCAAAGAAATAAATGATTTATGATTTTATGATTTAACCAAATTCGAAGACCATGTGATATCCGATAATCCGTATTGGTTCCGCGTGGTGGATTGCAGCCCATTTCCTCTCCTAGAGAGGAGGCTTGAGGTCCAGCAGTGGGAACATTATAAGGCAGATTACGCTATGCTATGTGTTTTGATAGTTTGAAAGGCTTATCATAGCGAATTTCTTTCTAGATGCTATTCATATTTGACTACTTACTGGCTTCTGTCAGCATATAGTCAGAACTATGAGTGCGAGTAGTTTTTACGTTAACGCGATCGAAACGTTTACTGTGTCTGGCTCTCTGATTGGTCAAGAGCTAGGAGCGGGCCAACCTAAGTGCCGAATGTCATAAACGCGTCGATAGCGTTAACGTAAAACATACTAGCACTAGGCCCTCAGTATGTTATCGTACCAAAAACAAAATACTTTTCGACTTAACAAAAAAAAGAAAATACCAAGACCACATTTTCCACAAACATTCCCAAACATTAAACCCACTAGTAACAATACAAATGACAACTGTACCTACATACACACCTATATAATCGCTATATATGTCTCGCTTTTAGTATAAAAGCCTTGAATGGTCCTCATGTACATTGTGGAGCAGAAATAGCGCCGTCCGTAATACCAACGTACGCCAGTGTTGCGGTTTCCAATTCATCGTGGATTGGAAACCACAGTGTTCTGGTGTGTTCGGCTTCTATGGTGAATTTGCTGTTGAAACTGGTCTAGGTGGCAATAGTTGGCTTGATAAGCCAGGTAAATGGGGGTAAAATAATACAGGTCTAGCTAAAGACATGGCTGCGACCGCGAGGGTAGAATTATCCTGCAGGCGCCGCCACAGGACACCACTGTAGGCCACCGAAGGCGTGGGTTTACTGACCATGAGTACTGGGTAGGTGGCCGTCCAGACAACCGGTAAGGACTGAGACCGAGTCGTCGACGGCGGCTTTTATTCCACGCGCGGCACAAAGATGTCAGGAAAACCGTAGGGGCTCAGTAAGGCCTATGCCCGCTAAGGCCGCGGGTGTTTTTTAAAGAGATATATAGCTCTGGAATCCAAAGGGCTTTGATTATATACACGTCAAAGGGTAAGTGAACAAAAAATTGGGTTTTGGTCAGTATAAGACTGACAATCCCTCTCCTTCCACTCAGAGCGAGAGACATTATATATGAATTAAACTCAAACAAAAGGTCAGTCATTCAAAAGATGACGCGATTGCGCGTTCCAATAGCGAAAAAAACCTTCTTCTTCTTCTTCTTCCTGCCCTTATCTCATATTACTTGGGGTCGGCGCAACATGTTTTTTTCTTCCATTCTGTCCTGTCACCCGTCATAACATCACTGACTCCCTTCTCTTTCATTTTCCAATAGCGAAAAAAACCAATGAAAAAAAACTCGAAACAAACTCCATGAACACCTACTTTTTTAAATCAGTACAGTACAGTAACAAAATAATGGCCACATTAATGTACGAACGAAAGAAAATATTCGAAAGTTAGGTGGCCAATGGCAAAATTCTCGAAAGTGCTAAGTAAAACGAGCAAACTCCACAGCTATAAAGGAAAGAAAATTAGTTAGTTCCATTATTTTTGCTCGAACCAGTCACGATATACGAGCGATATTATCAGTCGACGTAGGTACATGTAAAAATTATGCTCATACGTCTCCCTGCCAAACTCCAGCATTTTTAGTGCGCGGTACTTTGAGTAGAGGGGGAGTAAGTATCGATGTTTTGGTAGAGAAAGTTATCGATAGTTTGTTTACTTAAATAGTGGTTTAAATTCTTTTGTATTCTAGCATAACTAAACTATGATAATTATATAACGATACTATACTAATATATGTATACTGATAGCTATATAACCTGGCGGTCTTTATGTTAAGAGTGAATAGATTACTTCTAGGCAAGCGTGTTCCATTGTCGGTCACATCATCGCTTAACGTTGTCATCTTCCTGCCCTTGTCCCGTTTTATTTGGGGTTGGCGAAACACGTTTTTTTCTTCCATTCTGTCCTGTCACTTTTCCTACAATCCATCCATCTTTTCTTTTGCCTCCCTCTCCCTCTCCATCCATCCACATGTAAACTCATAACTCTTTGCTATGCATCTATGCTATGCATAAATAAAAATAAACGAGTACAGCAGGAGGAGCTCGTGGCTAGATAATAACAGCCGCCCAGATCGATCTTCAAGGTTAAGCAACGCTTGCCTAGGTTGGTCTGTGGATGGGTGACCATCTTAACATAACGAGTTTCCTCCGTGCCTCGGAAAGCACGTTAAGCCGTTGGTCCCGGCTGTCATTTGGAGATCTTTGGCAGTCGTTACGGATAGTCAGAAGCCAGTAAATCTGACTCCAGTCTTGCCATGAAGTACCGTGTTACCCCAGTTAATGGGTTGTGGAGGTCTGGTAGGCAGCCGCTCCTCGTAAAATACTGGTATTCAGCTAAATCCGGCTTGACTGGAAGCCGACCCCAATATAGTTGGGAAAAGGCTAGGCAGATGATGATGATGAAACGAGTACAGCAGTTTTTTTAATATAAATTGTAATTTTAATAATAAAAAAAAATAAAAGAGTTGCTAGATGGGCATAAGACAAGAGTTATAGGTATTTTTTTTAAATAGATAGTTTGTGAATGTTAGTGTAGTAAAATACAACAAACAAAAAATCCTCATTCATTTTCACATCCGCACACACATATTTCTAACACAAAATATCTTTGAATGATGGTTTATACCTCTCTTAGACTCACTGTCTCCATAAAGTCAGTAGCGTGAACTTTAAGACCTGAAGTACTATAAACCAAAGTGTTACACTACGGGACATAAGTGTAGTATACACTAAAACACATCAATAAGTTATATTGGAAAATTTTATGATGCAACGGTCATACTCATAAAACGAAATAATATTGTGGATTGAGCGATTCATGGACGTAGTCTTAAAGTGCTGCGCGCTTCAAAATGTAGAAGTTCTGTGCTTGGATTGTGTTCGTTGTTCTAATAAATGTTTTGGCAGTAAAGTGGACAGACTATCACACTTTTATAATATTGTTTATCACACTAACATTGTGTAGGCGAAAGTTCGTGAGTCTGTGTGTATTTTTATTAGTTCTTGAAGTTTAAACGGCTGAATAGATTTAGATTAAATTGGGCACACAGGTAGACCATGTCCTGGAATAGGTCTGAGAATATTTTTAAATTTCGTAAATTTTAAAATTTTTATTTAAATTTTTATATGTTTTTATGCGAGTTTATTTCTAAAATAGTAAAATAGTTTAGTGATTGTTTATTGCCTTTAATACTAGTGCATTGAAATACTAAGTTTGGTAAGTATGTTTATACGTTACAAATCGAATATAAATAAAAAAAACACAGAAATTACCTTTCTTATATGTTAAATTACAAAAAAAGGATATTTTAATCCCATAAACTTTTGCATTTTAGAAAAATAACCACTCCAAAAGTATCGACATTTATTTACAAACATTCCCAACCCTACGTCAATTTATTACCCAAATGTGTATATTTGGTACTCGCCGTACTCGGGAATCCTTTTTTACTAATACGTCATAGGTTGCGAGTAAAAGCATAGTGATGTGGGATATTAATTTAAACTTACTTCGGTTACCTCACTTTGTTGTCTTGAAAATGTAGGTTAATATGTATTGGACAGATTTGTGAATAAGGGCTCTTGTCCACGGCGACTTTTAGCGATGCTGACGCGCGTTTCGTAAACGCATGACAGAACGCATGAAGGTTCTAGAGTGGCGGCCACGTACCCGAAGACGTAACGTTGGAAGGCCTCCCATAAGGTGGACCGACGACCTGGCGAGGGTCGCGGGAATCCGAGGGTTGTGAGACGCATAGGACCGGTCGTTGTGGCGACGCTTGGGGGAGGCAGTCAATTTTCCTATAAGTAACAAAATAAAATAAAATGTCGCTGTGGGCGAGTCGCCTTAATGCTACGACGGCCATACTTTGTAGAAGGTAATATGCTTTTATGGGTAAAGTATTTGATCTCATCTGCATTCTGCATTTTAGTAGCGAAGTTTCATTTGGAAGACTACAAAATAAACAAATTGTATTCTTAAAGTTACCAATCTGTTTTTGCTGACTGTGACAAATAAAAAGTAATGTTTTTTGCATGTACGAGAATGTGTGATTTACGGGTATGTATGTATGTACACTTCTTTGGCATGCCCTAGACCCTAAATAGTTTGTTTGGGTCGTATTTTAGCTTAAGAGGTGTCGCTAGATTTGTCTTAATTGTGAGTGAGGATTAGCATTATCGGCCTTATAATGTTCCCACTGCTGGGACTCAGGCCTCCTCTCTAGGAGAGGGAATGGGCCATAATCCACCGCGCGGGCCCAGTGCGGATTGGCGGGTTTCACATGTCTTCGAATTTTTGGTTCTAGGACATGCCGGTTTCCTCACGCTGTTTTAGATAGTAAGTGAAGATTAGATATATCAAAATTATCTATACTTCAAGTGCAAGTGCAAGTGTAGTTCAGTGCAGAGGTCGAGAGATGCACGCTGTGGAAGCAGAGACACCCAATTCCTCCACACTTCATCACCCCATCAGAACATCTCCCCCCTGGAAGCGAATTGCAGTGGCCAATCTGGAAATCTCTTAACCGACTGCGGACCCAGGTTGGCCGCTGTAAAAACAACATGGCCAAATGGGGCTTCCTCGACCCATCCTTAACGCAGTGCCAGTGTGGAGCAGCTACCCAGGATATGCGGCACTTATTATGCTGTCCATCCTGCACCACCACCTGTACTTTGCAGAATCTCAACGAGGCCAATGCCAAAGCCATACAGGTTGCCAAATACTGGGCAGAAAAAGTTTGAGAGCATCGATACGAAAAGAAGAAGAAGAAGATCTATACTTACATAGAAGGGGAGAAACTGATTGACATATTAGTGCACAGCCGAAACTACAGGACCTAGGAGCGTGAAATGTTATTTAGGTAGGGAAACCCGTGGTCCTAGAACGCAAGGAAACTGAAGGAACATAGGGATGGTTTTTTAGTCAGTAAAAGTCTGACATGCTCTCCCGCCCCACTCTAGAACGACAGAGAAGTTATTGAATGATTTCCCAACTAAAGAAGGTTAATTTAGGACCATGAAAAAGATTAACAGTATTACTAGTAAATTTCCAGTCAGATATAGATTAAAACCCTTTTTACAAACATCCTATCTCGCCTTACTACAAAAAACAGAAAGCTAAAGTACAAACAAATGACAAATCACCCGAGAAAGGTTATTACAAATACATAATACATTACTCGTACATATCCCTATCTCGAGCAAACCCTTATAATATGATATGATTCTAATAATTTATCTAAACCTTCACAAGCAGTCTAGCCTGCTCGTAAAAACTAGGTCTAGACAGAATGTAGATAAGGATAGAAGTTCAACTCTATGGAACGAGTAGAAAGAGGGACACACCCATCATCATCATAAGAGGAATGGGAGGCGGACAATCCCGACCCATTTCCAACCATCGTAGGCTCGGACGGCGAACAATCAGTAGCTCGCCCTCCGGTTTGCTCCTGAATGGAAAACCTGGGAAAAACAAAGAAGGAACAGGTGTGGGTTTTAGTCAGTAAAAGTCCGACACGCCCTCCTAGTTCACCCAGAGCCGGAGAAGTCATTGGATGATTCCTATCTAAAAACATAACATCCATCCATTCTACGAGCAATTTGCTTAGTAGGCTACTACCACTTAACTTTGGCGATTCATTGGGCTAAGTCAGCGACCTTTTATACGTATTTCCTACTATTTGACAGTTTTTTTTAAAGGGTGGAGATTATCAAAATGACCGGAGGAACGGGAGACCGGAGGGCGTGTCAGACTTTTACTGACAAAAACCCATTCCTGTTCCTTCTTTGCCCTAATAGCGTTACCACACTTATACTCACTCTACGAGCATCGTGTCTATGAACGCACGCACCCGTTTTCACTAGTTCTACAGACCTAACCTACTGTTTCTTTCATTTCATACGGTGTAGCAGTCCATTGGGAATACAAGTTAGTAGTGTGGATGGGACTGAACTCTTATGTATTTATGAGTTCATGTGCGTATGATTTATTTATTGCGTGTATATGTTCTCCTGCAGGAGATCCAAGCTTACCGACGTAACTCTAAGAATCGCTAACCTTAGTGGCTGTGGGCAGGGCACATAGCTCATAGGATAGATATTTTATGTTTTTTTTTTTATATATTATATAAACCAGTGCTTGACTGCAATCCCACCTGACGGTAAGCAGTGATGCAGCCGTTGATGGTGAGGCGCACTAGTTTATTAAGAATCTATTCAGTCTGGTCGTGAAGACACCCAAATTGTAATCGGACGGAAAGACCGCAACAGGTAAATTGTTCCAGTCCTTCGATGTACGCGGTCTAAACGACGAGGCTAAGCGCTTAGTCCGGAGTCGGACCGTGCAGGTTTCGACAACTTAAGGATGGATACTCTCCGTACGACGGTTCGTCCGATGGTAGAAAAGAGAAGGCGGAATGTTGTGGCCGCAAGGTTCTGGAGTTGCGATCACTTATCGAAAGACACAGCGTTGGAAGGCTCCCTACAAGATAGTCCGATGACCTGAAATTATAGTCTAATTATAAATTATAAATTTGAAATTGTAGTCTATAGGTTTGGACTATCTTATTGAAGTTGTTGATTATCCCATTGTTTGTATGCAGAGTTTGTATGTACTCTAGGATTAAGAAAAAGAAATTGAGTTTTGAGTTACGTTCATTTGACAAATGCTGAACGTTCGACCGGTCGGAAATCTGTGCAAGCATCAATAAAATCAAAAACAATTTTCAATCCTACAATTTAATGTACAACCAATAAATTGCAACCAAATCCAATTGCTAAGGTCCAACTCCGATCATTCGAATCCTCACTCATCGAGCCAACTTCCGTCCAAAGAAAATTGTCTCAAAACGATGTCCTTTCCATTAACCTATCACATACCCACAAAACGAGACACAATAGTAAAACAATAACACCGCGGTCTCATAGGACCGGTCGGGGATTCATGAATTAAACCATACAACACAGAGACTACAAGTACTAACCTAACCTACCTATCTAACTAACCAACTATACTAACCTAACCTATTCATTCTTGACTTAATCTTAAGTCCTAAGTATACTAAGGCATGGACTGCTCGTTGGCCAAAATTACATAAAAAAATATTGAGACCTGTGAGTGCGTAAAAGTAACAAGTAAGCTTGAAAAACAATCACACACATTTTCTCTTATAAAATATTAGTGTTTAACTTAACCATTACGCCCGTTTTCAATAAGCTATCTATCTAAAATTGCAGCTACTGAAGATAAACAAATCTATCCTTTTGGCCTTACTTACTTATCTATAACCTACCGAAGTTGTGGATTGATAGATAGAATCTTACTGTTTATCGGGGATAGCTATCTATCTATGAACTGCGGTAGGTTATTAATTAGCCATAAATAGTTGACTTACTTTGTACAAGCAAACGTGACAAAAATCCAAAGGCAATTTTCAGCCACCAATAAATTGCAGACAAATTCAATTGCTAAGGTCCTAGATCTTCATCATCGGTTGTCCAAAAGCCCACTCATCAAATCCTTACTTCCGTCCAAAGAAAATTGTCTCAAAATGACATCCTTTCCATTAAACCATAAAACACATTGACTACAAGAACTAACCTAACCAACTCTTCTTCTTCTTCTTCTTCCTGCCCTTATCCCATATTACTTGGGGTCGGCGCAACATGTTTTTTTCTTCCATTCTATCCTGTCACCCGTCATAACATCACTGACTCCCTTTTCTTTCATATCAGTCTTCACAACTATAACTACGAGTAACTATAACTTTAACCTAACCAACTATACTAACCTAATCTAAATAAGTGAGTGCGTAAGAGTAACAGATGACCTTGAATAACAGACACACACCTTTTCCCCTTTAAAACATTAGTGTAACCATAAATATTTAAATTAACCATAAATTGTTGACCTTCTTTTTACAAGCAAGCGTGAATAAAAATGGAAGGCAATTTGCAACTCTACAATTTATTAACGCCCGAAATTAATAATCAATCTTTCACATATCAGAGATTATAATCTGGACCGAGCCTAGTCGTCGACGGCGCGTTCTGTTCCACGCGCGCCTCAAGGAGATGTCAGCAAACTGTAGGGGCCCGGCAGGGCCGAAGCCTCTGGGGAACACGGTATCCGAAAGGTTATCACCGTGTCCCCCAGATTGATGGCAACGAAGGAACGGGGTAGGGGTTTAGTCAGTAAGAGTCTGACACGCCCTCCCGCTCCGCCCAAGAGTGGGAGAAGTCATTCTGATGATTCCCCTACCGGAAAAAAAAAACATATCAGAGATTGAAAAACAAATGATACCATACAAAAATTTACATTTTTTCTGTTGTTTCATTTGTTTTTCAATCTCCGATATGTGATAGATTGATTATTAATTTCGGCCGTTAGTGTAGTGTGTAACATCAGTCGTCGAATCCCACTCATCGAACCAACTTCCGTCCAAAGAAAATTGTCTCAAAACGACATCCTTTCCATTAAACCATACAACAGAGTCTACAAGAACATACGTACCAAAGATTCCACAAAAAAGCTCCCTTAGAAACATTATGAGAAAATTTCCATAACGTTTTATGTAAGTGTAGCTTTTTCTCCATGTGTACCCTTTTAGGGCTAAAGTGGATCTTTGAATGTGACAGATCTTGGGTCCGGAGTGACCCTTATTACATGCCTGTACTGAAGCGCGGCGTTTCAGGCTGGTGTGAAAGCCGGCCCTTGTGTAACGTGATATAGGGTTACGTGTTTTTTTTGTTGTATTTGTTGTAGGAGTAAATTAAGTTTTAGAAAGTTTTGGAGGGTAGGATAGTGGCAGTTTTGTCACAATTTGAAAACTTGTTGTGACATTCACCAATCTGTATTGGGCAAGTGTTGTGGATATCGGCCCATTTTGTCTCTTTTATTGAGCAGATTAACATCTGTAGGAATGTTATGAGTTTCTTTATTATTTTGGTATAATGAAATATTTGTTTTGAGGGATATCATCCTATGACTTTTCCCGCTCTTGGGTGGAGCGAGAGGGAATTTTGCAATTGGTCTAAATGACAGAAGAAGAACCCAATCTACCAAGCATGGAGCAGAGGTGTAGGATAGCCACTTAGCCAGCCTTTCGGAATTTTACAGGATGCTTTTTGAAGAGTGTGCGCAGATATTACATAAATTGACGAAAAAAAAACTTCTAAAGTGGATCTTTGAATGTGACAGATCTTGGGTCCGGAGTGACCCTTATTACATGCCTGTACTGAAGCGCGGCGTTTCAGGCTGGTGTGAAAGCCGGCCCTTGTGTAACGTGATACGGGGTTACGTGTGTTTTTTGTTGTATTTGTTGTAGGAGTAAATTAAGTTTTAGGAAGTTTTGGAGGGTAGGATAGTGGCCGTTTTGTCAATGTGACATTCATCAATCTGTGCTGGGCCCTCATGATAAATTACGGCCCATCTAATACTCAAAACGTTTATTGCATTCCGCAATGTGATCTAAGGTGGTAGGTACATAAGGATATACATCAGATTTTTGGAGCATTGTGGGCCTCGTCGGGCATAACAAAATAACTCTTTTATGGTGGGAATTTTATAGGTTTATTATTTTGGTATAATGAAAGATTTTTTTTGAGGTGCGATATCATCTTATGATTTTTCCAGTCCCTGAATGGGGCGAGAGGGAGTTTGAAAATTGGTCTGAACAAGAGATGAATCTACCAAGCATGGAGCACAGGCGTAGGGTAGCTAGCCTTTCGGTATTTTACAGGACGCATTTTGGAGAGTGTGCGCGGGAATTATATAACTGGATTGCACTATCACCTTACTACCATCGGACAATTCGACGTAGGGCGAGTATCCATCCTAACATTATTAGTGAACTACTTGCATCGGTCTTCCCTTCCGATTATAATTTAGGTGTCTTCTAGGATAGAGTGAATAGGCTCTAAATAAACTAGAGTGCCTCACCATCAACAATTACATCACTGCTTACCATCAGGTGGGATCGCAGTCAAGCACTACTTTATACCAATTTAAAAAAAAATCGTTGCCGTTTGCCTTCCAGGGCTACAGTGTAACTCTCTCCAACAATCTCGCAACCCTAGCAGGCATCTGGCGCCATGGGTTGGCGTCTGAAAGGAAACCCAGGGACCCGGGAACGAAGGCAAAGAAGGAACAGGGTAGGATTTAGTCAGTAAAACTCTGCCACGCCCTCCCACACCACTCAAGAGCGGGAGAAGTCATTCTGACGATTCCCCACCTTAAAAAAAACCCTAGCAGGCATTAGCCTTACAGAGCCTCGACTTTGTTTTACAGCATGTTTACAAAAACTCGCTAAAAAGTACGCTTTAAATATTTGCTTTAAACAAATATGTTTTACACAATGTGTGTAATATACTCGTGTGTTTACGAATATCTCTTTTTCTTGTTAATTTAGAACCGTAGCAGGAGCTAAACAAAAAATATAAAATATACTTGCTGGTACTGCGAGCAGAATTTTAAGACTTATTTGTACAAGGCTAACTTTTGTTCGCGGATTCTCTCTCGAGGTAGTCGTCAGTCCAAACGATCAATTTTTAGCTTTTTTGTTATAATCTAGTTATGATTTGGTAATTTTTGGTTTGACAACAAAAAATAACAATTTTCAGTAAATCTTCTATGCAGGTTCAAGGCGACCTCTAGCATTCTTGAAGAAGCAAGAGGGCTGTCATCTTCGAATCAAATCGGAATCGCTTCATCCAGAAGCAGAAGCCATGATATTATTTCTCACCAAAAAAAAAAAACTATATAACAAAGTCGCTTTAAGCGTCTGTGTGTTAACCTTCTAACTCCCAAGTTTAGTAAAAGATTTTAACGAAGTTATCACTAATAGAAATAGCAATAAACATCCTTATTTTTTTTAAATAGGAAAACATAGGGTAGGGTAAAACGGGAGGGCAAGTGAGACTCTGCTGAATTAAAACACATCTATTTTCAAAGAAATATGTTCCCTAGAGACAATTTTCCTTTTTCACGTAGGTGAAGTTCTTGGCAGTTGCTAAAATAATATAAATAAATATCTTCCTTTTTCGTCACAATAAAAGAAAGAAACAAATTCATAAATATTTGTTGTTAACATAATCAAAAGACGTTAGAAAGCTAGCCGATGGAAGAATATAATGGGGTTGTAATGATCACATGAAACAAGGGGTAAACGGATCGTAATTGGGTAAAACATTTGAGCACATTCCTTTACGATGTTACCCCTTAGCGTCTCTGCACACGGGCGATACACGCCAGCCACAAAAGTTGTCGCGAAAGGTTGCTGAAACGCGCGATAGACACTTGTGGCTGGTGATCGATATATGCGTGTGTTGCCTTAGACTCGAAAAAACTGTGGTATATTTTGGGTGGGAAATTATTAAATGAATTCTCCCTTTTTAGGACGGAACGCGAGGGCGTGGCAGACTTTTACCGAAAACAACACCCGCTCATATGTACCTTCTTTGCCTTGCGATTCAGGACCCTGCGTTTTGCTTTTAGAAGCGAAACCATGGCCCCAGTAGTAGGCTCCGATCCTGCTAGGCCTCTACGGTTTTGCTGATATCTCCGTGAGGCGCGTGTGGATAAATGGTGGGTATTTTTTGGCACTAAATAAAAATATCGATTCGCACTCGATCCGGATGGTAAGGGAGAGACAGGTAGGGAATTACACGAGTGGCATGTGGTGGCGTTTTGTGTTGATATTTTATGTATTTAGTGGCCGCTGCGGGCTACAAGAAGTAATTGGCGGCCACCGGTCGTCAACCGTGTGTCAAATGCACATAAAATGTATGAAACTACAGGAAATATGCCAGTGGTGGCGTTTTGTGGTTATGACCAGTAGCCCGTGTGCATCGACACTTATATGTTATTGTGACTATTTTTTTATTAAACGTTATGATAACCCTTGAAATGGCTTGTGGAAATGTGATGGTACTTATAGTCAGTGAAGTTTTGGGTACACATTCATTGTGCGTATAGTTATGGAGAGGAATTTTATGTCCCTTGTAGCTGTGACTGAAACCTAGGCTTTTTTTAAGTCAAGAGTGAATAGGTTACTTCTAAACAAGCGTGCTCCAACGTCGACCATATTGTCGCACCTCCAAGTAAAAGTCAAGCGTGAGTCGAAAAATAAAAAAAAACTTCCAATATTTCGTCATTTTTAGCAGTGTGACCATTGATACTATTTATGGTTTGATATAAACCCTGAAATTTGGCAAGAAGCAAGATCGCATTGCCCGAATAAAGAAAAAAGTCTGAAAAGTAATTAAATCACAAAATAATTACTTTTTTCACAGTCCGAAATATCTTCGAGACTAAAGAACGAAAGAAAGTAAAATAATTTATTTACACGAAATGACGGAATCTAGTCTCTGACTACATTTTTTTAAATTAATATAAACTAGTGCTTATCTGCAATCCCACCTGAGATGATAAGCAGTGATGCAATCGTTGATGGTGAGGCGCACTAGTTTATTAAGAGCCTATTCACTCGTGCCTTGAAGACTACTAAAATTCGTGTATCGAAACATTTACATAAGTAAGATTATACGGAACCCGTGGCACTTGAGTCCGACTCACACTCAACCGGGTTTTTGTCACACGACTCGGAAATGTAGGCTATGTACATAATGAGTTGGTTTCCCTCATCACAATACCTCTTAAAATTCCACATATTTCGGAGTTAAAGGCTCACATTTTAGATGGGGACTATATATCTTGGTAAATTTTTCTGTCTGTCTGTAAATTTTATGTTATGGCGTAGATTTTTATGGGGTTATTTTGTGTGTGTTAGGTAATTTAATTTACATAACATTCTGAACTCACTAGCTATAAATAAGTCATTAAAGGATTTTGTAGTCTTCAGCATAATATGTAATCTTATACTCTGCGATTTTGTACATGAAAATAATGTATACGTAAGGGTTTAAAAGACAGAGTTTTTCTTAAGATTTTTTTTTCTAGTGGGAAATCATCAGAAGGTCTTCTCCCGTTACTGGGCGGAGCGGTAAGGCGTATTAGACTGTTACTGACTAAAACCCACCCCTATTCCTTCTTTGCTTTCATTCTAGGATCACAGCGTTCTCTTTCGTTCACTAAAAGACGGGTTTGAGTTTTTTTTTTAATGACAAAAGTCGGTAGGTATTTTTATATTAAAACATCTTTTGACTTCGCCTAGTTATCATTCTTGATCTATCTTAATATATATAAATCTCGTGTCACAATGTTTGTCCTCAATGGACTCCTAAACCACTTAACCGATTATAATAAAATTCGCACACCATGTGCAGTTCGATCCAACTTGAGAGATAGGATAGTTTAAACCTAAAAAAAAAGTTAGGTAAAGTAGGGTAGTGAAGGGTAGTGTAGGGAAGTGTAGGGTAGTGTAGGGTAGTGTAATGTAGTGTAGGGTAGTGTAGGGTAGTGTAGGGTAGTGTAGGGTAGTGTAGGGTAGTGTAGGGTAGTGTAGGGTAGTGTAGTGTAGCGTAGTGTAGTGTAGGGTACTGTAGGGTACTGTAGGGTAGTGTAGGGTAGTGTAGGGTAGTGTAGGGTAGGTAGGGAAGGTAGGGTAGGGTAGCGTAGGATATGTAGGGTAGTCATTTGACGGGAGCGAAGCCGCGGGTAAAAGCTAGTATTTATATATAAGAAGAAATTGATTGACTGACATATCAACGCACAGCCGAAACTATTTCCTTTCCTTTCCTTTTATGACGTAGGCGAGCACTAAGAGAGGATTTTACTAAATTGACCCCCTAAAAGGACAAAATGGAGGTCCAAACTGTGTATGGAAAAACCAACTTTCAAACGAGTGAAGCCGCCGGCAGAACCTAGTCTTTCATAATTAGTTAAAATAACTTCTACCAAGTAATTTCTAGACAGTCTAAAATATCTGTCGTTGACATTTCATCTCCTTTTCTTATCAGAAACTTGGCTATGTATAAATAATTACCGTATCAAAAGTTACATATTACCTTTACCGACTTTCTGAAGAACAATATTAGAAGTAACTGCCTATTCCTAAGGGCCAGCTCACACTAATACACACACGTTAACGATGCCACATCTAGTTTGGTATCATCAAGTATCAAAGCATTCATAAAACGAGAAACCAACTGACTGGCATTCGTCAACGCACTGCTAAAACTACTGGGTCTAGAAGTGTGAAATTTTGCATATGATTGCCTTTTAAGCTGTTTAGGGCTTGCGTACGACGGGTTATGGGTAGCTCGTCGTCCGCTCGTTCTATAAGAGCTATTACGCACTGTCGACTAGTCGCCGGCTACTCAGTCCCTCGGCGACCGAAAAATGGGAAACTAGGGCCGGAGACCGAGCCGAGCGACAGTATTCCAAGTACATTCGTGCAGTGTCAAAACTCATTGTGCGCGGCGTCCGGTCGCTACGACAGTTGCTCGCAGTGTGAACGCTCCCATTTGAAGGCGTGCTTCTATTGGTCGCCAGCGACCGCCAGTCGCCTGTGCGTCGCCACAACGCAGCGAGTCGCCGAGTCGCCTGGGCGACTGACGACTAGTGCGCAAGCACCTATTTAAACTATAGTAAGTAACAGTCGCCGTCGACTGAGTCGCCGTCGACTGAGTCGCCGGCGACTAGTCGACAGTGCGTAATGGCTCTAAGGATCAAGTCTGAGTCGCTGACTGGGCGTTGTGTTTTGTTTAGGTAATTAAAACTGTAAAACTGTGTGTGTCAAAGGCTTGCTAAGGCCATGACAAAACTTCTGAAAAGGAAACCCCTGGTCCTAAAACGCAAATGGTAACTGAACGAACATAGGTGTGGTTTTAGTCAGTAAAATCCTAACACGCATTCTCGCAACGCCCTAGAGCTGGAGAGCATACCCTCTTCTTGACTCGGCACCGTATATTTAGTCGACGCGGCGACATGAGATAGGTGCCACATTCTATAGTATGATGCTGTGCCACGGTATTATAACCAGGCCCTAACTCAAAAACAGATTTTTTTTAATATAGTCTGTAAAAGTCTGACACACAGGAGGGATGAAATGCATGTTACTAAAAGAGTTATGAATTTACATGTGGACGGATGGAGAGGAAGAGGGAGGCCAAAGAAACGATGGATGGACTGTGTGAAGACTGATATGAAAGAGAAGGGAGTCAGTGATGTTATGACGGGTGACAGGACAGAATGGAAGAAAAAAACATGTTGCGCCGACCCCAAGTAATATGGGATAAGGGCAGGAAGAAGAAGAAGAAGAAAAGTCTGACACACCCTCCCGCTGTATCCTAGAGCAGGACAGTGTCCACTCAACTTGGCTCGACAACCGTATATTTGCTCGACGCGGCAACCGCGGCAACGTAAGATAGTCGCCACGGTATGATGGCCGGGCCTTAACTCAAAAAACAGACATATTTGTAATTTAGAAACGTTTCGTAAACTTTAAAACAAGCGTCTTTTGTCCAAAGTTAAAATGGTTAGACCATTTCATTACACACAAAGAAATCTCGCTGGATCTCTGACGAGCAAGTTTTTTGTTTAAGGGGTGCGTTCGGGGCTTCTCCATACGAATTGTTGAAGAAAATTACTTTTGTAGAAATATTTAAGTTATATTTTTTTTCGTGCGTCGCTGAATAATATTGCTAGTTTTCTGTTTGAATATGGAACCAGTAAATCTGACTCCAGTCTTGCCATGAAGTACCGTGCTACCCCAGTTAATGGGTTGTGGAGGTCTGGTAGGCAGCCGCTCCTCGTAAAATACTGGTATTCAGCTAAATCCGGCTTGACTGGAAGCCAACCCCAATATAATTGGGAAAAGGCTAGGCAGATGATGATGATGATGATCAAAAGGCATAATGCGGAATATGTTTTTTTGTGATGGTAAAATTATCAAGTAATTCCCGTTGCTTTGGGTGGAGTTAGGTGTGTCAGACTTTTGCTGACTAAACCTGCTCGTTTTCCTTTAGTTGCCCTTTGTGTTTTAGGACCCTGGTGCAAATATGGGTAAGTTATAGTTATGGGCTTGAAGACGTAAAAGGGAGTCAAAGTGACAAAACGCAGGGCACTAAGGCAGAATAAGTAGAAAAATAACCAAGCAATGCTTATGAAAAACGATGTGAATTATAATCATACTAATATTATAAATGTGAAAGTTTGTGAGAATGGATGTGTGTATGTGTGGATGTTTGTTACTCTTTCACGCAAAAACGGCTGGACCGATTTGGTTGAAATTTGGTATGTAGATAGGTTATACTTTGGATTAACTTATAGGGTACTTTTTTTTCGGGTGAAGTCGCGGGTGGAAGCTAGTTTTATTAAAAGTTTAAGTTAGTATTATTAAAACCACATTATTCATGAGAGGAGGTACATTCAAACTTTTACCTCTATAATACTAGTGTGATATTAAATTAAATAATTTAATAGATATTTTTGTATGGAGAAGAAACGAAAGAATCCCTAAAGAATTGAGTAACAACTTTTTTGAAATTGGTGGAGTTGGCTGAAAACTTGAGAGCAAGGGAAGATGGATGACAAGCGGTGACGCGCGTTCACAAATATACCTATGGTAATCATTTATTCTTACTGTTTTTTCTTTTTGTTGTTTATTAGGGACTAGCTGCTGTTAGAGGTTTCACTCGTGTGATAGTAGAAAATGATCGAAAGACAACTTTGGGGCATACAAGTTATCCACATAGTAATGGTCTACCCGTGTGCCTAGTTTCATTGAAAACTGTTTTGGACCCGTAGTTCAGCCGTTCGGGTGTGAAAAAGTAACCAACATTACACACACACATTATCACAAACTTTAACCATCATAATATTAGTGTGACGCTGCCTTTGAAGGCCCCACCAAGGGTGAAATGAATTACCGACGACCTGGTGAGGGTCTCGGGAATTTGAAGGGTGCGAGACGCACAGGATCGTTCCTTGTGGCATGTGGTACGTAGAGCAGGGCCGAAGCCTACTAGGGTCATGAGTTTACTCCTGAAAGGGAGCCCGTGGCCCTGGAACACAAAGAGCGAAGAAGGAAAATAGGTGTGCCTTTAGTGAAAATCTGACACGTTCTTCTAATCAGCATTAGGGCGGCAAAAGGTCAGATCATTTCTGGTCATGGATCATTTTCCACCTTAGAGACTGACACGCCCCGCTCAGAAGTCATTCTGGTGATTCCCCACATGAAAAAAAGAAAGAAAAGATCTGAAAACCCTGTTTTCAGTTGCCCTTTGCATTTCAAATCCACAATATACGTAACTTTTTCGAAAAATCGCGCTGATTCCTATTTTCATCTAAGGATTCGGCAGAGGTGACCTAGGTGACCTATAAATACTAGACTAGGCTACACGTTTGAGGGATCTGCGTGTTTCGGCAACGTAAGTCTACATGTCAGCAACCGTATCATTTATGCATAGTCTTAGTACTTTAGTATTATCATTAGAAGGCCTATTTTATTGTTATACAGTTATATGATAAGGAGACACGCAAATGCTAGGTTTTACGAGTAGGATCTTATGTAAAAAAAATCCTTTCAATCGACTTTTGATCACGGTGACGAATCTCAACGGAGATTGGCCAGGGAAGGAAGCAGGAGATATTATATTTTACAAGCGTGTGCGCAAACTCAAACATTCACGATGGAGATGTGCCCCGCTTATGGCGGTAACAACCTTTTGCGACAGGCCCTGGTACAAGCCATGGCCCGGAGCGAGCAGGAATGGCAGAGGCCGAAACGCGAGAGAATGGCGCTTACGCCCCAGACGCCAGTATCCTGATCCCGGTTTCCTATATGGCTACCACATCATCTACCTAGCCTTTTTCCCAACTATATTGGGGTTGGCTTCCAGTCAAGCCGGATTTAGCTGAATACCAGTATTTTACGAGGAGCGGCTGCCTACCAGACCTCCACAACCCATTAACTGGAGTAACACGGTACTTCATGGCAAGACTGGAGTCAGATTTACTGGCTTCTGACTATCCGTAACGACTGCCAAAGATCTCCAAATGACAGCCGGGACCAACGGCTTAGCGTGCTTTCCGAGGCACGGAGGAAACTCGTTATGTTAAGATGGTCACCCATCCGCAGACCAACCTAGGCAAGCGTTGCTTAACCTTGAAGATCGACCTGTGCGGCTGTTATTATCTAGCCACGAGCTCCTCCTATATGGCTACCACACTTGCACTACATCACACACACGTCTACCCATTGCTCGCCATCTGGCCGATCGGTAACCTTCCGGACCAAGCCCAAGTCGTCGACGGTGCGTAATGTTCCACGCCCACCTCAAAGAGATGTCAGCAATTTGTAGAGGCAGGGTCGAAGTCTACTGGGGCCCTGGGTTGAAGAAAGAGAACCTCGGGAGCTTGGAATTAAGGGATAGAAGGAACAGGGGTGGATTTTAGTCAGTAGAAGTCTGACACGTTCTCCCGTTCCGTCCAGAGCAAAAGGGGAGAAGTCCTATGGACTTTTTCAGCAAATCTTAGGGGCCCAGCAGGGGCATCGTCTAATGGGGCTATGGGTTGTGAAAATGCACCACGGGGCCCTGGCCAGAGGTAGAACACCGAGTCTGACAGACCCTAACACACACCCCTGGGGTAGCGGACATCCTCAAACATTTCAACTGGTTCAAAAAAAGGTTTTTGTGTCCTGTAACTTAGAATTTCTTTTGTATCGTGACTCTTATCGCGTGTCTTATGTTAAAAACGATTCCCGAAGGGTATGTAAAATGTTTTTGCGCATTGCTGTTTTTGCCGGCAGCGTCTCTGTTTGACATCAACATAAACGATAGCAAAAAATATTTCTGAGATAAAAATATAGACGTTTGTTCCAGATGAAGATGGAAGGAGATAGGGGTATTTACTCCTAAAAATTACTTTCTGCATTAACAGTTTAACCCTACATATTATGCAGAGAGTCAATGATTTATAGTACATTACGATATTAGTGCGTAATGATGGTTATAACATGCGAGGCGGAATTTCAGCCCGAGCCGAAGGCGAGGGCGTAACTGAGCCGAGCATGTTATAACCAATACGCACGTATATTGTACGACGTTTTTTAACACATTTGCGAGGAAACAGAAAAAAAAAACAATTTTGTTAATTTTTAATTATTGAAACAGTTAGTGAAATTACAATTATTAAAATGATACTGTCTTTGGATATTGACGGCAGCAAGCTGTCGCATGCGGTTCGCGCTTCTGTTAGTATATCCGGTGGAGTTGAAGTAATATATGGCTCTTCTTCATTATTGAAAGTTGTCATATTTATATTTTGACAATACAAGTACAAAGAAAAGAAAATTTGAGAAAATGGCGCGAGGATTATTTTCTGCCATAGCTGCGTGAAAATGTTGGCAAAGACGTTAGAGACCATGCAGCCAAGTTTTTAAATTACCGAATAAACTGTTTTTTTTTTTTACTCACTTATTTCATGCAATTTCGTGTTTAAATAAACTATTTAAAACTTTACATATTTAACTAATTAAATCTTTTATCAAATTTGTATTTTCTGTTTATATGCAACCTCATTCATATTTTTTCTAAACCAATATATTTTTTCAAAATGGCGGTAGACTAGCTACTCTAGCTATAGCTAGTCTATGACCGCCATTTTTCGCGCATGCGCGCGTTTAAGAAAAGTCATTTTTTTGCCGCCATATTTAAAAATAAAATGCCGATTTTATAAATATGTCTACAAAAACTATTTATGAGGAAAATGATTTGTGCTGTACGCAAGAAAATCTATGTCATGGGACCACTATACAGTCAAAATAGTTAATTATAACTTTACTGACTGCACATTTACGAACTGTTTCTTTAGATAAACTTTTCGTATACCTACTAAATAAAGTTGATTTTTAATTTGTGTGTCGTATTTTTTTTTTTTATAAACTGAATCTGTCTGTGAAATCGCTGCCTACTGACTGGCGCCGCGCGGCGATTACTTCGAAATTTGAATTTGCTATTCAAATTTCGAACTAATCGCCGCGCGCGAAATGGCAAATAATGCTGTTATGGAATTTGTATGGACTATAACTTAACTATTTGCTTTGATAACACACGCGTTTTTTATGACCCGCTTTACATATTTAAAACCGGTGGAATTACATCAGCTTTACGAGCAACTGTGTTAAAAATTATTATTAAATAATAACTATTAAGCAAGGGTGATTGTAACTACATACCCTTACTATACTAGATGAGTATAATAAGCCTTTTTAACTTTCCCACTGCTGGGAGACTGCTTCCTTTCTAGGAGAAAGAACCATGAACAACCGCGCGTGCCTAGTGCGGTTTGGAGGAAGTCACAAATGTCTTCGATTTTTTGGTTCTAGCACATGCCGTTTTATCAAGATGGTTTCCTTCATCGTTTTGAGACCAGTGGTGATGAATTAAATTACACAAAGTAATTTGCCGTGGCTGGGTTTGAAATCGCGACCCACAACAAATAAGTTGGAGCCGTTACCACTGAGCCACTACTCCTCTCATAGGCACCAGCTAGTAATTATATAAAACTCAACCTATTATAGAGTATATAAGAGAATTAACTTAAACACACATTTACTTAAAGGGACAAACCATTCAAAATAACCACTCGAAACAAATTCGTATTTACAAAATTTAGATGGCCATTGAAGCAAATATTTTAATACAGGCAAAATTCACCTGTGTGTACACACTAAGTGGTCGTTCGGTTCGCTCGCGCGCCGAGTTTTCCTTCCGTGTGGCTACACAGTAGTAATTCGTTTTAGTGAATGTTTAATATACGAGGTATTTTGCTGTTTAGTTGGTATTGTAGAAAGGAAACTGTTACAACGCTGGCTGTTTTATTGTAATTTTCTGTATTGTTTTTGTACAACGTTTTTGCCAAGGAATAAAGTACGAGAGGAATACCTCTACCTCTGAGTCGATGCCACGCGACGTAAGAATATAATAATAATATTTCGTAACTCTCATATAACGCCATCTAGTCCCAAATTCACCAGAGCTAGTGTTAGTAGTACTAAACAACTGCTAGACATACTTATAATTATATTTCTACATACATACATATTAAAGATACGAGCAAATTACACCCAGACACAGAACAAATGATCGTTCTCAGCACAAAAAAATTTTTTTTGGGTAGGAAACGAACCCACAGCTTCTAGTATAGGAGTCAGGCCCACTAGACCAACAGGCCAGTCAAGAATCTAAATGGAACATTCCTCTTCTTTAGGAGTGGTCAGAGAGGAACCACCGTGCCTTCACTTTCTACCTATCACAGTGGTCTTCACCGGACTACCAAGTCCGGTGAAGACCACTGTGATAGGTAGAAACTACCAAGTTTCGAGAGGTTTATGTTTCGCAACGTCACCGTTTTAACCAACGTCACAGCAAACTCTCGGGGGTTGAAATGGTAAGCAGTCACCTTTTTCTGCAAAGCATGCAATAGAGGTAGTGGACAGTGTGAGGGGGACATCATTCTCACTCTCTGGCCTTCACCTAAGACACTTTGGGTGATTTTCAACCACCATAGGCGCCGATTTGTGGACGGCCAGACAGACGGTCGTTGTAGTGAAACAAGGACTTCTTTCAGCAGAAATAATAATGATAACGACCACGATTGCAATACTTGGCAACCTCACATTCAACCAAGAGACCAATAAGATATTACATCAGAACGAAGAATCTACAATCTCTTCCCACAACATACATTTCGAAGCAAAACGACCATTATATTGTTCGCTTCACATTTCAGAGAATAGAACACAAACCATTTGAAATAACGGTCTCAGATACTATCGGTAGTACAATATATCAGCTGCGTACTGTTGGTAACTGGTGTCCATGGAAGTACATAATAAAAATATATCGTATGCGTAAAGATGCTGGTATCTTGATTTCCTTGTAGAATGGAATATTTAAAGGATTGAGAACTGGGAAGTTGTCTTGACAAAGGAGTTGTTTCTTTATGATCTGGTTAAGAAGACTTATTTTTTGATAACTAGTCTTATCAGGTCAGGGTCAAATAAGTAGGGTTGTAGGGTTGATCGTCTGGTGACATCTATATCGCCAAAAAGAAACTATCCTGCGTCGAGGTATCAGTGTAAAATTAACTACAACAGTACAAAATTAACTACTGTGCAATTGCCCGGAACAGACAGTGGTTCTGTTCTCATAGGGCCATCTTATACACCAATATGAATGGTTTTCATATGATCTGACCATAAAATATTTCGACTTTAGAAGAGACTTCCCAAGGTAATCAGCAAGAAAACAACGGAGTCGTCCAGTTATAAAGGATAAAAAAAAATTAAAACATGTTTTTTATAACCCATTTCCAAAATAAATTTTATTTATCATGCGATGGTCAATGGTTGAAAAAGTATAAGGATAGAATTCCGCTGAATGCGAAAGGATCTTTTTCAAGCCTAGCATCTACAGGTTCTATGTTGATGTGGTAATACTTGAAAAAATCTTTGTATAGCAGTGAACGTATTTAGATTGCAAAGGTGATGATTTCGAATCGAAGGTAAACTCGTTAAATTGTTTGGGCCTAGTAGGTGGCTACGTTAATGCAGCATCAGTGGCACTCATTAAATCCTTCAAAGTGCAGGTGTATGGGTACTTGGAGCACTCCAACGTGTGACTCATGTTTTGAACAGAAGCTTCGCGTTCACATTGAATAAGATGATGATGAATGCTTATTGCACGTTAAGCCGTTGGTCCCGTCTCGGTCATTTTGTAGATCTTTGGCAGTCATTACGGATAGTCAGAAAATTCAACTAAATCCGGCTTGACTGGAAGCCCACCCTAATATGGGATAATAAGAAAAAGCTAGGTAGATGATGATAATGATGAATGCTCATATTGCTATCACTACAAACAATGACATATTCGTTTTGAAGAATATGGTCCTTCTGATTGCTCAGTTCCTAAATATGTCAACAAAGTACAAACAAAAACAATATCTGTTGCAGTCATGATGATGAAATATAAACAATAACAAAACACATAGTGTTTAAATGTTTATCTACTTTCTTTGAGCGATATACCTTGCTTCAATACGGACGTACGAAAACCTATATTTCATTTTATTTTTACACAACCGTTCCAGTGTTACATTTAGTTGAAAAGTTTTATTGTGGATTTTATTTTAGATAGGTACCTAATGAATTATTGAAAGTTTTGCTCTGTGAAATATGTGTTTTACTGTTGATATTTCTAGTTACGAAGTTTGTTATTTTTCGTTGAGATTAATAGGTGTTTGTATTGGCGTAATGTTTTTTTTTGTTGTTTTATTATTTGGTTTTGACATTTTAAGTAGCTTTGTTTGCTGTTTCGATAATGCTGTTCGTTGGGTTGTGTTTTCCTGGGTAGAATCAGATCTAGGCCTTCGTCAAGCGTTGCCACAACAACTGGTCATGTATGCCTCGCATCAATTGGATACCCGAAACCATCACTAGGTCATCGGTCCACCTTAGGGAGGCCATCGAATGTGGTTGCCTCTCCAGTACTTGTCGTTACTATCTGTTCTACGAGCAATGTGCACTGCTCACTGCCACTTAAGTTTGGCTATTCTTCGGGGCTTCGGGCTATGTCGGTAACCCGGGTTCACTTGCGGATATTTTCATTTCTGATGTAGTAAAATAACAATAGCACACAGGATACTTTTTCATCCCAAGATTATGTTCCTTTGGAATAATTTTCTACTTGCACACGACGAAACCACTGGCTGTAGTAAGGCTTTCATAATAAGAAAATAATAAGAATAATTCTTCGGTATTCAGCTAAATCCGGCTTGACTTGAAACCGACCCCAATATATTTGGGAAAAGGCTAGGTAGATGTTGTTTCTTCATGAAAGTTAAAAAGACAAAGTTGACTCAACCCTTGATTTTTCTATCATTTCAGTCTCCAGCCATGGTCATCTTCAAGTTTCTCATCCTAATAGCTGGAGCACCAAGTTTCCTAAACGCAGCCACCAGGGAATCAGACCTCATCATGTGTGACGGTGTGATCTTCCACAACGTGTACTATGATAGAGAGCTCCTGTTCTCAAACCTTGGACGACCATACAACTTGGTGATGCATAGGTAAGAGTATGTCACTTTTTAAATATTTCTGTACTTCGACAGTTATGGTCTAATGAGGTAGAACTGGGTGAAGTGGAGCGAAGCCTTGATCCTGAAGCGAGTTCGTGCCAGTTCTCATGGCATCTTGAGTGTATTGAGCGGTAGGTGAGATTACCCAATGGTACATCACTGAATCGGACTTCATACATCTACGAGTATGACCAACATACTGCGTGAATAGTGTGAGGTTCGATTCTAGACATTAAATTATAATTATTATACTCGTATTTTTAAGGTAACAATATTTTTTTAAGTTATTAGCGGTATGAAAGAAGTATCTTTATTTCTTCTTTTTTTTTAATTTGTTATATTCTATATACATTATTGCATTATTTATATACTAAAGCGAATTGTGAATGTATCAGCCACCGTGCAGACTGGCCTGCACATCTAGTGGCCCTGACTGCTATACCGGAGGTCGTCCCATCACGCACGATCATTAATTGTTTGTGGGGAGAAATATATAAATACATGTGTTTATCAGTTGTCTAGTACTCATACCACAAGCTCTGCTCAGTTTGGGACTAGACGACGCGTCGCAACGTTGTATGAAAATTTAAGGAATCATCTGCCTAGCCTTTTCCCAACTATATTGGGGTCGGCTTCCAGTCAAGCCGGATTTAGCTGAATACCAGTATTTTACGAGGAGCGGCTGCCTACCAGACCTCCACAACCCATTAACTGGGGTAACACGGTACTTCATGGTAAGACCGTTTTCACATTATCCGATCCGATATCGGTGTCGGACGCCGATACGATATCGGAGTAAGTAAAATGTATGAAATGGCGTGCTCCGATATCCGATATCGGTCCGGACAATATGAATGACAGGTACATATTTCATACATTTACCTTACCCCGATATCGTATCGGCGTCCGATACCGATATCGGATCGGAATATGTGAAAACGGTCTAAGACTGGAGTCAGATTTACTGGCTTCTGACTATCCGTAACGACTGCCAAAGATCTCCAAATGACAGCCAGGACCAACAGCTTAACGTGCTTTCCGAGGCACGGAGGAAACTCGACTGCAACTTCACTACAATCAATAACATCGTCATGCGATGATCCATTAACTCTACGTCACTCATGACGTCACTTTATTAAAATCTTTAATCGAGATCGTGATTTTATATTGACATTTTAAAATGATGGCTTTTGGGTTATGATCATGGGTAGTGATTTTGGTCTTAATTTGAGTAATAAGATGAAGTATCAATATATTTTTTAGGTTATTGAAAATATGCAAGTGCATTTTTTTGTGAGAATCATGCAATGACTTCTCCCGGTCAATAGTGTCAGGATAGAATAGAATAAACTTTATACTACACCAAAACAGTAACAATTTATTCAAAAACATTACATAACAGACTTTTATTGACTAAAACCACTCATATGCTCCTTCTTTGATATTGTGTTTCAGGGATTTAAAAGCGAGATTTTTTTATATTACTTCCTTTATGACAAGAGAGTATTTTTCGAAATTCACTCTCTGAAGGGATGAAAATGGGATATAAAGTTTGTATAGGGAAATCTACAATCACTCGGACGAAGCCGCTGGCAGAAGCTAGTTAAAATTGATATTGGAGTATTGACTGACAAGAATCATTACAGACCTATTTCAGAGGCATTGGTGGCAATAACGCTCAATGAAATAAACACAACCAAGTAACGACTATACTAGTTTCTAACAGTCTGTTATTGTCCACAGATTTTCAGGCATCCTGTTCTTCAGTCACACCATCCAGAATGGAACTCAAGTGGACTTCGGGATCAGGGCCTGTCACCTCGACAAGAGGACTTGCAGAGATATCGGCGGTGTACCAGGCGGGTATGCAGTAGCCTACGACGCAGGCAATGACGACATATACTTCGGCGGCCACGACGGCATATACAAATACAACTTCCTAACAAAAGAAGCTGAATTTTTCGCCGAGGAGGGAAAGTCAATCTGGGGACTGTTTGTTCGACGAAACTTTTACTACATTGAGTATCCTACGCAGAAACTTTACGTCTACAAAGACGATCGTTTCGTTCAAGTAGCTGAAGCTATAAATATAGAAGTAGACATATTTTTCGTTTCTAAACATTTTGATGTATACTTCGCTAATAAAACAGCGCTATACAAAGTCGAAAAACCCATCAGTGAACCTATAGTCATGAACGACGAAATCCAAGTCAGACAGATAGTTGAAGATAATTATGGAGACGTACATTTCTGCGCAAATGACGGAATCTATCTAGAAGATAAACCTTACCATAGGGTTAAGAAAGTTGCTGTTATAGATCAGGCGTTTGGCACAACTTTTGATGATAGGGATAATATGATATATTCTGATAGGAATAATATTTATCGGTTGACTCCTAGTAGGTATAGCGGGGTTTGTATGAATGCTATAAATAATCTTGAAGCCAGGTATCGAGACGAGACCAGAAGGAAAAATAAACGATCTTAATATTTTTTAGTCTGTGGAGGGACAGAGAAGGAGAGGAAGGTCAAGGAACAGATGGATGGATTGTGTGAGAAGCTATATGAAAGAAACGTGAATCAGTGTTAGTGTCAAGGTTTACAGGACAGAATTATACTTTAATATTATAAAGGCGAAAGTTTGTTAGTATTTTTGTGACTTCTCCACGCTCGAACTGCTGAACGGATTCCAAAAAACTTGGTAGGTACCCAGCCAGACCATTGTCTGAAATATTACAGAATACCTTTCATCCCGGGAGACTGTCCCCTTGAGATGATTTTCTACCATTACACGGGCGACGCCGCTAGCAAAAGCTAGTGATAAAACAAGTAACATTCGACGATGTGCAAGAAGATGATGAATTCATGATTATTTCATGGTCCGTGATTTGAACTAAAATCATCATCATCATTTCAACCAAAAGCCGTCTATTGTTAGCGATAGGCCTCCCCCAAGTATCACCATAATGACCGGTCCTGTGCGTCTCGCATCCATCGGATTCTCGCCACCCTCACCAGGCTATTGGTTCACCTTATGGGAGACCTTCCAACGCTGAGTCTTTCAGCAAATGCAAAGTAAGATGTAGGATTTACTTACATTATAATGTGTAAGTAATATGATAGTTATAGCGAACTTGATAAAAAATGTTTAGAGTTGTCAAACTGTGATTTTAAATGTGACTGTGTTTTGATTATATTTTTTTTGTGTATGAGTCTGTGTTACTTGAGAATAAATTATTATTACTATATTAAAAACATTGTAAATCGTAAAAATAATGTGATTTCAGTATATGAAATTTAAAATATCACTCTGTACATTACAGTAATACGTTATATTAAAGAAATAATTAAGGAAATATAGTTTTATTTTAAAATAATTTATCATTCCTCACCATACAGTTTGCAATATAACACACAAACACACACACAAAAGACATATTGACAGATTTACTGTATACGAGTTTAGTCACTACACTGCACCCTACCATGACAAAGAAAGAAAGAAACATAATTTATTTGCGGAAAATTACGCAATCTTAAGACTAGAATAGGATTGTAACGTGGAAGCTATAGGCGGCGATTAGAAGCCTCTGGGGAACATGGAAAATCCGAAAGGTTGTCACAGTGTCCCCCAGATCGAAGGCAACGAAGGAACGGGCTAGAGGTTTAGTCAGTAAGAGTCTGACACACCCTCCCGCTCCGCCCAAGAGTGGGAGAAGTCATCCTGATGATTTCCCTACCTTAAAAAAGCATAGGATTTTAATCATTCTATAGTGAAAATTACGTCACATCCACGTAAAACGAACTCTCGGCATAATGCGGTGGCCCGATGCATAATGCGACGATTTCATAGCACTGGTTTTCTGCATGGGCCTGAGACCGTTTCTTTTTAAGGTGGGAAATCATCTATGCATATTATTTCTCCTGCTCTGGAGCGGTGTTAGACTCTTACTGACTAAAATCCATTCCTGTTCTTTTAATGCCTTGATTTCAGGGTCCCGGGGTTCTCTTATGTACATCCCATGGCCTTAGAAATGATATAAAAATATAATTCGGTGCTCGCAGTTGCTAAAACCAGGATAGGATATGGTGCAATCGTGAGGAGCTCGTGGCTAGATAATAACAGCTGCACAGGTCGATCTTCAAGGTTAAGCAACGCTTGCCTAGGTTGGCCTGTGGATGGGTGACCATCTTAACATAACGAGTTTCCTCCGTGCCTCGGAAAACACGTTAAGCCGTTGGTCCCGGCTGTCATTTGGAGATCATTGGCAGTCGTTACGGATAGTCAGAAGCCAGTAAATCTGACTCCAGTCTTGCCATAAAGTACCGTGTTACCCCAGTTAATGGGTTGTGGAGGTCTGGTAGGCAGCCGCTCCTCGTAAAATATTGGTATTCAGCTGAATCCGGCTTGACTGGAAGCCGACCCCAATATGGTTGCGAAAAGGCTAGGCAGATGAGATGCAGTTGCTAAAACCAGACTAGACCAGAGCCAACCTAGAGACCATTTTCCACTTTTACACATGATCAATTTTTTACGTCAAAGTGATTTTACACTGGGTGTTGATGATAGTGCCCAGGGTTTGATGATGGAGCCGAAAAGTGGCCATTATGATCTCTATGAGTACATTACATGGCACCATCGTGTTTGGGCTTATTAGGTATTACTACGTATTGAAAAGTTTTTTAAATCCTAGATATAACCAGTGTGGAATAGGAAATTCAAGAGGAGATTCTGTATTTCCTGATAGATATAGTCTGGGGATTCTGAAATTGAGAGTGAATATGTTACTTCTAGCCAACCGTTCTCCGACGCCGATCACAGTGGTCTAGCGTGATCCTATGACCTAATAATAAAATAAAATGAACGGGTATGATACAAATATTTTTTTTTGTAGCATTATTGGCCTTGTAATGTTCCCACTGTTGGTACTCAGGCCTCCTCTCTAGGAGAGGGAATGGGCTGTAATTCACCACGCGGGCCCAGTACGGATTGGTGGAGATCACATGTTTTCGAATTTTTGGTTCTAGGACATGCCGGTTTCCTCACGATGTTTTCCTTCACCGTTTTGAGAGCAGTGGTGATGAAATAAATTACACAAAGTAATGCGCCTGGCTGGGTTTGAACCCGCGCCCTACAACTCGTAAGTCGGGGCCGTTACCACTGGGCCACCACTGCTCTAATGCGAATAAATAACTATGAATAAATGTAATATCATCTACCATACGCTGCTATGTTGATGTTGCATGCGCCTGTCTATCTGGCTTCCACAACTCCATAATTGGTGGTAAGACTAGTGTCAGGTTTTGAGGAGGTATGGAACACTCACACGATTGTTAGTACGTCTAGAAAATGAAGCATAAATAAAACACAATTGCATTCTATGATAATAAGCGTAGGCTTGCGGACGGCGAGCAATGGGTAGCTCGCTGTCCGGCCGTTCGGACCGAGCCTAAGTCGTCGATGGCGCGTAGTGTTTCACGCGTGCCACAAAGAGATGTCAGCAAACCGAAGGGGCGAAGCCTACTGGGGACATGGGTTATGCGAAAGAAAACCCCGGTACCCTGGAACGACGGCAAAGAAGGAACAGAATTCTACCATCGTCGGACAAACCGACGTACGGCGAGTATCCACCCTTATGTTGTTCTAAACTCTACGGTCCGGACTAAGCGTTTCGCCTCGTCGTTTATACCGCGTACAACGAAGGACTGGAACAATTTGCTTGCAGCGGTTTTCCCGTCCGATTATAATTTGGGTGTCTTCAAGGCTAGAGTGAATAGGCTCTTAATAAACTAGTGCGCCTCACTATCGACGATTGCATCACTGCAAAAAATACAGAAGTGAGTTTTAGTCAGTAAACGTCTGAATCCCACTGTTCTGCCTTCTTTGCCCTCCTTTCAATGCTCCGGGGGTCTCTTTTGTACAATCCATGGTCTTAGGATATGCTGACATCTCTTTGAGGCGCGCGTGGAATAATATGCGCCATCGATGACTTGGGCCCGGTTCGAACGGTTACCGTGGTTGCGAGCTACCCATTGCTTGCCGTCCGCAAGCACAGATTACTTCTTACATCCTCATTTCTTATTGTACCTTTCTATTTGTTTAGCACTGCTGTCTAAACCTTTACATCCATATAGATCTTCCACTCAAAACATCAACACACATTCATCATCTACCTAACCTTTTTCCAACTATATTGGGGTCGGCTTCCAGTCAAGCCGAATTTAGCTGAATACCAGTACTTTACGAGGAGCGCCTGCCTACCAGACCACCACAACCCATTAACTGTTTACATCAACACACATTGCAGTCATAATAATATTATCAAAAAATCTATCAACCCATCTTTGTTTTAGTCTTCATCATTTGTTTGTATTTGATGCCACAATGGATGGTCGAACAAAACAGATCTAAGCTTCGTCACATTAAATCAATAACAAAATGCAAGGCATTGTTCGAACGAATTCGGAGGAGAAACATGTGTGTTAGATAAATATTTTTCGCAGCTTAATTTATTGGATTCATAATGGACAGTACCACTTTTTTCATGTAAGTAAAGTTTTTTTTATAATTTAAACTCTACTGCCCCGGCTCTGCACGGTTGCAAAATTATTTATATAGTTTTTCTACTATATTATGCGTGTACTTAATATATATGTAAACCTTCCTCTTGAATCACTCTATCTATTAAAAAAATAGCATCAAAATCCGTTGCGTAGTTTTAAAGATCTAAACATACATAAGGACAGACAGACAGCGGGAAGGGACTTTGCTTTATACTAACATAGTATAAAGCAAAGTCCCTTCCCGCTGTCGTAGTAATGTGCAGTAGTTGGTATATAAAACATAAAGCATAATCGACCTTGTAATGTTCTCACTGATGGGATTCAGGCCTCTTTTCTAGGAGAAGAAATGGGCCCTAATCCACCACGCGTTCCCAATCCAGATTGGTGGATGTAACATGTCTCCGAATTTTTGGCTTTAGGATAAACCGGTTTCCTCACAATGTTTTCTTTCACCGTTTTGAGAAGCGATGAAAAAAAAAATAAATTAAAGTCAAGTCAATGTAATAGACCTCAATCAAAGTCTTATGCATTCATGAAAGAGGCTTTTAATCATTAGTGACAGTTGATCAAATTCAGTGTATGTACGTAAAACGCGTGGCGTGGATCTAATGTAGATCAACAAGTCTAGTTGCCAAATAAAATGTATGGAGACCGACGCACCCAGATCGGCGTACGTGGCCCACGTGTACCCAAAGTAGTTCTATTTTAATTTTGTTTGAAAAATATCCTAATTATTATATTGTGCGATCATTTAATGGATACTAAGCTGGGTCAAAGGCATAAAATTCTATAATAAACTTAATAATTAAATACTTAAGTATCTGGTTTCTAAAATTACTCGTATTTTGAACTTAATATAGCTTTGTGTTACGAAATCCTATACTATTTTGATATTGGATATACATAATTATAATAGAATTATTGCCTTTTATAATTAAATTATTAAGTTGTTGTTTTGCAAACAAATGTTATTTATGTCTTTTTAGGCTTAAGAAATGTATTCCTTTATCAGAATTAATAATAAGAAAGAAAGAAAATGTTTAAACGTTGCTTCGACACTTTAGTCTCCTAAGCATTTTCAATGTCTTCTTTCATTCTGATTTAACCAGAGCGGCTTACAATTTCAGGACCCTTTCAATGGTTATCAAGCTATACATTCTACTATCAGTAGCAGCCTACGCCACAGGAGTACCAGAGACCGCTTGCAACCGTGTCAAAATTGGCGACAGCTGGTACGACCGCGACGTTCTATGGGGCAACATCGGCAGAGCTTACAACCTTAACGTGCACAAAAGTACCAACACTCTATTCTTCAGTTACTCCATGCCAGAAACATATTCCGATGTCGATTTTCAATTGGCATCCTTCAATATAGATACGAGAGAGTACCAAACAATCGCTGGTATAAGAGGAGGGTGCTCCGTTGCTATAGACCAAATGAATGATGATATATTCTTCGGAGGAAGCGATGGAATCTACAAATATAACATGCTAACAAAACTAGCAGATTTCTATAAAGAAAAAGGAAAAAATGTATGGTCTCTATTCTACAAAAAGAACTTATTCTACATAAGTTACCCTGATCAAAAACTGCATATAGAATACGATGGAAAGTTTGCGTCAGTGAAAGAATTTGAAAATTTCGAAATTGATCATTTTCATGTCAGTGGTGTTAATGTTATATATTTTGCTAACAAATCAGGTTTATATAAGTATAATAATGATAGAATGGAATCGCAGGTAGTGAATGAGCTTATTACAGTCAGACAAATTGTAGAGGATAATGAAGGAGATACGTATATTGTAAGTAATTGTGGTGTATTCATAGATGGTAAGTTTGAAGGGCTGAAGAAGATTTTGGATATGAAGAATTTATACGGTCTAGCTTTTGATAAGGATAATAATTTTATATACTCTGATGATAGGAATGTAGTGAAACTAGTGTTTAGTCTTAGTGGTTGTGATCAGAAAAATGAACATTGGTAATAATAAAATAATGTTTTAAGTTTAGTTTAAACTAATTCTTTAGATGTATGAATTTTGACCAAAATAAAGCTTAGTTAAAATTTGATTTTTAATTTCAAAAAGTTTCCAAGGTTTTGAACCCTTTCAGTCAATTCACGATAAAAAAAAACTTTTCACTTTATCGTTTTTTCACCCTGGTTTTTTGTAGCCATGGAATCATACAGGATTATTTGTAAAACACTGGCAACCTCTCAGGACTATGTTACTATCATCATAAAGTAGTTCTTCTATGACTTTAAAAAATTCATCATTATATTTTAGTTCAAGCGATAGTACAATAGCGGGGGAGCGGAGGGCGAGAACAGTGCGCGGGAGGCGTAGGTAGGTACAGTAAAATACAGAATTGAAATGTGTTAGATAGAACAACGAAATCTTGAAGATTTGTTATTAGTAAATGTGCTATGTTTTGTAAATAATCATAAAACAATAGTAATTGTTGTTTATGATGTCAGTAGTTTAGTCCTGCAAGGTTGTTAGTGTTTTACAAATAACTCTGTAAAAATAATAAGCGCTAAAGTTGCCATGTGACAGATGTTCGATGGGGACTGAAGGTTCTAGAGTGGCGGCCACGTACCGGAAGACGCAGCGTTGGAAGGCCTCCCACAAGGTGGACCGACGACCTGGCGAGGGTCGCGGGAATCCGATGGATGCGAGACGCACAGAACCAGTCGCTGTGGCGACGCTTGGGGGAGGCCTATGTCCAGCAGTGGACGTCTTTCGGTTGAGATTGTGATGAAAGCTGCCATCCTAGCCTGGCTGATATCGTTAAAAGTAAGGTCAATAGTTAAATGCAAACAATATTATCACATTCAACAAAACTCGTATTAAAAATAAAACTAATTAACATTAATAAAAAGAAAAACGCTCGTATATTTCAAACAAGTAGTACGTTGTAAAATAATTTCTGTGCTAAATCACATTTTATTTCATGCTAGAAATCTGTGTGCTATTTTTTACAAAGTAAGTTAATTAGTTGATCATGTTTAATATGCACCTGCTTTTAAATTTAATATAGAGTTTGTATTTATAAAGCTAATGGATAACTCAATTTACGATACAAAATACGTAAGGACACGGTGGAGCATATGGTGGACGTGTACCCCGCTTGGGCGGAGCATTGCCGTGTCCCTGTGAAGGTGATCGGTGGCAGCTACCTCTCGTGCCGGGCCGTGGTACAGGCCATGGTCTGGAACGAGGAGAAGTGGCAGGCAGTCGCCTCTTTCGAAGCAGTAATGCTAGCGACCCGGCCGCCTGGATCCCGACGTGGTGTAGGCTTGCGGACAGCGAGCAATGGGTAGCTTGCCGTTCGATTTTTATGTCAGTACTACCCGTGATCCCGTTATCATCATTATTTCAGCCAAAAGACGTCCACGGTTTGATATAATATATAGGCCCCCCACCGGTCCATCATATAGAAGGCCTTCCAAGCTGCATTTACAGGTATGCGGTTACCACTCTAGAAATTTCCAGCCTTTCTCCTGTAGGTGTCTTGACCTCTTCACTTCTAATACTCAAGACAGCACAGTGTAATTAAACGATACAATTCTAGAAAAAAATAAATCTTTCACCGATTAATTAATTACGACGAAACACTAAAAATAATAGCCATTTTCGCAATTGAAAATTTCAGATATCGAAACCGAACTTAATCATCGGGATGTTTTTAATCCCGCCCCGAGGTGAGCGCGAGACTGAGAACAGGTGATATTTTAAATATAAAATCCGAACCGACATGTACCGAATAATTGAAATGAGAATTGCATGTTATTCTGTTATTCGTGCGACGTACTTGGGTGACATGTTTTGAGTGCCAAAAATTTAAATGCGGATGTAATTTTAAAGTATTCTCTGAATCGGATTGCGATGTATTTATTTTTTAAAGCAATTGCTGTTTATATTTTGGTTTTTATTATTGCGGTTAATATTTACAGTAAGTAATAATTTATTGCGCAAAGAAGATTAGCCTTTAAGTAATACGACAAAAGATCTAGTGGTTTGACCAGTCACTAGACATAATAATTATAGTTCCTTCTAAGTATTTACTGCTATAGTGGTTTTTAAATACTTAAAAATGAAATCTAAACACATAAAAATTTTAAAAAGAAAATTCATCAAATCCTCTGTACAGGTAATGGTTTCAAAAACGTAACAAGAAATAAAAAAGAAAAGCACTACTGACAGGACTGGTCAAAGCTAACACTACGGACACTCACTACAGGCGTGCTATCAATATCACAGATATCCCACCTTTTTTGAAGTTATCGAATAGATCTGTGAAACTGAAATTTTGCATAGAAATTGGTATTTTGTACCTCTGTGCAGTTCGCGGTGTCTGTATTGAAAATGTTGAAGAGTTTGCAATCTTTATGCATGTGTTTCTAAATGGTATTTAATTATTATTCAATATTTATTTTGCTTGTATTGAATCAACTTCACTGAATAAATAAATGAATTGTATAATTATAAATGTATCGTTATTAAATAATAAAGTAGCTCAATTAGTGTAAGAGGTGTAGTAAATTTAACTCATTATTATAATGGAGTTATTGGGCCTGATATTCTATGGTTCATTATCGGTATTCAATTATTGCAAATATTCCTTAATTCTACGAAATTATTTAAAGCTCTGACCAGTGTACTTTTAAAGTGAGAGTTAACCAATAAAACATTAACTCCCAATGTGTACGTGTAGCCCAAAGTTTGCTTAATAAACAGAAGTTGCATCTTTGCCAATTTAACTTTGCCCCCATTAATTTTCTACTTACTTCACTAACATTATTTGGCTCGCTACAAAGCATGAAAGCGTGATTACAAATTCATACACGACAACATTAATATGTATGAAATTAAACTCACAGTACGAACTATTATGCACGAATTTACTGTATGTCCCGTCAAAATTACCACAGTGCAAAACTCTAGACGAAAATGTCGGGAAACATAGTTTCACTGTGCACCGAGCGAATTAAATTTAACAATTGCGGCCTATGTTGTAGCAAGCTCCGAACACATTTTTTTCTACATCAGTTTTATTTTTGCACCACAGTGTGGCTTGTTCGTGTCAAAACATGAAGTATTTTTTGGGCTTACTGAAAAGGTTTTTAACGTGTAGTGCCAACTGAATGCGAATTCACAATTTTCTATACGTAGAAATTGAATTTTTATGTGTAAAAGAGCGAGAGAAATAAAATATAGTGCTTGGTATTTAGAGTCAACACGGTGAAATGGTTTTTATAGGCGTACGCTGACGACGACCAAATAAACTAGGTACATGTATAATTCTCGAAAGTTCTCATTTTTATTACAGAAAATATTTCATACAGGCAAAGATATGTAATTTAGGAGTCTGGGTTAAGGTAAAGAATTCAGGCTGTCTTTTTTGCCTGATAGTGGCCTAAAAACTCATGAACCTATATTATATTTTGCCAAATTTTTATAGTGTAGTTTTTTGATTATACCTATTCGTTTGTGGATTTAATTTGAAATATTGATTGTATTTTTTTAATTATTATTGAAAGACGCGATTTTGATTGATGTCTATTTTATCGTTTTATTTGGAAATGGCAGTGTACGAGTATTCTTAGCTGAATTACAATGAATATTTGATTATTATATTACTAGCATCTGCCAGCGGCTTCGTTTGCATAAAAATAATCTCTATGCCGCTCAGAGATTACGTAGCATTTACTGCTGTTTTGTTTTTTAAATAGTTGTAATAGTTTTTGAGATTATTCATTACAACAAAAAATTAAAAATATTTATGCTTATTCTTTATAATATTAGCATACATACGAGTATAGATAAAAAAATCAATAAATGGGATTTTCTGCTGTAGTTACTCAGATACCCGCGAAACGAGACACAATAGTAAAACAATAACAGCGCGGTCTCATAGGACCGGTTGGGGATTCAAACGTTAAATGAACTTTTTTAAAGCCTATGTCTTTTAGACCAGATCTTAGTTTTACACCTTACACATTTTACAACTCAACATAGCAAAATTCTCCAAACAAAATTAATTTAGACCATAACAAAAACACAATTTTCTCTAATTTCCTCCAGCTGTAATGAAGTAAGAAAATTCCTATGCTCGAGTATTTTCGGCGGCGGCCATTTTCTTTTAGGTGCTCCTCAGCTAAATGTCACCCTGGTATTTAGGGAAACTGGTTGGCTATGGTTCTGAGAATATACCGGTTTTATTTCGTACTTTTCTTTCTGGATGTGATTGCTTTTTTTCTTTTATGAAGTTCAAGTTCGTAGTAATAGCTATGGTATAAATGTTTTTTTGTGTATGAAGTAGTTGGTATGTTGCTAATGAGTATTATGCCTTGGTTAAAATTGTCAGTTGGCAAACATAGACTTACCGTTTTTGGCAGTCATACATACATTAATATGTATATTTATTGAGTGTGTATTTATTTACCTTAACTTACCTTGAGTAGTGGTGGCCCAGTCGTAATGGCTCCGACTTACGAGTAGCGGTTCAATGCCACTACTGTCAAAACAGTGTAGGAAGACATCGTGAGGAAACCTGTGTCTCTAAAAACTCGTAGACATTTGATACTGACCAACCGCTTGGTGGGTTACGACTCATTCCCTCTTCTAGAGAGAAGGCCGGAGTCCCAGCAGTGGGAACATTATAAGGCTTACTATGTTATGGCATATACCTATTACGTATTATGCTTGTAATAAACATAATCAGCGTTATTATGTTCCCACTTCTGGGACTCAGGTAACCTTTCTAAGAGAAGGGCCGTAATCTATCACACAGGCTCTGTGCAGGTTGATGGATGACACATGTCTTCGAATTTTTAGTTCTAGGACATGCCGGTTTCCTCACGCCGTTCACCGTTTTGAGAACAGCGATAGAAAAATAAATAAAGTATAATAATATACCAAAACCATTACGACACTTGTGCGTAAAATATAAGTCGTTTCAGCACCAGTACATAATACTTACAATAATTTAGCCACTAACATTCCCGACTTTTATCGTCCTTACCTGAAACAATAAAAAACAATGTTATGAATCATCTGCGATAACAATGAAAAAAATAATGGCTAGTGGCGTTTTTAGGTGTTTCTTTACTTGTCGTAAAAGTATCAGATGTGACATGTTTTACACGGGAGGTATGGTAGGAGTGAGGTATGACAGGTGTGAGGTATGGCAGGTAGTGAGGAGCTTTGGAGTTGTAATAATGATTGACAGAAAGATTAGTGTAACTTGTCGTAATATATAAAGAGGTAAAATTTGTAGGTTTGTAAGTTTGTATGTAGGGGGTAATATCTGGAACTACTGGTCCGATTTGAAAAATTATTTCTGTGTTAGATAGCCCATTTATCGAGGAATGCTATAGGCTATATACCATCACGCTATGACCCACGGGAGCGGAGCAGTAACGAAAAATGCGGGTGAAACCGCAGGGGACAGCTAGTCTACAATAAATTCTTTGTTTTCTTCAGATAGAGTACCTATCTGTCTAGTTGTAGTCAGGATCAGCGTCTCGCAGCTTGCGGATTCCCAGAAATGACAAGCGGCCACCATCTTCTTCTGCGAAACAGTAATGCTAGTGGGACTTCCTTAACGTTTGAATCCCCAACCGGTCCTATGAGACCGCGCTGTTATTGTTTTACTATTGTGTCTCGTTTCGCGGGTATCTGAGTAATTAAGCCCCAGTCGGGACAGGCGCGGGCGCGTCGGGCTGTCAGGTAACCGTCCGGCGTCGACCTCGCTAGGCCCCTACGGTTTTGCTGACATCTCTTTGAGGTGCGTGGAATGCTACGCGCCGTCGATGACTCGAACTCGGCCCAGACGATTACAGTGCTGGCGGACGACGAGTAAACCATTGCTGGTCATCCGAAAACCCACGACTACGGTAGATGGAGGAGGTTAAAGTCAGTAAAAATCTGGCACTTCTTCTCTCCACTCGGGGCGGGAAAAGTTCTATTTGATAATTTCCCACCCTCAACCATCGAAGCACTTACGCACCCATTCAAGCACATATTGTACATGACTACAACACCATAATCCACACTGAATCACACCAACAAACACATAGACCTACCCGATAGTAATAATAATAATAACACAATTCAATTTGGAACTCGCTAACTAAACAATTATCTGCTTAGCCTTTTCCCAACTATATTGGGGTCGGCTTCCAGTCAAGCCGGATTTAGCTGAATACCAGTATTTTACAGACCTCCACAACCCATTAGCTGGGGTAACACGGTACTTCATGGCAAGACTGGAGTCAGATTTACTGGCTTCTGACTATCCGTAACGATTGCCAAAGATCTATAAATGACAGCCGGAACCTACGGCTTAACGTGCTTTCCGAGGCACGCAAGACACTCGGTATGTTACACACAGTGCAACCTTGGCAAGCGTTGCTTAACCTTGAAGATCAACCCGTGCGGCTGTTATTATCTAGCTACGAGCTCCCCCTAGCACATACTATATGTGACTACAACATCCATAATCCACACAGAAACACATAGACAATTATCCCGATAGTAATAATAACACAATTCAATTTGGAACTCGCTAACTAAACAATGTCGGGCTTTATTATTTTCCAACGGAACCCTAAGCCGGAACAAAAGTCATAAATCTGACAAAAGTTATACGTTATTGCTTACTGTTTAGGCACTTTGGTTAAAACGACGGTTTATTTTAGATCGATTTAGTTTTAGATTTGGGTCTGAGTCGTGAGCTTGTAATTGTCTGAATATGGCGTGTATGTGTTTTATTATTAGGATATTTTTAACAAGTTTGTGAGACGGACTAGACTTTTTTTTCAAAGTGGGTAGTTTTAATATTCAATATGTTTTTCCGCTATAGGTAGAGCTAGAAGTAATATCAGACTTTTACTGACTAAAACTCAATCGTGTTCCTGTAGTTACCTTTTGTAAGGGTCATGGTAATTATTTGAACCAATTCCACATTTCTGGAGATGTGTGAGGTTAGATGTATGTTTGACCAAAGTCTTAAAAAAAACATCGAATTTTTGAAATAGTGTATAGCTTGGCCAGAAAGAGTAGAAAAAAATTGAGGTCGCAACTATCGTTTAGATGCTTTTAGATGGTATCATTTATTCTACTTCATAAACGATCTTGATACTTAAAGTATTTTTTTAAATGTGAGAATAGGGAAAATCATTAAACTAGATGCGTAATAAGTGGTAAGGTCTAGTTTTATAATTGATAAATAAAAAAGTTTAGGAAAGTTTATACATCTTTATTAATAGGGCTGCCCTTTAAATTGTGTCGTTTGAAATAAGTACAGACAATCTAATAGATTATTACCATTTACTGTTTTTCAAAGAATATTACACTTTTGCATGCGTCCAAAACCAGTTTTTAAAACATTTATTCCACTCCGAAGTGGGGAATGGCGAATCGATCGTAGGAGAACGGTTGCCGAATCGGATAGTCAAAATGGCCGAAGAAGCTGTTGACGAATACAAATATTCGTCAACAGCTTCTTTGTTGAGCTGAAACTTTGACCACGAAGACTGCTTTGATTTTGGGGAATGTAAAAAATCATTAGGGCTCAAGTCAGAGGTGTAAGGCGTGTGATCTAAAATTACGACATTTTGCTAAACTGGTGTTGTAAATTTGCCATCGTTTTTATTACTTCCGTTTATTATGCGTCGGATACCGCTTTTTGATTTTCCTGGAATCAAAATAAAACATGAATTTAGAATGACGTAGTCGACGATCAAAAAATGCAATCGCTCTATAAAATAAAGTCATTGTGAAAGAAATTTTCAAATGTAAACAAACAACTAATGTTATGTTAAATCCGTAAAAAACGTCGATGATATGGATTTTTTTAAAGGCCTAACTGATGTTAACTGTAACTTGGATCATGAACTATATATATTATACAAAATTAGAGTGAATGAATACCTGGCATATCAGCAACTCGTTTGTAAAGATTGTCCAACTCGGTTAGAAGTTTTCCGGCATGATACTCCGCCAAACATCGTTTAAAAACATTGTAAATTACTTCTCTGGCACCACCTTTTATCGTTTTGCACATTTTTAATAACAATTCACCGACTAAAACGTTTAATATGTACCAAAATAGCAATAATTCACAAACTACTTTCTTTGTTTTGGTATTTTGACTGTTGTTTGACATTGGTTTTCGAGTTGCTATACGTGGAAAATTTTAGTTCATATTTATTTAATTTCTACTCTTTCTGGCCAAGCTATAGGTATGTCGGCTTTCAATAATTCTGCTGCGCTCGTTTCTTCGTCAATGCATTTTGGGAAAATATTCCTTGTGCGTACCTACAGCTAAGGAGTGGAATGCCTTGCCGGAGTCTTATATCTCCTGCTAGCTCCAACCTGGGCTCTTTACGTCAAGAGTACTTCTAGACAAGTGTGCTCCAATGTTGATCATATCATCACTTACCAATAAATGAGATAGTGTTCAGACGCGAAAATTTAATAATCAAAAATTACAGTCAAAAATTTTCACAAATAAAGATCCTTTACCCAAACATATTTTTCTTTAAGCCCACCATCCAAATAAATGTTTCGGCTACACAAAACATCTTAGTGCCTTACTCTAATACAACCTTATAGGCGTTTAAAAAATAATTACTGACCTCCTTCTAATAAACCTTTCAGACTCCGGGTGCTAATATCTTATTAAAATTATAATTATTTAGATTATGTTAATTTCCTTAGCTCTTTGTAACGTTTGGTTAATTTTGAAGTTAATGTTAAAAGGCGCGTTTTTGAAGGGTCTAAATAGCCTTGAAGGGAATTTGACCGGACCATTTTTGATGAAGTTTAATGAGATAATAACATAAGTTTCTCTTTATTTTGAAGTTTGTAAAGAGAAAAGAGTTTTTAACACAATCATAAAAAAATTCAAGTCTAAAATAAACATATTTTGTACTATGCAAGGTTACATTGTGCCGTTAATATTTAATATTTTCTAGTCTTTTATATTCGTCTGTTCACTTCGGGTTGTATTTGAACAATTTGGGATGTTCATTAGGGTACACGCTAAATAGCGAATCTGGGCCCTGGTTTGGGCTATGGTCCGGGGCAAGGAGGACTGGCAAGCGGTCGACTCCTTGCGAAGGAGGAGGCTGCACGCGTGAGGGAATAGACTTCCACAACCCCCAGTCGCCCCAACCCAGAATACCAGCCACGGTAGACGCGAGATTGTAGACGCTGAGCAATCGGTAGCTCGCCGTCCGGCCGTCCGGTAATTGACCGGAACGAGCCCAAGTCGTCGAAGGAGCGTAGTGATCCACGTGCTCTTAAAAAAGATGTCAGGAAACCGTAGAGGCCCAGGAGGGTCGAAAAGAAAAAAGCCTTAAACTGCAAAAACGCTAAATATTAAATTGAATATATTTTTCTTTACACGCAAGTATCAAGACTGGTAACGTATATGCGTACGTATCCATCAGCTATACAGCTATACTTGACTCATAAACTACGGGTTAAGTAAAACGGATGTCTGATGTGTTGCTCGTAAAGCGCGGTCAGTATACCGTATTGTATGTTAACCTACTTCTTACTACTTATATGTCACTTTGACTCATGGAATAGGACCCTTATTTACTTACTACAAAAGTTCGGTGTTCAAGTATCAAGGGGATAGGTTACTTCTATACGAAATTGTACCGTTTCTTTGTTATAAATGAAATTGTATTTTTCTTCAACCATCAGGAGCTAATTGCGAGTTTCACAATGCGCAAAACTATATTTATTTATTAAAACAAATTCAGTGCAGTGGGGGCCCAGTGGTAACTGCCCCGACTTGCAAGTTGTAGGTCGCGGGTTTTCAACCCAGTCAGGCGCATTACTTTGTGTAATTTATTTAATCGCGACTGCTCTCAAAACGGTGAAGGAAAACATCGTGAGGAAACCGGACAATTTTAAGATCTACAAACTTCGTTCGAACCATTTTTCGGTAGCTCTCATTGTTGCAGAGATATACGCAAAAAACGCAATGGAGACTGGGACTTCTAGGCCCAGCTTAGTAAAACCGAAATATGGCTTAAAAAATTAGTTATTATTTTCTATTTCAAAATACAAAAATAACTAGGGCTATGCGTGCCCGGAAGATGAGATATCTAAAAAATAAGTTTTAGTCGTGAGTAACCTATTTTAGGTTAGCAGTCAGTTACTACAATATATTCCAAGGAGCTCCTATACCTGGTTTATTCTAAGGTATTTTTTTAATTTGTGATGACACTGACGTATATACTCTTTTCTACTCTATGTATGATCAGTCGTAGAGATGGGCGCTTTATTAGATTCGATTACAAACCGATATTTATCCGATATCAGACTTCATAATACACTTTCGGTTTTTTGGATATTCGGTTTCAGTAGCGCATAACCTTACAATGAACCGTAAAATAAAATACGTTACTGCATATCTCGTAAATAAAGTCTTAAGCACTTAAAAATAAAAATGATATTTCAATGTGCAATAGAGTTTTACAAAAATCTGAATTTCGCAAATCGCATTGTTTTTGTTACGTTCGTTTATAAAGAGAAAATGCTTTTTCGGAGTTTTACGCATTGGTCAGTTTGCGTTGGGATACACACAAAAATCGTTAAATGGTACTATAGTGATTTTATTTACGATTTGGATTCGGATTAATTTGGCTGTATAGATCGATATCATTTAGTTCGGCTAAGCTAAGAAATCGATTTATTTTTTAAATCTTATTTTAAATTCGTTTCGATATACACGCATGCTTAATCACTACTTTCGTCTATACTTACTCAACTCTTTGAATTCTGTTTCGTGCATTTACGTTTTGAGTGAATTTTCTAATATTTTACTGATACTTTAGTATATCTGTCGACCTCAATTTTTCTTTCTTCGGACTTCCAATTTAATTAAGTTGTATTTAAGACCTTTGTGTCGAACAATTTAAACTTTGACTTTGGTGCAGTATATTGGATTTTACGGGCAACTTTTCGAAAGGATATATTATTGATACCATAAATTGTCGTATAAATTGTAGTATAACTGCTGCAATGCACTAAACCAACAGCGACGTGATGATGAAACTATACTGTCAATGATTTCTCTCAATGACGAGCGCCACAACCTGTAAGTAGGTATTATTTAATCCATATATTATGTTTATGGGATTGGCGCAACACGTTTTTTTCCATTCTGTCCTGTCACTCGCCACGCTATAACTAACTCCCTTTTCTTCTATCTCACTTCTCATACGATCTATTCATCTTTTCTTTGGCCTCCCTCTCCCTCTATACACATGTTAACTCATCACTCTTTTACATGACCATACCAAGAAAAACGATTCCCATTCAATTTTTCAGTAGCTGGCGCCATTTTCAAACTTCCCGAAATATACAAGAGTATTCTTCGGTTATATTAACAAAAAAATGGACTGAAACTGGTCGGAAATCATGGAGAATATTTAAATACCAAAACTGACGGAATGTTAGTTAGTTGATCATAATTTGTTGAATAAACTATTCCCATGTTTCAGGTAATCAGCAGTTACAATATTTGCTCAACTTGCTGGTATTTGGCTCAAAGATTGTCTGCTGATGAATCAAGACAACTTGGCCACCGTTGTATTTGTCTCTGCAGTGGTCGTTCTCTTGTATCGTGAATCAGTCACCAACTTCACCACGGCTTGACTCATGAATCGAAAATTTGCAATGTTATACAAAAATGAATTATGCTTCGAAATGTAAATTGTTTTAGTTTACATGCCGTTTATAAATAAAAAATATTAATCTAAAAAATGTTTTATTTTGTGTTACATATCATATTCTGTGTCATCAAATACTGTCAATTTAAACGTAATATCTTGCATAACCTCACTTTTACTTAATCTCTTATAACTCTTTTCTCTGATTTATTTGGTCCACAGAATTTTCTGTAAATGGTTAAAAATATATAAGCTATTAACTGACATCAGTTTCATTTTTTTACAAACAACTATCTACATAATACCTAAGCCCAAGATTGTATGGAAGGGTATCGGTCTCCTTTGTGACCTTTGACCTCGAATAAAAAACAACGCACAAGCGGGATCGATGGGGACTTTTGACATGTCATTTGTAATGACGTATTCAAGGCCTGCACAAAAGTTCAGCTTGTTGGGAATTAATGCAAACTGGAATCATAATTTAGTCTATTTTGACTGGACTAAGAGGATGTGCGTTAATTATGTTACATATTGTATATACAAGGTTGCAGTAGTTGAAATACTCGTAATATAATAAACATTGCAAAAAATGCCACAAAAGAGGAAAAAGTATAAATTAATATAAATAATGAAATTAAATTTGGCAGCCAATGTATCGAGTCAGCCTTTTCATCCAGCTTCGCTGAGGTAGCAATAAAATTATCAGCTCCATTTTATCAAGATCGGGATTGTTTTAATGATTCCACATGTTTATTAATTGTACAGATACTTAGGTTATAAAACTGCATCAATTTTACTTCGCAATATTCACTATGGATCCATGTGCGGGTTATTTTAACTGCCACTGAACTTTACTTGATAAAATCCCGCTATAAAACCTTCTATTTTTGGAAAATTACTGGAGTAGGAAAGCGTGTCAGACTTTCACTAACTAAAACTAGGCCCGTGTCCTTCAATTGCCTTTTGTGTTCCAGGACCACGGGTTTCAGTTTTGTAATTTGCCATGGCAGCGTGCATCGACCTTTAGGGGAGGCCCTACGAGAGTCTAGGGACGCGTAGCTTCTAGAATATTCGTCATAGGCTTGGTGTACGCTTGTGTGAAAGTTACATTCAAAACTATGAAACTCTGTCGATGAAGCGACCACAAAACGACAACGACATCAACAAACGTATAATCAAAAATATGCGTCTATGAAAATACACGTCCTTGGGCAGTTTAGGCCTTAAGGAAATTTTAATTTCGTGGCCTATCTTGGCGCTTCCTCCAGTCCTGAAAACTCTTTCAATGCACCCTTCTCCCGACACAGTAATAAAAGTAACTTCAATCATCCTATTAACATAACAAGAAACACTGCTTACCCCCTCAGAACCGCAGCGCAACATCCATTCATAGCCAACCACATTGAAAGAGAAAAAAAATTAAATTAACTTTTTACGAGAAAAAAATTGCGCTCACTGAAAAGCTTTGAAATCATTTAATTACACTGAAAAGTGTAACCTTTTATAATTAAAATAATTAATGTGATTTTTGTTATTTGCCCAACAAGACTAATTAGGTAGCTACTACTGAAGTATTTTTGTTTTTCGCTTTTGTTTAATGGATTGTTTGTTGGATTTTGATTGACTGGATTGTTGGTTTAGTTGTTAGTGGTTCTGACTGCTATGCTGGCGATGGTGGGTTCGATTTCCATTGAAAGGTTAAAAAAAATGGATGGAGGTTAAAGAAAAGATGGATGGATTGTGTGAGGACTGATATGAAAGAAAAGGGAGTTGATGATAGCATGGCGGGTGATAGGACAGAATGGAAGAAAAAAACATGTTGCGCCGACCCCAAGTAATATGGGATAAGGGCAGGAAGAAGAGGAGTTTATGTGATGAGTACGTGAAATATGTAAGAGAAACATAAGGAGCTCTTGGCTAGATAATAACAAAAAAAAAAGGTTACGCAACGCTTGCCAAGGTTGGTCTGTGGATAGGTGACTATCTTAACATACCGAGTTTCCTCCGTGCCTCGAAAAGCACGTTAAGCCTAGGCTGTTATTTTAGATCTTTGGCAGTTGTTACGGATAGTCAGAAGCCAGTAAATCTGACTCCAGTCTTGCCATGAAGTACCGTGTTACCCCAGTTAATGGGTTGTGGAGGTCTGGTAGGCAGCAGCTCCTCGTAAAATACTGGTATTCAGCTAAGTCCGGCTTGACTGGAAGCCGACCCCAATGAGTGGGAAAAGGCTAGGTAGATGACGTGAAATATGTAAGTATGTTTATAAGTTACTAGCAGCCTGTCCCGGCTTCGCACGGGGTAGAAAATTATTTATTTTTGGAAATTTGGATATAAAACACACTTTTTTTAGTGACTTAAGACTCATTTTTCTACACCTTCGGTTACATTGTTCAAATTTTACCAAGGATCCCTAATTTTTTCAAAATGAAATGTAGCCTATGTCAAATTGGAAGAATGTAGCATTCTATTGGTGAAAGAATTTTTTAAATCGGCCCAGTACTTTTTGAGCCTATTCGTTACAAACATACAAAAATAGGTACAAATCTTTCCTCTTTATAATATTAGTATAGATTTAGTATTCATACCACAAGCTCTACTTAGATACCAAAAGGGTTGCTTTAGGTAACAATTGTAACCTATTCACAGTTGACTTAATGACACCCAAACCCAGGTTGTAGCTAGCAAGAAACAGATACTCCAACTGGGAATCACCCCTTAGTTCCAAAATCCTTTACTTTAAAATAAGGAGAAAGTTATCCAGTTTGCAACCATATCGCTACCTTTGGGTAGAAAGGTCGTATAAACCATTTTGGCCAAATTGAGTTAAATATACCATTTTTCTCAGAATTTTTTTCTCTATCGATCTGTATATACGAAATGTAGAAATTCGCTCAAAAATGGTTAATACGACCCAGAAATTTTCGGTCATAGCCTAAGAGGCTATGACCGAAAAAAGGTAAATTTTCAATGTAAAAGCCAAATATTATTTTTTTGTAATTTGGTTATGACGTAATGACCATAATTTATATTAACGGAGGGTGTAAAAATAGTCGTTAATTGTAAATGGTTTATACGCCCTAAAGTGTTAAATGCATTAATTGTAAATGGTTTATACGACCTAAAGTATTAAATGCATTAATTGTAAATGGTTTATACACCCTAAACTGTTAAATGCATTACTTAAACCCAGGTTAAAATCGACGTCGTAAATCCAAAGATAGTTCGCAACGTTTGGTGTATAAACCATGATCATTGCAAGTCGCACTTTACTTTAGGATGTTTGTCAAGTAAAATGTGTAAGAAATGAACCTGGACTGGTTCTATCAGATGATGAAAAAATCAAAGAGAGGTGGAAGAAATATTTTGAAAGACTAATGAATAAGGAAAATTATTGGAGTGGGATTTTAGAAAGAAAACCAGAAAATGTGGGGTTAGTGAGAATGGTTAGTATGGTTGAAGTCAGAATAGCAGTAAATGGAATGAAGAATGGTAAGGCCATTGGCCCAGTTTGGAATACTAGTTGAAGTGTGGAAGTTACTGCGAGTGGATGGACGGATGTGGTTAGCGATGTTCTTCAATAAGTTGTTGAAAGAAGAATTCATACCTGATGATTGGTGCAAAAGTTCTTTAGTGCCCATCTTTAAAAACAAAGGTGATGTTCTTGAGTGCAACAATTATAGAGGAATAAAGCTAATGTTACATACTATGAAAGTCTGGGAGGAAGAAGTATTGAAAGGCGGTTGAGATATAAGAGTGAAATTTCACAGAAGCAATTCGGTTTTATGCCTGGTCGGGGTACAACGGATGCCATTTTCGCTATACACCAGCTGTACGAGAAATACAGATGTGCACATAAAAACTTGCACATGGTATTAATTGACCTCGAAAAAGCATACGACCAGGCACATCGTGAGGATCTGTTGTGGGCCTTTAAGGAGAAAAGTGTGCCTGGGAAGTATGTGCAGTTGATCCGAGCGATGTACAGTCGGTGTTACTACACCGACTGTACATCGCTCGGATCAACTGCAGTGCAAGTGCAGTGGGTACTCCGAAGTCCGGTCTACAGTAGGCACCAGTGGCAGTTTGAATGAGGCGGTCGGCCTACATCAGGGGTCGGCTCTCAGCCCTTAACTTTCCCTGCTGATAATGGATGCTTTGACGTTAGACATTCAGGAAGAGGCCCCCTGGTGTATGCTGTTTGCCGATGATATTGTGCTGGTTGCCGAGAGTGACCTAGAGGTCCAGAGCAAATTGAAGGTGTGGTGGCATAGACTGGAGAGTGTTGGCGTGAAATAGATTAGAACCAAAACAGAGTACTTGTTCTGCGATTTCGGCGGTCCCTAAAATCTTTCGCCTTTAGCCCTCGCTAGGACATTCATACCGATTTGGAAATGGTGAGGTAGACCGGGACATAACACATCCGATCAACGCAGGATGGATGAAATGGCGACAGGTCACGGGAACAACTTGTTATCCACGGATGCCCCTCAAGTTGAAGGGTGCAATCTACAAGTCCGTGATAAGACCTGTCATACTGTATGGATCAGAATGTTGGGCCGTGAAAAAGATGGATGAAAAAAGATTGCATGTAGCGGAGATGAGAATGTTGAGATGGATGTGTGGTGTGACAAGAATGGACAAAGTGAGAAATAAGTGTATTAGGGGAAGTTTCAAAGTGGCGCCAGTGACTGAAAAGGTGGAAGGAAATCGTTTGTTTTGGTATGGTCATGTGAAGAGGAGGGATGAAACGCATGTTACTAAAAGAGTTCTGAATTTACATGTAGATGGCTGGAGAGGGAGAGGGAGGCCAAAGAAAAGATGGATGGATTGCGTAAGGACCGATAAGAAAGAAAAGGAAGTTATGGTCTATCGATTTAGGTAGTTAACTTAAGGTAAACAATCTTGGCATGTCTTTTCATCTAAAAGTTGTCTATAAATTGTATGTAAAAATCTTTGCAACTAGGTATTTACCTAAATCGATGTTAGCTGATAAACTAAATTTAAATAATCTTTGTGTATATTATATACGACCTCTTAAATATAAAAAGACATACCAAGATTGTTTACCTATTGTTTACTACCTAAACCGATAGACCATAGTGATAGTGTGACGGACGACAGGACAGAATGGAAGAAGAAAACGTGTTGCACCGACCCCAAGTAATATGGGATAAGGGCAAGAAAAACTTTACGACCAAAACACAAGGCTCGCATTTTGCGCGCAGCGACAAGCAGAAGAACGAGCGCGATAGACAGGTACCGGACAGCTATACCATTGATTAGAAGGTATTATAATACGTAATAAATGTTGGTTCAGGTAGTTTTATTTCATTTGAATCGACCATAATTGGGTATTAGAATAATAATAATTGAGTTCCTACTAATTCTATGAGTAACAGGATAATTTATTAGTCAGAATTCAATTGATCTATGATTATAAATGGTTTTTAATAAAAAAAAATTTACATAAATCTGGGTTTTTACGACATTAAATGTGACCTTTAGCTTACCAAAAATGGATATACGACCCACACAGTTTTTTCAAAGCACATTTTCATGGGGTGTATAAACCAAGAATCGATTTTTTCTTAGACGTAAATGCAAGCTAACTTTGAAACTAAAGAAGATAGACAGGTTTTGATGATTTAACCTTTTTCATTTGCAAAATGTAAGAACCTTTCTCATAGATAGTTTTTTTATAACTTCAAAAGCAAAAAAGTTATGAATTTTTTTGTAAAAAAAAAATAGTTTTTCGGCTCTACTGAAAAGTCGGGTTTTGGTTTATACGACCTTTCTACCCAAAGGTATCGATATAGTTGTAAACTTCCATTCCACCACATGTTACTATATGAAACAAAACTGAAAAACAACTTCAAGACGATATCCCGGCCAAATTCCATACAAGACCAAAAACTCAATTCTTCACCACAATCTTCTATTAAAGCGCAATATTTAAATCAATTTCTGCTCCAAAATTATTCAAACATGGCTGTCTTTTAACGCTCCGCGAAAGTACCTACCGAAAATTTCTTCTTTGTCCCAAGAATCAGCTCCTTAAACTTTACTCATACTAAATCCTTGTTATGTTAATTCATTGCTATTAAATTCCAACAGGCGGTGGAACTTAAACAACCGGCGCGGTTACCATCACCACTAAAAGCAACCTTAATGGGAATTCATATTTAGCAAACACCATTTTTGCATCGTCGGTATCGGTTGTGTCGTGGGAAGAGCGGAGCGGGAGCGGATGGCTATTTATTCCGTAATATTTTTTATTTTAAGTAGGAAATCGTCGATTGTCTTTTTCCGCTTTACCTATCTGACTATAACCTAATCCTGTTTTTTCTTTGCCTTCTTTGCCTCTAGTATAGCCTCATATCCATCGGAATCTTGCGCTTTTTATCATGTCATCGGTTTACCTTCCAACGCTGCGTCTTCTGGTACACGGTCACCACTCCAGAAACTTTTGACTCACTGTACCTTGGCTTTCAAGCAGACATCTTCATTTCTAATGTGATTAAACAAGGATACCCCGAACATAGCTCTTTCCATTGTCCTTTGGGTAAGCCCTCGGAAGTCTTTGGCATCAGAAGATGAGTTCCATTATTTTCGGAGCCATATATCATGATTGGCAACACGCAACACGAGTAAGTGTACTCCATCGTCGATCACATGATCGCTTAACATCAGCTGAGATAATTATCAAACTCGAGCCTATCCATAAAAAATAACTTTTCAAACAATGCTGAAGTTAAATCCTAGCTCGCCATCTTTCCGCTCATGGCTCCGCACAACCCATCACTCCAGGGTTTGTTTAAACGCGCCGTTCAAAGCGTCCATTCTCAATTGGTTTAGAACGTATCTCGGGATTGCAGCCCCTTTTATTGTGATGGACTTTCTACTGGTTTATATCACAGACGTGTTCCAACTTGTTACGTTTATGTTGAGAAAGAAGTGTTTTCAGCCATTTTTCTGGGACGTAAAAATTTTAAGAGGAGAGGACTTGAAAGCTGTAGAGCTAGGGAACTCATTGAAAATATATTATTTCCCCTTTAAATAACTTTTCCTTCTCTGGGCGTGGCAAGAATGAGCCTTTTGTGCTCCAGGACTGCACTGGCTTTTTCGAACAATCCTGCAGTTCTGGTTCTAGGCAGGCTTTTATTTTATCTGAAGGGCTCCAACAAGTTCCAGGATCTGGTTACTAAAATTCGATGCATGTAAACTCACAGGACCAGTAGTTGTGGTGACGATTGTGGGATGCCTATGTCCGGCAATGGACGTCTTTTGGCTGTCACGATTATGATGACGTATGACCACTGCTCAAGTCAAAAAATAAAAAATTGCACTTTGCTCGTGTGTAATATTAATCTCTCTCTCTTAATGAGACCAGTTTAGTTTCCAACACTACGAACTAATCATAATAGTCTTGTAAATACCCAGAAAATGTCCCACACATTGTCATAACAAACAAAACACAAAATACTTCTACAAACAAATTTCAGCGTCACCAGCAAACACTAAAGGTGTCGTTCCAGCTAATGCGCTACTATTTTCAGCTAAGCTGCGTAATACTAGCGCATATCGCTGTGTTCTGTTACGGAACAAAGTACTAGGATTAATATTATAAAGGAGAGAGTCGTTATACTTAAAATGCAAAATGTGTTTGTAGTTTAGAAACCTCCGTTCTGCTAAAAATTGGCTACTTACATATAAAGGTTCTATTATATGTGGAGTACTGCAGCCACATTTGGGCTGGTGTTGCAAAATGCCATCTAGCAGCTTTAAACTCAAGCAAAGAGGTTAATTGAAGTTGGAGATTTGATTAAGTTCAATCTACAAAGCATAAAGCCGATAGGGTTTTTTTTTTTTTTTCTGGTAGGGGAATCATCAGAATGACTTCCCCCGCTCTTGGGCGGAGCGGGAGGGCGTGTCAGACTCTTACTGACTAAACCCCTACCCCGTTCCTTCGTTGCCTTCGTTCTGGGGGGGACTCGGTATCAACCGTTAGGAATACCACATGTTCCCCCCAGAGGCTTCGGCCCTACCGGGCCCCTACAGTTTGCTGACATCTCCTTGAGGCGCGCGTGGAACAGAACGCGCCGTTGACGACTGGGCTCGGTCCAGATTATTTCCAGACTGCCGGACGGCGGGCTACCCAGTGCTCGCCGTCCACGAACCCGCGCCTACGGTGGTCGGAAATCGGGATCGGGATCTCGGCGGCGGCGGCGTGAGGACCGTTCCCTCACGCGCTCGCGGTCAGCAGCCTCCTTCACGAGCATCACTGCTTCGCAGAAGGAGGCGACCGCATGCCAACCCTCCTCGCTCCGGACCATGGCCTGAACCAGGGCCCGGCGCGAGAGGTCGCCGCTCCCGATAGTCTCCACGAGGACACGGCGGTGCTCCGCCCAAGCGGGGCACACTTCTACCGTGTGCTCCACCGTGTCCTCCGGGCGGTCCACACAGTGGCGACACCCGGGCGTCCTCTCCTGCTTGATTCGATGCAGGAACCTCCCGAACTTACCGTGTCCGGTGAGGACCTGCGTCACACGGAAAGAGAGGACGCCGTGACCTCTTTCCAACCACTCCTCAAAGAGGGGCCTAACCGCCTCAATGACGACGTGCCCAGCACTGGGTTGCGACAGTCGCAGTCGCCATGCCACCCTAAGATCCCGCCGGAACTCTGTCCGCCATGCCGCGACTTGTCGCGGCAGCGGAGTTTCGCCCCGGCGTTGCATCTCCACCCGCAAATCGTGCATGCGTGCAAGGACTGTTGCCTCCAGATCCCACGGTGGCAGGCCAGCGAGGAGGCTCGCCGCTTCGCGGGAGATCGTGCGGTATCCCCGCACCATCCTGATGGCCATGACCCTCTGGCAAAGCCGATAGGGTAAAACTTCTTATTTACTTAGGCGTAGAAAAATAATTTAAATTAAACATTATTTTTTAAGTTATTCTTTGAATGATTTTATACCAAAAAAAAATGTAGTGGACCTATTCAGTCAATGCAAGCATTTGTCAATATTGGTGTAGCTTAACTTCTCGTTAACTAGGTAAGGAGCTCAAAAAATTCTACCTATTCTTCTTCAACAGGTATTGAACGAATCTTTATAAATTAGAAAAGAAAATGTCCCCTAAAATCATCTGCCTGATAAACCACGATACACAGAAACAAAATGCATGAAAGTATCAAGACTATAAAAGTCAACGTGATTCAAAGTTATACTCTGACTGAACGAACTTGAAACAGAAACAGAGTGTTAATCCCAGCATTGAAATGCTTACTACACACCCATTACATCAACACATAATACTTTAGATTTTACCCTCTAACCCCCACTTACCCTCGTAAAGTACTTATTTATAGTTACATCCCCCTAGGGCCTCCCCTTATTATACTTGGTTATATTATACGCATTTTTCCATACGGGGTTACCCCAATTTTTCAACGCATAGATATTTTCCTTCAAAATGGGTTTTGGGTACCGTTAAAATATATTTATTATGAGTGTATGTGTTATGTTTGTCGGATCATCCAGGATGGTTTCGAGCTATGATCAGAACCAGGTGGGCCCACTTGGGTATCGTGCAATAAATAACAACGGCTAGGATTTCGATCACCTTTACTTTGGATATAATTTGATACAGTGCACTATTTTTATGGTACAGACAACAAAACGTAGAACAGTTTCAGTACGTGTTGACACTGCGACGGGCTGGCTGAGAGTGACCACCGTCCTGGCGGGCTCTGCCCCACCCGTAGCCACGCCCTGACTCTGTCAAGCGGTTTGACGTATCCGCTGACGTTCTGTTGTCAAGCTGGCGTCCGTACTATTGACTTGTCGACACTACCATACTATTGACTTCTCCGACACGGCCATCCTGCAGAACACACGTCCCTGTGTGTTAGTCATCAAGACCACCTCATCCGAAAGACTCACAAGGCTTCCAAACCAGATGTCCGTCTGTGTGACACTCTGAAACAAAATACATCTCGCAGTATCACAACGCTCGGTCACTCCTGACATAAACACTAGGAACCACTCACTCGTGTGTGTGTTCACAAACATGTCAACTCGCACACACAACACATCCGGACCCGGAACAAACATCTGTAACCCATACAAATGTCCGTTCCGTGCGGGAATCGAACCCGCAATACATAGCGCAGCAGTCAATCGCTCACCCACTACGCCAACACTAAATCATGAAGGTGCAACAAAACTTAAGATACTTTACTGCAAATCAACCTTTGTTTTTTTTTTCTTTTGAACAATACTGTCTCAATTATTTTTATTTTAAAAAGAATTAATGGAAACCGTCATCCAGTCATGTACCAACGTTCATTGAATTGTTCTCATCTTAAAGCCTTAGGAGCCTAAAGCCACGAGTAAACCACTCTAACACCACGGCACTCATTGCCGATCTCCACGGCACTCATTGCCGATCTCCACGGCACTCATTGCCGATCACTCACTACTGTCACCACGAATCTGACTTCCGTCAGTACTAAACGCGCACCGCGCACCAACGGACCTCGGAAGGTACCGATTTTTACGGCTACGGCTACGTAATAGCTACTGGAAACATCGTACATCGTGGATCCCTGACCATCACTCACTACTGTCACCACGAAACTGACTTCCGTCAGTACTAAACGCGCACCGCGCACCAACGGACCTCGGAAGGTACCGATTTTTACGGCTACGGCTACGTAATAGCTACTGGAAACATCGTACATCGTGGATCCCTGACCATCACTCACTACTGTCACCACGAATCTGACTTCCGTCAGTACTAAACGCGCACCGCGCACCAACGGACCTCGGGAGGTACCGAATTTTACGGCTACGGCTACGTAATAGCTACTGGAAACGTCGTACATCGTGGGTCACCTGGGCATCATTCACTGACTACCCACTACTCTCACCACGGATTATGACTTCTGTCAAACACCATGGATCACTTTACTACGGCTGATAGAGAAACCCACTCGTGTACTCCCCACAACTTCGGCTTGCTCATCACTACTGTGATCTCTATCTACTTCTTACTACTTCCACTGGTACATGACTTTCTGACATCATTTTTTTTTTTTTTTGACTTTGCGTTGCACCCTCACAATCCACACGGCCAATCAAACTAATGACAAAACACTAATCATTGAGCTCTACATGTGGTCTCCGGCTACTTATAGCCCAGTAACCTCTAAACTCAACCATTCCTGCGCATCCCTCCAGGATCGCCAAGTCTCTCGCGACTTAATGGTTTCCCACAATACTTCCCAGGTTCGATCGCAATACTGGGTACTCACGACCACTAGACACTGATTTCTATTATTTTTGATATGGCTACAAATCAAATCTCGTACTGACTGACCATCATGTAAGCCCAATAATCTCATTATCTCAACTACTTTACTTTATCTCAGTTTCATTACTTATTTTTTTTCTTTTTTTTTTATGGTAGGGTGATCATCAGAATGACTTCTCCTACTCTTTGGCGGAGCGGGAGGGTGCGTCAGACTCTTACTGACCAAACCCCTACCCCGCCCCTTCGCTGCCCTCGATCTGGGGGGGAAACGGTGACAACCTTTCGGAATACCCATGTTCCCCAGAGGCTTCGGCCCTACCGGGCCCCTACAAGTTTCATTAGTTATCATTTGACTTTTCCTCTCTTTCTATTACCTTAAACGGTCCTTCGAACGCCGAATATTTATAGAGTCTTACACGTAAGACTAAACCAACGCTTTTCATAAAATGCTACATACTCTCTGTATTACGTAACGCGTTATCTTTTACGATATTAAAATCAAACGTAGTCCACATCATCATTTACCATCAATGATAGAGAGCGCGCAACCTTATAAATTAACAGTTCCTGGTCCCGTCGTTCATGTCTGTGTAATTGTAACATTAATCGCGAGTTCGGCTTCACCTACCAACCCCTACAACGAATAATCTGCCTCTACAGTCTTTTCATTGATTTTAACACAAACATCACACGTTCTACCTGCCTATCTGCACGTGAAGAGCTCTTTGCGATCAGGCGGAATACAGAACTCTAAATTCTCTTACTGCGATATTACATCTTCAATCTGCTATTATTCAAGTCAAAGTACCAAATAGTGGAACACTATCTTTAATAACCGTCGGTATCAAGACTTTCAGAATCGAAATCACCCGCATTTATAACACCAAGACGTATTTCATAAAAACGCTTTTCCTATCGCGTTTATGGGTAGAGCATACCAAAGAGTGGCCTCTCTAAGTATTGGGATTAATTGAGCTTGTACTTTTTCCGAGTGTGATTTACTACCTTACAATTCGCAATTGTCAGTTAGCTTCCTAACCCAATAGGTCATCTCCTTTAACCAATAGAAGTCATAGAGCTTCTCCAAATTCCCATCGTAACTGACATGAATAAGCCACTCCCAGGCACTACTCTCCAACAAACATCTGGTAAACAATTAGTACGAACGTTACTCAAAATTTTCCGATAAAGGACGCTCTTACGAATCTCACGCGTATTTACTATTTCGTTATTTAACTGCTCGCAATTCGATCAGAAATTCAAATCAGAAACTAGGCAAGATATTTCAGTCACGCTTTTGTTCACATGTAACTAATTACTGGATAATTCCGTAACTTATAAACTTTCTTTAACTCTCCCTTTAAGGGGACTGTAAATCAACTTTATGATCGATAAATGGGGGAAGATTTCATGAACGAAAGTTTTCGTATGGTATCATTACAGGCAGGCGTCGGATCCAGCCTTACTCAATGACATCACCATATAGACCGCCCACCAGCATCAGTACCCAATTTTACTAGGTATTTGTGGGTCACAAACTATTCAAAATAAGAATTGAAATGATCTCTTTCTTAATGTCTTCGTGGCGACGCTGCCAAAAAAAACGAACCCTTTTACACGTCGATCCATAAAGTAGACGTACAATACTACGACTTACGATTTGGTACCCTAGTAACTGAAACTACATTATCAAAAACGACTACTTTTTCAAAACTAATGAAAACCTGGCCTTTGTCAATGTTTGTAAAACTACATCAGGTCTCTCGACGTCCTCTCACTAGTTTCCAAGATAATTAAAATATCTTCAAAGCAAACTATAACGTAGGTATTTATCAATTCGCCTAGAACATCAACAATCGTCCGTTAGAAAATCGTACTACATTCGATCTCGTCACGAACGACCCATCATGTTCGTTAAACTACAATAAAGTTCCCAATGAGCCCTTCAATATTTTCAAAATATCAACCGCTCAACTATGACCTAAGTAATTACCGATTCACCAAAAACCGCGTTGAAAAACTGGGATCGCCTTTCGAAGCCCGTATGGCGTAGAAAATATTCGTACTAGCCGTCCGGTGCTTTAAACTAAGTACGTCACGCTGTATAGATTTCTCCGGTTTAAAAGGAATCATAATGAAAATCGAATTACAATCCATCCTTGTATAGTAATGCGCACTAGGTAAACGAGGTATATGGTCTGAGAAAGGCGGCAATGAATACCGGATGGATACAGGATTGTTATTTAGTTTCCAGTAATCGCTGCATTTATTTAATTTAACGCGTCTTATTCAAAGAGCTGAACTAGGAAACATCGAACTATTCTGTCAAATAATCTTTGCGCACAACAACACATCTACCCACTCACGCATTACCCCTTTTTTGTCGCGCTAAACCTGTAAAGTTTGTCTTTTTTTTACTATCAAAGATGGATTGAGTCAATTCAACGAATACTACGAGTAACTTCACTTGTGTACAAATGTTTGCGACAAACTAAACAATCGCAGATTTATACTCCGAAACGTCCGTGTTAATAACGCCAAAATTATCTAGGGAGGACTTGTCACTGTCAATATTTTTTTTTTTTTTTTTACGTCCACGTCGTAATCTATTGGCAATTGCAAAATTGTAATAATAGGTACCTCACGGTCATAATATTATTTCGCAAATAGATGATGGGCAATACACGTAATAAATCTCGATTATGTCATTATCAATTTCGACTACCTACACAAGTAAAATGAACTAAACCGAGTACCCGAGACCTATAACACTAGACCTTACAATGATGCCACTTTTTGTTTTAAATTTACCGCTTTTACACGACACCTTTTTAACGAATAAGCACCAAAATCAAAACAAAATGGAATGTGAATACCTGACCTTTTCACTGATGAAGGATCATCGACACACTCGTCAATTCTTCGCTCGTAGCGAAATGCCTTGGTGCCACTGTTGCCACCGCGCAGCTTCCATCAGGGCTCCCGATGGAGATGTGACCTTGTTTTCCAGTACCAAACTAGCTGACTCGCTGCTGGGGGTGTTGAGGCTTGAATAATCTGTGTTTTCAGGCCGGTACAGAAGTTGGCAACTTCCCATTTTTCCACAATAGTTTCTGATCTAGTACTGCACTTGTCTCTCCGGGTCGAATTCGGGTAGATCACATTCTGAGTCGAACCTTCTAATTTGCTCCGTTGCTTATTTCGTTCTGGGGAAACAACGGCATCATGGTCCAACATTCGTTGCTCAGGGTTAGGGAAAACCCCAGGAAAAAACCTAACCAGACCATTCAAGTCCGCGCTTCGACCCGGCTCTTCATTTTTGAATTTTTGCATTTCAAATAATAACCGTCAATCGGTCTTGCCATTTTCTTCATAGAAGTGTTGCGTAAATATTGCTCAAACTGCTCGTTGATTTATTTGCACGATTGTATACCACTTCTGATGTCGGATCATCCAGGATGGTTTCGAGCTATGATCAGAACCAGGTGGGCCCACTTGGGTATCGTGCAATAAATAACAACGGCTAGGATTTCGATCACCTTTACTTTGGATATAATTTGATACAGTGCACTATTTTTATGGTACAGACAACAAAACGTAGAACAGTTTCAGTACGTGTTGACACTGCGACGGGCTGGCTGAGAGTGACCACCGTCCTGGCGGGCTCTGCCCCACCCGTAGCCACGCCCTGACTCTGTCAAGCGGTTTGACGTATCCGCTGACGTTCTGTTGTCAAGCTGGCGTCCGTACTATTGACTTGTCGACACTACCATACTATTGACTTCTCCGACATGTTTAATATATTTACCCTTGCCTTTATGTGTATGTGTATTTTATGGTTTTGAGTGTTTTAAGGGGATGAAAAGAATATGGTTGAAGTTGGCGGTTCTATTTTTTGATGTTGGTAGCTTTCATTTATGTCTAGAGCTATTTAGGCTGTTGCTGTATTAAAATATAGATTTATTTTAATATAGTAATGTTGTCTATCTTATATGTACAATTTTCGTGTCACAGTTTTCGTTCCCATACTCCTCCGAAACGGCTATACCAATTCTCATGAAATTTTGTGAGCGTATTGAGTAGGTCTGAGAATCGGCCAACATCTATTTTTTCATACCCCTTAGAGAAAAAAAAAATATATGGCAAAACAACGTTTGTCGGGTCAGCTAGTAGTTTTATAATATCGACCCTTTTAAGAGTAGTAGTGGCCCAGTGGTAACAGCCCCGACTTACGAGTAATAAAATTACGGGTTCAAACCCAGCCAGGTGCATTACTTTGTGTAATTTATTTCATCACCGTTGCTCGGTAAAGGAAAACATCGTAAGGTAACGGCCCATTCCCTCTCCTAGAGAGACGGGCTAAGTCTCAGCAGTGGAAACATTATAAGGCTGATTATGTTATGTTATGACTCACTTTAACAAAAACGTTGTAAACGACGCTTATGCATTTTTTAAAAGGAATGGGTTTTCTCTTTCATAATTAAAAATAAATTTTAAAAGTAAACATGAACATTTTTGATACTAGCCTCTGCCAGTGGTTTCACTTGTGTCAAAGTAGGTTTCTCTAAACAAACTTTGATCCCCGATTCGTATTTTTACTGCGTGAATTTTGGAAAATCTTGTTTTCGTGCTCGCCTACGTCATAAAAGGAAGCCTTTGGCGAAATTTCTCATTGCTTCCAGTAGTTTTGGCTGTATGTTCATAATGTCAGTTAGTCAGTTAATATTTTTATATATTTATATTAATTTTAGCTCCACGTGTTCTTGAAAACAGGGACCATGGATTGGATTCCGAAAGGGAAACTTGTGACCCCAAAACGAAAGCAAGGAAGGAATGGGGTGGGGTTCAGTCAATAAAAGTCTGACATATATGAGATCCCTTCCACTCCGCCCAAGAGTGGTAGAAGTCATTCTGATGATCCCCCACTTGAAAAAAAACCTGTGGGTACTTGAGAAAAATCGCCTTGCAAGACAAACAGACATAAATGAGGCTTCCTTTCTCACCGACTGAGGCACAGGACCGTAAAATCTGCCTTAAAATGAACTTATTCGTACAATATAGGTACCTTTTTTTTTGTTTCCGGTGGGAAACCTTCAAAAGGCGCCTGGACTCTGGGGATAAGTCCGGGGAGTGTGGGATTTTTACCTCACTAAAACCACCCCGGTGATCACCATCAGCACATAGCGGAGGCCCCGTTCCCTTTTAAAAGACCATTCCGGAACCCCCTCTGTGCAACGCCTGTTAGGACACATCCCTGAGGAGACTGTAGGTACAATTACAGTGTGGTCTCCCGTTACCCTCATTCATACAATATACCTACATTTTAACGTTCAAACAACTTCTACATTTCCTTACCCATTAAAAATAACTCTTTGTATTTACATTTCTCCTCTTCAAAGAAACTAAACCATATTATTTTTACAAATGAACAAATAATAATGGCGGCGGCGCAATCAACATTCCTTCCCCCTGTTAGTCTGTTTGTTACAATTAAATACAGAACTGGGTGTAGTGTTGCCAGGCGTCTGGATAAAGCCGGACACGTAAGGCTTTTGGGCGCTTGTGCACTACACGGAATTTTACTGTAGGTACGGCAGTCAGATTTACATCAACTTTCATTGAAATTCATTGACAATTGTAAGAAATCGGACTGCCGGACGGTAAAATTCCGTGTAGTGCACAAACGCCCTTTGGTTGTGTGTCCAGCCAAATTAGAGGGAGTACGGCCTGTCCGGCTTTTCAAATTTGATAACTTTTTATTTTTTAGCTATTTTCAATTGCAAGCGTTTGCAGACCAGCATTGACTTGTTATTTCATTAGAATGTCATCATCATCTACCTAGCCTTTTCCCAACTATATTGGGGTCGGCTTCCAGTCAAGCTGAATTTAGCTGAACACCAGTATTTTACGAGGAGCGGCTGCCTAACAGACCTCAGACCTATTTCATTAGAATGTAAAAAGTAAAATTTTCGGAAAGCCATAAAAAAAAATGACAGCTTTTTTAATCAAATGTCCGGGTAAACGGGTTGATTTGTCCGGCTTTTCAGTTTGAAGATCTGGCAACCCTAACTGGATGCCTTTGCTAATGGTCGGTTTCTGTAGCGATGAAGAATTCCTACTGTTTTGCTTTATAGCACGAATAAAGGGAGATAAGACGGAGATTTCGTTTGCGTTTTGTTGCTGAAGAATTTATGGCTGGCAACATTTTGATGGCTGGTTTTATTTGTTTATATTATAGCTTTGTACTTGAGAGATATTACTTGCATATTTTACATTCTCTTTTATTCCGCCAGTGTCGCAAATATACCACCCAATACTGCATCTCATCAGTACCCAGTCGCAAACACACGACACTGGCGACTACATACACGGTATACCAGCCCGATTGGTGTTTAAAAATGTCTGTAATACTTTTTATACATTATTGCAATGCGCCCTACATCCAGGAACCAACAATTTTAGTTTCAAGATATTGGCATCATTTAAAAAAAGAAAAGACAGTTTACTGATAACATAAAATTAGCTAATTCTCCCTAAAAAAATTCCCTAAAATACGAGCTTGATTACAACTATATTTTGTTATTTATACTCGTTAAATCACAATTACAATAAGCATTACTTTGTGTAATTTATTTCAACACCACTGTCCTCATAACGGTGAAGTAAAAAATAGTAAGGAAACCGGCATGTTCTAGAAACAAAAATTCGAAGACATGTGGCATCTCCCAATCCGCAATGGGCCCGCCATACATACGGCTCCTTCACTCTCCTAGAGAGGAGGCCTCTGTCTCAGCATTAGGAATAATATAAAGCTGATTATGCGTATGCTATGTACCCTCTAAATAATAACTAAAATACGCAAATCCAACTAAACTAAACAAAAACATAATCTCGTTCTCAATCCGCGTGTCCAGTCAATAATTCCTGGGCGTGTCCTCGGCCTACCGTTGACAAAGTTGCCCGAACTTACTCGATAAAAGCCTGCAAGTTCCTTTGTAATCACGAGTTAGGTAATTGCTTCCAGATCTAATAAATAATCATGACTTAGGAATTGGGGACTGTTATTTGTATGGATTAGTTGAAAATACTAAGACTTGAGGAATAAATACAGGCCAGTGGAATGAGAACTAAGAGGAAGTCTCTAGGAGATGGTTTTTCACTTGTCACTTTGAATCCTCAAACTCGTTCCTAACCGATAGGGTTACGGCGAATTTTTACAACCATACTGTAACAATATAATAGTGGTTTTTTTTCTAAAGCCTAGTTGGTGTCCCAAACGCCTCCCCTATGTCCTTCTAAAATCTAAACCATAATAGTAACATTAATTTCTAACGAGTTCTGTACATATTTTTTTAGTAACAATATTTTTAAAACTATTTTTTTATAGGTATTTACAACACAACTACACTACAACATGAAGCTACAATTATCTTTGCAGCATAGACTTTTTCTGATTATGTATCTTTTTTATGTGCATCGTATAAACTAAAAAATAATACATAATAAAAAAAATCGGCTATGTCCGAAAAATCACGTTTGTTATATGAAAGCCGCACTTAAATTTTCGTATTTATTTTATTCTGTTTTAGAATTTGTTTTAGAGCGCTAATAGAAATACGTCATCTGTGAATTTTAACTGTCACAGTTCATGAGACAGCCTGGTAACAGACAGACGAACAATGAAGTCTTAGCAATAGGGCCCCGTTTATACCATCCATTAGATACGGAACCCTAAAACCCATCCAGCTTCCTAACCCAACATAATCTCCAACCTTATCAATAAGACATATAGACCAGATCCAAGTATTAGGGAACATGTATTATTTATCGTTCGCAGTAACTGATGGCCGCTCGTCCTGTCTCGTCTAATACATTATTAAAGTATTTCTAAGTTATTACCCTCCATTGTTATTGAATTGACCTGTTATTGATCCTGATGTAAGATGGACGATCACTGTCTTTATTGACTTAGTTCATAAGTTTAGGGCTTTGCGGTACTTTACGCAGACTTTTATTGTTATTATTCATTTCTTACCGACAAGGCCGAAGAATTGTTTAACGTAAGTGGCAGTGGGCAGGGCATATTGCTCGCAAATCATGGACGATGAGGATGACAGATTCTAGAGTAACAACCACGTACCGGAGACGATGTCGCCGACGCATTGAAAGGTGGGCTAAAAAACCTAGCGAGCGTCACGGGAATCCGATGGATGCAAGTCGCACAGGACCAGTCGTTATAGCTGCACTTGGGGGAGGCCTATGTCAAGTACCTATAGAACATCTTTCGTTTGAAATGATGAATCATCATTTCAAATGAAATATGTTCTATGTTGGATATTTTAAAAAGGATAACTATACATCTTCTTTTCTCACATTTTATGATTAAATAGTTTAATTGATTTATGAATATTTTGATTGAAGTGTCTTTTATAATTTTGTAAACTTTCTAATTTTTTACGCCTTCCGGGTAGAATATGTCCGAACAAAATATTAATAATTATTATAACGCCCTGGATGCTTAATTTAAATAGCCATATTTTGAGAAATAAACTTATCCTATACTTTAAAATACCAACGTAATTCTATTCTACAGACCGAACAAAAGAAACCCTCACTAACGTCGTGACAACTGACAACTACAAGAATTCAAATTAATACCCCAATTCTTTCCTCCCTAACTGCCTAGGCACTATCACAGACCCACTTACAATGTAGACGGCTTAAGCCCTAGATCTAGTCTATCTAGCTCCAAGGACTAGAATAAAGTCTGCCTAATGAAACTGGCTTCAAATTATGTGGTCTCTTAAGCCCTTTTACTTACTGGTTAGGTCCTACTTTAGGATTACTTTGGATGAGATAGAGCGTCAATTTTCTGCAAATAAACTTAAGTGTGAGGTCAAGGAGATTATTTCTAGTGTCCGATTTTGGTTCGAAGTGTCTTTGTGAGTGAGAATGTCTGGGTACCACATTTGTGTGCTTGTATTGTGTTGGAGAAGTTAGGGCACATTTTTGCTGAGTGATGACCATGTACTGGAAGAGGCAGCGTTTGAAGGTATCCTACAAGATAGTTGTTGAGATGAGACAAAAAGAACGTAGAAAGTTTTCCAGTAGAGTAAGTATAGCAGCATCCGGGTGTCAACACTGTGTGAAAAATTGGAGGACACGGTGGAGATTTGCCCCGCTTGGGCGGAGCAACGCTGTGTCGACATGGAGGCGATCAAAGGCATTAATGTCACGCAAATGGAGACGCACGCGTGAGGGAATGATCATTCGTTCGCCCACCCGACTACCAGCCGCGGTAAGCCCAAGCTTTTGGACAACGAGTAATGGGTAGCTCGCCGCTCTAGATGATGATGATTGAGAGAAGATTACCTACAAATGTACAAATGACAGCTGGCACCATTAGCTTAAAGTTTAATTTTGAGGTATGGAAGACTCAGCTTGTAATAAATAATCACCGATCCACAGATCAGACCTTGGCACACGTTGCTAACCTTGGGAAGTACGTCGTGCAACTGTTATTACTTAGCCATAAGATCCCCTCTACTATCGACTGCATTATGAACCTTATTGCAGCTCATTTTACCCAAGGGAAAGGCTGCAAGCGTTTATCTTTCCGCCGTAAAGTGGGTACCTACCTTTCTTCTCAATTGAACTTTACTGCTTGCACCAAAAGCTGATTAGGGGGTTTAGGGACGCAAGGAGTTAGTTCACTGGGAAGAGGAATTCAGAAGGTAGAGGCGCTATACGTAAATAAAAAACTAGTCAAGTGCGAGTTGGACTTGAATGACGTACTACAGTATTAAATATGACAATATTCTATACATGAAGAGGTACTACAATATTAAAAATCGAGCATACCCGCTATCAAAATAATAGTCCTAATAATATGAGAATCTTCTTAAATTATTAACTTTATTTAGCGATGTTATGTGACCTATGTAGCCTTTCCGCAATAAATGGGCAATCCAACAATAATTTTTTTTTTTAAATCGAACTAATAGTATAGTTTCTGAGTTTTCACCTGAGAGCGTTCAATCAAACTAGCGAACTCTTCAACTACAATATGTAGAATATAGTAATATAATAGTCTATACTATATCATATTATGATGATATTATCATCATCTGCCTAGCCTTTTCCCAACTATATTGGGGTGGGCTTCCAGTCAAGCCGGATTTAGCTGAATACCAGTATTTTACGAGGAGCGGCTGCCTACCAGACCTCCACAACCCATTAACTGGGGTAACACGGTACTTCATGGCAAGACTGGAGTCAGATTTACTGGCTTCTGACTATCCGTAACGACTGCCAAAGATCTCCAAATGACTGCCGGGACCAACGGCTTAACGTGCTTTCCGAAGCACGGAGGAAACTCGTTATGTTAAGATAGTCACCCATCCACAGACCAACCTAGGCAAGCGTTGCTTAACCTTGAAGATCGATCTGTGCGGCTGTTATTATCTAGCCACGAGCTCCTCTGATGATGATATTATGATATACTATATCATATTATTATGATATAGTACCTATAGATTACAATCCTATTTTGTATAAGATAAACCTTCTGTAGGTTCATCCCCTTTTATTTACTGGCATCAAGCTCATTTTTTTTACTAAACTCCGTGATGAAAGTGACTTTATAAGGATAATAAAAAAGTTACACCTTATTTTTACAAGTTTTTTTATGGTAACAATTTTTTCAGTCACCACTTTATGTTAATATGAGTATACTGCTATGGACGACACGAGATACGGATTGGATTAGGTGATATGTAAACAGAATTTGCAGGTATGTCATTATTTGTTTATTTATTTAAACTTCATGTAAAGTGGTGGTACATAGGCGGACTTAATGCATCAAGGCATTCTCTACCAGTCAACCTTAGGGTTAAAAAGACAATACTGTGGTAGGTCTGCACAATAAATAAATAACAGATATTTAAAATAGATGTTTTATCAATAAACTATTTTCTGCTTAAAAAGCACTGTCATGCACTAGGAATTGTTTCTGTATCGAGGGCGTATTCACAAACATGTTGACTCACATACATAAGACACCCAGAGTCCCAGACCCAGAAAAACTGTCTGTAGGCCATACAAAAATTTGTTTTGTGCAGGACTTGAGCCCGCGACATGCGGTGCAGCAGCTAATCGCTAAATCATTGCCAACCATGTCATCAGTCTGACACGCCGCATGTTTCTGGATATAATCGGTGGCACGTAACTTGGCAAGAATTTGACGTAGTGGGGGTAAATTCACCCACGGTGCACAAAAAAGCAAATGAGCGAACGGGACGTAACGCAGTGCGGGTGCGAAAGTCGACTAACGCACCAATCATAGACTACTATTATAATACTGCACCAATCGCGCGCCGAATCGGCGCTAACTCATACCCCGCGTCCCGCTTGACCACCAAATAGATCTAACAAACGATTTCTGCGCATCGAACGACGCTTGCCAAGTTACGTGCCGCCGATTATAACAAGGTAAAGGTACAAACTTTCAATTACCGTTTGCAATCTACGGATGCAGAATTATGGACCTTACTATCCCAAGATTTTTGCAATCGACTCTATGAATTCATATCCCAACACATTTTTAAATACGGTATAAAAATATAAAAACCGCAGCCCATTAGGCGCCATTTTCTCTACACACTCCTAATTACACACCACTTTCTTATTCCTACCCACTTTTAGGCCAAAAACGAAAAAAAAAACAAAACAGCATAACTTATTCAGACTAGGTACCTGAATTTCAGCGAAAATGTAGGAACACATTACTGAAGTATTTTTTTATTTATTTTTTTCAGGATTGGGTCACTGGCTTTAAAAGCAAAAACTCGTTAAAGGGGACTTTAACGATCTTTTTTGTCGCCAAAAAGACGGTAGTTACACATGCGAGGCGGTTATTTACTAAGGGGTTTAGAGGCCCTACTATGAGCTCTTAACGCGATTCGTTTGACGACCTAGATTGAACTGGTTGAAGGGATGGAGCTATATAAGGTGTATAGCTCCATCCCTCTTTCTTTCTCGCTCGTACACTTGACTTTTTTGCCATGGGTTGTCCGAAAGAGAACCCTAGGGAAAAGGAGAGGGTCAGTAATTCAGTGAAAGTCTGACTCGCCTTCCCACTCTACCCTGAGCGGGAGGTCATTCGATGAATTCCCATCTACAAAAAAAAACGCTTGACATTTTAACGTTATGATGAGGCCTCTTGGGTCTTACCGTGGTATGTACTAGGACCATGAGTTTACTTATTAAAGAAAACCCGAGGTCCTGGAATGCAAGGTAAAAAAGGGTTTGAATCAGTAAAAGTCTGACACGCTCTTTTGCTCTTACCCTAGAGTGAGAGAAATAATTTTGAATGATTTTCCCACCTAAAAAAAACCATGACGTGTGGATGCAATTATTCGTGAGAATGGAGCTATACACCCTACACAGCTCCATCACTTTAACAGTTCAGTTTAGGTCGTTAAATGAACTCGTGGTAGGGCCTCTGGTCTCCTTCTCGCGTTTACGTTGTCTGGGTAGTAAATAATTATGTGAGTAAATTTTAAGCACCGCCTGTGTGTATATTGCGAGTAGATTAATTTTAAATAGCTATAAATAGCTGTACAGGTTTGAAGAGAATTTTTTGTTGAATTTTCACGATCGTTTTGAAAATGTACTGAATTTAGTTTTCTTCAGATTAGGTTTGGCCTTCCTTAGAGCGGGAGTAGTTATTTAATGATATCATACTTAAAAGGGTAGGGTAGGGTAATCCTACCTGATGGTAAGCAGTGATGCAATACAGTTGATGGTGAGGGGCACTAGTTTATTAAGAGCCCTATTCACTTTAGCCTGGAAGACACCTAAATTATAATCAGACGGGACTCTTCCTGTCCGCTAAAGGAAAAATGTTCCAGTCCTTCGATGTTTGCAGTATAAACGACGAGGCGAGACGCTTAGTCCAGACCGTAAAGGTGTCAACAACGTAAAGGTGGACTCACCATACGTCGGGTTACTACTCGTACACTGTATATACGAGTATGCATTGGTAAACTTTTTCATGTTTGTACTGGAAAACGTAAATAATTTCTATTGCTATCCATATTACCCTAGCAGGTAGAGGCTCAGCAGGCTCGAAGCCAACAGGGGTCATGGGTTGTATGAAAGAGACCCTCAGGACCTTGGAACGAACGGCAAAAAAGGAACGTAAGAGTGGGTAGTCAGTAAAATTCTGACATGCTCTCCCACTCTGCCCAGAACTGTAAAAATCGTTTTATGGAATGATCTTACATCTAAAAAATTGTACTTATTTTCTTGTTGGTACCAACACGTAAATTATATCTGTTTCCATCCATTTCCCCCTTGCAGGGTGTAAAGGGTTGAGATGCCTGTTATCCGTGCAGCTGTCAATTAATAAGACTAATGGAAGTTTGTGGGGGGAGTATTCCGAGGGAAGTTCAGTGGCCGGTTTAATTATTCGCAAATTGATTCGTAGGAGATATTGTAATGTAAAATTGGGGTAGTTTTGTAACTCAAGTTTTTGAACCTCAACACATTCTTTTTTACATTGAGGGCCTTTTTCACAATGTCCGAGTAGCCACTACTTCCCGAATAAATTCAAAAATGGAACAGAACTTGTATGAAATTATCAGCCAAGTAAGATATTGGCAACTTAATCATAGGTGGTGAAATAGGCCCTGAGTGTTACGTAGGTACATTGTGTGGAATCATTGAAATAGAGCGATCTAGTTAAAATGGAACTGAGAATTTTATAGCAGTATTGACTACCTTAGTAAAGCTTGCCGAGAAGGCTAGTTCGATACATTAGCTATTAAATACTTAAAAAAAAACATTAGAATATGTATAAGGATGTATCGTATTGTAATGGTAAAATAAATAACTGTATTCATACGAAGACAAAGTATAGCCCACATTGATCCTGTCAATATTTTGCTGAAAACTCTTTGAGGCAAACGTAGAATATAACCCGCCGTCGACCCGGACTTGGTACTTACCGGACCTAGGTACTTGCCGTCCACAAGCCCAACCGTGGGTGCCAGAAAACGTTGCCAAAATTTTGTAACATCTTTTATAACATCTTTACCAGAAAAAAGATGGACACTTAGGTACTTATCACATTCCTTTGAGTCTAGTTACATTTTATCACTCACGATAATCTTCCTGTCTTGCCATGAAGTACCGTGTTACCCCAGTTAATGGGTTGTGGAGGTCTGGTAGGCAAACGCTCCTCGTAAAATACTGGTATTCAGCTAAATTCGGCTTGACTGAAAGCCGACCCCAATATAGTTGGGAAAAGGCTAGGTAGATGACGATAATCTTCCTTAAATAAAAAAAAACAGTCGACCTATTTTCTCATGACAATTTCATAAAGATTCGCACACATACTTACACATAAATTTACGAATACGCCAGCCAAGGATGAGCATAACAAACCATGTCGAATGTAAAAAAACCAGGCAAGTGCGAGTGGGACTCGCGCAGTGAGGGTTCCGTACCAACTTACCTATGAAAACGGTTCAATACTATTTTTTTCGAATAACAATTTTTTTGTCATGAGGCGTAACTAAAAATTTTCAGTTTTCAGAATTTTTCTTATATTTGTGCCATGAAATCTTGCTTTATGCTTAATTTCAGGATTCTAGGCCAACGGGAAGTACCCTATGAATTTTAATTCCTTTCAGAGTGTCGAATTGTACGTTTTTTGCGACATAAACGGCCGTAACTTTTTTTTTAGTTAACTTACAAGTCTGAATTTGCACATCATCAACGGACCACAGACCTGAAAGGTTTTAATTTCAACTCGATTCTGAGATAAAGGGTCTTGACAAACAGACAACAGTCAGACAAGACACAGACAAAGAGACAGACAATAGAAAGCAAGATCACTTTTTTGTCCGTAAGTTTCCCGATTTTTCCTTTCTCGGTACGGAACCCTAAAAACGAGAGAAATCCACACATTTTGAAGCCAAGGTCCCCGCGGTAAATATTTTATAACAGCTTCACTTTAGCTCAGCTTGGTTTAATGACGTCACCGCTCGCTTTTAACGCTCGAGTGCGCTTGTGGCGAGCGAGCGTAGATGCGACTGCGTGGATGTCGGCGGGATAAGTTAGATGACTTTTTTCTGCTATCTGTTAGTAGTATCTGGGAATATTGTTTACGAATGGTGTGTGGAGAAATATGTGGGTAAATATTATAATTTTATTCCTTTAGTTAATTTTATATCAATTTCTCAGCTTATCTTGGTATGGTCATGTAAAGAGGAGGGATGAAACACATGTTACGAAAGTAGTTATGAATTTACATGTGGACGGATGGAGAGGAAGAGGGAGACCAAAGAAAAGATGGATGGATTGTGTGAGGACTGATATGAAAGAAAAGGGAGTTGATGATAGCATGACGGGTGATAGGACAAAATGGAAGAAAAAAACATGTTGCGCCGACCCCAAATAATTTGGGATAAGGGCAGGAAGAAGAAGAAGAAGAAGAAGAAGAGTTAATTTTATATCAATTTATAAAACAACGTCTCTCACTGCGTCTGTCTGCCCAGAAAATGATAAATTTAAAAACTACTAAACGGATTATAATATCGCGCCACTTGGGGAAAGGCTATGTGTAGCAGTGGACTTCTGAAATATCGAAGTTGAAGGAGCAGTGGTGGCCAGTTGTAAGTACAAACAACCGTTAAAATCCAGCCTAATGCATTATTTTGTGTGATTTATTTTATCACCACTGCTCTCAAAGCGGTGATAAAAAACCTTGAGAGTCTACTAATTGACTTGTATAAAACGCTAGCTTCTGACAGCAGCGCTGCCTGTGTGAAAATCGAACCTGTGTACCTCGTGTCTAAGTTTCATCAAAATTCATTCAGCCGTTTGAACACAAAAAAGTAGAAAACATTCATAAGCATATTCAATCGTTTTATTCACCTATTCAGAAGCTTGGTTATCGAAATCACGAATCAATAAAAACGACTTGACAAAACTATTAATGTAATCAATGCTCATTCCCTTTCCGTACAAAAACCAGTATTTCCTCTTCAATTACACAATTACAGGCCAATAATAACAAGTGCCCCACAAAAGACCCTATCATTCTATTGTCCCAGAAATCATCCAGAAAATTATTATTTATTTTTCTATTTACTTACAACAAAAAGAAAAATATGAACAATACGACCCTTTGAGAATGTATGTCGACGGAAAGTTAATCCACGGAATGACACAAAAGTCTCCACTCATAACTTGCCCTGGTACGGTGGGACAATACGGGTGCGGACGGACCCTGGTCGGAGACATAGGCTTATGGCGGGCGGAATAAAAAACAAAGAAAGCGATTTTTTTTGGAAGAAAACGAGACCTACAGTAGTTTTTAAAGTTCGAATTAGACAAATTCGAATTTTAAAAACCTGAAATGAAAAAAAAACAACTTAGTAATGAAGAGTCGCTAATCTGTCGATTTTGTACCGGTTGCATTGTGATGAGTAGCTAGCTTGTCAGTTTTCTAGCGGCTGCATTCGATCGTTGGAATAGCATGACTTAATTTAGCCAAGCCCGTTCCATCATTAATCCACCAGACGTACAGCGATGCGCCGCTAGTACACGGTGAAGATCCCACCCATTACACAAAGTGTTTTGAATATTATTCATTGTGGGTACAGATTTAAGGATTTAAATGCCGGAGTCTGTGTTTCGTTGTGTGAATCAAAGAAACTAGGATGTAAGGTCCTGCAAACCTTCATTACATTGGGAGGATCATCACCAAGACGGATGTTTTTTCTGGTCTGGACAATTGCACGATACATAATTTCGCGCTTTTGTGTATGTTCAAATCTCATTTATCATAGATGTCGCTAATCAAGAGTGAATAGGCTACTTCTAGGCAAGTATACTGCCCTGTTTATGCCTACCATTAGGTAAGATAGTGGTGAAGCATGAGCCTACCCAGAAATATAATTTAAAAAAACATTACCAAAAACCTTGAACATTTCCCTCTAAACCCGCTACCGCTTAAACTTTGGGCCACAAAGTCAACGCCAGCGGAAGAAACTAATTCCTTAACATGACCAGAAGTTTATTCGTTAAACTTCGGGCGAGCCGTCAGCGGCAGAACGTCAGTATCTCGGCTGTTCTGTTATCACGCTCATCGCTATGCTGAGCAGTGGAGAGATAAGGGAGATAAGCGCTGTGTGTGTTTTGGGGCATTTGTTTTTGTGTGGGTTTTGTGTATGGTTTGGTCAAGAGTTTTGAGATGAAAAAATTGTGATATAAAAATGTTGGTGAGACAGATTGGAGTGAGAAGATATGGGAAGCGGTTGCTTTCTTCTGCGAAACAGTAATGGGAGCGAATGGACATTTTCAAGCCACTGCCTGTAGACGCCGAAAGAGATGGCCCGATGCCCAAGGACGTTGGGAGTCGCGGGTTCAGCCACCATAGGCGCAGTGTTGTAAACGACAAGATATGGGTTGCTCGTCATCCGCTCGTTCGAAAGGTTCCAGGCCTGCCACCAAAAGATGTCAGCAAAACTGAACGGGCCCAGTAGAATTGATGTCTACAAGGGCTGCGCGAGCGTTTGAAAGACTGACCCTAAAACGCAAAAGGTAATTGATAAAGGTCTGATGCACCCTTTGCTTCATCTTAGAGCAAGATATGTCACACTCAAAAAAAATGTTTAATTTGCAACCAGCTTTTGCGTTGCCGCAACCACCCATCCTATGCATCTCACGTCCATCAGATCCCTAAAATCCTCAAAAGACCAGGTCGTTGGTCCACCTTCTGGAAGGCCTTTCAACAGTCAACAGCGGTCGTCACCAGTAACCCTAGAGAAGGTTATTGATTTTGCAAACAATTCGTCATGCTACGACGTAGCCAACTTGCTACGCCGTAGCAGATTATGCTACGCTTCGTAGCAATTTTTACTACGCTTCGCCACTCCAGATTCTTTCACCCTTATCGACTATCATTCTATTCTAATGTACCTAGACTAGGTTAACCTATAATATTTAGTACGGCAAAGGTGTTTTAAATGGGAACATAAATCAAAAACGAGGACTTGAAATTGAAAGTTACATTTAATTTTATCAGTTACAGACTGTTACAGATGAGTATTGGACACGCAAACTGGCGTTTATGAAACCTACCTACATTAAATTTTGACTAGGCAACAATAGGTCACCATGTCAATAGCTTAAATGAAAATTAATATCGTGTAACACAAAATCGGTGACCTGATATCGCGAGATAAGGTCCCGGCAGACTATACAAGAGATGCTGAGATGACTTAGATGTTTTTCCTTAGGGTCAACTTACACCAAGACGCACAGGACCGATCGCTGTGGCGACGCTTGGGGAGGCCTATGTCCAGCAGTGGACGTCTTTCAGCTGAGATGATGATGATGATGATGAAAGTTTCTCTGTATGTGTCAATGTTCATATTAAAATTATGAATTCCATTCAGTTTTTTAGATGTAAAATAAAGGCTAACTAAGTTCAATTATGGACCCTGTTAGGGTTAATCGCATTTAGTTTCAATTTAAAAAGTTAAGGTTAGGGTTAGATTAAAGCAAACTTACCTACACTATATTTGTTACTCATTCACGTTCAAACGGCTAAACGGAATAAGATGATATATTTAGTACGCAAGTAGAATTTGTCCTGGAACAGCACATAGAATACTTTTAGTTCAGGTATACTCTATCTATACTAATATTATAAAGAGGAAAGATTTGTACCTATTTTTGTATGTTTGTAATGAATAGGCTCAAAAAGTACTGGGCCGATTTAAAAAATTCTTTCACCAATAGAATGCTACGTTCTTCCAATTTGACATAGGCTACATTTCATTTTGAAAAAATTAGGGATCCTTGGTAAAATTTGAACAATGTAACCGAAGGTGTAGAAAACGAACACTAAAAAAAGTGTTTTATATCCAAATTTCCAAAAATAAATAATTGTCTACCCCGTGCGAAGCCGGGACCGGCTGCTAGTTTACTATAAGAAAAGAAATTTAAAGAAGCTTGTTTTACCGTCCGTTCAACCGATTTTGACTTTTATTGCGTTGGTGACATGACAAGTGACGGCTGCAGAAAAAGTTGGTATTGTAACCATTGTTTTTGCTTTTAATGTCATCCTTATGTCTACGGAATGGAAGTCAAAATCGGTTGAACGGACAGTAACATAAGTTTCTTTCGTTGTCTTATAGTATGTTCCCTTAGGATTCTTTTCAAGACGAAGTCGCTGGCAGAAGGTATATACATATAATAATACTAACTTTTGCCAGCAGCTTCACCGTCATCATCATCATCTACCTAGCCTTTTCCCAACTATATTGGGGTTAGGTTCCAGTCAAGCCGGATTTAGCTGAATACCAGTATTTTGCGAGGAGCAGCTGCCTACCAGACCTCCACAACCCATTAACTGGGGTAACACGGTACTTCATGGCAAGACTGGAGTCATATTTACTGGCTTCTGACTATCCGTAATGACTGCCAAAGATCAGCAGCTTCACCGTGAGAGTAGAAAATATGTAAAGGATACTCAGTGATAAAGTAGCATTTTACTGATAAAAGATTTTTTTAAATTGATCCAGTAGTTTCTGATTTTTTTATTACAAATAAAAATAAAAATCTTTTTTGATTTTCAATTGTTATAAACTAGTGCTTAACTGCGATCCCACCTGATGGTCAGCAGTAATGCAATCGTCGATGATGAGGCGCACTAGTTTATTAAGAGCCTATAGCCTTGAAGACACCCAAATTATAATCAGACGGGAAAACCGCAGCAGGCAAATTGTTCCAGTCCTTCGATGTACGCGGTATAAACGACGAGGCGAAACGCTTTCTTCTTTTTCATATTAAGTAAAGATTGAAACTTTTTCTAGGCAAATAGGTAACTAAGATAACTTACCTACCTATACTCCCCCACGATTTTTAACCTTGACCAAAAAAATACTACATTTCACCCTTTTACATTCAGAAAAAGGGGGGATAAATTCCACACACATACATCCCCAAATACACCCCTAAAAGCGACATTACTATTAAAATATTCACTTATATAGGAACGTTTGTAGTGCTTAGGTTCGCATGGTTATCGGACCCCGGGGGGTCGTGTTATCAGGCAGCCCGCTTTGCCATGATCTATAGCAGTTCCAACTGAATTCTTATATATGGTTAGTGAATTATTGTTAGGAGAAAATTCATTCCCTCAATTGCTGGAAATAATTTGAAGTTTTGGTTGGTAAGTGGTGGTAATATCTAGTAACGAGGAGCTCGTGGCTAGATAATAACAGCAGCATAAGTCGATCTTCAAGGTTAAGCTACGCTTGCCAAGATTGGTCTGTGGATGGGTGACCATCTTAACATACCGAGTTTCCTCCATACCTCGGAAAGCACGTTAAGCCGTAGGTCCCGGCTGTCATTTTTAGATCTTTGGCAGTCGTTACGGATAGTCAGAAACCAGTAAAATCTGACTCCAGTCTTGCCATGAAGTACCGTGTTACCCCAGTTAATGGGTTGTGGAGGTCTGGTAAGCAGCCACTCCTCGTAAAATACTGCTATTCAGCTAAATCCGGCCGATCCCAATATAGTTGGGAAAAGGCTAGGCAGATGAGATGATGATGATAGTTGGTACGTGGTGGATTTATTTGTATATCTTCATTAAGGTGACTGGCATATTGGTCGAGCAGTTAGAGGCCCAATCAATCTGCATACTTGGCAGGCGTCAAACCTAACTGGCTGGTGACTGTCTCCTTCGCTAGTATTACTACTTCGCAGAAGGAGGCGCCCATATGCCGGTCCATCTCTTACCGGATATCCGGATAGCCTGAACCGCCACCAATTATCCCCACGATGAAAGCCGCACCGCCCAAGCGGATCACACCTCCACCGCGTCCAACCGGCGCTTTTTTGCCTGTATCTGGTGCAGGAACCCCTCCCATTTACCAGGCCATGCGGAAGGCTAGGACTCCGTGACGCCTCTCCAGCCTTTCCTCAAAGGGAGAACTTACCGCCATGATTATGGCGTGTCCGAAGATAAATGAGTAGGTTTTAGTCAGTAAAAGTCTAACAGTCTTCGCCTACTCAGAGCAGGTGAACTTATTAGATGATTTCCTACCCTAAAAAACTATTTTATTATTAAACTCAACATAATAATAAAGTAGTCATACCTCCAACTTCATACTTGATAGCCATTTAATATTTAAATAAAACAGAAAACTGTAGAGGAGAATAAGGCACAACGGCACAGTGGTCGTAATTGACTATACGCCGTATTTCAATAAACCCAGCCAAGGGTAATAAGTTAATTCTCGTTCCAGTCTCCCCTATTGACAATTCGAGCTCAACGAGCGGTAAATATGTTTTATTTACTGTTCGTTTTGTAGGCTTCGTTATTATACAAGGTCGTACTATCACGGGTAGGAGGTAGGGGTAGGTAGAAGTGTAACGGCGCCTACTTTTGGATGGAGATTTTGGAGTTTAGAACTAGTCAAAGTCTTCTTAAATGCTGAAGTTCGAAGTTCGTAATACTATCGGTTTTTGAATAAAGATTTTGAAGTTGAGAATTTATCAAAGTCTTTTTTTTTAAATAATAACAAAAACATGGCGATGCTCCGCCCAAGCGGGGCACACTTTCACTATGTGTTCCATCGTATCCTTAGGGCGGTCCATACAATGGTTTTTTTTTTTTTTTTTTTTCTGGTAGGGGAATCATCAGAATGACTTCCCCCGCTCTTGGGCGGAGCGGGAGGGCGTGTCAGACTCTTACTGACTAAACCCCTACCCCGTTCCTTCGTTGCCTTCGTTCTGGGGGGGACTCGGTATCAACCGTTAGGAATACCACATGTTCCCCCCAGAGGCTTCGGCCCTACCGGGCCCCTACAGTTTGCTGACATCTCCTTGAGGCGCGCGTGGAACAGAACGCGCCGTTGACGACTGGGCTCGGTCCAGATTATTTCCAGACTGTCGGACGGCGAGCTACCCAGTGCTCGCCGTCCGCGAACCCGCGCCTACGGTGGTCGGAAATCGGGATCGGGATCTCGGCGGCGGCGGCGTGAGGACCGTTCCCTCACGCGCTCGCGGTCAGCAGCCTCCTTCACGAGCATCACTGCTTCGCAGAAGGAGGCGACCGCATGCCAACCCTCCTCGCTCCGGACCATGGCCTGAACCAGGGCCCGGCGCGAGAGGTCGCCGCTCCCGATAGTCTCCACGAGGACACGGCGGTGCTCCGTCCAAGCGGGGCACACTTCTACCGTGTGCTCCACCGTGTCCTCCGGGCGGTCCACACAGTGGCGACACCCGGGCGTCCTCTCCTGCTTGATTCGATGCAGGAACCTCCCGAACTTACCGTGTCCGGTGAGGACCTGCGTCACACGGAAAGAGAGGACGCCGTGACCTCTTTCCAACCACTCCTCAAAGAGGGCCCTAACCGCCTCAATGACGGCGTGCCCAGCACTGGGTTGCGACAGTCGCAGTCGCCATGCCACCCTAAGATCCCGCCGGAACTCTGTCCGCCATGCCGCGACTTGTCGCGGCAGCGGAGTTTCGCCCCGGCGTTGCATCTCCACGCGCAAATCGTGCATGCGTGCAAGGACTGTTGCCTCCAGATCCCACGGTGGCAGGCCAGCGAGGAGGCTCGCCGCTTCGCGGGAGATCGTGCGGTATCCCCGCACCATCCGGATGGCCATGACCCTCTGGCAAGCGTTCAGCTTGGCCGCCGGTCGCTTACCTAGCGACGGCGCCCAAACCGGCGCCCCGTAAAGGGCCATGGACCGAACGATCCCCGCGTAGTCCATACAATGGTGACACATAGACTTTTATTCCGCACCAATCCGGTGCAGGAGTCTCCAGAACTTACCAGGTTCGGTGAGGACCTGCGTCATGCGGAATGTGAGAACGCCATGATGTTTTTAAGGAAGGCTTAACTTTAACATTTTCACAACTTCGTATCTTCAATTCAGAAACTGGGTTTTAATCGAAACGACTATATCGAAAGCTATATTCAGCTTTCGATATAGAGAGCAAAAATACGAGGCAGTATAAACATTACAATTAAACTTTTATTATTTTTCTTCAAATTCCTAATGTTTATATTTTAGTTTCAGGATGTACCAAAATCCACAGATTAAGAAACAAAGAAAACAGTTTATCCCAGTGAAGCATCGACGACGAATCCGTATATACAATATTAATAGAAATCAAAAACCAATGAAAATGTATGAAAACATAAAATTCGAAGCATTTCCGACCATTGTTCGTTTTGCCGTACAAAAACAAAAATACAGTTTAGTTTGTGCTGCCATCGAGACGTGATAAAGGTAACTGAAGAAGTACATGTGAGTTTTAGACAGTAAAAGTTTGATACAGGAATGTCAGACTTAGGATATAATCAAATGACTCCTCTTGCTGTGGTGAAGCAAAAGAGAGTGTTACTTTTATTAACTACAATCACACCTGTGTCCTTCAATTGCCCTTTGCGTTCTTAGACCACGGGTTTCTTTTTTAGAAAATCCCTGCATTTCTAGAGGGCATCGGCTCTGCTAGGTCCCTACGGTATGCTAACATCTCTATAAGGCGCGCATGGAATACTACGCGCCATCGTCGGCTCAAGCTCGGTCCGGTCGATTATTGTCAGACGGTCGGACGGCGAGTAACCTATAGCCCGCCATGTTCATCTTAAAGGTATGGTTTATTTACCCCGTCTTTAAATTCCAGATGCACGAATATTGCCTTCAAAATTAAGCTAGTTTAGTTTTATACAAGGACATTGTACCAATTCTATCAACAAGACTCGAGCAAGCATCAGACTCGACCCAAATATTCTCATGCCATATTCTTCCCACATCAACGCTGTATCGAGATTAACAAAATAAATATGAAATATTTTATTTTTATGTATGGAAGTCAGCCATCTAATACATCTACGAGTCATTCCTATGCTTATGTTCGAGATAAAACCTTTAACTGTCGAATTACGTTATGATGAAAGTATGTAGCTTTACCGTAAAGGATGCCACCCAAAAATATATGGAGATAGGAATTTGCAATGTCGTTTTGTGGTTGTTATTAAAAATTAGTATTATGAGAATTTTTTCTTGGTATTACTTGTTTTTATAGGTTGTCGTTGACACCATTTCAGTTAAAAGATGAACAAAAATATGTACAGTAGAACATAAGCCTCGCCCATATGTTTTGGCACATCACAATGGTGTGTTTTTTTATGCACACTATGAACTCAAATTACAAAGAGCCCTGGCAAGGCCGCATCCTAACTACGGGTTACGGCTTTATTTTCCCTGCTTTTAAGTTACAGCTAATCGAATCATCATCATCATTTTAGACGAAAGATGTCCACTAGTTGGACACAAGCCTCGTCATTCGTGACCACCACGACCAGTCCTATGTGATCCCTTGCGTGATAGTAGACAAGTATCCCAAGGGAATAAACGTGTAAAAAAATGTATCCCATGTGCTAAGTAAGAACATGGTCTAACCGTGTATAACCGGCGGCAGATAACTTGGCAATGCGCAGAAATCGTTTTTTAGGTCTATTTGGTGTCAAGCGGGACGCGGGGTACGAGGTAGCGCCGATCCGGCACACGATTGGTGCAGCATTATAATAGTAGTTTATGATTGGTGCGTTAGACGACTTTTGCCTTTGCACTGCGTTACGTCCTGTTCGCTCATTGGCTGTTTTGTGCACCATGCGCGAAACTTACTAACGTATTTGCCGAGTATTATACCTAGCTCGAAATACCTTCAGTTTTTTTAACGTGAAGAGATAATAAACGTACATACATACAGACGTATTATACTCTCAAAGTTTCGCCTCTATAATATTGTGATTATTGATTATTTGAAACTGTGTCAATCAGATTTTTGAAAAAGTTACTGAAGTGATCTTTACATTTCATACAAAAAAACCGGGCAAGTGCGAGTCGGACTCGCGCACTGAGGGTTCCGTACCAACTTACCTATGAAAACAGTTCAATTCTCGAATCGAGTCTTGAAGATTTTTTTCTTGTCACGTACCTACAATAATTCAGTTTTCAGACTTTTCTTTGTAATAGTGCTATAATACCTTGCTTCGTGCCAAATTTCGAGATTCTAGGTCAACGGTAAGTACCCTATGAGTTTCCTTTGACAGTGTCGAAATGTATGTTTTTTGCAACATAAACGGGCGTAGCTTTTTTTCCCGTCAACTTACAAATTTGATTTTTGCTTGGTTTCGAGGGACCGCGGACTTGAGTATATAGTATTAATTTCAACTTGATACTTTCACGCGTTCTCGAGATAAAGGATCTTGACAGACAGACAGACGGACAACAAAGTGATCCTATAGGGGTTCTGTTTTTGCCATTTGGCTACGGAATCCTAAAAAAAATCAAAGGTATATGCCCAGTCCATACCTGGCTGACAGCCAAAAGGCACGTGTACACCAGCTGAGCACTATTACAATCGAATCAGCGTCATCTCAGCTTTTTACAATGTCTGTACAGGTGCAGACGTGGCCCAAAAAAATGGGACTGAAATTGATTTGAAATTGGTCCCAGTTTATGTTGGGTCGGGTTTTTGAGATGTAGTCGTATTAGATTAAAGTATCGCTGGTCTAGAAATAGAATGGGTGAAGCTACTGTTTTTGGTCTAGGTTTTATCGTTTTATCATAAGGCTAACTTCTACCGTCACGTAAAAGTAGATAATTGATTGTCTCAGGGAAAAATGTGTTTCCGGACAACACAACCTAAGGATATTTAAGCCAAGACTGAATACATTATTTCTAGGCAAAGGTGCCAGCTCCACGGTAGACTACATTGTTACTTATTATCCGGTAAGAAGTGGTCCGCATTCCATGCGCTTCTCAAAGAGCAGAGGTCTGTCAGGACTGCGAGATTGTTCAATAGACTTCGAGAGGGATATCTCTAGCGAAAGCGAAACAAGTTATGTACAAAAAAGGCAAGAAAGAAATAATGAAAGAAATGAGGAAAGAAAAAAAAAACCAGAAAATGAAATTTGACTTTATACAGGGTATGAACACAATACTTATGTAAATACGAAACAAAAAAAAAATAAGAAAAAAAGGCAGCAAATATCCGAAGATATTTCACTCACAAAAAAAAATATTGCTGTTGACGTTGAAATTCCTAACGAATAAAAATGCAAGAACACTTTTCCGTCACTGTATCCTGTCTTCTACACTTCAAAGTGTATTCCTTTCTGACAGAATCTTTTAAGACCCTCTTAAAACGTGTCGCTTAAAATACGAAGGCGACTCACATTTTTCAGTAAAATATTGAAAATATATTTTAGAAAAAAACTTTCTTTTAAAAAATATCCGTCTAATGAACCCTCGCTTCGGACGCGAGTAAACAAAATGTATCAGGGGCTCATCTTTTCACTCAATTTGTTAAAGTCAGGGGTGAAACTGAAACGAATGGGAGGGTTTGGGATACAGAGCTTGGATATGCCTGTGTGGTTACTGTGCTAGAAACCGGTTTTTTGTATCTCTTATTTTTTAGCCGTAGGTCCCCGCCACAGAAGTCCCCGCTGTCATTTGTATATCTTTGACAGTCGTTACGGATAGTCAGAAGCCAGTAAATCTGACTCCAGTCTTGCCATGAAGTACCGTGTTACCCCAGTTAATGGGTTGTGGAGGTCTGGTAGGCAGCCGCTCCTCGTAAAATACTGGTATTCAGCTAAATCCGGCTTGACTGGAAGTCGACCCCAATATAGTTGGGGAAAAGCTAGGCAGATGATGAGTATCTCTTATTTTGGGTGGAGTAAAAGGACAGACTTTGAACTGGGAAAACAATATAATATACACAATCTTGACTAAGGTTATGACAAGCACTGCTTATTCTCAGATTCTGCTGTTTTATTATTATTGATGATCTATTATTGCTATTATTCATGATCTATATTATTGATGCTCACCACAGTTGCGTGGCCCCGAATAAGTGATAAAGCACAGGATTTTTTATTATGCATAGGCTTGCGCCTAGAAGTAACTTCATTATTGACTTAAGTTCTTTAGATTGTAACCGCCAGAAAACTTTTTTGGGATTCCGTTCCTATCATGTTTAAGACGAAATGTCTGAAATCAAAAGGTAATCATCGGCAACCGTGATTGTATAGGAAGCACAGACTCCGGCAGGGCATTCCACTCTTTATATTATATTGTTTTCCCAGTTCAAAGTCTGTCCTTTTACTCCACCCAAAATAAGAGATACTCATCATCTGCCTAGCCCTTTTTTCCAACTATATTGGGGTCGGCTTCCAGTCAAACCGGATTTAGCTGAGTACCAGTAGTTTACGAGGAGCGGCTACCTACCAGACTTCCACAACCCATTAACTGGGGTAACACGGTATTTCATGGCAAGACTGGAGTCAGATTTTACTGGCTTCTGACCAATCGTAACGACTGCCAAAGATCCATAAATGACAGCCGGGGCCTACGGCTTAACGGGCTTTCCGAGGCACGGAGGAAACTCGGTATGTTAAGATGGTCACCCATCCACAGACCAACCTTGGCAAGCGTTGCTTAACCTTGTAGATCGACCCGTGCGGCTGTTATTATCTAGCCACGAGCTCCACTGTATAGTTGTACTAACTATACAGTGTATATTATGGAATGGCGTCTTGTGTCCATCTCGGTGTGTTGTTCCTAGGTCTGTGGCTGAGTAACTGCACCCGTCGATGTGTGTACGAACCTTCTGTTCAGTTCATTTGCTTTCAGGGTGCAATTTTTACGGGTATTTCGTTATTGGATAAGCTTTGGCTAGAATACTGTGTCTCTGCGGGATTGTTCGAAAGAGTCATAGCGGTTCTGGAACACAAAAGGTTAACTGGAGGAACACGGGTAGATTTTAGTCAGTAAAAGTTTGACACTAAATTTTTACAGGCAGGAGATGGTATGCATCAAATGTCTTCTCTAGCTGTAAGGTGGAGTGAAAGGACATGTTAGATTTTTATTTAATAACTAGCTTCCGCCCGCGGCTTCGCTTGAAAGAAATAAAAATAAAAACAAAGTAGCAAAGTAGCAGGTCCAAATAGGTCCAGCCGTTTTTGCGTGAAAGAGTAACAAACATACATCCATCCTCACAAACTTTCGCATTAATAATATTAGTAGGATTCAGAAGCCAGTAAATCTGACTCCAGTCTTGCAATGAAGTACCGTGTTACCCCAGTTAATGGGTTGTGGAGGTCTGGTAGGCAGCCGCTCCTCGTAAAATACTGGTATTCAGCTAAATCCGGTTTGACTGGAAGCTGACCCCAATATAGTTGGGAAAAGGCCTAGGTAGAAAAAAAACCCATGCTCGTTCATTACTGTTCATTGGCTATTCTTGCAACCTAAATCTAATATATCGCGCCACTCAATGCAAGAAAAGTTATTTGATGATCATTTCCACGCTCCAAAATTAAAAAAAAAAACGAACCCAGTGCGAGTACAGTCGGTGCCCATAGCAAAGAACCCAAAAAAAAACAGTTTTGTTGTACTTAAGGGAAACCTACATATTAATTTTATTCTACTTTTAGTGTTTATACCTACAGGACAGTTTTAGTGGTCGTAAAAGTAGTTATAAAAATACATCATCTGTGATAATTTCAACCATCTAGCTATCACGGTTTATGAAAAACGTCTGGTAACGGACAGCAGAGTCTTAGCAACAGGGTCACGTTTTTACCCTTTGGCTACAGAACCTTAAAAATAATTGTTTGTCTTTTGAACTCGGACTAAAGCCTTTTGGGCAAAGTATTCATAATGACTCAGGCAAGTCAGACTGGACGCCCAGTGTAACAATGAATTCTTTTTCATTATCACATCCAAAAATGCTTTCAAATATAGCATTGTAAAGAAAAACATTTTTTTTAAACACATAGATACACAGACTGTAGAAAAATATTTAGAAACTAATTATTTAAAGTTTTGGATATCAGTTCATGACGAAAACATGGTTTAGCAACATAACCTGGTTCTTCTTCTTGTTTCTGCCCTTAACCCATATTACTTGGGGTCGGCGCAACGCGTTTTTTTCTTCCATTCTGTCCTGTCACCCGTCGTACTATCACTAACTCAAAGGGAGTCTTTAATATCACTCCCCACACGATCCATCCATCTTTTCTTAGGTCTCCGTCTTCCTCTCCATCCGTCTACATGTAAATTCATAGCTGTTTTAGTAACATGCGTTTCGTCCCTCCTCTTCACATGACCATAATCTAACGTGGTTACGAACTCAGCTACGATTATTATTTAAATTCCTTTTTCCGCCAAAACAAAACTACCCGCAATAATGTAGAAAATTCGAGTAGAAACTTTTTCCACGAACAAAAATCTATTAAAATCTCTCCAGTTCCCCAGATAAACATGCATAAACATACAAACATTCTACGTACAGTATCTCCGAATTAGCATAAACATCGCCTGCTCCTAAACCGAGCAAATTTTCCACAAAAAAGTTTGTCATACGACAATTTATATTGCGGATGAGAGCACCCTAATTTGTATTACAGATAAGGTTCAGTTTGGCTTATCTGAATGGTTGTTTTAAGTTGGTCGTTCGTTTAGTGGTGTGCACTGATTTTTTTTCGGAACAATTCCCGTTTTTTTGTATGATATTTATTTAAATAGACTTTTATAGACTTAGCATAGCATAAGCATAGTATAATTAGCTTTGCAATGTTCTTGCTGCTGGGATTCAGGCTAGGATGAAGCTCTAGGAGAAGGAATAGCCATGGGTCGTAACCCATCACGCAGGCTCATTGCGGTTAGGTGGATGTCACATGTCTATTCATTTTTAGGGTTCCGTAGCCAATTGGCAAAAACGGAATCCTTGTAGCCCCCCTACATGTAAAGCAAAAAGCGATTTTTTTTTTAAATATCAATCGTAACGTGTGATATATTGTTGGATAGGTATTCAAAAATGCATAGGGGTTTTCTAAAATAATTTTTTGATATCAATATTTTCGGAAATAATCGCTCCAAAAGTAAAAAACAATGTGTCCCTCCCCTGTAACTTTTGAACCATAAGTTTAGAAAATATGAATAAAATCTGGAAAGTAGAGCTTTACAAAGACTTTCTAGGAAAATTATTTTGAACTTGATGGGACGAACAGTTTTTGAAATATTGGTGACACTTATTGTGACGGACGGGAAACTACGGAACCCTACACTGAGCGTGGCCCGACACGCTCTTGGCCGGTTTTTTGGTTCTAGAATTTGCTTATGTTTCCTCACGATGTTTTCCTACACCGTTTTGAGAGCAGTGGTGATGAAATAGATTACAGAAGGTAATTTGGTTAAGTTCAATCTGCAAAGTCTAGAGCACAGGCGTAGGGTAGCCAGCCTATCGATTTTTTACAGGATACATTTTGGTGAGTGTGCGCGGGAATTACATGACTTGATTCCGTCCATCATCTTTCTACCATCAAATACTGCCCGAAACCAGATAAAACACCCGTCTAGTCTAGTCTAGTCTAGTAGAAGGAGGATCCTGGTAGAGAACTGGAGAAGACTGGTGTTTTGTCTTCCCTTTTCAACGAAGGTATATAGGTTTTTACTCTCCGTTCCGCGTACCTCTAAAGTTAAAAACAGTTGGTTCTCTATTAATATTATGTTCAAACTTATTTAGTTTGAGCATGCTGAAAATATACATCAATCTGAACATTTTTAAAAATTTGTATTATTAATAATAGGCTCGCGCTTGACTACTATCTCCCCCAACAGAAAGTGATGATGTGGTCGATAACGGAGCACACTTATCTTGAAGTAGATATATTCACTCTTGACTTAAATACCCTTAAGTTTTAGCTATCAGGAAACAAATATTAATAATTATTTCTGAGAACTTAGTTGTTCCGGCAAAATATTATAACAAATCAGAAATTCAGTATTGAAATATTAATTAGTTAGTATTAACGTTTAAATTCAAATCATAGATAATTTATATATCTGAGGCCCTACCACGAGATCTTAATGTCATCTATTTGACAACCTAAACTGAAATGTTAAAAGGATGACCAATTTTCTGAGTATTTATTTATGTATATTTAATTTATTGAATTATGTATTTGTATTTATTCATATCATGTGCGATTCATTTCTTTAATAAAACATTTTCTCTATCTTTTATTGCACCTCCCACTAATCTTCTCTGCATCGCCCAAAGGTTGACTAGTAGAAAATGCCTAAGGCATTAAGTCCGCCTTTGTACGTTTGTGTGTTGTTGTTTATGTGCATAAAGAGCAATAGCGCACTAGCGGCCAGGTCGCGGCGACCATCGAGATATATACATTAGTCTGAAATCGCCATAGAGCACGCACACCTATGGCCGCTGGCCGCTGCGGCCTGGCCGTTAGTGCGCTATCGCTCAAAGTGTGAATAAATAAATAAATAGATGAAGTTGTGAGAGTGCACAGCTCCATCCCTCTTTCTCGCTCGCACGCCTGACATTTCAACACGTCATGGTAATGCCCCTGAAGTGACTTCTTGGTTAATTAGCTTTCATCTACCCGTCATTACTATAAGTGTCTGTACTAAAACATAATTGTATTCTGTCAAACACATGCATTGATTGTGGAGGGAGTTAATTATTAATGTCATATCAACAGTTGTCAATCGTCAATAATAATTGTATGTCAATACAAGAGAGTGGAATAAAAGTATACCAGCTGTTTACTATACCTATACCTTTATAAAACTTAGACATTTCCTTAGCGAAAATGACTAAAACAAAAATCCATATTTTGTTTGTTAATAGTTTTTCTGTATTTCTGTATAGGTCATATATATTGCGCTTCGCTTGAGACGCATGGACGTAAGATTTTGTATTCTAAAAACATGAAGAGACCACTCTTTTAGATTTCATTTAAAAATGCGTATAAATACACCAATAATTATATTAAAAAAATAATAAAACCCAAAGAAACAATCGAGTAAATAATTTTAAAACGGACATAACATATCTATTTATATAAAAGGAGAAACTGACTGGACCATATTAACACACAGCGAAAACTACTAAGACTACGAGTGCAAAATTTTACTTAAGGTTTCCTTTTATGACGTGGACGAGCACTCAGAGAGGGGTTTTTAAAATTCTTCCTCTGACGAGAGGAAATTTCATTCTTTGTTTTTGAGATTATCGCGTTTATACAGACAGTCACATGCAATGGGTGACTTTGTTTTATTAGATGACAAAAGACAACGGATAATGGAAATAATTAGAAGAGGTTTTGGGTCATTCTGGGACGTGACAGTGTGACGACCTTCGAAGGATCCCTGGTAGCAGCCTGTTGTTGGAACTACGCAGGATGTATTTCTTGTTAATGAAAAACGTTGCCACAATATACCCTTGTATCGTGAAAGTATTTACTCATTTTAGCCAAAGTCCATTGTTGGATGTAAGCCTCCCCCAAGTGTCAACATAGCGACCGGTCGCAGGACCGGTCGTCATGTGGTCGGAAGACATACAGACGTCTTGCATCCGTCGGGTTCCCGCAACCTTCACGAGGCTAGTAGTCTACCTTGTGGGAGGCTTTCCTACGCTGAGTCTTCCGGTACCTATATGGTCAACATTCTAGAACCTGTTGTTACCATCGACAATGTGTTCTGTAAGCAATACATCCTGTCCACAATCTTAAGCCAGCGGAATGAAATGGAAAATATTATCTAGACCACAACATGGGCAGCTTCTTCTCAACATAAAACAATCACAATTCGATTCAAGCGTGTAATTATTTTTTTGCCAGTTGCCATTCTTAAAAGGCCCTTAAAAACAAATGAAGTTAAAATATTCTCAGCACAGTTGAATCAAGTAAGTTAGAGCAATGACAAACACAACAATTAGAAATTATTCGAAACAATTCAACGTTATTTGAGTCCGATGCAAATCAAGTTGTGAAGTTAGTAATCGCACTTCTATTGTGTCTCTCGAGTTATATTTATCTGTGATTGATTTAACAAGTCTTTAGGTATGTAAATGAGATTATTTATATCTTTTTGTGTTTAGTTTTAGAGCCTCTTTTTATAGAAAGTAAATGTGAGAACACTTTAGGCTCTACGGTTTAATATTTTACGTTCTATTGCGATCAGTTGTAATATGGAAGTATTGTATACCCAATAGTTTTTTGAAAAGAGTAACCATGGCGTTTCTTGCCGGTTCTTTTCCATAGGAAACGACCAATTGGGACAGTGCACTAGCTTCTAACGTTTTATAAGTGCCCATGTAGGCCTATGTGAAATAAAAAGACTTTGACTTTGACTTTTTATTTTGCCACCGGTACATGGTGGACATCTCACCATACGCACTAATAATTTTAAGAACAAATTCATTGTGCGTACAACTAAGGATAGGAATTTCCTGCCGGAGTCTGTGTTTCCTGATAACTACAATCTAGGGATCTTTAAGACAAGACTGAATTGGTTACTTCTATGGAAACGTGCTTCATGATCGACCACATTATCGTTTATCATCAGATGAGATAGTGCTATTTTGGCAGATTGACTTACAGAAACCCTGTGGGCCCAAAGTTATAACTATCTCACAATCCACTTGTAAGCATCATAGTCAACGTCCCTTCAAAAATAGAAATTGACTGTGACCTATCTCGTCATCTACCTAGCCTATTCCCAACTATATTGGGGCTGCTTCCAGTCAAGCCGGATTTAGCTGAATACCAGTATTTTACGAAGAGCGGCTGCCTACCAGACCTCCACAACCACGGTACTTCATGGCAAGACTGGAGTCAGATTTACTGGCTTCTCACTATCCGTAACGACTGCCAAAGATCTATAAATAACAGCGAGGACCTAACGGCTCAACGTGCTTTCCACGGCATGAAGGAAAATCGGTATGTTAAGATGGTCACCTATCCACAGGCCAACCTTGGCAAGCGTTGCTTAACCTTGAAGATCGATCCGTGCGGCTGTTATTGTCTAGCCACGAGCTCGAGTGTTAATATAAAGCTGAAAAATTCCCAGGAAAAAAACCGGGAAAAAAGTCCCGTTTTTCCCATCCCTAGTTGAAACGTCCGCAGGTAAAGGACACAGGTGTCTGTAAAGTTTATTAAATGAACGTTTTGTACTCGCACAATTACCTAGTCTGTTAAGTTCGTTGAAAAATGTTCAGCTGAGTAAGTACCGAGGTTTCGTTGATACCAGGTGTGAAGGTGGAAGGTAGGTTCGAAGGTGTATGAAGGCTTTCGTAAGAAGAGTTTTTTTAGCTTCTTTTCCCAAGAACTGAAGTGTACTCTAAAAAGCAGAAGCCAAAGTGATATATATAGATATACGGCGTAGAATATAGATATACGGCGGACGAGCTCGTGGCTAAATAATAACAGCCGCACAGGTCGATCTTCAAGGTTAAGCAACGCTTGCCTAGGTTGGTCAGTGGATGGGTGACCATCTTAACATAACGAGTTTCCTCCGTGCCTCGGAAAGCACGTTAAGCCGTTGGTCCCGGCTGTCATTTGGAGATCTTTGGCAGTCGTTACGGATAGTCAGAAGCCAGTAAATCTGACTCCAGTCTTGCCATGAAGTACCGTGTTATCCCAGTTAATGGGTTGTGGAGGTCTGGTAGGCAGCCGCTCCTCGTAAAATACTGGTATTCAGCTAAATCCAGCTTGACTGGAAGCCGACCCCAATATAGTTGGGAAAAGGCTAGGCAGATGATGAGTTTTTTTTTATCTTCTTTTCCCAAGAACTGAAGTGTACTCTAAAAAGCAGAAGCCAAAGTGATATATATAGATATACGGCGTAGAATCCCACCAGATTGGTTTAACCACATTTGAAAGCTGACTGAAGTGAGATATACATAATACTCGTATGTTCTACCAAAACTGTTTACTAGGTTTGATTATCGATAGTTGAATACTTCGAAATAAGAGATTTTTATTATTATTTTGTTTTAAAATGATCAGAATTTCTCTAATTAAAAAGTTCATGATATTAAATAATTATTTTGCGAATTGTTTTTTTTAAATGTCCGTTACTAAAAATGATTTCTGAATCGTGGGAGCATTCACAAACATGCAAATCCACATACAAATACAAACCCACAAATACCAACATGCAAATGTTAATTGTCCACAATTAAAAATAAACATCACTCACTCAACCACTGCGCCTATCCTGTCAACCAATGAAATTTAAAATTGGTCTTTATAATATTATAGCAACATCTATGGTGGCATATAGGAACTAAACTACGAAATCCAGCATCACGTAAACGTGCGATTTGAACATATACAACATTCCGAAATTATTTATCAATCGGGTTCAATGGACACAAGAGTACCTACAAGATGTCTTTGATTACCTACTTAATATAGTGCGTGATCAGAAAACCTCTCCAGCATCCTCACCCAATCAGCATTCAGATTGAATTCAACCAAAAATAAAAGAACAAACCTAACGAAACCAATTCTAGATCTCCACAGCATTTTCCCCTATTTTTTTTGCGTTCCTCAAGCATTTTTAACAGAAAGTAGTCATTCAATTAGTACGGGTCACGCTCATTGAATATTTTATAAGCAAAATCGATAATGGCGTTAGAAAAAAAAACAACCAAATTTACTTTTTACAAATTGAAATCAGTGATATTACTTTCATGAATTATTCAGCGGCTGTCAATAATACTGGGTTTTCGAGAAATTTCGCGATAACACGTTTTTTCCTCAATTTGAAATTTTTGTAGACGGTTGGGGTGTCGTTGTCTGTTAGGGGCCTCGTCCACGGCGACTTTTTGAAGCGATGCAACAGCGCGGCTACCGCGCGTTTGTATCGATACAGTCGCGATGCTGTCGCTAGCGGCTTACCCCCGCCCACGCCACGAGATGCAAACGCGCGTCAGCAGCCCTACTAACGCACTACAGTCGCATACAATCTACATACAGCAAGATTATCTATGTTGATTGTTTTCGTTTTTCATTCACGCGCCACCCTCCCTCCTTCCTCTTCCCGCTGTCATCTGACACGGTTGCGCGTCAGAAGCGTTTCCCCTGCGACTGTAGCGCGTTAGTCATCATCTACCTAACCTTTTCCCAACTATATTGGGGTCGGCTTCCAGTCAAGCCGGATTTAGCTGAATACCAGTATTTTACGAGAAGCAGCTACCTACCAGACCTCCACAATCCATTAACTGGGGTAACACGGTATTTCATGGGAAGACTGGAACTGTAGCGCGTTAGTAGCGCTTTTAAAAGTCGCCGTGGGCGAAGGCCTTTAGGGGATGGCCGGTATCCGTGTGTACCTGATGAGCTTATGTGAGATCACGTACGGATAGTAGAGGTTGTCGGTTAAAAATAGCTACCGTTTACAGGAAGGTTTACATTATGTAAACTACTAGTTTTTTTTTGTGTGCTGACTGGATGGGCAACTGAGTAAAGAATTTCTCCAGAGTCGTGGGTTCTATTTTTAAATATTCATTTTCACATACATTTTGTGAGCAGTGGTGGCCCAGTGGTCTGCCTCTGCCTCGACTTGTAAGTTGTAGGTCGCGGGTTCAAACCCAGTCATTACTTTGTGTAATTTATTTCATCACCACTGTTCTCAAAACGGTGAAGGAAAACATCGTAAGGAAACCGGCATGTCCTAAAACCTGAAATTCGAAGACGTGACATCCGCCAATCCACACTGGGCCCGCGCGGTGGATAATGGCCCATTCCCTCTCCTAGAGAGGAGGCCTGAGTCCCGTCAGTGGGAAAATTATAAGGCCTATAATGTTAATAATTTTCACATAAACTAAAGCTCGGAACAACTACTTATCTGTAGCATAATAGAATAATCAACCTTTTTTAATGTTGTGTGGACAATAAAAGAGGTTGATTTGTGTTGGTTGACAGGCTGGGAAATAGGTCTCCTCTCTAGGAGAGGGCATTCCCTCTCCTAGAGTAATCCACCACGCGAGTCCAGTGTGGTTTGCTATCGGTAAATAACAAAGAGATAAAACTATTATAAATCACTGACTTCCGAAATTGAAGTTATTTTGTATTTAACATTGAATTCGGTTGTATTTTTTTATAAAAATGTTTTTGTTTTTTTTTGCAAAATTAATATATCATATTTTATGGTCCAAAACAAAGATCTGCAGTATCCAAGCATTCCTATCACATACAGTGATCTACCATCTGCTTGACCAGAGCTCATGGCAACTGTCCAAGTTCTTGCAGACATTTCTGGACGAACATTTTCTTGCCATTATTATATTTGTCTGATGAATTTTAAAACTGAATTGTGGCAAATTAAATTATTGGTCGTTTTGTGAGCCAAAAGAGATAAGTTGTGTTTTAATGGACGGAATGAGTTAAGTTCTTTTTGTGTGTTTGTAACTTTGTACAAATATTACTTTACTTAGTGGCCTCGCCCGCGTGAAAGAAGACAGATATCTCAGGAGAATTTAGTCTTGAGATAAAAAGTACCTAATGTGCTATTACAGTACATGGTCTACCCAAGTCTCAAATCCAAATCCATTCAGCCTTTTGGGCGCGAAAGAGTAACAAACATACACACATCACCACACCATATAGCTTAACTTCACGTGAGATAGTGGTCAAGTGAAAACTGAAGCTGAAATTCGTAAAAAAACTAATACTAATAACTTAGTTGAAAACAGAGAATCCTTCAACCAGACAGATGTTATAACTGATCTGGGCAACTGCTCGCTATGTGATTTCGGGCTTATTGTATATGTTCAAATCACACGGAGAACAGTAATTGCGTGATGCAGGATTTCGTATTTTATGCTTTGGCACCATTAGATATCGCAATAGTATTTTAATTAAAGCTTGAAAATATATGAAATTTTCAAACGATACGATATAATTCTTTCATGGGGCAAGCGATTTTTCGACTACAGACAATAAATTATTGCATTACGAAGCAGAACGTAAATTGAGAACAAATCACAGCCATTACCTAGAACTCATTAAAAAAAAGCTAACGCAACGCAAAAACAACATCAGTCAAAAACTTAACAGAAATAAAACCTAAAATTATAAGTAATTCCACACTTTCTCTGATCGCTTATCAAAGTTTCGCGTTCGAGTGTAAATGGTCCCTGAGGTGATATAAATACGTGTATTATTCATGAGCCTATCTCAACAAAATTAATGCGCTCATCACTCTCGCTAAAGTTGAAACACACTTTGTCGCATTTTGTCGAATAACGTAACGTTACTAGGGATGTGGCTACTAGACTAGAATTGTTAAAGTAGTGGTTATGTTGAAATCGAAATCGGAAGCGGAGTTTTAAATTTTTATTATCTACAATCATTTTAGCCAAAGATTTTCGCTATTGGATATAGGCCTCCTTTAAGTGTCGCCATAACAAACGATCTTATGCGTCTTGCATCATCTGTCTACCTTGGGGCAGACCTTTCAACGCTGCATCTTCCGGTACGCGGTTGCCACTAAAGACCTTTCGACCCCATCGATCATCTGTTTATCGAGCAATGTGCTCTGCTCACTGCCACTTAACTTTGGCGATTCTTCGGACTATGTCGGTGACCTCGTTTTCCTGTAGAAAACTCTTAGCGTAGCCTTTTCCATTATCCAATGGTAACTTTTAAAATTTGGTTTATCGGAATTTAAACCAGAATTGGAGGCGGAGGTAAAAGTGTTAAATAAAAGTAATAAACTGAACCAATATAAAAATCGAATAAGTACAAATAAAACGCGAGCTCACAATTTTTCATGAATTACAGGAGCTCTATTAAATAGTTGCTCACTCAACTGTACCTGGCAGAGGCAGTAACCTAAGAGCAACGATTTCAAACTTCATGCGAAGACCTTTGATGTGGTGAACCTCTATAAAGATTCTTCGCTGTTAAAGTTGCTATTCCACGAAATTGTGCGAGGTAGCGAGGTGGCACGAGAATGCGTAGGTAACCTGTGAAATGCTATGTAGGTAATTGCTGAGAAAATGTGTAGCGGTTAACATTACGATTTCGATTACGTATTTTATTTTTTGTGTGTGAAAATTTAGTTTTGCGCTTCAGATTTTTGTTTTAATAGTATCTATACTAGTGCTTGACTACAATCCCACCTGATGGTAGTAGACCTAGTGATGCCGTCGTCGCTGGTAAAGCGCATTAGTTTATTAAGAACCTAGTTAAGAGATTAGTTTATTAACTCTAGCCTTGAAGACACCAAAATTATAATGAGACGAGAAGACCGCAACAGGCAAATTATTTTAGTCCTTCGATGCATGAGGTATAAACGATGAACCAAACGCCTCTTCAGGGTGGTAGAGGTGTTAACTACATAATAATATCTCGTCGTACGTCGGGTTGTCCAATGGTAAAAGAAAGAAAAAAGAAAGAAAGAAAAAAATTAAGAAAGGAAGAAAGCTGATGGCGGAATCATGTCATGAGATTTGTTTGTAACCTAGCCCTAGTTCCCAAATATGTTATGGAAAAGCCCCAAAAAATCTGCTCAAAACTAGCGGAGATGAGTATACAAAGCTACAAATCGGAGACGTACAAATTCTTGCGAAAGTTCCGCTTTAACGGAGACGCAAGCAAGACTCCGTCACGACACTAGTACGTTCGTATCGTACGTGTTATATAAATTGCCTTAATCGTGCCCTGAGCCGTGTTTTCGCACGATAAAAATAGGCATATAGCTAGATGTATGGTTTCTGTAAATGTGGGGGTTGAAAAGGATTAGGAGTCGCGTGTAAGGGGCAAAACGTATTTATTTCTAAGTGTTTTTTTTTCACGGAAAAGTCTAGTTTGTCATACGGAATAAAAATAATATTTTGTAGAAAATATGGAATTGAAATACATTTTTTTCTAAGCAAGAATATTTGTTAGTGCTAACTCACAAGCGTTATATCAGATGGTTTTCGGGGAAAAAACAAAATTCTAAGTTGTTTTCTTACAATTTTTTTTGTTAAATCTTTTTAATATAGTAAGTATAAAAGAAGATCACTTTCTGTTTCTGTCTGGGTACACTATAAGACACGGCTTGGGCGGAGCAACTCAATGTCCTCGTGGGCATCCCCATCGGCAGTGGCGACGAGGTCATAGACCAGTGCAACGAGAAATGGGTGGCTACCTCCTCCTTCTTTTATTATGTATAGGCTCGCGTTTGACCACTATCTCACCTAATGGTAAGCGATGATGTGGCCGACGATGGAGCACGCATGCCTCGAAGTAACCTATTCACTCTTGACTTGAGTATTCACCTTCTGCAGTGCTTAAGCAGTAATATTAGCGAAGGAAACGGTAGTACTCGTGAAAAAACAGTCATCCTCACGCCCCAGCTACCAAGACCCCGACCCCAACTACCAGCCACCGAAGGTGTGGGTTTTGGACGACGAGCAATGGATAGCTTGCCATTTGCCATCCGCTAACCATCCGAACCGGACCCAAGTTATCGACGGCATGTAGTGTTTTACTGAGGCTGTGGGTCCACTTCTGAAAGCGTTACTCGTGGTCTTTTTTTTAAGTTATATAAACTAGTGCTTGACTGCAATCCCACCTCATGGTAAGCAGTGATGCTATCGTAGATGGTGGGGCGCACTAGTTTATCAAGAGCTGTAATTAGCAGCCTATTCACTCTAGCCTTGAAGACACCCAAATTATAATTGGACGGGAAGACCGCAGCAGTCTTGGGATGCAAAGGACAACTGGAGGAATATAGGTCCAGTTTTAGTCAGTAAAACTCTGACACGCTCTCCGCCCTAGAACAGGAGAAATCATTACATGACTTCCTACCTCAATAAAAAAAGCTATCTATATTTAAACCCCTATACATCAGTCAGTCCCCACTTAGGCCTACATTCCTGTTCTAAGTATAGCCCATACATCGCTGCGCGTCGCACGCTCGCTTAGCTTTCTGTGTCGCTCTGGCCTGGCGTGGCAGTCGGACTGGAAATGTTCTAGCTTTCTAATGAGGGTTGTGTAGGGTGAGTAGAACTAGAGGGAGGGTGTGTTGTATTGTAGTGTGGTTTTATTGGATTTATACGTTATTTATTTGTTTAATACTTTATGTATATAAAAGAAAAGAGGTGGAGTTAATTCCTTAGGCATTTTCTAACAGTCAGCCTTTGGGTTATGCAGAAAGAAAAAGAAATTACTAAGTAAGCATAGCATGATTAGCCTTATAATGTTTCTACTGCTGGAAAGAAGGAATGGGCAGTAATCCACCACTCAGGCCTAGTATGGATTGGTGGATATCACATGTCTACGGATTTTTGGTTCGTAGACATATCGGTTTTCTCACAATGTTTTTCTGCACCGTTTTGAGAGCAGCGGTAATGAAATAAATTGCACAAAGTAATACGCCTGACTGTTTTATTGTGACCAATTTTGTATACCAAAACTGTATAAATATTTTTCATTTATTTTTAATGGAATATAGATTTATTAATTCTTAACAAAAGTACTAAAACAAGACACTTTGCGTGAGGCAAGGCTTGGCTTTTATCTCAGCTGACCGAGGCAATGCCACCAGTCTTTTGCCCCATAATTTCAGTCGACAGCGATGCGGAGGAATTTTTTGACACCAAATTTTAGCTAGGCGGTATTATCCTTTAGTATATAGAGTTTTAATTAGTTAAGTGGTTATATTTTTCTAGTAGAAGTACTTTAATCAAGATGTACTTCATTAGATTGTTTTCTATAAATTATAATTTAATTAAGCCCTTTATTCACACTTCACAATAAAGCAACACAGTTAAATTCTGCAACACTACACAGTCTAATTAACCTGTAACTTATGAACGTAATAATTCCGTTATTAGCTGAAAACCACACAGTAATTATAATGTGCCATATGTTAGAGTAATCGACTAATATCGGTGGCAGTGTTTGGATTCTGTTTACCCTATTATTAAAGGGAGGGTGGGTAACAGTGGGTAATGTATTGTTAAGATTATAACCATGAAGGATTTTTTTTTTAAAGAGTTATCATGGAGTTTCTTGCCGGTTCTTCTCCATAGGAAACGACCAATTGGAACTGTGCGCTAGCTTCTCACGTTTTATACCTGCCCCTGTAGGCCTATATGAAATAAAAATATTATATTTGAAAGACGTAATTTTCCTGAAATCTGAAGCGAAAATGATGATAACATCGTTTTTTATTGTGTATGTAACACATAATATAGTAAACGCACATCCTAAAAATAGTACGTTCAGAATTAACTATCGATCGATTTCTGTAACTTTAAAATCAGCCAAGTCGTACACAAAGGTTTCCGACCCGATTGTGTGTCCCTGTTATTTGACCATGATTGTCTTCTCATAGATATGATTTTTTTTTATCTTCTCAATGTAGCTATCTCAATTATTTTCCAAATTCTTCCTTGATTTCGTAAAAAATATAATCAACCTTTAAAAAGGAGCACTCAATTCACATATGTAAGTACGTACTACAGTTGTATAAAAAGCATAAGAATTCGAATGTACAGAAACGTACTAGGAGGCATGGCGATCTTTTATCTTTGAATTCGATCTTTTTACAATTACAGTGAGTACGTTTTTACATCTCTCCCGATGATATGAATCGTAGCAAAATATCCGATGTCCTGATACAAGGATACTCAAACACATATCTCCATATTAGCATTACCATTATCGGCCTTGTAATGTTCCCAATGTTGGGACTCGGGCCTCCTTCCTAAGAGAGGGAGTGAACCACGCGGGCCCAGTGCGGATCGGTGGATGTCACACGTCGAATTTTTGGCGCTAGGACGTGCCGGTTTCCTTACGATGTTTTCCTGCACTATTTTGAGAGCGGCGATGATGAGATAAATTACACAAAGTAATGCGCCTGTTTGCAACCCGCGACCTACAACTTGTAAGTCGGGGTAGTTATCACTGGGCCTCTGTTCTTATCTCCATATGTCCTCATTGAATTACGAATTTCGGCCTCTCACTCCTTATTCCCTAACTTTATCAAGCACAAATACAACAAGACCAAAACTCAAATATTTAATTAAAATCCCAAACTTTATTCGACTACAACAATATTTATTTGTTCCAAACTTTGTCGCCAATTAAACTTGGTCGAAACTTGGCTAAGGGTCGGGAGCGGTCGAAAAACGTCACTATGGACGTTTACAATATGTCGGGACCCCAACTTGGCGGGTGATTGCCAAGCTTGGCAGGACTTGGCATAACTTGGCGGGTTTGGCGAACTATTTGGCGTTGATACGGTTCGGTTTGATTGATCGTTCTTTTATAGCTTGTTTTATTAAACGGGAGTGCGAATGTGTGTCTCTGTGTGTGTGTGTTGATGTATCGCCGCCAAGTTTTTCGTTTATTATATTTTTAGGAGTTTACTTAAGTGTTTCGTGAAGTTGTTTAGTGGTTGTTTGGGACGGGTTCAGTTGCAGTTTTGTAAACAGTTCAATCATTATGAGTGGAATTATAATTTATATGACGCAGCTTGAAAGTCTGGTAAAACTACTGTTTGTGTTTCCTTTTCGGGAAAGGGACCTGACCAGGTGATAATAAATAGTAATAATATGCTCCACAACTTTTACACAACGCCATGTAATCCCAAACTAAGCAACTTTGTACTATGAATGCTTGAAAAGTAACTTAAATATTACCCAAACACAGAACAAATGATTTTGCTCATCACACATATTTTCTTTAGGTGATAATCGAACCCACGTCCTCTGTTATAGCAGTAAGGGGCACTAAGGCCATCAAATGACTAGATAAAAGTAGTAGGGTAGTGGAAGCTGTATGATTTTTTGTTTTAAGTCTAAAATTCTTTCAATAATAAACGATTTTCAGACATAGATACTTTATCCTGTGTAGATAAAACGCAAACATTTGAGCACCACTTACAAATTCTGAAGCACTTTCGTAATCGGCTTACCTGAAACAGAAACAAACAAAATTGTTAATTTTGATGTGTAAAAATTTAATCTATTCCCAAGGATATTTTAAAGTCAATCAAAATGGAACAGTGACTAAATTATGTAGTTTAGAAATTAGAATACAAAAATAGTCCTGGACCGCAAAAAAGCACACATTTGGATTTTAGAAAGTAAAAGTTTGGCATCTCCTCTCGCTTTACCTAGGGTTAAATAGATCAATCGGATGAAACATCCTTTTCTGGCATTTACCATAATTATTGAACAGTAACAAACATAATACCTGCTAGTTTGAAAGGGTCACCGCAGTCCTAAAAAGTTACCCTAGGTTGATAGATATATTGTTTATTTTAGTATAATTATAAGCCAACTGGTGTACCTAATTAGTGTATAATATTTTCGTATAGTAATGTTTGAAAAAATAAAGATTATTATTAATATACAGCAAATAAATCATCCCATCCTCACCATACTATACCCCATAACCCGAAGAACAGCCAACCTGTCTCCAAAAACAATAGCCTGGTGCGAGGATCACATTCACGCTATACCTCCACACCCCTCGTCTCTGCAATTTATTGCCTATATTTATTGCATTCCCGAAGATCACTTGCAATCGTATGGGAGCCTGGTACGCAGTGTGGTTTTGAGTCGAGTTAATTCGAAAATTGAAGGAATTCACTTAAACAGTTTGTTTTAGAATGTTTCCGGATACTACTGTTTTTATGAGGGAAAAACAGGAAAAAATCATCAAAATACTTTGCCCGTATCAGATCAGAGAATCAGATTTTGACTATATTAAACCCACCCGTCTTCGGACGCGATCTCTCACGCCGGGTCCTAGTAAAGGCTGTGGTCCACAGCGAGAGGAGGAGGCCGTAGCAAAGACAATCTCCACAGATGGGGGTTCTCGGACGGTTCTGATCTTCAGTGTTTGTGCGGCGTCTCTCCACAGACCATGTCCCATCTTCCATCCTGCACCACATGCCCTGTTGCTTGTTCTCGCGAGGACCTAATGACAGCATCAGTGGACGGCATTGCCGTGGCCGAGTACTGGGCCAGGCAAAGTATCTGACTGGTTTTGCCATCGACACGCTAAGAAGAAGACAGCGAGAGGGAATTGGATGTGCAATCATGACAGACATCCTAGTCACGCCCCAGCTGCCACCACAGGAGACGGCGCGGGCGCCAGGAGACATATTATAACGATTCCTGGTCACCGGAGAGGCTTGCTAAAAACGAGCAATGAGTAGCTTACCGTCCGGCCCAAATCCGAGCACCGTCAACGGCACATAAGGATCCCCGTGTGCCTCAAAGAGATGCTGAGCAAAACCAGGGGCCCAAAAGGGCCAAGCAGTGCAAAAAATAAACATTGGAGAGTGTTTTAGTAAGTACAATTTTGACATCTCCCTCCGGCCTAGAGCGGAAGAAGTCTAGTAGATAGATGATCGTTGATGAATTCCATCTAAAAAAAATATGTTTCACAATTAATATAACATTAGCTAAACTAAACCATTATGTTATGTTAATTCACAAACAAACACTAATAACTTAAACCACAGGATCCTACAAACCACAATCTCTATCAAAAGCAAGGAGAGACTTACCATAACTGATTCAATAGATATCCATTTCTATCTGAATTATTAATTGATACATCTCTGTCGGTACCTTTGCTGCCTAGCAGTTTGGTGAATGTTTAAATGGTAATTTAGTAATTTGAATTATTGTCGTATCAAAGAGAATCTGTGTAAGGATAGAAGGCCTAAAGGTCAAAATACTATCCGTACTAATAGTATTAAGGAGGTGAGATCCGCTTGGGCGGAGCATCGCCGTGTTTTTGTGGAGGTAATCGGTGGCGGCAGGCTCTCGCGCCAGGTTCTGGCTCAGGCAACGGTCCAGGGTGAGAGGGCATGGAATGTGGACGCCTATTTCTGCGAACCAGTAATGCTAACGAAGGCGATGGCCGCAAATGTGAAGAAACGGACATCCTTAAGCCCCAGCGTTTTAAGCTTCAGGACGTTTTGGATTTCGGAATTCGCAGGGCGATCCCCGGCCAAGACAGGAACGGAGTTACAGACGACAAGTAATGGGTTTGTCGTCACTCGACTGTCCGGTAAGGACCCCGAGTCGTCAACGACGCATAGTTTTCTACGCAAACCTCAAAGAGATGTCAGCAAAACCGTACAAAAGTCTGGAAAGGAAAACCTGGCCCAGGGACGCAAAGGGTAACTGAAAGATACAGGTGTGGTTTTAAATATTAGCATTATCGGCCTTATAATGTTCCCACTGCTGGGACTCAGGCCTCCTCTTTTGGAGAGGGAATGGTCCATAATCCACCTCGCGGGCCCAGTGCGGATTGGCGGATGTCACATGTCTTCGAATTTTTGGTTCTAGGACATGCCGGTTTCCTTACGATGTTTTTCTTCAACGTTTTAAATATTTAAAAAAAATAATATTTTTAATGTTTTTGTTTTACTAAGTGTGAGTAGCAATACAGTAAAAAAACATACCCTCTTAAGTTTAGTTCCTCATGAATCACCTCGAAAGCCAACATAGACTTATACGTACAAGTGCTCGAGGCAAATATTTGCTCAATTGGAGTGTTCTGTATTGACTGACACTCAGTGTTCCGTTGCTCGCTAAACGCTCAAGTGGAGCTCAATATCTTACGTGTAGTGTTAGTTCAGTTATTTAGTGTTTGATGTTGTGTTTGCTTAATGGAGTGGGCAGAGTTCAAGGTTTAAGGGGAGAGGAATAATTAACTTGGTATTCCTGTTTTCTTTAAGGATAGTTCAGCTTAAGGACAAGGTTTTGATAATCTGATTCTTGAGGAAAGATTTAAGATCACTCTATGGACGTTAGGAGACAAGGAAAAACAAAAAGGGAGCTAGAACTAGTAAGCAATACATGTAAAGGGAGAGTATTCATAACTTCCACAATCTACATTAATATAATAAAGAGGTAAAGTTTGTTTTTCTGTTTGTATGAGGTAATCTGTGGTAGTACTGCTCCGATTGCTGAATTTTTTTCACCGATAGAAAGCTGCTGTATTCCTGAGTGACATAGGCTATATTTTATGTACGCGAGCGAAGCTGCGGGCTAAAACTAGTATCCTATATATCGTGATTTCTGAGGCCCTCTACCACTGGCTCTTAACGCGATCCATTTGACGATCTAAAATGAACTATTAACGTTTGAATCCCCAACCGGTCCTATGAGACCGCGCTGTTATTGTTTTACTATTGTGTCTCGTTTCGCGGGTATCTGAGTAACTACAGGGATAGAGCTATATAAGGTGGTTAACTCTATACCTCTTTGTCGTTCGCACGACTGACATTTTAAATCCTCATGGTTATGCTGGTAAGGACTGGAAGATGATGATGATGATGATGATTCGTAAGGCCCTTGAAGACTGATTCGTTTTAATTTAGACTTTATTTAATAACTAGCTTTTCCCAGAGGTTTCGTCCATACTAATAATGACACACAAAGTCGAAACCATATGAAAAGTAGTCATTCTTGGGTTTCAAGCTTACTCCATACCAAATATCATTTGGATCGGTTCAGTAGTTTAACCGTGACAGCGTAAGTAATAGGCAGATAGGTAATGTTAAATAAAACGCATATATCGGATATCCAACTTGAGCTGTCGAACTGTCCAGAACATGAGCCACACGTTGGAGTGCCCCTAGTGTCCACACAGCTGCACTTTGAAAGACTTCATAAAAGCCACCGATGCTGCAATTGACATAGCCGCTACTACTGGGCCCAAACTATTCAGGAAGTTTTTCACTGATTCGAAATGAAGAAGAACCTCGTATAGATAGGTAAATAATACTGATGTTGCTATAAATACCAGTAGGTCTTGGGTACGAGGCAGGAGGGTCTAAATTCAATTCTCACGTTGGGCCAAGAGATTTTTGGTAAAATATCGTAAATGTCAAGTGGAAGCCTTGATTTCTGTCCAGTTGATTGATTGATTGATATATACTTTATTGTACACCATAAATAAAATTTTACAAGGAGCTTAAAATGTGTACGGTGTGACAATGAGCAGTCTTATCGCTAACAGCGATTTTTTACAGACAACCTTTGGATGGAATTGACAGAGAAGGAGAAAAGATACGCTGGTAGTTTGCGGTTAAAGTTGGTGGTTAAAGTCTAAACCGATTCCTTATAGCATAAGTATAATTAGCCTTAAAATGTTCCCACTGCTGGGACTGAGGTCTCCTCTATAGGAACGGGCCATATTCTAATACGTGGGCCCAAAGCAAGTTAAAGGCCGTCACATGTCTTCAAATTTTAGACTCTAAGACATGCCGGTTTCGTCACGATGTTCACATTCACCGTTTTGAGCGAAGTGGTGATAAAATAAATTACTTACACGATGTGATGTACTTGAGTTCGAACCCACGAAGTACCACTCGTAAGTCGGGGCTATTAAGACTGAGTCAAGACTGCTGATCACTTCCTCGTATCATCATCATCATCTGCCTAGCCTTTTCCCAACTATATTGGGGTCGGCTTCCAGTCAAGCCGGATTTAGCTGAATACTAGCTAATCACTTCCTCGTATCCATAGGACTAAAAACTGGCTGTGAGTCATACGTATTACCAAGATACTCAATGCCTAATATTCAGGCGATTATTGAGTTGATTCGGCCTTAGTAAGCTGCTAATGTCATTTCAGCCATGAACTAAATTCAAAATACATGTGTTTAAGTTCTGTATAATTATTTTTAAAATACATTAAACCAAACAACATACTCCACCAATATCAGAACCATGTATTTTTATATTACCTATACTTATCTGTCTACAGTTTATCTTTCTAAACTTATATGATGACAACGGGATAATCCTTTTATATTATTCTCCCTTTTCCGACACGACAAAATAAATATAAGTACGGAGAAATCGAATCCGAACATAAAAACACATGAAATACTATATCCACACTACAAATGGATATAAATGGGGAAAAATATAATAATATTATGTCCTCAGGACTTAGGGTGAGGGTATAAGAGTTCGCTTAAAACTGAATTATTTTTCTCTTTATTTTTGTCTAAGTTTAACTAAGGCTATTTTGATTTTGGGGTGACAAATGATTAAATATTTTCTGCCACCCGATAAAAGGAGAAGGAGTGTCACACTTTTACTGATTAAAACATTTCAACCTAAAAGTTCCCGTATGGGTTCCTAACTAAAGGGTAACGAATGGTTTTTGCTGAAAAACTATTTTTTTTATTAAGCACATGCTTGCGTTTTATCACTGTCTCACCTGATGACAAGCAATGATATGGCCGACGATGGAACACATTTACCTATGTATCCTATTCACTCTTGACTTAAATACCCCTAAGTTATAGCTATCAGGAAATACAGACTCCGGTTGGGTATTCCACTCTTTAGCTAGACGCAAAATTAGGGTGTTCCCAAAACGTATTATGTGTATGGGTGGAATGAATTTATCTCTTTCATTTTTTATTATTGATAACCTGATAGAAAGCGACGATGCAGTAGACAATAGAGCATGCTTGTCTAGAACCAACCTATTCACTAGACTTAAGATTATTGCAGCTATCAGGAAACACAGACTCCGGCAAGGAATACGATAGCTTTTACCAGAATTAATCAGCTATTTACTTTAACTAAAACGATATTCTATCAACCCACAAAATCTCACCCAATAGAACCGTGTGTGAACACCTTAAGACGCGTGTACAACCTCATAAAATATAAAAATTATGCCAGCGCCACTAGGCGAAGTGCGAGTGTCAGAAGCGGAGTCGGGCGAAGAATTTATAGTGTTTATTTTAGCGGAAGTATAGGTGAGGTGGGTTGTGCATATTATCGATTATGTCATAGCGATCGGCAGTTAGTTTTATGTGGTAATGTCAGGTGGTGAACTATATTTTTCATTTTATGGGGCCATCTAGATTGTCGTTATGAGGAGCTCACAAGTCTAAAGGTGGGCCATGTAAGTATACCAATCTGGGTAAGTCAGTATCCATACATTTTATATGACAACTAGACTTATAGAGCTACTGGCTAGGAGCTCGTGGCTAGATAATAACAGCCGCACGGGTCAATCTTCAAGGTTAAGCCACGCTTGCCGAGGTTGGTCTGTGGATGGGTGATCATAACATAACGAGTTTCCTCCGTGCCTCGGATAGCACGTTAAGCCGTAGGTCCCGGCTGTCATTTGTAGATCATTGGCAGTCGTTACGGATAGTCAGAAGCCAGTAAATCTGACTCCAGTCTTGTCATGAAGTACCGTGTTATCCCAGTTAATGGGTTGTGGAGGTCGGGTAGGCAGCCGCTCCTCGTAAAATACTGGTATTCAGCTAAATCTGGCTTGACTGGAAGCCGACCCCAATATAGTTGGGAAAAGGCTAGGTAGATGATGAGACTTATAGAGCTACTCGTACTTTAAAATCACGCCACGCGACATCGTTCTACATACAAATCGAACATGGCCCACGTGTACGCTCGATCGACCACCAGATCAAACGTCGCAAGTGGGGTTGGATTGAACACACGCTTAGGAGGGATCCCGATCATATACCTAAACAGGCGCTGGATTGGAATCCCCAAGGAAAAAGGAAGCGTGGCCGTCCTCGACAGACCTGGCGACGTACCGTATTAGCAGAAGCAAAGGCCATCGGACTGACATGGAGCGAGGTCAAGCGTAAAGCGCAAGACTGGTCGTGCTGGGTGACTACTGTCGACGCCCTTTGCCCCAGCTAGGGGACATAGGATTTTAAGTCAAGTAAATCCACGTGTACGTTTGTCTAATGTAGTTCCTTCTTAACTATGAGTCTTGTAAAAGGGGTATCGTGGTTTATGATGGGTGCAGTGCTTGAGTAATTGGTTGCTGTGTTGCATGTGAATAGTTCGATTCCAGCATGAAACAAGTGGTTGTATAGTCTTCAGATAGTTGGTTCGGGTCTGGGGATCTTGTGTGTTAATGAACGCACCCTCGATACAGGAGTAATTTTTCTAATGTCGGACAGCATTTTTAGTTTCCTAATATAGTTAGTATAGTGCTGTTTTTACAAATCCCAGCCAAGTCAAGCAAACCAAAAAAGTCAGCCAAGTATAAACAAAAAAAAAACTCGATTATAAAGATTAGATAAGCATTCACACCATGTAAAGAACTGGCATTTTACATGATACGAACGCCATTTAGTGAATGATAATTTATAATACTGTAGGGGTATGCAAAACAGGGCGAACTTTCCGCAGGAGGAGAGGAGGGTGGATGGTGGCCAATGTCATATTTATTTTGTAGTTTATTTGTGATAACATAGACTCTTCTAAATACGGGTTTTCTTGCTTTTTGTCCTCGTAATAACAGTCGAAAGTCATAACAGCTGGAACTAAAGAGCCATTATCTCCTACGCAATTTATTTAACCTAATATAAAAATTCAAGAAAAAAGTTCTGCTTTGTCACTCTAGAAATGCAACTTGCAATGTTTTACAAGTCCCTGTTTGCCTAACTTTATTCGATATAAGATAACCCTCAAACAAAAAAAAAACTCTACACAAAAACAAAGGAAGTACGAGTAGGTACATTTTAACCCCACCGTAGTAATATTTCGGCGGTTTTTTCCACACACAAGCCGATAGGCCACGATTCCTATTATGAAGATTAGCATTTTCATTAACCCGCTCTCGAATGCAAAACGCCTTTGTAGGTGCTAGGGGTCCTTTATATCCACGGAGGGAAGAGTAAATGGAGTGTTGAGCTTTTAGTTAAATTATTTAGAACTAGTTTTTGCCCGCGGCTTCGCCCGCATAGAAGTCGGATAACCAAGTAAATTCAGAAAAAAATAATAATATCGTAAGTGGGTCGCATAAAATATAGCCTATAGCACTCAGGAAGAAAGCAGCTTTCTATCAATACCTACATTTTTGTTGTCTGACCAGGATCTTCAGAGATTACCCCCTACAAACAAAAAAACAAACCTTACCTCTTATTATATTAGTATAGATTGCGCTGATATTCTAGGAAGAATATTATTGTGAACCATGCTTGTAATCTGATTCTATATTTAAAAAGGGAAATTGAATGATTGCAATTTTGCACAAGGTTTCCTTTAATGGCAAATGAGAGCACTGCCAAACAATTTTCCAAAGTTCGGATGGTGAAATAGGTGCGTGCTGATTTTCGGAAATGTTACTTCTTTTGTGTAATGGTAAAAAGGTATATCGGAACACTTGCTATTTTACTGTCAAAGAGTACACAGATTTAAGTGCCAATATGATCATAGTCCGTACAACGTACTAACGCGCAACGTACTAAACAGTTTCAGCGTTCCGTACTTTCATCGGTAAAACCAAAACCCTTGTAAGGTCTTTTATAGTTTATGTTTTTGCCTTTCACTTTTTTCGTTATTTTATTCGTTTCAAGAGCATAAACAATAACATTTACAATTACTTTTCGAGAAGTTGTATCAGTCATCAACATCTCTAAAGTAATTTTTTTACCTTTTTACCTCACATTATTCCTCCATTACTTACTCCTCCGTGTCTAAACCTCTCTGAAGAGGGTAGCATCGGGGAACAATGGCGTAGGTATGTACTTATTGTGATCAAACTCGGACCAATAGGCCGGCTTTCAATGCCTGTAATAAACGCTTGGGTTCGGGGTTTTTTGCATTTATATTAGTGATGATGTAATTAATTATTTGAGTGGGTTTCTATGTGGGTAGTAATTGATGGGGTTGTAGTGAATAGATCGTCTGGTATTCAGGTTTTTGTTATAGTTTTTGCATCGTCGATTGGAAAGAAGTAGGGCCGTGATACCGTGTGCGTTCCTTTCAAAAATGTTTTGTATAATCTTAAAGATGGTTAAGTAACATGCGAATGCTTATTTTTTGTATTTATTTACTAACAAAATCGTCATGCCATTAGGTATGAAGGTTTTTTTTTAATGGATGTAAATTAGTGCTTGACATCGGACCCACCTGATGGTAACAACTGATGCAATCTTTAATGGTGGGAGGTGGCGCACTAGTTTAGAGCCTATTCACTCTAGCCATGAAAACACCTAAATTATGATCAGATGGGAAGACCGTAGCAGGCAAATTGTTTTGGTCCTTTGATGTATAGAGGTTTCAACAACGTAAGGGTGGATCATGGGGGTGGATACTTGCCGATGGTAGAAAGGAGATGGCAGAATCAAGTCATGTAATAATTTCACAAATAGAAAGAGCAATAAGCGAGGAAGGTTTAAGTATAGTGTGAGGTGTATCTATGTACCTATGGTTTGTGTACATGCCGGTTTCCTCACAATGTTTTCCTTTACCGTTTTGTCCTAGAACCAAAAATTCGATGACATGTGACATCCGCCAATACGCACTGGGCCCGCACGGTGGATTCAGCCCATTCCCTCTCCTAGAGAGGAGGCCTGAGTCCCAGCAGTGGGAACATTATAAGACCAATAATGCTATGCTAATGCTAATGATTTGTGTGTGTTTGTGGTGGGCGGTTTATGCATCCACTTGAAACCGGGGCAGATCACCAATAAATTATGCATGATAATCCTGAGGTTTTGTTGAGAATTTATTACAAGTATGTAATGAATTCTTTTGGCATGGGGATGACGATCGTTGTATTTGTTACTCCCCTTTTTTAAATACCTTGTCATAAGGCAGGTGACGTAACGATTTACTACATATTATATGCTGAAGAAATCTCTCATTGTGAAAAAAAATTGCAAAGATCGCAAAAAGAATCAGACAGAAAATTCTACCTGTATTGTAAATGTGAAAAGGAAACCCGTAGTCCTAGAAAGTAAAGGGCAACTGAAGGACACAGGTGCGGCCTTAGTCAGTCAAAGTCTGACAAACCCGGTCCACCCAGGACGAGAGATGTAAATGCTGATTTTCACCCTCCAAAAATACTAGGAATTAGTCCTGGGCGTGGGTGCGTTCACAGACATGTAAAGTCATAAGACACCCAGACTCAGAACACATATCTGTAGGCCATACAAATATTTATTCCATGTAGGAATTGAACCCGCGATCCTCAGCGCAGCAGTCAATCGCCTAACTACTGCGTTAACCATGCCTTCATAACTCTTTTGTGTCTTATATGTTTCTATGGTATAATTTCTGAGTTCCCTGTAGCCAAAGCCGTTGTCAAAAGTTAGAAAATCAGATAAATTTTATAAATGTGACTTTACGATATCGAATACAATCGTTTAGAGTTATGGATGTCTTCAGAAAGTTCACATTCGTAGCCGTTTTTCAAGCTGTCATTAAATTTTTGGAAGTCAAGTTTGAACTCATTTATTAAGTTAAAGAAGTTTGTTCAAATTTTAAGTGTTATACAAATTACTACAGTTACGATACAGATGACGGGACTTCAAGAAGTTAGTGGTAGTTTATTTTAGTTTTGAACTGTGCTGGATGGTGATTAATAAAACCTGGGTCAAGTGCGAGTTGGACTCGAACACGAAAGGTTCGTCAAAATATTACGTTTGTTGTATTGAAGCCTCATTTAAACTATTTGTCTTCTGTTTATATTATTCTGTTTTTAGTATTTATTGTTATAGCTAGCTAGGAGCTCGTGGCTAGATAATAACAGCCGCACAGGTCGATCTTAGAGGTTAAGCAACGCTTGCCTAGGTTGGTCTGTGGATGGGTAACCATCTTAACATAACGAGTTTCCTCCGTGCCTCGGAAAGCACGTTAAGCCGTTGGTCCCGGTTGTCATTTGGAGATCTTTGGCAGTCGTTACGGATAGTCAGAAGCCAGTAAATCTGACTCCAGTCTTGCCATGAAGTACCGTGTTACCCCAGTTAATGGGTTGTGGAGGTCTGGTAGGCAGTCGCTCCTCGTAAAATACTGGTATTCAGCTAAATCCGGCTTGACTGGAAGCTGACCCCAATATAGTTGGGAAAAAGGCTAGGCAGATGAGTATTTATTGTTATAGCAGCAACAGAATTACATCTAAAAGGTTCAACTGTCTTGTTATCAGGGTTCATAATATAAAGCCTGGGGACAGACTGGCAGACAGATAGACGGACGGACAGTGCCGTCTTACCGCCGAACACAAAAACCTATCTATCACATACCGGAGATAGAAAAACAAATGAAACAACAGAAAACATGTATAATTTTTGTAGGTATTGTGTCATTATTTTACAATCACCAGTATGCTAAAACTGGAGATAGATAGGTTATTAGGTTCGGCCTTTAGTGATAGGGTACCGTTTACCCTTTGGGTACAGAACCTTAAAAACGATTAAATGAATATAGAAATGCGCTAACGCCCGTTTATAACCTACCGCAGTAGATAGACAGCTATCCCCAATAAACAGTAAGATTCTATCTATCCATCCACCACTTTGGTAGAAATGCTATCCGTCGGTAGGTTATAGGAAAGCAAGTAAGGGCAAAAGGGTAGATTTGTTTATTTTTAGTAGCTGCAACTGTAGATAGATAGCTTATTGAAAACGGGCGTAAATGAAACCCATTACTAGCGATAGGACTAGTCAATCTAACTCCAGCATTTTCATTGATAATGGCAGTCCACTATCAATTGTCAATTTCCATAATTAACATTAGGCAAACTGAATAATGATATTTATGGAAATTGACAATTGATTCGGTGAGAGCAAACAATATTAATGATCTTATATATATGTACTTCACACCGGGACAGCTTCTTATGCTATACAAAGCACAGGTCCGATCGTGTGTGGAGTACTGCAGTCACATATGGGCTGGTGCTGCAAAATGCCATCTAGCAGCTTTGTACTCGGTGGAAAGGCGTGCGAAGAGGCTAATTGGAGACCCTGATTTGGTTAAATCCAATCTGCAAAGCCTAGAGCACAGGCGTAGGGTAGCCAGCCTATCGGTGTTCTACAGGATGCATTGCGGAGAGTGTGCGCAGGAATTACATGAGTTAATTCCGCCATCTCACTTCTACAATCGGACAAGCCGTCGTACGGCGAGTATCCATCCTTACGTTGTCGAAACCTGCACGGTCCGGACAAAGCGGTTTGCCTCGTTGTTTATACCGCGTACATCGAAGGATTGGAACAATTTGCCTGCTGCGGTCTTTCCGTCCGATTATAATTTGGGTATCTTCAAGACTAGAGTGAATAGGCTCTTAATAAACTAGTGCGCCTCACCATCAACGATTGCATCACTGCTTACCATCAGGTGGGATTGCAGTCAAGTACTAGTTTATGGTATATAAAAAAAAAATACACACGAGAATTTTGCACACAGACACGATGAAAAAGCAAGTTCTGTATATGTAGAAATTTAAATTAAATCAAAAAATAAATCAACAAACATTGTATGTCAGCATTAAAGTGCGTGATGACATAAATGATATATTATTATAAAGAGGAATGATTCTTTTTTTGTTAGTGTACGTGTGTTACGATTTAACTCAAAAACTACTTGACCGATTTAAAAAATTCTTTTATCATTACAAAGCTACATATTCACTGACCGTAAACGTATGTTACGTTTACGCTTGAAGGAAAATTTACTCAGTTTTTATGATGTCAAAGAACACCTATTTTCCATGATATTAACCAGTTTTTTAGCATTAGCATTATCGGCCTAATAATTTTCCCACTGTTGGGACTCAGACCTCTTCTCTAAGAGAGGGAATGGGCCATAATCCACCTGCGGGCCCATTGCGGATTGGCGGATGTGACATATCTTCGAATTTTTGGTTCTAGGACATGCCGGTTTCCTCACGATGTTTTCCTTTACCGTTTTGAGAGCAGTGGCGATTAAATAAATTACACAAAGTAATGCGCCTGACCGGGTTTGAACCCGCGACCTACAACTTGCAAGTCGGGGCAGTTACCACTGGGCCACCACTGCTTGGCTGCGATCCCACCTAATGGTAAGCAGTGATGCAATCGTTGATTGTGAATCTTACTAGTTTTCAATCAGCACTTTCTAGTGTTATACAAAATAAACAACACACTTCCCATCAAAATACAATAAATCAAGCTTTCTTCTTCCATACTTAATCACCAGCACCAAAATTATATACTATAGTCACAAAATTCTCCGACTCCATAAAAAAAAGGAAAAGTATTTATGAAAAATTCCTTCATAACTTTTAGCCCCGACACTGACGTTTGAAAGCAAGGGGTCGCTGCGACCCTTCACTTAATTTCATCAAGAAAGGGTAATGAAATGTCTTCCAGTGATTTTCGACGTGACAATGAAGCAGCGTTATTTTAGGGCTGAATTTTGAAGGCGTTATCTGATATATTATATAAAAGGAGAAACTGGTTGACTGACATATCAACGCACTAACGATTTTGCTAGAACTAGGAAGGTAAAATTTGAGGAGCTCGTGGCTAGATAATAACAGCCGCACGGGTCAATGTTCAAGGTTAACCTAAGATATACCTGCAAAATGAGACACAATAGTAAAACAATAACAGCACGGTCGCATGAGACCGATGAACTAAGCAACGCTTGCCAAGGTTGGTCTGTGGATGGGTGACTATCTTAACATACCGAGTTTCCTCCATGCCTCGGAAAGCACGTTAAGCCATTGGTCCCGGTTGTCATTTTTAGATCTTTGGCACGACTGCCAAAGATCTATCCGTAACGACTTACGGATAGTCAGAAGCCGGTAAATCTGACTCCAGTCTTGCCATGAAGTACCGTGTTACCCCAGTTAATAGGTTGTGGAGGTGTGGTAGGCAGCCGCTCCCCTTAAAATACTAGTATTCAGCTAAATACGGCTTGACTGGAAGCCGACCCCAATATAGTTGGGAAGAGGCTAGGTAGATGAATAATACTAACGTGGGATATAGGATGAAGACACTGATGGAACCTAGTTTAGGTATATAATTTAAGACAAGGCTTTCTTTCAATTGACTCTCGAAAGTTTTCGGGATAAGATGCCAATTGTCCGTGAACTTCCGATCTTACGTAATATTCATGAAATTCGGTCGGAGAACTCCTTATGGGAGAGGTCGTTGCTTCCTCCAGGGACATTATATGACCATAATCTATGCCACGATTCTGTACCACGCTAAGGTCGACTGGTATACAATGCCTAAAGCTTTAAGTCCACCTTTATACAGAGTTTACTTGTGCATAAAGCTTCAATAAATAAATAAATAGTCTGCCTTCGACGCTTTCTGTTTGTTTTGTTTAAAATTAGTTTTTTTCAGTTATACGTTTTGTATAAGGTGGATGCTTCAGATCGCCGATGTAGTCCGGAGAATCGCCTAAATTGCGACAGTGGGCAGGACACATTGCTCGTAATACGGATGACCAGTGGGACCTAAAAGTTCTAGAATGGCGACCAAATAGCGTTGGAAGACCATCCAACAATGAACGTCCTTAAGTCTATTTTAGTTTAGTGTAAGAATTAGTGTTATTATAATATGTAGTTTAAATTAGTTAAGAGTTTTTATTTTTTCATGTTATTTCTCTGCTTAATAAAAATAACTCACTTTAGCCCTTAAGCTGAAATAATGATGATTTGTGATCAAAATGTTAGTTTTTTGCTAATAATGCTACAACTGGGTTCCCGTTTTTTTTCTGACCAATGTCCCAGCTTTTGGACAAAACAACGCATGATAAATAACTAAGTCATTTAATTTCTAACATAAATATTTCTTCTATTATATTTTCCTTGTAAAACCATTTCCAGCAAGAGGACTGTCACCCTGATTTTTAACGCGAAAATCTATGTAAAACAAAATAGTCTACTTTGATTTTATTGCCCCTTAAAAAAGCTGTTAAGGACAAAACCCGACGGTTTTTACTAAAATTCTATTGAGGCGTCTAAGAATAAAGGAAAAAATTAAAGAATTTCCTTCCTTTCGCACGTTTTTGTGTAATGTTCGTTCGTTTTAAGATTTCGTTGAGATTTTTGCTGATATTTTTCTTATTGGATGAATTGAATGGGAGCTGTTTAATGGAGGGCTTATAGAGTCAATGGGATTAGACGGTTATGTGAGTGAATTCAGAGGTTAATAATGATTTTCTGTCTCTTCGGTTTGTTTGATGAAGATAGAATACCTCTTCTTAGGAAAGTGGAGTACTTTAATTTTGAATGTATTACTTATCAGCTGCTGCCAGATGATCCAGCCCTGTGATAAAAGACAATTATCCCAAGGGAATTGCGTGGAGGAGACTTTATCCCAGGAGTATGCTCTTGGGATAAAAATAAAATCATATGAGTTATCCTATATGATATTGCAAGGTATGGTTAACTCGTATACCTACAAAGTACGCTATGAGATACATTTTTCTGATAGACTAACTTTTTGACTATTCATAAGCGGTAGCAAATGATTATCCAAACTAATATTACGAATGTGAAAGTAACTCTGTCCGTCTGATAGGTTTTCACGGTTATACTACGGACTGCTTTTGATGAAAATTGGTATAGAGTAAGCTTGAACTCCAAAGGATGACATAGGCTACTTTTTATCTTGCTTCGACTTCACGTCTGACATTGATACGGGTAAAGTTGCTTGTAGAAGCTAGTTTTAAACAATTAAAAAAAAATACATACTTCGGATTTTTCGGAGCAAGGAGAGTAGCACGCATTTTGATTTTTTGAAAATATTAAAACTACGCACTTTATGAAAATTGTACAACAGTCAGTGTTTTTAACTAAATAAATAGTTTTATTATTATATCCTTTATTAACTTTTTAAACATATCTTTTGCATTTTTTAATATTTCTTCACAAAACAAATAAGTTAAAAAAAAACATTTTAAAATATAAAAAACAGTGTCCCACTGGTATCGGAAACAGGAACAGGATCCAAGCTACCGGCAGTCAGAGCTTCAGGGAAAGGAACGTCCTGACAATGCGAGCCGTGTCCAGAAGTACCACTTTCTGAATCAAGCCCTTGATCCAGCTGCCTAACGAGATGTTGTTTATTATTATTATTTTGAGAATTGCGCCCTGTAGTAACAGAACGTCCGAAATCCACACCCATTTCACCATGAAGTAAGTAACCACAAAAAGTATTACAAAATTGTTTTTCAGCAAAACTGTCAGAAAAGAATTTAATAAAGTTCGTTCTAGGGTTAATACCTACGTGTGGCCTATACTTTGCGGTATTAGGGGCCCGTAGGTATTTGGAAAAACCTTTTATGTTCGCCTGGTAATGTCGTGCGTGGAACACGTGTGTATCTGGCGAGGGTTTGTGTCTTATGGTAAATATTATATTAGGTTAGTTGAAATAAATTAGATTTTTATCGTAGAACCTGTTTTTTTGCGTACACATAATTATGTTTTTACTGCCTATGTCTCTTTTAGAAGTTTTTATATGTTGTTTTATAGGATAAAAATGTTACCTATGTCGATAAATTCTTGATAAATTTTCATTACAATTCTAGTGTATCTGTCTGTCCGTGTATACACACCAAAACTGATGCACTACTAATGTGAGAGGGCTTGAAAGTAGTTACCTCCTTTTGCGAAGCAACAATGCAAGCGAAGGAGGTGATAGAAAGAGTAAGGTAGAGACAATATTTAATTATTTATGCCTCAGTCACCGTAGGAGACGCTCGAGAGACATAGAACAAGCTAACGGCGTGTTATTACAGTTTATATCTTCGATTAGACGATGAGCTACTTATTACTAGCTCATGGAATAGAGTTATAAACACATAATATAATAAACTTTAATGAAAATAAACTTTATTGTACACCAAAAAGTAATAATAATAATCTTTATTTATATAAAAACACAGATTGTTGTACAATTTCTACAAAGTAGGTAAGGGTAGTTTTAAATTTTTTAACAATTCAAATGGGTGACGTGCTATTTTCCTTGCTAGGCTATGATGTAGCCTGTATTAAGGAGTAAAAGTAACAGTACAGTTTATATATCAGCTCATCGTTTAATAGAACATATAAAAGAGAAAAAATCGTTCTAAACTTTTTTAAATTCCACACCAACCACATCTACATAACTCCACACACGAAACAAAATACAGACTTTACCAACCAACTACGGCCATTGTGTGAAGCCCAAAAACATTTCGTACCATTTTCCTAATTCAACCTTCCAACCATGACTGGCGGGCCATTACAGTATTGTACTATTTCAGAATAGGAATATTAAATATGTAAATGGTAAGGTCTAACTAGCTGGCATTAGGATCTAGCCGTTATATTTTATGACTAGGTCTGTCTGACTTAGCTTTTTTAGACTGTGTCTATATTTGAGTTGGAATAAGCATAATTTAAGTGGAGTTTTGTGGTGTTACTAACTTTAGGCAGTGGTTATGCCTGCTTGAAAGTAAAAAAAATTTTAAGGAAATTATTACCCGAGGTAAAAAGTATTCTATTAGCACATAAGTGATTATTTATTAAAAAGCTAAAAGGGTCCGCCGGTCCGCCTTATACAAGATCATTTTTTTAATTTTTGCTGAGTTATCTTTTAAAAATAAAAAATGGAAGTATTTAAATTGCTTTCCAATGGCTCAATGGCATAATTTTATGTTGATAACTGATAATCCAAGCTAACCAACGAACGATTGAAATCAACAGAGTTCACTCTTGAAAAATCTTCACTAGATATCCAAAACAAAAGAACGAAAGCATAAAAAAGAAAACAATAGCTTATATGATTATTTCTCACGAATTAAAACTCCCTTCTCTCCAAAGATTCGTCTCGTCGTATTTCCAAATTCCGCAAGCCGTATCCCCGGCAACATTAAACTAATTAATATCTACCATAAAACCAACACGCTGGATTTGAGTCAAGTTATGACTTACAATCACATAGGGAGTTGTTTGTTATATAAATTATTATATTACGCCACATTCTTGTTCCAACGCGAGGGAGGGTTATTAAAATTTAAACACCACCTGGCATAAAAAGGAGGAGCTCGTGGCTAGATAATAACAGCCGCACAGGTCGATCTTCAAGGTTAGGTTAGGTTGGTCTGTGGATGGGTGACCATCTTAACATAACGAGTTTCCTCCGTGCCTCGGAAAGCACGTTAAGCCGTTGGTCCCGGCTGTCATTGGGAGATCTTTGGCAGTCGTTACGGATAGTCAGAAGCCAGTAAATCTGACTCCAGTCTTGTCATGAAGTACCGTGTTACCCCAGTTAATGGGTTGTGGAGGTCTGGTAGGCAGCCGCTTCTCGTAAAATACTGGTATTCAGCTAAATCCGGCTTGACTGGAAGCCGACCCCAATATAGTTGGGAAAAGGCTAGGCAGATGATGATGAGTTGCTTTGTAGCAATTCTGCAGTTCCTGCAGTAGTGAAGGAGGACTGCCTTAAAGGTGATTCAATTCCCTGGTGTAGTTTGCAGAAATGCACTCGACATGAGAAGCATTGGAGTATTAAAACTGAGATACTTGGAAGTTACGTAGGTCTCCCTTCCAAGCACGTAGTTTGACTGGCTAAATGCTTGCTTGCAGTTTGTTTTGCTATAGAACCATTAGTAGAATGATGATAAAATTGAGAATAGAATTAAACTTCGCAGGCTAAAATTAAATTCAAAGACGTTCAAAGAGTATAACCAAATGAAAACCACAACTTAAACAAATATACGAAACATCTCAACATCCCGTAACCTCTTATGAGCGATAATAAAAGTAACTGCTTACCTTAGAAACGTAGATAAGTCCATAATTTTGATCTAAATGGTACTTCACGTAATTTGAAAACGACGCAAATCGTAAATTATGAAATTAATAAACTTCGCTATAAAACGTGAAATAAAGATGGGAGATTAAGGATTTTACTATGTTGGATTTTTTTATAAATTTAGTGGCCTATGAATTTATAAGGAACTTTGGGTACCTGCCTTTGTAAGAAGCTAGGTAAGCTAGATCCTACTCCAGGTTTATGGCAACCTGGTAACTTACAAGATATCTATGTAGATAGACGGGGGTTCAAACCCAGTTAAGCGTATTATTTTATGTAATTAATTTCATCACCACGGCTCCCTAACTAAACGGTGAAAGAAAACATAAGGAAACCGGCAAGCTTTACAACCAAAAAGTCGAAGACATGTAGAAGACACTAATCTGTACTGGGTCACTGGTTCCATTCCCTCCTAGACTGGTGGCCTGAGTCTCCAGCAATGGGAACATTATAAAGCTGGTTATACTAATGGTAATACTAACGCTGCGATCCGTGCTCTCATTTATCATAATCCATAGCTCGATTTTGTTCACTGTTGATGGGCCTATTTTTCTCTCAGTCTTTCTCCAATTATTGAGAGTTACCTATCAATTTTGAAAATATGTATCCTTTTCTGCGATTTCGAACAACTTAGCACTAGTACTGACTGAGTTTTACTAGCACGTGTTTTAAAATTACAATTTTTTCTTTTCGGCCAAATCAAGGAAAAATAGATTGAATAAACTGTAAATCTAATAAAACTGACTCAAATTTATAACTAGCGTGAACTTCAATAAAAAAGGTATCAAAAATATCACGGAAATCGTAGAAAATATACAAAAACCTGAAGATCTTATCGCAAAGTTCTGAAAGATTGAAATCAGGCACGCAATACGAAAGACGAAGTGGGTTATAGACAATATTTTATTTATGGAGCATAAGTTATGGTGTGCCAATCTCTTGAATCGGCTGTAAAAGGAGGAAATAGTGAATACCTGCTGAATAGAATAAATTCTGTTTTTAAAAGGATTCTTTCTATCAGTTCGCGGTATTTTGCTATATTGAAAGATGCAATTGACGACGAAAGGCTCTAGAAAAAAGGCTATAGAGGAGTGAATAGATACTGGAAAACGCAGCGTTGGAAAGCTTCCCACTAGGTGGACTGATGAATTGACGAGGGTCGCGGGAATCCGATGGATGCAAGACGCACAGGACTGGTCGTTATGATAACCCTTGGGGCTTGGAACAGAGACCGTCTTGTAAACTCCCACTCAATTTTACACATTTACAAAAACAGGTATCCGGGTCGAAGGACCAAATTTTTTCTCACCATAATTCTATATACCACTCTCAGATTCCGGAGAGACTTCTCTTGCCATACTAACTGGGGCAACCGTGCTCCGCATATTAAGCATATATCAATTGATATGTAATATGTTTTATTTCTACGAAACCGATAATTTAATATGGCTCCGTGACCTTTTCATGCGTTGTTCGAGAATTCCATGGACTGATTTTTTTCGCAATTTGGTAGCTGATGTGAATTTTATTTGAAGTGTTTTTCCGTCGAGCTCTGCGGCTGTTTTATTGATATTGATGTTAAATTGAGAGGGTATTGTTTACATGGTTACAAATAACGTTTTGCGTTACGTTGTTTTTTTCCTCATGCCTATTTTTCTATCTTCTGGTTTGTATTGAAATTTTTGTAGGGTACAATGAGTGTTGTAAGAATAAAACGGGAGTTACATTAGACCGAAGCACACGTGGGTCCTGTGCTCTTTAGGTTTCCTTCTCCTAGACAGGAGGCCTGAGCCCCAGCAGTGGGCACATTACAAGGTAGATAATGCTAATGCTAATACGTGAGACACGCCTGATTTGTGTGTAGAACCACCGTCGCGTGGCGAAGATTTGATGTAGCTCTACAAGTCTAGTATCATATAAAATGTATGGAGACCGACGCGCCCAGATCGGTATACATGACCCACGTGTGCGCAATGTAGTTCTACCGTTAGAAGTTGCATGGACTATCTTTATTTTTTATTTTACACAACATTTACAAAAATAAAAATAAGACAGTTGATGTACACAGGCGAGCTTATCCCCCAATTGGGTTTTCTTACAGCAAACCTCTTTGTGCTGTGGCTTCATTATTTCGCGAATATCCGTGTCGCGTTGTCGCGATAAAAACATCAACTGCTAATGTAGACAACGACATTGCGTATACGCATTAGTGGTCAATTACATTACTATGCAGCTGCATGGTACTGATAGTACTGCGGCAAGAATTCGTGTTTGCCCAAATACTTCGCGATTCGACGAATTACTCGTCCACATTTTTTCGCAGGAACGCGAATATTCGCCAAAATCCCGATAATGTAACTATAAATTGATTGGTTTGGTATTACATTAAACACGAAGAATTTTAATTTTGGTCTCATTTAAAGCATCCTGTGTGTTGATTTTATTTGTTTTTTTAGGTAGTAAATCATTCAATGACGCATATTACTAAAGCAGTCATGAATTCACATGTGGAGGGATGGAAAGGAAGAGGGAGACCGAATAAAAGATGGATGGATTGTGTGAGGACTGATATGAAAGAAAAGTGAGTTGATGATAGCATGACGGGTGACAGGACAGAATGGAAGAAATAAAAATGTTGCGCCGACCCCAAATAATATGGGATAAGGGCAGGAAGATGATGATGACGATGAAATCATTCAATAACTTCTCTCGGTCTTGGGCGGAATGGAAGGGCCCAAGACCTAGAGAAGTCAGGTTTTTACTGACTAAAACCAACTCAAGACCCCGGGTTTTTCTTTTCAGAAGCGAACCTATAGCCTCAGTAGGCCCCTACGATTTTACTGATATCTCCTTAAGACACATGTGTAACACTATGCACTGTCGACTTCTAGGACTCGGTCCTGACAATTACCGGACGGCTGGATAGCCAAGCTACCCATTGCACATCGTCCGCAAGCTTTCGCCTACGGTGGCTGGTTATCAGGGTTGGGATTCCAACGGCTGGCTGGTTAAAGCCTAGTTTCAAATCAACAGTCAAGCATACATCTCAAGCAACGTAATAGAAAACTGGATATAAACTTGATCCTCTCTCAACACAGCCGAACATAACACTCCTATTTCCATCGCGCAGTAGGGTAAACAAAAATCGGCGTTGTTCCTCATATTTTTGTACAAGTTTCGAAGTTCTCCCGTCATCTGTTGCGTTGTTGAATTCTGATTGAATAACGAATAAACAAACAAATGTTGCTTTCAGAATACTAATTAGGTTTATTTTACTTTTTGACGAAGAGTGTTCGTCTTGTTGCGAACGTTTCTTTGACAATTTTCCAGTTGGTTTGGTGATTTAAGGGCAGATTTTGAGGAGTCTACTGTAGATAGATAACAGCAGTTAGCAACTTTTTGTGTGATAAGAATCTATAATTATTAGTTACTAGGTACTGCCAGTGATTTCAAATGCGTCATAGTAGAAATTACGAGTATATACCAAGTGAACATACTCCAGGGATAAAAAGTATCCTATGAGCTATTTCAAGATAATTATGGTCTATGTGTGTGCTAAATTTCATTCGTTCAATTCTTTGAACGTGAACGAATAATAAATATAGTAACCCGTATAGTATTAGAGACAACTACACTTAGACAAACAAACAACTACATAATTTGGTGAAACACAGAGATGTACAGTATGCACGCCGTACTATGGCTATCATCTATGTATTTGTTTTTTTTTTTTCTAGCTACCTATCTACAGGTGTTTAAAATTTCCCTTTGTTGTGGTTACTGTTATATAAATTAATTGAACTTTTATATTCTGGGTTGTAGCAAATAAATGTTTTATCCATCTATCTATCTAAGATATCTAGACCACATAATATCTATCTGGAAAAGACCCAAGAACATTCTAGTCCATAGCAAAAATGAAGGCCAAACAAATTCACACCAAAACGTAAATACATTTTTTCACCTCGGAAAATGTTACAATAATAAAATGTCGGGCCATATTTTACAAAACGTTTCCTTCAGGTACACTTTTATATTATTATCTATAGACGATACATCAACTTGACAGGGGACCCTAACTGTCATATTTTGATGTCAAAATGGCGGAGGCGACGCAAAATGGTGAAACTGTCACTCAAATACGCACTCAGTTTTTTTTTTGTCAATTCTTATAATGATAATAATGAATTTTTATTTTCCGAATGAAAAATCACTTGTTTGTTTTTCTTTTACCATAAAATTTATTATTTAGTATTTTTGAAAATCTTTGTTTTTTATTATGGAGTGGTTCCTTGGTTTTCTGAGAAAAAATTAATTGTGTCGTGTTTTCAAAGCGTCGGGTTATAAAATGACGTTTACAGGTGAGCGGTCTTTTGTGAAAATTAATTCAGCTTTTCATGTTTTTATTTTTAAAAACGTTGTTTTCCTTCAGAAATTATTCCAGTACCTATCGTGGATGCTTTTACAAACATGTCAACTTACGTACGGTAAACGCTTATAACCGGTTCGTCAACCCAGGTAGGTTTCAACCATGTCGGGGCCCTACGGTTTGCAGACATCTCTTTTAGGCACAGGAGACATAGGTTTGTTCCGGAGTGTTACCGGACGTCCGGATGGCGAGCTACCCATTGCTCGCCGTCCGTAAGCATGCACCTACGGCGGTGCGAATCGAACTTGTGATATGCAGTACAGCAGCCGTTCTCTCAACTACTGCGCTACCGTTAAGCTGTCGACGCGATACGTGTTCTTGCATTTTAATAATGCAAGGATCTGACTATGTTTGTGCTATCTTCGTGTTGGTTAAGGTGTGCTTTGCATTGTAATAAGTATGTAGGTTACATTTTGTTTTGAGTTGCAACGCTAGGTATACAAACACTACTCGAAAACTTCATCATCATCATCTGCCTAGCCTTTTCCCAATTATATTAGGGTCGGCTTCCAGTCAAGCCGGATTTAGCTGAATACCAGTATTTTACGAGGAGCCGCTGCCTACCAGACCTCCATAACCCATTAACTGGGGAAAGACGGTACTTCATGGCAAGACTGGAGTCAGATTTACTGGCTTCTGACTATCCGTAACGACTGCCAAAGATCTGCAAATGACAGCCGGGACCTACGGCTTAACGTGCTTTCCGAGGCACGAAGGAAACTCGTTATGTTAAGATTACTCATCCACAGACCAACCTTGGGAAGCGTTGGTTAACCTTGAAGATCGACCCGTGTGGCTGTTATTATCTATAGCTCCGAAAACTTCATCATCATCGCAAAACAAATGGTCAATGGGGACAAAAGGTTCCACTTATCGGAAAGTGCGGTGTTATAAGAGCGCCCGCAAGGTAGACCGATGACCTGGTGAAGGTCGCGAGAATCCGATGAATGCGAGACGCACAGGACTAGTCGTTGTAGCGACACTTGGGGGAGGCCTATGTCCAACAGTGGACGTTTTCCAGCTGAAATGATGATGATAATGATGAATTTAGTTACAAAGTTGTTTTTTTTTTTGTTTCTAAATATTTTTTTTCACATTCATGTAAAAAGTTGATTTTCTGTGTCTTGTGCTGTACTAAATAAATTATTTGTCTTTCTTTCTTTCAAAGGCTGTAATTATAATTTCTGCTGTCACGGAGGCAAAGCTACTAGCCGAACTTAATACCTTATAGACATCTTAGATCTAGACCATACAATATCTTAGGAGATTACGTAGTTAGGTATCTACCCAAAGCCTTATCCAGCGCTGTCAATGCAATATTAATTTCAATTCCCGCCTCAAAGGCTTCTTTGGTCTGAATTAAGCTGCAGTTATAAAATGCTCTTTAGAAAGAAATTAAGCTCTCTGGCCTCTTCGCATACACTTCGCGTTTTTGTTTAAAGTGTTTAAAAAAATATGATCTAATATTCTTCAGTCGAATCGTTCTACAACTCCTGAGGTGTAAACTGATTTTCAGTCGCCATGGGGGAGAGACATCGTATTGTGGACAGTAAGCAACGGGTAGCTTGCTGTCCGGCCGTCAAGGCTGGAGATTGTTCGAAGGAGATATTTCGATTATTCTAAGGGCCTCGCTACAGAGTCCCTTAAGTAACCCTTTTGGTTACTTACGGGACTCTGTAGCTTAAATCAGTAAAAGTCTGACGCTTCGGGTTCCTCCACCCAGTGCGGTAGAAATCATTTGACGATTTCCTAGGGCAAAAGAAAAGTATTCTTCTGCCTACTTCTTTTCTTTTATTTTGAGGAGCGATAGTCTTTAAACAAATCCTAGCGCTCAGAGTGGAATGAGATGAAGTGTCAGTCTTTTACTAACAAAGTCTCACCTGTGTTCTTTCTGTTTCCCTTTGCGTTTCAGGATCACGGTAACTCTATCAATCGACCTCGTAACCAAACTATAAGTCAAGAGGTTTCTAAGAAAAACTAAATAAATCCAAAATGACTACTTTTACCTTAAATAATCGCCAGTCTCAAACGTATATTTTTTCTGACTACACATCGTAACGATTCAGGAATCCTATTCATCTCTTAAAAAAGGTCATACTACCAAACAAAAGCACAATACGCATTTTGAGCAATAAATAACAAACAGAGAATGAACGAAAAAGAATGAATGAACGAATGAACTAAAGTACTGTTACGTCAGGGGTCCAGAATGCTGACGATGCTTATAGAATGAAATATAGTTATGAAGAACGCTGACATCAGTACTTGGGCTTACAGAGTTCCTTGCTTGGTTTTCCGTATATTTTTTTTTGTTTTCTTCCTTGTTCATAGGTAAACAGGAATGTGGCTAAGTTAGATTAGCGTCTTGGATCGATGTTCAAGGTTAAGCGACGTCGACGTCTGATGGATGGGTGATCATCTTGACATATCAAAATTCCCTCGAGCTTCGCAAAAGATTTCGACTCTTCGATCCCAGATATCATTTGTAGAATTATGTCTGCCTGCTTGTGATATTGTTATGCCTAAACTGTTGAAACAATTTTGATGATTTTGTTAAAATATGACAGTAAAAAAGAGCAAGGAGTGTTTTTTAAGGTGATTGGTGGATTTGTTAGTCTAGTGGTTAGTGGCCCTGACCACTATGCCTCAGGTCGTGTTGTTCCTTTTCTTTGTGTTTCTACAGATTTCCGAAAGGTAAACCCACGATGGGTTTCTCTTTTGGAAGTCAACTCATGGCCCAAGTAGGTTTCAGCCCTGCTGGGCCCCCTATGGTTACACTGGTATCTGTTTGAGGCGCGCGTGGAACACTACGCACCGTCGACGAATTGAATTTTGTTTGTAAAATTATTCGAATTCGAATTGATCATTCGGATCTTAACACTTACCATACCCTATTTAGATAAAACGCCAATAATATTCAAGTACCACTTACAGTTTCTGAAGCACTTTCATAATCGGCTTACCTGAAACAGAAACAAACAAAATCGTTAATTTATAGAAAAAGGAAGAGAATTCGGTTTTTTTTTATTTTTAAAAATTATCTCAGGGGCCTTAGGTACGTGTTAAAAAATGAAGCTTGTAAGCGAGAAAAAGAGATGAAGCTATACATCATTTACAGTTATATTCTTCCTTTAACAGTTCAGTTTAGGTAGTCAAATGGATCGCATTAAGAGCTCATGGTATGGCCTTCAAACTCCGTCCAGTTTTTATTTCAACTCGCGTTCACAAAGGCTCTTGACAGACAGACGTATAACAAAGTGATCCTATATGGGTTCCGTTTTTAGGGTTCCGTACCTCAAAAGGAAAAAACGGAACCCTTATAGGATCACTTTGTTGTCCGTCTGTCTGTCCGTCCGTCTGTCAAGACCCTTTTTCTCAGGAACGCGTGGAGGTATGAAGCTGAAATTTATATCAATTACTCAGGTCTACTGTCCCTTGAAGCTGTGAAAAATCAAACTTCTAAGCCAACGCAATCAAAAGATACAGCCGTTTATGCCGCAAATTTTCGACACTTGCAAGGGAATCAAAACCTACAGGGTGCTTCCCGTGAACTCAGAATCTTGAAATTTGGTACGAAGCAACGTCTTATAGCATAGATAAAGGAAAAATTACGAAAACCATAAATTTTTAGTTAAATCACATAATATATTTTTTTTTATAATTTTAAACTTACTACCCATTTCCTCATAAACGCGTAAAGGTATTAAATTGAAATTCATACCAAATACTCAGGTCTATAATACCTTTGAGCTGAAACAAAATCAAACTTCTATGTCAACGCAATCAAAAGAAACAGCAATTTAAGCTGCATATTTTGAAACTCGCAAGTACTCGCAAGGGAATCAAAACCTAAAGGGTACTTCCAGTCGACCTAGAATCTTGAAATTTGGCATGAAGCAACGTTTTATAGCACACATAAAGGGAAAATTCCGAAAACCTTAAATTTTTAGGTACATTACAAGATTTTCTTTTTTGTAAAATCTTTAAGACTCGATTCGAGAATTGAACTGTTTTCATCTTGATAAATTGGTACGGAACCCTCAGTGTGCGAGTCCGACTCGCACTTGCCTGGTTTTTTTCTTTTGAGGTACGGAATCCTAAAAACGACATAGATAACGCAAAACCCCCAAAGACTTGTTCCAAATAATTACAATGTTTCACGCTAAAGCCTCCATGACTTCTGTGTGACACCGTTCCGAGGTGAGATTAAAACCGCCCTCCGAGCCGTGTCGTCACGTCGCGGCAATTAAACACCGCTGGATTTGCCACGAGCTATCTCACACAGTATCTGTGCGGGGTATCAGCAGGACGCTGGGTTATGAACCTGACCAGAAAAAGAAATGGTTAGCGTTGTTACTGTGCAGATTAATTTATTGCCAAAGCCTTTGCGAATGTATTTCTATAGATCATTTCTCAATTTAATAGCTTTCTGGTATTTAGGCGCAGTGGTAGCTTAATGGTAACAGCCTTCAATACGATGACTAAGGGTCAAAGCCAGCCAGAGCATTACTATGTGTAATTTAGTTCATCACCACTAGAAGAAACCGGTCTTAGAACCAACAATTTTAAAGCTGGCATTCACCAACCCGCCCTAAGCCGCGTGGTGAATTACGGCGGCCCATTCCCTCTCCTAAAGAGCAAATGACTTGAGATGGACATGGACAATGAATAACTGCCCAATAAGGTTCCGTTATTGCCAACTCCGGTACGAAACCCTAAAAAATCTAAATCGACTCGTAAAGTTCTACAGATAACAAATAAATTACCAAAAATACACCCAAATTGAAAATCACTGCTTTTCTCAGAAATCGGTTAAAATTATGCGCATGAAACATTTAGGTTTCTATGTATATCTCTTTCCATCTACAGCCTCAAGACGCGTTTGAAAAATAATAAGCAACAAACAAAAATACTACTCAATTGAGAACCATTTCTTTTCTCAGAAATCGGTTAAAATTATGCGCTCATAAAACATACAGGTTCCTTCCTACAGGTTCGTATATACTCTTCCCATCTTACAGCCTCGCAAGATGCGTATGAAAAATAACAAGAAGAAAGTCTTGCAAATTACACAGTGCGGTTGTTACGCCGGATACGTCGCGATAACTCAGGGGCGCAGCAGCCCTGTTTAATTGCGAAAACGTGACTCGCGCGGAACGGAGTCTGCCTTAATCTCACCTTAGATGAGTGTTACACGGCGTGGAAAAAGTTTACGCCATGTTTTTAAAGGATTTTTGGTGTGAAATGGTCTGGTTTTGATACTCCATGACTTGGAAAGCGCGTAAAGCTGTTGGTGCTGATTGTCATTTGTAGATGTTAGAGAGTAGTTACAGGTGGTCAAACACCTGAAGATTTTTCCATCAGTCTCATCATCTGCCTAGCCTTTTCCCAACTATATTGGGGTCGACTTCCAGTCAAGCCGAATTTAGCGGAATACGAGTATTTTACGAGGAGCGGCTGCCTACCAGACCTCCACAACCCATTAACTAGGGTAACACGGAATAAAGAAACTAACTTAGGTTTTATTGGACTTGTAAAAATAATATAAAAATCAAATTCTTATTACAACTTGAGCAACGAGGATAACCAATAGTTACTTAAAGTTACGTTAAAATAATACTTTCTACCAAAACTCTGAGAAATTATTTTACCTAATTCAAAATGTCCCACAACAATAGTAAATATTCGTACATTAATTTACTCCATATCAGGCTGTATCCTAAATGTAACATAACAATTAGTTTCCAACATATAATAGAGAACGCACGCGTAAATTAAAACTGTCAGCATCCCGCAGAATATATACCAACGATACGTATGTGAGAGACGATGTGGGGCCACGGAAACAGCGGTCTATTAACATCTCATCTTTTAATGATACTTTTTTTGCAAATAGGTTTTTAAAACGCTTTTACACGTCAATTTTTTTGTTAATTTGAACAGTTTACGATGGATCTGCCAGATACCAGCTTGCCCGCGATCCCACCTGATAGGCAGCAGTAATTGAAGACTAAATTATAATCGGACGGCAAGTTCCAGTTCCAGTCCTTCGAGGTTCATGGTATAAACGACGAGGCGAAACGCTAATACCAGCTTGTATTTTGAAAAATGTGCATTGCATAGCCTAATTTTGCCCAGCCCGTTTCATCATCGGACCACCAGGCATACGGCGCCTCGCTATCGGTAAAATTATATTAGTACTGTATTAGTTTTCCATTAGGTTGCACCTACATTTTCTGTTTCTGCACCACCCTAAAGTCGACTGGTAGAAAATGCCTAAAGCATTCAGCCGCCTTTATACGGTAGTTACTAGTGCATAAAACTTCAATAAATAAATGAATGATGTAAAATATGTTAGTTAAGCAATTTATATATAGCTATACGTACATAAAAAAGTCAGCATAATAAACTTGAAGCCATCGTTGCTAAAGTTTGGGGATTCTTTTCAGAAATGTTGTTTGTAAAATTGTCCGGAAGCGTCAAAAGGGACGAATTAAATAAAACTTTGAAGGAGTTCTTCTTAATTTTTCTTCATTTCATTATTCGCTTTCCGGAGCGGAAAGAAGGTTTCAATAGAGGGACCCTGTCACGTTCGCTGCTAAAGTAACAATAATTCAAAGATTGGGTAGAATGTACAATGTATGTATGAATCTAGTTTATATGCCAAATATCATGGTTGGCCTATTTGGCGCAATCCTAAGACATACAAAGTTAGTTTTATTTATTTTAATCTTAAGTTTCTACATGTTGTTTCTAAACTGTGTGTAAGGTCTGTATGTATGCCAAATATATTATCTTCTTTCCTTTTTCAGCGGTTTAGCTGCTACATTGTGTGTCGCGGATGCGATTCCCTTACGGCAAAAATATTTGTATGTGATCTTTAGGTTGGTTAATATTGGTGAACGTGGGTACGTTAAACGACTCAAAAGTGTAAACTTAAAAATCTAACTATCGAAAAGACAAAACTATTATAAAAACACTGACTTCCGAAATTAAACTTATTTTGTAGTTTTTTGTGTTTTTTCTTTACCATTAAAGTCTGTAGTAATTTTTTTCTTAATGCGTTGGAAGGCCAATCTGGACCAATTACCTGGTTAGAGGCATGGAAAGGCAATTCATACATAGAACCGTTTACTGTAGTCATACTATGTGGTTTGTAAAAATCCTGTGTTCATTAACCATCCTCTAGTCTAGTGGCCACACCCCGCCACTGGGTCGGCGTTCCCGGAATGCAATAAGTCCGCCGGGTTACGACGACGTCGCCTGAAAAACTCGAGTCTGACTCCTATAGTATTGTAATGTCGTTTATATAACCGCCTTGTTTTGCCTTTACATGAATTTACAGAGCCACAACGTATTTGTATAATATACGGCTTCTGTTACAAATGTGGGAGATCTAGTGTGAAAGTTTCGTGGGGAAATTCAATGTATATTTTTTTTGTTATTGCTTAGCCTGTGCCGGTTGGTTTTGCCTGCATGAAAATTCTAGCATTTTACCAGTGACTATGTTCGCGAGAAAGTTTTCATAAAGACTAATTGACTGACACACACTGTTCACTGGTAGTCCACCTCTGTACTTCTGTGTGCATAAAGTTTTTAATAAATAAATGACACTCTTAATTAGAATTTGGTTAGAACCTGTGCCATGATTCAAGTTTATTAACCTAAAGAACCGGGTTTAAAAATAGCTAGATGCATGACTTTGTGTAATTCTGTGTTTTTAATTCCTCTTGTGTTTTTCACCGCTGCTCTCAAAACGGTGGAGGAAAACATCGCGAGGGAACCGGCGTATCCTAGAACCAAACATGACACGTGATATCCACCAATCCAGTCAGGGCCTGCGTAGTAGAATATCATTCCTTCGTTCTCATTTCTTCTCCTAGGATCTGAGTTTCAGTTAATGCCAACATTTTGAAGCAGATTACGCTATGCTATACTAAAAAAGTAATTTTCAGTTTTTGTTATCAATTTTCACGTACTTCTCGTATTCAGTTTCTAAGAATGTATAGTTAGGCTACTACGTACTCGTAATAACCAAATCATACTCGTACAAATAGATTCGTAAGATTTAGTTTATATTCTAAATTTTGTGGTAACTTGTGATAAAGTTTTTGGCAAAAGCTTTCAGTCACTGAAATGTAAAGAGATATTACTTAGTAGAATTAACATACTACGAAGATATTAGAAACTTTCAAGGAGTTACTTCGTGCGTAACCACCCTTTTAATGGGGTGGGTCATTGTTTTTTTATGGTCTTGCGTTTGACCACTATCACAACCGTGATCACACTTGATGGTAAGCGATGATGTACGCCCGTTTTCAATAAGCTATCTATCTACAGTTGCAGCTACTAAAGATAGACAAATCTATCCTTTTGCCCTTACTTGCTTTCTTAGAATAGGTTATAGGAAAGCATTACTTGCTTTCCTATAACCTAGGAAAGCAAGTAAGGGCAAATAAGGATAGGTTTGTTAATAGAAATGCTAGCCGACGGGTAGCATTTCCTACCAAAATTGTGGATGGATAGACAGAATCTTAATGTTTATCAGGGATAGCTATCTATCTATGAACTACGGTAGGTTATTGAAGACGGGCGTTAGTCGACAAAATTTCGTAACTAAATACGACTGTGGGCCTGCCGTTCTGATCTTCATGACGAGGGCTCAGATTTGCCTAGAAGTAATCTATTCACTCTAGACTTATATCTCTACTAAATAAATATTTTTTCATCGTTACGTAACAATACGAGTTAATATTAAACATTTTTAATTGTCAAAGAAGTGAAATCGTTAATAATATCTTGCAAGAAATTGTTTTATTCTTACAATACAGTTGACTCTCGTTAATTTGAAACTCGAAGAACTTTTAAAATATTACGAATCATCAAGAGTTTGGGATATAAAATCGTTTGAAAGTGTCAAAAGAAAAAAATAATATATAAAAGTTCGAATTATTGAGTAATAATCAAAACAATTTGAGGAAAAGGGATTGGGGAGGGATACTGCTTAACGCCCGTTTTCAATAAGCTATCTATCTACAGTTACAGCTCCTAAAGATAAACATATCTTTTTGCCCTTACTTACTTTCCTATAACATACCGACGTATTGCATTTCCTACCAAAGTTGTGGATGGATAGATAGAATCTTACTGTTACTTACTTTATCTGGGATAGCTATTTTTCTATGAACTGCGCCGGTAGGTTATTGAAAACGAGCGTAAAAGAGTTTTGAGAATACATATGGATGGATAGAGAGGGAATTGATGTTGTGACGGATGGATTGTTTGACGAATGATATGAAAGAAAAGAGTTGCTGATAGCATTACAGGTCCTAGGACGGACTCGAAGTAAAAAAACATGTTGCAGAATTTCAATCTACAAAGCCTTAAGAACAGGCGCAGGGTAGTCAGCCTTTCGGTTTTTTACAGGATGCATTTCGGAGAGTGTGCACGGGAATTGCATGAATTGATTCCACCATCCCCGTTCTACCATCGGATAAAACGTCGTACGGCGAGTATCCAACCTTACGTTGCTCAAACCTCAACGGTCCGGTCGGACTAAGCGTTTCGCGTCGTCGCCGTCGTTTATAGAAGGACTGCAAGAATTTGCCTGCTGCGGTTTTTCCTTTCGATTATAATTTGGGTGCCTTCAAAGCTAGAGTGAATAGGCTCTTAATAAACTAGTGCGCCTCACCATCGATGATTGCATCTCTGCTTACCATCAGGTGGGATCGCAGTCAAGCACTAGTTTATAACAATAAAAAAAACCAATCCCAAGTAACACGAAGCATGGGGAGGAAGATGATGACTCTTTAGAAGTCTACGAAATAATTATTACTAGGAACTTTAAAAAAAAACAGTTCCAATAAAATTCACCTACCCCACAACCCCTACCCAGCTTGCTGAACAAAATAAATTATTTACAAACGAAGTATATATTTAACGAACAATAAGTTTCGCTAATGTGCTATGAAAAACAACAACATTTTCGAAGCAGGTAATAAATTATTTTGCAGTCCATCGCTGGCAATGTTAAATGATGCGTTAACCTTTGTGTACTAGCGCCGCAATGGATAATTGGCTGTGAAAATGGTTAATGTATAATACGCTGAATATTTTGACGTTTAATTTTAAGTTGTAATTTAATTTTACTACAATTTATGCGTTTTAAATATGGGGCGTAATATATTGGCTGATTAGCTTATGCTAGCGGGTTCACTCGCGTTGAAAATAATTATCCCAAGGGAACTTTTTCCTAGTGAGGAATTAAAAGTGTCCTATGAGCCATTTCAAGTAATCACCTAGCCGTGTGTCATTCATTTAAATCATTTCAGCCGTTTGCACGTGAAGAAGTATCTAACAAACACACACAAACTAACGTTTTTTAGGGTTAGAAGAAAATCGTCAAATACCTAAGTAACAAAAAGGGACCCTCGGATTCAAATACTAAAGGCCTTTTTTTACAAACGGTTCGAGGCTCTTAGGTTTTTCCGAATCGCAAAAAGTAATTATTTTTATTTTTCAGGATTCTAGGTCAATGAGAAGTAACCCATTGGTTTTGATTTTCTTGCGAATGTCAAAATATATACCTAAACTGAGTATGTATAAAGGTTTTAGATTAAAAGTGATCTTTTCATTTATCTAATTCCAACTAAATACCTCCAAGCATTCGTGAGAAAAAGAATCTTGACAGACGGACAGCAATGAAATCCTATATAGGTTTCGTTTTTGCCAATTGAGGTAGGTATGGAATGAAAATGAAATAATGCTGAATCATTTTACTGTTTGTTCTAATATTATCATCCAAACGAATTTATATTCAATAATCCGAAGCAGCTTTTAAATAATAACTATTTCATGTGTGTCTAATGAAAGCGCGACCTAGAGTTTTTTTTAAATTTAATTGGCAACATTATTCAGCCGCAATTGTCGGAAAAAAAAAATGTGAAGTGTCAAGACATGATTCTCCTACTAGTTAGTAATACTACATACAAAATTTTTGGATTTAACGTCTTTTTCTCAGGTCGCGCTTTCATTAGACGGACTATACATATTTCGATCAGTTTGTAAAAGAGTTTCTATTCCCACCACATCTTTGAAAGAACTGTAGTTTTTAATTATTTAAAACGATCCGGATTTTAAAGGATGGCTGCAAAAGAGGGTAGGGGGAAGTTTTAACCCCCCCCCTTTCAACACTTTTAGCGGAGTCGATGTTTTTCAAATAGTTTTATTTGGTAGTTAAGAATCGTTTAGCTGATGAAATAATATATTTCAAGTGTTTAAATGCTTTCTTTTCTTTTTAAGTGGTAAACTCCCTTTTGTTCTCATCATCATCATTTAAGCCGAAAGACGTCCACGATTGTACATAGGTCTCCCCCAAGCATCACCATAATGGTCGATCCTATGCGTCGGATTCTCGTGACCCTCACCAGGTCATCAGTCTAACGTGGAAGACCTTCCAACGTCTTGTGGTACTATGTCAGTGACCTTGGTTCTCTTACGGATATCTTCATTTCTGATGTGATCACGCAAGAAAACTCCTAGCATAGCCCTTTTCATTGCTCTTTTGTTCTAGGTGCAGCAAAATTTTGCCAAAATTTTACTGACGAAAACCCACAGTGTTTATTCGTTTGCCCTTTGCAAGGCCTACGCTAAACTCTTTCGAATTGCCGTTTTTAGCTACAGACGGTACGGAACTTTTCATGCACTAGCCCAACTCGCACTTGGTTGGTTTTTACCTTTTCTATCTGTAATCCATGTTTACCAAAATATACATACAAACAATTCCTCAAAACAATCTCATCTCTCTCTTTTCCTCTCAATGAATTAGAAAGAGACGGAATAGTCGGTCAGCTCACCCTCCATTGACATACCGCAAACCAGGAGTATGGGGTCAGATCGACCGCAAACTGGGTACTTAGTGCATACAGGTATACCAGTAGGTTACAGGTATGTGTACTGTGTAGTTACAGGTATGCTGTATGCGTGTTTTGTAGGTCAGGGTAGAGGGATGTTTACCAATGTTGGTTTATGAGTGATTACAATGTGAATCGTAGTTTGAAATTTTATACTTGCCTAAAAAACAAAACTGTGTAATGTGTCTGTGTAGTTATTACGCAGAAAGCTTACAGGTTGCACACGTCAAGATAAAGATTGTCCTCTGGGGAACGCGGAAAATCCGAAAGGTTGTCACCGTGTCCCCTAGATCGAAGACAACGAAGGAACGGGGTAGGGGTATAGTCAGTCTCTTACTGACGTTCCGTTCCACGCGCACCTCAAGGAGACGCCAGCAAACTGTAGGGGCCCGGCAGGGCCGAAGCCTCTGGGGAACACGTGGTATTCCGAAAGGTTGACACCGAGTCCCCCCCCGAATTTAGGCAACGAAGGAACGGGGTAGGGGTTTAGTCAGTAAGAGTCTGACACGCCTTCCCGCTCCGCCCAAGAGTGGGAGAAGTCACTCTGATGATGGGGAATCATACCGAAAAAAAAGATAAAGGTTGTGAACTATTTGAAATTTGACTTGTCGCTAAGTTGGAAATAGAGAGAAGGCGTGTTAGACTGTTTACTGATTGACTTTTGACTGGCTTTTATTTCTTTGATATTTCTTTCTTCTCCATAAAACTTTACGCTTTGGTATAGCAACTAACATAATTTTCTGACTGAATAATGTAATGAATACAATCATAATTTATCTGTGTTATTTAATTTATCTATACTAATATTATAAAGAGGAAAACTTTGTTTGTTTGATTGTAATGAATAGGCTCAAAAACTCCTGGACCGTTTTTTAAAATAATTTCACCATTCGAAAGCTACATTATCCACGAGTAACATAGGCTAAATTTTATTCTGGAAAAAAATAGGGTTCCGTAAGATATTTAGGTTTAGGTGTAAAAAATCAACCAGAAAAGTTACTTATTTTGCGTACGCTGCCTAAACTGTATAAGATAGAACCATAAAATGTTCTAATTAATTGTAGATCTTATAAATATCTACAAAAAAGTCCGCGACACACTATACCTATCTATGTCGAGTGAGGCACAACAACCATTTTTTTTTATTTAAAAATCTTGAATTTTTTTGGATTACATTTAAACGCATTTATTTTACTCATGCTATTAACCCTTATCAAAATAAATTATTTTATCACTAAGCACAGTTTATGTAGATAATATTTGGTCTTTAAATGATTAAAATTGGACGTTTGGTTTTGAAGTTATGGCAAAATTAAAATATTACGATTCCTGCTGCACGGTCTGTTGCGAAATCTCTTTCTTATGAATTGTGCTATCATAGTATAGGTAGATAGAATTGATTTGAGAAATTGTTCGCAAAGGGCATCTGAAGGAACATGGTGGCTTTTTTACAGCTCTGCAAACTGTACCCGTTTAAAATGGCACCAAAGGTTGCAATTGACCATGTTTGACCATCAATAATGTGAAGTCTGCTGAGTAAAAATGCACGCACTCAAGAGTTAATTTAATTCATAAATTGCAAAGTTAACTCTCGGTAAAGAAGGTAGAACCCGCTGAAAAAAAACACCGTATGATGTATTAAGGCGTCAGTCAAATATAACCCCAAGTAAAAAATCTGCCTAAATAAACGGATAATTTAAATAACTAAAAACGTCGGGAATCGCTTTGTGACTAATGACACCTAAGAAATGTCTACACGACAATAGGAGGCATAAGAATGTCTTTCTCACGATAGCAGGTTTATTCCATTGGCAGGGCAAGAGGAGGTCATTGACCCAAACTAGGGCAGTAGGATTCAGATTCTGACGCCAAAACAGTATGGCGGTGCTCCGCCCAGCAGCTTCGACCGTAACGTCTGCCGGGCGTTCCGCAGAATGGTGACTAGGCCTTTTCTTCCTGCCGAATCCAAAATATCTACCTCTCGAAACACTCATGTTCGGTAAGTACTTGCATAATGCAGAAAGTGAGAACGCCATGACGCCTCTATAGTTACTCTTTAAAGAGAGAATATACAGAAGTACCTAATAACTGGCAACTGAAGGAACATGGTGGAGTTTAGGCCGCAAAAGACCACTTTCTCCACCTAGAGCTCCTACTACTCACCTAAAAACCTCACATAAAAAAGAGGCAAATACTAAACCTTCTATTGACTTCAGGATCAGCTTTGTGCTTACCATTCATATATTTTGACAACTAAAAACTACTTTATGCACTTTTTTCAGCCTACATAAGTAAGTGCTATTTACACTTACTTAGTGGTGCTTTTTTTTGGAAGGAGAATCATCAGAATGATTTCTCACGCTCTTGGGCGGAGCGGGAGGGCGTGTCAGACTCTTACTGACTAAACCCCACCCCGTTCCCCTTCGTTTCTTCGATCTGGGGGACACGGTGAGAACCTTTCGGATTTTCCGTGTTCCCCAGAGGCTTTGGCCCTACCGGGCCCCTACAGTTTGCTGACATCTCCTTGAGGAGCGCGTGGAACAGAACGCGCCGTTGACGACTAGGCTCGGTCCAGGTTATTACCAGATTGCCGGTCGGCGTGCTGCTCGCCGTCCGCGAGCCCGCGTCTACGGTGGTCGGAAATCGGGATCGGGATCTCGGCGGCGACGCTCGCGGTCGGCAGCCTCCTTCGCTAGCATTACTGCTTCGCAGAAGGAAGCGACCGCTCACCACCCCTTCTCGCTCTGGACCATGGCCTGTACCAGGGCCCAGAGAGGTCGCCGCCGCTGATAGACTCTACAAGGACACGGCGGCGCTCCACCCAAGCAGGGCACACCTCTACCGTGTGCTCCACCGTGTCCTCCGGGCGGTCCACACAGTGGCGACACCCGGGCGTCCTTTCTTCTTGATCCGATGCAGGGACCTCCCGAACTTACCGTGTCTACTTAGTGGTGCTTGGAATTCATTCAAGGTTGAATGATTTTTTTGTTCAGCAAATAATTTTAAAATTGTACATCTTTGTTAAACCGTAATAATTATAGACTAGAGACATATGTACATAAACAAACGCCTTTATCCAAGGAGTAGGTAAATATTTAGTTTTATTAATCACCAACTGCTGCAACCCTCACTTATTATTTCTGCTTCGTTGATGTTCGTAAGCTAATCGGCGTTTTCATCTTCATGGTGACCCATTATGTAGACTGGTGACCCTTTATGTGGATCGCCCTGAGAACATGGTGGAGCATACGGTAAGGGTGTGCACCGTTTGAACGAGACACCGCCGTGTTTTTGTGGGGGTCATCGGTTGCAGCGACCTCTCGCACCGGGCCCTGGTCTAGGCAGGGTGGAGTGGCAGGCGGTTGCCTCCTTCTGAGAAGCAGTAATCCAGCCAAGGTGGCGGCCGCATGGATGAGGAAATGACCTTCACGCCCCAGCGCTGAGGAAATAAGATTCCGACCCCGATTTCCAGCGACCGTAGAAGTGGGCTTGCGGACGGCGAGCAATGGGGCGCCGTCCGACCGTTCGGTAACCAAATATCTACACCGAGACCGAGTCAACGGCGGGTAGTGTTCCAAGCGTGCCTCATGGAGATGTCAGCAAAACCATAGAGACCCATCAGGGTCGCCAAGCCTACTGGGGTCATGGGTTCGCTTCTGAAAGGCATTCCTGGGGCCCTGGAACGCAAAGCAAAGAAAGAACATAGGAGTGTGTTTTGGTCAGTAAAAGTCTGACACGCCCTGATGCGTCAGCTAAGAGCGGGAGAAGTCATTGAATTATGTCCCAACTAAAAAAAGGAATGAAGTTAAACTGTTTTATGTGAAAGTAAAATGAATGAATTGGATGCTTTCGGAATTATTCGCAAGTGTAGAATTATTGGTTACTTTTGTGCAGTTTAACGAACTTGACGCAGACGAAGTCGCGGGCAACAGCTAGTCTATTATAATAATGTTAACAGTTCTTCAATAATGCGTCTGTGGGTTAATTCTTGAAATAAACAGAAATGCTTTGAAATTTTTTAAGCACACGTGGAACACCCAGACCCAGACCCAGACCCAGTCGTTGACGATCAACGACTGGCGCTTGGTCCTTACGAAACAATAAAGAGCGGTATCTCAGAATTTCCCCCGAGGAAATATCATTTACCTATCCTAAAGCTACAATTACCCTTACACTTAACCCCCTTAACCTCAACAATTATCGACCAATACCAACACAATACAACACGTAATTCTCCAAGCCGTGTTAAATGCAACCCATATCAATTGCAAATCTAAACGTCTCCATACTATCCAACAATACCTTGTTACCACTAACCGAGATATAAACACAGAACCATTCAAATCTATATCTTAACATTACGGATACAAGATTGATATTTGGTTGTGGTACCCGTCTCCATACTATCTAACACTCTGCTTGTTACTAAACGGGATATTAATATAAAACCATTCAAATCTGTATCTTAATATGAGGATATAAGATTGGAATTTGGTTGTGGTTTCTCTAGTATAAACTGATTGAGTGGTCGATGATGACTTATGTGTAGATAAACGGTTTGATTGTACATATCGACATGAATATATTAGTCTTGTTAGTTTGTTGGTCGGTCTGTGTGTGCATAATAACAGAGTGTTCGAAGGATCTATATAAATATTACCTAGTCCGATTATAATTTAGTTGTCTACAAGGCTAGAGTGAATAGGTTCTTAATAATTCCCAATAATTTTTTGGAAAGGATAACCATGAAGTGTTTTCCCGGTTCTTCTCCATAGGAAACGACCAATTGGAACCGTGTAGCTAGTAAGCTTCTGACGTCTTATAAGTGCCCATGAAGGCCTATGTAAAATAAAAATTTGATTGGATTTGATTTAATAAGCTAGTGTGCCTCACCATCGACGATTGCATCACTGCTTGCCATCAGGTGAGATCACAGTCAAGCACTAATTTACATTAATTAAAAACAAACTTACTAGCTGACTTGGAAAACCTTGTTCTAGCATATAATAAACTAGATTTTTCCAGCGACTGAGCCCAGGTAAGTGTATTTCTCTATACAAACTTTTGACTCCCGTTTCATTCCTGTAGAATTTTGAGAAATCAGTGCTTAGTGCTCGCCTACATCATAAACCGGGTGCAAAATTTCAAGCCCCTAGTTATGTTTTACCGTCCTACCCCAAATCCCACTTTATTTTTTAATAACTTATATGATGAAACAACGGTATACTGGTATATTCAGCTAAATCCGGCTTGACTGGAAGCCGACCCGAATATAGTTGGAAAAAAGGCTAGGAGGATGATGATGATAATAATATGATCATGACGTACTTGACTCTGGACTGCAATGTAAATCTCAATGACATATTATTGCAAAGTTATGTATCATGTTTTAGCACCTATAACGTAAGTACACATAAGTTATGTGTAAATGTTTTATTACTTTTTGTAGTGTACTTATAATAAAGTTCCTTCTATTCTATTCTATTTGCTTTTTCTGCTGCTTTCCGTCTACACAAACCGACTATGTGAAGACTCTCGCCCAGGAGACATAGTGCATATACGTTTGACGTGAATCGCCAATTCCCTTTTAAACTTGCCTTTTACCCAAAATCTATTTTACGTGTTGCAAGGATGCAACATGCACAAAGTATTTCCTATATTCATCCTAATCTCAACTTAAACTTTTGCATCCCCAAGTAACTTAAGCAAATTCCGTATCAGAAATCGATGTCTTAATAAATAGTTAAGTTATGAAGAATGACAAGCAGTTAATAGGATCTTAAGCTGAACTTAGCAACGCGAAGTATTCAGGCATTTTCTATAACATGCGGGCTATTTCAATTTCCAAAGTATCTGAGTGTGGGGCGCATAACGTTGAGTGCAGTCTTAGTGGGGGGCAAGTTAGGAGCTTTTAGTCTTAATAATATTATACGCTTACAAACAAATATTTTACTAACGATAAATAAATGGAACATTTTTGGTTTTTCAAAAACCTTCTTCTTCTACCTGGCGTTAATCCCGGCCATTGCCAGGGTCCGCCTTCCTACTAACCTTTATCCACTTTGCCCGATCTTCAACATCCTTCCCAGTAAGGCCATTGGCTCTCATGTCGGACTTGCGAGGGCGACCACGGGACCTAGACCCAACGACAGCCATATCCATGCATCTCCGACCTACGTACTCCCTAAGGCGGCGCATGATGTGGCCATACCATCGCAGACGACATTCGTACAGTTTTTTCCCCACGTCACGGACACCAAGACTACCTCGAATGAATGAGTTGCTTCACTAACGATAAATAAATGGCACATTTTTGTTTTTTTTCAAAAACCGTGGCCCCAATATCAATCGGTCATCATCTACCTAGCCTTTTCCCAACTATATTGGGGTCGGCTTCCAGTCAAACCGGATTTAGCTGAATACCAGTATTTTACGAGGAGCGGCTGCCTACCAGACCTCCACAACCCATTAACTGGGGTAATACGGTACTTCATGGCAAGACTGGAGTCAGATTTACTGGCTTCTGACTATCCGTAACGACTGCCAAAGATCTACAAATGACAGCCGGGACCAACGGCTTAACGTGCTTTCCGAGGCACGGAGGAAACTCGTTATGTTAAGATGGTCACCCATCCACCCAGGCCCCAATATCAATCGGTATGTCCTCTAATTGAGGAGTGGCTGGAAAGACATCACGGTATCTTCACCTTCCGCGTGACGCAAGTCCTCCCGGACATGATAAGTTTAGAAAGTTCTTGCCCTGAATACGAGCGGAAGAAACGCCCGGAGGACACGGTGGTGCTTACGGTGGAGGCATGTCCCGCTTGGGCGGAGCACCGCCGTGTCCTTGTGCTTGGCAGCAGCGATTGTTCCAGCGGCCATGGTCCGCAGCGAGAAGGAGTGACAGGCGGTCCTTTTACAAAGCAGTAATACTAGCGAGGGATACGCAGGGTAGTAGTCAATCGTTCAACCACTGCGCCAATAGTGCCGTAAAATAATGTTCTCATACACCGAGCGTGGCTTGCAGCTTTCCCCTTAATTATGGTATTCTAAAATCACATTTGCCAGGTTGCAGCACTGAAGAGATCCAGGCAGCTGTCAAAACGCTTATGTTAATGACATTAGTTAGGCATCAACATCAAATGTTAGAAGTCAACGACAAATATAATGTCCTGTGCGTCTCGCGTCCACCAGATTACCGCAATCCTCGCCAGGTCATCCATCCACCTAAGAGGCCTTCTAACGCTGCGTCTTCCAGTACATACGTCGTATATCAAAATCGTATTCTCCCGCTACCCGCTCGTAACTCCAACCGCCTCCCAACCTACACATATCTGGTATTTAAGCCGACACACTCAAGTATTTGTGTGCAGCTTAACTAGCGAACTGAATACTGCATCCCGAGCAGCCTGCTACTCTCAAAGGATGGCTCATTTAGTCAAAGGCTGTCTTATTGTACAGAAATGCGGATATTTCATGTGGGTGTGAGTTGTAAATACGAGTATATAAGTAAAGTATGTATTATGTCTGTGTGGGGTGTTGGTAGTTGGAATTAGGTTGCTTCTATTTCTATGTCTGTACTTTGTTTATATGGAGTGAATCATTTTTATTTATGTATGTAGGATTCGGGGATTGGGAAATAAAACCTAAGTCTTTATAATTGTCTTTATATCATAATCTTAGTACACGTTCGTCGTGTCAACGCCGTTGTCGTAGTGTGTCTCCTATCTTCTGCACGTCATCCTTCCTCTCATTTTCCATCTCATTCATATTGCTGCATTCACAATTCCCACATGTATATTATAAAAAAAGAAACTGACTCAAGGAGCTCGTGGCTAGATAATAACAGCCGCACGGGTCGATCTTCAAGGTTTAGCAACGCTTGCCAAAGTTGGTCTGTGGATGGGTGACCATCTTAACATACCGAGTTTCTTCCGTGCCTTGGAAAGCACGTTAAGCCGTTGGTCCCGGCTGTCCCTTGTAGATTGTTGGCAGTCGTTACGGATAGTCAGAAGCCAGTAAATCTGACTCCAGTCTTGCCATGAAGTAACGTGTTACCCCAGTTAATGGTTGCGTTAAGTGGGTTGTGGAGGTCTGGTAGGCAGCCGCTCCACGTTAAAAGCCTGGAAGCCGACCCCAATATAGTTGGGAAAAGGCTAGGCAGATGATAAAAAGAGAAACTGACTGACATATCAACGCACAGCTGAAACTACTGGGATTACGAGCGTGAAATTTTACACAAGGTTTTCTTTTATGACGTAGGCGAGCACTAAGAGAGTATTTTCTAAAATTCAGTTCCTAAGGCCATATTGTTTGTAAAAACAATATGGCCAAATGGGGCTTCCTCGACCCATCCTTAACGCAGTGCCAGTGTGGAGCAGTTACCCAGGATATGCGGCACTTATTATGCTGTCCATCCTGCACCACCACCTGTACTTTGCAGGATCTCAACGAGGCCAATGCCAAAGCCATACAGGTTGCCAAATACTGGGCAGAAAAAGTTTGAGAGCATCGATACGAAAAGAAGAAGAAGTTCCTAAGGAAATGAAAGGGGGTCCAAAACTTGTATAAAGCAACCTACTTTCACATAAGCCGCTGGTAGGAGCTGGTTTCTATATAAACTAACATAGACTTAATCAGCCTTATAATATTCCCGCTGCTGGGAATTAGGCCTCCTTCCTAGGAAAAGGATGGGTCGTAAATTACGCGATTAAACAAAAAGAAATGTACCTTATAGTTTTATTTATTTATTGCATTCATGACATAATTATACAAGGTCTTGCTACTACTACAAAATTATAAGTTTCATACATGAACCCTGTTAGGGCACCGCAACATTTTTGTTGATTAATATAAATTAAATTATAGTTAGTATGTACTAATACGTGTATCTAAAGATGGTGTTATTTTTCGATAAGATTTAGTTTTTCATTTATTTTCCTAGAGAAGAGACCTCAGTCCAAACAGTGGAAACATTGATAAGGTTGACTGTGTTATGTTTATGTTAAGAAACCCCACCAAGATGTGTACAAAAAGTTCATGAAGTTAATTTATTAGTTAGCTACTCAAAAAATAAACATTAATCAAAATTACCGTACAAAATATTAAATTACGTTTTTAATTTTTCACCAACGCAAGAATTCTGTATTTCCTGATTAAAAACAACCCTCCAAAATCCTATGGGCTTAGTACCAGGTAACTATACGGTATTATTTTGGTAGATGAACACCAAAATTCATCAGTAGACACTAAAGACTCCGGACCGACTCTGAAGCCCGTGGGGAAATCAGGCAAGCAAGGATTTGGGCAGAACATTTAATCTGAATACGATTTCACGATTCTGTTAACTTGGAAACTTCTTTGCTGTAGTGGAGATGGCGGAATAATGTGCATATTTAGGATAAGTGGAACAAGGCCACGACTTCGCTACATAGAGGGAAAGTATCTTTAAATATTGGAGATAAACAAAACTGAATAAAAACTTTTCGTTTTTATTTTAAAAACTTTCTTTTTTAGTTTGTAAATCATAAGAGGGAGCTCTAGGGCAGACTGAGAGGGTGTGTCTGACTTATACTGGCTAAAACCTACTCTTTTGCTTTGTGTTTCAGGACAACTAGTTTTCTTTTCGGAAGTCAACTCATGGCCCCGTAGGTTTCGGTCCTGCTGGGACATGATTATTGACAATGGTTTTGCTGACATCTCATTGAGGCATTTGTGCAATGTTACTTGCTGCCGACCATTCGGGCTCGCTCCGAATGGTTACCAAACTACCGGATGGCGAACTACCCTTTGCTAGCCGTAAACCCACGCCTATGGCGACTGGAGATCGGGGTTGGAGACCCAGTGGCTAAGACGTGAGGAAGTCCGATTTCCTTACGCGTGTGGCTTCTTCTTCGCTAGCGTTACTGCTTTGCAGAAACAAGCGACCGGGCGACCGCCCGCCCTCAATACTAGTTAGGTCACCAGGTTGGCCACTAACCGTACGATAAGAAGAAGGTCTTATTGCAAAAAAGTGTGGACCTTAGTTTTGGATGTCGGTGTGATTACCACTGACGTGCATTTAATGACAGATTATTATGCTAATAAAAAAAACACGATCAGTATAATAATACAAATGTATTATCATACTTTAATACAAATGTATTATTAGACTTTCATAGGTAAAGTAAACATTAATATCAGTAGTTCAAAGATTAACCCAATAAATATACTTCTGTAACAAAAGTTAATAATAAATCACTATCAATACTTTCCGAGCCCTTATCAGCAGACATCTTGAACTTATCTCTTAGTTATTTCGATTCGTTTAATGTGTTTTCATGAAGTTTGAACTTATTAAATAGCTGTGTCGACCTTGGAAGTATATTCGATTAATTTTCTTGAAGTCTTTCAAAGAAACGATAGTTAGGACAAAGTTTGTCGTAAAGTGTATTTAGATTTTGGAGTAGGGAGTAGATTATTAAATTATTTGTTTTTACTAACGGCTTTGCCTGCTTGGAAATTGTAATTGCTGCTTGCTCATATTATTAATTATAGCTTTGTGTTATTTTGATGTATATTTTCTTTACTAATCTATACTAATATTATAAAGAGGTAAAAACTGTAAGTTTGGAAGTTTGTATGTTTGTAAGTTTGTATGTAGGGGGTAATCTCTGGAACTACTGGTCCGATTTAAAAAATTCTTTCTATGTTAGATAGCCCATTTATTGAGGAATGCTATAGGCTATATACCATCACGCTACGACCCACGGGAGCGGAGCAGTAATGGAAAATGCGGGTGAAACCGCAGGGGATAGCTAGTACTTATTAATTAGGTGAAGAGTTTATTTGAATGAGCTACTCTCAGAAAATACTGGTTTGACACAAAACTATTGGAGTTGAAGTATAATAAGGAAGGACACACTACAATTAAAAGGAATGGAGCAAATCTATTTTACCGTGTGAACTCGAAGAATCAACTGTTTATTACATATAATAAAAGAATAAAAGATAAATTATTAGATAGAATCCAAGAGATTTCTTTAAAAGAAAGGATAAAGGTATCTTTTATTTTACAGGTCATAGTTTGCCAAGTGTCATCTTAATTCATTCAAACCCCGGAACAGAGGCTCCACTACAAGCTTATAACGCGATTCATTTGATGACCTAAACTAAACAGTTAAAGGAATGGAGCTATACAATCTGTATTTTTTGATATCCCATAACTCTAGGGTTATATTCTGTAGGTAAAAATAATTCTGAAACTCCTAGAATAGGTGGTCCAAAAATGCATCGTTTCGGAGATATCATATATCTAAGTTTCATCGATAAATACAAGTAACTCATTTTTATTCGAACTAATCATTCATATTTAAAGCTAAGGAAATGCGACGTTGTCATATTTCACGTAAGGGTGTTTTACATTAATAATCGTGACTCGGCTAAGTCACGATTATTATTTATTTTGTATGAAAAATTAAAAAAAAAACGAAGGATTGGAACATAACTCATATGCCAGTTGATTCTTTGATATGGTCTCAATCATACCCTAGAGTTATGGGATATAAAAAAAAAACACATTGTATAAGGTGTATCACTCCATCCTTCTTTACCGCTCGCACGACTGACATTTTAACATGTCACTGTAAGGCCCCAGATAATGTCTATTTGTTCCGTAGTTTAAGGAGATGAAACATACAAATTCTTACTACACACATTTACAAACTTACACCCTTATAATATTAGTGCGACAGCACACAGGATGCCAGCAATTTGATCAACATTAACCCCGACATCTGGCTAAAGGTTTACCCATTTCCCGGGAAATTAAAAAAGAACAATAACGCGGGGTAAAGGCTAAACATCTGGGGAACATATGACATGTTCATAAATTCGCTGAAAGGGTCAAAGTCAAGTTTTGAGTTATGACGCCAGGGGGCGCTGGCGGTTTGCCTGTTATTTATGTTAGGCACATTACGTTGGTACCTAAGCTAAGTTAAGGATGGAGTTAGATTTAATATTTTTAGCTTATGGAAAATGAAAATTGAAATAAATTTCAAAGACCAGTTCTTAACAAGGGTGTTAGAGGTGCCACAAAAAGGAAAGACCACAGAAAACAGATGGTATATATTATTATATTTTATTTATCGTAATCGAGACGTCACTGCAAGGTGGCATCCGAAAACCAGCGCTGGGTGTCTGACGCCCAACAGTTGCTGCGTTAGCGACCCTTTCGACACGGGCACGCTCAGCGCAACCATATTGTTTTTATGTATGTGTTATTGCCATTTTATCAAAATTCATTCAACCGTTTGAGCTTAAATTTCAAATCAACTGCTCTCAAAACGTTGCAGGAAAATATCGTGTGATATCCACCAAGGCACATTGGTTCCGCGGGGTAGGTTTCAGCCCAGGAGGCCTCAGTCGATCCACCACGCAGGCCCAGTGCGGATTGGTGGATGTCACATGTCTTCAAATTTTTGGTACCAGGACATGTCGGTTTTCTCACAATATTTTGCATTTACGAGCAATTGTGATAAAATTAATTACACAAATTAATGCACCTGGCTAGGTTTGAACCCGTGACTCGTAAGTGGGTGTTTCCTATACTCCATATAGTTAGTACTGCAACACTTTATCCTTAGCTTAATACAAGAAATACGTAATAAACTGTAAGAAACCCACAGGAAATCAAAATCTTTATGGTTACATTACTTAGAACTCAGCTGACCCGGACGAAAATGAAATAAACTTGGTTATAAAGCTAAAATTTTCTAGATTTTCTCTTGTGAAGTTTATTGTTTGAGAAAGGCTAGACCACTGTCAGATTGATAAGCTGAAGCGGTCGTTTAAGCGGGCATGAAGTAATAAAAATAATATTTATAATTTTCTCACGGGTTTACACAGGTAGGTTTTAGTCAGTAAAAGTTTAACACTCCCTCTCGCTCTAACTAAAGACCTTACCAGAAAAACTGTACCCAGCAAAAACGAATGGGTTTTAGTAAGTAAAAGTTTAATAAGTCCTTCCGCTTCACCCAAAAGCGAGAGAAGTCATTTGAGTCGACGACCATTGTCATAAAAAACAGATCACGTGTAACGGAAACTTAAAATCTGTTACATTTCAGTTCGTTCTTAAAAAAAATTGTTTCCTCTCACAAAACATATTTTAACTCTTATGAACTATCAATGGTCCTCGGACCATAGGTTAGGAACCACTAGTCTAGAGGTTCTCGCTAACGCTATCGCTGCCGCTTCACCTCCGTCACTGCCTATATCCCACGCTGGCCAGGGTCTAGCGCTGCAAGCGATGCAAGCGGATTGAGCGCTGAACGTTTCTGCTGTAAATTGAGTTTGAGGGAAACTTTGATTACGACACGTGCTCTTGGTTTTCTTTCGACTTCAGTTCAGCTGGGAATTAGGAGGAATCTTACAAGTTTGATGTGTTAGCTGCAGAGATATAAAGTCTGTATTTTTAAACCCTAAAACTAAACTGACACAGCCAAATGTCAGACTTACAATAAGAATGATGCCAGTTTCTTTTGTGTAAGAGACAAGTGTGACAACCCACGTAATGTCATTTTAGTCTCAGAAATTAAAAAAACAGACTTTAACGGCCTATTACACCACTCGTTTTTACGAACGGTTTTAGTCTACGTCGCGTAGTGTAATAAGGGTTACGTATACTCAACGACCGTCTACGTAGACCGGTCGTAAAATCGGGTGGTATAATAGGCCTTTTAGTGTTGTAAAATGTATATTGTATAGATATATTCGTCTTGAGTATATAATTTTTTTTTTGACCGCACTAGGTTGAGCGATTGGCTGTCCCACGCGAGACAAATATTTGTATGGCCTACAGATAAGTGTTCCGGGTCTAGGTGTCTTGTGTATGTGAGTTTACATGTTTATGAACGCACCCACAATTCGGAAGTTATTCCTAGTATGGGGCAAAGTTTTAACAAAATGTATACGTATACTAGTATCTTCTGCGGCCTTACCTGCGTCTCTAATTATACTGATTTACTCCCGTGAAACACATCGTGATGATTGATCGTTTATAGCCTTGGCTGAATAGTGGGCCACCCAACACTAAAAATTCCTTTAAAATAAAACATAGTACACATCCCAATCATACGTGCTAAGCATTTTGGGAGTGCATTCATTGTACAGTTAAGAAATGGAATTACCTGCCGGAGTCTATGTTTTCTGATAGGGGTATTTAAGTTAAGAGTGGATAAGTTATTTTAAGGCAAGCGTGCTCCATTGTCAGCCACAACATCGATTGCCATCAGGTAAGATAATGGTCAAACGCGAGACTATGCATGCATAGTAAAAACTATGCATAGTCATAGTATTTCTAAAACCCCCACCATTTCCAGACATCAAAAATTATTCAGAAAAATGTTACAAGTAACGCAGCGTGCAGACTGACGTCATTTCCCGTTTCCCAGACGGATTTACTGGTATTCCTCAATGTTTTTTAATATAAAAGTTGTGTTATTGTTAGTTTAGTTTTACGCCATTCCCCGCCATGTTTCTCGGGAAAATGGAAAATAAACTTGTAACTGACACGAAATGAAAATTTTTATATGTAACAGATGTATTGTGCAGTTTTTCTTCGGAACTGTTGCCTTGGAGTTTAAATGAGACAAGCTATGAAAGTTTTTGTGGTTGTTTGTAAGTTTGTTTGAAGTTTTGAAAATAATGCTGAGGTTATGTTTGTTGTTAGTGAGATGTTAAAAGGGATAATAGACCTTAATATGAAATAAAACATGGTTATTTAAATTAATGGTTTGGAAGCCTGTTGTTTGTTTGTAGTCATGTTATGATGGTATCTTTTCATCATCATCATCTTCTCAGCCGAAAGACCCACTGCTGGACATAAGCCTGGGACTAAGCGTCGTCACAGCGACCGGTCCTGTGCGTCTTGCATCCATCGGATTCCCGTGACCCTCACTAGGTATCTTTTATAACTAGATAATGACTACAAAACAGTATTTAAGTTTATAAGTTAAATACATACTTCAAGGGTTTTGATAAATGGTATATATTTTTGCAAATAGGTTTTTATAACACTTTTACACGTACATTTTTTCTTGAGTTAAAACTAGATGAGGCTGGTGTTTCCTAGCCGACTACCCTGAGAAGAAAGGTTCACAAGGAGGACTGCAAAATACATATTGAATTCCTATTATTTTACTTTGCAATTTATGTGACAAAGTAAACTATATACTACTCCATCATCATCATTTGCCTAGCTTTTTCCCAACTATATCGGGGTCGGTTTCCAGTCAAGTCGGATTTAGCTGTATACCAGTATTTTACGATGAGCAACTGCCTACCAGACTACAACCCATTAATTAGGGTAACACGGTACTTCATGACAAGACTGGAGTCAGATTTGCTGGCTTCTGATTATCCGTAACGACTGCCAAAGATCTACAAATGACAGCAAAACTATATACCATCGAATTACCGATAAAAAAAAGGAATACGTTCCTCCTACGTTGTGGAATTCATACTCAAAGGAAGGAAATGCCTATCGTAGGTATATGGAAAGTGATCTTTTTGATTTGTGACTGTTAATATTCTCTCTTTCAAGGATCATACGAGTGACAGTTACTTTTTATCGTCACGTATTCAAGCTTATTGCTTTATAAAGTCAGGGAAGCGAATTCCATTCTGCGTAAACTAGAACCGTTTTTTTTATAAATCGCTTCCATTTTGAGAAGTTCCTCGGAGGTTGCGTTTTGAAAGGAAAAGGAAATGAGGAATGATCAAGGATATTACGCCTTTTTTTGATGTGCGAATTTAGGCGATGACTTCTCCCGGTCTAAAATGGCGAGAGTGGGTGTGTGAGACTTTTAGGGACTAAAACACAGATTTCTTTCAAATTTGTTAGGCCATTTGAACGTGTAGGAGTAATAAGCACACATATTTATAAAATTTTCGTCTTTATAATATTACTGTAATAGGAACAGAAGAAACTTTCTACTTTTATTCTTCTTCTTCTACCTGGCGTTAATCCTGGCCATTGCCAGGGTCCGCCTTCCGACTGAGTTTTCTCCACTTTGCCCGATCTTTGTCATCTTTCTCAGTAAGGCCATTGGCTCTTATGTTTTTCCCCCACGTCACGGACACCAAGACTACCTCGGATGAATGAGCTGCGTATTCGATCGGATGGCGTTATGCCACACATCCACCTCAGCATCTTCATCTCCATGACGCGAAGATCACTTTCTACTTTTATTATGATAGTGAAATCCGAGACAGTTGAATCTAGTAGTTGAATCGAGTAGTAGAGTCTAGTTGTCAATCTATATTTTAATTTTGCATTTTATTCATTTAAAGTTACTATAAACAAGAGAGGTGCACATTTTTTTTACATCATGGACATTTTAATCCAAAGAAAGTCAACATCACAAATATACAAAACTTGCATTAAATTATAAACGTTAATTTTATCATCATCGTATTACCTTGGTGCTTTTCAAATCGTCCTTACTGTTCATTCTACCTTACAGGATTTTAAATAGATTGGATTGTGAGGCAGTTTCGTCCCTTGCTAACCTAATCTAACCTTAAACCTTTCTCTCATCTCAAAGATGCATATTTTCGTCCTACTGTCATCCTACACATGCTCTAAAAGACCTTACCATTTACCCCTTTCAAATGTATCCCTAAAAAACCGGCCAAGAGCGTGTAGGGTTCCGTAGTTTCCCGTCCGTCACAATGAGAGTCCCCACTTTTTCAAAAACTGTTCATCCCATCAAGTTCAAAATATTTTTTCTAGAAAGTCTTTATAAAGGTCTACTTTCCAGATTTTTTTCATTTTTTCTAAACGTATGGTTCAAAAGTTAGAGGGGGGGGGGACATTGTTTTTTACCTTTGGAGCGATTATTTCCGAAATTGTTGATATTATCAAAAAATGATTTCAGTAAACACCTATTCATATATAGTAAATACCTATCCAGCAATATATCACACGTCAGGGTTGAAATTTAAAAAAAATCACTTTCCACATTACATGTAGGGGGGCTACCCTAATAAAACATTTTTTTCCAATTTTTATTTTACTACTTTTTCGGCGTAATTGATATACATATTAGTACCAAATTTCAGCTTTCTAGTGCTAACGGTCACAGAGATTAAGCGAGGACGGACGGACAGACATGGCGAAACTATAAGGGTTCCGTTTTTGCCATTTGGCTACGGAACCCTAAAAAACCATCTTACACATTCCCACCTCCGTACAAACAACCCGTTCACGCCCGTCACGATTAGCGAGTGACGAGGGGGTTACTAACCCTCGCAAAGTTCGGGCCTACACCTACCTACGTAGGTACCTACAGTCGGTAGGTACACGGCGCTTGCTAAAAACTTCCCTCATTAACAAACGTCGCGGAGTATTCGTTACGCTTGGTTGATGTGCGATTTGTTAAGCGCTGTAAGTTAGGGGCGGAAGCGATTTTAAAATGTTATGTTGAATAAAGTGATTTTCCCGCTTTGTGTACCTATGACAATAAGTTGTCTGGCTAGTGCTTCGTTAGGGCCAAAAGGTACTGGAGTAGTGACCGTGTATAAGAATACGCAGCGTTGGAAGGCATCACACAAGGTGGACAGATGACCTGGGGAGGGTCGTAAGAATCCGATGGACGCATGTGAATCACACAAGACCGTTTGTTGCTGTGAAACTTTGGGAGGCATATGCCAAACAGTAGACGTCTCTTTGATAAAATAGTGATGAGACATAACTAAACAGAATAATTGTTAGGGTCGGGCCTCAATTGTGTGTAATAGCGACAAAGCCAGTGAACTGGCAGCACCGCTATAATGTCCCAATGAGGCACAAGTCTCACTGGCCACATGATACACGTTAATCTAAATAAAAGCTTTCTAGTTCATTAATACATACTCCTTAATCGTGGTTCGGTCAATGTTAAGTATCTTAAATCTGTTTGTATTGCGGTTTTTGTAAATGTAACTAATCTAACCACGTTGTTTTTTATATTTTGTCCGCTTACGCCAAGTCGCTTCATCTCACAGCCTGTCCCAAATGTAAACTTGAAGGCTTATTGAAATAAACTTGAAAATAAACATGCAAAATTACGAGTACGCTAATTGCATTCCAAAAGTATTATATTTAATATAAAGTTTGTCCAAACATTTGGCGTTAAAGGCTCATTTGATTATTTGAGACCACTTCAGAATTCAAGCGAAAATTAACATTTAATTTATAGATCAATATTAGAAACTGTGTTTGTTTGCACTTTGAGTTTGTGTTGCAACTGTTTAAATGTTTGAAGGAGTAATTTGTATTATTGCAATATTAATTTCGAGTAGAGGTTTTTGAAACTGGAATAATTTATTTATCTACATTGTGTATTAAGGTAGCCATATAAATTATGATGAACCTGACAGTTCCGTGCTATTGAGTTTAATTCATGAATCCCCGACCGGTCTCATAGGACCGCGCTGTTATTGTCTTACAATTGTGTCTCGTTTCGCGGGTATTGATAGGTTAACAAGTAAAACGGAGCGTAAATATTGCACAACTGTGCAGGATTGCAACCAAAATGGTTTGCTCGTTGGTTACCTAGGCGCAGGCCAGACAGAAGAGACGTAAGACGAAGACGCGTCGCGGACAGGCGCAGACATAGAAGCGTTGCGCCCGTGCCCCGTCTCTTCTGTATTTTTTGCGTCGCGACGCTTGTATGAAAGAGACGCGATAGAGACAAATGCCCGCGCCCCGTCTGCGTCTTACGTCTTTTCTATATGTCCAGCGCCCTATACCTGTACAGTTTAACTGGCAGGCAAAACTAAGCGTGTGTGGCGATCGCCAGCGCAGGCGTCAGTTGTGTGGTGAAAGGGAAGCCCCTTTATTTTACGCAGTCTCTTACCAATCAGAGACAAATTAAGTTTAATGTGTAATTGGATGATTTCTTCTGAAATTGACCTACGCGTACAGGAAGACACATGACCTCCTATAGTGCGGTGAACCGGTGCTCTGGTACGGATCGCGAATGGCGCAATTTCACTGGTCGTTAACTCGTTCGGTATACCGCATGCGGGGAGTCCCCGCAGGCGAGATAACAACCAATGAAAGTAACATGTTCGTTATACCGTCTACGGTTCCCCGAATGCGGGCCCTGTGGCACGCGTTCCAGTAATCTCTCGCACCCGGCATGCGGGCCCTATCGAATAATGAAAACGGTTCCCCGAATGCGGGCCCTGTGGCACGTGTTCCAGTAATCTCTCGCACCCGGCATGCGGGCCCTATCGACTAATGAAATTGCGCTAGAAAATACGATGGATGAGAGAAGCACATTACCAGTCATTGTGGTGACACATGGTAGAGACCTATGTCCAACGGTGGAAGTGCTTCGGATGAAAGGATGGTGATGCATTCGCGCTTATTTATTACTAGCTGTCCCCTGCGGTTTCACCCGCATTTTTCATTACTGCTCCGCTCCCGTGGGTCGTAGCGTGATGGTATATAGCCTATAGCATTCCTCGATAAATGGGCTATCTAACACTGAAAGAATTTTTAAATCGGACCAGTAGTTCCAGAGATTACCCCCTACATACAAACTTACAAACATACAAACTTACAAATTTTACCTCTTTATAATATTAGTATAGATACAGGGGGCCAGCCTGTCGCCAGACAAATAGGACAAAAAGAAAAACAAAATAAAATTGTAACAGTAATAGTTCTTACGATCTATCCTAAAGTTAGGTAGATACTAGATATTGCTGTCATCGATAAGACCGCCATTGTACCCATAGATTTAAGTTTGTGTAAAAGTTGTGTTACTTTTTTGGTGTTACTGCTTTTAGTGCTATAGCACTAAATAGTACTTCGACTTTTTTCGTATGTTATTATTATTATGAGCCCGTCGTGTCCCACTGCAGGGCAAAGGCCTCCCTTCCATTTTTCCACATTTCTCTGTCTTGAGCCACTCCCGGCCAATCCTTTAGGAAGGAGTTTTCGTATGTATATACAAGAATACTTTTATCTCTCTAATGAACAATACAGAACCAATTCCAACATCCTATTTAGTACACCTACATTTTGAAACATTCAGACCATTCTTTCAACCAATTAGTCACAATTTCTTTGTCCCCCACTCAAACACCAGTTTCCCACGGCATTCAAATTTCCATGAACATCACATTCATAAAATATAAATCTAACTACACACCGTTCCCTGGTGTAATTTGTCACCAAGTTTAGTAACACCTGCCATGTTATCTCAACTGAAGTCAAACACCCCCGAACACACCCCGACACCCCCTGAACACCTCCAAACACCCCCTCGTAACGACGCGTCCTGGAGATATGCCTTTTGTTATAATATGATTTATAATCTGTATTTCACGTGTCGTTGTTTGAAGAGATCAGTTTTGTTAGGTATGTGCTGAAATGCGGCGGTTGGTAGGAAATATATAATTAGGGTAAGGTGCAACGCAGATGACACACTTTTTGTACGGTCAAGTTTGTGTTAAAAATGTTTGCATGGCATGGTTATATATATTTTTTAATGTAATATAAATTAGTGCCTGATTGCGAACCCACTTGATGGTAAGCAATGATGCAATCGTTTATGGTGACGTGAACTGGTTTATTAATTAATTATTACTAGTTTATTATTGAATTCAATTGATTAATAAATTAAATAATTAATTATATTTCTTTTTTAATGTAATTGTAAACAATTTACTGTTTCTGTACTTATTTAGATATTTATTTATTTATTGGTCTATCTACAATTTTTACACTATACAACCAGAGTTTACTTGCTTTTATAAATATAAACCAAATGTACAATATCGTATGTTAAATAATTTACTGTGTCTTTGCTGTACTATAAATGCATATAATTGCTTAGATTTCTTTTTAGCTGTCGTCTGCGCTGCCCCTATTTGTTGTTGATTAATTAAAGTAGGATATGAACAGGAATCCTGAATTCTACGATAGGTATAAATGTTAGCTGATGCCGCCAGTTTTGAGTTACATTTGCAAAACATTTCAAAGAAAAAAACTATTCAAAACATTTTTTCTCGCGTAACAGAACAAAGTCTAGAAAAAATCTGAAATCTGACTTGTTTTTGCATAAATAATGCACATAAATAAATATTATGAATTCTGTATACCTACATATACCATTATAATTATGCACCTTATATGTGTATAGTCAAAAATAACCCCAAAGCGAGTGCCAAGTATCATTTAAATTCGTATAATAAACGCACGCATAAACCACCCCGTTTAAAAAGAGCTTAGAACTCTGCCGACCCTACAAGCCCTACCTCTGTCGCGTAGTACAAGACAAGTGGTCGGCTCATTAGAACGCTAGCGCCAACTATACTTGTGGCTTCAGCGTTTGTTATCTCCCAAGCCCTTAGGACTTAGGTCCTACCTGTAGTTATTCATAACGCAAAGACATTATCTTACACATACAATAGTAGATTATTTGACTAGGGCAGCAGTCAGCTAAAGCAGTGTCTTTAAGTCGAGGGCAGCTTGTTGAATTCCGAACGAAACGAAGGTTGCTAAGTTTTAACCCCGAACATCAGTGAAGGATTTATATAATTAACTCCCGAACATTGTGAGGGTGTTAACAATAAATAGTTTTCGGCATAATTTTAAGCAAAACGAGTAAATTAAAAGGCGCGTAAAAATAAAAATGAGTTATGTTCGAAACGGTAAAAACACAATTTTGATGTTCTTAAATTCCAATACAAAGTTTAATAAATAATTCGTATACAACTTTCAATGGCCAACTCTATCCTTCGACATATTATAAATTTGAAAAAAATAAACACTATTCTAAAATTCTACAGTTTTGATTATACGAGTATGTAACGAGCCCCCTCTTTCATTACTTTTTTTTAGAGATTTGTCAATAACCACATTTTATTCCTTTTTTAGGGTTCCGTAGCCAAATGGCAGAAACGGAACCCTTATAGTTTCGCCATGTTTAATCTCTGTGACCGTTAGCACTAGAAAGCTGTTTGGTACCAAAATGTTTCTTTTTTCAAAAAAATAGTTTTTGACGTTCTAATTTCAAATCTCATAAATTCCTAGAGATCGCCCATCCGTAATAAGTGATTGTTGTATATGACATAAAAAGGATATTATCGAGCAGGTGACGTAAAAAAAAGATTAAAAATTAAAACATAAAACAAACCAAACTTTTCTCCTTACTTTTGTTTTAAGAGACTGTATGTAAGTACCCAGTAAAAACTCTGGCTGAAGTTAGCCTTTTAGATGAGAATGAAAAATTTACAACGCTGTCTCCTCGCAAACGTAAAGTTACATAATTATGTGAAACATTCCGCCAAACAGCGAGCGAATTCGGTCTTCACGAGAATTGAACCTAAAAGTTTTGTGGAACATAATTTCACACCGGTATTGAAAGAGCATGTCTTTTGGCTTTAATTTTTCTTTTAGGTTTGCTTGTTAATTCATGAATCCCCGACCGGTCTCATTGGACCGCGCTGTTATTGTCTTACTATTGTGTCTCGTTTCGCGGGTATTGATAGGTTAATTGTCCTCAGTCCTCAAGATGCTTCTAAATTTAGAGGATTTAGGACGAAACAAAAAAAAAATAATTCATGAATCCCCGACCGGTCCTATGAGACCGCGCTGTTATTGTTTTACTATTGTGTCTCGTTTTGTGGGTATGTGATAGGTTAAAACAAATTCCACATAATATAGTGCACTAGCGCTTGATACCACAACTTCACCGAAATGTATGTTTTAAAAACCGATTCTATGCTGCTAATGAGACCTATTATTAAATATACGAGTAACTTACGGCTCCAAATAGAATAGCGTAGTATACCCATCATCATCTGTACATCATCATCTTTCTGCCTTTGTCTCGTTTTATTTGAAGTCGACCCAAACTGTTTCTTTCTTCCATTCTGTCCTGTCACCCGTCGCGCTATCACTAACTCTCTTTTCTTTTATATCATTCCTCACACAATCCTTCATCTTTTCTTTGCCCTCTCTGTCCCTTATATCCATCGAAATGTATGTATACTCATAACTCTTTAGTCCTATGCGTTTTATTTCTCCTCTTCACACGGCTACATCGAGACGAATGATTCCTTTTTAACTTTTTAGTCACGGACGCTGCTTTCAAACTTTCTCTAATATACTCATTTCTCACTCACACCACACATCCATCTCAAAATTTTCATCGTCGCTACATACAATCTTTTTTCATCCGTCTTTTTCAGTCATAAAAAGAATGTATAGACTAACTTTAGTTCGTTCACAAATTCGCGTTTAAGGCTTCGGCAATATTTATTGCCGCCAAGTAAAGATACAAAGAAGAAAGTTCATTGTACATCAAAATTGAAACTCTTTTAGCTAGTAACAAAGACTTTCACTTTACTCAGGTAGGTATTGAATAAACAAGCTCCTCTAAAAGCGAATCTGTATCACCGTTTTTCAATAAAACTGAAGGTTTTTCGTCGAAACCTTTATAATTTACACCCAAGACACTCAATCAACAAAGAAATCAATCCTTCAAAAATAAAGTCTTAGAAATTTAAACGTTCCAAAAGAAAGGAAAAATTAACAGGAAAGCAGAAAAAAAAAAATCTCACCTGCCAATATTCTTCGTTAAAAAGTACAAATCAAAATCTATTCGGGGGTACGTTTACAAAAGGTTCCTTTGCCTACCAAGATTAAAAAAAAAACTTTTCGTCCATCGTTCGGTGTACATTCAAATTTACACTTCGGTATATTTTTTTGAATAAAGAATTGATAATTTTCGATTGGTATCATTGGAATCTTCCAAGATGGCTTCTCTTTGGTTTGGATTTTAAATATTAATGCTGTGATTCTTTTTTTGCGTGGTTCGATTTTAATCTTATAGTATTAATAAGTATTTTGAATGAAGGTCGCTGGCAATTGGAGTTCGATATTTTTTTCAGTTAGCGAACATATTGAATACACGAGGAGCTCGTGGCTAGATAATAACAGCCGCACAGGTCGATCTTCAAGGTTAAGCAACGCTTGCCAAGGTTGGTCTGTGGATACGCTGACCATTTTACATACCGAGTTTCCTCCATGCCTCGGAAAACACGTTAAGCTGTAGGTTTCGGCTGTCATTTGTAGATCTTTGGTAGTCGTTACGGATAGTCAAGAAGCCAGTAAAATCTGACTCCAGTCTTGCCATGAAGTACCGTGTTACCCCAGTTAATGGGTTGTGGAGGTGTGGTAGGCAGCCGCTCCTCGTAAAAAGGCTAGGTAGATGCTGACTATATTGAATACACGTTAGCTTTAGATTGTTTTAACTAGAACGATTTCAGTTGATATCATCAATATTTTTGGTAGACTATTCATCTACGTCATCGATAATAAATTGATTGGACAGTTAATGTTAGTTTGAGACAAGCGAGACGCACCCAGAACTCATCGTTGATCCATCACAACCTTTTGTTTTTTTTTTTTGGGTGGGAAATCCTGCTCTATGGTAGAGCTCTGACCACCGGTAGCTTGAATCTATTTCCGAGACCGGTGGGCTACAATTTTTTATATTTTTAAATGCATAAAATTATACGAAATGATATGTTTGTAAAGGAAATAATAATAAATTCTTTAATCTATACTATCTATACTTCTATACTAATTATTATAAAGAGGTAAAATTTGTAAGTTTGTATTTTTGTAAGTTTGTATGTAGGGGGTAATCTCTGGAACTACTGGTCGGATTTGAAAAATTTTTTCAGTGTTAGATAGCCCATTTATCGAGGAATGCTATAGCCTATATATCATCGCTCACGCTACGACCCACGGGGGCGGAGCAGTAACGAAAAATGCTGGTGAAACCGCAGGGGACAGCTAGTGATTAAATAATTTATTATTATTTTATTTTTATTTTAATATTCTTTATTATAGTATAAGGTTGATGCAGTTTATAAAGCCTCTGAATTGTAGGTTGGCCTGTATTTCATAGTGACCTCGCAATTTTAAAGTATTTTGGCTTAATTTAATTCTTGTTCTGATTAGCAAAATATAGCCTCTTCTTTATGCGTTCGCTCATCTTTTTTGCAGTGCCTATTGTGTCCGAACCGTTAGGCATTAGTCATCATCATCATCATCATCATCATCATCTACCTAGCCTTTTCCCAACTATATTAAGATATTGCATTGGTGTACTTATGAAAACATCCAGGTTTAAAAACTCAATAGGTAACATTTTGCCCAATTTCCGAATCCAAGGAGCTCATCATAATTTCAGCGAAGAAGACGTCCATCGTTGGACAATTTGGACATAGACCTGCCCCAGGCATCGTCACAATGACAGGACCTGTGCGTCGGATTCCCACGACTCTCACCAGGTCGTCGATCTATAGTATGGAAGGCCTTCCAACGCTAGGTGTCTTCGTCGCTACTCCAGAACGTTTCGGTCATCGGACTTTCTTGTTATATCTCAAACCAGTTACATTAGAATAATTTATTATTTTTCCTTCTCATAACCGAACTTCCATAAATCATTCAAAAACACATCTTATTCATAAAAGTCTTGAAAACCTTAAATTATGGCCACCGGAACCGCTTACGATTCAAGCGTTGAACACCGGAAGTGGCGTCAAAGGCGGTGCGCGGTAATGGCGGCCGGTGGTTTCTGTCACCAGCCGCATTTCCGTTTGTGGCGCCACTGAGACACTTGTAGCTTAGATTGGTGGCTTTGAGTGCTATTTATTTTTAATGGTTTCGATTTAATTAAAATTCTTGAGCATAATTGGCTGTTGGAAGGTTTTATTTAAAATCTTGGGGTCGGTTTGCTTTTTTCTTTGGTTTTATTTTTGTATTTAAATCTGGTTATAAGGTTTTGAACCCGAACTGGGTTTCATTTTACTTTACTGACTACAATCTACTCCATTCTTCCTTCTTTGTCTTCGTTCCAGGGCCTCGGGTTTTCTTTTCAGAAGCAAACCCATAGCCCCAGAGGCTTCTCACCCTGCTGGGTCCCTAAGGTTTTGCTGACATCTGGTGACTTGGGTCCGGATGATTACCTGACTGCCGGACGGCAAGCTACCCATTGCTCGCTGTCCGTGAGCCCGCGCCTTCGATAGTTGGAAATCGGGGTCAAGATCCTGGCGGCTGCGATGTGAGGGCCATGCTCTCTCGCGTGCGGCCGCCTCCTTCGCTAGCATTACTGCTTCGCAGAAGAAGGCGACCTCCTGCCATTCCTCCTCCCTCCGAACCATAGTCTGTACCAGAGCCCAGTACAATAGCACTGCCCAAGCGGAGTAAATCTCTACTGTATGCTCTACCGTGTCCTCTGGGCGATTCACACAGCGGTGGCATCTCGGCGTTTCTCCCGCATGAATTATCAGATACTTCTAATCCTTCCAAACTTACCACGTACGGTAAGAACCTGTGATAAGAAAGGTGAGAAGTTAAAGGTGAGTCTTTCCAACCAATCCTTACAGGTGCCACTATGGTTAAACGATGACTTTGGCTCTCATGCGAATATCTTTATTTCTTTATTGCTTTGTTGGATCGATAAACATACATTCTGCAACGTACCTTGTATTATTTCTTAAAAAAAAGTTAAACAAAATAAGCACTCAATTCTCGAACTAAAGTCTTGTACAAAATCCAAATCAACTGTGCATGTGAACCCTTACAAAATTCCTCAAGACGTACGTAAATACTTTCTCCCGTTATCCCATATTGCTTGGGGTTGTTTGATGGTTTGACATGGTTTTTTCCTTCCATTCTGTCCTGTCACCCGTCATACTATCACTAACTCCTTTTTCTCTCATATCAGTCCTCACACAATCCATCCATTTTTTCTTTACTTCCATCTTCCTCTCCATCCTTCTACATTTAGGCCGGGACTCCACCAAAGCAGAGATGTGTGCGGTGTGCTGTGTGCTGTGCGAGAAGAGATGTTTTTCAGCTCGGGGGACTCCACCAAAGCAGAGATGTGTGCAATACTGTTATATCTCTCGTCTCCAGTGCGCGTCGTCCGCGCACAGCTCACATCTCCGCTTCCATCGCGCCATACAAATATTACACATCTCCGCACAGCGATCTCCACTGAAGCTGAGCGGAGAGGAGATGTATCAATAACACAATTCTATTGGTTGTTTAAAAAACATCTCCTCTCCGCTCGTCTCGTCTCCGCTTTGGTGGAGTCCCGGCCTTAAACTCATAACTCTTTTAGTAAAATGCATTCAAACAAATTCCTCCAGACTCGCTACGAAAACACTTCATCATCATCATCATTTCAGACATAGGTCTCCCCGAAGCGTCGCCACCGCGATCCTGTGCGTCTCGCATCCATCGGATTCCCGCGACCCTCGCCAGTTCGAAAACACTTAATATTATAATAATTATTAAAAGAGACTGCAACGTTGAAAACTCGAAAATTCAATTAATAGTAATACCCGCAGTTAACTGTAATCAAATTATATTAAATGCATTTTATGGACGAAGATCGGGAACCGAATTAAAAGCAGTTATTTAAAGCGAGTGCCTTTAAAACGGTGTTTAAATCGAATGAAAGGGCTGGGAAATGATCGTTGTGTTTTTTTGTAATCGATACAAGACTTACTTCAAGTAGTGTTGTAGCTATTCGCGACCAACTTCAGAAAATGAGTTTTTAATTTGTCAGATTTTTTTTATGTTTGTTCTCGATTACTCGAAGACCCTTGAACCGATTTGGATTCTTTTTATATTTCAAAGAGTCGACTTTCCAAGTGATCCTATGGTTATCTGGTCAAGGTCTTATGATGGAATCTTGAAGAAATCGTGGGACCTCTTAGATTTTTTCTTTCATTTACTTCTTCTATTAGTATTTTTCTCTGCATCACCCAAAGGTTGACTGATAGAAAATGCCTAAGGCAATTAAGTCCATTTCTTTACATTTGTACCTTTACAAGAGAAACTCGTAAAGGTTAAATTCAATAAGATTATTAGCAGGTTTTTACTAATCCTGTTTAATTAAGTTTATACTGAAATTCTAGAACTGATAAATCTGTCTGTAATACTTGCACAAGAAGGATTACGTCAATAGTGCAACGACCGGGATTCGAGCTCACGACCTTTCACTCGCCAGTGCGACGCCAACGATCCCTCAGCTGTAGACGGTTTTTGGGGTGGAAAATTCTCAAATAATTTCTCCTGCTCTGGGTTATTAAGGTCAAATGAAGGACACAAGTGGGTTTTAGTCAGTAGAAGTCTCACATGCGCTTGGTCTTCACTTTAATCTATACTAATATAATAAAGAGGTAAAGTTTGATTTTTTGTTTGTATCAGGTAATCTGTGGAAGTACTGGTCCGATTGCTAAAATTTTTTCACCACTATAAAGCTGCTGTATTCCTGAGTGACATAAGCTATATTTTATGTATGCGGGCGAAGCTGCGGGCTAAAGCTAGTGGGTGATATTATTAAAAATCTTCTAACCTGAAAAATAATTGTGGGATGCGGCTGAATGACTAAAGCTACAGATAAAGATAAATGGAAAATCTTGGAAGAGGCCTCTACTCAAAATTGAGAACCATTTATTAAAAAATATATGTAAACGCCAAAAAATAACATTAAACATGTTAGATTCTAAGTTAACTGTGTATCAAGAAGAAAGAAAATTGCATATCCATTGGATAAATAAAACGTGCATTATTTTTTAGTGTTTGTCGATACATGATTGGCCCCAACACTATTCTCAAAATGTATTATGCCATGTTTAATGTCAATATCAAATGATGGAGTCGCTTAACGCACAAATATTTTGAACCTTCTTACTTTTCGGCTAAGTGAAATTTAAGTAAACAATTTTAACATTCTTTCCACTGGATTTCTTGTGAGTATTCGTACCCTTACCTAACTTTTAAGTGCTGTTCCACGCGTGCCTCAAGGAGATGTCAGCAAACTGTAGAGGCCCGGAAGGGCCGAAGCCTCTGGGGAACACGAAAAATCTGAAAGGTTGTCACCGTGTCCCCCAGATCGAAGGCAACGAAGGAACGGGGTAGGGGTTTAGTCAGTAAGAGTCTGACAAGCCCTCCCGCTCCGCCCGAGAGTGGGAGAAGTCATTCTTGATTCCACTACCGAAAAAAATCTAATTTTTAAGAGATCATGAACAATAAGCGTATCTACGAATTATAAAAAATCATCATTTAAAACGCAAATTACAAGAAAGTTTAACATAAAGTTATAAATCTTCATTATTCAGGAAGTCATCAACAGAACATCATCAAACAATACTGCAATGTAGATTTCATCGTAAACCCTGCTACCATCATTTACCGATTATTAAGTCAGTCCGTTGCCTTACGGCGCTTTCAATTTAGGCGTTTCATGTCGGACCACTGCCAGCACCAAAAGCTCATTTTAGACTACGCTATAATATATAGCATATAGCTTATCGCATATAATATCGCTCGTCATACATTTATAATAATATATAAGCATAGCAAAGTGTGAATGTGTTCCAAATAAATGTATGGCGAGCGATATTGTTGTGCTGTTATGCACATTATTATAGCGTTATACTATTATATTATAGCGTAGTGTGAAATGAACTAAACTCTTAAATTGAAAACATATCAGACTGTCGTGCTATTGTTTTTCCTGCACTATTTAACACCGAAATTAACACATGATGTTTGAAATGTTGTCGTCCTGTCGTCGAGAGTATTTTTTTTGTTGCCGACGCTGCACAGTTGTCGCTTTTAATTTTCTCATTAGACAAACAGAAAAATAATCAACAAAGTGATCCTATAAGGGTATCGTTTTTTTTCCTTTTGAGACATGGAACTCTAAAAACAAACATTCGTGTGCAGTACAACTAACGTACCGCTTCGACTTAACAGCACACCGTCAACAAACGCACAAAATGAAGGCGCCCTAAGCTATTATTAAGTCAGTCCGCTGCCTTAATCACAACAGCATCACAAAGGCTTAATAATAATCGTTCAACATCGAATCGATAATCGCAAGATACGTTAATCGATCATCGGGCTGGGCCGTTAATTTGTTCGCCCATGGGTTTCATCCGATGTTGACTGACAGGGGGAAATGAGCTGATCCGGGCTACCCCCATCGTCTTGGGGGCTAGTGTCATTAATCAGTAAGTATCTACGAGTATATTATGTATATATGTACTTGTAATATTGGAAGGAGTTGATTTCGTTGTTATACGAAGTTGATGTTAAGGAGTGCTTATCTATCTTAAAATGTTTTGTCTATTATGAAGTTATTTATTTATTTGGCACACCAACAGCATTACGTAAAGAATTATTTAAAAAAAGAAAAATTAAAATCTAGACACTGGTACGCATGCCTAATACAGGTATGCACAGCTTACACAATATTAGTTAAGACAATAATTATAATAAGGAAGAACATTACCGTATAAATTAATTCAACATACGAAATTAAAAAAATAACACGCACTACTATAAAATAAAAACTACTAGACTAAAATGGAATGAATTCATTTGTAAGTGGTCGCAGAATGCGACTGCTGTGCATGAGGTCCTGGGCTGTACGTATTCCTAGGTAGGTGAATGTGATATAGGGCTTAAAAAAAAACTTGATCCCTCACTAAGAATAACTCCTGTATCGTGGATACGTTCAAAAAGATGTAAACTCACTTATACAAGACACCCAGACCTAGAACGCATAAGTATTCTAACCGTTCCAAGCCTAAATCATCAACTACGCGTAGTGTCCCGTGTGAGAGATTAAAAAAAACCGTAGGTATAATAAAAATACCGTAACCTCCGGTAATTTCTGAAAAGGAAAGCTGAAGTCCTGGAACGCAAAGGTCAACTGAAAGAAACAGTAGTCGTTTTAACAAGTAAAAGTCAGACATGTTCTCTTGCTCCACCCTAGAAAAGTCATTCAGTTCGCGGACGGCGAGCACTGGGTAGCTCGCTGTCCGGCAGTCTGGAAATAATCTGGACCGAGCCCAGTCGTCAACGGCGCGTTCTGTTCCACGCGCGCCTCAAAGAGATGTCAGCAAACTGTAGGGGCCCGGCAGGGCCGAAGCCTCTGGGGGGAACACGTGGTATTCCTAAAGGTTGACACCGAGTCCCCCCCAGAACGAAGGCAACAAAGGAACGGGGTAGGGGTTTAGTCAGTAAGAGTCTGACACGCGAGAAGTCATTCTGATGATTCCCCTACCGAAAAAAAAACCCTAGAGTAGTCATTGAATGATTTTCCAACTAAAAACATAGCATTGTATAAAAAGGCAGGCTGTAACCTCAAAAAAAACATACCACAGGCCACTCCACAACAGTACACCAACGAACTGTAACTCCCGATAGTTAACACGCACGGTTTGGTCCACTTACAATAATCACTTACTTGGCATGACAATACAGTACTAACTAACCTGTGTTATATCGTAGTTTGTGGCACTGAACCTAGCCTGTAAAGTTTATGATATACTTAAGCTCTATTTCGTTGAGGGTAATAAATAAAAAACAATGAAAAAAGTATCTAAATTTAAAATAAGTGATAAGTTAAAAGTTAGTAAAGTTTGGAAAATATACACCATGTATCTAAAATTATGCACATGCATAGACACCCCAATAGGGAATATGCGTGAATTTTAATTAATATAAAACCGCAGGCTACAGCTAGAAGATCAATAAAGAAATATAAAACAATGATACTCGTAATAGTAATAATATATATTATTATATATTTTGTTTAAGAAAGTGTTAAAAATGGAATCGATTCGACGATTCGTAATTAAATAAGACAAAGGAATAATAATACAATGCCAGCCGAAAAAAAACTGTTTTTCCTAAGTATGTTAATGTAGACAATATTGTATTATTCTTTAACCATTTTGAAACATACTTACTCGTGAACATACAGTTTTGTTGACTTCCAAAATCTTATCACGAAAAAAATCACCTCATCTAAAAACTAATAGGTGTTTGGAAGAAAAACTGGACAATGAATATTATATTTAAATAATAATGTAACTCGTCCAAGATGATGTATATTTTGATTCGGTGTCCCGAAAGCGAAAACAAGTTGAGGGATGGGACACACAATATCGATTGTGTGATTTTTATTCCCTTACATTTTTTGTGTAAGTAATAATAAAAATTCTTACGACTGATTTTCGGACGCAGTGATCAATCTAAACAGAGGTTAACCGAGTACGCAGGAGATATTATATATAGTGGCTATTGCGTGCCTAAACACAGGTGCACTCTCTTTCCATTTACTCTCATAGTCTTGTTAAGCATCTCACAAGGTCCGATCTGGTGAGGATCGCAAGAATCCAATGGATGCGAGACATACAGGATCTTTCTTTGTGGTGATACTTGAGATAGGTCTATGTCTATATGATATTGATTTTTTTAGGTGAGAAATCACCCAATGCCTTCTCCCGCTGTTGGGCGAAGCGGGATGTCAGACTTTTACTGACTAAAACCCATCCTGTTCCTTCGTTGCCTTCAGTCCAGGGCCCCAACAAAAAAAGGGTTATCTTTTGTATAACCCATGGCCCCAGTATAGTTCGAACTAGCTGGGCGGCTTCGATCCTGATCACAATAAATATTAAAGAAAGAAGATTGGCGAGCTGGGTATCACATCAAAATCCAAACATACACAAATCTAGTTATATGCAACTTATGGGTCATATATCGTTAGTTATTTTCCAAGCTAAAATACAATATTAGCAGTCCGGAGTAATTAAAAAACCATGATTTTAGGGTACAGTCCCGTTACGGAAACAAAACGCAATAATGCAATAGTACCTCGTCCTTTTTGTGAAGTCGGTAAAAACAAAACGCATAAAATAGGCTTATTGCGTCAGCTGTTACTTAGGTATGTCAAATACAAAAAAAATATAAACTGTCATGATATTTTTGTTTGCTAAACATAATTCGTCGTTCGTGTTATTTGTAATGTTGTCTGCATCTATAAATGAAGTGTGAACTCTTATTTTGTGCCGCCACGTTACTTTAGTACATTACAATTTGCGTTTAGTGTATAAGCCTGCGCAGGACTGAAATAGGACTCTTATTTATTCTGTGAATGTTTTTCATGCTTTAACAATGTCAGCAGTTGATCATCGGTGTATAAACTGTTATGTGCGCTTATCACGCCTTCGCCGACGTGTCTTGATTTGACCAGTTTAACGTTTGAATCCCCAACCGGTCCTATGAGACCGCGCTGTTATTGTTTTACTATTGTGTCTCGTTTCGCGGGTATCTGAGTAACTACAGGAGAAAACCGAAGCCATTATCGGCTACTGTTGTAATTGTAAAGTATGACTCAGAACCGTGGGCTGTTGTTCACATGTCATGAGTGTAGTCTGGTATTTAGCTTACGATCGACACGAAGGAACAATCTCCCTGCGGTATTTCTTGACAATGTATTCATCATCTGCCTAGCCTTTTCCTAACTATATTGGGGTCGGCTTCTAGTCAAGCCGGATTTAGCTGAATACCAGTATTTTACGAGGAGCGGCTGCCTACCAGACCTCCACAACCCATTAACTGGGGTAACACGGTACTTCATGGCAAGACTGAAGTCAGATTTACTGGTTTCTGACTATCCGTAACGACTGCCAAAGATCTCCAAATGACAGCCGGGACCAACGGCTTAACGTGATTTCCGAGGCACGGAGGAAACTCGTTATGTTAAGATGGTCACCCATCCACAGACCAACCTAGGCAAGCGTTGCTTAACCTTGAAGATCGACCTGTGCGGCTGTTATTATTTAGCCACGAGCTCCTCAGATTTCTTGACAATGTATTGTTACAATTATAATAAAAAAATGTTATAAATACTATGGTTTTGTTTTTTACCTGTTACGAGACGCCGCGCGGCATCAAGAGGTGCAGCGCTGCATGAAGCAACGTATTCTAAATTCTCACAATGAAATGTGTATCTTTTCGCGTAGTAAATAAAGTTATATTTTGAGTCACTCTTTTAAAATGTGCGCGCAGCGTCGCATCTCGGTGTGAGCTGACCCTAACCATCGTACGATTGAACGATGTGATTAAACACACATTCTTTAGAGTGTCCTAATAGAAGCTTGTAAATCATCGCGCGAGCACAGGGTTTCGTCGATAAAACTAATCTCATCGTGCGACGAAATCACATCGTTCAATCGTATGATAGTTAGCTAAATAGGACGACGCTTATGGGTCTGCCTTAAAACCTTGTCCAGAAGAAGCGAATTCGTTTAGAAACGTTTCGCGCGAAATCATTTGCGCGCTAGTAATATACTAGTAAGATACTAGCACAAATACGTCGCGTCCACAAGTATCGCGCGAATTCCAAATACGCGCGTAAATCGCGTGCACAACGCCAGACCCTCAACTCGCGCGTATTACACGCGAGTCGAGATACTAGGGACACCTTGTTGCATCCAGTTAAACGCGCGAACTCTAGAGCGAGTGCACATATCCAGGGAAATTGAGCACCTACATTTGATACGGAATTGTTGAATGCTCCAGCGTTGATACGCTCTTTCTGGGCGCAACGGTCGCGCGTGATACGCACGAGAGAATCGCGATGAATTCGCCCCTTCTGGTCAAGCTCTAAGTTACATAATTAGGTAGGTACCTTGTATTATTTTTGGTGGTCCATTTTGAGGTTATGTCTATAAATCATTTTATATCCCCAACTCTAATGTATGTCTTACCATTACATATTTTGTTATACTCTATTGTAGCATTTTAAACCATATATTCATTCTATTGAATGTTAAGCCTGTATGTGATACTGAAAGTACATGGGGTTTTGCCAATCTTCTTTAAGCAACACTTCAACTTAGATTACGTATTTACCTAAAACAATTTTGAACAGAGCTTATTTAGAAGTGGTGCTATTATTAACTTAGATCAAATTCTCGACGCAACAAAATATTAACTTTTATCCTGTTTAGACATTTTCCTCAATTTACGAAATAGACCTTTATAACAATAAATAATTTATACCTTTAGCTTTATTAAAAAGTTTATGACAAAATAAAACAAAATCTTAACAACTGATAATATGATTATTCCAAGTTCTAACCCAGAAAATGTGGAGGAATCTTCGAAATTTTTGACAAAAGCCATTTCTCGGTGCGTTCAATACTTGAGTCGAAGTACCAAGTACCGAAGTTACTTGGTACTTATACTTTCTCAATTGTCATTTACCATACAGAAGTAAGTACTTTGAATTCTTGTGAAGGCAATGGAAGTCTGAAATTTGATTTCTGTTGAGAATCGCGAGTTTAGATAAATTTTAATTTGATAAGGCTTTGGAAAATTTAAGTTAAAGGTTGTGTTCTGTTATGAGATTTCCTGATAATTTTAGTTTGGATAAAAGGTGTTTCAAGGAATTTTATGGACGATGATCTAACTATCAGTAGCCGTCCTTAATACAAGAAAAGGCCCGGGTGGTAGGTACTTTTCCACGAGCGCCTCAAAGAGATGTCACCGTAATTGGCGAGACCTGTTAGAGCCGATGCCAGTCAGGCTCGTGGAATTATTCTAAAAAGTTAAGCAACCGAAGGATCACAGGTGGTCTTTAGTAAGTAAAAGTTTGACAAGTTGAGTGGAACAAGATTTTTGATGATTTCTTACGTTTTAAAGTGTGCCACTGCATGAGACATGCGTCACCTACTATGCTGCCTATCCTGTATAACAACCTGCACTTTTCTGGAATTATATGAAGCCAATAACAGAGCTGCACACGTTGCCAAATACTGTCCAGAAATAAAATAACTTAAGTTCATCGACACGATAAGAAGAATATTTCATTAAACTGTAAGTACCTAGAGGTCAGATTGGCAGTTACTCCATCTAAAGCACTGCTAAGTATCTGGCTGTTATAAAAGAACGTGTAAAATACTAAACTAATCGATGTTATTTGAACCATCAACATCGATACCAGCAAATCTATTTCCCATCTCTATTTAATATAGTAAACCTCTATCACCACACTAACTCGAGCCATGAATACAAAGTGACGCGAATGCATTTCAGCCACAAAGCTCGCCGACATTATATCTCTGAAAATAATTCTCTTATTATATAGAAGAACATATTTATATGCAGATCGAGGAGAACTGGCTTCTAGAGGAACCGGGGAAGAGAGAGATTTTTCTAAATGAAAAGAAAATTAAATGTAAGTAAATTAGTTTTCTTTTGTGAGGTTCAGTTAAATGTAGGTTTTGAAGGTCGTGTAGTTGAGTGTAGGATTGCAAGATAAAATGTGTAAATAGAAATGTTATTTAGGTATCTTTCAATGAATGCTTGGTTTTACTTGATACTGGTAAACAAGGTAAGGTAAAAATAATAATCAAATTTTTTAGAAGGTAGTAATTCCTCTAATGACTTCTTTCGGTCAAGTAGGTGGGTTTTAGTAAGTTAAAGTTTGACAAAACTATAACTTGCTAGAAACCACCTAATTGTATGTTCCTTTCCCTAGGAGCCCAACAGCTAGAGCCATAGGGAACTTTTGAAAAGGAAACCTATGGTCCTAGAATCCAAAAGGCGACTGAATAATACAGGTTAGGTTTTTCTAGAGCGAAAGAGTCTTTAGATGATTTTCCGCGTCAAAAAAAAAACCTGCACGTTGCATTCTAGGACTACAAGTTTCCTTAAAAAATGCTTGTGGCAGATATGAATAACCCTGCAGTACTTTATGGAAGAATCAAAAAAGGAGAGACACCAGAAAAATTTGGCACCAATTAAATATCAAGGGATATCGTGTTACCCATTTACTGGACTATGAAGGTCAGATTGGTAGTCGCTTCATGTAAAACTGCATTTGGTTTAACAGGTAACTGGAGATCGATCCTGTTAAACAAAAATGCTTCGAAAATCGATACCACTGCCATCGACCACAAATCGCAGAAATAACGCCAATCGGCTTAAAGTTCAGGCTGACAGAACTAATAAAGGGGTCTTCTGTTTGTTTGTCCCCAGCTAATCTGCGCACCCTGATTGATCCTACGAAATTGAATGACAATGGGAAAAGGGTTGGGAGATTTGGCGGTGCCGGATGCTGCGATAGTGGTTTATTATGGTCATTATCGAGTTGGTATTAGATTTATTAAAATCTTAATAAGATTATAAGCTTGTGATGTTTTTTATTAGAAATCAGAGTCCAGTCGAGGTACCTATATACAATTTATCTAGTTAAGTGCCACACTAATTATTGTAAAGGTGAAAGTTTGGGAGTGAGAGTGTGGCTTAACAGATTGCAATGAAACTTTGATGCACGGATAGACTATGACTTAAAATATGACACGATGCATGGATATATTTTATCCCGGAATTTTATTCCCTTGGGATATTTTATTACTATCAAGTGAACAAAGCCACTGGCAGCAGCTAGTACCATTATAAATGCAAGTTTGTATGTGTATGGTATACTTATAAGCGCTCGAACGGCAGAAAAGATTTCGATGGGTATACGGGTAAACCACGTCTTTAAATAGCACATAGAATACTTTTTATCTCGGGATTGTGCTCCCTTAAGATTAAAAAAGAAATACTTACTATAATTCCTAATAAGTGTATGGACACATATCAATTTAATATAAAAATAAAATAATATTATTATACCTTTATACTCGTATGTAAGTATCCATGTATGTTGAGAACGCACTTTAGTAGTGCGTTCTTAGCATACATGGATAAGCATAGTAAGTAAGTAGCAGCGTAAGCTTTGAGTTAGCCAGTCGTACGGAGTTGACACGAAGACGTGTACCATTTCTCTCATAGTAGGTACCCAACACACCTATAATAATTACTGTTTGTAATATAATATATACGAGTATAATATCCGGAATTTCAATAAAACTCAGCCTTCACAAATACAGGCTGTCTGTATACTCAAAACTGTCAGTTCATAATATCTTCTATGATATACGTTATCATGTAGTATTTGGCTCCTGTGCCATTCATTGAGGCACTACATTAATCTTGGCCGGTTTGGACGGCACATGTAGGATGTAGCCAGCTAGATTCAATTAGCTTTATTTTGTTAGAAATGTTTCAATATATTTTGATTGCATTAGCTGCTGATGCAATTTCATAAAACTTAACATAGTATAATCAGTCTTTTTATATTTCTGGACGTCCGGTAGCCGTACAGACCGAGCGAGAGTTGTAGTTTCCGCGTACGCCTCAAAGAGATATCAGTAAAACCGTAAAGCCCTAGAAGGGTCGAAGCCTATTGGGGCATGGGTAGACTTTTGAAAGGGAAACCCGTGATTCTAGAATGCTAAGGGCAACTGAAAGAGCAAACGTGTGGATTTAGTCATAAAAAATCTGACACGCTTTCCTGCTCTGCTATAGAGTAGGACCTGAATCCCAACAATGAGAATATTATAAGGGCTTTTTCTTATGTGGAAAATCGTTCAAAGACTTCTTCTGCTACAAGGACGAGCGAGAGGATCAGATAGATTTTTATTTACTAAAATCTACCTGTGTCCTTTAGCTTCCCTTTGCATTCCCCGACCAGAGTAACCCTTCCAGAAATTCTCTGTGAAGTTCTATATCAAGGCACAGTAAAAATAAAACTGAAAACTATGCTGCATAAGATAATAATATTTTAGTGAACTAAACTACTTTCTTTATACCACTTACTTGAATAAATGTTTGTGGTTCATTGAGAAGGAAACATGCGAGCATCTGTAATGAGCGCGAAACATATGAGCTTAAAATGTATGAGACTACTACTTAGTAGGTAATGCTTTTAAAACCGCTAGAAATGAATGTAGTTTCTTCATATTTAAATAAAGTAATTAAGTGTGTATGTAATTATGTGTTTTAATGTGTGCATTTTGCAATAAGCTTATGAGTTAATGTTATTTCAACTTGGTTAAAACTTGTCGTCGAGTATAGAGATTCTTTTGAAAGAGGCAAAAGTGTGGGGCAATAGTAATGCGATTATCATTACCAAGCCACATCACACGTTTATAAAATACAGCCAGTTATTTCAATTCAGTTAGATTTCAGTTAGTTCAATTTGGGTTTGAACCAGCCGTTTATACCAGTGGGTTCAAACCCAAATTGAGTGCATTATTATAGAAATCGTCATATTTATTTTCTTTATTGTCTACAAAAGTTTTATAAAATCTTATAAACAGGACGGCTAATGAACACAGGCGAGATTAACCCACAATTGAATAGCAAACTGTAGGGGCCCGGCAGGGTCGAAGCCTACTGGGGCCTGGGGTTGAACAAAGGAAAGCCCCGTGAAACTGGAATGAAGACAAAGAAGGAACAGGCGTGGGTTTTTGTTAGTAAAAGTCTGACATCGCTCAGAGCTCTGCTCAGAGTGGGAGAAGTCACATTCATGATTTGACCATTAGAACAAAAACTAATTAAAAAAAACACTTAAGTACTCATTTAGAACCTATGCACTTTGGACTTTTTAAACCCCAGAGTTTGAATGACCCCAGCTGTTCACTGCTTGAAAATGTTCCCAAAAGTTAATTTTTCACAATAAATACATTCACTAAGGTAATAAACAATTTCCCCTTTTAAACACATAATTAAACTTAACAAACCTATTACACAATAAAACTCGGCCCACCTGAATCCACAGGTCATAATCATACTTCATAATAAAAATATCTTTTGTTATTTTTCAGTAACATCATCTTACTAGCCTTTTCCCAACTATATTGGGGTCGGCTTCCAGTCAAGTCCGAATTAGCTGAACACCAGTATTTTACGAGGAGCGGCTGCTTACCAGACCTCCACAACCCATTAACTAAGGGAACACGTTACTTCATGGCAAGACTAGAGTCAGATTTACTGATTCTGACTATCCGTAACGACTGCCAAAGATCTACAATTGACAGCTGGGAAATTACAGGTCATAATCATACTTCATAATAGAAATATCTTTTGTTATTTTTCAGTAACACGACGCCAAAATTAACAACATTAACAATGCTACCATAATTATGCAGTAGGAATACACAAAATAATTTAACGTTATAACCACAGATATTCTAAATGGCGACGGTGTATAAATTAGAAGTTTAGGAGTAGGAGTATAAATAAGACAAGCTGTACAATTTTATCTAATATTATATAGGCGAATGTTTGTATGTATGTGATGGTCTGTGTGTGTTTATATTTGTTTTCTTTGCAAGTAAGGACACTGGTAGGCCGTCCTCAAATAAGCATAGGATAATTTTATATATAATATGCTGCCTTAAAATAGTTTTCTGTTTTTGCGAGCCAAGCTGTTGACACAAACTATGGTCTATCGGTTTAGGTAATTAACTAAATGTAAACAATCTTGGCATGTCTTTATATCGAAAAGTTGTCTAAAAATTGTATGTAAATATCTTTACAACTAGGCATTTACCTAAATCGATGTTAGCTAATAAAATAAATTTAAATAATCTTTGTGTATATTATAAACGACCTCTTTAATATAAAAAGACATACCAAGATTGTTTACCATCAGTTAACCACCTAAACCGATAGACCGTAGTAAAGAATATACTCATATTTTATTCCTATTGATTGGTCAAGGTGTAGTTAATTATCGGTGTATAAGTGAATTCACTGCTGTCTTCCAATTTATGTAAACAAAGGACAGGAGAACAAAAGGCCCTGATTTCATCTGATTAATCTTCGCTCATTTACGAACGATAGTAACCATTGGCCGCTTTCATTAACAATGTACTTTATTCCATTAATTTCTTTACTTTTTCGAAGTGAGAAAGATTTAAAAAAATTTAAAAAATCAGATACCAACCCTCCAATCACGGTTCTCACTTGTTAACCGTTGTTTTTGCAAAATATTTTTGAAACCTGAAAGATTTCTTAGGTTAGTTTTAGTTTAATCAGGCTTACAATATTTAAACAGACTAGATCAGTCAAGACAATATTTACAAAACTACTCCAGTGAGAGTTTTTGGTCTATTAACTAAATATTCACGATAAAATCTAAAATAAAATAAGAATTTTATACCGCCACTTACATCTTTTAGTTACGCACTTGTAGTTTTTTTTAAACTTTGCCTCACAAACATGTAAAGTCAAATACACAGCCACCCAAAACCGGAACAAATATCTGTGAGTCATAAAAATATTCATTCCGTGCACGAATCGTGAACCAACCATACCAACGCTTTACAATTTAAGCGCTCTACATCTCAAGTTAATACTCGTACCTACAGAACATTGTATATTTATTTGGCGTCTGCCTCCCTCCGGTGTACTGCCATCCTTCATGTGGCGACGTTAATATCAGGGATGAGCGGGGCTCCGTTTTTGCGTAGAGCCTCTACCAGGCTGGCAGTGGTGCGAGGAGTGAGCGGATAGCGGGTATGGGTTCATTAGAGATTCGAGTTCATTACGTACCGTATATAGACTCTGCTAGTGAATTCAAAATCATATAAATTTTGGACTCCTGTTTCATCACCGAGGTTGACTTATGGAAAATCAATTTTTATTTATAATAAATAAAAATTGATTTTCCATAAGTCATCATAAAAATATTTTTTGTGCAAAATGTCAGCCACATCATTGGTTACTGGTTTGCTTTTATGGAGATATATATGCATATATTTACAGCCTGTTTTACTCCCTATCAAACATTTACAACTCAGTTACTGGGCAACACCTTCTTAGGCAGACTTATGGTCAGGCTTTCTGGCATCTGACTAGCTGTAAGGCCTGTCAGATATCTACTGTTGACAACCGGGACCAACGACTTTCATTCTTTCCAAAGTGTTAGTCAAGTCTTAGATAAACTAGAAAAGTACTTAGAAATTGAAAAAATAACATTAGTACCTGTTTTCCTGATTCCGAATGTAATTTGTATCATGTAGCTTCAGTCAATAGTTTTATTGAGAACACATCTTGTCTTCACGTAAACGTATGACCCACAAAGGGACCTATACTAAAAGCAACAGCTGAATCACACCTCCAAACCGCTACCCTCTTACAACTCCCACCCCACAAGAAGATACCGCTAAAATTAATTACATTTATGACGTCAAGGTAATTAGTGATTAAGTATTTGCGCTCAGACCTTTACACTAGATTGGTGCGCTCGTCTGCTTGGCAGCAGAGGCTGCATATAAATGATGTGCTCACGGATTCGGGTGAAGGGGTGAGCAGAATTGTATGGCCTAGATGTCTGTCGTGGTAAAATAGGGTAAAATGGAGACGAGATTGAGTTAGGAGGATGAATTTTTATTTATAATAGGAAAATCAATTTTTATTTATAATAAATAAAAATTGATTTTCCATAAGTCATCATAAAAATATTTTTTGTGCAAAATGTCAGCCACATCATTGGTTACTGGTTTGCTTTTATGGAGATATATATGCATATATTTACAGCCTGTTTTACTCCCTATCAAACATTTACAACTCAGTTACTGGGCAACACCTTCTTAGGCAGACTTATGGTCAGGCTTTCTGGCATCTGACTAGCTGTAAGGCCTGTCAGATATCTACTGTTGACAACCGGGACCAACGACTCTCATTCTTTCCAAAGTGTTAGTCAAGTCTTAGATAAACTAGAAAAGTACTTAGAAATTGAAAAAATAACATTAGTACCTGTTTTCCTGATTCCGAATGTAATTTGTATCATGTAGCTTCAGTCAATAGTTTTATTGAGAACACATCTTGTCTTCACGTAAACGTATGACCCACAAAGGGACCTATACTAAAAGCAACAGCTGAATCACACCTCCAAACCGCTACCCTCTTACAACTCCCACCCCACAAGAAGATACCGCTAAAATTAATTACATTTATGACGTCAAGGTAATTAGTGATTAAGTATTTGCGCTCAGACCTTTACACTAGATTGGTGCGCTCGTCTGCTTGGCAGCAGAGGCTGCATATAAATGATGTGCTCACGGATTCGGGTGAAGGGGTAAGCAGTATTGTGCGGCCTAGATATTTGTGGCGGTAAAATAGGGTACAATGGAGAGGAGATTGAGTTAGAGGATGGAGTTGATGAATGGAATTGAGGAGCTCCTGGCTACTAGTGCCTAACTGCGATCCTATCAGATGGTAAGCAGTGATGCAATCGTTGAAGGTGAGGCGCACTAGTTTATTAAGATCCTATTCACTCTAGCCTTGAAGACACCTAAATTATAATCGGACGGGAAGACCGCAGCAGGCAAATGGTTTCAGTCCATAAATGTCCTTACGCGGTATAAACGATGACTACTATTTCCCCAGCACAGAGATTACTTTTCTCAGTGAAAAAGAAAAAAGTGACCTTCGCCTTTTATTTAATACTAGCTTTTGCCCGCGGCTTCGTTCACGTCAAATGACTACTCTACATATCCTACGCTACCCTACCCGACCTTCCCTACCTACCCTACACTACACTACCCTACACTACACTACACTACACTACCCTACACTACCCTACCCTACACTACCCTACCCTACACTACCCTACACAACCCTACACAACCCTACACTACCCTACACTACCCTACACTTCCCTACACTACACTACCCTACACTACCCTACACTACCCTACACTACCCTACAAAACCCTACACTACCCTACTTTACCCAACTTTTTTTTTTTTGAATTTTTCTCTCCGTAAGAACCACTGAACTTCAAGGAACATTAAAAAAAAAAACAGCCAAATCGGTCAAGCCGTTTTCATGTTATGTCGTGACAACGGAAAACGGGTTTCATTTTTATATATATAGATTTCTAATTAATAGTTCATTCGAGGAGCTCGTGGCTAGATAATAACAGCCGCCTAGATCGATCTTCAAGGTTAAGCAACACTTGCCAAGGTTGATCTGTGGATGGGTGACCATCTTAACAAAACGAGTTTCCTCCGTGCATCGTGAAGGGTGAGCAGTATTGTGTGACCTAGATGTTTGTGGCGGTAAATGAAGAGGAGATTGAGTTATGAGGATGGTAAATAGAAACTGTTTGGAGTGTCAGTGCAGATTTTTGTTTTACGTTGAAATCAAGACATTTTTCAACTTTTTGGGTGAGGTAGATTATTTTAACATCAGATACATTTTTTTTTCATAATGGAAACTAGTGCTTGACTGTGATCCCACCTGATGGTAAGCAGTGATGCAATATTTTCATCCATCAATCCTACTGGGGTCAAGCATCAGTTTATATCAATAAAAAAAAAGTTGGCGTTGTTTAGCTTCAGCACACCTTTAAAATGTGTAAGTTTATCTATCTATATAAAGTCAGAGAAGAGTTTCATAGTTTTGTATGAAAGTACCAAGGGCATACTTTTTTTATGGTAGGGGAATCATCAGAATAACTTCTCCCACTCTTGGGCGGAACGGGAGGGTGTGTCAGACTCTTACTGACTAAACCCGTACCCCGTTCCTCCGATGCCTTCAATCTGGGGGACACGGTGGACACCTTTCGGATTTCCCATGTTCAACCAAGGGCGTACTGACAAACTTGCGTCTCTAATGTTACGTCTCCATGAGTAGTAGCCCTTAGTTAAACTGGCAAAGCTACCAATGCCAAAACAGTTAAGAACTAAAACAGACCCAACCCAAAAAAAAAACAAACAAGATGTTTACTGAACCTGACCTTTCCAACTAACAAAACCATCAGACACCATGAAACGCAAAACAATTCACAAAGTCACGCATCACTTAAACAAAAAAAAAATATAGACCCATCCGTCCGTATTCCGGCAGGAAAAAAAAAATACAGAAAAACCGTCTGAAAACACACGCAACGAAACGGTTATCCATCACCAGTTCCCAAGTGCTTTCCGAAAACTAATTTACGGGAACAACATTATTGTTAGACTGAAAAAAAAAATACTTTCGGCCTGAAATAATGTAGCCTTCTAATATTGTGAAGTCACAGGGTCTTTGTTAATGTTTTGTTAGGAAGAGGGGTCCTGTTGATTGGGTAAGTTGGTCGTTTTCAGTTTTCAGTGACTTGTTGAATATGGATTTTTTGTAGGCAGCCGTTCCTCGTAAAATACTGGTATTCAGCTAAATCCGGCTTGACTGGAAGCCGACCCCAATATAGTTGGGAAAAGGCTAGGCACATGATGATGATGATGTTGTATGTGGTTTTTTTAGGTATGATATCTCGTGACTTCTTCCGCTTCAGAGTAAAGCGGGAGGACGTATCAGACTTTTACTAAGACCCCCTCCTATATTCTTTTTATGTCCTATAGTGCTTTAGTTGAGGAGCTCATGGCTAAATAATAATAGCCACACGGGTCGATCTTAAAGGTTAAGCGACGCTTGCCAAGGTTGGTCTGTGGATGAGTGACCATCTTAACATACCGAGTTTCCTCCGTGCCTCAAAAAGCACACTAAGCCATAAGTCCCGGCTGTCATTTGTAGATTTTTGGCAGCCGTTACGGATAGTCAGAAGCCAGTGAATCTGACTCCAGTCTTGTCATGAAGTACCGTGTTACCCCAGTTAATGGGTTGTGGAGGTCTGGTAGGCAGCAGCACCTCGTAAAATACTGGTATTCAGCTAAATACGGCTTGACTGGAAGCCGACCCCAATATAGTTGGGAAAAGGCTAGGTAGATGATGATGATGATGAGGTAAGGCTATGTCTGAAATATTTGCAGAAGTTTCAGCATTCATTCACAATGCATTCAACATTCACATTTTTTTTCATAACAGCTTTTGTTATAGCCTAGTTTGTGTCCCACTGCTGGGCAAAGGCCTCCCCTTTCTCCTTCCAAATCTCTGTCTTGAGCCATCTCTGGCCAAGTTAACAGCTTATTTTGAAAAAAATATGTCAAGCAGCATCACTTCCAACAAAACAGCAAGAAAAAGCCTTTCTCGTTAATCGAGCCAGTGTAACCGGCACAGCGCGGGGACCATTTGAAGCCGTTTGCCGCTGTTATTCAATCTGCCGGCCAGAGTATTGCACAAATAGATTTAGTGGATGTCACTTAGCCGAGAGGGGACACTTCTGAGTAACTGTGCTGCTTACTATTCTGTACTGAGGTACTCGGGCAGCCATTTTTCTTTGAGATGTTTTAATATTTTTATTATTGGAATTATTAAGTTTAGTCTTGACGGTTTCTGTGTAGTTTTTATTTAGGTCAACTGGTTGTTTCTTTTTTATGTCATATTAGCTTTTGCCAGCGACTTTGGCCGCGTGAAAGAAGGTTTCTCCATAAAAACTTAAAGCACCCGTCTCCTCACTTTAGAAGAGACGTGATACAGGGTGCCTCGCATCCATCGGATTCCCGTGACCTTCACCAGATCATCGGTCAACCTTGTGTGAAGTATTACATACTTAGTATTAAATATCTCAAAGACAGGTATTTGTTAACTATAATAGATAGACTGTGACATAAAAAAGTGAAATGATTATGATTCATAAGAAATTATTGACGGAGCCAAAAGCAAAGTAACTAAAAAAAATTTCAAAAATTTCATATCTTACAAGTTTGCAATTCCTCAAAAAGTTTCAAACATAATACTAAAAATAAACCACTACCCAGCTTACCCCTTTAAAGAATAAAGAAGCATACAGTAAAAAAAACAACTGAATTATATCTGCATCCGGACCGTACCAGTTATGTCCGGTTATAACCAGTTCAGTCATAACTCGAGGGTCAACAGTGTTGCAGTGTGGACAAAAGATATTAAATATTTTACGAGCTTACTACAATGGTGAACACCATAAATCTATGGTTCCTTCCAAAGTCCGAATATTGATTCTAAATATGAAAATTCTCGAAAGAGAGAGGAAGATGGAAAGTGGGACGAAATCGTGAAAAGTAATGCTATCTCTTTCGTTTCAGTAATAAAAAGGTTTTATTTAATGTTCGCGTTTTTATGAGGGTTCGCTGTGATTTGAATGGTGGCAATATGGAGTCGGTTCACACTGTGTAAACCACAAGGTGATTTTAAAACCTTACTTTCCTTTAGGTGGGTATTATAATTCTACAGTTTCCTTAAGTTTTCCGTACATACCATTATTTCCGAGAATTTTACATATTTTTTGAAGTGACACTGTGAATTCTAAAATGGCGACAGGATACAGACAGACGTAGCGTTGGTAGACGTCCCACAAATTAGATCGACGACCTGGTGGGGGCCTTCATTTAACAAATAGGAACAGTTGTCGTGGTGACACTTAGTCTAGGCCTATATACAGGGTGTTTGGTGCATCGTGTGGCAAATTGAAATGGTCGACTAGTGGGGTCATCTGCTATCCTTTTAGACCCCTAAACACTACCTATGCCCTGTGGATTTTTTTTATCGGCTATTTAGTATTTTTTTTTAAATAGACCCGAATTACACATTCAAATACAAATTTAAAAAAATCTATAAGACATAATGCCCGAATTTTAATTTTATGTAGACATGTATTATACTCTTTATCGAAAATATGTTACACTGTCCTTTTCTCTAACATTCCTTTATTTTTTAATGCAAGTGGGCAAAATTTCGTTATTACAGTAGAGGTAGACTAAAGGCCCAAGCCACAAGCGAGGTTATTTTGGATTCAATAAACTGCCGTGACAATAATTGCCCATGTGGATGAAATCAACTGCAAGCGGAGAATAAAAAAAAAAATCAGATTTCTATAAGCAATTCAATTAAAAGTAAAATTACAAATGTAACTTACAGCAATGTAAGTAATATGGAACGTTATGAAAAATAAATAATTTGCTGCGTTGAAATTCGCTGGCTACCTGGCTAAATGTTGTTACCTTGCCTCCGGTGTAAACTCAGTTTCATTAAAAAAAATACAAAACTTGCTTATAACTAACAATATTAATAAAAGAAAAATTAAAGATTAAGGATAAGTTTCAAACGTTGATGATATACTTAAATATACTGTGTTTATATCAATATAAATCTTAGATATTATTGTTCTAAAGTTTTCTCTAGAATTTTTACAGCTAATCTACTATTGTTTAAAACGAAAATTAACGAAATAGAAATAGTTCTAGCAGAAGAAAGTATAATTAACTAGACTAGATCAAGTAGACACAGATTTTTTTTTCATACCTTTTTTAACTAGAAACCTATTTAAATGGTAGCTAAATTACAAGGCTTCGTCTAGAAATAATTACACTGGATAATTAAAAGAAATGAAAAAAAAAAGATTATAAAATTAATTGCATCGCGAAATTAAAAATTCTGATGAAATGTCTTTTTTTAGGGATCCGTACCCTAAGGGTACTAGGACTCCACTGTCTTTCCTTCTGTCTGTCTGACCGTTTGCTACCATGCTGTACGCGTATCTCATCAACCGTGATAGATAGACAGTTAAAATATTCACAGATGATGTATGCTGCTATAAACGATCATGATGCTGAATTAGGTGAGAATCGAACCCCCCGACCTCCGGCATATCAGCCACTAAACACTAGAACAACAGGCCAGTCAAAGTGAATTGAACTTTACACAAGCCTTGTACAGCACATACAATAGATTTCCTTGATCTGAGCTTTAGGTACTAAAGTTTAATACTAAGCGATAATCCGTTTTCACATGAACGCCCGTCTGACAAGCAAAACTTTGCTCCTGTTATATTAGTTTAATATTGTTTGATAAACAAGTCAATTATATACGAAACTATATTGAACGTGTAAAATGATAGATGGACAAGAATTTAGTTTTAGAGGTTCGTCATCTATCTATCTATTTATATAAAGGGAGAAACTAACTGATTGACATGTCAATGCACGGCAGAATCTACTGGGACTAGTCCCAGTAGATTCTGCCGAGAATATCTTCTCTTAGTGCTCACGCTCCTAGGAGCGAAGAGAGAAGATTTTCTAAAATTCAGTCCCTAAGGGTATGAAAAGGAGATCCAAAGTTTGGGATGAAGAAGCCTACTTTCAAACTTCTGTAAGTGACTTTGCTAGTCACTGGCAGAAACTAGTCTGTCTATACAACATGTAGCATAATTAATATACGCACATTCTGAAAGTTAGCTAATATTTTTTTCTAAAATAAAATCAGATTTATTTTTGATAAATTTTTATTGCATTACAAGCAATGTGTACGTGCGAATATTTCAATCGAAGAACGCAGAAAAATATGACATAAACCAACAATAAAAGTACTGGCAATATTAACAAATAAAACTTTGTGTGAAACACTAACTCAGGCTCAATCTCACTAGTGTTTTCGCAAGTGGAACCGCAGTCAAGCACAAGTTTATATTAGTTGAAAGGAAGAAGAATGATTTCTCACTAAAAAACTCAAATATTTAGATGAACTGTGTTTCTCAACTCAATTATAACAAACGCTTTATCGGGTTTAAATATTTAGATTAATGGATGACAATTTATAATAAAAAAAGTTTGATTCATAAATTCATCGGCCCGATCAAGGCTCTAGCTTTGATCGAATTATCCTTTGTTGTTTAATGGCTTGTTCTGTCCAGTTGATGATCAAAGGTTTTTCATTTTAATTTTATTGCTCATATCTAAACACGATACAATTTTAATTTTCTTTGCATTTAATTTTTATAGAAAATGCTGCTCGGGTGATTGCGGAAATTTTGTTCTAAAGAAATATTTTTCTTTGATAAAAATGTATGCAATTTTGTATTCCAGAACACGGTCTATCTATATGCCAAATTTCATCCAAATTTGTAAAGACGTTTCAGTGTGAAGAAGTAAAAACTTTCGTCTTTGTAAAATGAATAGTATGATAAACACGTTACTAAACATTGCATTAAAATAAATATAAAGCCTTTCCCTAAATGGTTAAGCAGACTACGGTGTACAATGCATATGGCACTCATATTACTTCAGTTTTATTTGATTTTAATAAAATTGAATCTGCCTAGCCTTTTCCCAACTATATTGGGGTCGGCTTCCAGTCAAGCCGGATTTAGATGAATACCAGTATTTTACGAGGAGCGGCTGCCTACCAGACCTCCACAACCCATTAACTGGGGTAACACGGTACTTCATGGCAAGACTGGAGTCAGAAATAAAATTGAATAACGAAGGAAAATACTTGAATAGTTCATGATGACTAAACATTCAACATTCGATCATTTGTTACGAAGCGTAGCATGACCAGCTACGGCGTAGAATGAAGGCTACGCCGTAGCACAACAACAGCCACGCTACGTGAGACTTGCTAAATTCATAACTTTCTTTAGGATTACTGGTACCCGCGCCCCAGATGACGTAACGTTGGAAGGCCTCTTACGAGGTGGACCGATGACCTTATGAGGATTGCGGAAACCTGATAGACTCGAGACGCATAAAACCGTAATTTGTGGCGACACTTGGGACGGTCTATGTCCAGTAGTGGACTTCTTTTAGCATAACTTGTGATGCTTAATTATCACAAATATGTGACACCATCCCATCCTACTTTAAGTTACCCGTACAAAAACAGAACCATACATAAAAAGAGTTCTAAAGAAAGAAAGATAAAAGGAAACTATGAGACAAAGATAAAGCAGCCTGATTGTCGCTAAATCCAGTCAATGGATGGCGTATCGGCTTAAAGCAAATCACATGGAAGCTGCTTCTCTAAGGGTCAGTTCACACTGAGATGCGACGCGACGATGCTGGAAGAAGCCAGTGATTTCGCGCTGCACCGCGCGCCGCCTCGACCTGCATCGCAACGTTGGGAAGCGCATAGTAAAATCGTCGGCAACACGACGTCGAGAATGTAAAAAAGTTCTGCTGCGCAGCGAAACGCCGCGCGGCGTCACAAGGCACAGTGAGACACCGCTGCATGAAGCAACGTATTCTAAATTCTCACAATGAAATGTGTATCTTTTCATGAAGTAAATAAAGTTCTATTTTGAGTCACTATTAAAATGTGCACGCAGCGTCGCGTCGCGTCTCGGTGTGAGCTGACCCTAAGCCGTAGGGTAGCTCGGCCAACTATCGGGAATTATCAAGATTGGGAACTGAGTTTAATTGGATCTTTGGTTCTTGGGTTTGTATGTTGTGGCCCGGCATCGACGGCGACATCGAGCGTTGGATAGGGTCGTGTAGGACATGCGTGAGCGTGCGGCCCGCGCCGCCGCGCGACCCACCCGCGCCCTGGCCCGCCGCCGCCGCGCCCTGGCAGCGCGTGCACATTGACTACATGTCGGTAGGACAGAGGGTATATCTTGTGGTCATTGATTCATTCAGCAAGTGGGTAGAGTGCATATTTATGAATAATGGAACCACAACTAACGCCTTGATAGCCAAATTAAAAGAATTATTTTCGACTTTTGGTATGCCAAACGTATTGGTATCTGATAACGACGTTAAAATTAATTCCTTCGAATTCAAAACATTCTGCAGCTCTAATGGTATCAAATACATGACGTCACCCATTTATCACCCGCCCAGTAATGGTCAAGCCGAAAATTCGGTTAAAACTTGTAAAAAAATGCTAAAATGTATTTTAAAAGACCCCGTACCACTATGTAAAATTAATGAGCTGTTATTAGGCTACTTGTTCAACTATAGGAATAGTGTGCACTGTACCACTGGGGAAACGCCGGCTAAGTTAATGTTTGGTAGAAATCTACGATCCCGTCTTGATTTAGTTGTACCTTCAAAAAAAATTACTTCGGCAGATAATAATTATGACACCATATCGACAAGCGCTGGTGATATAGTGTCATATCAGTCGCCATCGCCCGAGACAAGTGGTACTAGTGGCGTACCTGTAGCTCAAGGAGGAGAAGGCGTCACGGGTGACTGTGACGGGGAGGAATGGGCCGATGCTGATGGTGATGTAATTGAGAACGAGGGAATGGACGCTGAGAGTGAAGTACCGCCCGCGCCGCCGCTGCCAGTAGGGCAAGGCGAAACTGTCGCGTGCGAGGGAAACCAGTCTCCTAGTGCCATTGAGCACAACGTTGCCGTATCATCAGCGTCCTCGCCCACACCTTCTCGATCAAAGCGTAGTAATAGGAAAATTATAGATTATAAGAAATACTTTTAAGATTTATACGATGTACTTAACTCAACTATTATTGTTACCAGGTTCTCAAGCTAAGTGGGAAGGAGTGTAGTATATGTATGTACCTACACGCGCCGCGCGATCGCACGGCGCGGCGCGGAATCTTGTATATGTGTGTGTGCGCCTGTGTACTCGCGCATCGCGCGATCACGTCAGTAATAAACGAATGTTCCCGAAGCACGGTCGTTTCATTGCAACATCTACTTCAGGAGTTCTTGCTTATAATGATTGAGTAACATTTTTATTATTGACTAGCTGCAGCCAGTGAACGCATACACGATAATTACTGACTTGAAGACACCTAAACTATAATCGGACGGGAAAACCTTATATACCTTTTTATCTCACTCATTATCGTTTTTTCCTTGCTCTTCTTAAAACACAATAACAAAGACTCCTTTTATCTCATTACCAACCCCACACATTCCAAATATAACTTTCAAAAAGCTTTCTCAATACAAAAATTGACTGGTAGAGAATGCCCTGATGCATTAAGTCCGCCTATGTACCACCACTGTACATAAAGTTTAAATAAATAAATAAAAATGTTAACGTCAAATCAATCAAAGCCTTCGAACAAATGGCTCCAAAACGTTTGAGGAGCGAACCGATTGAGATAATCATAAACAAATCACGCCCAAGCTGCCTTCACACTAATCCTTTGCCACTAAGAGCAATAGCGCACTAGCGGCCAGCGGCTAGCGGCCAGGTTGCAGCGGCCAGCGGCTAGCGGCTAGGTCGCAGCGGCCAGCGGCTAGCGGTTAGGTCGCAGCGGCCATCGAGATACATACATTAGTGTGAAACCGCCATAGAACGCGCGCACCTGTCCGCACGCGGCCAGCGGCCACAGGTTCTATGGCGGTTTCATACTAATGTTTGTAACTCGATGGCCGCCGCGACCTAGCCGCTAGTGCGCGCCTGGCCTTAGGGTTGGCGCGCAGCGGATATTTTTGGGGAAAATGTTTATCCGCAATTTATTTTTAAAGGTTTTTGAAATGAAAATTTATTAAAGGTTTTAAATGAAGACAAAGAAAAATAGAGAGGAAAACCGCATATTACTTTTTCAATCTTACTCATTAATATCGTTTTTCCCTGCTCTTCTTAAAACACAATAATAAAGACTCCTTTTATCTCATTACCAACCCCACACATTCCAAAATATACCTTTCAAAAAGCTTTCTCAATACAAAAATGTTAACGTCAAATCAATCAAAGCCTTCGAACAAATGGCTCCAAAACGTTTGAGGAGCGAACCGATTGAGATAATCATAAACAAATCACGCCCAAGCTGCCTTCACACTAATCCTTTGCCACTTAGAGCAATAGCGCACTAGCGGCCAGCGGCCAGCGGCAAGGTCGCAGCGGTCATCGAGATACAAACATTAGTATGAAACCGCCACAGAGCGCGCGCACCTGTCCGCACGCGGCCAGCGGCCACAGGTTCTATGGTGGTTTCATACTAATGTTTGTATCTCGATGGCCGCCGCGACCTGACCGCTAGTGCGCGCCTAGCCTTAGGGTTGGCGCGCTGCGGATATTGGATATTTTCGGGGGAATTTTACCACACTTCATTTTTAAGGGTTTTAAATGAAAATTTATTAAAGGTTTTAAATGAAGACAAAGAAAAATAGAGGGGAAAACCGCATATTACTTTTTCAATCTTACTCATTAATATCGTTTTTCTCTACTCTTCTCAAAACACAATAACAAAGACCCCTTTTATCTCATTACCAACCCCACATACACCAAATATAACTTTCAAAAAGCTTTCTCAATACAAAAATGTTAACGTCAAATCAATCAAAGCCTTCGAACAAATGGCTCCAAAACGTTTGAGGAGCGAACCGATTGAGATAATCATAAACAAATCACGCCCAAGCTGCCTTCACACTAATCCTTTGCCACTTAGACCAATAGCGCACTAGCGGCCAGCGGCCAGCGGCCAGGTCGCAGCGGCCATCGAGATACAAACATTAGTATGAAACCGCCATAGAGCGCGCGCACCTGTCCGCACACGGCCAGCGGCCACAGGTTCTATGGTGGTTTCATACTAATGTTTGTATCTCGATGGCCGCCGCGACCTGGTCGCTAGTGCGCGCCTGGCTTTAAGGTTGGCGCGCTGCGGATATTAGATATTTTCGGGGGAATATTATCCGCACTTTATTTTTAAGGGGTTTAAATGAAAATTTATTAAAGGTTTTAAATGAAGACAAAGAAAAATAGAGGGGAAAACCGCATATACTTTTTCAATCTTACTCATTAATAACGTTTTTCTCTACTCTTCTTAAAACACAATAACAAAGACTTTCCCTTTTATCTCATTACCAACCCCACACATTCCAAATATAACTTTCAAAAAGCTTTCTCAATACAAAAATGTTAACGTCAAATCAATCAAAGCCTTCGAACAAATGGCTCCAAAACGTTTGAGGAGCGAACCGATTGAGATAATCATAAACAAATCACGCCCAAGCTGCCTTCACACTAATCCTTTGCCACTTAGGGTTGGCGCGCTGCGGATATTTTGCGGGGAGAATTTTATCCGCAATTTATTTTTAAAGGTTTGGAAATGAGGATTTGTTCGAAATGGTTCCATAACAAAAGTGCGTTAGCTTATCGAGTTTTGTAATGAAAATGAATAGATACAACAGTGTTACTAAAAAAAATTGCAAAAATATTTCCTATACATATTATTGCACCTATATTCTTCAGTGGACGTCTTTCGTCTGAAATGATGATGATGGTGGTGATGATGATTCTTTTTATCATGATGTTTGTTATTATTCCTCTTAACTCGTAACTCTGTACTCTGTACTTTTACACATATAATTTTAATCATTGTCGATGTCATCATCCACTCTAGGGCGTTTTAGATTTTGCTGACTAGAATCATCCTATCGGTGTCCTTCAGTTACTTTTTGCAGTCTAGGACCACGAACTATACGTGTAGTATTAAAACAGCGACGTTTTTTTACAAAAATATTACTTTTCCATAAAATGTTGACCCAAAAAACAAAACAAACACTGTTCCCACTGTACATACAACCCATATCCCACACGTCTAATATGCCTAACTTATCGGCGGATTCATCGGATACATCCACGTGACCCGTCGAATAGATCCGCTCGACCCGTTCGGATACATCCGCGGGATACGCCAGACAGATCCGCGCGAGGCAACCCTGTGCAACATGTTTACATTCTGCGATCGTGATGGATCGCTTGCTCGCCACCCTACGGCCTACCGAAGTTACTCGGATGTAGAGAGAATGGATGGAATTGAGCGTACTTATGAGAGAATTGTGTGCTCAGCTTTGCTGAAATGGATAACTGAGAAAAACATTGAAGCTGTTATTGTATAATAACATCGTTTAAAAAATTGTAGTTTCTGTTACTGAAATGATAAACTTTTTCCTTTTATTTCCATCTCAGAAATTAGTTAACTGACCTTCACTATAACCAATGATAAAAACGAGGATCCGTACATTTGCAGAAAACTGACTAAGCGTAGGTCACATTTTTTGGTACTGACAATATTTGATCGATAAATCAGTATTTCATACTATCAGAGTATTTCATGCACTTTGAGTATTTTATGTACTCCCGCGTATATTTTGTTGCTACTCAAAGTCTTTTATGAACTCCGATTCAAAGTCAACCACAAAAATTTTATTTCACATAGGGCTACATGGGCACTTGAAAAGGTTAACTCCATAGTTACTTTTAAAAAATAGTATTTTAATAAACAGCCTCTTCCAGTAACAATTAAGCTACATCTTGGTTCCCTCGCAAACCGTCAGTGTTCGCGCGAGCATTTGATAAATGCGTACGTCACTTTTTGTAAAAGCTTATTTTTATCAAATTGGATTTTTATTCGAGTCTAATCTTATGTGGCAGACTGGTTCATTTGGGAGTTTGCGCCGCTTTGGTAATGGACTGGAGTTTGTGCATGTTTTCGGTCTATTTTATAGAAATTCTTCTTAAAATTTGTTATTGTTTTTTGTTATACGAGTATGTATAAATAATAAGGCCCATTGTAACACCGCACTAATTTTAAGCTCCTTGTAAAATTATATTTATGGTGTACAATAAAGTATAATATCAATCAATCAATAATAGTTCACGGGTTGTGGAGGTCTGGTAGGCAGTCGCTCTTCGTGAAATACTGGTATTCAGCTATATCCAGCTTGACTGGAAGCCGACCCCAATATAATTGGGAAAAGGCTAGGTAGATGATGTTCGTGTGTGTGTGTATAAATATAATAAAAGTTTTTCTTCTTTATATAATAAGATTTCTTCTTTCTCCATACTTACTAGTATTATAAATGCTAATTCTGTCTATCAGTCTGTTACCTCTGATCATATGAATGGATGAATAGATCATGAAATAGAACGTAGGATTTTTATACCGGTTTACTAATATTCTCTTGGCAAGATTTTATACATTTATACATGTGAAGTTTTTTGCAAAAGTCAGTGAGTAAATATAAATAAATTCTTTACCCAAAGTAGCTTTGTTAAAATCAAATAAAATTAACTAAAATAAAATCCAACTCTTGATGAACGCAAAAACTTGTTGAGGTTTCAAAGCTAAACCAAAAAAATGCCATCATTTAGCAGACAGAATCATAATTACTCTTTAACCTTATAAAAACAAAACATTATTCCATCTCCAGCCCTCATCTTTTACCCAGAGCCAACTACAATCCCTAGAGACCGCCTTTCACCACTAGAAACGCAATAGACACATCGCACACACTACAAAAACCTTAAATAAACACAAAAAAGAACTAACCATTAATCTGATAAATAAACGTATTCTATCTTCAAGTTAAAATAGAGTTCTTAGTAGAAAGAAAATGGCTGTCGTTACAGACGTCTGAGTAAAAGGGAATTATTGCACGAATCTACTGCGAATGAGGAAAAACTGTGGCACTGTCGGTGCTTTAGCTGAAACTGGATACAAATGGGAGAGACTATGGTTTGGAATGGGCTATTTGTTAGAAATTTCTTAAAGTGTCGCCGGTAGACCGATGACCTAGTGCTCGCGAGAAGCTGATGGATGTTTGAAGTTATGCGGAACAGAGAGTAAAGTCCCGCAAACCTCCGTTGAAAAGGGATTATCTTCTCTTCGACTGGACGGTTTCTGGTGGGCAACTGACTGATGAGATGATGTTGGTTATATTCAAATCGAGCAGAGAACTTTGATTGCGCGATGCAGGAATCATAGTTCTTATGTGGCGTCATGGATGTCACTACAGATACGAGACGTACAGGATCGGTCGTTGTAGCGACGCTTCCACGATTTTGCAGTGTTTGCATAAGCACAAATTAATAACTTTCATGCTCTTATTAGACAGGGAGGTCACTGCTGGGTCGAGCTAGAGCCAGTAGCAACATTAATGTGAATATGAACGAGTTTGCAGACAGGTGGGACTCTCTATTGCTGCACTACTGAATACACCTGCACACGGTGAGCACTGTACCGCCTTCCCTTAGTACACTATGTGTAGTTCTTTTTCAGGGTTCCTTACCTAAAAAGGTAAAACGGTACCCTATTACTAAACACCAGGCTGTTGAAATTTTACTCAGATGATTTATTTCTGTTATTGCTATAACAGCAAATACTAAAAACAGAATACAATAAATATTTAAATGACGCTCACATGGAAAATATATGTTTTTTTTGCAGTTTTTCTGGAACCCATCGCGCGTATATTCCACTTCCACTTGGCTATTTTTTTGTTGAATTGTATTATTGTAAGCTAGTTTTTCGTTGTGTATTGTATTGATTGTAAATTGCATGTAACCTAAAGACAGAAAAAAACGAAATAAACGTTTATACTACTATCAAATTCATTTAAAAAACCCATTATTACAGAACAAAGAAATCCCATTAAGAAACAAACGACTTGAACTCGTTCAGTAACTTAACTCTAAACTTAATATATTTAACTGTAGCTATCTGATAAGCGAGCTTTTAAAATAATTAAGTAACAGTGGCGCCATCTATGAGACGATTTGTCTTACTATTGTTTTTGTTGAGAGTTTATTTGATTGTAAGGTTTAGTAGATAAGAGAGAATCACATTAATTGTCTTAAGTAAATGTTATTTCAACCTGATCTTTGTCAGTTGTTTATTACGGGAAAATAGATGTTTGAGGGCTTTTTTGATGTTGGTAATCATTGAATGAATATTCGTAATTATATCAAAAGATTTTTAGGAATATTGTAGGTTATAGAAATAGTTGTAGGTTATTTTTTACTCTCTTACCGGTAATTGGTATCTTCAAACATCTGTTCACTTCAAGCAGCAATTTTTGACTTACCTGTAACAGAAAAAAAAACAATTTTAACAAAATCAACTCAATATAAATATTTAGGTAAGTACTAGAGTTGCGCCGACCCAAAATAAAATGGGGCAAGGGCAAGAAGATGATGATGATGATGAGGCAAGTACCAAAATTCGTATAATTTTAAGGTATTAGTTAAAACCCCAAAAGAGCGATTACTGAGTTCGAAACAATGCACTTTAGGTAGTCTAATGCAGTAGTGTGTGAATTTAGTTTCAGTCGTTGATTGACACCACTCTAAATATTTTTTATTTTGTAAATTTTAATGAGTATGTCGGATCATCCAGGATGGTTTCGAGCTATGATCAGTACCAGGTGGGCTCTTGGTAAGTCAAAGATAATTATATATAATTACATGTTTACACTCGACAAACCTAACCCTCTTTCTGGCGCAGTTGGGTAAATGAAAAAGTACCTATTTCTTAAAAGAGAAAATTAAGAATTTTTAACCTAAAGACGTAAGCTTAAAAGATCTTGCTTAGAAAAATAAGCAGCAATTTGTGACAGAACCATATTGGTAAAGCTTGTTTTCTATCACGGCCAAAAACAAATAAAGTCGAAACATACCAGTATCATAACAGCCCTCCAAAACAAACCACGCAACAATAGTGAAGTGACGCGTCATCGTACGATATCGATGTTATCAATCATTCGTATTCTCAAAGCGGTTGTTTCGTATCGATGTTGCAAATCGATTTGGATGCGAGCACGTCCTAGCCGCAGGCCACTGAGTAGAGAAGTACAGAAGGACGGTTCCATACAACCTTCGAACATGCACAAATAAGGCTCTTATAAAAATAATGTTCTTCTAAGGTTTTTTTTTATTTTCTGGTAGGGGAATCATCAGAATGACTTCTCCCGCTCTTGGGCGGAGCGGGAGGGCGTGTCAGACTCTTACTGACTAAACCCCTACCCCTGCCTTCTTTCTGGGGGGGACTCGGTGTCAACCTTTAGGAATACCACGTGTTCCCCCCAGAGGTGAGAAATCATTTAAGGACCTCTCGTTCTAGGGTGCGGCGAGAGGACGTGTCTGACTTTTACTGAATAAAACCACACCTATGTTCTTTCAGTTGCCTTTTGTATTACAGGACCACAAGTACCCATGGCCCTAGCAAGCATCAGCCGTACTGGGCTCCTGCGGTTTGCTGATATGCTCTAAATAAACTCGCTCGACTCCAAGCTCGACTCGATGAGTGTATCATTGCTAGTGGTAATTTTGGCTCGCCTCTCACATTTCCCGAAATACAGCCGATAGATCCATGTGTGTAATTTAAGTTTTAAAACCCCCAGATCGAAGGCAACGAAGGAACGGGGTAGGGTTTTAGTCAGTAAGAGTCTGACACACCCTCCCGCTCCGCCCAAGAGCGGGAGAAGTCATTCTGATGATTCCCCTACCATCAAAAAAAATACTTGTTTGATCATTGTGTACCAAATAAACATGTTTTCTTTCTTTCTTTCTTGTATTCACTCGTTGTATGTAATCAACCTTCTGAGCCCTACATATTTAGTGTTGTACCCGTTTGAATTATTCCGACATGCTATTAGATCGGGAATATTTGGTGGGTAGTAGATCGTGTAGCTGACTTACAGTTTTTTGACGTGTCTGTGGTAAAGGGTGTTTGATAGTTGGTAAAGGGATTTTTGTGGCAGGGTTTTACTTATTTCATGGAATGGTTTGATGGTGATTCTCTGTAAATAAAACTGTGGGAGGTTGTTTCGTAGAATTCGATAGCTTTAACGGATTTGATCGAAACGTGGTAGGTACCCGTGTAACACGTGTCGCCCAAATCCGTTAAAAGTTGAACATGTTTTGGAAGAGAACATAATTTACTTTTTATCCCGAGAGTATGTTCCTTTGGGACACAGCCGAAGCCACTGGCCGCAGTTAGTCATAAATGTTTTTGGTATAAACAGCAGTATTTATTATGCACCCATCGTCGGTTATAATAACAACATGTACCTATAGGTACGTGTAATGTAATAAGATTTCAGAAAAAAATTGAGTTCTAGGTACTAAGCTATCAAATATGTTCTCACTCAATTCAAATTATTGTTGCGATAGGCATAGTGCATAGTTGTAACTATAGTATTCGGCTTTATAACAATCTCACTTCGGTTACAGAACCAACTTTCTACACTTGTGTCAAATTGTACTATTTATTGCTTATCATACGATACTAATAAAACGTAAATGAATAATTAAAACCAAACATTTAAATAGACCCCATCAAAACCAAAACGAAAATCATCAAAATTCCAACACACCCCATGGAACCCAATCTATACTAATATTATAAAGAGGTAAAATTTCTAAGTTTGTATGTTTGTAAGTTTGTATGTAGGGGGTAATCTCTGGAACTACTGGTCCGATTTGAAAAAAATATTTCAGTGTTAGATAGCCCATTTATCGAGGAATGCTATAGGCTATATACCATCACGCTACGACCCACGGTAGCGGAGCAGTAACGAAAAATGCGGGTGAAACCGCAGGGGACCGCTAGTAACAAATAAATACAACATAACATAACGAAGTGTACTCACTAATTGTCATATAAAAACGCTTGTTCACTCTATTTACTAAACTAGCTTTTACCCGCGGCTTCGCTCCCGTCAAATGACTACCCTTCATATCCTACGCTACCCTACCCTACACTACCCTACCTGCCCTACAATACACTACCCTACACTACCCTACACTACCCTACACTACACTACACTACCCTACACTACCCTACCCTATACTACCCTACACTACCCTACACTACCCTACACTACCCTATACTACCCTACACTACTCTACACTACCCTACACTACCCTACACTACCCTACACTACCCTACACTACCCTACACTACCCCACACTACCCCACACTACCCTACACTACCCTACACTACCCTACACTACCCTACACTACCCTACCAACCCTACCTACCCTACTTTACCTAACTTTTTTTTTTTTAATTTTTCTCTCCGTAAGAACCATCACTGAACTTCAAGGAACATTTAAAAAAAAAAATCAGCGAAATCGGTCAAGCCGTTTTCATGTGATGTCGTGACAACGAAGAACGGGTTTCATTTTTATATATAAAATATAGAATATAGATTAGCTCAAAAATGACTGCGGCATTGTAAAATAAACACCGCAAACGCACATTGTTACCACGTATTTAAATACCACTAATTTTGTACCAGCATCAAAATTATCGAGTCAGAAATATTGACGATTACGCACTTGTTTTTTTAGGGTTCCGTATGCAAAGGGTAAAAACGGGAGCCTATTGCTAAGACTTTGCTGTCCGTCTATCTGTAACCAGGCTGTATCTTATCAATCTTAATAGCTAAACAGTGAGGAGCTCGTGGCTAGATAATAACAGCCGCACGGGTCGATCTTCAAGGTTAAGCAACGCTTGCCTAGGTTGGTCTGTGGATGGGTGACCATCTTAACATAACGAGTTTCCTCCGTGCCTCGGAAAGCACGTTAAGCCGTTGGTCCCGGCTGTCATTTGAAGATCTTTGGCAGTCGTTACGGATAGTCAGAAGCCAGTAAATCTGATTCCAGTCTTGCCATGAAGTACCGTGTTACCCCAGTTAAATGGGTTGTGGAGGTCTGGTAGGCAGCCGCTCCTCGTAAAATACTGGTATTCAGCTAAATCCGGTTTGACTGGAAGCCGACCCCAATATAGTTGGGAAAAGGCTAGGCAGGCAGGCAGGCAGTAGGCATTAGAAAATAAACATAGACAACTGTGTTCTAGACATTAGGTCTATGATGCTACACAGACCTGACAGATTTTTGTAATTTATTGTGCGTGCATTTGGGTAAAATAAACATGTTTTATTTCTTTTCGGTCCTTCTTTCTTTCTTATAGCAATAAATACTAAAAACAGAATAAATAATTAAGTGGGGTTCTCGTACAATAAACGTCACTGTATTTTCCGGTTTTTTGCTAAGGACGGTACGGAACCCTAGGTGCGCGAGTCTGACTCACATTAGCTCGGTTTTTAATGATTTCATTTCAATAAATTTATACAGAGAGGGTTAATAATATGAATGCGGGAAATTTTGCTTATTTTGTGCTCGTTAAATGATTATGTACGCGTAAAAAAAACAGCCTCTTGCTTCTTTTTGTTAATAATTCATTATAAAAAATAATACATGATTGATTGTATTAAACAAGAGTGGTGGTATAAAATGTAAAGGCTTGGCAATTAATTGTTTAACACTTTAGACCCTTTTAACTAACTAAACAATATCTTCGACGAGCTACAACGTCAAAGGCTGCATTGTAGTTTGTCGAAGTTATTATTTAATAGCTTATTTTGACACCCAGGAAGATTATTTCCAACGGTAAACACACTTTGAAGGAAATGTAGTAGTCTATTTAATTTGATGATGTAGAAATAAAAAAATATAATTAATTTTTTATGTATTCATTTTGTTAGTTAGGCCAAGTAATTTTGATTTTGTATGTGTCGATTTTCTTAGTTAGACCGAGTACTTTTTTCAACTGTCTAACTATCGCAGTTCTTGAAATACATCCTGGTGACAGACAGAGAGACGGACAGCAAAGTATTACTAATAGGGTCCTTGGGGTACGAACCTTAAAAATCACTTAACACATTTTTTTTCCGACTCAACATTATATTTTTTTCATTACCCTTCTCTCACACCTTTCTTTCTCAACCAATCCACGCGCTAGAGGTGTCCCTTGGACCCCAGCGTCTCTATAATCGGCTAAGCGAGTGTAATATGTCAGAGTTCCACAAAAATAGGCTCGTTTGTATTCTGCTAGTGTCGACGGAGTCTAGTGCTGCCCTCTAGGGAGGCTGGACGGTACAAATGTGATGTGTGACCCCTTTAGATGAGTTTTCAAGTCTAGGTAGGTGAAAGTTAGTAAAATAGTACACGTTTCTAATGAGAGTGAAAAAAATGTTCTTGAAAATTTGTTTTAACCCTAGATTACTACTCTACGTCGCAGAGGCGCCCGCGTTTTTGATATATTACTCTCTCTTTTTATCCTTCGCGCGTACGACATTGACGTTCAAGGACATCTCAGTCATCGCCAGCACGTGTCACATGACGGTGGTTGCGTTACGGTAAGTCTGCTAGTTTTTTTGATATTACTACCCTTGGCGCTCCAAAGACGTATGAGTAGCTTGTATGTAAGTTTTGCGCTATACATTAAATTATTTTGTTAGTGTTTTTTTTTGGAATTTTAGTTACTACCGGTGTGTTTTATCTTTTTTAGGTACATTTTGAACTTTCAACATCATGACTAGTAATAGAAGAGTCACAGAAGATAAAACTAAGATAAACTGTTGATAAAACTACAAAAAAGACTAGAAGCACCTACGTTGAAACGCCATATCCGGAATTATATCGAAGTCATCCTGAAAAACCTTTCGATTACTCTGCTGTAGAAAATGAGGGTCCACCACCGCCAAAAAAGAAAATATTGCTCTTATTGTACATCTAAAGTGTCAAAAATTTATTTGCAGCGAACATCAAGTTCATGTTTGTATCGAATGCATCCAAAATATTTTTTTGTTACTTTGTTATTTTTTTTTTAGTTAATTACTTCATTATTTACTATTTTTTAAGAGAAGTGTATACTTAAAGATGTGTTTTTAAATTTTTAATGAGATAACTGTTTAATTGCCTAAGTTCCTTAAATTTGTTCCTAACATTTATTTGATTAATGATTTTATAATAAAAATATATAAATATTATTTAAAATTGGGGTTTTTCCTTTTTAGTAATATACACAATTATATAAACAGTTAAAACATTAGCAATCATACTTATAGGTTTTGAATAAATCATTAGTCAATATGATGCGCCTCGCGGGCGTATGAGTAGTTTCTTTGTACGTCGCAACATGAGTAGTAATGTAGGGTTAAGTTGGTTCTTCTAGTAAATAAGATATACAGTCATGCCTTAAATATATTTACAAATACTTTGAATAACAAAATAACTACTCTCCCAAAAACTATGGTATTTCACCTGTGTTGTGCCAATTAAAAACATTTTCTTATTATTTTTTAAAGTGTTAAATTAACCAGGGCAAATCTTACAAGAGAATTTAAAATAAAATCTATTAAGAGATGATTTTGATGATTTTTTTTTTGAGATGCTACAAATAAACCTATATTAGATACAATACAATTTAAAAACATAATAAAACTGAAGAGGTTCATCACTGCTTACCATCAGGCGTGTTCACAGTCAAGAACTAGTTTATATCATACTAAATAAAAACCTATCGAAGATATAAATATGTCGATAATCTAGCTATTGCATGTGCATTGTGGAGCTAGCAACGTGAGCTGATTTTATTTTATAAGGGTAATTGAATTTTACCTTCACGAAATTTTTCAAAGGCGAAATTTTCATCAGAATATTATCACACTGATATATTCCATGGCTAAAGTATGTGTGTCATACTCTAACTAGCTTCCGCCCGCGACTTCGTCCGCGTGGAATTGTTATTTCGGGCTAACGCTAACTTTAACGAGTGACTTTGTATCGTGAGGTGAGCTATATATCATCACGCTAAGACCAAAAACAGCGGAGCGAATGAAGAATGTGTCAAAATCAGGGGATTTTGTTCCTATTGAGAGCTTCCGCTGAGTAAATGATGGTTTGGAATGGTTTGGTTTAGAGTTTCGCAAAATTTTTGTATGACAGAATTGTTGTGAACTGTAATGTTCCCCTTTAATAGTTCTAAAAAAATGTCCGCAACAGTATATGTTTATCTTTTAAGGTTAACTCACTATAACCTTTTTTATGCTAACAAAATTTGTTCTAAAATAATGCATTATTTGCAAAGATGTTATTAGGTATTACTCCTTATCCAAATAAATACGTTATTCATCATAAAACAAACAAAATTGCCCTTTACATCATTCGATTTAAATGAATATCTTAGGAGACATCGCAGTTTTAAAATAACATCGAAGCAAAAAAATGATCGAGTACCTACTGCGCGCACAATGTGCAAAACCTAGCGTTAGCCCAAAGTAACAAGTCCACGCCGACGAAGTCGCGGGCGGAAGCTAGTATGATTATATACAAAAAAAAAACTCTTATGACTCAATCACATTAACGCTGCTAACTCGGCGCGTTGTTCCGCCATACTCATGATTGATACTTGATGTTCAGACAAAGTTGTGACAATTTGCTAATAGATGCGTTCTCCCTTGACTGAAGAGGATGCGTGGAAGATATGGAACTTTATCTGTTTTATGGATTAGGAAAAAGTGGCAGGAAAAGTGGGATGAGAAGGTTTTTATTAGAGATGCGCCGAGTAACACTTTTGCCGAGTAACGAATACCGAGTTTTACTCGGTTCATTTTTTTTTCAACCGAGTACTCGGCCGGGTAACTCGGTTCAATCAAAGTCCCATTTCGCGCGCGGTTCAAGTACAAACAGGTTCGCGCCGGTCGAGACGTCGGCTCGCATTGATTGGCGCAGAGAGCCTTGTGTTCCTGCATCATAACTTACCTTTACTAAATTTAAAATAGTTTTTTTTTTATTACTGTTCTCGTAATTTTGTCTCATTACTGCTCATTCATTAGCATAATTTTGATTTTATTACTTGAGATGTTCAAAGATTTCCTAAATTACTAATAAATACTTTTTGATTATCACTATTGTTTTAATTGTATCTACCTAAATATTTTTTTCTTAAACAAAGGATACTCGGCATCCAAACCGAGTTATTCGGCCGAGTACGAGTATCAAAAAACCTGCCGAGTACGCCGAGTACCGAGTATCAACCGAGTACTTGGCCCATCTCTAGTTTTTATGATATCTTTTGTTAGGATAGAGATATAATCTACGCCCGTTTTCAATAACCTACCGCAGTTCATAGATAGATAGCTATCCCCGATAAACAGTAAGATTCTATCTATCAATCCACAACTTTTGGTAGGAAATGCTAACCGTCGCATCGGTAGGTTATAGGAAAGCAAGAGAGAGCAAAAGGATGGATTTGTTTATCTTTAGTTGCTGCAACTTTAGATAGATAGCTTAATGAAGACGGGCGTTAATGACTTATTCCGCTGTAGGAGCAGGCGTCTCAAGCTTTACTAACTAAAATCACACCTGTGTGCCTTCACTTGTCATCCAAATTCTTGCACTACGAGAGGGGTACTCGTACTTTTATACTCTTTCCCAGGACCCTAGTAGTCATCGGCTCTCGTGGGCATTTACGGTTTACTGAAATTTGTTTGAGGCGCACGTAACTACGGCTAAACGTCTGTTAGGTCTGCTTGCCTGTAGGTTTACGTCAGCCTAAATTTTTGAGGAATTATCAAGGCTGTAGATCGCAAAGTACCTAAAACTGAAAAAACCAGAGTGCTTTTAGTACCCTAGAGCTGTCATCTACCTAGCCTTTTCTCAACTATATTGGGGTCGGCCCAGTCAAGCGAATTTAGCTGAATACCAGTATTTTACGAGGAGCGGCTGCCTACCAGACTGCCCACATTCACTAGGGTAGTAAACAATTTCACCTTTTAAACACATAATTAAACTTAACAAACCCATTACACAATAAAACTCGCCCGCCCCATTCTACAGGTCATAATCATACTTTATAATAAAAATATTTTTTGTTATTTTCAATACCATCATCTACCTAGCCTTGTCCCAACTATATTGGGGTCAGCTTCCAGTCAAGCCGGATTTAGCTGAATACCAGTATTTTACGAGGAGCGGCTGCCTACCAGACCTCCACAACCCATTAACTGGGGAAACACGGTATGTCATGGCAAGACTGGAGTCAGATTTACTGGCTTCTGACTATCCGTAACGTCTGCCAAAGATCTACAAATGACAGCCGGGACCTACGGCTTAGCGTGCTTTCCGAGGCACGGAGGACACTTGTTATGTTAAGATGGTCACCCATCCACAAACCCACTTTGGCAAGCGTTGCTTAACCGTGTAGATCGACTCGTGCGGCTGTTATTATCTAGCCACGTGCTCTTCACTGTATTTACTCTTAACCTAGCTTTAAACACATACAAGTAAATCTTCCACAATACTCCTCATAAATAAACTTATATTACTTCATATTTTAAACCAGAACCTAAAAGAAAAACCTAACCAAATCGAACTGTCATAACTAAAGCACCACCTCCAAATCCCGCGGCAACTAGCACGTATAAAACGCCCATATAATACAGTATCTTATATACCTTTAAAACCTGGACCTAAGTGGATTTCTCACTACACAAAAAAACGAAGACTTTCTTTTATACAGTAGCATAGTGTCGAACGTAACGAGGTACAAGGGTATACAAAGCCTATAATCGGGCATGCAGCACGTAAGGCAAGTCCCATGAATGGGTAGCACGTTCGTACTCCTTACAAATCGGATACCTGACCATTGGGTGTTTACATTGGATAGTTTAGTGGCGATAGTGACTGGAATGCGTTACTTTCTTGGAATATACCGGTTTTCGGGTATTGATGCATAAATTGCCTTAGAGTTATGTTGTAGTTTATGATTTTGGACAAGCAATGGTGGAATTTAACGTCAGAAATCTACTAATTAAAAATATTAATTATAAAATTATTTTTTGGTGTATTTTTTTTTAATGTCATTATCATCATTTCAGTCGAAAGACTGCTGTGACTTGTAATAAATATATTTATGTGTATAAATCTGTTCAATTGCGGCATAACACAACCATTTCTTCAGATGTTTGTCGTTATCATTTTTCAGCTGAAAGACGTCCACTGTTGAACATACACGTAAGCCACCCCAAGTGTCACTGTATCGTGTGTGTGTGTTTGTGCGTGTGTGTGTTGTGTGTGTCGTGTTGTGTGTGATTGCTTCTGTGTGTCTCTAATCCATCGGATACCCGCGTCCTCCACCAGGTCATCGGTCCTCCTTGTTGAAGGCGTTCCAACCACATTTCTCGTAGAACAGATTGTCGATAGGGACTAACGTTAGAAGGCTTCTAACCAGATGGGCCAATGACATGGTGAGGATCGCGGGAACCTGATGGCTGCAAGACGCACAGGACCGGTCGTTGTGGCGACACTTGGGGGAGGCCTGTATCCAGCAGTGGACGTCTTTCGGCTGAAATGCTGATGAAAACTACCATTGAGGATGCTTAGAAAAACGGTTTTATACCATTTTAAATATAAAAGATGGATCTATGGAACACTCGTACCTTTGTGCCCCGATGTCTGTGTGCCAGTTATAAAAACAGAAAATTAAAATGACAAACGACCCAGTCTGTAATTTGGTATTTTTCTACGGTCCTAAACGGAAAGGTGAAATTGGTAGCCCAGCCTTTTGACACCGTCCGTCTGTCTATTCATAACATTACAGTATTTTTTTAAAGCCAAAATTTCTAGCTATGTAACTTAACGGTTTGTGGAGGTCTGGTAGGCACCCACTCCTCGTAAAATACTGGTATTCAGCTAAATCTGGCTTGACTGGAAGACGACCCCAATATAGTTGGGAAAAGGCTAGGTAGATGATGATGATTAACTTAACGGTTTTGTCCGAAGCCAACCAAAATTGGTTTTATTTAATCAACTAAAATGATTGTGAAAAATGTATGTTATAAAACGTGTTGCGCCGACCCCAAGTAATATGGGATAAGGGTAGGAAGAAGAAGAATGATTGAAAAAAATTTATAATTTGGTTTAGCTATCATTTCAATTTGTTTATGTGTGGCCAAATTATTCTACTTTTTTTTTTTTTAATTGTTATAAGCTAGTGCTTGACTGCGATCCCACCTGATGGTAAGCAGTGATGCAATCGTTGATGGTGAGGCGCACTAGCTTATTAAAAGCCTATTCACTCTAGCCTTGAAGACACCTAAATTATAATCGGCTACTGCTTTTTTCCCATTTTTATATTCAACAGTTGCAAGATTATTTTATGCATCGATATTTTATATTACTTTTGTAGCAGCGATGTAAGTTGTGACGAAATAAAACACGAGTGGTGGTGTAGAAATAGGAGCGTCTATTGTCTGTTTTTTTTTTTTTTTTTTTGACTAGGGCATCTCGCAGTTCAGCTCGCTACGGCTGTTTACTGCTTAACCGGACAATCCTGTGGCTGCCGAGAGCGTGACTCTAAGCCTCCAGCCAGGGCAAATAAAATTAAGCGAACACGCTAAGGGCACCCCCTGTGGGGTACGAACCTCGGCTTAGGGCGTCGCTGAAACAGCAAGGGAGAGCTGGATCATATTTTGGGGACTATTTTAAAGCTACTAGCTCAGCACGCGGGCTGGCTTTGTCGAGCAAGGGTCGGGGTGGGTGAATTACCGCGATTCCGGGGCCCTCGGCGGCGAGGGCGGAAGGACGGCCGTCTGTGTTTGTATATTTTCCTAATAGTACTTGTTTCCCTACTACTCTCTTGGAGGACAGTTATGGGGTCGTCGGGGGTAGTGAGGGTGAGTCGAGGACGTCGTATCTTGCTGATACGAGAAGCGGTGTATCGGGCGGCAGATACTATGAGACCTATGAGTCTATTGTCTGTATACAAAATGAGCTTAAGTATAAAATCTTGGGGGCTGAAGTCGTGCTAATGCTACGATGCAAGCGTCGCGCGATCGTCCAATAAAAACGCGCCAAGTGACTCTTATAAGTACCAAAAAGAAAAGAGACAGATGCGCGCGCGAGCGAGATAGGCGCGCGGTCTTCATTTCTTTGCAATGTGATACTGGAGCGATGCGTACCTCACAGTACCCCCTCCTTAGCGAAGCGTACGTTTGGCTTGCATACTCTGCCGGTCCTGGTGATGTATGGTTGGTGTGAAGGTACAGGATTCACGATGCTCGGCGTGCTTGCTGTGTTTGTAGGGCTTGGTGTTTCACTGCAGATGTATGCCGGTTTTAGTCTATCCAGCGATACAACTGTCTCTCGATGTGGTAGCTGAATTTTGTAGTATTTTTCGTGTCTCTGTAGCACTGGGTACGGTCCATCGTAGGGTGGTGTCAGTGGCGCTCGCACGGTATCGTTCCTCACAAAGACGTGTGTGCACGTACCGAGGTCCTTGTGTATGAAGGGACTGGCTGTTGTTCTAGCGGTAGTGCACGAAGGTGAAAGTGACGTCATCGTTTGTGTGAGGCGGCGTACGTAATCTTCGTCCGACATGTTGATCGTAGTAGCTGGTACGAAGAAATCCGACGGCACACGAAGTGTAGAACCGTAGGTCATTAGCGCGGGACTTAGGTTGTTATCTTCACGCAGCGCTGTTCGGAGGCCAAGCAGTACGGTGGGAAGTTCGTCCGTCCAGTTGGTAGTTGCGCCTCTAGCCATTAACGCAGCTTTTAGAGTACGATGCCAGCGTTCTATTTGCCCATTTGACTGTGGATGGTAAGCGGTCGTGCGTATGCGTGTAACGCCGAACTTTTTCATTAGCGCGTTGAACACTGACGATTCAAACTGCCTGCCTTGATCGGTCGATATACGTAGTGGGCAGCCGAATCTAGCGATCCAGTTTTCATACAGTGCTTTTGCGACGATCTCAGCTGTTATCTCGCGCACTGGTACGGCTTCAGGCCATTTCGTAAATCTGTCTATGATAGTAACACAATATCGATAATCGTAAGATAGTCGAAGTGGGCCGACTATATCGATATGGATGTGTTCGAAGCGTTGCGATGGCGGGAAACTTCCTAGCGGCGTGACGACGTGACGATGTACTTTTGCTCGCTGACAGCCGACGCAGTTTCTTGTCCATGTTGTTACATCTTTGTTCATAGATGCCCAAAAGAACTTTGATGTTACTTGCTTTCTAGTCGTCTTGATACCGGAGTGGCAGAGATCATGTTGCGCTTTGAATGCTGCAAAACGATGTGCCGGTGGTAGATATGGGCGGGGCGTAGATGTTGATGTCTCGCACGTGATTGGTCGCTGCATGCCGGGCAAAGTAACGGTGATGAATTTTAAGTTTGGCTGTAGTTTTAATTGTTTCAGTTCTTCATCTTGTTCTTGATCATGTGATAATTTGTCGTAATCAATGTTTGAGGGACAGTGTATTTCCTCAATGCGAGATAAGGCGTCAGCGACTGAGTTTTCGTCTCCCTTTACGTACGCGATGTTATTGCAGAATTGGCTGATAAAGTGTAGTTGCCGTTCGCGTCGCGGTGTGTCGCTGCTACTTTGCGGCCTTGAGAGCGCGTAGGACAGCGGTTTGTGATCAGTGTAGACGGTGACGTCACAGCCCTCGATGAGTCTTCTAAAATGCTTCACAGACATGTAGATCGCTAGTAGTTCGCGATCATACGTGCTGTATCGAGATTGTGTAGCACTCATTGTTTTGGAAAAGAATGCTAACGGTTTCCAAGCTCCGTTGTCGCGTTGTTGCAGCACCGCGCCGATGCCGTGGTCTGAGGCGTCCGTCATGATGCAGAGTGGGGTGCCGGCGATAGGGTGCGTTAGCGTCACACATTCCAATATGCTTTGGCGGCATTTTTGAAATGCTTGTTCGGCGGTCGGCGTCCACGTGATAGGTGTCTTGTCATTCTTTTTACCATTGTGTAAGTATTTATTGAGTTCACTCTGCATGTCGGCTTGATTTGGTAAACAATCTCTGTAAAAGTTCAACATGCCCAGGAAACGACGAAGCTCGATGATTGTTTTTGGTTGTGGGTAACTGGATATGACTTTTATTCTTTCTTCAGTTGGTTTTATGCCGTTCGCTGTTACTTCGTAGCCGAGAAAGTTGATTTTCGTTTGTGCAAATTCACACTTGTCAACGTTGAGTGTTACGCCGTATTTGTTCAGGCGCTCGAGAACTTGATGTAGTAATATCTTGTGTTCTTGTTCGTTTTCTGAGTATAACAAGATATCGTCGACGAATGAAAAACAGCCCTCGATGCCGCGCAGTACCTCGTGCATGAAACGTTGGAAGGTTTGACTAGCATTTCGTAAACCAAACGTCATGCAGTTGAACTCAAATAACCCGAAGGGTGTGATTATTGCAGTTTTCTGTGCGTCTTCTTTGTTTATAGGTATTCTGTAGTATGCCATTTTCATGTCGAGTTTTGAGAAGATCTTCTTATTGTGTAGTTGATAGGTAAAATCTTGTATGCGCGGAATCGGGTACTTATCGGGTAGCGTGACTGAATTTAGACGCCTGTAGTCACCGCACACTCGTAGACTGCCATCTTTTTTCTTTACCACATGGAGTGGGCTGGCCCATGGGCTCTTGGAAGGTTGACAGATTCCCATTTCCATCATCCGTTCAAACTCTTCTTTAGCCGCTTTGTATTTGTCGGGCGGTAGGGGGCGAGCACGTGCGAAGAGAGGTGGTCCCGTTGTCTCGATGTGATGGGTGACGTTGTGTTTAGTGGGAGTTTTCAAAGACATAGGTCGGAGTAGATCTGGATACTGTTTGAGTATGTCTTGATATGTCTGCTTGTTGCTGAGTACGTAGACGGCTTGTTGCATTGACGAGATTTCTATGGCGTTGATTGAGAGTTCTGTCACTTTGTCGATTAGCTTCTTCAGATGCAGGTCGACGAGGAGTTTGAAGTGGCGAAGGAAATCAGCTCCAAGTATAGATGTTTTGACGTCTGCGACTACGAACGTCCAACGAAATCGTCTTCTGAGGCCTAGGTCGATTTGCAGGTCTTTCTCTCCGTAGGTATTTATTGGTGAACTGTTCGCGGCGTATAGTTTGTACGAAGTTGGTGAACATTTCTTCTTATATATCGGGGTGGCGGCTAGGACGGAGATGTCCGCACCGGTGTCAACGAGGAAACGGTGATTAGTGTTGCGATCGAAGACACATAGGCGGTTACTTGCTGTAGTTACACCGACGTCCGCCACGGTCGGTGCCTCTTCTAGTTTTCCGACGACTTGTTTTGATTACGCTTTGCGCAAGGTGACACGCAGCGTCTCGCATGATCCCCAAATCGGTAGTGATAGTAGCATACTCGATTGGGATCGCTGTGATATTTTGCGGTAGACTTCGATCTTGAGCGGGAGCGCTGGTGACGGCGATGGTGTGGTCTTCCACGGCTGCTGCGAAGTTCGGAGATTTCGAGTGTCAGCTTCTCAAGTTGTTTTGAAAGAACTTGTATTTGCGCGGACATGACTTGTTGGTTGACAGCTGCAGAATCTGGTTGTGACGAGGAGACAGCTGCGATATTGCTCGACTCGGAATATTCCATCATTTTGTCTGCCATTGCCGCGAGCATGTCAAGTGACGAGTCTGTGTTGACTGACAGCACAACTCGAACTTGCGCCGGAAGGTGGTTCATCCACTCTATCTTGATGCCATCTTCGGTGATCATGCTGCCGCCGAGTTCGCGCATGCGCCTTAGCAACTGAGACGGTTTTTGGTTGCCAAGCTCCAATCCGCTAATGAGGTTCTTGAAATTTTTAACTTCGGACTGTTCGTACACGGAGAGAAGGCGTTGTTTGATGGCTTCGTACTTGTTTGTTTCTGGTGGCTTGATCACGATGTCTGTGATATGTTGAAGGTCGGTCGGTTGTAGTTGACCGAGGACGTAACGGTATTTGTTTTCGTCGCTGGTCTTCTGAGGTTCGACGACGGCTTCAAATTGAATAAACCACATGCGTGGATATTCACGCCAGAAGGGAAGGAGACGTGACTGCACGGAGATGGCAGCGAGGTCTGTAGGCTCACTAATTTCTTGCTTATGTTCCATTTTCTTCTCGGGGTCACCAAAATGTAGCAGCGATGTAAGTTGTGACGAAATAAAACACGAGTGGTGGTGTAGAAATAGGAGCGTCTATTGTCTGTATACAAAATGAGCTTAAGTATAAAATCTTGGGGGCTGAAGTCGTGCTAATGCTACGATGCAAGCGTCGCGCGATCGTCCAATAAAAACGCGCCAAGTGACTCTTATAAGTACCAAAAAGAAAAGAGACAGATGCGCGCGCGAGCGAGATAGGCGCGCGGTCTTCATTTCTTTGCAATGTGATACTGGAGCGATGCGTACCTCACACTTTGTATGAGATGAGAGTGTAGATCAGTCAAAATTGTACACAAATAAAAAAAAAGAATAATAAAACAAGTGAATTAGAAAAGAAAGTAATCTATGACTCGGCAGTATCTATACTGTTTTCACATTCATCATTTAAAAAGAGACATATAACTATATTATCAATGAGTTGTCTTCAATAATAAATTTAGGCAATTTCCTGTTAGATGATTTTGCGTGGAAAACTCTAATTGCGCAATGCATGATTTTGTAGTTATGTTTCTATATGATGCCATAGATGTCGCTACAGTCTGTATAAAATAAAAATAAAATATTGCATAAAAATGTAAGTTAACTATTACAAAGATAGAGCAGTTAATAGTAAATGCGGTCTTCTCGTCCGATTGTAATCCGGGTGTCTTCAAGACTAGAGTGAATAGCCTCTTAATAAACTAGTGCGCCTCACCATCAGCGACTGCATCACTGCTTACCATCAGGTGGGATTGCAGTCGAGCACTAGTTTATGTTATATCATCATCTTCCTGCCCTTGTCCCGTTTTATTTGGGGTCGGTTCAACATGCTTTTTTCTTCCATTCTTTCCTGTCACTCGTCACGCTATCGCTAACTTCCTTTTCTTCCATATCACTTCTCACACAATCCATCCATCTTTTCTTTTTTATATAAATAAAAAAAGTTTTTCAAACACTAATGCAATAATCTGATAACTCCATCTAGTCTACACGCAAAACATTAGTTAAATTACACGAAACCACATAATATGTTAATTACTTAAATTTTCAGCAAAATAAGTAATTTAGAACCTTTTTGGCTTTAGTATGTAGCATAGACTTTTAATTTAAATATAAAAAGATGTTTTGGCAGAACTTAATGGTAAAGAATGTTATGAAAATATATACAGTATTAGGCTTAGCATAGACTGCAGGTTACCGACATAGCCCGAAGAATCGCCACACTTAAGTGGCATTGGGCAGGGCACATTGCTCGTAGAACAGATGGTCGATGGGACGGAAGGTTCTAGAGTGGTGGCCACGTATCGGAAGACGCAGCGTTGGAAGGCCTCCCACAAGGTGGACCGACGACCTGGCATTGGTCACGGGAATCCGATGGATGCGAGACGCACAGGACCGGTCGCTGTCGCAACGCTTGGGGGAGGCATATGTTCAGCAGTGGACGTATGTATCATGAAATGTAATTCTATTACATACTCGTACATTACAATACTCTGTACCCGACTTACACATACTGACAAAAGCCCAATCTAAAATGACCCTTAACTGCATTATTATACTAATTACTTTCAGACGCTACTTGTCTTAATTATTTGTTAGCCAGTCAGCTAGCTAGCCCGAATCTTGTACTAATAGCATGTGAGATTACTTAGCCAAATTAATGTTTGGGCCACTTTACGTTGCTCGCAGCAAAATGCTGGGGATTTGATATTTTGGGCTGACTTTTAATGTGGATTTTACTTTTGAAATTGGATTATGTTTTTGCGATTGCTTTGTGTTTTTGAAATGTTTGTTTTATTTAATGTTAGCTAGATATTTAGTCTATTATGTACCATTGCTGAGTGAAGGCCTGCCTCTCCTTTTTACACACATATCAGAATTCAGGTCAGAGTTTCGTCTTGGGGGCACTATAAAAAAATACTTTAAAAAAATTGCGTTAGTGATTTCGTAGCTGTTCTAATCTAACCTAAATCAATAATTATGAATAGGACCAATTCGATTCTGGAACTTGACTGAATGACTGAAGCGGGACTCTGGCTTCGCTCGCTCGGCTCGTGCGTGCTGTTCTAACTTAAACCAATGACTATAAATAGTACCACGATATATATAAATCTAAACAAAAAAGATATGACTTTTAATAATAGTGTAAAAGATGGGTTATGTTTAGTAAATATAGGAAAACAAATAAAAGTATAATAGATGTTTATTGCTACCGACATTATGAAGTTGAATGCTTCGGAGTTATGAACATTAGAGACAGAGTAGTTAGGAATTGTGATTTTTAGGATGAAAAATGTTAGGAAGAACATTTTCGGATTTACACAGTTGAAAATTTAGGTGAACTTTGGCGCACCCGTTTTAAAGACCTAAGGCGTTGAGTCAGGACTTTGCCGTCTGTATATCCCTAGACATAAGTCAAGTATGACTGGCCTGTTGATTTACGCCCGTTGTCAATAAGCCATCTATCTACAGTTGCAGCTACTAAAGATAAACAAATCTATCCTTTTGCCCTTACTTGCTTTCTTATAACCTACCCACAGATAGCATTTCCTACCAAAGTTGTGGATGGATAGATAGAATCTTACTGTTTATCGGGGATAGATATCTATCTATGAACTCCGGTAGGTTATTGAAAACGGGCGCTAGTGTTCAGTGGCCCTGACTGCTATGCCGGAGGTCGTGGGTTCAATTCCCACCCAGGACAAATGTTTGTGTGATGAGCACGATCATTTGTTCTGTGTCTGGGTGTCATTTATCTACAATATGTATGTATTTAGAAATTAAGTATGTTTATCAGTTGTCTAGTACCCATAACACAAGCTCTGCTTAGCTTGAGATTAGATGGCGTTGTGTTAAAGTTGTGGAATATATGTATAAAAAAAAAGTAACGCACTCGCCTACCCCACTAGCCTAAACTAAACGCAGCACCACCTACAATACAAGTAAAGCTCGACAAGAGTCCAGTGCGATCGACGCGCTCTCGGAATACATACGATCATTATTTATAGAATTTGACGAATCGGACACATCGACTTAACAAAAGTGGAATACAGAAGCCAAGAAAATGTCTTGGCAATACGTTTCCTTTGAGAAAGTAAGGGTTTGTAAGGAAAATAGGTATTTGAATGGGACACATTTTTTACGTTAGTGTTATATATGTAGACTAGCTTCCGCCCGCAACTTCGCCCGCGTGGTGTGTTGATAATAAGCAGCCTATAGCAAAAATAACAAAATCGAAGAATAAATAAGATTACGTGTTTTTTCCTGTTGACCGGGATGAAAAGTAGCTTATATGTTAATCTAGGGTATAACCTATCTACATACCCAATTTCAACCAAATCGATCCAGCCGTTTTTGCGTTAAAGAGTAACTAACATCCACACATCCATTCTCACAAATTTTCACAGTTAATAATATTAGTAGGATGTGTTTTTTTCAATAGTTTAGAACCATCATCATCTCCCTAGCCTTTTTCCAACTAGCTGGGTCTGCTTCCATTCTAACCACCTTTTTTTTAAAGTGGGAAATCATGCAATCACTTCTCCTGCCTTAGGGTGAAACGAGAGGGCGTGTCAGACTTTTACTGACTAAAACCCACTCCTATGTACCTTTTTTGCCTTGAATTCCAGAACCCTGGGTTTTTCTTTTTGAAGCTAACCCAGAATCCAGTGCGAGATATTATCTATCGCGCCCACAAAGGCACAGCAGTGCTCTCTCTAAGCAGTTTTCGCACTAGTGTGGAAAACAGCAAAATTATTACGTGCCGAAAAGCGGTAGAGAATCAAATGTGAAAGTTTGAATGTAATGTTGACGATCCAAACAAATGAACCTGAAACAATTCCTCACATAAACTAAATAAATCAGCAAACTTGTTTAAACACAGAATTGCGTCTGTAAAACAGAACCTAAGTAATTCCACTAGGTTGGTTCCATGTTACTAATTGTGCCTAAAATTAGCTTAGCGTAACAAAACTTAGCTAAACTCCACTTCGCTACGAGAATACTAATAGGAACTTTCGCATTTAATATTACAGCTGATTAAAGCGCTTAGTATATGAGTTCTAGATCATTTTCTGTAGCGCTGGAATCGCTGGATGCCACTTGAATTAGAATTAGGAGAGAGAGGATTGTTCGGTTTATGTTTTTTGTGGTACTAGAAACTTCGGTGTTAAATGTTGTGAGAAAACCGGAATGTAATTGTTTTTTGTTAGCTTTTACGAGTAAGAAAACTGCGTGACAATAAAAAATATGTTACTCTATGTTACTTTATAATAAAATGGAATTCTACTGTGAAAGAATTTGGAAAATCTGTTTAAAATTTTGAGTTTATTCATCACTACATACTAGTAGTATAAAACAAAGTCGCTTTCTCTGTCCCTATATCCCTATGTATGCTTAAATCTTTAACACTACGCAACGGATTTTGATGCTGTGGACATCTTTCGGCTGAGATAATGAACGGATTTGATGCGGTTTTTTTTAATAGATAGAGTAATTCAAGAGAAAAATTAATATGTATAATACATGCAAAATATAGTACAGTAACACTGATTTGTCAGTGAGTTGTCACATAGGATTGAGTTGTCACTGACTTATCACATAGGGAAGCTTATGTTCAAGCTTATGAAAGTCTTTCGACTCAAATGATGATGATGAGTCTGTTGTAGCAAACAAGTCCCAAAAAAGAGATGAAAAGAAGAATCCACACTTCTAACCACAGAACTACTCATCAAAAATACTTTGTATTAGGTATTGCTTTCGTAAATAAACTCCTTAAGAAGTTACTTCACCACTGCTGTATATAATACAGTCCCCACGTCCCTCCTGGGGGACAGAGTCGTGACCTGTATGACGACACGTTTTCTCCCCAATTTACTTTAACTTAATAAGCCACTGACACTTTCTATAATTCTTTCATTCCGTTTCCTCTGAATTTCTTGTGTACACATGCGTCGTTATGTTCATAATAACTAGGCTTAAGGCGTGTTTACATGGTGAACGAAATATATTAGTAGCACCTGGGGAGTGACCCAGGAGAGATTGCTTCGAAATAATGAAATGGAATGATGGTATAATGATCACTATCAGCATCATCATTTCAGCAGGAAGACGTCCACAGTTGGACATAGGCTTTCCCTAAGTTTTGCCATAAGGAAAAGTCCTGTGTGTCCTAAATTAAAGTCAGTTATTTTTTATTTATTTATGTCTTCATTATAAAAGACTAAGGGCCAATTTCACCACCTATGATTAAGTTTCGAGTATCTTACTTGGCAGATAATTTCATACAAATTCTGTTCCATTTTTGAATTTATTCAGTGAGTAGTGTTGTAGAAACAGGCCCTAAAGTTCACGTATTTACACTGTTTTAAGTTTTGATTACAATATACTCGTAAACCTAGATAATACTTATCACCACAAGTTATCTGTGTTTCTAAAATATCTAGAGAAAAATATTATAATCAAGTCATAATCACGTAAAGGTAGTTTTCACGAGTTGGGCGCTCCAAAGGGAGCAGCTTCGGTTCTAAACGACCGCGACACCCGACTGCGATCGGTGCCATAGTGCTATGATGGGTCGCACGACCCGGTCGCGGTCGCTTGGAACAGAATACTATTTTTAAGTATCAAACTATTTTGTCTCTATTCTTCCAGCTCGTAGTGTAGACGTACCTTAAAACAAACTGGCATTCCTCCAGCATAGCCATTCCTCGCGTTTCTTCTGTATTTGATTTTCTTTTTTATTTTGTTAGCAGTAAGCAGTCTTTACGGGCAATGATGTATGCGATTGGTGTGTTTGTTAGTTGTGTTGTTTCAAGTGAATGAAATAAATGAATCTGTGGTAGTAGGGTTTTGTGTTAAGTGTAGTTACTTTGTGTGGTAAAAGCTTGTGTTGTGATAGAAAGTTTAGTTAAGTTAGTTTGTTTTTTTTTTTCCGGTACGGGAATCATCAGAATGACTTCTTCCACTCTTGGGCGGAGAAGGAGGGCGTGTCAGACTCTTACTGAGTAAACCCCTACTCCATTCCTTCGTTGTCTTCGATCTAGGGGACACGGTGACAACTTTTCTGATTCCGTGTTCCCCAGAGGCTTCGGCCCTGCCGGGCCCCTACAGTTTGCTGACATCTCCTTGAGTCAAGTTCGTTTGGTTGATAGCGGTGTTAATAGGGTTAGCCATCATCATAATTTCAGCCACAAGACGTCCACAGCTCGACATGAGCCTCCCGCTAAAAGGAACGTGTCGCTACAAGGAACGGTCTTGTGCGTCTCGCGTCCATCTGATTCCCGCAACCCGCAGTAGGTCATCGGTCGGCCTTCCAACACTGCATCTTCCGGTACGCGGTCGCTACTCCAGAACCTTTCGGCTTTGTTGATCATCTGTTCTGCGAGCAATGTTTCCAGCCCACTGCCACTTTTTGGCTATATTCAAGTCAAGAGTGAATAGGTTACTTCTAGGCAAGCGTGCTCCATCGTCGGCCACATCATCGCTTACCATCAGGTGAGATAGTGGTCAAATGCGAGCCTATGTATAATAAAATAAATAAAAAATATTTTTCGGGCTGTATCGGTAAACGTTAGAGATGGTATTTTTTGTAGTGTCCAGCTTTGACAGCATATTTTAATATTAAGGCTACTAAAGAAGCGCTTCAAAGACTGGAAGTCTACCTTCAGTTTAAGCAGGAACAAGAAAGATGAGGATGGTTGATAAGTATCCCAAATTTTATCTAAATCCGTTCAGCCGTTTTCCACCTACTGGGTCTAATTACATTTCCAAACCATCCAGAGACCTACTCAAACACACACAAGAAATTACTTTCAAATCTGTCAAGCCTTTTGTAGTTTTTAATTCAGAAGATTAAGAGTTAAATTATTTGTCACAGTATTTCTTACACAGTTAAAAGTTTCAAAATTATTTTAATTCCGTTCTCTTTAGTGCTGCTAACTGGAAGCAGTCCAAGTCGATATCTCAGCTGGAATGGGTTCAGACTAGCCAGGTCTTAAAAAAGAAACTATTATTGTTTCCGGGGAAATATCACTTAATCCCAGGTCTAGTTGATTGCATTGAAGTAGATTAGTTGAAACTTTCGAATGGGTACTGAAAAAATTTTGCTGAATAGTTTTTTTCGTAGTTGAAATCTAACTCAGGCAGGTCATCATAAGTTATAATACGAGTGCCAATAAATCATTTGAATGTTATAATTATTTATAATACATTTTTTATATGTACATATGTTGATATATCAATATTTTATTTTATTCTCTCTTTAATGAATAATACATACATATTAGTTACAAATTAAATTAGAGGAGAGCTCGTGGCTAGATAATAACAGCCGCACAGGTCGATCTTCAAGGTTAAGCTGCGCTTACCTAGGTTGGTCTGTGGATGGGTGACCATCTTAACATAACGAGTTTCCTCCGTGCCTCGGAAAGCACGTTAAGCCGTTGGTCCCGGCTGTTATTTGTAGATCTTTGGCAGTCGTTACGGATAGTCAGAAGCCAGTAAATTTGACTCCAGTCTTGCCTTGAAGTACCGTGTTACCCCAGTTATTGGGTTGTGGAGGTCTGGTAGGCAGCCGCTCCTCGTAAAATACTGGTATTCAGCTAAATCCGGCTTGACTGGAAGCCGACCCCAATATAGTTGGTTACAGGCTAGGCTGATGATGATGATGATGACATACATATTAGTTACATTTTTGAATATTTCTTACAAATAAATACAAAAAAAAACATTTGAAAATATAAAAAATAGAACCACCGATAGCGGGAGCAGGTCAAAGCTACCGGTGGTTAGGTCTGCCGTCTGTATTAGGGGTTTATTTTATTCTTCTTATTTGTTATATTAAAATGGCACACCGGTCCTTCCTTCTGTAATATATTACTCGAAAAAAAAACCTCCTGAAAGAAAACCTAACTTTGTTATCCATTTATAAATATTGGAAGTTTTTATGACATACAATAAAGAATTAAAGTATTAAGCCAATAATCGGTTTAAACCTTGGTACTACCAAGTGTTCATAATTTTTAAATGTGTTACTTTCTAAGATAAATTTAATAAATTATTATTATGATGTGGTTCAAAACGGTAGGTATAGCAGTAGTAAGAAGATAGAATCATCGGCTCCCTTAGTTTGACACAATTGATTTTTTTTTCAAAAGCTGTGCTAATTACGAATTATGATTACAACCAAAAATATATTAAAAACCGTATCAAAATCGGTTTCTTTACATAAAACAAACAAATCCTGAAAAAACCAAGAAATGGCTGTAACCTAATAACACGTTAGGTATTCACGTAAAAATCCTGCCATTCCCTTCCTCGGTTCAAAGATTACAATTTAACGACACTATTTTTGAGCCCGACACCGGTCGCCATGACACCGTCGCCATCTTGAATCCAGCTAAATCTCTTGTATCTAGCAATTTTGCCAAAGCACCTCTTAAACCAAGGACTTTAGATGAGTTTCCGAGTTTTGCAGGACAGTTAATTTACAGTTTTGACATAAATAATGGTACTGCAGAGATCATGTTCTTTTGCTCATTTTATATCATTTATATTACTTACTAGCTGTCCCCTGCGGTTTCACCCGCATTTTTCATTACTGCTCCGCTCCCGTGGGTCGTAGCGTGATGGTATATAGCCTATAGCATTTGTCGATAAATGGGCTATCTAACAATGAAATAATTTTTAAAATCGGACCAGTAGTTCTAGAGATTACCCCCTACATACAAACTTACAAACATACAAACATACAAACATACAAACATACAAACATACAAACTTACAAATTTTACTTCTTTATAATATTAGTATAGAGGAAGATATCCACAAGAAAACCAAGATTACCGATGTACCCCGAAGAATCGCCAAACTTAATTTGCAAAGGGCATTCGCAGAACAGATGGCCGTTGGTGCCAAAAGGTTTTGGAATGGAGTGGAGAGACGCAGTGTCGGAAAGGGTTCTACAAGGTGGACCGATGAAATAGTAGTCGTGGGAATCCGATGGGATGTGAGACGAAAAGGACCGGTTGTTGTAGCGACGCTTGAGGGAGGTCTATGTCCAACAGTGGACGTCTTCCGACTGATATGATGATGATGACAATGACCTAGTAAGTTACCGTGAACGGCCGCTGTTACTTGAGACTGGTCATCTATTGAATGGCAGTAGCTTATTTTAATTTCTATATAATTAATTTTTTTTTTTTTTTTTTTTGAGAAGTATAATAATTTTTATTTACATAACAGTTTATAAATTATATTTACAAATTAAACTAATAAATGACTTAATAGATATATACAAACTAAAGATATATATATACAAAAATAAAAAGGGATTTACTGGGCATCAAAAAACTCATCCACGTCGATGTCAATAGGAATAGTGCCCAGAACGCTGGCAGCATTGCCACGTTGGATGGCAATGCTGATTCGTTGGCCGAAAAACAGCCCAGCCCTCTGGTCACGTGAAGAGTCGACTAGCTGCTTGCTAATATCCCGAACAACTCGATGAGCACTCGGACCCCACGGCCCTAATGTTTCAACCCCAAACGGCTCAAACATATAACTCCCGATAAGGTTATTATATTTGCGCCGCTTGAGGTTTTCTGCGCCTGCAGCAGCAGCCCCAGGACAGCCCGCCGTACTCAGAACATGGGATGGCGCAAGGGTGTCGACACATGTTGCATCCCACACCAAAGGCCTACCCAACTTCCAAGGCATTATGGTCATCCCGTCTGGCCTCTTCCCATCGTCGCGTGCCAAGCCATTAGGTTCTAAAACAGCTGGCACCCCGGCGGTGACAAGAGCTCGACGGATAATGTCATTAATGCTAGCGTGCCTAGCTAACCGACCAGCGCTCCTACTGCAGGATAGGCCATGATGTCCGAGGCGGTCGACTGCTTCACCGCATTGACATCGATGTGGAGCTCCACAAGGAGCACCCAGACGCAAGCATGTAGCGATGCGGAAAGTGGTGTCACTCAACATAGTACCTATGTTGAGCGACGGTAGTGCCTGTAGCCAGAGGCCCGACTCCCATTCACCCACAGCCAGTAGACGGGCACGCTCAGCAGTATTGGTGGACGTATTAATGAGGTTATTCCGTACCAACCTGCAGAGCGGCTCATCCCACTGTCTCTGGGATGATGGATTCTCGGGCAACGCCTTGTCCGGGCAAGCCATTTTCCAGGCGGTCACGGCTTCGGCCAAGCACGGCACCTCACAACCAACCAATGATGGAGTCAGAATTCTATTGGTTAGCTGCTGAGTGCCGTGGACCGAAGACAGGAACGCCGGTAGGCTTACACTAGAAATTTTGCGGATGCCGAGCCCACCAAAACGAATGGGTAGCGTGGCTTGTTGCCACGCTCGGTCATCCAGAGCCACATTTAGGATGGAAGTCAAAGTATACCGAATTGTCTGATCAATTTTGTCCAAAAGATGTGGCTGCTTCCATAAAGGGGAAGAGCGGAGAAAATACATAAAATTTGGTGCGAAACAGCAATATCGTATGAGGGTGAAAGCCGAATGAAGGTTAATTTTGGAAAGTCTCTCCGAAATATGGTTAAAACGTTCAATTTTGTCGTCAATGAATGAAGGGAAACTGTCTTCTAAAATTGGAGAACCTAGGAGGTGCAGCGAACTTTTATCTAAAATTTTGATGTCTGGAGCTATTGCATAAAAATTTTGTAAAGTCGATTGTCTGTCAGTACTGTCAGAAATGAAGATTTCACATTTCGAGTGATTTAAGTCAAGGCCAATGGATTTAAATTTGATTAATTGTATTTATTTTAACTTTATTTATTCAAATTCTCCTCACAAAATAGAAGCGACAAAAATATGTAACCGAGGTACATATTTGATCTATTAGTATAGATACAACATTGATAAAAAAATTGTGTGAATTTCAAGAGGGATGATAAATGATAATGTGAATGGATCTATACCCAAAACATCTGTTATAATTAATTTGCAACAAAGACGAAAAGAATGCTACACTTCTACTTACCCTCATAATTAAAGAACAGACAATGAATACCTACCACACGCTACCTCTACAAGTTATAACAATTACTCATTGCCTTTTAGCTATTACAGAAAAAACACGCGAACCTATAAACAAAAGCCTTACTACTCTGCTTACCCTATAAATCTTACGCCTTTATGATATAACGTTATTTACCAAACTTTTTTTTCTACCGTCCCTTTTCCCCCTTAAGGTCGTTAGGCAATTATATGCCTTAAGTTCTTAACGTAATGGTATAAAATGGCTTAAGTAATGAAGATTTAGTACTTTTGCCCCGTAATGGGTAGACTTTCACGAAAATAGTCCACCTATGTGTTTGGAAATCTTTTGGGAGTTCCAAATCTTATATAATATGTTATGTTATAACGTTAAATTGTATTGGTTAAGCTTTTTGAACAAAATTGTTCACGGAAGTACTTACTAGAGTTTATCTCCGCTGGGAAGGAGTAAAATTCCCTGCTGTAGTTTGTGATAGCTACCACCTAAAGGTTAAAGACTCCCAAACATAGCGTCACGGTAGTTTTTTCAAACATCCCATTACCCCTAACAGGTATTCATTCTGCGAAGCAGTAATGCTAGAGTGAAGGAGGCAGTAGCACGCGTCGTATGTCCTATTTTTTCTTAACTTGAATACTTCTAGGTTATAGCTATTAGGAATCAAATTGCAGCAGAGAATTCCATTCCTAAGCTGTACGGTTTAAAAGGTCCAGTAAACGAGTCTCATAAAACATTTCATTTTATGTTTTTAAGGTCGTGAAGCTACCAGCAAACCTCTTAAAGCGACATATTAATTAATCCAAGGACCAAGAAATATGGTACGAACGTAAAAAGACGGATGTTATAGTTGATCCTTATTTTAATTTCAAAACGTTGTTAAAAAGTGTAGAAAATATACTCGTACAGTTATGGGTTGTGGAGGTCTGGTAGGCAGCCGCTCCTCGTACAATACTGGTATTCAGCTAAATCCGTCTTGACTGGAAGTCGACCCCAATATAGTTGGGAAAAGGCTAGGCAGATGACGATGCTCGTACCTTGAAGTTCTGAGAATTTGTAAATAAAACCTAAGGCGTGGACTACCCATTTCTCACCGTTCGGTAATCGTCCGGACCAAGCCCAAGCCAGGGTTGAAGTCTACTGCGTTCCTGAGTTGAACGAAAGAGGCCCTGGGGCCCTGGAACGAAGGCAAAGCAGGAACAGGAGTGGTTTTTAATTAGTAAAAATCTGACACGCCCTCCTGTTTCGCCCTAGAGCGAGAGAAGTAATTGAATAAATTCCTACCCAAAAAAACAGGTCAAGCCAAGTTCCGATTTGGAATTCTGTCAAAAGTATGGAAAACTCCGTAAGCCGAACAAAATTTAAAATGACGCAGATCTTCAAAAAGAAACGACGTCACCTCATCACCGACTTACAAACTCCATAAAAATATAAGAAATATTCTACTAAAAATAAATCGGTAAAACTTCCTTGTACTCTAATAGTTTGTAACCTACTTTAAGCCAGTTCATCACAAAATCACATTTCTGCGTTCCAAAGCTGATATTTTTCCGACCCGTAAAAAGTTCTGTTCGGGAAACTTCGCGAATTTTTATAACAATCGGTCTGTAGTAAAATATTTGACTGGGTTTCATTCGTTTTGCCTCCGAACTGGTTTAAACCGCTTTTTGGCGGATCGAGTCGGTTTTAACTAGAATTCCGGATTATGGAGTTTAAATTAAATATGTTTTGTGTGGATTTGGTTAACGGTTTCCCTATTGGAATAGGAGTTTTTTGGAATTGAGGAATGATGAGTTTGTCTTTGCGACTGTTGATAGTTTTTTTATAAGTTATAATTAACACTGTGTTTTTGTTCTTGGTGTGGTAATGTAAAGAGGAGGGATGAAACGCAAGTTGCTAAAAGAGTTATGAGTTTACATGGGAATGGAAGTAGATTGAAAAAGAAAGGAAGGTCAAAGAAAATCCATCTTTTCTTTGACCTTGAATGGTGTGCGAAGTGATATGGAAGAAAATAGAGTTAGTAATAGGGAGTGACAGGACCGAATGGAAAAAAAAAACGTGTTAAGCTGACCCCAAATAAAACAGGAAAAGGCAGGAAGGTGATGATGATTGAGTTTATTCTGTGTAAATAGACAGATACCGGAATCATTGTTTAGTAACGTTTTTTTGTTTCTATTTTATTGGCTAACAAACTGATTTATCATCACCGGCTAGCTAATGAACACTTTATTTTTCTTGTTGGAAACCATCCAATGACTTCTCTAGGGCGGAGCGGAAAGGCGTTTCAGATTTTTACTGACTAAAACTCACTGCTATGTTCCTTCTTTGCCTTGTGCTCCAGGAACCCGCATTTTCCTTTCAGAAGCGAACCTATGGCCCCAGTAGGCTTCGACGCTGCTGGGTTCCTAGGGTTTGCTGACGCCGTCAACCACACGGGCTTGATCAAGACGGTAACTGGACGGCCGGACAGCTAATAACCACTGAAGATCACCGACGTCTTTGAGTCGACACCGCCACCGGCCTACGCTGAAAACCAGCGCTGTGGACTAGTCGCACTATATGTGTGCCTACAGCTTTATGCTGAGCGTTCGGCCGTTTTACATGGACGTGGCGCATATTTCTTGCTGGTTTTTTTTTGAATGTTTGTAAATTTGCCACTGTTCCTTACAAATAGATTTTCTTTCTTTCTTTCTTCTATGATACGTTTTACCAGAGTTTCATCAATTCCTAAACAAATTTCTTATAGATGTCATAATTCAGTCCCACACAAATTCATAATTCAAAATGACCAGCCTAATTATAACAAACCCGTTTCCATGACAACCAATTACCAAAGACTCCTCACAAAATAGCCCACTAACCCTTCATCAAAGATTATAACCTAGAAACATAAGCTTCACAGACTTCAAACGGTCCTAATTTGAACTTAAACAAATATAACCGGGCCCATTTCGAGATAAGATGGGACAAAACCTTTGGCATCGTAAAACCGGGTTATAATTGCATAGATGAGGATCTTAACGTTGGTATTAATGATTGAATTGATGCTGGTAACCCTGGGGGAAGCGAAATGTATTGGTAGTTTTTGAGTGTTGAATAAAAGTGTTGTGATTTTGACTGGGATGTGAAAGAAAGAAAGAAAAACGGTTTATTTGTGCGGGAAGACGCATACATGATAAGAATAATGAAACAAAAATATAAAATAAAAAAAGGGGGAAATATGCGTCAAAAACCGCGCAAAACGGCCGAACGCTCAGCAAAATGCCATACCCTCATACATAAAACGACGAGGGCATAGCGCTGGTTTTCAGCGTTGGCCGGTCACAGTATGACAATGTCACAATGGTCACAATTTGACGATGTGAGGGAATTTTGAAGATAGTGTAGCTGGGTTGCAACGTAAGCTTAAGGATTTGTCACACTGGATGCGTTCTGCGGTCTGCAGTCCGGTCAAAGCGAACGTAGCCCGCATTATGTATGAACAACATTTTCGGTATCAATATATTTTGTATAGAATGCGATCTGACCGCGCGAGCACAACCAAAGAACGCATGTTGGACCGATGACGCGGCGGCGCGAGGGACCGACTGACAACGTGTAACACTTTGACCTGACCGCAGGCCGCAGAACGCATCCAGTGTGACAAATCCCTAAATGTTAATTTTATTTGGAACAATTTGCCTGCTGCGGTTTTCCCGTCCGATTATAATTTGGGCATCTTCAAGGGTAGAGTGAATAGGCTCTTAATAAACTAGTGCGCCTCAATACCGACGATTGCATCATTGCTTACCATCAGGTGGGATCGCAGACAAGCACTAGTCATAACAATTAAAAAGAAAAAAAATCTTTCAGAGCTTTTTCGCTAATGCGGATTACTCTGTAGGTATACAAAACATAATGAAATAAAAATAAACGTTTGCATGATAACAAAATAAAAATTTACAGTTAGGTTCCGGGTCGGTTGTTCAGAGCGAACTTAACAATATTTATTATTGGGATTATTTTAAAACTGACTGACATATCAAAAAAAAAAAAACTAGAGTAAAATTTTGCACGAGGTTTTCTTGGCGAGCACACAAAAAGGATTTAAAAAAATGTTCCCCTAATGTGATGAAACAGGAGTCCAAAGTTTGTATGGAGAAACTTACTTTCATGCGGGCCAAGCAACTGGCAGAGGCTAGTATAATTATAATGTTCATATTCCTAACATTGATCTTCAAAATCAAAACAAAAAAAAAATCATTCGGTCCAACATGCCAAACCAAATAAGAAGAAAAATCCCAGGTGTTACAATATCGACGTTCCCTTTCGAAGCCTCAAGCATACGATCACGATCCATATTCTATTGTCGTTCAGGCTTCTTGTCACGTCACCGACCAACCTTATCAATTTCACCGACTTCCAGCACTTCCAAAACATAATCTTTCTTCTCCAATATTGGAGGCGACCCTCCCTCATTTTATTCATGTCAGACCTCTATAACCTCTTAACAAATAAGGATTTAGTTTTGAGCGGAAGAATGGCTACTTAACTTTTAAGATTTTAAGGAAGTTTTAAGGTTATTTTTTAGGAAATCGAAAAAACTTTGTGAGGGGAATAGATTTTTTTGGTGATCCGGAATTGCTTTATACAAAATTACCTATCAACGATATAAAAAAGTTGAATGCATCGAAAATTTCCTTTTCATAAAATTATTTTGGGGATTTTTTTTTGTTGAGTAATCATCCAATGACTTTTCCCGTTCATCCAATGGTTTCTCCTTCAGAGTTGAGTGGGAGGGGCAAGCGTTTGAATTTTACTGATGAAAATCAACTACTATGTTATTTCTCTTTGCCTTGCGTTCCAGGACCTTAGGATTTTCTTTTAAAAGCAGACTCATGACAGTAAAGTTCGACCCTGCAGAGCCCCTACGGTTTTGCTGATTCTCTTTAAAGCGCGCGTGTAAAACAAAACAAAATATTAATTTACACACACTAAATAATTCACTAATCAATTAAAATTAATTTAAAAAATAAAATTGATTATTTATTTATTATTTATTTTATTTACTAACTAGAATTTATTTTATTTCATACACAAAATGATCTATACATACTAAACTTATTATCTACTTATTAATTTATCCTTTGAAATTAATAAGTAGATAATAAGTTTAGTATGTATATTTATTATTATACATTTATTATATATTTACAATTTTCAATTGAAGAGCGACAGCACTCTGCAACAGTTCTCAGGATGCTGTTGCGACTACCTCTCACTATCCTGAAGCACTTTTCTTGTAAACATTCGAGTGAGACCGGTCAGTACGAGCTTGGGCAAACATCTCTGATGCACTGTTAAGTTAATGTTTTCCTTTCTGGTTTGTAAAGCAACTACAAAAAAGTAATTTTCGTTTTATTTATTTAAACTTCATGTACAGTGTTGGTACATAAGCGGACTTAACCCAACAAAGCATTCTCAACCAGTCAACCTTTGGCTTAAAAAGATAGGTTTGCACAATAAATAAAGAACAGATATTTCAAATAGATTGTAGTATTGTTAAATTACTTTGCTTATAATAATAAAATACGCATATATGCTAATATTATAAACTAATAATATCAATGACAAATATCAAATCATTTTAATTAAAAGAATATAACAATTATGACGAAGACCGAACTAAGGTTTTTTTTAATTGTTATAAACTAGTGCTTGGCTGCGATTCCACCTGATGGTAAGCAGTGATGCAATCGTCGATGGTAAATCGCCCATTGTCGCTTTCAATTCTAAAGCCACAAAGACTTTTAACTTATTAACTCAAATCCATTCGCTCACCAAAAATAAGGTTACGAATCATTCAAAAAATTAACACTCAGCGAACGTATTCCGAAAGTCTCAATTTCCTGGGAGGCGCGCTTACCGTTGATATTTGCATAACCAATATCCATAGGGTGGGAGCCACCCTTTTTGGAGTCCTACCAGGGTTCAAGGGGGCTTATTACACCCTAATCCTAAGTGGCAAGGTATCATCACGGTTACTGGTTTCTGGAATAATTGGGTTATTGATTCCAGATGTTGCCTGTAAATATGCTCAGTTAGAAAAACAAACTGTTTTTTTTTATATTGACTACATCTTGGTAGAATTTTTAGGTTGAAAGCAGATATTTAACACCGACGATAAATATTTTGTTTAATTTTGTATGCCCTGCCAAGCAAAAAATATGTTAGCAACAAATTAACAATGGCAACATTTTCAATAGATAATTTTTAAGCCCAAGAAAAAATATTTACCTTTTTTTGTTCTGGTGTTTAATTTACCTGTCTATTGAAAACTCAGCCTTATGGGATCTGTTGATTTCCCATTGAAAAAATAATATATTTTTTTGAATAACGTACCCTACGTATTTTATTTAATATTAATGTTAAGAACAACTTACGCCCGTTTTCAATAAGCTATCTAACTTCAGTTGGAGCTACTAAAGATAAACAAATCTATCATTTTGCCCTTACTTGCTTTCCTATAACCTACCAACCGACAGCAGTTCCTATCAAAGTTGTCAATCTATTTTCGGGAGGTCGGATAGTCTACTAGAGTTAGGACGCTCATACAATTCTCCCTTACTTGCATTTCAATATAAGTTTGAAGTTACTCTCCGGTAGGCGGAGCTAACTCTAGTAACGCCATATGCGTATCTGTCATTATCGGTCAGTAACGGGAATTGACGTTTGAAAAATATTTGTTGCGTTGTAGAATTTCTTGTAATAATGGAATATTATAGCAGTGATGATAGTGATATGGAATTATTCCAAATGATAATAGATTGCGATGAAGACAGTGATACCGATAACATACCGTTGCAGAAGGAATATAAGCCACGTGTGAATTATTTATCTAAACTAAAGACGGTGCTGGAGAAAGATGCTCCGTATCCCCTGGACAGCATTTCGGACCAACGTATCCATCTTGCAAGAGCTTCAAATCTCCTCACGGCTGTCGTCCGAGTGTCTTCGCAGGATTCTGCAATGCTTCGGTCACATTGCAAGGAAAGAAAGTGACAACCTCGAAAGGCTCATTGTGACCGGTAAAGTAGATGGAAAAAGGGCTCGCGAGCGCAGCCCAATATGTTGGTCCGACCAGATCCGCGCCGCTCTTAATTCTACGATTTACGGTGCCCTTCACAACGCCTAAAGATAGGAACAGATGGAGAAACATCGTAAGGGCTAAGGTGATGAAGCACTGAGGTCACGACCCTAAGCATTGAGGAATACGACGCAGGGAGGAGGATATGATTACGAATTTGCCTACAGATTTAGACTAAATAAAGTGACTGTGTGTCAGTTAATTAATTTAATACACCCTTATTGTGCTACATCTAAAAGGTACGTAAAATTAAGTATTAATTTGGATGGGTTCACAAATGTTCTTTTAGTGTCTGTTCTTAGAGCAATAGCGCACTAGCGGCCAGGTCACGGGCCGCGGCGGCCATCGAGATACATACCTACATTAGTATGACATCGCCATATAGCGCGCGCACCTGGGCGCACGCGGCCAGCGCAACGGCCACAGGTGCGCGCGCTAGTGCACTATTGCTCTTACCTAATATCAAGCTTAATCAAGTTTTATTTTTTACAGGAATCATGGGATATCCCCACTTCATCAAATACTTCTGGCTCTACGATTTTATGCATTGGGTACTATGCTAGCGCGTCAGTCGACCGACGAACGCGGCGCTGATGAGCGAGACCGACGCGCGTCGTCAGCGGCGCGTAGCAACTCGCGCGCCGCTGATATCAGCGTCACAGTGTGGTGCTTCATAGAACACAACGGTACGCGCGACCGACATCAGCGACAGAGGACTTCGGGCCTAAGAACAGCTAGAATTTGTTTTTCATTCGTTTGTGAAGTGGATTCATCTGCATCTCTCTTTATTATTCCTCTGCTAGTACCTAGTCATAGCATGATGTTAAAAACCCTTCCTCGATGAAAGGTCTATCTAACATATTATCTATACTTAATATAATAAAGAGGTAAAGTTTGTTTTTTTGTTTGTATGAGGTAATCTATGGAGGTACTGGTCCGATTGCTAATATTTTTACACCAATAGAAAGCTGCTGTATTCCTGAGTGATATAAGCTATATTTTATGTACGCGGGCGAAGCTGCAGGCTAACGCTAGTATACGATAAAATTATTAATTATAGCTACTTATTTTATTTCAGATGCATTGGAGTTTGGAAGAGACGATTCCCTGTATTATCCTTAAAAAGTAGGCTAAAAGTATAAAATATGCAAGCAGTTATTATAGCGACTGCAGTACTGCATAATATTGCCAGAAATCTGAACCTGGAAGAAATAGAGCCAGAAGTATCAATTCCAGACACTTCTCACGACAATGATGTAACTGTTCATGAAAATTCTTCTTCAGAATTGACATCGGAATAGTTACTACTGATAAACAATTACTTTAATATATAAATTACATACAATAATAATATTTTAACTGTATTTTTATTTTATATCACTTAAACTACTCTTACACTTAATATAACATACAAACATTGCTTTTCTTCTTGAGAATAGTCTCTAATTGAACACAAAAAAATTGAGATCTTATATTTTTATTAATTAAAAATATTAAAAACAGTAATTACATGCAGAATTCAGATTAAGGTTCTTTGTTAACATCTGGTACACACTCTCTGCAAATCAACTCTCTTTCGGAACACATATATACTACCAGCACTGCATCTCACTATTATGGACCTATTCCAAACTGTCAAACTGTGTTGAGGAACTTTCTTCTACATTTGCCTCACGAATGACACAGTATGAGGAAGACATGAAGAATGCCAGTAGTGAAGCTTCCCACAAAACCATTGTCAGCCTTTCCAAGGATTTCATTGATATCAAGAGTCAGGTTTGGTAAACATTGACTTCGAGTCTACCTCGGAGTATCGAGAACTTGTTGCCCAGTTCCCCGTTGCTGAGTCCTCCGCCGTACCAGCAAAGCCAATGCCAGAAAAGAGAACTCGTAAGCCGGCGAAATGAGTGTGCAACATCATGATACTTCCATTGCTTTGTTTAGTCCATAGGTATTTATATAATTTTTCTTTGTATGTAGGTCATCGGTTTTTTTTATAATTATTACGTATTACGTCTAACATTTTTGGTTTGTTGTTTCAATCTGAAATTTTTACAGTTTTGACGTATTGAACACATTTATCACTTGTCACAAATGTCACTTTATCTATATTTTTTTACAGAACGAAACGTAATCGTTCTGTAAAAAAATATAGATAAAGTGTTTTAATTCTTTATTTATTTAAATGAAATTTATGCTGTTAACAAATTAAATACATTTATTAATTATGAATAAATAAATAACATTTGTTGTGAGCATGTAATGTTTTAGTGATTAGCATAGAACTAAACGTTTCGAGAAGCTTAGATAGATGAGAGGGAAAAAGCTGTCTGTCATTGAATAAAGATAGCTGTCTCTTATCTTTTATTGTGAAACGCAGAATATTGATTGACAGAATCTTACTGTTTAGCGGGGATAGCAATCTATGTATGAACTGCGGTAGGTTATTGAAAACGGGCGTTAGACTTCTTACTTCGTATTAATGACTATCGACTGTTTTGATTAATTTATTAAGAAGTCATTGTAAAAATATATAAAACTAGCTACTGCCACCGACTTTGCCCGCATAACAGTTGAAAATTATCCTTAGGAGACATGCTACCAGGATAAAAGTATGCTCCAGAGCAAAGCTATTGAGAGCAGTGGTGGCCGAGTGGTAACTGCCCCGATTTACAGGTTGTAGGTCGCGGGTTCAAAACCAGCCAGGCGCATTACTTAGTGTAATTTATTTCATCACCACTGCTCTCAAAACGGTGAAGGAAAACATCGTGAGGAAACCGGCATGTCCTAGAACCAAAAATTCGATGACATGTGACATCCACCAATCCGCATTGGGACCGCGCGGTGGATTACGGCCCTCTCCTAGAGAGGAGGCCTGAGTCCCAGCAGTGGGAACATTATAAGGCTGCTAAAATGCTAATGCTAAAATTCCAGGACATGATGTATCAAGTTTCATTGCAATCCATTCAGTAGTTTTTCCTTAAAATAGTAACACACATGCAAACTTTCACGTTTATAATATTAGTTCAACGTTTTAATACAAGTTTCCCCTTTAACCAATTTGGTTAGCTCAGAATTCTATGTGGTGCCGCAAATATGAAATATTTGGTTAACACGAAAATTTTATAAGGTTGGGAATATACACTCAATTGAAATCATAGCTGATGTATTTTGCGTATTAACAGTACCCATTCAGTAAAACTCGAGAATGGCAGAACGGATTTATCTTTACTTTGGTCTTGAAATGTTCGTGGAAGTTTAGGGAAGGTTTAAAAGGTGAAAAATTCGAAAAATCGGCAGTACGAAGTCTGCCGAGTCAGCTAGTAATAATATATTTTTGCGTTTCATTCGAAGATATGTGACATCCACCACTAGGCCTGCTCCGGCGGGATCTTAGGGTGGCATGGCGACTGCGACTGTCGCAACCCAGTGCTGGGCACGCCGTCATTGAGGCGGTTAGGCCCCTCTTTGAGGAGTGGTTGGAAAGAGGTCACGGCGTCCTCTCTTTCCGTGTGACGCAGGTCCTCACCGGACACGGTAAGTTCGGGAGGTTCCTGCATCGAATCAAGCAGGAGAGGACGCCCGGGTGTCGCCACTGTGTGGACCGCCCGGAGGACACGGTGGAGCACACGGTAGAAGTGTGCCCCGCCTGGGCGGAGCACCGCCGTGTCCTCGTGGAGACTATCGGGAGCGGCGACCTCTCGCGCCGGGCCCTGGTTCAGGCCATGGTCCGGAGCGAGGAGGGTTGGCATGCGGTCGCCTCCTTCTGCGAAGCAGTGATGCTCGTGAAGGAGGCTGCTGACCGCGAGCGCGTGAGGGAACGGTCCTCACGCCGCCGCCGCCGAGATCCCGATCCCGATTTCCGACCACCGTAGGCGCGGGTTCGCGGACGGCGAGCACTGGGTAGCTCGCCGTCCGGCAGTCTGGAAATAATCTGGACCGAGCCCAGTCGTCAACGGCGCGTTCTGTTCCACGCGCGCCTCAAGGAGATGTCAGCAAACTGTAGGGGCCCGGTAGGGCCGAAGCCTCTGGGGGGAACATGTGGTATTCCTAACGGTTGATACCGAGTCCCCCCCAGAACGAAGGCAACGAAGGAACGGGGTAGGGGTTTAGTCAGTAAAAGTCTGACACGCCCTCCCGCTCCGCCCAAGAGCGGGGGAAGTCATTCTGATGATTCCCCTACCAGAAAAAAAAAAAAAAAAAAAAAAAAAAAAAAAAAAAACCACTAGGCCTGTGTGGATTATGGTTAATTTCCTCTTGGAGAGAAGGCCTAAGTCCCAGACGAAAAAACATTAAAAAACTTGCCCAAGTGCTAGTAGGATTCTTACACAAAGGAGTCCGTACTAACCGTAGCAAAACATTATCTGCCTGCCTAGCCTTTTCCCAACTACATTCGGGTCGGCTTCCAGTCAAGCCGAATTTAGCTGAATACCAATATTTTACGAGGAGCGGCTGCCTACTAGACCTCCACAACCCATTAACTGGGATAACACGGTACTTCATGGCAAGAATGGAGTCAGATTTACTGGCTTCTGACTATCTGTAACGACTGCCGAGGAGCCCTTTCTGTTCTAGGGCTAATAATTTTTTCCTTACAGCCACAGTCCTACATACAACAATTCCTTCAATATCCATATTGCTACTGTTTTGCAGATCTCTAACTTAATTTTTCCTTAAAAAGTGTCTCACTCAATCATCCAAAATTTCTTGTAGAAATAATGGTAAAATAATTGATGAATGGCTTTACATACAGATGTACACCTCAATATTTTTTCTTTGGCATCTGTGCTACAACTTCATCTTTATTATTCTTTATATGTATATAAAAGAAAAGAGAAGAGGAGCTCGTGGCTAGATAATAACAGCCGCACAGATCGATCTTCAAGGTTAAGCAACGCTTGCCTAGGTTGGTCTGTGGATGGGTGACCATCTTAACATAACGAGTTTCCTCCGTGCCTTGGAAAGCACGTTAAGCCGTTGGTCCCGGCTGTCATTTGGAGATCTTTGGCAGTCGTTACGGATGGTCAGATTCTGCCAATAAATCTGACTCCAGTCTTGCCATGAAGTACCGTGTTACCCCAGTAGTTATAATAAAAGAAAAAACTTTGCTTTCTGATAGCTACAACCTAGGGATCTTTAAGTCAAGAGTGAATAGGTTACCTCAGCAAGTGTGATCCATCGTCGACCACTTCATGGCTTACCATCAGAAGAGATAGTGGTAAAAAGCAAACATATCAATAATTTAAAAAAAAACTTACTGACTGGTATATCCACGCATCAGCCTGAACTACTGTCATAAGGAGCGTGAAATTTTCTACAAGAATTCCTTTCATAACGTATACGAACATTAAGAGAGGTTTTTCTAAAATTCATCTTTAAGGTTATAGAACCCTGGGACTCTGGAACGAGGGGCAAAGAAGGAACAGGAGTGGGTTTTAGTCAGTAGAAGTCTATTTCCCCATCATATTAACAATTTCCCAATTTGAGAAAACCCTAAGGATATAAAACCGGGGTCCAAAGTTTGTTTTGTATAAAGAAACCTACTTTCACGCGAGCGAAACCGCTGGCAGAACCTATACTACATTAATATGAAGCTGCCGAGTTCGGATCGTCTTTTTCCTATATTAGCGATTTCTCATTTCGTTTTGTTCCCTATGCTATACTTAATTGAACTGCTCGTTCGCTCGTTAATAAATGTCATTAGTATGGAAAGTGTGCTAGCTGCTGGTTCTATAGTAGTGTTTTTATTGCACTTATGTTATGTTCATTTTATAAGCAGTTAATGGCCCAGTGGTAATTGTCCCAACTTACCTATGAGTACGAATAGTAGAACCACGACCTACGTGGGTTCAGGCGGACCCAGGTGTATTACTTTGTACAATTTATTTCATCACTACTGTTCTTAAAACGGTGAAGTAAAACATCGTGATGAAACTGACATATCCTAGAACTAAAAATTCTAAGATATGTGACATCGACTAACCCACACTGAGCTCGCTCGGTGGTATATGGTCTTTCCCTCTCCTAGGAAAAAAAGGCGTGAATTCCAGCAGTGGGAACAATAAAAGGCTAATTTTTCTTTTTTGAGCTTATTTTGATCTTATAATTTCTACTCATTGTATTCTTCAGACTACGTCATTGATTCCTAACATGACAACACAGCAATTCCCAGAATGGACAAAAAGTGTTTTTGGATTTACAATACGTAATTTTCAAGTAGCAACCCGGAGTTTGGAAGTTGATAGGGTGATACACCCGTACCTTAGAAAGCACATAAAGCCCTTGGTTCTGCCCTTTATCTTTACACAGTTGTGTCGAGTTATCGTCCCATTGAAATATGAGAATAAAAGAACAGAGAGTGCACCTATGTTTGCTCAGCTGCTCAGCGATCCCTGTTGAGCTCAGTCACCGTATTTAAAATCCGATTGGAAGCATTAGTATTGTTTTTTTATAACTTTATCTAAAGGCATTTAATTGTCAAAACAATGCACAATGTTGACTTATTTATACTTGATATATGCAACAAATTTTAGCGTAAAAATGAGCAAACATTAGGGACTTAAAAACTCAGGGACTTTTACTTGCATATGATTTATGTTGACAACAAAATAGATGAGAAAGAGGCTAAGAATATGGTGATAACATATTTTATAGCAGAAATAACTACGTTCATTCATAACAACACAAAAAATGATAAAGTAAGGCATACTAGAAATTTCACAGCGTGACACGATTCACTCAGAAGAGCTTTAACAATGACAGTTACAAATGAAGAACAAACGGAAGCCCCACAGATGGCAGAGCCTATTACAAAACCTCTCAAAACCCATTACAAATATATTTGCATACATAATTCAAGCCCCAACATTAACGTTTCTAAAGACAATGATGAATCGGCTGCCAATAGTAGAGAGAGTAGCATTCAAATGGGATATTATTCGGTTAGTACCGACGAATCTGCACTTGTAGCATTGTGTCGAAATTCTCACCTATACGATTGAAATCTGAGAAACTGTATATTGAATTACATTTAGGAAACGCTTTGAGGTAATGTCGCAGTGTGAGCGGGTTTCGGAAATTGTGATATGGATTGTAAGTTTCCCTTTGTTGGATAGCGTTGGATTCTCATCGTTAGAGAGTTGTGGATTGTTGGAGATTTAAGCGTTTGAGTTATGGTTTCGTTGTGATGTTTTCCTTCATCATCTGCTTAACGTAAATCTATGCGTTTAGCTTTGCCGATAACTTTGTGAATCACTACATAGTATAAAACAAAGCCGCTTTCTCTGTCCCTATATCCCTATGAATGCTTAAATCTTTAAAACTACGCAACGGATTTCGATGCGATTTTTTTTAATAGATAGTGATTTAAGAAGAAGGTTTATAAGTATAATACATGCATAATATAGTAGAGTAACACTGATAAATTTGCACCGATGCGAAGCCAGGGCGGGTCGCTAGTAACAAAATGATACATAGTTAAGCTTCATAGGAGTTCCTGGTAGCTACTTACATTTATGCGATACGGTAGGTAGCTTTACCGGAATTCAGTTACGTGGAAATCAAATTTGCCCAACGGTGGACATGTTTTGACTGAAATGATGATGATTTAAAGCAGGTTTATCAGTTGACTAGTACTCATAACACAAATTTTACTTAGTTTGGGACTAGATTTTTTTTTTTTTTTTTTCCGGTAGGGGAATCATCAGAATGACTTCTCCCACTCTTGGGCGGAGCGGGAGGGCGTGTCAGACTCTTACTGACTAAACCCCTACCCCGTTCCTTCGTTGCCATCGATCTGGGGGACACGGTGACAACCTTTCGGATACCGTGTTCCCCAGAGGCTTCGGCCCTGCCGGGCCCCTACAGTTTGCTGACATCTCCTTGAGGCGCGCGTGGAACAGAACGCGCCGGCGACGACTAGGCTCGGTCCAGATTATTACTAGACTGCCGGACGGCGAGCTACCCTGTGCTCGCTATCCGCGAGCCCGCGCCTACGGTGGTCGGAAATCGGGATCGGGATCTCGGCGGCGGCGGCGTGAGTTCCGTTGCCTCACGCGGTCGGCAGCCTCCTTCGCTAACATTACTGCTTCGCAGAAGGAGGCGACTGCCTGCCACCCCTCCTCGCTCCGGACCATGGCCTGTACCAGGGCCCGGCGCGAGAGGTCACCGCCGCCGATAGCCTCCACAAGGACCCGGCGGTGCTCCGCCCAAGCGGGGCACACCTCTACCGTGTGCTCCACCGTGTCCTCCGGGCGGTCCACACAGTGGCGACACCCGGGCGTCCTTTCCTCCTTGATCCGATGCAGGAACCTCCTGAACTTACCGTGTCCGGTGAGGACCTGCGTCATACGGAACGAGAGGACGCCGTGACCTCTTTCCAACCACTCCTCAAAGAGGGGACGGACTGACGCCGCAATGACGGCATGCCCAGCACTGGGTTGCGACAGTCGCAGTCGCCATGCCACCCTGAGATCCCGCCGGAACTCTGTCCGCCATTCCGCGACTTGTCGTGGCAGCGGAGTTTCGCCCCGGCGTTGCATCTCCACGCGCAAATCGTGCATGCGTGCAAGGACAGTTTGGGACTAGATGATGTTAGCCGTAGGTCGCGGCTGTCATTTGTAGATCTTTGGCTGTCGTTACGGATAGGCAGAAACCAGTAAAAACTGACTCCAGTCTTGCCATGAAGTACCATGTTACCCCAGTTAATGGTCCTCGTAAAATACCGGTATTCAGCTAAATCCGGCTTGACTGGAAGCCGACCCCAATATAGTTGGGAAAAGGCTAGGCAGATGATGATGGGACTAGATGATGTTGTGTGATAATTGTGAATTATTGTTAGTTCTTTATTATTATTTTTTACAGGTTTTCTATGCTAGCCCATTCTATGGAGTTTCTTGCACGTTTTGTTCAATTGTTAGTAGTAGTTGTAGTTTAAATAATTTTTGTTTAGTAATATGAGTTGGAGATAGAATTTCCATATATTCTGGTAAGCAATAATAGTTTCCTTTACCGCTTTGCTTACATTGCGACCCACTACAACCTCCGTGAGACCAAGCAGGTGGCACTCTCTATGTTTTTTGTGGTGTACAAATCTGATTACAACATGCTGTGCCGAAATTGAAAACAAATCAATTGTTATTTTTTCTACCTTTTTTCTTTGCTATCTTTTTGTAAGAATCTGAATTCGAGATTTCATGGATAGTTGGATTGTTTACATAGATACGCTTATTTAGAAATTTCTTTTTTCGAAATGAAACCATCTGGTTTGGTCTGGTTGGTTTTAAAAAAATCCAAAGAAACCAACAAAAAAAAACTGAGTTGTAATGTATCTCAATATAGTATACATATAAACGATAAAAAAAATCATTCTTTTTTATAGATACAAAAACATCTAATGACTTAAAGGTAGACGTCTCTAGGGTGGAGTGGGAGCGTGCCTCAGACTTTTACTGACTAAAAGTCACTTCTATGTACCTTTTTGCCTCAATTCCAAGACACCGGATTTCTCTATCGCCCAAATCTGGACCTCAGTGGCATTCGGACCCTATTGGGCCCCTACGGTTTTGCTGACATCACCTTGATCTATCCATCGCTTGGTCCGGATGGTTACCAGAGGGCCGGACAGCGAGCAACCCATTACTCACCGTCCGCAAGTCCACGCCTACGGTGGTTAGAAAATCCGGCAACCATCATGAAAAATAGGCACTAAATGTTCACACACAGTTTATATTTTATCTAAAGCTTTATGTATCAATATCGGTTCGTCCTTTGTCATGTTTCACTGTGAAATAGAGTATCGCATTTTATTGGTTTTGAAATATTTAGTTGTCCGGAATTTGAGCTAGTGCGAAGTGTTGGCAGTTTTTCAACAGTATTTGACCTAAAAATTGAGGCTTTGTCTACTTTTATTTAATTTATGGTTATTGCTTTGTGATCGTTGCGTCACATATTTTTTTATTGGCGTAGACTCGTGTTTGATCGCTGTCTCGTCTGATGGTACGCGATGATGTAGTTGACAATGGACATGATTAGCTAGAAATAACCTATTCTCTCTGGACTTTAAGATTCTTAGGACTAGTTCTTTAAATTCTTGAATATTTTCTTATCAATTTTATGTTTTGTAGTTTGGTCATCATCATCATTTCAGAAACAAGTCCTTGGCCTCCCCCAAGCTTTGATCTGTTGGACTGCTACGGCTTTGGTTCTGATTTTGACATCTTCTGTAACGCGTTTAACTTACCTACCAAATAAATAATCAAATTGCCTTCATTTCTTACAAAAAACACCTTTGTCATATTTAACGACCTCAGTAGCAAGTTTCCGTTCTCCCAGCAAAAGTGCTAATTAAACAAAACACCGTATCAGCCCATCCACATTCCTACCGTATTCCCCTCTACCACACACCGTACATCCGCCAGCCCGTCTCACACTATGTAGACGATGACGTCATCAGGAAGTGTCTGCTACCTGCAGGAAGCCTCCGTCGGTCGGTGTCGCTCAAATTGACACCAATAAGGATAATAACGCCCTTTTCCTTCATAGAATCTTGGCTTTTTCTGTCGTAGTTTGTGTGTGGAAAAAGTGGGGCTTATTTATTTATTTATGAAAACTTTGTCTACGGTATATGATTTAGCTCGTGGCTAGATAATAACAGCCGCACAGGTCGATCTTTAAGGTTAAGCGACGCTTGCCAAGTTTGGTCTGTGGATGGGTGATCTTAACATACGGAGTTTCCTCCGTGCTTCGGAAAGCACGTTAAGCCGTAGGTCCCGGCTGTCATTTGTAGATCTTTGGCCGTCGTTACGGATAGTCAGAAGCCGGTAAGTCTGACTCCAGTCTTGCCATTAAGTACCGTGTTACCCCAGTTAATGGTGTGGAGGTCTGGTAGGCAGCCGCTCCTCGTAAAAATACTGATATTCAACTAAATTCGGCTTGACTGGAAGCCGACCCCAATATACTCGTAGTTGGGAAAAGGCTAAATTAATGAGATGTTTGGGGTTGAAACACTAGGGCAATAGGGTCCAAGCACTCATCAAGTTGTTTGTGATATCAGCAAGCGGCTGGTCGGCTCTGCGTGAACAGAAAAGCCCAGACAGGTATTTCCTTCGGTCAAAAAATTAGCATTGCTATCCGACGTGCCAACGCTCCCAGCGTTCTGGGTACTTTTCCCATTGACATAGATGTAGATGGATTTTTTGATGCCTAGTTAGTTCTTTATGTACTCGTTTGAACAAATTATTAAGGCGAACGCAAAGGAAAATGAAAAAAACGTTGATGGGTCAGACCTCTCGCAGCACCCAGAGCGGGAGGACACTTTCAATGATTACCCACCTCAAAAAAAAGTATTATAAATTGTATGACCAGAATCTAATAGTTCATTTTAAGTTCCAAACGTAATTTGGTTTATGGTGTATAACAAAGACTATCTATCTATCTAATATTCACACATGAAGAAAGTTACCAAGCGTTTCCAAGCATCAAGCAATCCTATATGAATTCTCTCTTAGATACCAAAATTCCAAGTTGGATTACCCGAAACTTGGTTTCAATTAGAAATAAATAAGTAAATAATTAATGTAATACATGTTTCGCGATTCAGGAGGACTGACAAACATAAGTTTGAAAGGCTCGGAGTAGAAGTAGCGAGCTGCCTAAATGTTCAAGACAATTGCGAGTAATTTGTACTACTAAGTTTCACTAATGTAATTTTCGTTTTTCGTCCAAGGCAAGGGAGGTAGCGTTTTTGGTTGCGAGATTAGGTAAGTAAGCGTTATATGGTTTTATGAATGTTGTTTACTCTGAAGACGTGCGTTTTAAACAATAGACTATATTCTTGGACAAAAGCGAATATCAGTAAAAATGAACGAAAAAAAAACTAACAAATCATAATTGAAAAAGAAGAAATGAAAAACTTTTAACAAAAAATTGTTTTAGTCTTTAGTAATGCATGGGACCTGTCACTATGGTGAAACCGACTCGGAAAAACGTCTTTGCGCTGAAATAATGATGATGGGCGCCTAAAGAGTATTTGCAATAAACTTGTAAATAAATCTTGATGCCTCAACATGGTCTTCGATTTGTATTAAAACTGAATTGAAATAGAAAGACATCTGAGTCCATAGAGTCTACAGTGACCTCACAGTCAAATTACAAAAAAAGCAGTACAAAAAAAACAATTCCAATTAATTAGACACCCAGCGCCAAATCCGCTATCTCACTTCACTTGTACCACAAAAACATCTTCGGGCAGCCCAAGGCGACAACACAGTGTCCTAAACACTAAAATGCACTTAGACCCGCTTCCAGGGTACGCCTGTACTTTGTAGCAGTAATGAAGTAGCTAGCATATCTGGATCAAGGACTCGGGTGAATGTTTGAAATTAATATTGTAAATGCAATGCTGAATTTCGTGATGATATTGCGAATGTTGAGTGTCTCTGTCTTGTTTAACAGCACATCTAATTGTAAGTAACTAGCTTGCACCCTACTAGTAAGCCCCGGCTTTGCTCGGGTGTGATTTTGCACAAACCTGGTTCTGACATTTACGAACAAAAAAATAAAATATCCGAACAGGTGTAGCCTTTAGCATTCACATACAAATATTAAAACATATTTATTTATAAAGATAAATATATATTAAGATACTATGAGCAAATTTATTTATTATTTATTTATTTATATATACTTTATTGTACACCAAGATTACAAAAACAATAAGGAAACCTTATGGTAAAACTCATACAATTGGCGGCCTTATCGCACTTGGAAAAACAAATGTAATTTATCTTCTTAATATATATAAATCTCGTGTCCCAATGTTTGTCCTCAATGGACTCCTAAACCACTTAACCGATTATAATAAAATTCGCACACCATGTGCAGTTCGATCCAACTTGAGAGATAGGATAGTTTAAATCTAAAAAAAAAAAAAAGTTGGGTAAAGTAGGGTAGTGTAGGGTAGTGTAGGGTAGTGTAGGGTAGTGTAGGGTAGTGTAGGGTAGTGTAGGGTAGTATAGGGTAGTGTAGGGTAGTGTAGGGTAGTGTAGGGTAGTGTAGGGTAGTGTAGGGTAGTGTAGGGTAGTGTAGTGTAGTGTAGTGTAGGGTAGTGTAGGGTAGTGTAGGGTAGTGTAGTGTAGGGTAGTGTAGGGTAGTGTAGAGTAGTGTAGGATAGTGTAGTGTAGTGTAGGGTAGTGTAGTGTAGCGTAGTGTAGTGTAGGGTACTGTAGGGTAGTGTAGGGTAGTGTAGGGTAGGTAGGGTAGTGTAGGGAAGGTAGGGTAGGGTAGCGTAGGATATGTAAGGTAGTCATTTGACGGGAAAAATTCCAAAAAGAAATAATTGTCTACCCCGTGCGAAGCCGGGACGGGCTGCTAGTTATGTATATAAATCTCGTGTCACAATGTTTGTCCTCAATGGACTCCTAAACCACTTAACCGATTATAATAAAATTCGCACACCATGTGCAGTTCGATCCAACTTGAGAGATAGGATAGTTTAAATCTAAAAAAAAAAAAAATATATAAAGTAGGGTAGTGTAGGGTAGTGTAGGGTAGTGTAGGGTAGTGTAGGGAAGGTAGGGTAGGGCAGCGTAGGATATGTAGGGTGCGAAGCCGCGGGTAAACGCTAGTTTATTTATAAAGATAAATTACATTTGCTCATAGAAAAGCTTACCTGACGCACCCTTCTAACAGAGCTTCTGGGGAACAATGAAATTCCGAAAGGTAAGTGCATGCCCCCCAGATCGAAGGCAACGAAGGAACGGGGTGGGGTTTAGTCAGTACGAGTCTGACAAGCCCTCCCGCTCCGCCCGAAAGTGGGAGAGTCATTCTGATGATTCCCCTACCAGAAAAATACCCTTTTACCAGACATGGCAAGTTCAAGAGATGCCTGTTTCGAATTCATGCGGAAAAAATTCCTAGGTGTCACCATTTTGCGAACTACCCGGAGAAACTAAAGCAGGAACTGCATTGTCACGCCAGATTCGCTCATAGAACCACGACACGTTGCCTCGCGTAACGTGGGTCTAATGTAGCTCTACAAGTCTAGTTGCCGTATGAAATGTATGGAGACCGACGCGCCAAGATTAGCGTACGTAGCCTACATGTGCCCAATGTAGCTTCTACAGTAAGTTTCAACGCTAAGACACATAACGTCTACTGGCTTTGGTCAAAAAGGACCAAAACAAATAAAGCAAACAGTCCGACTTAACGAGAAGTAAAAAGATTAACCGACATTAACCAAGCGAGGTAACTGCGTTACAAGTAATTACAAAGGACCCTTATTTTAGTTTATTTATTTTTTTGCGACTTAGTTACTTTTGGGTCTTCAACAAATGTTTATTCGTTGAAAGGTCAAAAGTTCAAGCTAATTAGACGTAGTACTTACGAGTATATTGAAGTTCATTTGATTCTTTTTTGGTTAAGAAAAAGTTGATATGCCTGTCTGAGTTTTTGTGTCAATGGATTAAGATATGTTTTTGGCAGTCGTTACGAATAGTCAGAAGCCAGTAAATCTGATTCCAGTCTTGCCATGAAGTACCGTGTTACCCCAGTTAATGGGTTGTGGAGGTCTGGTAGGCAGTCGCTCCTTGTAAAATACTAGTCATCATCATCATCTGCCTAGCCTTTTCCCAACTATATTGGGGTCGGCTTCCAGTCAAGCCGGATTTAGCTGAATACCAGTATTTTACGAAGAGCGGCCACCAGACCTCCACAACCCATTAACTGGGGTAACACGGTACTTCATGGCAAGACTGGAGTCAGATTTACTGGCTTCAGACTATCCGTAACGACTACCAAAGATCTACAAATGACAGCCGGGACCAACGGCTTAACGTGATTTCCGAGGCACGGAGGAAACTCGGTATGTTAAGATGGTCACCCATCCACAGACCAACCTAGGCAAGCGTTGCTTAACCTTGAAGATCGATCCGTGCGGCTGTTATTATCTAGCCACGAGCTCCTCCTTCCTGAAGCAGGAACTATATCAGACCGAAATACACGTAGGTGTAAGTCGCCTGAGTTTTATCTAGAACTGTACGCAGTTCTACGTAAAACTCAGGCGAGTTGTGAGGAGACACAATGACATCACGTTCTTCAACTCTAATTGCAATATAAAATGTATAGAGCCTGCCACACGTAGATCGGCGGACGTGGCCCACGTGGAACCAATGAAGTTATACCGTAGGGCGTGCCTAACCTTATTATACTTATCCACCAATTTTAATATTATATCTGTATATTTAACCCACTTAAGTGGCAGTGGGCAGGGCACATTGCTCGCAGAACAGCTGGTCAATGGGCACGGAAGGTTCTAGAGTGGCGGCCACGTACCGGAAGACGCAGCGTCGGAAGGCCTCACACAAAGTGGACCGACGATCTGGCGAGGGTCGCGGGAATCCGATGGATGCGAGATGCACAGGACCGGTCACTGTGGCGACGCTTGGGGGAGGCCTATGTCCAGCAGTGGACGTCTTTCGGCTGAGATGATGATGATCTGTATATTTTATTAAAAAAGTCCTAACTCATTCACTCACTCATCAACACCCAGTACAAACCCTTGGACCTAACACGTCTAAAATTTAGCACAGAGGTATCCTACTAATATTATAAATGCGAAAGTTTGTGAGGATGGATGTATGTTTGTTACTCTTTCACGAAAAAACGGCTGGACCGATCTGGTTGAAATTTAGTATTTAGATAGTTTATACCTTGGATTAACATATAGGCTACTTTTACTCATAATTTTTTTATTATTTTTTTCGATTTTGTTATTTTTGCTATAGGCTGCTTTTTATCAACACACCACGCGGGCGAAGCCGCGGGCGGAAACTAGTCTTTTATATGTATGCAAATAACAAGAAAGGATTTATCAAAATTTATCCTCTTGGAGTATAAAATTAGTAGGGACAAATGATTTTTTATGTACGAGTATAGGCTCGCATTTGACCATTATCTCACCTGATAGTAAAAATGATGTGACCGACGATAGAGCACGTTTGCCTAGAATTAACCTATTCACTATTTCACACAAGCAAAGCCGCTAGCAGGAGCCAGTTTACCAGCATACTTAGAAGATTTAACACCTAATTAAACTTAAGTAAGACAGCTAATATCCAGCCATCTCATAAGATGTGCCACCTAATCGCACTTAAGGCAACCAACATTGGCCCATCTTCGCCACCACACGCAGCTAATAAAAATAGTTTTAATACAGAACTAACTTTAACATCACAGTTAACCAACCCAGTTAGTACTAACCGTGATTTTACGAGGGTAAACGGTCAGACGTACATTTTATTACCCGTTTACTGCAGAAGCTAAATTACTGTGCTGTGTAAGAGTTAATTTCTAAAAGCAATTTGTACTGTTTTAGGCAAGGAGCCAGATTTAGGAGTTACATTTCAAGAAATGTATTTTATGTGTTTGGGATAAGACTGGTCTAGAGGAGCTCGTGGTTAGATAATAACAGGCACACAGGTCGATCTTCAAGGTTAAGCAACGCTTTCCAAGGTTGGTCTGTGGATGGGTGGCCATCTTAACATAACGAGTTTCCTCCGTGCCTCGGAAAGCACGTTAAACCGTGGGTCCCGGCTGTCATTTGTAGATCTTTGGCAGTCGTTACGGATAGTCAGAAGCCAGTAAATCTGACTCCAGTCTTGCCATGAAGTACCGTGTTACCCCAGTTAATGGGTTGTGGAGGTCAGGTAGGCAGCCGCTCCTCGTAAAATACTGGTATTCAGCTAAATCCGGCTTGACTGGTAGCCGACCCCAATATAGTTGGGAAAAGGCTAGGCAGATGATGAGGATAAGACTGGTCTAGTAAGCTGCCTAGCCTTTACCACCTAAGTGGGTTTTGGTTTTCAGTCTAACCAGAATTTGCTGAGTACTAATACTCGCAATCGGCGGCAGTGATTTCTCACCTCGGGCCTGAGTTCAGACCATGATCCAGAGCAAAAGGGAATAGGATGTGGTCGCCTACTTCTGGATAGCAAATGATATTGGCGAAGGAAGTGACCGAGCGCACCAGGGAATTGACATCTTCACGCCTGAACTGCCGCGACAGGATACCAATAATCTGCCTAGCTTTTTCCCACCGAAGTATTTTTTAGTCTAATTAGAATTTGCCGAGGATAAATAAATAAAATAAATAAAAAATAAAAAATGTTTTTATTTTACATAGGCCTACATGGGCACTTATAAAAAGTCGAAGCTAGTGCACGGTTCCAAATTGGTCGTTTCCTTTGGAGAAGAACCGGCAAGAAACTCCATGGTTACTCTTTTCAAAAAAATGATTGGGTTTACAATACTTTCACATTACAAAACAGACACATATGCGAGGACAGTGTAGACCAATCAAAACTGTAACCCAAATAAAAATAGATTCAATCAAAAACTGGGTAGAATTAAGTAGTAATTAAAATTCGTAGTCTACAGTGTTCTCTCATTCACACTTTAAGAGAGAGGCTATATAAATATGAGAGAAAAAAAAATCAAACCTATCAACAAATTAGTTTTTATCAAAATGAAATCACGACGGATCAATATTTACTCGGGATCAGCAGCGGTGATCTCTCGCTCTTAGCCCTGGTGTTCTCTGCTATTGTGAGTGCGCACACAAGACACCCAGACCCGGAACAACTATCTGTAGACCATACAAATATTTATTCCGTGCGTGAACCGAAATCACAACACGCGGTGTAGCAGCCCAAACACTGCGCTAACCGATTCATCAGATACGAGTAAGATGGCGTTAGATTTAATGCCATAGGGCAAGAAAAAGAGTGCTTTACCGTCTGATTATAATAGAGGTGTCTTTAAGGCTAGAGTGAATAGCCTCTTAACAAGCTAGTGCGCCTCACCATCAACGATTGCATCTCTGCTTACCATCAGGTGGGATCGCGGTCAAGTACTAGTTTATAACAATTACAAACAATACAATCCGACGGTTCCTATTAGTTACATGAGCCACGAGAGCAGAGCCGCAGAAAAATCTAGTTGTCAAAGGTAAAAATAAAAACTTGTAACATTTTATCAACCGCTAGCCATACGACTTTAATTTCATATCAAACCCAATAAAAGGCAAGACAGAATTTAGTTTAACCGCCCGTAAAAGTCACAAAAAAAAACAATAATCTATTATTTTCATAACACATTTTCACACTACAGTGGGTCCCATGATTACTCTCAAGCCTTGTACAGGAGAAAAAAACTGCCAAAGCTCTTCATAAGTAGACGTTGTAGTCGAAACTCGAGAGATTCAGCGTCTGTCAGCCGTAAAATAACATGAGGCCTTATGTTGACAATGTAGTGTTTATAATCTGTTGGAAAATGTTCGTCGGTTTGTGTTTTTAGTAGAGTAGGATAGAAGAAAAGATGTTAGAATGGAATGGAATGGAACACTGACACCCTGTGTCTCGAAAAGTACGTAAAGCCATTTTTTTAAGAGGTAATCTGGAGGAGCTCGTGGCTAAATAATAACAGCCGCACAGGTCGATCTTCAAGGTTAAGCCACGCTTGCCTAGGTTGGTCAGTGGATGGGTGACCATCTTAACATAACGAGTTTCCTCCGTGCCTCGGAAAGTACGTTAAGCCGTTGGTCCCGGCTGTCATTTGTAGATCTTTGGCAGTCGTTACGGATAGTCAGAAGCCAGTAAATCTGACTCCAGTGTTGCCATGAAGTACCGTGTTACCCCAGTTAATGGGTTGTGGAGGTCTGGTAGGCAGCCGCTCCTCGTAAAATACTGGTATTCAGCTAAATCCGGCTTGACTGGAAGCCGACCCCAATGTAGTTGGGAAAAGGCTAGGCAGATGATGAATCTTCAAGACTACTCCCACTTTGGGCGAAGCGGGAGTGCGTGTCAGACTTTTAGTGAATAAAGCTCACTCCTGTTTATTCTATGCCTTCATTCCAGGTCTCCAAGATTCTCTTTCGTTCAACCTAGGGCCCCAGTAGGCTTTGGTTTTGGTTTCGGTTGTCATTCGTAGAACTTTGATAGTCGTAACTAAGATTTTTCTGACTACTAAACTTGTCAGATGTCAGAAAAATCTGACCATCAACCTGTCCAAGTACTATCGTTTTGGTCAGTAACTGGGGTGTGGAAGTCTGAGAGGCAGTCGTTCCATGTAAAACACGAGTATTGAGCCGCCGACACCGATCCCGACCAAGATTGGTTTCCAATCTATACTTTTCAGCTATTTCGTGGAATGGAATGAGACGATAGTTAATTTTTGGCGGAATTTGTCGAGTGAAGTTGAGTGGTTGTCTTAATTATTATTTGCAAATTGATTCCCAGTAGATGATTGTAACTTAAAATTGGTGTATTTTTTAGCATATGTGGAATCAGTTGAATTGGTGAGATCTCGGTAAGATGGCGCTGAGAATTTTATTGCGGCATTAATTACCTCAGCGGAGTTTTGCCAAGAATTCTGACTACATTTGCTGCCAAATACAGCAAAGAATTTAGAATGTGTTGCATTCGTATTATAAAAAAAAATAGTTTGTATTCTGTATAAAAACTAAATAGCTACTTTCTAAACTTACCATCGGACTCTGTCAGTTGGGACTGGTCATCACTTAACTGCCAGTGATTTATTTTAAAATTCATATTTTATAAATAAAAACAGTTGTCATATCAGGTCTGTCCATGCTGCACTACCACCTGTACTTTTCATTATCTATACGAGTCCAATGACAGAGCCGTGCAGGTTGCCAAACACTGGTCAGAGGTTTGATATGAGGGCGTCGATACGAAAAAAAGAAATAGTTGTTATATATAGAAGAAGCGATTAAAAAGTTGGTACAATGTAACTAAGATGTAAAAGAGTGTTCATGGAGTTTTTTGTACATTCTTCTCATTAGAGATCTACGCTTGGGAATGTGCAATTAGCTTAATTTTCTAAATTTTTGACGATTCAAAGCTGGTTCTAATTGGTTTATTTGAAATAAATGCATTGATTTTTTTATTGCTAAATACGCAAACCGTACAAATCCAAAAAAGAAGATAAAAAGAAGAAAACTGTACGTTTAAGTATTAAGATTTTATTTTGTTGTAAAAATCATCCTAATATCGAATGTATTTCATATTGACAGTATTTTATTGGACCACTATCTCACCTGACGGTAAGCGATGTTGTGGATGGTGGACGATGATAGAGCACGTTTGCTTTAAAGTATTCATTTTACTGCTAACCGAGAGACCTGAAAGTTGTAGCTATTGGAATATACAGTTTTTAGTAGGGTATTCCACTCCACTAAAATAAACCTAATATATTTTTTTACGTAGGTTTTGTTTTTATTCAATACTTCTTTGTATGAATGAAGTTATGCTTAGTAGGTAACTAAAACAATGATTGGTTAAGATAGGTATTCCTCTAATTAACTATTTATTATTTACTAATAAACCTCATTATGCGATCAGGATAAAATACACAAACAAGTACCAAAACCACCATTAACCATTCCATTGATTGTAAAAAAAATACTTGTATCCTTCCATTCAATGACTTGCCTGTTGGTTTAGTGGTCAGTGGTCCAAAGTTTGTATGCATAAACCCACTTTTTCACAGGCAAAGCCACTGAAAAAAGCTAGTTATCATACAAAACATAAATTAGAATATGCAACAGCAATAAAGCAACATTTATTTTGCAGCAAAACACAACAATATAACTTGTAGCCCCGAATGCTATAAATGTGATGAACGAGTGTGCCTTTGCATCCATATGCAGAATATACAATAATAACATATCTACTTTATCACCTACTTGTTGCTGGAGACAACGATAAACTTGCAAGTATCTGTTTTAAAACATGAGCTCGATTTTTCAGATCTGATTTTAATACGTAAACGACGCAATGCGAGTGTGTACGTATGTAAAAGCCTGCACTAATGTAAATTCTTAAGAAGATTTACGAACCATACATTATAGTATAAATAGTAAAAGTCTGAAAAGTTTTGTGATCTTCATTTATTTTGAGGATTTACCATAATTTATTTGGTACATCTTAAGGTCCCACCTGATGGTAAGCATTGATGCTATCGTTGATGATGAGGCGCACTAGTTTATTAAGAGCCTATTCACTCTAGCCTTAAAGATACTTATAATTGGACGAGAAGACTTTTTCTAGTCCTTTGACATACGCGTTATAAACGACAAGGCGAAACGTTTAATTTCCAGAAGAGACAGAGACGTAGAGGTTTCAAAAATACATGGTAGGTAAATGTCGATCAGAAATAGTCTGGATGATTTTCTACCTCGAAAAAAATACTGTATAAGGGATATTGCTTAATAATTATTTAAAGTATTTCTGTAAGTACTTACTTCTGGTCACCCCACTGAGCATAACACACGTAATAACATGTACCAGTTGTTCGCAATCCACAATCAGACAACAAAACAAAAACTCAAACCCATAATCAGAGAGCACAGACCACAAATATCAACAAAAACCACTCATATTTGTACAAGCAAACCTCCAAACTAAATCTACTAGCACATAAAATCCGGTTGTCCGTCTGTGTTTCGTGGATAAATCAACAAACGCAATGACCCGGACTGGATCGCGTTCCAAATAGCCGCTCTCTGATACATTACCTTCTACTATTTCGTGTTTTGCCAAGCAGACAAACCCTTCGTATACGAATAGAATATCTAAGTTTTTAATCTGTTAAAGGTTAAGCAGGGTGTGAATAAAGAGGGAAAAGGCTGTAGGAAAACATTGCCATACGTCTTTATATGTTTCGTTCGTTTTTTTTTTCAAGTGGGGAATCATTATAATGACTTCTCCCGCTCTTGGGTGGAGCGAGAGGAGGTTTCAGACTTTTCACCATCATCATCTCAGCCGAAAGACGTCCACTGCTGGACATAGGCCTCCCCCAAGTGTCGCCACAGCGACCGGTATCCATCCATCGGATTCCCGCGACCCTCGCCGGGTCGTCGGTCTACCTTGTGGGAGGCCTTCCGAAGCTGCTCAGACTTTTACTGACTAAAACCCAATCCTGGTCCTTCTTTGCTTTCATTCCAGGGTCCTGGGGTTCTCTTTCGTTCAACCCAGGGTCCCAGGGTCCCAGGGTCCCTGCTGGGTTCCTACAGTTTGCTATCACGGTCTCTTTGAGGTGCGCGTGGAACAATACGCGCCGTCGACGATATGTGCTTGGTCGAATACCAGACGTCCGTCCGTCCGCAAGTCTGCGTCTAAGGACATATTTTCGTACGTATGTTTGTCATTAATTCCTATTAAACGGTTTTGACTGATTTCGATAAAATTTTGTGTATAACTTTGAATTAATTAAAAGTTTTGCTAACATCTCTTTGAGGCATTAAACACTACACGCCATCGACGTCTCTGGCTCGGTCAGGATGATTATCGGACGGCCGGACAGCGAGCTTCTAACAAAAACCCACTTATGCGCCTTCATTTGTCTCTCTCAAAGGATCCAGCATCTCTTCATTTACGATCAATCGATCATTTACGATAGATTACTTTGGTATTTTCTAGATCAAAACGATCAAATTGAAAGGCTATAATAACTCTATAGACGTTTCATTTTATGAATAATAAAATAGATCCTTTGTACAGGTAAAACTTATACAATGTTTTATGGCTAAAGAAGTGTTTATCGGTAAACATAACATTTATTTATACATAAAGAAGAATAGATAGCGATATTGGATCGTTTTCGATCATTATATCTATTTATAACAAATGGGTTTGAGGTACCTGCTGCTTTTATTTAGTTCATATGAGTAATGGACTTACGTTGGAGGATCAATAATATAAGTTATTCAATAGAGTAATGACAGTTATGTGGAGGAGTAAAGAAAAAAAGAAAGAAATGAGAATGTTTTATATACACACTATAGGAACAACATTAATAAACACTGACACAATGTAAATGAAAACACTGAAAAAATGTACCTAAATGCCTAAATGTATTTACTGTACTGTTCGATTGTTTTTTATTTTTGATAAGCTCATCATCTGGTGGTAAGCGATGATGTGGTCGATGATGGAACGTGCTTGCCTAGAACGAATCTTGACTTAAAAACTTACATGTTCCTGATGGAGACACAAACTCCGGCAGGGAATTCCACTCCTCAGCTGTACGCATAATATTTTTTTTTTCTCAAAACATATTATATATTCACCGGATATTTACCGGTGGTGTAACGCCTTTGATAGACCGATGATGGAACGGGCTGGCTGGAATTAAATTGTGCAACAGTGATAGCATGATTGCATATTCCCCGAAACATAAACGATAGAAAACTGATAGACTAGCCACTTGCTGTCGAGAATTTGGAGATTTGAGTCGATTTTTAAGTCTGTTTTTCTCATGTCTTGGGGTAAAAATAATCATAACATTACCTGCACCTTTTAACCACGTAGTCAGCTATAGTTACTTTAAATTAACGGACTAGGCTTTTTAAATTAAAGTTTTATTACAAATCGATATTCAACTTGTGTGTTGACATTTTGCGGCCTAATGTTAGTTTTTTAAAGTCCAATTTTAATTTCGTTTAGTTCTTATGCAAACGAAAAACTAGAGGCAATACGGTACCTAGGCCAATTTACCCCGCCACCACAACTCAATACGCGAACATTAGTTACGTTACAAAATACCGTGTATTTAACAGCTAATCGTTAATTATATGGAGCTAGTGATGTGCATCGGGACATGTGACTGCTACCTAGTCCAGTGACGCGGAACAGTGACATCGCTGATGTGTTTAGCTCAGCGGGTATGTGAAACTATACGATTACGGTACGGCTTTTGGTTTTCGGTTCAACGTTACCGATATTCGTCGGTGATTTCTGTTTTGTAAATTGCAATATACGCTTGTATTTCGTGAAAGCTCGGGGTTTATAAAATGAAGTGAGGTAGAAGTATAGTGCATGATTAATATGATGTGTCGTAGTTTTTTTCATTTGAAGGTAAATTAATATGGTTTTTATGTCTCTATTTATATCTGGACCCTCGGGCTCTGGATTTTTAGAAGGCGTACGATAAATCGAAGTCAACTCGCAGAGGTCTCTTAGATACTGTAACAAACTTTATTTACTAAGCAGCCTCTACGAGTTGCCGATCAAACCCCAGTTTTTTAATTTTTGATGAAGTGAATTAAAAACCTTTATTTTCATACCTGTGGGTCACTAAAGCACTTACTGCATAACAATCTCATCTGTGGCTCGGGCCACTTTTGCTTTGATTGCAATGATGAAGTATTTTCATTTGTATTTAATTGTTATTTTTGTCTGGAAAGTATTTCGAATAATGATAATATTTTTCTGATCGTTTCAGTCTTTGGTATCAATGTTGAGACTCGAGGCAGACGTTATTTGAATATCATTGTACGAGAAAGCATTGAAAACATCTACATTAGAACACAAAAACTCAATATAAATACAAGAGACATGCCTATAATTGAGCGCGTGATGTATTTCCATATTGCGTGTGGAACAAAAAAAATATAAGCATTTCTCTGAAATAGCCATTTTGTACCGTGAAGAAGAAATTACAGAAGTATTTTCTTTAAAATATATTTATTTTGAGTTGTGGCAATTCACTACAATCGAATATTGTAGTGAATTGACTGACTAAATGACTTGTCTTTCAAACAAAAAAGGCTTTCTTATTCATAGGTTTATACCTCGTGTATATACATCTTTTATCAAACCTTTTTAATGCACTTCTATTATATTATAAAAGGCGAGTATTAGTTACTTTATAATCCTTTACCTTTATATAGTCAAATTATTTTTATTACTTTGAATAAATAATTAAAGATAAATATTATCGCTTGCTGTTCTATAACATAAGCAGTACAATGAAATCAAAAATAAAATAAAATGTCTTTTATTTTGGACTAAGTCCAATTTATAATAGGTTAGGATATACACAACTTAGTTGTGTGTTAATACTCATAACCACCAGGAAAAAAAATATTATATGCCACACTGGCATGTAGGCGTATCCAATATTTTAAATTGGGGTCGACCTAACTGTCCGAAATAAAAACACAAATACGTACATAGACACTAAACAATTATGCTCGTAACATATTACACTAAAGTTCATACTAGACTTTATTTAGGTAATGTTGATACCTACTAAACCGGTCTGCAGCAATGTTTGTTATTTATATTACCTGTAACAAAAGAAAATAACTCATTAAAATATGTACAATATTCCATCAAAAATTATTCTGCGAGTATACCCACTTATTCACATAAGTTAAAAACTATTATATTTAAAGTGAAGATCAACAAAAATGAATGAAAAAAAGACATTAAATGGCCGTCTTTAAGCTACAAATATTTATGTGTGTACCAGATTTCAATTCAATCAATCAAGTTTAGAAAAGAGTCGCTGTAAGAAACACGTGACGAGATGGGTGTCAACTTACCCCAATCTTAGTTCTAACTTGAAATATTGGGGCAAGTTGACCTACTCAACTTATCCACTCACTACCCAACGTGATGAGTTCCGAACGAATTAAGAATGATGGATGGTAGGCCTTTGAATGTATAAGAATATGTCTTTTGTCGTATTTACTTACTTTGGGCGTAAAGTGTGTTCCTAAGTTGCCAGCGTAATGAGTAATGTATAAGTTCCGTAGATCTTATCGGCTGGTAATGGTCGTTAAGGAGGACAGGCTCTAGTGTAGGCTCTTGAGTGGGGTAAATTGATGATGTTGGTTGGTTGTAAGTAAGGTTTTTCCTTTGAGTTTAAGGGGGAAATTGGTTACCTTTTAGTTTCGAGAGTAAGGTAATGACTTTTGTGTGACTTAAGATCGTAGTTTAAGATCTATTATTTCTAATTTGTGTAAGTTGAAAGTTATTGTGTTAATGGTTACGTTTTAGTGAGTGAAAACGTGGTGGACACCATACGCACAAAACGATTTGAGATCACATTCATTATGCGTACAGCAAGAGAGGAGTTCCCTGCTGAAGTTTATATTTCCCTATTGCTACTACTTAGGGATAATTAAGTGAAGGGTGAATATGTTACCTATAGGCGATTGTGTACCACCGACAACCACATTATGGCTTACCATCAGGTGTGATAGTTGTCAAGCGCGAGCTAATACAAAAATAAAACAGGAGAGTGTTGAGAAAAGAAATGCTCCTGTATTTCTCTTCTCATCTTACCCCTGTTTTTGACCACGCAGTAAGATATAATAGGATAATCAGACACACCATATTCATTGATTATAACAACCTTTTTTAAACTGAAAGTCTCGAGAAAACCTCATCAACGGAAGCGATCCGTTTAAATATAAACAAATCAAAATTTAAACAGCATTAAAATATGTTTTATTGCTCATCGGTATACTGCTAGACTGTCAATACTACTTCCCATCTTTTTAAAATTACCTCCTGAAACTGAAGGTAAAAAATAAATCAAAATTTTAACAGCAGTAAAAAGGAAGAATTCTCAAGAATTTATTTTACATCCAAATCCGTTTGTTTTTTTTATTGTTATAAACTAGAGCTTGACTGCAATCCCACCTGATGGTAAGCAGTGATGTAATCGTCCACGGTGAGGCGCATTAGTTTATTAAGAGCCTATTCACTCTAGCCTTGAAGACACCCAAATTATAATCGGACGGGAAAATCGCAGCAGGCAAATTGTTCCAGTCCTTCGATGTACGCGGTATAAACGACGAGGCGAAACGCTTGTTACTTCTTGATGCTAAATGAGCTGCTGAGCATGAAGAAATAACAAACACACAAACTTTCCCTTCTACAATATTACTCTAATATTTTCACTAGCACGTTCCCTCTAATTTCTAACAGCGACAACATGAACTTGTAAGTCACACACGCCCAACTTTGAATATAATTTAAGCCATTAGTGACTAATCGAGCAACGATCTGCCGGTAATCGGTTTCCAATACGGCAACGCCATTAATTTGTTTCATTTCATACTCGTATGTTATTAGTGTTACCGTTTATATTTTAGGTAGTTTATCGTTTTGTTTTGCTGTGGAGTTTAAATTTTCGTCGCTGTTATAATTTAACGTAGCTCGTGGCTGGATAATAACAGCCGCACGGGTCGATCTTCAAGGTTTAGCAACGCTTGCCAAGGTCTGTGCATGGGTGACAATCTTAACATACCGAGTTTCCTTCGTGCCTCGGAAAGCACGTTAAGCCGTAGGTCCCGGCTGTCATTTGTAGATCTTTGGCAGTTGTTACGGATAGTCAGAAGTAAATCTGACTCCAGTCTTGCCATGAAGTACCGTGTTACCCCAGTTAATGGGTTGTGGAGGTCTGGTAGGCAGCCGCTCCTCGTAAAATACTGGTATTCAGTTAAATCCGGCTTGACTGGAAATCGACACCAATATAGTTGAGAAAAGGCTAGGTATATGTTGTAATTTAAATAAAAAACGTAAAACTCACAATACAGTGAAGGTATACATCGTGAAGAAACCGGCTACATAACTTACTTATAGACACGTGGCAACTAGGGATTGCAATCCAGCAGCGTTTTCAATCCAGCTGGATTTTTGCTGGATTGACCTGAATCCAGCTGGATCCAGCGCGGATCCAGCAAAATGTGGAACGCAAATAAAAAGGCGACATTTATATTTTTTTTATTAAATAATTTGTATAATAACTTCTAACGATAATCTATGAAACCTTTCAATAATTTGCTTTCGTTTCTTAACCATTTGAGATCAAAAGAAACAACTTAAAATTAAATTACATATAGGGTATATGTAATTTAATTTTAAGTTGTGTAAGTGACATCTGACGTCACAGAATTTTGAATAGATACAACAGCCCGAAATCATCTATCGGGCAGTTGCCATTACACAGTTGTCATCACATATAACAATTATGGATGCAATTCGAAACTAAACAATAGAAATTGATACGTTTGCGGATCCGCATCGCTGGATCCAGCACTGTATGCTGGATCCAGCATATTTAAAAAGGCGCTGGATCCAGCTGGATTGCTGTATGCTGGATCCAGCAATTGCAATCCCTAGTGGCAACTTTAGATAACGCTGAACAGTCTTTTCTTCTTCTTCTCGATTCGATGGTAATCTCGTCATACTTTTTGGGACCAGTAACAGTCTTTTGGGCACAGGGATACATAGGGTCCGCCTCAAGTTAGACTGGGAACCGACGAAAAACTTGTTGGGAAAAGGCTAGGGAGATGATGATAGTCAGTAAAATGTCTGTCACGCCCTCTCACTACACCCTAGAGCGGAAAAGGTGATTAGATTATTTCCCAAGGCTTCAAGGCTACAGTGAATAGGCTCTTAATAAGCTAGTGCGCCTCACCATCAACGATTGCATCACTGCTTGCCATCAGGTGGGATCGCAGTCAAGCACTAGTTTATAACAATAAAAAAAAATATTATTTCCCACATTCAAAAAGAAAACACAGTCAAGGCAATACTCCAGTAACCAATACCCAAACGACCTATATACAACACACACACAAAAACAACACACTAACAACGAAAAACAAAAGAAAGACATGTACCTACTACAGCGAGAGAGAATTATATTTATGAGTCTCAAGACAGCAGTCGAAAGGTGTATCAGTAACACCCAGGAGTATGATACATACACTTTCTGTTAACGTTACACTGTATGTAATTACGCTACCCTAGCTGTCTGGGGGCATGTAGATTTTTAGGGTTACTTTGGAGATAAATAAGAGCTCTTGTAATTTTCGACCTGTCTTTTTTTTTGGGAAGAAATTGCACGAATATTATAAAGATGAAATTTTTGTGACTAGAGCAGTGCCTCCGTTGAAAAAACGTCGGTCAGTAGCCCACCGAACGGGTGTTATGTCCGGTGGGCTACTGCCCGATAGATGATTTCGGGCTGTTGTATTTATTCAAATCGCGCGGAGAACTTTGCTTGCGCGACGCATGATTCTTCTACGTCATATGTAGAAGATTGTGGTCGTTACAACGGGACAACGTGTTGGATTTTTACTGACTAAATCTCACTCTTATGTTCTTTCTCTGCCTTGTGTCCAAAGACCCCAGGGTTCACTTTCTGACGACCCATGACTCCGAAAAGTTTTGGCCCTATTGAATCCCTATAGTTTTGCTGACATCTCCTTGAGACATGCGTTCGGTCTGGACGGTTACCGGGACGGCCGGATAATGGTGATCTGCCCACAAAGACACAGTAGTAGATTTTTATGAAATTTTATAAAATTCAAACTTCTTTTGGCAGTATTACAAAAGCGATAACGTAAATACCACGTGTACATATTAAGTATCAATGTTTTACTACAGAACCCGTCACTGCGCATAGCCCAACACGTGCTTAGCTGGTTTTTCACGCTTATTTTCACGAAAATTCAACGTTATACTCGGCTAGAATACTAATTCTTCTTTATTCCAGAAGAAAATTCTGATTCTGTTTAAAGGTTGTCGAGGTTCGTAATAGATATGATGATTTAGTTGTAAGGGGGGGAAATACAGGGAAAATTTGGGTTGGATTTTATTCGTGTCTAGGTAAAGATTCTGTTTGACATACTATAATGGGTATGAAAAATAATAATAATCTCGCACAAACTATTCAGTTTTGAAAAAATGATATTAGAAACCTCAATATCATTTTTGAAGACCTATCTATAAATCAGACTGGGCTGGACATGCCTGCCGCATACCGATCGAGCGGTGGGCAAGTAAAACACAAGATTGGTGCCCTGAAATCGCGCGACGGGGTCGCAGCAGACCAAGAAGGAGGTGGTGGGACGACTTGGATGTCTTCCTTGAGAATTGCCAAGAATTGCCGGGAACAAAACTGTGGTAGGTTTGCTCAATCTAAAACTCTAGGAGAGAGAATGGGCCGTAATTTGCCACGCGGCCCCAGACATTGACTAAAACCCACCTATACTTTTACACGATTTACGAATTGAACCCAGAATCTTACACCCAACAGTCACACTTCTGACAACGATACCAATGAGGCAGAGGCTCTTTACTCAACATAAGGAAACTCCTCCTGGTTCCAGTAACCCAATTACTGAGGGAAAAGGTATCGAAAGATATTCTAAAAACGTTCGAACATCTTAAGATTCTTAAAGGTATTCTTATGAAGGGTCAACAGTTACGGAAATCGTAACTTCAGATTACTTTACAATCGTGCTCTAAGTTAGCTTGACCTTATGAATTAGTTTAGATTTGGACCAATCTACAAAGCTTGGTGGAGCACACAAACGTAGGATAGTCGGCCTCTCAGTATTTTACACGATCCATTTTGGAGAGTGTGTGCAAGAATTACATGACTTGATTCCGCCATCATCTTTATACTATCAGACAACCCTACGTACGGCGAGTGTCCATCCTTATGTTATTATCCTTATGTTATCATCCTTATGTTATTGTTGTGTTACGTGGCATTTTAGCTTGTCGTTTATACCTGGTATAACCGGCGGCAGATAACTTGGCAATGCGCAGAAATCGTTTTTTAGGTCTATTTGGTGGTCAAGCGGGACGCGGGGTACGAGGTAGCGCCGATCCGGCGCGCGATTGGTGCAGCATTATAATAGTAGTATATGATTGGTGCGTTAGATGACTTTTGCCTTTGCACTGCGTTACGTCCTGTTCGCTCATTGGCTGTTTTGTGCACCATGCGCGAAACTTGCCAACGTATTTGCCAAGGGGTATATATCAATAGAATGGAACACTTTGCTTGGAGCGGCCCTTCCATCCGAATATAATCATAAAGTCAATAGAAAGATTGGAGAGGCTCTTAATAAACTAGTGTGTTTTACTAATAATAATGATTGTATCACTGCTTCCCATCAGGTGGTATCGCAGTGAAACATTAGTATATATTAATTTAAAAAAAAACGCACACACTCGCACCTGCTCGCAGGTAGGAAGGCAGATGCCTTACTTGGTATAATTTTTTTTATTTATTTCACCGCCACTTCTCTGAAACAGTGAAGGCATACATCGTAAGGAAACTGGCAAGTTCTAGAACCCAACCTAAATTGGGCTCCCGTGGCGATTTATTGATTAATTATAGCCCATTCCCTCTCCTACAAAGGAAGCCTGAATGTCAGCAGTGGGAATATTATAGGGCTGATTACCGTACCTTATGGGAGGAGCTCGTGGCTATATAATAACTGCCGCACAGATCGATCTTCAAGGTTAAGCAACGCTTGCCAAGGTTGGTTTGTGGATGGGTGACCATCTTAACGTAACGAGTTTCCTCCGTGCCTCGGAAAGCACGTTAAGCTGTAGGCCCCGGCTGTCATTTGTAGATCTTTGGCAGTCGTTACGGATAGTCAGAAGCCAGTAAATCTGACTCCAGTCTTGCCATGAAGTACCGTATTACCACAGTTAATGGGTTGTGGAGGTCTGGTAGGCAGCCGCTCCTCGTAAAATACTGGTATTCAGCTAAATCCGGCTTGACTGGAAGCCGACCCCAATATAGTTGGGAAAAGGCTAGGCAGATGATGATGACCGTACCTTATGGATTAGGTAGTATACAGAAAAAAGAAAGTATATTAAGCACAGAAAAGAAAGTTATAAACTTTAATGTACACGAAAAAGCAACACAATTTAAACACAAAATTAAATCTATAGGTACACAAAAGGTACAACAGCGATATCTACCAGACAACCTTAAGATGGATCGTATGAACTATATAATGAGTTTCGTTTCTAGTTTCTGAATCGATTGCTGCGAAGCCGAAGTTCGAACTCTATTAATATATTGTAATATGTTACTTTTATTATTGATCGAGTAAATATAAGTCGAATGGGTGTTACAATCATTTATGTGACCTTTTCTAAAAAGTAATTTTCCCATGTGTTTTAGTATCTTACCTGCTTGAAAGTAGGTTTGTCCGTAGAAACTTTGGATCCCCGTCTCATCTTGTTAATGGGTGAATAGGTAAAATATTATTTACTAGCTGCCCCCTGCGGTTTCACCCGCATTTTTCATTACTACTCCGCTCCCGTGGGTCGTAGCGTGATGGTATATAGCCTATAGCATTCCTCGATAAATGGGCTATCTAACACTGAAAGATTTTTTCAAATCGGACCAGTAGTTCCAGAGATTACTCCCTACACTAAAAACTTACAAATTTTACCTCTTTATAATATTAGTATAGATTTTATGCTTTGTCTACGATTTCTATACAATACCGAATGTACAGCCGGCAATATGTGTATAAAACGAGAGAAAGGAAGGAGGTAACGTATTTTTTAGCAACTTAATACGCGCAAGTTAGAAACTAAAAAAAAAACTGCCTTATGGTCTAAAAAGACAACCTAATGGCCTAAAAAACTACCTTATGGCAATCAGCTTTTACCATAGGCATATATCCCAAAAAAATCCGTCCGAAATTATCCAAACTACCAGAATAATAATGCCTAATCAAAAAACTAATGCAAAAATGTAACTAAACAATCCACAACTAAAATAGTAGAAAATCTGGCAATCTTTCAACGACACATTGTTCGCAATGCCACCACAACATTTGTGAATCCGCGGTCACGAACGAATGAATTTGGCAGTAATTACGTTTGCTTTTGGCAGCTTCCAAACTGTCTGACATCAGAGCTTGACATGCAATGTGAACGGACGATGTACGGGAGAATTCATGCAGATTTTGTAGCCTACAGCGTCATGAATAATAAGGTACTTTGCTGTTGATTCATCTCACCAAATCATGTTACTTTTGGATGTATACAACACTAGCTGCGACCAGTGGTTTTACATGCGTGGTTTGAATGAATTGTAGCCTATGTGTTAATTTGATATGTAAGCAATATTATTGTTAAGTTTCATCAAAATTCGTTCGGTAGTTTTTGCGTGAACGAGCAACAAACATTCTGAGACACATCCTCACAAAGTTTCACGTTTATAATATTAGTAGCATGTAAAATAATAACCGCACATCCTGAAAGTATTTTCAGAATCAGCTACTGAAACTATTTCAGCTATTTTTGAGATAGGTATTTTTTTTCGTAAAATAATAATTAAGAATGATTTTTGGTTTTAAAATACCTATGTGAATAAGTTGTAAATACATTTTAATTGCGCCAGAAGCATATTTGTGCATACTGTGCGTCTTGTTGATGCCAATACTAAAGCGCTACCAACGTAGTGCATCGATTTTATATTGTTTTACTACAATTAAGATTGATAATCTTTCAAAAAACCACTTAAGCATCACTTATGCAGCTTGTATTATGATTATGACTGTTTTTTTTAATACATTGGGGTATATAAGACTGTGATTCATTTCAGTCACATATTGTAGATTCAGGTGCGCATTCTTTTTATGCGCGTAAACTTTTTCTATCACATTGAGTTCCTTCCCTGAACGAAAAAAAGGAGTGAGAGTGCACCGTCGCGACGCGTCTCGGTGTGAATTGGCCCTAAAATAGATTTTAATTGTAACATTTAAATAACAAATTCGAGGTGCAGGAGCGCAAAGAGCAACTGAAGAAACACAGGTGGGTTTTAGAGTGTAACAGTTTTGCACTACCTTAATTTTTTTTATAAATAAAGCCGTACTAGTACATTTTAAACACACTTTAAAAACACAATCACCGCCAACTTAATTACTGACCAACACAATTCATTTTCATCATCGAAACCGGAAAACATGCCACCCCTTATCCACCCAACCACAGACATACAAAAAAATAAACCTACCAGAACATTTTGAAATAGACTCATAAATAATATTGTAGGGAATAAAACCACCGGAATATGACGTCCACACAGATGGTTGGTTTAATTAAAAAACGCGGAATCCATGCATCATAGCGGCCTGTGACCTTCACCTTGACCTCTGTGTTATTTGTTCCGGATTTCGGGACGGATATCACTGTTTGTAGATGGGAATTGAAGTCACGGAAAAGTGGGTTTTGTTGGTTTTGTTTATTAATAAACTTTTAAAATTAACTAGGATAGGACATTGAGTTTTATCTAATGCTTTCGTTTAGTTTGCGTTAAACCAAACCTGTAGCACTATCAATGACGTTACATAGAAACTAAATTTGAAATTCTGCATCTCGGTGTTATATATCTCCGAGCGATTATAAGATGTTCAACAAAGATTTTGGACTGTTGAACAACCGGGCAACTGCTCAATAGTTTTATTAAGCAGTTGCCCGGACTAGATACAATATTGGTCTGGTCAGAAGCATCTTGGGATAATTTTCTACAATCAAGCGGACAAAACTGCTAGCAGCAACTAGTGATAAAGCTGAAGAGTTTGTCTGAACGTACTTTTAATGTAAGATAAACAATAAATATTGTTTGACTAGTAGAGAATGCCTAAGATATTAAGTCCACCTATGTAGATGCTTATATGTCGCATGAGGTGTCAAGTTCGCGGGAGATAGGTAGTTTAAGATAGAAAGGAGGGACGAAAGAGTTGAAGAGAGAAAAAAAGTATAGTCAAAACGCGCCAATTCTCCAGGGAACAAGCATCCATTTGAGCTTTGATACATTCTCACTTGAAAAGAAACGAAAAAGACATAAATTATCACACCCAATCTTAAGCAGTATCAGAATCATTTCCGTAAAGAAAGAAAAAAAGAGGAATAAAAGACAATCGCAATGACAGACAACCTTTACGTTCGACTACACTCGAATAATTTTTAATATCTAGGGAACTTAATTTGAGAGACTCCTTTCCGCGTCTTAATCAGGGAAGTAACAACGAAGCGATCTGCCAGCCTCTTTGTGACGGTTTAGGAGTTGGTTGTGAAGATAGCGGGGAGCGGAATATGTGTACCAGCGATTTGGAATAGATGGTAGATGGGGCTTAAAAGTTCTGAAGTGGCACCCGCGTTCCGAAAGATGCAGCGTTGAACGGCCACAAGCAAGGTAAACTGGGAGGTATTATTTCCAGCAGTGAACTTCTTTTGGCTGAAATGATGATGATAGCGATCTGCCAGTCTCTTTGTGACGGCTTAGGAGTTGGTTGTGAAGATAGCGGGGAGCGGAATATGTGTACCAGCGATTTGGAATAGATGGTAGATGGGGCTTAAAAGTTCTGAAGTGGCACCCGCGTTCCGAAAGATGCAGCGTTGAACGGCCACAAGCAAGGTAAACTGGGAGGTATTATTTCCAGCAGTGAACTTCTTTTGGCTGAAATGATGATGATAGCGATCTGCCAGTCTCTTTGTGACGGCTTAGGAGTTGGTTATGAAAATAGCGGAGAGCGGGATATGTGTACCAGCGGTTTGTGAAGTAGCATTTTGCTCGCGGAACAGATGGCCGATGAGGCCGAAATTTTCTGCAGTGGCGGCTGTGTTCCAAAAGACACAGACTTGGAAAGCCACGCATAATATAGACCGACCGACGATCTAGTGAAGGTTGCAGGAATTTGGTGGATGCGAAACACACAGTCTTTTATGGGGACACTTAGGGGAGACCATCTGTTCTCCCCTAATTACGGCTCTCTGGCTGCTCACCATCCGGCAATTCGGTAAGGGCCAAGACCCAGTCGTTGACGCGTAGTGTTTTACGCGCGGCTCAAAGAGATGCCCGCTAAGGACGTGGAGAATTTCTGAAAAAGAAACTTCTGGCCTAAGAACGCAAAGGGCAACTGATGGAATATAAGTTGATTTTAGTGACTCAAAATTCTGTCATGCTCTCTCGTTCCACCCTAGAGTTTCCCACATCCCATAAAAAGCTGCCCGCTTCACCAATCCGCTTGCAACGCCAAAAAATCTTTACAGTCAGCACAAATATATTCTTTAGCAAGCAAACCCGGGCGTTTGATGTATAGCTTCCTCATTTTTTTAATTAAACCACATTTATATGGGTTGGATTTCTGTTTTAGAAAGGGTATTATTTTTATGAAATTATGGTCGGATTTATTTTCGGGGTACTTTAAGGGTCTCGTCCACGGCGACTTTTTGAAGCGATGCTGTAGCACGGCTGCCACGCTACTAACGCGATACAGTTGCGACGCAGACGCTAGCGGCTTACCCCCGCCCACGCCACGATTCTCAATCGCGATGCTAACGTGCGTCAGCCGCGCTTCTAACGCGCTACTGCATCGCGTATCGTTCTGACCGTGTACCGTTTGTATGTAGATTATTTTTGTTTCTCATTCACGTGCCACCTTCCCTTCGTCCTGTCCCCGCTGTCGCGCGGCAGCAGCTCTGCAGTCGCGATGCAGTAGCGCGTTAGTATCGCTGCTGACGTGCGTTTCAAATGCGACTGTTGCGCGTCAAAAAGGTCGTCCTGGGCGAAGGCCCTTAGAGTTAAGCGAAGTTTTCTAGCGGCCCACGCAAATGTATTGATGATAGACCCCTGCCCTGTAGTGATTCAGTTTTGATTTCGGTAATTAAAAAGGGATTATTTAAATTATTAATTAATTGGTGTCTTTGTTTACAGGGGTCTTTAAAAGGGGTGTAGTATTACGACTGTGTTGTTAATAGGGTGGGCAGAGAGTGTGAATTTTGATTAATCAGCTGGAACTATTTTTGGAAAGTTTTATTATTGAAGTTAAATGTTGTGAGCATTATAATTTTAATACATCAACAACAACAGTATAATCTGTTAAGTGGGTAATGCCTGATTGAATTTATTGAAAGACAATCGGTTTTTTTAGACTTTTAGCAATGCGTATTATTATTGAACATTTTATTTCTTTTATTCAGATAATAAATCTTTCTTTAGTATACTATCTTTTTCCGACTTCGTCTGCGTGAATGTTGGTTATTGCAAACTACAGAAGTTAAAGTCAAAGACAGATAAAAAGTAGCCTATTATCCATACGCTTCCTTAAAGCTCAAGCTAGTTCCGTTACAAATTTCTTCAAAATCAGTTCAGTAGTTTAACCGATGGATGCGATAAGCACAGAACTGGTCGTTTTGACGATACTTTAGGGAGGCCTATGTCGAACTAAGTGGACGACTTTCGACCGAAATGATGATGATTAATGTTTGTTTTTTATTAATAACCAATTCTCATTTCTACACAACGTTCCAAAACAAATTACTCATAACTTACAACCACCCATTTATCAAAAATGGTAGTAAATTAAAGCAAACTGAATAGTGTTTAATCATCTATACATTAACGCACAATAACGCTAACAAAATCAAACTCGACACAATAAACAATCTATTAGCATATTAATAGAAAATACAACAAAATGCTTTTATTAATATTTTTTCCTTCAACGCCCATTAAACGTTGAACAATACTAAACCGTGTTACAATGGAATAGAATACAAATTCAATTGATTGACTTCGCTACAATGCTTTTCAGCAGGCCCTTATAACATATAAACGATTATCATAATACCTGAAATAATCTTCTTTCTTATAATAATAGGTGTGATTCTTTGTGAAATTTCACAATAAACTCGTGATTTATCGAAGGATATTGTTAATCGAGGTGTATTGAATTTTTTAAGGATAATAAGAGAGTGTTATTTTCTATGGAAAATTTTGTAAGTATCAGCCTGTAGAAGATGGCTGTACATAATTTTAATTTCTGTTTGCTTTATAATACACACATCAAAAGTGTCTAGGGATCAACATATATTTTTGCAATAACTTTTCTCCTGATTGATATTAATTAAAATTTTCTTTAAGGATTCATCAAATAAAGTGTTTTCGTTTGTCACAGTAACGATAAACCAAGTCACCTTTGCATTAATAAAGAAATTTGCCATTTTCCTAATAAAGGGATTTTTGACATTTGAACCACTAACATTAAAGTTCGAAAAAAGACTGAAATAACAGTTTTCTTTAAAATTTTATTGGGTAACTTAAACAATTAATAATCCGTGTTTCTACCGCGAACACTAACAACACAAGAACATCGGTTTGGCATACTCAAAATGAGTTCATCCAAATCACGCTGTGGAATGGCCGCCCATGTTCGTTGCAACAACAAAAAAAGGTCTTCTTGCGACTGGATACCCTCCATATTCGGCAGAGCTCTTCTCTGTAGCATATCCCATGCATGCTCAATCGGGTTCAAGCCTGGCGACTGAGCAGGCCAGGGCAGGACATTGATGTTAGCTGCGGCGAGAGTCTGTCTTACAACTCTTGCGGTGTGCGGTCGTGCATTATCATGCATTAACTGAAATAAGGGACCGATTTGTACTTGTAGAGGAACGATGACGTCTGATACAATCGTCTCAGCATAAATTTGAGCGTTGAGGTTGCCTCTGATCCAAATCAACTCAGTTCTTCCGCCGATCCAAATACCCGCCCATACCATGATGGTTCCACCACTATAAGGATGGACTTCCTGGCAGGATTTTAATCGCTGTTGGCGTCCAGGGGTTCTCCAGTGTCGTATACGTCTTGTATCCGGTCTCATACCAAAACGAGACTCATCAGAAAAGCACACAAAACGCCATTGTTCTTCTGCCCAATTTCTGTGTTCAAGAGCCCATTGATATCGAATCCTACGATTGTGCATTGCTATAGGTGGTACCCGTAGCGGTCTTCGGGAATGAAGGTTCACTTCATGCAAGCGATTTCTGACTGTTTGGTCGCTAATTAAGTTCCCTGAAGAGTGATGAAGCCTCACGGCTAACATCATGGCGGTTATTGTTGGAGCTCTTCGAGTTAAGATTTGAATGTATCGGTCTTGTCTCCGTGTGGTGCAGCGATACCGTCCTCCATGGCGCTCAGCCACGGTACCAGTGCTTCGGTAACGTGTCCAAAGTCGACTGATAACACTCTGACTTGTATTCAGAGCTAAAGCCACAGTACGTTGCCGGGAACCAGCTTCTATCATTCCCACGGCTCTGAGCATTTCTTCCCTGCTTAAATGATGTCGCCGCTCCATAATAACGTTGGTTTTAATCAGTAGTAGGGAAACAGTAGCACTAATAATGTCTTCAATGCGTTGTATGTTTTTATAGGGAAAATATTGACAGCTGATTTTCATCTTTTACTAGAATTTGATTCACAGTTCCTGATTCAAATTATGAAATGCACCAAAAAGGATCCATATAAATTTATAAAATCATAAATTTATTACAAAGCCACATCTCAATCTCAAGAAATCCGCATAAAAATGCTTGATCCCTAGACACTTTTGATGTGTGTACCTTGTAGGAGTTGCGATACTTAAATACGTACAACGTATCGTAAGTATTCATTAGACTCAAAGTGAAATAATTTATTTATTAAAACTTCATGTTAATGTTTGTCTTAAAATATAAATATTATAATGGATTGAACATTCCCAGTCACCTTTGAAAGAGACATTGCGGAAGACGAGCAATAGGTAACTCGCCGTCCGTCCATCTGATAACCGGAGACGTCAACGGCGCGTAATTTTCACATAATGAGATGTCAGCAAAACGAAGGGGAATGATTTGCTACCTCAAAACAGCCGTGGTCAGTTAGTCTTTTTTCATAAAGTGAACATCAGACCATACGGTTCTGATAACGAGAATTAGACATTCTACCCTAAATTCTTCTTCTTCTTTTCTTTACAATGTACTCTAACAAAATTTTCTCTGACCATTATTTGGCAACCTAGCTCTGTTATTGGCCTCGTATAGATTCTGAAAAGTGCAGGTGGTTGTGCAGGACGGGCAGCATAGCAAGTGACGCATGTCCTATGCAGCGGCTCCACACTGGCACTGTGTTTGCCATTTGTATGTACTCGTATATGCAGATAAACTTGTTAATTAATATTCTCTGCTAATAAATATCTAATCAGCTTAATTAGTCTGTATGCAAAATTAAACAGATGTAATTGCTTTGGCAAACAGATGGTGTCTAAGATTTTTTTTTACACCACCTGCTCGATAATGACCCTATTACGTGTCATGTAACCTGCACTTAAAGCAACTCGTTATCACCTAGGGAGATAATACAGTATGGCCGATCCCTAGGGCATAATGGTTTTTTTTTTTTAATTTAGAACATCAAATACGCCTTCAGTCATTTAAAATGTACGTGCATCAAACAAATTTATTCAAAAATGAAACTGGTCACTAACAAAAAGAATAATAAATGTGGTTACATTATTACATACTGAGGAAAAGGTTAAGGAGGTTCTAAAAAAGAGTAAAGTTATAGAGTAATATTGAAGTATTGAATTTTGTTTGCTTCTAATTTGGAGTTGAGATTAACGTGTAAATAATGTTGCATATTTTTTAATTTATTTATAATTTGTTTTATACGATATATATTTGAGTACCTAGTTAATTAATCGTAGTAGACTTGTAATTATCTCACACATGGTGTAAAAAGTAGAGTATCCAACACGGGAGTAAAGCTGTCTTTATCTTGGGCGGCTTTAATTCCTCACTTCACTCAGGTTTCTCTATTAACTCCCTCGCAATGCTCGGGAGTTAATTATATAAATCCCTCACTAACGTTCGGGATTAAAACTTAGCAACCTTCGTTTTGTTCGGAATTCAACATGCCGCCCTCGCCTTAAAGACACTGCTTTACTCCCTAGTCACATAATCTACTATTATCTTTAATCAATTATTTTTTTAATTTTTTGTGACGTCTCACTGACATTTTAGGGGTGAAAGTTCGTGAGTTTGTGTGTGTATATTTTTGACTTCTTGACGCTCGTACGGTTGAATGGAGATTGATAAAACTTGGTGTAGAGAAGAGACCATGTTCTTGAATAGTAAATAGAATACTTTTTATCCCGGGAATTCACCGCTAATAGCAGCTGGTCATAAATATTTTTTTATCTTTTTGTTTTATGTCAAAAAAATTGTAGAACCATTTATATTAACTCAGTTAAAAATTTATTTACGCTTATTAAACACCAAATAAAATAAACAAAACAAAAAAGGTAACAAAGCGAAAAATAAATATTCATCACGTCAATCACTGAATATTTTTTATCAAGTTAACACGCCTGAAAAAATAACCACAAAACTGAATCATTGTTTAAAATATAATCTATTTACATTCAAATGAAAGGCTCGTGTAAATAACTGAAAGAACGAAAATACGTCAGAAAAACGTCTCAGATAGGAAATGAGGGTGAAATTGAGAGTCGCCCTGCTCAGACGAACAGTTCCGCTCAAAACGGATACCTATGTAGACAGCAGAACCTTAGTCTTTTTTGAATAGGCCAGGCTTTTATTCAAGCAATTCTCAGACTTACCACCTGAAAATAAAACTCGAAATTGAATGGAACTTCAATAAAATATGAAGGGAAAATCTTTTGGCAGTCGGTGAATATTCCACCATAAAATTCAGGCTTAAATATTTCAGGGATGTTCAAATGCGGCGATTTGTAACCTAGCATTTTCTTTGGATGAGTAGGTTGAGTTTTGTGCATCTCTTTAAATCAGTGGCTGACGAAAATTGTCACGTTATTCTCATTTCCTGTGTTGTTTTGATACGAGCTGAGATCGGAATAGGTGCCGGGATCGGGTAAGGTTCGAGAAAATAATTAACATAAAGTTTATATTACCTGGAGGTATTTTTCTTAATTTTTTTTTTAATATGTTTAGGCTCACGTTTGACCACTATCTCTCCTAATGGTAAGCGATGATGTGGCCAACGATTGTGCACGCTTGCCTAGAAGTACCTACCCTGTTCAATCACGAATTAAAGACCCTTAGACTGTAGCTATCAGAAAACTATTCTTATTAGAACAATTTGTGGGATTTTAAGAACTGTACAGTACACTGTAGAGAAACTCTCCAGAAATACAGGGTACAGAGGATTGCTATTTTTTGAGGAGTAATAAAAATCGTTTATTACTAGTATCATAACTTGAGAGCTTTGATTAGTTTGTTCATTATTTTTTTAGCTCATTCGATTTCGGCTTTTGTACCCCAGAAATACGATTTAAGAGGCGTAATTTTTTTATAAAAACTTTGTCACGTACAAAGTTACTGGCAAAGTGCTATAATACCTATAACACCTTTGTAACCAAACAACGAATTCAACTCTTAGGGCCTGTTTCACCACCTATGATTAAGTTTTGAGTATCTTACTTGACAGATAATTTCATACAAATTCTGTCACATTTTTGAATTTATTCAGTGAGTAGTGCCTACTCGGACATTGTGAAACAGGCCCTTAACCTAACCTCTACGCGACATTTGCCAAAAAACAAAAGATGGTCGAATGCCCGGCCTATTCAAAACATATAGAATGTACTGGAAAGGGTCCCATTTAACATTCCGTGGGCTCAAGTACTATTTGTATTCATAATTAAGTTTCCCCACAAGTGGGTCTGACCTGGCACTGCGCCTAAATAATCTAAGCCCACTCAAGGATCCTTTGAAAAGGATTTTGACCATGTTTTTCTTGTTTTTCTACATATTTTAACCTCGAAAATTTTAGGGTTGGCGTGGTAAATAGGGTTGATTTGGTTAGGAAAGTTGTTGAGAGTTACTAAGTTAGAATTTAAGTATAATATAATCAGCCTTATAATGTTCCCACTACTGGGTCTCCTTCCTAGGAGAGGGAATAAAATAAAGAAGAACATTTATATTTGTACAGGACAAACAATAATATTTAAAAAATATAACTGATAATTGATTCTCAAATAATTTAAAAAATAAATATTTATACAACATTAAAAATAAAAATAAACCTTGCGTGATCAAAAGGAGCGTAATCTACTAGGTCGTCAAATTTTTGGTTCGTGCCATGGCATGGGTGTAGATCGAACCCATAACCTCCGGCATAGCAGTCAGGGCCACTAACCACTAGACCAAAATGCCAGTCAAATTCTTTGTGATCGCTGTCACTTACTTTCCCAAGCAACTCCCTCGTCTACCAAAATTAATTAGCACGATACAATAACATATTTAATACCCATCACGATCAAAATTATATTCATGCAAGCTTATGTCCCAGAAAATTTGAAAACAAGCCAAATACATTTGTTTTGAAGGGGGATTACTAGGGGTTCTAAGGGTTGACCGGAAAACGTATCAGCCTTAATAGAATTACATGTAATCCGATGTAATCTCACATTGTAATTCTCGTAATTATTTAATCTTAAAGCAGCGTACAAATATTGTGATTTATACGGTATGTTCTGGGGTTGAATTTAAAGTATGTTTTCGGGGAATTTAGAGTGGTATGTGGTGAGTGACAGCCCTGAGTTCTCACGGTTGTTTGAAGATGTGGTTTCGTGTGAATGGTATTCGAATGAAAATTAAGATGAGGAAATTGGTGGGATTAATCATGTATTGATTGTGGTAACGTTCTTATGTGTTGCTATGGCCCTGGAAATAGAGTTACTATTTCTTCTTTAAAAATTGATCCGATTGTTCAATCGACTTGTATCGAAGTCTAAAAAATCGGTTACCTAACAAATCGAGATTTAAAAGTTCGGTTTCTTAAATAGCGATCCTATGGTAGGTGGCTTGGTGTTGAGTCCTATAAAGCGCGGTATAGATGCGCCTGCGGTGGACATGTATTTTGTGATTGATTAGTTATCGCATGTGTATCGATTAAACAATAATAAGCTTTGCAAAAATAGAAAAATAATGTGGTTGCGGTCCGTGGGCATAAAATATAAAATCTTGGTTTGTAGTGTCTAGATAAATTCCGACCGATTCGAAACCGATTCTATAATCGGTTCATTATGTAATACCGAGTAAAAAAAAAAATTTCTTGATCTATACAATCGATTCTTCGATTTTCTTGATCTAAGATCACCTTTTTCTACTTAAAAAGCACAAGGCACTTGAAAAAAAATTGGCCGGGTTTCATTCAGTGACAATCTGGCACCCCTTCGTACTCCATCCAGAGCGAGAAAAGATATTTGATGACTATCCACTTCAAAGAAAGTCTTACACCATACTGTCATAATTTTCAAGCTAAACCGGTGTCCTTTTAAATGTACTACATGATTCTGAAACCCTATTTCAAAAGTCTTCACTTACATTATGTTGTTGGAAAAGCATTTTATTTTATTAAACTCTCAAGGTACTCTCGCCGGGTTATGAGTGCCTCAACAAGTCATTGAACGTGCACTCGATCGCGCGACTCCCGAACGCTTTAACCATTGTACTCGAGGCGCTTTAGACATGTTATCTTCTTGACTGGTGTATTGGTCTAGTGCCTCTGACTACTCGAGGCTGTGGCTAGATAATAACAGCCGCACAGGTCGATCTTCAAGGTTAAGCAACGCTTGTTAAGGTTGGTCTGTGGATGGGTGACCATCTTAACATAACGAGTTTCCTCCGTGCCTCGCTGAAGAACGCGCGAAGCACGTTAAGCCGTAGGTCCCGGCTGTTATTTGTAGATCTTTGGCAGTCGTTACGGATAGCCAGAAGCCAGTAAAAATCTGACTCCAGTCTTGTCAAGAAGTACCGTGTCACCCCAGTTAATGGGTTGTGGAGGTCTGGTAGGCAGCCGCTCCTCGTAAAATACTGGTATTCAGCTCAATCCGGCTTGACTGGAAGCCGACCCCAATATAGTTGGGAAAAAGCTAGGCTAGGTAAATGATGATGATGATGACTGTCATAATTTTTAAGCTTAACCAGTGTCCTTTTAAATAAACTAAGTACCTACATGATTTTGAAACCCTATTGCGGAAGTCTTCACTTACATTATGTTGTTGGAAAAGCATTTTATTTTATTAAACTCTCAAGGTACTCTCGCCGGGTTATGAGTGCCTCAACAAGTCATTGAACGTGCACTCGATGGCGCGACTCACGAACGCTCTAACCATTGTACTCGAGTCGCTTTAGACATGTTATCTTCTTGACTGGTGTATTGGTCTAGTGGTTAGACTGCTATGTTGGACTGGTCGTAGTTTAAATTTCTTCCTAAAACTAATGTTTAATGACCATATTTGTTCTGTAACTGGATGTACTCACAGTTTATCTATAGTAATTACTTATGTGAGATAGATGGATTGTGTAAGAAGAAGGGTGACATGACAGAATGGAAGAAAAATATGTGTTGCACCGGCCCAAGTAATATTGGACAAGGGTAGGAAGAAGATGTAGGTATGTATTTAGAAATGTATTAGTATACTTATAAGGTTTCTAGTAGTCATCACAAGCACTGCTTAAATTGGCACTAGCTGATGGCGTTGTGTGAAAGTTTTGGAATACTATTATTATTATTTTCGGGTTTAAATCAGCCTGTATCTATTGTAAATTAACAAAATATGTGAGATGTGATTTCCAGTTTGACCAAACACTACTCATCTCCTTAGCCTTTTCCTGACCAACTTGGAGTCGGCTTGCAGCGTAACCGGTTGCTGCTATATATCTGTGTTTTACATGTAGCAACTGCCTATCAGGCCTTCATATTCCAGCTACTGTACAACCCGATACTCCTTGGATATCTGGCAGATTATCTGGCATCGGACTAACCACTATTAACAGCTCTACGTACTTTCCGAGGCACGAGGTTTCAGTATTACTCTAGATAAACTTAGAATACTACATAATAAATTGAAAAAATCACTTTAGAACCTTGTAAACGCTCCCACGATAAAGGAATAATTCCTAAAATGGGGCAACATTTAAAAACAAAACTACAATGATCAATCCAATCATTACTTAGCGAAGTGATTGAAGTAACATATCCTAGTCATCATCATTATCTACCTAGCTTTTTCCCAACTATATTGGGGTCGGCTTCCAGTCAAGCCGGATTATGCTGAATACCAGTATTTTACGAGGAGCGGCTGCCTACCAGACCTCCACAACCCATTAACTCAACAAAATTACATATCCTAGTATTGTTTACTAATAAACCACTTTACTAATACTCTGTACTGACGACTCATGTTCCGTAATGGTTTGACAAACACACGGATTTTGCTACAGCAATCACCGCACTTACCAGAATCCATTACTTGATTGTTACTCAGCAGACAATTTACGAAACAAGAAACAATAGCGACATGAAACCAAAATACGTCAACAGTGAGTAGGTTTACTTCTAGACAAGCGTGCTTTTTAGGTCCCCCCCGCCCATGGCCAGGGACTTAAAAACACCTTCATAATGGTTACAGAATTATAAGTGTTACATGTTGAATTGGTAACAGAATCAAATATGTAACATTTATAAATGTGTTTTCAATGTGTTAACCCAAAACACATAAAAAAGTGTTAACATTGTTAATAAGTGTAACAGGTAAACGCAGCGTTGTCAAACATACTTACTGTGCAACTGATTATTTCTGTTACACATATTAACACTTATTAACACATATAAAAGTTTACAGTTTGATTCGGTAACATTATTATATCTGTTACATTTAAAAGTGTTTTTCTGTTAAAACTGTTTTAAAAAACAGTGTTAAAACACTTAATACGGTTACAGTTTGAATCCCTGCCCACGGCGACTTTTTGAAGTATTCCTGTTTCAGCACCAATAGGTATTTTGGATGGTAGTAACCTATACCAAATCCCAATTTAAAATACCTATTGGTGCCAAATAAGGAATATCTTAAGTGTCGAAAACTTTGGTGCTAAAAATCTGCTTGACAATGCTTACCATCAGGTGGGATCGCAATCAAGCACTTGTTTATAACAATTCAAAAAATATAATGTATATATTCGTTTACGAAACGCGCAACAGCATCGCTACAAAATTTAGCCGCAAGCGAAGAGCCTTAGTTCAAAGATAGCGGTCAAAGGCGAGCTTATCTATAAATTGGGTCATGTTCAACCCAATATTCTAGCTGCAATCTTCTTCCATCCTTTTCATATTTTACGACACAGTAAAAGACAGCAATACTGTCAGATTTGATCCTTCATAGGGCCAATCGTCTCGAACACAAGCCGTATCGTCTTGATACTTTTTACGAATGTTTTTCGTCCTACATTCCTGGTTATGTAATACTGCCATAGATTCTGCCAACTATACTGGCAAGTTCAGGGCCAAGCTTGGCGTGTTGCCAGACGTTTGGCATTAAAGGTTGTTGTTGGGTAACTGGTTGCGAGACTCTGATTGGGTTATTCGCGCGTAGTTAATCTAGTGTGGCAATGTCTAAGTGTTACGGTAGTGTTAAGTGATTTTACAAGTAGTTTTATTGTTTGTAAATTGTCTATTTTGTTTTGATATGTACGATCCACCATTGTTATTACTTATTTTTTCCACTGTCACTCAAGCCTACTCTCTAGAAGAGGGAGTGGGCAGTAACCCACCATGCGGGCCAAGTGTGGATTTGTGGATGTCACATGTCTTCGAATTTTTGGTTCTAGGACATGTCGGTTTCTTCCCGATGTTTTCCCCACCGTTTTAAGAGCAGTGGTGGTCCAGTGGTAACTGCCGCGACTTACAAGTTGTAGGTCACGGGTTTAAACCCTTTATATATTTTTTTATTAATATATTTATTTATTTTTTTAAACAAATGATACGAGTATAAACGAGTGCTTGCTGCGATCCCAGATAATGGTATCGTAGATGTAAGCAGTGATGCAATCGTTGATAGTGAGGCGCACTAGTTTATTAAGTTACCACCTAAGTTATAGGTACATGAGAACTTTTGTTACATACTAAATATTTGAAATGCGATGTTGCTTGAAAACCAGTTTTGATGATGTTATCTGAAAAATATTTCTGTAGTATATTAATGTTTTGTAAAAAATATTGAAAATTAATTAATATATTTAATTAGTGTGTTGTGTGTGTGATTGACCAAAATGTGTGTGACTGACCCAAAATTACAAACAAACCACAGGTTAAACCTACCTATAACCACTTCAGCTCATGTGTTAAAACCGCGCTTTATTCAACATAAGCATTTATTTCTAATAAACCAATCACAGGCACTTTTGAATTGTCAATATACTTATTGACAATATATATATTTTTTATGGCTTACTAGTCACTAAAAAAAAATGCTAATTGCACATTTTAAAAGCGTTGAACCCTATAGAAAAAAATTTGCAAGTCCACGGAACCTCTTTTAAATCATATTATGTATGCAAATATCTCGATTTCCTATATTTAAAAAAAAAACAATCCATAATCGAGAAATTGAAAAAGTCACTGGCAGCTTAAAGGCGACCAGCCCCATTTGATTAGTAGTCTTATTATAATTCAGCGAACCATATTGATTTTTTATTTATTCTTTTACTAAGGACGACGACGATGGAGCACACTTTCCTAGAAGTAACCTATTCACTCTTGACTTTAAGACCCCTAGGCTGTGGCTATCAGGAAACACAAACTCCGATACTTTCAAACTCGATATCTACAGTTTAAAATTCTACTAGTAAAATATTTGAAATCAATTAATTTCCAACGATCGACATACATTGAAAAATAGCAAATAAATTATTCAAAACAAATTGATTCGCAAAGTTTTTTAACTCTTTCAATTCGGAATGAAAGTTTAATAGTATTTCTCTTTAAATAGTAAAATACTGTAGTTTACACAAACAGTCAGAGAGAGGGTTGCAACAGGAATGTGGTGAGAGCGAAAAATAAAACAAACTACGATCTGTGGACTATGGGTTCCGTATGTCACTGTGAATTTGTTTGATTGGTATTGTAGAATTGATTATATGAAATATAAATAAAGTTGAATTGCAGAAACATATTATTATGTATTTTGCAGTGTTGACCGAGTTTCGCTCTTTCTAATGTATTATGATTTTTATTGACATGTTTTTTGTTTAATTTTAACGTTTGTAACCGCTGTCTTTATTGTTTTTTATCGACATTACTTTATTTTACTATGAAATTTGTAATGGTGAAATCATATTTTTTTATACATTATTTAATTTCATCACATACAAATAAAAGTGAAATTGCAAAATATTAATATTTGAAAACATTTATTTGTTTGCTATAAGTTTCGTGTGTAGTGTTTATATAATTTTCTATAATTTAAATAAAATCATTTGGTATTATTATTATCTTTGTTTTGTTGTACAGTATTGTGTTGATTTCGATACAATTGAAAAGTTGTTTATGAAATGAATAAAACAAAATATTCATATCTACATTTTTGTGATGTTCAACGAAATGTCAGTGAATTTTTTTTCTTAATCTTTGTTCACACCAAGTTTTGAAGCTTAACTTTCGTACTTACAGAACAGGGTCCTCCAAACCCACACGACCTCCCATACCCGTCACAGAGTGGCGACAGAGGCACTCAACCTCTAGCTACGATTCAGACCCTCATGTTAGAGGTTTTCTTGGCGGCCTGCCAAGGTCCATTCTGATTAAAGATGTTGTTCCAGCCCTTGTTACTAAGTGTACGTAGTGGAAGTATTGATCAGCTAAAATAGTTCGTTTATTGGGGAGGTTTTAATGAGACGCATGCTAGTAATCCACACATTTATTATTAGCCACCACTACCACCACTTACCATCAGGTGGGATCGCAGTCAAGCACTAGTTTATAAAGACTAAAAAAAAAAAAAAGTATTAGTTTCCTGGTAAATAAATAAATATTTTTTACAACAATGTATCTTGTTCTATGTATATGTGTGTACATAAAATAAATAAATAAAAAATTTCTACCATCCATTGATGTCAAAAAAGAAATTATATACTTCTTCTATTTCTTTCTACACGCTATTTGATTGTCTACGTTTGTTTTAATATTTCCTTTTGCACTTCTGCAGGAAAAAAATTTTGTATATAAAAAGTAGTTTTGTACTAATGTGTCATCTCTTTCTACTTTTTGTGTACTTTTAATAAAGTAAATAAAAATTCAGCTCTACAATTACTTTAAGCTAAACTCTCTAAATTTTTTATCTCTCTAAAGGTTTTCCAATCAGTCACACGGGCCCCTAGCAAAGCGACAGACCGCTGGACCATACGGTTTTCAATCAACGAAAACTTTATTACTTCGGCTAGCCGGCAGGTCGATGACTCTTGTGAGCTGTCCTACTCGTCTATTTGTTTGGATGCTGCATCTGTACCATTGTGAAAAAAAAACGGGAGAGATGTGTGTCTGTGTGGAAACGTAGATATATGTAGGGTGACTGGTAATAAAGGACTGATAGTTAAACACGTGACTGTGACGTGATAACAAGCAAAGTTCTTTATGGGACCAAACCGCTTCTTTTTTGGTGTGCTTTGCCTCGTCGTTTATACCGCGTATGTCGAGGGATTGGAACAATTTGCGCGCTGCAGCCTTTCCGTCCGATTATAATTTGGGTATCTTCAAGACTAGAGTGAATAGGCTCTTAATAAACTAGTGCGCCTCACCATCAACGATTGCTTCACTGCTTACCATCAAGTGGGATTGCAGTCAAGCACTAGTCTTAATATATATAAATCTCGTGTCCCAATGTTTGTCCTCAATGGACTCCTAAACCACTTAACCGATTATAATAAAATTCGCACACCATGTGCAGTTCGATCCAACTTGAGAGATAGGATAGTTTAAATCTAAAAAAAAAAAGAAAGTTAGGTAAAGTAGAGTAGTGTAGTGTAGTGTAGGGGTGTAGGGTAGTGTAGGGTAGTGTAGGGTAGTGTAGGGTAGTGTAGGGTAGTGTAGGGTAGTGTAGGGTAGTGTAGGGTAGTGTAGGGTAGTGTAGGGTAGTGTAGGGTAGTGTAGGGTAGTGTAGGGTAGTGTAGGGTAGTGTAGGGTAGTGTAAGGTAGTGTAGGGTAGTCATTTGACGGGAAAAATTCCAAAAATAATTAATTGTCTACCCCGTGCGAAGCCGGGACGGGCTGCTAGTTTGTTATATAAAAAACAAACCTGATATCGCCAAAAAATTAGCTGTTCAGTACATTTTTATGTTCCCTTCCTAACTGTTCGAAATTTACTAAACTGCTGATATTTTTCGCGATCTCTAGTTTGGTTTCATAGTAAAAGTTATTTGTTGTCATGAGTACAATCATGCAACAGACTTCTATACTGTTACTTATAAATCTGAAGGAGATTTTTGTATTGACCGGTTAGTGGTTTAGTGCTGGCACTTGTAAACATGCAGCATGCTATTTGGGCTTTTTTATCTTCTCACTGTTTATGCATTTTCAGCTAAATCCAGTTTGACTGGAAGCCGACCCCAATATAGTTGGGAAAAAGGCTAGTTAGATGATGACTGTTTATGCATTTAGCCAGTATTAAATTTATAAAGCTTTGAGTTTTTGATATAAAATAGGGTCACTCAGTTTTCAATTAAAATGACAATGTAACTGTATTTGGTTGTAAATTTTTCGAGTCATCCCTCCCGGCAAGTCTAACTGAGGTACTAGGTACTGGTACTAGTATTACTAGTATTATCTAGTACAGATACTGAGTAATACTATAAGAAAATTCTCAGCTCTATTTTATCGAAAACGTGCTTGATTCAATAATTTCACACTTGAGAAACAAATCTATACCAATTTCACATCGCAATATTTAAAACAAATAACTTACTTTCCTGGCTAGATAATAACAGCCGCACAGGTCGATCTTCAAGGTTAAGCAACGCTTGCCAAGGTTGGTCTGTGGATGGGTGACCATCTTAACATAACGAGTTTCCTCCGTGCCTCGGATAGCAAGTTAAGCCGTAGGTCTCGGCTGTCATTTGTAGATCTTTGGCAGTCGTTACGGATAGTCAGAAGCCAGTAAATCTGACTCCTGTCTTCCTATGAAGTACCGTGTTACCCCAGTTCATGGGTTGTGGAGGTCTGGTAGGCATCCGCTCCTCGTAAAATACTGGTATTCAGCTAAATCCGGCTTGACTGGAAGCCGACCCCAATATAGTTGGGAAAAGGCTAGGTAGATGAACTTACTTTCTAAACCAGTCCAAAATTCCATCACTGACCACCACTACAATATACAAAGTTATCGTTGACACAAACTCAAAAGTTACGAATTAAAACTGTTACCATACTACTTAGTGTAACGAGTATAATATTAACAACTCTGTACCGAGCCACCCAGGTAAGCACACTAAACATGCAAATTACTCCACACAGCCAACTTTTCCTTCTGTGCACTTCAACTTAAACATTTAATAATTATACTCTGTTCAAAAAGTAGCTAATTAATGTCATCATCATCTGCCTAGCCTTTTCTCAACTATATTGGGGTCGGCTTCCAGTCAAGCCGCATTTAGCTGAATACCAGTATTTAACGAGGAGCAGCTGCCTACTAGACCTCCACAACCCATTAACTAGGGTAACACGGTACTTCATGGCAAGACTGGAGACAGATTTACTGGCTTCTAACTATCCGCAACGACAGCCAAAGATCTACAAATGACAGCCGGGACCTACGGCTTTACGTGCTTTCCAAGGCACGGAGGAAACTCGGTATATTAAGATGGTCTCCCATCCACAGACCGACCGTGGCAAGCGTTGCTTAACCTGGAAGATTTACCCGTGCAGCTGTTATTACCTAGCCACGAGCCACCCAGGAAAGCACCCACTAAACATGCAAATTACGGCACACACAGAAAACTTTTCCTCCTGTGCACTTCAAGTTAAACATTTATTAATTGCAGTCTGTTCAAAAAGTAGCTAAATAATGTAATTAATCATAAATGTTTAGTAGAACAGTGTTCGCTGGGTTATATTTTGTTAGCGGAATAAATGTTTGCTCCAGTGGAAATAGCAGTTTGGTGTGAAACACGGATTGGAGGTTACGGTTCCGTAGTTGAAATGAGTGTAGCGTTTACATTTATTAGTTTCGTTGGCTGCATTTTTTTTATTTAATGTTTGTTTTCATTTTTTTATTTAAAGTTTGTTTTCGCGACGGGGTCGAGGCAGACCAAGAAGGAGACGGCGGGACGACTTGGATGTCTTCTTTGAGAATTGGCAAGAAGTAGCTCAAAGCCAAGAACGACGGAAGGAATGGAGGGAGAGCTTTTCCCAGTAGTGGGACAGCATAGGCTAGATATAATAATATAATAATAATAATAGTTTTTATATGATAAAAGATAGAGTCCTTATTTCTTTTTCTTCTTTTCCTTAAAAAGTCACTACGAATAGTAATGTAATCTTTTAATTTGTAAGATCTATATACTTAAGTATAATTCATGTTATTTATTTTTCGGTTGCATTACAAGAATGAGGTATTCGTGATTTGAATGGGTCGTTGTTTGAGGTAGGAAGTTGTCGTGAGTACATGTCAGACTTTTATTGACTAACCTCCTTCTCCATTGGGCTTATATCCAGGAATGGATGTCTTTCAGCTGAAATAATGATAATGATGATTTTTCATTAATTTAATACCAATAGTCTCTGAGTACAACCTATGTTTAGGATTTCGCGTCTAAATCGGCAAAATCAGAACCTTTATAGGATCACTTTGTTGTTCATCTATCCGTCTGTAAGTTCGTCGGTCAAAACCCTTTTTCTTAGGAACGAGTTTTGCTCCACAATTTCTCCTGAGTCGAGGATGCATTTACAAACGTGTAAACTAACATACAAGATAGCCAGATGTATGGGAACCAAACCCGAAACATGTAACAGCCAATCGCTAAACCACTACGGTCACTGTGCCGTGTGTTAGATAGACTAGCCCAAATATACGACATCCGGTTATATGGTATGTGGTTTTTATGATCTATCTACGAACCCCTAAAAAGTAAACGTTGATTCCAAGCCGATGGGCAGACGGTGTTTAATTTGGTAAAAATATAGAAACAAAGCGAAATTATTGCGTCCAAAACGCTGGGCAAATTTTGTGTATGGCTGAGAGATTTTTAATACTGTGTGATCTTTTATATGAATACCCTATCCCTTTTATATCATCTGGATGGACAGAGGAATTCAAATGTAAACGATTTTATTTTTGTTTATTATGCCATGTTCATTTGGATAACTCATGAAAATTAATGAACCATTGGCAATGTTAAATTAAGGGTGGAACGTATCTTGGAAGAGTGAGCAATTATCTCATACGGTTTAGTTTTATCTATATTTGTATATAGATATATTTTGTATATGGACTGATTATGGTTATTTACAAAATATAAAAATGAATCATAGATTTATTTTGCAATGCCCAGAGCATTGCAAAATAAATCTACACACATCACACACATCACATCACGAATCCACATGAGTAATCATTTTTTTTTAAATTTTCTTATTTTGCTTTTTTAATTTTTTTTTATCGTGTGTTATTTCATATTATTTTCCATATTATGTTTAAAAATCCAGTAACATTGTACGCAAACAAAATAGCAATAAGTACCTATGGGAAGGGAACTGTCTCCTGAGATACAGGCTAACTGCCTAGTTCAGGAGGCAGGGCATGTAACTGTGACAAATGTTTGTAAATAATAAACTATTATTGTTATTATTTTGACAGTGTCCGATTTTACATTATTGACATCTCTGTGATCTGAACTACGCGTTTCGACTCGTCATTTATACGAGACTGGAACTATTTTTCATCGGTCTTCCCGTCTAATTATAATTTAGGTGTCTTCAAGACAGAAAACCCCGGGACCCTGGAATGAAGGCAAAGAAGGAATAGGATTTTAGTCAGTATAAGTCTTATACGCCCTCCCGTTCCGCCCAGAGCGGGAGAAGTCATATCGATGATTCCACCTTAAAAAAAGCCCTAGGACGCAAAGGTAAATTAAAGATAGGAAAGGTTGTCTGTAAAAAATCGCTGTTAGCGATAAGACCGCCCATTGTAACACCGTACTAATTTTAAGCTCCTTATAAAATTATATTTATGGCGTACAATAAAGTGTATATCAATCAATCAATCACACCCTCTCACTCCACGTTAGAGAGGACATGTCATTTGACGATTTCCTACCTCAAAAAAACATAGGTTTTAATAATGATCTAGGAATTCAACCGACGCAATGGACCAATTCAGTAAAAACCGGCCAAGTGCGAGTCGGGCTCGCGCACAAAGGGTTCCGTAGCAGCAAATATAATACAGTTAAATCAACCTATCTCAAAAACTATAAGAGATACTTTGATCAAACCAAAAATCGTTGAAAGAGTTAATTAGCATGCATCACCTCTATTTTTTTTAGAATTTTATACCCCGTAGTTATAAAAATAGAGGGGGGGGGACATACTTTTTACGACTTTGAGAGCTGATATCTCAAAAACCGTTCACTTTAAGAAAAATGTTTTTTAGAAAACTTTATATCATTTTAAAAGACCTTTCCATTGATACCCCACACGGGTATGTACATCGAAAAAAAAATTTTCATCCCTCAGTTACATGTATGGGGGGCCCCACCCCCAATTCTTTTTTTTACTATTTAGTGTCATAATTTTGTAGCGGTTCATACAACACATATTCCCATCAAATTTCATCACTGTAGTACTTATAGTTTCCGAGTAAATCGGCTGTGACAGACGGACAGACGGACAGACGGACAGACGGACATGACGAAACTATAAGGGTTCCGTTTTTGCTTAGATACTTTGAAATTACCCAACCATTCAGTTCATGATTGCACCGTTTACAAATGTAAATACTGGTTTATTTTTTTCAACACAAGTGCAAATAACGACCTCAAGAATACACAAAAGAAAATAAAAGTTTATACTAGAATATTTTATGTTCAGACACGATGTTGTAACTACATAACATTTTTTCTTTTCTATTTTTTTTGCATTATGGAACCACAGAACAGTACCTAAGCCTTTAGGGTTATGTAGAAGAGTTACCAGAGTTGCAGCGTTGGAAGGCCTCCCACAAGGTGGACCGACGACCTGGCGAGGGTCGCGAGTATCCGATGGATGCGAGACGTACAGGACCGGTCGCTGTGGCGACGTTTGGGGGCGGCCTATGTCCAGCTGTGGACGTCTTTCAGCTGAGATGATGAATATGATGATGAGTAGAGTTCCCGCAGCCATGAAGGAACACGAGTGGGTTTCTCGTAAAAGTCCGATACACACTTTCTCCAAACAGAGCGAGAGGGGTTATTTTAAAAAGAGTAGCAACAAGAATCACGTAGAGTTAATCTATTCAACTATAAAATTCTCAAAGAGCAATGGAAAGGGCTATGCTCGGAGTTTCCTTTCGCGATCACATCAGAAATGAAGATATTCGCAAGAGAACAAGGTTACCGACATAGCCCGAAAAATCGCCAAACTAAAGTGGCAGTGGGCAGGGCATATTGCTCGTAGAACAGATGGTCGATAGATGGATGGTTCTAGAGTGTCGGCCACGTACCGGAAGATGCAGCGTTGGAAGGCCTCCCACAAGGTGGACCGACGACCTAGTGAGGGTCGCGGGAATCCGATGGAAGCAAGACGCACAGGACCGGTCGCTGTGGCGACGTTTGGGGTGGCCTATGTTTAGCAGTGGATGTCTTTCGACTGAGATGATGATAAAATTCTCAGCTCTAATTTACCAAGATCGCGGCTTTTTCATTGATTCTACATACTTACTCTCAAGTTGTCTAGTCACTTGAAATTCAAAGTTAAACTATTTTTTTACAATTTATAAATTTATTATTAAAAAAAAATAAAAAGAATCGACTAAATCGACGACCGTAACTTGGAGTATTCCCGTTTCGGCACCTAGATTTTCGGCACCAAAATTTTCGGCACCCGAGCGTAGCCAATACAATATCCCAACCCAAAATACATATTGGTGCCGAATCGGGAATAGCTTGGGTTTCTAAAATTATGGTGCCGAAAATCTGGGTGCCAAAACGGGAAAACTCCCGTAACTTCACTCGAAAAAAAACCGGTAAAACTCTCGAAACAATTTACGACACTATTAATATTAATAGTATTTCTAGTAATTGCCCACGAAGCGTGCCGTTGGCTATGGTAAAAATACTTAGTATTAAGCATTATTTATTTTTCTCAAGCATCGTAAACTGAATCTCATCATCTACCTAGCCTTTTCCCAACTATATTGGGGTCGGCTTCCAGTCAAGCCGAATTTAGCTGAATACCAGTACTTTACGAGGAGCGGCTGCCTACCAGACCTCCACAACCCATTACTTAGTATTTACCATTCTGTATTTTTTATTCTCAAGCATCGTAAACTGAATCTAGCAGTTACTAATACCTAGTTAAACCGTTTTCTCCTTTACCAAGAAAAATATTGCAAAATTGTTATAAATAATAATAGAGCAAGGTGTATGTCTGTTATTTTTCTCAGAACATAAATCGTTCGGCAAGAAATTTTTACTCGACATGGAAAAAGATAAAATGAGGTATTATGGTTTTGACAGCTTATTTATGGTTTCCTGAGAATGCTGCGTTTTACCCGGTTCTTTACCCGGTTTTAATTTAAACTCTTCTGTGTTTCAGAAAAATAATCGGTTGAAGGTTTTTGTAAGTAGGTAAAAATAAATTGTTGTTTCAAGAGATGATTTACACAAGGAAATTGATTTTGGCGAAAATCTTTCATAAATGATGTGAAAAGAGCTATCCTTTCTCTTGACATAAAATTTTTGTTATTTCCTCATTCAATTTAGAAGTTGTTAATTTTGTAAGTTGACCATATAATTATAATCGTTATAATTTTTTATTTCGTCATAAATGCAGTGCAATTTTTACGGGTTTTATTTCTTATTGTACTGGTTTGTTATGCATTGACACAGAGTCAGCTCACACCGAGACGCGACGCCACGCTGCTGTAACGTTGCGATGCGTCTCGCGGCGGCGCGCGGCGCAACGCGAAATCACTGGTCTCTCCCTACATCGTTGCGTCTCGGTGTGTACTGACCCTGATGCCAAATTAATTGCGTTAATATGAAAAAAGTAACATTCACCATTAGTAAGTAACATACACCATTGTCGGTAAGAAATAAATATAAATATTTTGAATATGTTGTTTCCAAAAAAAATCAAACGTACAAAAACGTTACACGTGCAACTTTACTACACATCAATAAATGCCAAGCATAAGGATTCATCAATCAATCCATCTTGAAATAAAAACCTTCTCCGCCGAAATAAATGTGAACATCTTTCGTATTAATAAAAATCACAGAATCATCAATATAAAATCGTAACGAGCCATCCCAAAAGCAATCAGTTTTAGTGCACCTTACACCCCCAATTTACACCGACAATACATCCTTACGCCGACTTTCACCGACGCTCCGCCGACACGCTTGGCCGACATCTCATCACTCTTTATCACGACATTCATTTTCGTCGCAATAAAACCGAGAAACAAACGGCGGCGTGTCCAATCTCTGTTATCACTCATTAGATAAGACACTGAAACTCTAAAGCCGAAAATCACAATCTGACAATGTCGAAAAAAGGCACTTTTTCACAAGCCCGACAACTTTTCATTCCGCTATGTGCTGTAAAAACGTAATTTGTTTCTAAAAGACCCTTTTACTTTTTGTGACAGGCCATTTAGAACCGTAACTTAAGCGTGTAAAGTAGAATTTTGTTTGGGTAACGAAATGGTAGGGACCTTTTCAAATTGAAAGATGGAAAGTTAGTGAAACTATGTCGCGAGCGTTGGCAAAACTATGGTAAATGGGAAAAGTTTGTGACGGTACATAATAATGTATGTGCTGCTACTAATTCATGGTTAAACGTGAACCTGACGCGAAAAAACTAGGTGGAAACTGTGTTTTAGTTACTTTCGAGTGACTGAGATAGACTAGTTTTAAAGATGAGTTCGTTGGCAGGATAACTTCGGAGTATATGAGTTTTTAGCTCATTATAAACACTATTTAGTACGACATGTTTTAAACATAAGCATAATTAGCCTTATAATACTCCCTCTGTTAGGAATTAGGCCTTATCTATAGTACATGGAAAGAGCCTTAAAACACCACGCGGGCCCAGTACAAGATTGATGAATGTTACCTACGGGTCATGGAATTTTTGGTTCTAAGACATACGGCCTTCAATCTTCAACAGGTTCCTCACTATGTTTTCCTTCACCGTTTTGAGAGCAGTGGTGATGAAATAAATTACATAATTAATTACACCTGACTGGGTTTGAACCTGATACCCACAATTCTTATGAGTGACAACTCTTGTGATACTTATGTCTGGGCTACCATTGCATTGGGCCAACACTGCTTTGACGCCACGACATGCCTACCTATCACATACCCACAAAACGAGACACAATAGTAAAACAATAACACCGCGGTCTCATAGGACCGGTCGGGGATTCATGAACTAAACCAGTTATAAGCTTCCATATGCCATATGAGAGCATCCTCATTGTTACCACTAATTCTATAGGAAAAACATGTACCAAAACGCGTAGTATATACTACATCAGGGGCACTAAGGACTAGAAACCTCCTGGCACCATTCCAATTCATAGTCAAGGTCGCTATGGCTTACTTATGGACACGTGGAAGCATTAGATAACGCTGTACTGGGGTACATAGGGTTATTGATAACTCGACGTATTCTTAGTAATATGTCATGTTCATCATCATCACTTCAGCCAAAGGACGTTAACTGCTGGATAATATAGTCCTCTTTGTACGTTTCGCTTCCATCGGATTCCCACGATTTTCAGGAAGTAACATGACTTTGAGCAGACTAGAGCAGTGGTGGCCCAGTGGTAACTGCCCCGACTTATATGTTGTAGGTTGTGGGTTCAAACTCAACCAGGCGCATTACTTTGGCTAATTTATTTCATCACCACTGCTCTCAAAACGGTGAAGGAATACATCGTGTGGAAACCGGCATGTCAGAACCAAAAATTTCGAATTCTGTGTCATCCACCAATCCGCACACCGCCCATTCTCTCTCCTAGAGAGGAGGCCTGAGTTCCACCAGTGAGAACATTACAAGGCCGATAATGTAAAAAAAAACCTGACTATGATAAAAAACTTAAAGGCAGTGTACTCAGAGAAACGTGTATCCTAAATTGAGGTTCATTGGAAAACAGAAGTTAAACAGCGTTTGTCTGGCATTATTCTGGCGTTTGTCTGACTAGATTTTTTGGTGGCTGTTAAATATTACTCTTTTTATAAAAATGCATAAAATGACGACACAGCAGGGGCCACATAATCTAAGGTATTAAAATAATGTCCCTCTATAAATAAACCTGTCTAGATATGCAATCCATCAAGTAAGCGCATCAGTCCCTAGCGGCTAAATAAATGACGTTACCAATTAAATAGATGTATACTCAGTTATTTTGAACATTATGAGGGAGTAATGAGGTTTTGAGTTTTAGGGTTCAATAGAAAAAGTTAAAAAATCTACAAAAGCAAGATTAAAATTGTCAAAAATGTCTGCTTTGTAAAAACTGAATAGTTCCAATCAAGTCATTTTTCAAGCAGACTTATGCCTTGAATACAATTATTATTATTTTTTATTTTTTGTCAATGCATGACAAAAAATGGGTTGTGGAGGTCTGGTAGGCAGCCGCTCCTCGTAAAATACTGGTATTCAGCTAAATCCGGCTTGACTGGAAGCCGACCCCAATATAGTTGGGAAAAAGGCTAGGCAGATGATGATGATTTTTTGTCAATGCATAAGTTATTGTCATCCTCTTAATAATCATTGTTTTTGTTAACATAAAGCTTAGTATATTCAGCCTTATGATGTTCCCATAGCTGGAACTCTCTAGGAAAGGAAATGACATAAGACATGAATTATTATTTTTTTAGTTTTAGGACTTGCCAATAATGCCAATGTCTCGAACTAAAACTCATGGAACTACAAAACATCACGGGGAAACTCCTCACACTTAGTAATTGGCCTGGCTAGGTTTCAAGTCACAACCTACAACGTTGGGATCATTACCACTGGGCTCTAATTTTAAAACAGAACCCTATCCACTGCTATGCAACTCAATTTTCACTATTTTACTTAACAAAGTTTGGGTCAGAACGTTAGGTTTTTGCAGATTCATTATGTTAATGTGATGAAATGTCTGATGGTTGCGCTTAAAACCTTTTGAAGAGCTATGCGAACTATTTGTTCAAAGTAATGCGGGTAATTTTCTTTTTAAAAAGAATTTTGAAGAAAGAAAAAATAAGGTACACGGCAGATTATGGCAATGTATTAATTTTAGAGATTAGGTATTTTGTTTTTATTTTGCATCCCTCTATCTGAAATTGAAAAACTGTATATTTGAGGATTCATGTAGTAGTACTTCATTCGAGTTTCTTAGGACTTTGGAGGAGTAACAAACATACAAACTAACTTTCGCTGTTATAATTGTATAACATGTACCTATTAAATAGGTAGTGAGTGGCAGTCGTTACGGATAGTCAGAAACCAGTAAATCTGACTCCAGTCTTGCCATGAAGTACCGTGGTATCCCAGTTAATGGGTTGTGGAGGTCTGGTAGGGAGCCGCTCCTCGTAAAGTAATGGTATTCAGCTAAATCCGGCTTGACTGGAAGCCGACCCCAATATGGTTGGGAATAGGCTAGATCTAGGTAGATGATGACATTATTTAACTACTTTTTGAACAGACTGCAATTAATAAATGTTTAAGTTGAAGTGCACAAAAGGAAAAGTTTGCTGTGTGTAGTAATTTGCATGTTTAGTGTGCTTACCTGGGTGGCTCGGTTCAGAGTTGTTAATATTATACTCGTTACAGTAAGTAGTATGGTAACAGTTTTAATTCGTAAAATAATTATAATAATTTAGGGATAACTTATTATGATATCTTGATTACTTCACTAACGTATTTTAATACCCATTCATGCGCTACTAATATAGTGCTACGATTCTCATATCATTTACCTACAATTACGTTAACTAATTTTCTTAAATAAACCTATATAAGTAAAACTTAGCTTGAATTTTAATTGTAACTTAACTTTCATATACAAATACCAGGTAGGTACCTCAAACAGAATAATTTAATATGTTACTGATAATAATACAATACACACGTATTCTAAAATTATAATAATTATACCATTATAGATAAATATCAAATCATTAAGAGAACTTAAAAATTTAATAATTATGACGAAGATCAAACTAAGGTTGAGAGGACTTCAAGTAGTACCTAGTTCCGAACTTTGTTTTTTTTGTTTATGAGCCTTTGAATCGCTCTTCAAGTCTAGGTAGTTCTAATATCCTATTGTAGTTCACAGAAATACAACTGAAGAGGAATCTCATAGCCTTCTCACAAAGCAGACGTTGTAAAGAACGCCTTTCTTCGACAAATTAGTTTCTATTGAACGGAACGCTTAGGACCACCGCCCACGGCAACTTTTGTAGCGCTGCAGACGCGCGTTTTGTAAACGAACGACTGCATCGCTCCGAAAGGGAAGCTCGTAACCCCAGAAAGAAGGCAAAGAAAGAACGAGGTAGGGTTTATCTAGTAAAAGTCTTACACGCTTCGCCTAAGTGCGGGAGAAATCATTCTGATAATTCCCCAATTGAAAAAAAAAAAAACAACGACTGTTTCGCTACTAACGCGTGTTAGTCGCATTTGCAACGCGCTACAGAAGTGATGCTAACGCGCTACTAACGCGCTACTGCATCGCAATTGTAGCGCTGCAAACGTGCAACCGTGTCAGACGGCATCGGGAAGAGGGCGGAATGAAATCAAAAACAATCTAAATATAATAACTTTATTTTTGTGTTTGCATCACGCCAGACGCGCGACTATATCGCGTTTGCATCGCAACAGTAGCGCGTTTGCAAAGTGACCGAGAATCGTAACGTAGGTGAGAGCTAGCAGCTAGCGACTGCATTGCGACAGTATCGATGCAAACGCGCTACAGCAGCGCTACTGCATTGCTACTAAAACCACCGTAGATGAGTGTTCTTTCGGAAGAGTAACAGGTACTCGTAGCAAATGAAAGGGTTAAGGGCGCCGCTGATGCCATTGCTATTTCCTTCAATGTACAACTCGCTCCTTCCTCTCCCCAATGTCGTCAGTTGCGTGTTTGCAGCGCTATATCCCGATGCTGTAACACATTAGTAGCGCGATAGCCTAGCGACTGTAGCGCATTAGAGTGCGTCTAATGAAAGCGCGACCTGGAGTTTTTTTTTTTAATTTAATTGGCAACATTATTCAGCCGCAGTTGTAGGAAATAAAAAAAAAATGTGAAGTGTCAAGACATGATGTTATTGACACATTGTTTTGATCAGCTCATGATTGCTTGTAAAACCCTTAGCGGTCGTATTGACTGCCCTGAGCTCCACGGACTTTTCTGTCGCCTATTTGTGCCGGACAAATACCTTGGGCACCGTCAAAGCCGCCGTCATAATTTGTTCGCGCTACCGCAGTCTAGATCTGTGGCTAGAGCCCAATCCCCAATATGTCGTACCCTAAGGATGCTAAACGCCCTCCTGACTCCGCCGACCCTGAATGTGATGTGTTTGCGGATGAATGGAAGAAAGTAATGTGTGCTTGTCTAGTGTTCTGCGAGAGACAGTATGCGAGGGTGTCCACTGTTACATTTTGGTTTGTTTGTTTGTGATGTGTCTAATTTATTTTACAATTTACCTACCTAAATAATTATTAATAATGTTATCTACGAACTGTCTATTTATCTGTGAATTTAATTTTCTTTTTTATTGTACTTATGTTATTTCAATGCTTATTTAATTTTATTATTCTTAATTCTATGTTAATTAATATTATTGGACTTGTGCCGTTTTAATTAACTATAAACAAATAAATAAATAATAAATAAATAAATGATTCTCCGACTAGTTAGTAATACCACACACATTTTTTTTTGGATTTAACCTCTTTTTCTCAGGTCGCGCTTTCATTATTACGGACGGCGGACTATTGTAGCGATGTAGTCGTGGGTTCACTAGTCGCGCGTTTACATCGCTAAAAGTCACCGTGGGCGAGGCCCCTTACGGTAGAGTAACAGGTAGCTAATCAAACGGTTAAGGGCGCCACTGATGCCTATTTCCTTCGATTTACAACTCGCGTGAGATAACAATCCAATGAGGTTTTTATAGCTGAAATGTATTAAGTGCTGTGTTTAAAGAGATATTGGTTTTTGAGGTGATTTTTGTTTGTTATTTAGTCTTCACATGATTGTGATATCGTCAAAGTCAAAGCCATTTATTTGCATTTTAAATGCGGTACATGAGATGGTAGATAACTTAAAATATGTTAGTGAAAAGATACATTTTGCCATGAATTGGCATGCAAATATTAAAATATGATATCAGGTCTCGTCTGTTATAAAAATACTTATATTTGATTGGCTTCTGTCAGCGGTTTCGTCTACATTAAAGTCGACAATTGTGGCAAGAGTTCCCGAAATCAAAAGTATCCTATGTGCTATTCCGAAAATGGTCTACCTGTGTGCGAAATTTCATTAAAATCCGCTAACGCCATAGCGTCACAGGTCCATTACTAGGTTTTCTATCGTTCACATTTCGGGGAGTGTACTTTGGAATTGCACAATTTGATTACGCGAAGTCCGGACTACTAGACTTACGGCATTGCACTATCGGTACATGGTGAATATTCCACCCATAACTACAAAGCATTTTGGGAATACATTCATTTTGCGCACAGCTAACAAGTGGAATTACGTGTTAATTTATTTATTATTATTTATTTATTTAAGCTTCATGTACAGTGGCGGTACATAAGCGGACTTAATGCATCAGGGAATGAAAAAACAAAAAATGAATGAATGTGGCTACAACCTAGAGGTCTTTAAGTCATGAGTAAATAGGTCACTTCTAGGCAAGCGTATTCTACCGTCGGCCACATCGTCACCTTAAGGCGAGATAGTGGTCAAACACAAGCGGGATAATAATAAATGAAAAGAAGTAAATAGAAAAATATGCTTATTTTGCATAAATCTATTCCGGTATACTTGCGAAAGGCATAATATTTAAAAAAAAACTACAAGAGAAAACAACTGCGAAAAAACTTTATCATACTGACTGATATATGAATGCAAGTTGAAACAATTCTTCGAATCTAATGATTCGAAGAATTGAAGTAATCTCCTATATAAAAAAACTGCATTGACAAAGAAACATTAATCAACATAAAAACCTGAATTCGCATTTCACTATCCATCGAAGCATCAATCGTTTGAAACAATATCTGCCGCTTAATGAAAACAGCAATGCATTTTATTTTACAACTGAATGCACTGCAAAATATCTTTGTATAAGAATAAAAATTTATGGACCAAAACGCAATGCCTGGTAAAGACCGAGTTTTTATGGAAAATAGTCGTTGAACGAATTAAAACAGGCGCAGTTTTTTAAAGCAGTTTATTGCAAAGTCTGCCTGTATTTGTGGTTTTTATTGGAGAGCTTATTTGCTGGGTTTTTCGCCATGTGTTACTGGAGATATTAAGTTTATGCAGTTTCAGATGCATCATTTATTGGTAATTAGTCGCTGCTAGTGGCTTTCCCCGGTATTATCATCATTTCAACTGTCTACTACTTATTCGATATAGACCTTTTTCAAGTGTCAACACAACGACTTGTGCGTCTTGTATCAATATATAAGTATCCATCGGATTCCCACAATCTTCGCCGGGTTATCGGTCTACCTTATGGGAGGCCTTCCAACGCTGAGTCTTCCAGTACGTAGTCGCCACTCTAGAACTTTTCAGCCCCATTGACCATCAGTCTGTTCTACGAGGAATATTGCCCACTGCCACTCAAGTTTGGCGTTCTTACGGGGTATGTCGGTAGACTTGGTTCGCCCATGTGATAGTAGAATATTATCCCAAGCGTATATACACCTGGAATAATACTTAAAGAATTCTATGGTCCATTCCAGGATATGCTCTACTTATGTATTAAGTTGCATAGAAATCCGTGTAGCCATTGGAACGATACCCACTCTGCCTTTATAACATTAGTTTGAATCCTAATCACACTAAAATCTGGATTTATCATTATACATATTTAAAAGATTAGTGTCGCCACATCTATCCGTTGAGACGTTTAAGTATAAAGGAATAACGAACAAACTTTCTTTATAATATTAGTGTGATTAACCATAAATTAATTCAAAAGTAAAATAGTCTCCACTTTTAAATCAAAACACGAATTGAAACTCCAAGAGCTGCAAAGTTAAACCGATTACAAATAATACATCATTCAAGCACATATTACAGCACTTAAGGTATATTTTCGTACAATACTCCAGTAATATGATTATGTTCTACCGAATCGTTTCATAACATTCCCTGATGAAAAAATATATATTCCCTGCCTATATTGAGGGAGCTGCGATTGGAATTGAAATACGCTAGGTTATTGTAACTCAAAGCGACAATTTTCGAAGCGAATGGGTCACAGATGTCGACGATATATAACAACAGAATACTGTTGGGTGGAATAATAGACAGAAATCATTTTGTGGCACAAATGTTAGGTGAAGAGCAGTGTTGTTTCAATTATAATTGAATTAATAGATTGAGTTTTAGTTTCTTTGATGTTATTAAAGATACTTCGATTGCTTTAAAACCGTTTGAGGAGGCTGTACAAAGGAAACTTTCCAATCAACGATAACTAGAACAGTAATAATTACAAAACCAAACCAATGTCTTTTCATCAAGAATTTCAAAATGTAAACTTAAATTCAAAACAATATTGCGAAAGATATCGTATTCATTTTTCTCTTTGATGATATTTTTAGGGTTCGACGTCTGGGGAAAATCAATATCTATAAATAGGGTCCGCTCCTAACTTGCACCAGGTACCTACTGATGAAACCTTTCGAGGCAAAAGAGGTAGAAAACATTCGAAGGGACAGGCGAGGTCGATTGTGTACTATTCTATTCGGTCTGCAGCGATCGTTTTGTGGAGCCAGCGTGAAAATACGACTTCTAACAATTGTACTGGAAATGTAACCTTACGTAAATTATTTTGTGAATATAAAATACATAATTAACGCAAAACGCGTTGAAAGCATTTTTCATTTTGTTCAAACAAAATATCTAATTGAGCTACTCGATTCCTCCGTGTCTAAGAAAGCACGTTAAGCCATTGGTACTGGCTGTCTTTTGTAGATCTTTGACATTCGTTACGGATTGTCAGAACCTAATAAATCTCACACCTATCTTCTCAAGGAGTATTGTATTACCCAGTTACTGAGTAATGAACTTCAGATAGTCGCGTTTATTATAAAACACTGGTACCTAGATCAATCCAAAAACCGATCCTAATATTGTACCTTTATTGCCGAAACCAACTAACTGTACCAAAATTTCAGCGTAGTTAGTTGGTTTTGGCAATAAAGGTACAATATAATCGTTTTTAAAGCTATATTGTGGTCACTAAACAGTAGACCCACCAATATCTTTCTTACAACTAAACAAAACATCAGTTCCACCCCTTTTTTCGCTTTGTAAAACAAAACAAAAGATGCGTTTCCAATTCCAAAGGCTCAAAACACAATAGCTGGTTCCATCGAAGACTCTGACAGTACGAAAACTCCAAGAACAGTGACAAAGTTTAATACAGAAGATATATTATGTGAACCAATAAATAAAATAAGTGCTGCTAAGAAATTTCATTTGAAATAAATAGTCGTAACTTACCTAAATAATAAGTGATTGATGATAATAAATATCATCATCTCATCTACCTAGCCTTTCCCCACCTATATTGGGGTCGGGTCTATAGTCAAGTCGGATTTAACTGAATACCAGTATTTTACGAGGAGCGGCTGCCTACCAGACCTCCACAACCCATTAACTGGGATAACATGGTACTTCATGGCAAGACTGGAGTCAGATTTACTGGCTTCTGACTATCCGTAACGACTTCCAAAGATCTACAAATGACAGCCGGGACATAACGCTTAACGTGCTTTCCGAGGCACGAAAGAAACTCGGTATGTTAAGATGGTCACCCATCCACAGACCAACCTTGGCAAGCGTTTCTTAACCTTGAAGATTGATCCGTGCGGCTGTTATTATCTAGCTACGAGCTCCTCGTGTATATAGTCGTAAATTAAATAATAAGTGATAATAAATATACCGATATGAAATAAATAATGGAGTATAATTATGTCTGGGGGTATCGTTGGCTTGAAAGAAAAACAACTTTATTGTTGAAAAGCATTCGATGATAATATGATGAATAGTGTTTTATGAGGCTTTACTGCTTATTTTGTTTATGTAGATAACATTATATTAATTTATAGGAGTATAGGGAGGGTTGTTTTTTAAAATAAATTTGTACGATAATAATTATTTAAAAGCTGTATGAAAATTATGAGTTTATGGCGGAATTTTAAATATACCGATTGATAGAGCATAAATATTGAGTACGCACATAGGATAGAGGCGAATTGTATAAGTCAGTGAATTATTAAGTTGTATGAAAAGTAAATTTAAACACCGTTTCAGTTTAATGGAGTGGAAAAAGTCATTTGATGATTTCCCACTTCAATAAAATATAAGAAAGTGCAAAAAAAATATTTTTCAAAAATGGTATGTTTCGCCGGACCCAAGTAACATGAGATAAAGGCAGTACACATACCTATAAAAATCCCGTGTCACAGTGTTTGTTATCGAACTCCCTGAAATGAGGTATTCCACATTGAGCACCCGTTTTAATAGCACCCAAGGTATTCCACATTGAGCACCGAGTGATATTTTTAGCCGGTGCTATAAGTGGAATACTTTTTAATTTAATATTTTATTCCACTTTGAGCACCTACAAATTTGAAGGCACTAGTGTTGGGACGTTTACGTGTTTATGGACGTCGAAATAAAAAAAACAATCGATTAAAATCAGTCGAAGAACACTGATTTTAATCGATTGTTTTTTTATCCTGGCGTTAATCCCGGCTAAAGCCAGGGTCCGCCTTCCGCCTGAACTTCTTTCACTTTGCCCAATCTTCAACATCCTTTTCAGTGAGGCCATTGGCTCTAATGTCGGACATGACGACGTCCAGCAGCGCTTGCGAGGGCGACCACGGGACCTAACCACAAGGACAGCCATATTCATGCATCTCCGACAAACGTACTCCATAGGACGGCGCATGACATGGCCATACCATCGCAGACGACACTCTTGCAGTTTTTCCCCCACCTCACGGACACCAAGACTACCTCGGATGAATGAGTTGCGCATGCGATCGGATCGCGTTATGCCGCTCATCTACCTCAGCATCTTCTTCTCCGTGACGCAAAGCTCCTGAGTTTGTTTGCTTAATTTAATGCCGGCCAACACTCGCCACCGTACAAGAGGACAGGCCGTATGATGCATTTATATATCTACCTTTTGAGCTTCAGAGGCATTTTGCGGTGGCATAGAATGCCCGTCACCTCGCGCCATTTTGCCCAAGCCACGCCTATACGTGCTTGGAAATCGTCATCCACGTTGCCAGACTCGTACAGCACGGATCCAAGGTATCGGGACGTATTGCACTTCCTGATCTAATCCGAACCTATTCGGATAGTATTTGAATCCGTGCTACCACAGGACATGTACTCGGTATTCGCCACATTTAGTCTCAGACCGCAGTTTTTCAGCGTGACCTTCCAAACGTTGACCTTGCGCTCAAGATGGGCTTTATGATAAATGATATTTCTTTTGCGAATAGGATTTCACAAACTTTTACACGTCAATTTTTTTTTGTTGGACTTTGTTTGTTTTACTAGATGAGACCGATGTTTCTTAACTGATTACCCTGAGAAGAAACAGGCTATGTATATAATATGGCTGTCCTTAGGGTTAGGTCCCGTGGTCGCCCTCGCAGGCGCTGCTGGACGTCGTCATGTCCGACATTAGAGCCAATGGCCTCACTGAAAAGGATTTTGAAGATTGGGCAAAGTGAAAGAAGTTCAGACGGAAGGCGGACCCTGGCTTTACACGGGATTAACGCCAGGATAAAAAAACCGGGCAAGTGCGAGTCGGACTCGCACACTAAGGGTTCCGTACCAATTTATCAAGATGAAAACAGTTCAATTCTCGAATCGAGTCTTAAAGATTTTACAAAAAAGAAAATCTTGTAATGTAACTAAAAATTTAAGGTTTTCGGAATTTTTCCTTTATGTGTGCTATAAAACGTTGCTTCATGCCAAATTTCAAGATTCTAGGTCGACTGGAAGTACCCTTTAGGTTTTGATTCCCTTGCGAGTACTTGCGAGTTTCAAAATATGCAGCTTAAATTGCTGTTTCTTTTGATTGCGTTGACATAGAAGTTTGATTTTGTTACAGCTTAAAGGTATTATAGACCTGAGTATTTGGTATGAATTTCAATTTAATACCTCTACGCGTTTATGAGGAAATGGGTAGTAAGTTTAAAATTATTAAAAAAATATATATTATGTGATGTAACTAAAAATTTATGGTTTTCGTAATTTTTCCTTTATCTATGCTATAAGACATTGCTTCGTACCAAATTTCAAGATTCTGAGTTCACGAGAAGCACCCTGTAGGTTTTGATTCCCTTGCAAGTGTCGAAAATTTGCGGCATAAACGGCTGTATCTTTTGATTGCGTTGGCTTAGAAGTTTGATTTTTTCACAGCTTTAAGGGACAGTAGACCTGAGTAATTGATATAAATTTCAGCTTCATACCTCCACGCGTTCCTGAGAAAAAGGGTCTTGACAGACGGACGGACAGACGGACAACAAAGTGATCCTATAAGGGTTCCGTTTTTTCCTTTTGAGATACGGAACCCTAAAAACAATCGATTAAAATCAGTGTTCTTCGACTGATTTTATCGATTGTTTTTTTATTTCAACGTCGATAAACACGTAAACGTCCCAACACTAGTGCCTTCAAATCTGTAGGTGCTCAAAGTGGAATAAAATATTAAATTAAAAAGTATTCCACTTATAGCACCGGCTAAAAATATCACTCGGTGCTCAATGTGGAATAGCTTGGGTGCTATTAGTTTGGGTGCTATTAAAACGGGTGCTCAATGTGGAATACCTCCCTGAAACCACTTGACCGATTTCTATTTACAATGTTTATGTATGTTTGGTTAGTCTAAAAAAAATCATTGAAAATATTCTACCCTCCTAACCCCACCATTTCTTTCCTTTGATAAAACATAGCAGAACAACGTTTACCGGGTCATCAAGTTTAAACTATAAACTTTCCTAGAATTCTCTTAACTAAAAGGTGTTTAACCGGCAAAGTTAATAGCGGAACGGCGCCCGATATTTATTGCATTAATTATTGAATCTGCTTAATAACCCTCTGCTTCCCTCCCTTTGTCCTCTTTCATCCCTCCTACATTTTTGCTGCGGAATTTCTGAAGCTCTCGGGGTTAAAGTGTTCTTTGTTTTAATATCGGTAAAGTGTCTTTTTTTCTGTGTTTAGTGATGTAGTTTTATATATCAGTGTAAATTTTTAACATAAGAATTTAAGACAAAACATAAATCAATTCAGATGGACGTTTTACAAAAACTAGACATCGACTGTAATTATGTTATGATGATAGATTAAAATAGAGTATGGACAAAAGTTTGTTCAATTCACTACTTTAACTGTCAAGTAAGTTAACAAGTAAACGGAACGTTTAGATATAAGCGTAAGTGGATTATATTTTTTTATGTTTGATAGGTTTGCGCTTGACTGCCATCTCACCTGATGGAAAGTGACGATGCGGGCGTTAGAAGTAACATATTAACTCTTGACTTAAAGATTTCCAGGTTGTTGTAGCCATCAGAAAATACTGACTCCGGCAGAGAATTCTACTCCTTAGCTGTACGCACAATTAATCTACACACATCAAAAGTGTCTAGGGATCAAGCATTTTATGCGGATTTCTTGAGATTGAGATGTGGCTTTGTAATAAATTTATGATTTTATAAATTTATATGGATCCTTTTTGGTGCATTTCATAATTTGAATCAGGAACTGTGAATCAAATTCGAGTAAAAGATGAAAATCAGCTGTCAATATTTTCCCTATAAAAACATACAACGCATTGAAGACATTATTAGTGCTACTGTTTCCCTACTACTGATTAAAACCAACGTTATTATGGAGCGGCGACGTCATTTAAGCAGGGAAGAAATGCTCAGAGCCGTGGGAATGATAGAAGCTGGTTCCCGACAACGTACTGTGGCTTTAGCTCTGAATACAAGTCAGAGTGTTATCAGTCGACTTTGGACACGTTACCGAAGCACTGGTACCGTGGCTGAGCGCCATGGAGGACGGTATCGCTGCACCACACGGAGACAAGACCGATACATTCAAATCTTAACTCGAAGAGCTCCAACAATAACCGCCATGATGTTAGCCGTGAGGCTTCATCACTCTTCAGGGAACTTAATTAGCGACCAAACAGTCAGAAACCGCTTGCATGAAGTGAACCTTCATTCCCGAAGACCGCTACGGGTACCACCTATAGCAATGCACAATCGTAGGATTCGATATCAATGGGCTCTTGAATACAGAAATTGGGCAGAAGAACAATGGCGTTTCGTGTGCTTTTCTGATGAGTCTCGTTTTGGTATGAGACCGGATACAAGACGTATACGACACTGGAGAACCCCTGGACGCCAACAGCGATTAAAATCCTGCCAGGAAGTCCATCCTTATAGTGGTGGAACCATCATGGTATGGGCGGGTATTTGGATCGGCGGAAGAACTGAGTTGATTTGGATCAGAGGCAACCTCAACGCTCAAATTTATGCTGAGACGATTGTATCAGACGTCATCGTTCCTCTACAAGTGCAAATCGGTCCCTTATTTCAGTTAATGCATGATAATGCACGACCGCACACCGCAAGAGTTGTAAGACAGACTCTCGCCGCAGCTAACATCAATGTCCTGCCCTGGCCTGCTCAGTCGCCAGACTTGAACCCGATTGAGCATGCATGGGATATGCTACAGAGAAGAGCTCTGCCGAATATGGAGGGTATCCAGTCGCAAGAAGACCTTTTTTTGTTGTTGCAACGAACATGGGCGGCCATTCCACAGCGTGATTTGGATGAACTCATTTTGAGTATGCCAAACCGATGTTCTTGTGTTGTTAGTGTTCGCGGTAGAAACACGGATTATTAATTGTTTAAGTTACCCAATAAAATTTTAAAGAAAACTGTTATTTCAGTCTTTTTTTCGAACTTTGATGTTAGTGGTTCAAATGTCAAAAATCCCTTTATTAGGAAAATGGCAAATTTCTTTATTAATGCAAAGGTGACTTGGTTTATCGTTACTGTGACAAACGAAAACACTTTATTTGATGAATCCTTAAAGAAAATTTTAATTAATATCAATCAGGAGAAAAGTTATTGCAAAAATATATGTTGATCCCTAGACACTTTTGATGTGTGTATTTCCAAAACGCTTTGTGCGTATGTGTGAGAAGTTTATCATGGCGCATCACCGTAGGTCTAGTGGTCCGGTGATGGAATGGACTTGACAGAATTAAATTGTGCAATTCCAGTGCACACTCCCCAAAATGTTACAAAACCGACAGGCTAGCAATTTGTCATTCCAATTGTGAACGGTCTAAACCGTTTACATTTTCCCCCTTTCTATTGTATCAACACCCATTAACCAGAAGAAAGATCGCATTATGATAAGCCCAAAGCCAAATAAAGACTGTGAAACACTTATAACACGCGGAACTATTTACATCATTTCCGGTGAAAAACGCAAGCGGAAACTGTTACCGCGGCCGTTTCCGGCGGCGACAGGAAGCTTGCGTGTCCGCGATAATGGCGGCTTCCGGTTCCCGCCGCAAATCATTAATGGACGGATTGTTCAACGACTGATTTTTTTCCTGTATTTACTGTTAATGCATAATTAAGAAGAGAAGAATAGAGTTTTCGGGGAAATAGTTTTTGCTCGTTATAGGAAAGCACGTTAAGCTGGAAGTCCCGGCTGTCATTTATATATCTTTGGCAGTCGTTATGGATAGTCAGAAACCAGTAAATCTGACTCCAGTCTTGCCATGAACTACCGTGTTACCCCAGTTAATGGGTTGTGGAGGTCTGGTAGGCAGCCACTCCTCGTAAAATACTGGTATTCAGCTAAATTCGGCTTGACTGGAAGCCGACCCCAATATAGTTGGAAAAAGGCTAGGTAGATGGTAGATTATGGTAGTTTTAGCTCGTTTCGAGGGTAGGTGGTGATTTGTATGGAAATGATAGTACAATGGGGATATGGTTGGGTATTTTGCATATTCGTATAAATACGTAGTACGCATTTGACATACAATTCTTTAAAAGAATTAGGTACTGCACAAGCAAGAAGTTCTGAGTGGTCAAGATATTTCGGCCGTACTGTATGTATGTAGGTTTATGTGCGTGTGTGTGTCATTAAGGCGGGCGCGACGTTAGAATTATCCATACAAACGTAATACCAAAATCATTTGCAATTTAAGCATATTTACACCATAATATGATGTTATTCGGATTCAGACAATAATTATCTAGGTTCCTACATCGTCTTTTTGTTGAAAAACTTACCCCAAACGAAATTTAAGCGAATTTAAATTTGCACATTTTCACAGCGAAAATGTCATGTTTTTATTTTGTTTTTTCTATATTATAAACAACAATATTTCAAAATATCTTTTCGTAGGAACACAGATATTATTATCAAGTTATAAAAACTCGAAACAATATTGGAAATACATTAATTTTTCATTCATCATTTTTGGTATTACGGAACCTCTCCCAAATTTCCAATAGTTTGTATTGCTATCACAGCAAGCAACTGTCAGTGTGCGGATGATGACTTTACTCCAGTCGGTGTGTCCAAGAATTGTTTATACTATCTGGATTGCTTCCATCAACCTCAAAAACGTATTTTATTTCGTCTCAACTCGAGATAGCGCGCGGTCTCCGCAAGCCTCTTAACTCATTATCATCATTTTAGCCGAAAGAAGTCCACTGTTGCTCACAGACCTCTACCAAGTGTCAACACAATGAACGGTCCTGTGCGTCTCGCATTCATCGGATTTCCGCAACCCTTACCAGGTCATCGTTCCACCTCGTAGAAGGCCTTCCAACGCTGCGTCTTCTGGTACGTGGTCGCCACTCCAGAACAACATACCGGTGTTTCAAGACGAATGATCTCTCACCATTAGGCCTCTGCGGTAATGGAAAGGGCTATTTTCGGAGTTTCCTTGCGTGATAGAAACAGAAAAAAAACGATATCCGCAGTAGGACTAAGGTTAGAACATAGCACGAAGATTATTCATTCTTCCAAACTTAAGTGGCTTAAAATCAGATAGCAGTTGGATGTGTGTGTGTATGTTTGTTACTCCTTTAAGCCCAAACATTACAACGGATTCTGATGAAACTTGGTACAATTTAAGGGTGGATCATGCCTTGGAATAGGATATGGGATACTTTTAACCCCGAGAGTACGAGTATGTTTCTTTGGGATAATTGTCTACTTTCATTCATGGGCAAAGCTGTCGGCAGAACTTTATTCTTTTGAAGTCGTATGGTCGCTTGTGGTGACAGAAATCTAACTTATAGGAGGTTTGGAAGACTTTGTCAATAGTTCTATCAAAAATAACTTCAAAATGAAAACCGAACTATTTCAAAGAGACATCCAAACATCATTTGAAACCTCCACATAGCTGAAATTGCACAATTTTATATATATATCCCCAGCATGTCCAACTTTGTCAGCGTCTGTCTCTTTGTTCGCTTGTTTTGATGGCAAAGTCAGAACAAGTTAAATACGAAATTAAAGTTCGTGTTTGTTTTTATGTCCGAGGTCGCATATGACGGTTTGTGTGACCTCCAGCGAGGGTGCATTTAAAAAGCGTTGACACCGAGTATTTAGCTTAGCTGTTTGTTTAAGGTGGGGAATTATCTGATGACATCTCACGATCTGGGTGGGACGTCAGACTTTTACTGACCATAACCACACATGTGTCCTTCAGTTGTCTTTTGCGTTTTGAGGTCTCGGGTTTCCTTTTCAGAAAATGCCTCTATGGTTTGCTGACATTTCTTTGCGAAGCGCGTGAAATACTAAAAGTAGTTTCTGTATGTTTGTGGCATCATCTGTGAAATTTTTTAATGTTTTGCAATTACGGTTCATGATAACAGCCTATACATTCGGACTGCATTGTCTTAGTAATGGGGTCCCGTTTTTACCCTTTATAAATCGAAAGCGACGCAATAAACTGAACGCATCCACGATATAGGAGTAATTCCTAATTGAATTAGTTATTTAGAATAAAAAAAGCTAAAAAGTTTGAAAATATTTAGACCTATCATCATCTGCCTAGCCTTTTCCCAACTATATCGGGGTCGGCTTCCAGTCAAGCCGGATTCAGCTGAATACCAGTATTTTACGAGGAGCGGCTGCCTACCAGACCTCCACAACCCATTATCTGGGGAACACGGTACTTTATGGCAAGACTGGAGTCAGATTTACTGGCTTCTGACTATCCGTAACGACTGCCAAAGATCTCCAAATGACAGCCGGGACCAACGGCTTAACGTGCTTTCCGAGGCACGGAGGAAACTCGTTATGTTAAGATGGTCACCCATCCACAGACCAACCTAGGCAAGCGTTGCTTAACCTTGAAGATCGACCTGTGCGGCTTTTATTATCTAGCCACGAGCTCCTCGAAAATATTTAGACCTATCGTGGTCCATAATTATTCTTTAGCTTTTTCGGACCACCAGTAGTCCACGAACCAAAGTTTGGAACAAGCTTACCCCCAACAGCCATTCTTTAAAATCGAAACTGCAAAAGTAAAATCTTTTGAGATCAAAGGACCAAAAATCTTTACCACGGTTTGCGGATCAAAGGTATACTTTGTGGCACAATGAGACACCGTAGCCTTTGTCTTAACGAAAAACGTCAGAAACAGAGGTTAAGCTATTGTTATCAAGTCGGTTACTTAGTTACAGTCGAAGTTAGAGTGCAGTAAGGAGCTCATTATCATCATCTACCTAACCTTTTCCCAACTATATTGGGGTCGGCTTCCAGTCAAGCCGGATTTAGCTGAATACCAGTATTTTACGAGGAGCAGCTGCCTACTAGACCTATTATGCAGTATATTATGCAGTTGCTATATTATGCAGTAAGGAGCTCGTGGCTAGATAATAACAGCCGTACGAGTCGATCTTCAAGGTAAGCAATGCTTGCCAAGGTTGGTCTGTGGATGAGTGACCATCTTAACATACCGAGTTTCCTCCGTGCCTTGGAAAGCACGTTAAGCCGTAGGTCCCGTCTGTCATTTGTAGATCTTTGGCAGTACGGATAGTCAGACACCAGTAAATTTGACTCCAGTCTTGCTATGAAAGTATGAAGTAAATACACTGTGTTACTCCAGTTAATGGGTTGTGGAGGTCTGGTAGGCAGCCACTCCTCGTAAAATACTGTATTCAGCTAAATTCGGTTTGACTGGAAGCAGACCCCAATATAGTTGGGAAAAGGCTAGGTAGATGATGAAAAGAGGTTAAGCTATTGATATGACGTAGTTAGAGTGCAGATTAAGTTAGTTCTGTATTGTTGGCTGTGTAGTGTCACTGGTCCTTTGGGAGATGGTTACTAGGTTTAACTGTTGGCGATACTAGTGTAGTGGTGTTTGAAGTGCTATGAAAATTCGTAGCGGTAAAAATTCTACACAGTTGGTACTTTGTTTTTTGTTTTTATCGCAGAATTTGCTTTTCATGTGCTCTTTTTATGAACTTCACGAAATGTTAGAAATATTACACCTGATACATACAACACATTAAAAGAGACAGCTATACCCGACCGATTTTTGTTTTTTATTGTGCATCTATTTGGGCAGAATAAACAAATCAATTTATTTTCCTGTTTTTCTTTCTCTTCACACTAATCACACAAATAATAATAAAATAATTGGTATTAACCCATGAAATTGCTGTTTTTTGAAACGGGATACTTTGAATTGTGATATTTTTGTATTGAATTAGAATTGTATATTCAAATAAACTTTATTTAAAAGGTATTCTGCTTTCGTAATAATTATTTGATGATTTCTTTGGGTTTCAATTTTTTTCCACGAATCTAGTTGGGGAAAAGGCTAAGGAGATGATGATCTATTAATCATCATCATATCATTCATAAAAGGAAGTAAAAAAACGATTTTATATATTTATACACTTACAATTCGCGACAATATTTAAATAAACACTAATAATGACGTTAGTTATACATATATTTGTAATATAACGACCACAAACCGAGTCGATCTTTAGCAAACCGTATTTTAATGCTTGTATGCACAGAGCGCGTGTCGAATTATACGTCCTTCCTGTCGCTCGTTAATCTACGTTTTATGAGCACGCCACACAAGAAGAGGCAATTTCTACCAATTTTTATTGATCATTACTGCAACACTTGGTTAAAACATGATCGTTAATATTACCTTAAACTCTCTATTTTTTGGAATAAGGAAAAGTCATTAAATTATTTTTCCCACCCTGGGTAGAAAAGGAGTGGATAGCCAGACTCTTACTGACTAAAATCTTTCCGTGTTTCTCCAGAGCTTTCAATCGTTCCTGCGACCCTAACGGGCATTGGTCCTGCTGTGCCCTTACAGTTTTCCTGATCTCTCTTTGAACACTAAAACAACAACAACTCAGGCTCGGCAAACTACCCATTGCCTGTCCTGGCATGGGGTTGACATGCAACTGCTAAAATATGAATCATTATCATCATTTCAGCCAAAATACATTCACTGTCGGATACAGGCCTCTCTTCACGTGCCACAATAACAGTTCTGTACATCGCGCATCCATCGATTGCCCACGACCCCCACTAGGTCATCGGTCTACCTTGAGGAAGGTCTTCCAACGCGGGCTTCGGTACGTGGTCGCCACTACCTTTCATTCCCGTTGACCATCTGTTCTAAGGGCAATATGCCCTGCCCTCTGCCACTTAATCTTAGTTCTCCTGCGGAAATCTTTGTTTCTGATTCGATCACGCAAGGAAACTCCGAGTAAACCCCTTTCAAAACATTAATACCATAACAAAAACATTTCCAAAAAGAAAATACCCCAATTTTTACAACACAACTTGCCACCCAGCCAATCGCAAAAGATTTCGTAAGAGGAAACACTGACCTATTTGTAGATAGGACAAATATATAACACACCACAGACTTTGGACAAGGTTGCATAACACCGACTTTTGTTATGTACCGTGACATCCCTTGGGAACGGTTGGAGAAGTTTTAACGTTAATATGTACGTTATTTTTGTTTCAATTGTGTCAATAGAGAAGTTGTGAAGTAAGTTACTTGCAATGTTGGTTGCTTCTCCTCCTCACTAGCTTTTACCAGCGGTTTCACCTACGTGATTGTAGGCATCTCCATAAAAACTTTGGATCTCCGTTTGATACACATAGGTAGTCATGTGCCTAGCCTTTTTCCAACTAAGTATATATTGGGGTCGGCTTCCAGGCATGCCGGATTTAACTGAATACCAGTATTTTACGAGGAGCGGCTGCCTACCAGACCTCCACAACCCATTAACTGGGGTAACACGGTACTTCATGGCAAGACTGGATTCAGATTTACTGGCTTCTGACTATCCGTAACGACTGCCAAAGATCTGCAAATGACAGCTGGGGCTCACGGCTTAACGTGCTTTCCGAGGCACGGAGGAAACTCGGTATGTTAAGTCGGTCACCCATTCACAGACCAACCTCGGCAAGCGTTGCTTAACCTTGAAGATCGACCCGTGCGGCTGTTATTATCTAGCCACGAGGTCCTCGTTTATGCATATGCTTGTGCACTCTTATTTTTGAGTTCTGGGCTGATATTGATTCTTGTTAAGACACTATATTTTAAAATTCTGAAGCTCACACCACGTCTAGAGAAATCTCCACAACAAGTTGAAAACCATCACTCATTTCCCCACCAACTCTCCTTACACGTGGAAACTCAACTGTCATAAACTAATCTACCGCGATCCTATTTAAAATTATCACTTCCCCGACCCCTCATCAAGTCTAATGACAGTTCAGAATTGCATGCATAATTGAAAAACGTTACTCCCGGGTTCGAACTAACGACCGCTGCGGAGCTATGCCCGCGCTGATAAAATGGAAGTGGGTGAAGGACCAAAGGCCGCCGACTAATAATCTGCATTTTGGTAGCGGACTGGTGGGGAGAGATAGGGATTTTGGTAGATGGGGGATTTTGTTTAGGTGTGGGTAAGAAACCTATCATATATACAATTCCGAAAGTAATTTTCGAAAATTCGACTAGCTCAAGACAAATCTTGAAGCCCATTTCAGACTACGCTATAATATAATAGCATTCAGTTCATAGCACATCATCTGCCTAGCCTTTTCCCAACTATATTGGGGTCGGCTTCCAGTCAAGCCGGATTTAGCTGAATACCAGTATTTTACGAGGAGCGGCTACCAGACCTCCACAACCCATTATCTGGGGTAACACGGTACTTCATGGCAAGACTGGAGTCAGATTTTACTGGCTTCTGACTATCCGTAACGACTGCTAAAGATCTCCAAATGACAGCCGGGACCAACGGCTTAACGTGCTTTCCGAGGCACGGAGGAAACTCGTTATGTTAAGATGGTCACCCATCCACAGACCAACCTAGGCAAGCGTTGCTTAACCTCGAAGATCGACCTGTGCGGCTGTTATTATCTAGCCACGAGCTCCTCGATTCAGTTCATAGCACATATCTCGTCTTAAATGTTTTTAGAACACTGTTTTAGTTTATCACGGTTTATTTCCCAATTTAAAATGAAAAAAAAAACAATACCAACCAAACCACCAAACCAATATCGGGAACTCAAAACAATAAGTAATCACAGAAGATATCCCGTAAGTGACATTTTAAATGGTTTTAAGAACACGTTCACACTTTGCTATACTAGGTATATAATTATTATCATAAATATATGACGAACAATATTTTTGTGCTATGAACTATATGCAATATGTTATATATCGGGGGTGTCTGACATAGACGCACAAATGAATATCATGGATCCAGTAGTTTCTTAGTTTTGAATGTTAATTTCCCGTACGCGTACAACAAGCGTATAATGACAAATACGACGTATCTATGAAACTACAACACGGTGGACTGACCTCATCAAGTCAGTTACACACTGCACCATTAACGACAACTCCCAAGCCGCCAAACACAGAGCTGCATGGCGTCGTATCGCGAGAGAGGCGGTGTGGCGCAGGACTCGACCGAAACATGACCACGAACACTCTGTCAAGAGTGCACGACTAAGAAGATGAAGCTACGCGTAGACAGTGGGCCTATTAGGCTTTTCCTATGGAGAAAAACATAAAAAAAACTTGCATATTACACTATTAATATGTACGAAACAAATCTTTTCCGAAACCGTACAAAACAGCCACATCTACATCCCCCAATACTTAATCTATGTCCAGCCTGCGCATTCGGGGGTAAATATTGCCAATCGATAGCCCTTATCAGCGGCAGTAGGGAAGGTTATTAAATTACCTGACCTGCCCAAATAACGGGGTACGGGGAGATGCTCTTTTCACCACCACTTCCTTTCTGAGTTGTTTGTTTTTTATTTGGTATTAAAAGCTGGTTGGCGGTTTTTTAGACATTATATCACTAAATGGTATAAAACAAAGTCGCTTCTCGCTGCTTGTCAGTCTGTCATCTTTAGAATTACGCTATGGATTTTGATGCGTTTTAATAAGGAGTGATTCTAGTGAATGGTTTATAATATGTATACTACACATGCATAATATATAGCACCCGTGCGAAGCCGAGGAGGGTCACTAGTTAGTAATAATTTATTAATGAAGACAACACAGCAGGCTCAGTCAAGTCGCTAATTTACCATCGTTAAAGCTATTAGAAAACTAATCAAATGTGTGGGAATGTCATCATCTCACTGTAAGCCACATAGAAAGTTCGTAGCCAAGTTAACATCGTTCAAATTCATAGAACGAAATGTAATGATTTTTACCATTTTATCGTTTCTAAAATCGCTTACGCAGGCGTTACCGACTGTAAAAAGATTTTTTTTAAAGTTTATTCTATTCTAGTACTTGACCACCATTCCACCTGATGTAAAGCAGTGATGCAATCTTTGATGGTGAGGCGCACTAGTTTGTTAAGAGCTTATTCGCTCTAATATATTAACTGACGGAGACTTCAATTACATTTATGTTTCTAAAGTGGTAATTTATTCAACTCTCTATCGAAACTTCTATAATAATCAAAGCAGAGTATCAAAATATGATAAAACAGCCTGAAATCCAATCTTTTAATAGTTCGTTCCCAAATGGATAATCGATATAGTTAGTATCGATATCAGCATTATAAAGTAAATCGATGCTAAATATCTCGTTATAGTATCGATACCAAATGTTCGAGAGCCGATAATAATAGTGTTTAAACGCTAGTATAATAAATTGCCCCTAACTATTGGACATTGGATACCCTTAGTAGAGTTTTAGTAGAAAGTTATTGTTATTGTGGGTGTATTGTATACTAAATACATACATTTATACACATGATTATCCTTGCCTGATGGTCAGATTTTCTGGCGTCTGAATATTTGTAACGACTGTCAAAGGTCTACGAATGACAACTGGGACCAACGGCTTTACTTGCTTTCCGAGGTACAGAGTGTCAGTAAGGTTCTAAGTAAACTTAGAAACAGTGAGGAGTAGGCGAAATGGCCTTACACCTTTACTTAAAATTACAAATATAATAATTATATACTCGTAATACCTAAGTGTTTGAATTCATGAAAAGATGACAAAATCATTGCAATTATCATCCTCCTAGCCTTTCCCAACTAGCGAGGAGTAGGTTTCCAGTTTAGTCGGTTGCAGCTAAATACCCGAGTTTTACAAGAAGCGACTGCCTTGCTAGGCAAGATAACTGATCATGGGAAAGTAGATCTTGAAAAAAAATAGGCCTCGCTGATACGACTTCACCCATATCTAGATTTGTCCACGCTACGCCTCTGCTTAGAAAAGTACACACGAATTGAAACATTCACATTGGTACTGGCTCGTTTTTGAACCCACAACCTCATGCATGAGAGCCAGGTGCCTTAATCATAGGGCCAACAATAGGCCTTGCTAATACGCCTTCGTCCATGCCTAGATTAGTCTACGCTACGCCTCTGCTTAGAAAACAACACACGAATTGAAAAATTCACATTGGTACTGGCCTGTTTTTGAACCCGCAACCTCATGTATGAGAGACGAGTACCTTAACCATTGGACCATCACGCACATAAAACCATACAAAAAGTCCTCTAAAATTTTAAATCCATTAAACAGCCATGTCATGAAAAATCGATTCTAAAATAACCCTGTCTCATACGGGAACAATTTAAAACTCGAAACTCAACAGAAGCATTGTCGCACGTAAGTGTATCGGTAGAGCGAGACGGCAATACGTTAAAAAGGGAGAGCGATCATTTTTCTCACGTCATTTAATACCAACTGTTCAGCGCGGGCTTTCACGAAAATACATTAAATTGGGGCGCTGGTCACACCGTTGTGTTTTAAATGTGTTAGGAATTTTTGTTGCTGAGTACTTAAATTAAGTAGGCTCTAAGCAACAAGATTAAAGTAAGAAGAATAGACAGATTGGTTCAGTGTCTCATCATCATCTGCCTAGCCTTTTCCCAACTATATTGGGGTCGGCTTCCAGTCAAGCCGGATTCAGCTGAATACCAGTATTTTACGAGGAGCGGCTGCCTGCCAGACCTCCACAACCCATTAACTGGGGTGACACGGTACTTCATGGCAAGACTGGAATCAGATTTACTGGCTTCTGATTATCCGTAACGACTGCCAAAGATCTTCAAATGACAGCTGGGACCAACGGCTTAACGTGCTTTCCGAGGCACGGAGGAAACTCGTTATGTTAAGATGGTCATCCATCCACAGACCAACCTAGGCAAGCGTTGCTTAACCTTGAAGATCGACCCGTGCGGCTGTTATTATCTAGCCACGAGCTCCTCAGATTGGTTCAGTGTCTGAAGATTAAAATTTTGAAAATATGTTTGCGCTTGGGGCTTGTGTCAAAAGTTGACTGGGGCTCTGGATCGCACATAAGAGAACCCTGGAGCCCAGGAACGAAAGCAAAAAAAGAACAAGAGTGAATTTTAGTCAGTAAAAGTCTGATACGCCTCCCATTCCACCCAGAGCAAGATAAATCATTTTGAAACCAAAACCCATTTTCCCACCTAAAAAAGCTGTAGACGTCTTTCAGCTGTAATGATGATGATGATAAATAGTTTTTAGTTTTTTGACGACACTAAAAAGAAGAAGATCCTCGAAATGTATGTATTTGTAAAGAGTATTGTGGATTTTTGTCCATAGGAAACAACCAACTAAAAACGTGTAAGTACTAGTTTTTATAGGTTGCAATTTATTTTGTACGTATAGTTTTTTAATTAAATTATCAGATAGCTTTAACTTAGAGGTGTTGTTTTAAAAAACAATAATTTTTAAATGGTTTAACAATTAAAAATAAACAAATTTCAATTTCCTCTAAAATATCCCCACCATCCATCAAACACAAACGCGGTTACGCAACGGTGTGACAACTCCCCACATTAAAATGTAGACTCGAGGAAGCGTCGCGAGATTTAATTTCCTAAAGGCAGATTCCATCGACTGCTACATATCCAGAATGCTATATTGTTCGATTAGCGAGCCAAGAGAGTTAACAAGAAATGTAGTTACTATTGAAATCTTAAAGGATAAGAACATTTGAAGAGTAAGAATATCACATAATGCTTTGCCAGTGGCTTCGTCTGCGTAAATGGGGGGAAGATAATATAGATAAAAAGTAGCCTATGTAGATCCTTCGAGTTCAAGTTTAGCATTAGCATGCATTATCGGCCTTAAAATGTTCCCACTGCTGGGACTCAGGGCAACAATCAGGTGTCAGTTTAAGTTTGCTCTGTACCAAATTTAACCAAAATCGGTTCTGTAGTTTACCTGTGAAAGCGTAACAGACAGACAGTGTAGTTTTAGTTAGTAGGAGTCTGAGAGTACCCAGACTGGTTTATCTGTGAGGAAGCCCAGGCTTCCATGAGCATTTCCCACTACTGACGAAAAAAACAAACACACAAAGCTACTTTCATATTTTTTAGGTATTATTATTATTGTGTGTTACCTAGCAAGCATACCACAAATTCACCCAACACCTGCAGTGATCATATAGTCAAGTGACGGACTACGCTGACTGCGACACAACTGTTTGTAGGTTCGCGCCTCAACATCGGCGTCACTTTTTGTGAATCCTTAAATTGTTGGATTTGGTTTTCTATAATACTACTAAGGAATAAATTAATATGGAACGCACACCGCCAAAATTTGTTGAATTTAAAATGACACAATCATACTCGGACTCGGCATTGAGTACTCCCGATAGCTTTGAAGGACAGAGAGGATATAAACGAAGATTTGATAACGAACAATCGGAGCGTCTCGAGAACTTCATGTCGCAAATTGAAGCCATGTTTGCATCTTTCCAGGAACAACAAAATCAAAAGTTTGACGTTCTTAACCAGTCAATAAATTCAATTAAAGATCTGCATTTTGATTTAAAGAAATCTGTTGAATTCATCACTGAAAAATATGATGAATCATTGTCAAAAATTGCACTACTTCAACAAGAGAACAAAAGCTCTAAAAAGCAAATTTCTTTTCTCGAACAGAAGCTGGAATATATTGAAAAGGCTTCTAAAGCGTCGGCCCTGGAATTACGTAATATACCTAAAACTGAGCCTGAGTCAAAAGAACAACTTATGAGCATGGTTATGGAATTAGGTTCAGTAGTTCAATTAAAACAAAATATTAACAAAAATGAAATACGTAATATTTATAGAACAAAGTCTAAAACTGAGGCCATTGTTGTTGACTTTACGACGGTCACCAGAAAATCGGATGTTATTAGTTCGGTGATCAAATATAACAAGTCACAGAAAGTGAAAAAAGAGCTGCCATTGAACACGAATAACATCAAAATTAAGGGAGCCCCTAGGAATATCTACGTATCTGACTCTCTGACAGTAAAGACGCAACAATTATTCTATTTGTCCAGACAATTTACTAAAACACATGGTCTTCATGGATGCTGGATCTCGTTTGGAAAAATATATGTGCGAAAGAATAAGGATGACTCTCCCATTCAAATTAAAAATTCTGAAGATTTAGATAAAATTATATGACTAATCATGTATTCTGTGGCAACTTATACTTATGTTTTTCTTTTTAAAATATGTTTTATAAATCTTGTTATTACACTGTACATTACACTAACTAACGCTTTTTACCAATTTTCTACAGTAAAAATCAATTATATACATAATCAACACATACATCATACATACACAAAACATACACATACCCAACTATACAAATATAAAATCACAATTTATTTTCGTGGCTATAAACTGAGATTACCTTGGGTTATCTGTCCTGATCCCTTTACATTATTTGAGCTTAGGTTAATTTTTATGTCATATAAAACTAATAAATTTGTTAATTCTAAGGCTATTTCAACTGGTATAAAATACAAAATAAGAAATCATCATAATCATTTTTGGTCAATCGTTTTTCCTATGAAAGTAGTTTATGATAACATTCGCAATGTTAAATGATTTATTGAATAACATTGATCAATTTAGTGTATCTGAATCAATAAGTTGTAACCCTGAAAATTGTGCTAAATATGTACCAACTGCCACCGATTACTTAAAAATTGTGCAACAAAATATACGTAGTATCAATCGTAATTTCAATGAACTTTCTGTGCTACTGAGGAGATTAAGTTTTAAATGCGACGTTATTGTGTTGTCTGAGTGCTGGCTGCGTCAGCAATCAGACCTTCCTACGATACCTGGATATAACTCTCATAAAACCAATCGAATCTTCAATCAAAATGATGGAGTGGTGGTCTTGATCAGCAATGAGCACAGTTACACGATAGAAGAACCACTACTTAATGAATGTAACTGCTTATTAATTAAATTCGGGACTGCCACAGTTATAGTGGCTATCTACAGGTCTCCGTCATTTAAAAAACTGGATTTATTTCTACAATCTCTACACCACATTCTTGAACAGTTGCAATCATTCCAAAATATAATAATAGTAGGTGACATGAATATTAATATACTAAATGCTGGTTCTGATGTCTTGTCATATCTAGATATAACCTCCTTCCATGGACTATTCCCCGCACACAACACACCCACTAGAGGAAATAGTTGCCTGGACCATGTTTTTGTTAAGAGTAAATTACGGTCTTATACATTTAATCTTCAAACCTCAATAACTGATCATGATGCTATTTTATTTTGCCTTAAGTATGTGGACCCAAAGAAACCTGTAACCACAAGAATTGTCAAAAAACTGAATTGGGAAGAGATTGTATCGGACAGTACGGAATTGGATTTTAGTAAAGTATATTCTGAAGATGATCTAAATATCGCAACTGATTTATTTATAGAGTTATTATCTAACTTTACAATTAAACACACGTCTGTCACTAAGATGCCACGAAATAAAACTACCCTAAAACCTTGGATCACACCAGGACTTTTAAGGTGCATTAAAAATAGGGATAGGATGCACATTAAAACTAAAATAGAACCATTGAATGATATTTTAAGATTAACATATAAACGATACAGGAACTTTTGCAACAATCTTCTTAAAAAACTAAAACATCAGTACGAACAAAATCAACTAAACATGGCTAAAGGCAACTCTAAATTATTATGGGAATCTATTAAATCTATAACAAATTATAATAAAAACCGTTCATCTGCAGAAGGCCTTCTACATACAGATCAAAGCCCTCAATCGTCCATTAATAAAGTCAATACTTTCTTTTCTACAATTGGACAGGTGTTAGCTCAGCGCATACCCTCAAGTGTTCCACCTTTTAAAGATACAGTTATAAGTAAAGACACTCCCAGTAACTCATTTGTACTACTTAAAGCTGATATTATTGAAGTTAAAACTGCTATATTAAATCTAAAAAGCGACTGTTCACCGGGGTGGGATACTATCTCATCTAAATTATTACAAAGTGTTGTTGACCACGTTGCTCCTGTTATCACTTATCTCATAAATCGCTCATTTGACGGTGGTGTGTTTCCTAAAGCATTAAAAAAATCAATTGTTTTCCCCATATATAAGGCTGGGGATACGGACTGTGTTAATAACTATAGGCCCATCTCGATCCTTTCTTCACTATCCAAAGTGTTCGAGCGTATTATTAATTCTAGACTCGTAAAATTTTTAGAGACACAGAAATTGCTTGCTGACACACAATATGGATTTAGATCACACAAATCCACTGATGAGGCTGTTCACGCTTTAACTGACTTCCTGGTGGGAAATATAGATAAAAATAAAAAATGCTTGACTATCTTTCTTGACCTTGCTAAGGCGTTTGACACAGTCTGTATTCCCACCCTGATTTGTAAGTTAAGCAGTATGGGAATACGAGGAAATGAACTCAAATTGTTTAACGATTATTTATCAGATCGTACCCAGCGTGTGAAAATTGGTGACCACTTGAGTTACGAGCTACCTATATCGCATGGAGTTCCGCAAGGAAGCATTCTTGGCCCCACGTTGTTTCTATGTTACATAAATGAGTTGTGTCAGCTTAAACTTCAAAACTGCAAAATTATATCATATGCTGATGACACTACTCTTAGTTTTACTGGTGATTCGTGGGAGGAAACCTATTTTCTAGCTCAATCGGGTCTGAACACGGTGTGCCACTGGTTAGCTAAAAACACGCTTACGCTTAATGTAGACAAAACAAAATACATTCCTTTTGCAATTAGGAGTACAGAAACCTTTTTACATAATAAACCTCCTTTATATATTCATCAGTGTTCATTTCCACCCATGAGCCAATGTGGCTGCACGGAGATTCAACCAGCACAAAGTATTCGGTACCTTGGTGTAACCATTGATAAACGATTGTCATTTGATGAGCATATTCATAATTTATCTAAAAGAGTACGAAAACTTGTTTATATTTTCAAACAGCTTAGACAGGTAGCCACAGGTAAAACGCTTAAAATGGTATATATTGCCCTAGTTCAATCTATCCTGACATATTGTGTAACAATTTGGGGGGGAGCCGCGAAAACTAAAATGTTAGAAATAGAAAGAGCCCAAAGGCTAATACTAAAAGTTGGTCTCCGTAAACCGCGTCTCTTTCCCACAACAACACTGTATCAAGAAGCCAATGTTTTGACTGTTAGACAAATTTATATACTTTTTACTGTACTTCGGCAACACTCAAATCCAACCTCCTTTGATCTTTCAAAATTAACTACTAGAAGGCCGTACGCGATTTGTAAAACCATTAAATCTAGGACAGGCTTTTCGCAGAAATTTTATACTTCTAGAGGACCTGAACTATATAATAAATTAAATAAAGAATTAAATATTTACAATTGCAATAAAACTAAATGTAAACAAATAATATCTGGCTACTTACTTAAACTGGACTACATAAAAACAGAAGAATTGCTAGCCATAATAAGATAAATTAAACTATTTGACTAATACTACGACTATACTAATATCTTTTTCAGCCACTCGCCTACTCGACGTAAACATAGTCACGCTAACATCTTCACACCATGCAATATGACACACGCACACACACACTTAAACACTCAAAGACACACCACAACACACCATCACACACTCACATATAACTAAAACCTCATTACACTTTACATGAATTTAACTTTTGATTATTTTTTCTTTTAGCTTCTTCTTCCACTATTATATAACCTGAAGCAACAAATTTTTGTTTTTTAACTTTCGTTAGATTTTCACCATCTATAATGTTGTTTAATACGATATAAAGTTTTATTTTGCTGCTAACCCTGTAGAGAGGAGCCCCTGGTATCCTAAAATACAAGCCCCGGCTTAGTTTAGGCGCCAGTCTCCCACAAATTAACATTATTATATCACATCAATGTTATAAGTCGTATTTTTCTACTGTTGTTGTTATTTGTGGAAGAGAAATAAATTATTATTATTATTATTATGCATTTTTTGTCTTTAAATAATAACCGTTTTACTAAATCGTAAACTGTCGCTTACGATTTTCTTCCTAAAAGTAGTCTTATATTAATCTAGTCAACGTCAGCTCAATCAAAAATCGATTTATTTTAATATGATTCAGGTCATTGTAAAATCGCCCCTGGCTCTGAAATCCCGTTCAATGAAGATTTGTTTTCAAACTCCCATGTCAAATAATTTGATGGACTGTTGTTCGGTGAACCCTGGTTAATCAGTCGCGATAAATCAAATGACGAGATCCCAATCTGCTGTAGGGTTTCATGACAGTTACATACGATAAAATAGTAAATTTACTGTCCAATGACGGCACGGTTAGCGCAGTGGTTAAGCGATTGACTGCTGCGCTGCGTGTCCCGGGTTCAATTCCCGATGTACAGATAGTTGTTCCGGGTCTGGGCGTCTTGTGTATGTGTGTTTTCTTGTTTGTAAACGCACCCACGATACAAGAGTAATTCCTAGTGTTTTTTTTTTTTTTTTCAAAAAAAGAAACGTTGCCCAACGTTTATATTTTTGAAAAAAAAAATTGATTCATTTTTCTTCTCCCTGCTCTTGCCCCGTATAATTTTGGAATTTCTTTTTTTTCTTCGATTCTTTCCTGTTACCCGTCACACTATCACTAACTCCCTTTTTTTCATATCACTGCTCACACAATCCATCCATCTTTCGTTTGGCGTCCCTCTCCCTTTCTATTCATCCACATGTGTATACTTATAACTGTTTTAGTAACTTGCGTTTTATCCTCCCTCTCACTGAAATGTTTGTCTTGGTATTGATCAAGACAAACCTTTACTAAAATGTTTGTTCAGTCCAATAATAACAATAATAGTCCAATAACTATTTAGAATTAGTCTAACCTGTCCACATTATGAGTTGTAAAATAAAGTATATAATAAATAAGTACATAAAAAACCCTTAATTTGTAAAATCGACTCATTAAACATGTCATTCATTCGTAGATCTTACTTGTAGTTCATCAGCTATCCCCGATAAACGGTAAGATTCTATCTATCAATCCCCAACTTTTGGTAGGAAATGCTAAGGGCAAAAGTAAAGATTTGTTTATCTTTAGTAGCTGCAACTGTAGATAGATAGCTTCTTGAAAACGGGCGTAAGTAAATAAAAAGCCCTTTATTTGTGTGTCGTAAAACAAATTGTCATTTCCTAAATCTTTGACAGTCGTCACAGGTAGTCAGACGCCAAATAGTTTAACTAGCCTATCGAAGGATTATCATGTTGTGCAGTAGCTAGGTTGTGGAGGAAAGAAAGGCTTTCAGTCTGTGTAGATTACGGGTATTCACCTGTATCCAGTTAGACTGGAAGTCAACCCCAAGCTACTTGGAAAAAGGCTAGGAAGATGTTAATCCGATTAAACTGAAAGTTAGGAACAAGTCTGACAAATGACGATAAAAAACCTCTTTGTATTTAAACTCCTGTGTAACAATTTGAATGTACTCTAAAGTACGAGTATGTATAATCTATATACTCATTCTAACGACACATAACACCTCATTAGTGTACCAAAACGACTTCATTAAGGCGAGATAAACTCAAAGGACCTAAAAATAAATTGGTCCTTCTATACAAAGCCTACAGAAGCCATTAGCGTACATTGTACAACAATATCAGACTCATCTCATCTGCGTTACTCCGGTGATCACAAGTACATTGGTACATAGATCGTGTGATACGGTATACGCTTAAAGTAATGGCTTTTCAATTTAATTTAATAGTAATAATTAATCAATCTATACATATAGAATGTTTTGTCCTGAATGACTGACTGATTGATCAACGCACAGCCTATACATAAAACTGATCAAAAAGACCTGAAACTTGAAGGGTATGTTTATTTGTAAGTCATAGATACGAAAAAACGTAGTGAAAAGTTGTATAGAATAACGTCAATCTTTGGTCCAATCTACCTACATCTTTGCATGCACATTCTTTTACAGAATTGATTTTTTGAATTTTACTGAAATTCATTCCCTGAGGGGGTTAAAAAGGAGTAGAAAGTGATATATGTATATAAAAGGAAACACTGACTGACTGACATATCAACGCACAACCGAGACTATTGGGACTATAGGAGCATGTTGACAAGTCTTTCTATTTTGACGTAGGCGAGCACTGAGAGAGGATTTTTTTTATTGAGGAATAAAGGGATGAAATAGGGGTCCAAATTTTGTATAGTGAAAGCTGCATTTACCCAGGCGAAACATGTGTAATATAGCAGCACTGACCCAGTAGTAACGGGCCCGACTTACGAGTTGTATATCGTAGGTTTCAACCCAGCCAGGCACATTATTTTGTATGAAGGAAAACATCGTGAGGAAACCGGTATGTCCTAGAACTAAATATTCGAAGACATGTGACACCCACCAAGACGTACGAGGCTTGCGTGGTGGATTACGAACAACTCCTTTTTCTAGAGAGAAAGCCTTATTCCCAGCAATGGGAAAATAAAATGAATCTGATTTTGAAGAGTATATATTAATTCATGAATCCCCGACCGGTCCTATGAGACCGCGGTGTTATTGTTTTACTATTGTGTCTCGTTTTGTGGGTATGTGTTAGGTTAAGTATCAAATGGCAAAATATGAAAGTTTCTATTGACAAGTCCGCGAGTCAATAGTGGCAGCCGCTCAGGTTAAGTGGAAAAAATCTATTGATCATTTCCCACCTCAGAAAAATTGTGGCCTTAAACCTGACATTGAACTAAAATACTGTTTAATACACAATTTTTTGCGGTCAAGTTTATTAAATTCCCTACATTCTTCCGTCCAATATTTTAGTGAATCACTTCGCAATATTTTATACAAAATTAACCAAGCATAACATTGCATAAAATATTCCTCCTTTATTGAAACAGTTTCGCGGCAACTTCCTAATACGTAGGCAACAATACAGCGTGCGTTAATTATATTTACTTTAGCCGTAGAAATGTGATGTGAAAATGTGTGTGTGTGTGGAAATGTGTGTGAAGTGTGTGTGTGTGTGTGTTTGTGTACGCATGTCTGTCTTTAATCATTAATTATGAAAAGGATAAGAAGTACTAATGATGGGTAACAAAAGGAAGTATGCTTCATTACGAGTAACGAGTAATATGCTTGTATGTAAACCTCAAAGCTATAGGATGACGAGAATTTGTTCAAAGTAAATAAAATGTTAAACGCGATTCATATATTTTAGCCGCAGCCTATTTAAAAGATGGATTAATTTTGTATCTTTCTTTAGGCCCGCGGGGTCCTCTGGCTAGAATTGCAGATTTGTTGGAAAGAGTTACCACTAAAACGCTAATGATAACTGAATAAACACATTTAGATAATCGGTTTTAGTTGACACTCCCTCCTGCTCTATCCAGAGCAGACACTAATAAAAAGACCAGAGTGTCCCTCGTTGTTTCAAGTGCATTTTTGGTAACTGCTCCACTAATATGTTATGTAACTTTGATTACTAAATGGACTATCTGACACACATCTTTTTTCAATATCGCGCTATTAATTCCTGAGATTAAATAAAGCTTGTTCAAATAAACAAACTCTTCAGCTTTATAAAATTAGTATAATATGAATATTCGTAGAAAAATAACTCACATGTACATATCATCACGAAACATAAATATATACATACAAACTCCGAGTAAAGGTCTCTCTCAATTTCTTCATTGTTCCCAGTTCTGGACCACTTTTTGGCAATTTCTAAGAAAGACAGAATCGTCCAGAAAAAATAGACAAAAATCTATTAATCAACTCTCTTTTTATTTTAGTTTTGTTAGGGCACCTATTTTCCTACTAACGGTAAAAAAATCGAAAAGCACGCACCCTTCCCATGCCATATTTTCAACTCCATGAGTATGACCCACATATTCCTCAACGCTCCATTGCGCATCGGACGGGAAAATATCCTTCTCTACATAGAAACGTATGAGTATTTACTTTATGTAGTACAAGATACACTTTTACTGATGACTCCCATTCGATTAACTTCTCAGCTTACCAGTTTCCTTGCGCGATCAATTTGGCCCGAGGCCTCCAAGTATCAGGGATAAGTCCTCCAAATATAGAGGGCGGGCCTCCAAATAGAGAAGGGTAGCAGGATATTTTACCTGAAATAAACATACCCTTATTAACTTGGAGGCAATTTATTCAATAAGTGGCTATTGTGTTTGTCTGTACTCTTACTGTATTCGATTGGTTTGATAGAGAATTGGAGAGATAATTTTATTTTCCTGATACACTGTTCTGTATTCAATATTCAGTATGTTTATTTCATTAGACTTTGAACGTATTATTGGTATTATTTCTTCTTCTTATTATTAATTGTTATTGTTGCCTATGTAGCCTATTTTGACAGTGGACGTCTTTCGTAATACGATATAAACATAATTATATGATAAAGAGTAAAAAATACACACGTATAAAATTTTATAATATTAGTGTGATCCGGCTCGAAGGACCATGAACCTAAACTTAAGATTTTTCCAATAGAACATACATATATGAAACCACCAGATACTACCAATATAATATTATTTAATTAGTTTATTCTGTAACCATAGCGACCCTTTGCTTTAGCGCCATCTATCCAAATATGATGAACTAAATAAAACATTTTGCGCTAACAAAGCTAACAAATTAATGAATCAAATCAACAAACAGAAACGTGTCGTATTAGAACAAAAATACCCTACCCAGAACTACCCAATCACAACTAATAAAAAGTTTGACTGTCTATTTATAGGTAACAAAAAGGGCAACAAAACTAGGGTAATTACCCCCGTACGGGGTAATTGCGTAGCTGACACCCGGCGAGAGATAAAGCTTTAATCAGTTTGTGTTCGAGGCTTCTAATTTGGAATAAATTGTTCAATTGCTGATAAGGGGGGGACCCCACTCCGGGGTAAAAGGATTTAAAGGATTATTTGTTTATTTGCCCATTTGAGAGAAACTCATCATCTACTTAGCCATTTTTCAAGGTTAGGTCGGTTTCCAGTCCAACCTGATTGTGCTGGATGGCAATATTTTACATGTAGCGATTTTTTTAGATCGGTAACAGCAGCAGTCAAGCAAGCACCACGAGCTTTTATCCCGATCTATTTTACGACCATAACTGAACTGTTCATATTTTGACAGTTCAGTGATGATCATAAAATAGATCACGAGCTGTATAGCTCCATCCCTCTTTCTTGCTCTCACGACTGCCATGACATACCAATTGCAGGTCTGGGGCTCAAAACCCAACCAGGCGCATTGCTTTGTGTCATTTATTTCATAACCACTGCTCTCAAAACGGTGAAGGAAAACGTCGCAAGGAAATCGGCATGTGTTAGAACCAAAAATTTGTAGACATGTGATATCCATCAAACCGCACTGGGTTCGCGTGGTAGATTATGGCCCATTCCCTCTCTTAGAAGGAGGCTTGAGTTCCAGCAGTGAGAACATTACATTGCTGATCTGTTCCACGCCTGATGCTTATGCCCTCAATCAAAAGTTCAACAAAGGCCATAGTTCTACACATCAACTATTCAACAACCATCTCAAGATATACCATATTATTAAATATGACAGATGAATTCCGAAGTGCCTCGTCGGGGAACCGAACTAGTTAACGGGTGCAACAACCCATTTCACGTAGGAGGTACTGGCAGAATTAGAGGTCGATACTGGTACGTGAGGAACGCGCGCTCTCTTTTATTTAAGATGTATGCTGCTGCAAGTTATGGGCGGTGAGCGGTTTGGATGTTGTTTAGGAAATATGAATTTAGTAGCTGAACCGATTGCGTGATCACATCAGAAATGAATATTTATAAAAAAGATATCTGCAAGGAAAACCAAGGCAACCAACATAGCTCGACGAATTGCCAAACTTAAATGGCAGTGGGCAAGACCCATTGCTCGCAGAACAGATCGATGGGGATGAAAGGCTCTGGAGTGACAACTACGTATCTGAAGACGCTGCGTTGGAAGGACTCCATCGTTCACAAGGTGGGCTGATGCAAGACGCACAGGAACGCTCGTTGCTGTGACACTTAAGGGAGGCCCATGGCCTAAAAGAAGGGTAAAAAATTGCCTATTGTACACACCTACCACAGTACTCGTAAAGTCTTTACTAACCAAAAATTTAATGGCTAGAAATAACCTATTGCACACTATGTAGTCCACTTATGCACCGCGCCTATGTAGTTAGGTTTAGTAAGGCCTATACACAGTTTAAATAAATAAAAATAAAAGAAATATCGCTAATCGCTACATCTCATGCCTCACACAGATGTGTAATAAAATGAGGCACGCGGACTATGCGGCATAGTCTTGACTCCTAAGTTAACGCCGACGAAGAATTAATCCGTATTTGTAATCTAAGTTAAGGCTAGACTTAACTTTACCAACTTAACTTTAACAGGCCTGTTAGAGGGCAAAAAGTAATTTTTTCCCCTTTTTGGGGAAAGTTTAGTGGCTGGACGGTCGTATTTTTTCGGTTTTAGGGTTCTGTGGTTGAGTTGTGGGATTTTTGTCATTCATTTATACATTCTTTTAAAACAAGTTTTCATCATTAACACCTTTTATGTGTTCGAAAACGTATAAACTAACAAACACAAAGCACTCAGAATCGAAATAACAACCTATAGGATGTACTAATATTTATTTCGTGCTACTCCAATAGTTCGACCACTATTGAAATCGTGCCGTTACATTTTTGGTTTAAATATTCTTGAGTCTGAGACTTGAGTAAATGTTAAGTTTCCCTTTGAGATTGTAACAATCTGCTCAACGTCTATTTATATATTATTTAACAAAGAATTATTATGCCCATTAATGATACACAATTCAGCTACACTTTATTTTTTTGATTGACTGATATTCGACTATTCAAAAATGCCTGTAAATGTTCTATTTGAAATAAACGCTTTTGACTTTGATGCAAGTATAATTTATATGAATACCTATTCATTAAATGATAACTATGTAGGTACACACTTTTATTTACGAGTTGAATAACGTTGCAGAAATAATACGGACTCCGTACGTATTTCACCCGACACGGCCTTGACCGATCTTCTCGTGAAAGAGCGGTAAAAATGTTTTAAGTTATTATATTTCGGACGTCTTTGTAGTTAAATTTATTTCATGAACGGTTAGCGTTATTTCTTTTGACAACTTAACGACGCGTCGTTGGTTTTAAGTTTTAACAAAATTATTTTCTATTTTTTTGTGATATGGACCATTGTTTACCTACTTAATCAATGTGTGTGGAGCTAGGGAGCTCAATTCCTAGTCGAAATTTTTCAGGAAACTACAATTTGGGTGTTTACTTTTGAAATCAAGAGTTAATTAAGGCCAGCGCGGTTCATCGTCGGCAACATCATCGCTTACTATTAGGTGTTATAGTGGTGAAGCTCGAAACTATCAATAATTAAAATAGAAAATGTATGACTATATACGAATATATGCCTACTGGATTGATTTTAAAAATGATTTCATATGCATAGGCTATAAATAAATATTTTCTATTTTCACGAGAACGAAGTCAAAAACTAGTCAGTAATTTAAAACAAATTGCGCTGCGTAACTATTTTCTCAAGAAAATCATAATAATCAATACTAACGATAGAAAAACTAACACGAAATTATTTTTAAATGTTATTAATATTAACGTTTAATAGTCCAGTGAACTTAAACGGTGTTATAAAGTTTGATCGATGGGTCTTTTTTAATAAAAATATATACGAGAATGGATGACTTGAATTTTTCAATTATATGGTCTATCATATAATCATATAAATAAAAACTTACGGATTATGGAAAAGGTTTACTAACTTGCTACCTAGGACCCTAGGTACCCGCGACTTGGTCCGTGTCAGACTCGTAAAACACCACAATGCCATTCGGTCACTTTTTCAAGAAATGTTTTTTGCGTGGTATAGCTTAAGTTACTCTTTATTACATCATCTATCAACCAGTGAAAATCGGTCCAGCTGTGTCGAAAATTAAACGGATCTAATAGACAGACGGACAAACAGACAATTTTTAAATTTCCTACCACCAGGTCCACCTTGGAGGGACCTGGTGGTAGTTCGTTTTCCGATGCTTGGTCACTACTCCAGAACTTTTCAGCAATGTGCCCTGCCCACTGCGACTTAAGTTAAGCGATTCTTCGAGTTGATTCGAGTTGATGATTACCCAAGATCCAAATAAAAAAAGGAATACCGTAAAGATACGAAAGCCTACAGTAGTGACTTACAGGTTTACCCAATAAACTGACTATCTAATAACACTAACCTAAAAAAATCTAGAAAAAACATGGCGGAAGCAGGTCCTCCCCGCAAAGGTGTTTGCATTAATCCAAGTAAATTGCAAGCACCAAGAAATACGAAGCATATTTTAATAAGTACTTCCTCAGCTGCTTCAGAACTTCCAAGCTCTTCCAGGTGTCCCGCCAGTTCTGTTATTCTTTCATTAAAGAATATCTAGGAAACCCATCGAATTTATCATAATGCGCATTTAGTAAAAAATATTCTTTTGATAATAGGCACCACCCAGAGCGAGAGAGGTCCACTGTTAGAAATAGGCTTCCCCAAAGTGTCGCGACAAAGACTGGTTACACTGTTGTTTACATCTCTTTTCTTCCAACTATCCTTTCGCGGTATGCTGGAAGAGATTTCTTTAGAAATAAGCATTACCTTGTACCTATTTTCTGTCTCCTCTTTATTATCGATTTCATATGTGTGTGTACTACATTGTTAAATAAATAAATACATGCGTCTCACATCCATCGGTTTCTCGCAACTTCCACCATCAATATTACTTGTGGAAAGCCATCCAACGCTGCGTTTTCTAGTGCATGGTAACATTGGTCACCACTCTAGAACCTTTCGATCTCATCGACCCTCTTTTCTGGGAGCAATGTATCCTGCTCAATGCCACTTAAGTTTGGCGACTTTTAGGTTCGATTCGAGATGATAATTACCCTTCTTCTTCCTGTCATTGTCCTATATTATTTGATGTTGATGATTACCCAAGCTCCAAATAAAAAAAGGAATATATACATTATACAGTATACTTGAACCTATACTAGTAACTTAAAGTTTCCCTCAATAAACGGACTATCTAATAAAACTAACCAAAAAAGAAAGTATGAGAAGCAGGTCCTCCCCGCAAAGGTGTTTGCATTAATCCAAGTAAATTGCAAGCACCAAGAAATACGAAGCATATTTTAATAAATACTCCCTCAGCTGCTTCAGAACTCCCAAGTTCTTCCAGGTATACGCCAGTTCTGTTATTCTTTCATTACAGAATATCTACGAAAGCCGGTAGGATTGTTAAATCCTTACACTAGTGGATCTTTATTTAAAGTTTGGTGTTTAAGCTTTCCGTTCGAGTTGTCTCTGAAGTTTCAAGATGGCGTTATTGTTTTGTTTTTAAAGGCTTATGCAGGTGTTGGCAGTAAGCATTGCAGGTGTTGGGAATAGTTTGCTGAAAGTTAATGTCATCTTTTGCAAGTGAGGTAATTCCAGCTTGTTTAATTGTATTGTTTTTAATTATATTTCTTTATTATTTTGAAACTTTCACGTTCTCTGCGCGCCAAGACCAAGATAAAAGATTTTATGTGGGATTGAGCCGAACATGTCTGAAAGAAAGAAAGAAAAAGAAAGAAAAAATGTTTTATTTGGCACCAAAAATATACACACAGTGTAGAAAAACATTTAGGTAGGTACATGAAAAGAAAAAAAAAACATAATGCTGAATGTCAGATGAGCAATGGGCTAAACAGCCACTCTTTGGGACCCATTAAATGCATGGGGACATCGTGGTAGACCAACCGAATAGCTGAACAGACTGGCCCGCAATAGCTGAGGAGCTGAGGAGAGCCGTGTTTGGAAAAGAAAAAGAGTGGCCTTCGCCCAGCAGTGGGACATAATAGACTAACTATTTAGAAATGTATCATGTTTCTGATATTTTGGTTTAGATTTTCCATGGGATAAGGGCAGAAAGAAGAAGAAGAAGAAGATTTTCTATGGCAGTTCCAGAACCTTTTGGTTCTATTGACCATTTGTTCGGCGAGCAATATACCCTGTCTACTGCCACTTACATTTAGCGATAGGTACTACGGACCATATCAGTAACCTTGGTTCTCCTGCGCATATCTTCATTCCTGATACAATCTTACAAGCAATTTCCAAGCAAAGCCATCCCATTCCATTCCATTGGCCTTTAGATAACTTTAAGCCTTCTGATCATACCCATTGTTTTCAACGGCTTAAGATCATATGTCATCATTGCTAACTCACACTGGCCATAGCCTACGTCATTACGTGCACTAAAACGCCATTTTATTAAATAAATTTATAGCCTAGCGAATTGAAATAATAATTCCACGGTGTAGAGTGGAAAATAGCCCATTCGTTATAATTACGGTTTTCACCGATACGGCTTACGATTAGGCTATAGACCCACTGGCGAACGGCTAAATAAATCGGATTATGGCTAAAAGGGTCAGAGGTGTGTATCGCTTAGAATTGGTGGTTGGAGGATGGAGTGCGATAGTTTTAAGAGAACGTTATAGAAATAATGTAGTTGAGATACTACGCTAGCTATTTCCAACCATATAGATTAACGGCTGCGTTAACTACTAAGTCTCTCTCTCTTAAAGAAAGAAACAAGTTTTCGTTTGTTTTTGGTGTCTCTCTCTCGCTCCATCTGTCTCTCTCGGGTCTCAAGAAGAATGTCGATGACCAGTGTGCGTGTTGTCAGTGATAATGTAAATATAGGTCTGAAACGTGGTCGCTCACACTGGGCTTCATCAGAAGGCTTTAAGTCACACAAAAGATAATCGAAAGGGCTATGCTTAAAGTTTCCTTCTGTGACCGCACCAGGAATAAAGTAACCCGCAAGAGAACCGAGATAATCTGAAGAATGATGGCAGAACCGATGGCTGATTGAGTCGAATTCGGTTCGTCGAGTCGGTTTTGGTGTGGTGATCGCATACCAGAAGAAGAAAGTTTTGCACAAGGTAGACCGACAACCTAGTAAGGGTCGCAGGAGTCCAATGGATGCGAGACGCACAGGACCGATCGTTGTTTTGACACTTTGGGGAGACCTATCTCCATAAGAGATGGTCAATGAGGCTGAAAGATTCTGGAGTGGCAATCGCCCACCGGAATACAAAGAAATGGAAGGTTGTCTTTTGACTGAATCGATGATAATGACGATGATAATGACATTGCTCCCAAAATAGATGGTTGATTGTCCGTAATGTGACAACGGTAAGTTTTAGAGGGTCTTTACAGCCATAACAGAACTTAAGACAAACGGGACTAATATTAATACTTACGAGGTAATAATAATATCTTAGTAATAATTAAACATTACCCTTTCAGCCCCACAATTAGTGTTACGCGTCTCATGGGCGGCATAAACCAGTTTAAACTGGATACGAACCCCATACGAACACACAAACTTAACATTAATATATTACTGTATAAACCCTATAGGTACATCTTAAACTCAGCAGTAATTTACTGATTAAAACTTGTACCATATTATGGTCATGGATTTGGTTTATATTATTCCCTGTTGTGCTTTTAAATCTTAAGCCCAGTGCTATGTTTCTGATTTGCCTTGGGTTCCAGGACTCTTGTTTCCCTTTCAAAAGCAAACCCATGGCTGCAGTAGGTTTTGGCACTGCTGCGCCATTACGTTTTGCTGACATCTCTTTAAGGCGCGCGTAGAACACTACGCGCCACTGACAACCAGTTAAAGTTTCTTTTTATATTTTTACAGCAATTAAATAGAAGATAGACAGATATATTCTTTATTGTACAAGATAAAACATTCAAGTACAATAAAAGTTTAAAATAGAGTAAAAATTAAAATCAGACAATCCGTTTAAACTCCACCCAAAAGGACAGGAGTTATTTCAGGTTGTCTCACCTCAAAAAAATTGTAAAGCCTCCTTTACTTCTTTCCACTAGCGGGGATCTAATTTAGACCGTGTGCTAATTTTTTAAACAGGAGTCAAGCTCAAATATTATTAAAACAAAAAATAAAGCCAAAAAAATAGCCCCTAATTTGATCCTTGTTTAATTTAGGCCATTCATCTCACAACGACGGCCTAAACCCACCTTTATACCGTCCAAATTGTGTTAGGGGCCTCGCCCACAGCGACTTTTTGAAGCGATGCAGTAGCACGACTGCCGCGCTACTAACGCGATACAGTCGCGATGCAGTCACTAGCGGCTTATCCCCGCCTACGCCACGATTCTCAGTCGCGATGCAAACGCGCGTCAGCCGCGCTATTGCATCGCGACGGTAGCACTGCTAATGCACGACCGTGTACCGTTTGTATGTAGATTGTTTTTGTTTTTCATTTACATGCCACCCTCTCTCAGTCCTCTCCCCACTGTCACCTGACAGGGTCGCGCGGCAGCCGCGCTACAGTAGCTCGTTAGTAGCGCAGCTGACGCGCGTTTGAAATGCGACTGTGCGTGTTTTATAAACGCGCGTCAGCCGCGCTGCAAAAAGTCGCCGTAGGCGAGGCCCCTTAGATTCATTAGAACGCTTCGACAAGATAATTTCGTTGTTATTTCAACTGTTATTTATCTGCTATGGAATATAATTTATAGCCACTGTTTGTGGTTCGGTCAAATAGAAATTGGTTTAGTATTGTTTAAACGAAACTGAGATAGGAATATAGATAGAGCTGTTGTGTTTTATGGTTGGAGCTAAATTAAACTATACTCGTATTTTTGGTTGTAACTAACGTCGACAATTATGTTTTACGTGATAAATCATCAAAATGCTGACTAACGTTTTGCAGTCTGGATGGAGAAAGGGACTTTACTAAGCAGTAAAACACATGTTAAGTAATAAAAAAAATAACCAACGTGATAAATGACTACACTTACTGTTTAGTGATGTAATTATAAAACCGTTGTTAGATATTGTCTTTACTTGTGCTGCACTGCATTGCTTCTTACCTTTTAAAATTTTTGGGTTTTGATTCCTATGCAAGCATCAAAATATATGCCCTAGACGACTTTACAGTGCGTCGACTTAGATTTTGTTTTTTTTTTCATTGCTCAAGGGGTAGCCGACCTGAGTATTTGATAGATATTAATTTCAGCTTGATACATCGACCTGTTACTTAGAAAAAGAGTTTTGGACAGACGAACAACAAAGTGATCTTATAAGGGTTCTGTTTTTGCCGGAGGTGCGAAATCCTTAAAATGATAGGTATCATCTTTTCAAAATAAATCATATTTATAAAGATGAAATATAATATAGAAAATATGAAATTCTTCTGTTATAACCTGTTGTATAACAGAAGCGACTAAAATTATGTTACCAAGATTTTTGTCCCTCATAACAGGATTTAAAAGAGTGTCCATGGAGTTTCTTGCACGTTCTTTTCCATAGAGACCTACACTTTGGAGCGTGCACTATAGTTTCACTTTTTTATTGACTGACCAATATTTTGACAATTCAAAAGTGCCTGTAAAAGGTTTATGTTTGTTTTTATTTTTTTATGACTTGTTTGCAACGGAATCGATTCTCCTACCATTTTATAAAGTCATCCCCGCAACAGATTAACCATAACAATTCCAAAAGCAGCGTATTGCTCAGCAAACGCGGGCAAACTCGGGCAAAACGCGGGCAATACATAAATTAGGCGGTCGTAGTCCAAATGATCCATTGCCCGTCTCCCTGTGATGTATTGCTCGTCTGGTATTGTTGCTAATGCTGCCGTTAGGGAGTGTACACATGGCTGGGTTAAGTGATAACTTATTTAATTATGTGAGGATGGGCTGGCTCGCGAAATATGGGAGAAGGTGCTAAGGAAGTGGCTGAATAGCCAAGTGAAAATATTGTGTTGTGTATAAACGTTTATCTATAGAATACATTTATTATACGTACAGCTAAAGAGTGGAATTCCCTTCTAAAGTCTGTGTTTCCTGATAGCTACAACCTAAGGGTGGCTAAGTCAAAAGTGAATAGGTTACTTCTAGGCAAGCGTGCTCCATCGTCGACCACATCATCGCTTACCATCAGGTGAGAAAGCGGTCAAATGCGAGCCTAGCAATAATATTTAAAGAATTAGGTGCAAATTTCTTACACCCAAACTTTGGATAGATTGAACAAAAGGCGTCATAGATCATTGCGTTTTTACTAAAGTTTTATTACAGATATAACATTTGAAAAGTAAAACTGCAAAGGAATACACTTTGAAACAAACAGCACGTTTGAGAACCAAAAATTTGAAGACTATTGACATCTACCTGCCTACATTAGATGTAAGAACTTACATTCTTCTCTTTCCTATAGAAAAGGAACACTTTAAGCCGAAAGAAACAAAAACAATCGTCAGACTAGTCTACAATTATAATCATTCTACAGGGAAAATATGCGTTACATCCGCGCAAAACAGCCGCACACTCAGCATAATGCCGTGGTCACATGCATAATGCGACGAGTCCACAGCGCTGGATTACTTTTATAAGGAACCAGGACGCTGGCTTGCGCACGGTGAGCAATGGGTAGCTAACCGTCCGATAAAGACCAAGCCTGGGTCGACGGCGCGTTGGTTCTACCAGGACTGATAGATTGTTTAAAAGAGTCATCTCAATCCTGGACCGGAAGGCAACTGAAAGAACAGGGGTTAGTTTTAGCCAGTAAAATTCTGATATTCCCTCTTGTTCAGAATGGAAGGACCTCCTCCTGCTCGAAGATTGTAGGGGGCAAATAAAAAAATAGACGCTATTATTTTTTGTCACTTGTCAATTTTGGGTCAATTTAAACTAGATGAGACCCGTGTTTCCTAGATGTCTACTCTGAAAAGAAACACCGAAACCAATTCAGATATCAGTTTTGGAGACACCTCTTTGAGGCGCGTGTAAAACATAATGTGACATCGTCAACCCAGGCTTGGTCCTTGACAGAAAGCCAGTCAGCGAACGACCTTTTGCTTGCCGTCCACATACCAATCCTAAAACCTCAGAAACGTTTAGAAACCGTAAACACGCAATAAACAAACAAGTGATCAATGCTTCCTTTCTCTTCCCCGTGTTTACTTTAGCAATCCGTCAAATTGATCTACTTCGAGGTTCCGTACAAATACATTCGATTTAATTAAGAAAATGTAGGTGTTTTTCACACAATGGCGCCCAATAGTTTGTAACCAGTGATAAATGGTTACTCCGTGAAATTGCGTTTTTATCAACGCGTTTCCCTTCTGTCTGTTTATAGCCTTAGGTGTAAGTTTTTTATTCATATAAGACTGGTAATGTAAACTGTTTTAAAATTTATTTGTTAAACGTTTTGTGCAGTAGTGGTAAATAGAGGAAAGGCTTTATTTATCAGTCAACCTTTGGGTTAAAAAAATATTACTAAATTTTTAGTTGGAAGATCCTTCAATAACTTCTCACGCTCTAGGGTGGAGCGGAAGGGCGTATAAGGCTTTTACTGATTAAAACGCTCTCCTATTTAGGTTACTTTTTTTATAATCTTCCTTTATAATTCCACGCGTGTCACAAGACCGATGTCCGGGGAATTTCTGGGAAAGGAACATGTAGTCCTAGAACGCAGAAGACAACTGACGGACACACGTATGGTACGGATAAAAAGTCAGTAAAAGCGTTGTACGCCCTCCCGCTCAACCCCACAGCGGGAGAAGTCTTTGGAAGAATTCCCAGCTCAATAAAAAATGAAGAGCAGATCTGACCTCAACAAAAACAGACAAAACAACCTCCAAAACTCAAACCAGCCAGTCTAAACCCACCCTAACATCCACTAATGTGTATAAAAATGTGCGCAACGACCGACCGTGGCCACTTTAATGTGCCCAGTAGCAGCGAGTGGCTGTCTACTTGAAAAATAACCTCCACGGCTAGTTTTGATGTATGTCTCGTAATATTTATGTGCCACAGTATGACTTTAAGGCTTAAATTGTAGAGAGAGTTCGTGGCATTTCAGTTGAAATTAATCTTTATTTCGGCTTGAATGGTGTGTCTGGGAAGCTGTTATTAAGACAGTAGATAGGCTAGGACAGTGGCAAGAGATGATTAGGGAGACCTAAGAAACACTGGATAGATGATGTTACAGCAACATGGGAGAAAAAATGGACGAAGGAAGTCCCATATAGAGAAACTGGTATAAGCTCGAGGATTAGCTGCCCACTAACTAGCCTGTAGTTTTGCCCGCGTGAATGTAGAAAATTATCTGTGTTGCTTTCCCAGGGACTTAAAAACACCTTCATAAAGGTTACAGAATTATAAGTGTTACATGTTGAATCTGTAACAGAATCAAATCTGTAGGTAACACATATAAATGTGTTTTCAATGTGTTTAACCCAAAACACTTATAAATGTGTTAACACTGTTAATAAGTGTAATAGGTAAACGCAGCCATACTTACTTTTCAACTGATTATTTCTGTTACACATATTACAGTTACAGTTTTATTCGGTAAAATTATTGTATTTGTTGCATTTAAAAGTGTTTTTCTGCTAAAACTGTTTTAAAAAACAGTGTTGAAACACTTAATACGGTTACAGTTTGAATCCCTGGGCTTTCCAACGCTGCGTTTTCCGGTACGCAGTCACTGCTTCAGAGCGTTTCGGCCCCATCGACTAGATAGTCAGCAACACAGCAGAACAGATGTTCTGCGAGCAATGTGCCTTGCTCCCTGCCACTTAAGTTAGGCAATTCTTTGGGCTATGATGGAAACCTTGGTTCTCCTGAGGAAACTCCGAGCCCTTTACATTTTGCCCTTTGGTTGACCTTTTTATGAGGCTGAAAGTCTCGAATGAACGTGATTCAAAAACTATATAATGGATTTTGATGATGCAATTACCCCCGATAAACATAGTGATTCATGAGAATGGTTTAGACGTACTAGTATAATGCTTGCTTAATGTAATTCGCAAACCCGTGAACTTCAAAGACTACCGACACTAGTTTGAAACTGGGGCGAATTGTTAGTGTTATACAAAACAGACTAATAATAAATTTCTTCGAAATTCAGTATTTAGATAATGTTATATAATTATACTAATATTGTAAATGTAAAACTCTGTCTCTCGTTCGTCTGGTCGTTTTTAATCTTAGATGGACTGAACGAATGGAAAAGATTTAGAGCTGTTGTAGGCTGTAAAAACAACCTAAATAATGTTAAAAGAAATAATAGTTAATATAAAAAAACACATAAATACAATACCTAATATACCAAAAATTTGTGTTAACTAATACTCTTTCAACATTTTTTTGATCGTCGGTAGAGTTTGTGCCTTATTTCTATGGGTAACGCATTCTTTGTAGAATGCTTTTATAGTAAAAGATTTATCAAAGAACGAAGATTCTCCTTTTTAATGGGATTTTACACCCACATACGACTTCGACTTCACATCCACTACAACCAAACATTCACGCGCACAAATTTCTGAGCAAAAGCCCATATCCATACCTGTTATTCTATAACAAAACTAACACAATATGACACCAGCTATTCAAAACATATTCCCATTTAAGTCCTCAAGCTGTCGGCCCATTGAAACCTGAGGGCTAGCGACGGAATACCAAACTATTTTAATTAAACAAAATTTTCAATTAAGCACCTTGGAACTAGGATGTTCCCACAAAAGTTTGGGGACCAAAAATCTCTGTAGTACTGTAGCGAGAGGTGCCTAATAACAGGCAGGATAAACGCTGTGGTAAAACGGTGTTACTTGAGAAGGCTTTGATCGAAGGTATTTTATTGATTTAGCGAGATTTGCTCTCCATAACATACTACTAAACATTTTCTTTTTAGAGTTGGCAAAAATCCTTTATAAAATAAATTATGATTATTATATTAGAGAACTTTTATAATTATGATCATTTTTTATCCGTCTGTCAAAACTCTTTTTCTCAGGAATGTGTCAAGGTTTGAAGTTGAACTTAATATGAAGTACTTAAATCTGCTACGCCAAGCAGCTATGAAAAAAACAAATTTGTGAGTCAACATAATCAAAAGACGAGGCCTTATATGCTCCATTTAGTCGCATATTTTGACACTCACTGGGGTGTGAACCTACGAACGTAACTCGTAAGTCGGAGCTTTTACTACTGGGCCACCACTGCTCATCATCATCTGCCTAGCCTTTTCCCAACTATATTGGGATCGGCTTCCAGTCAAGCCGGATTCAGCTGAATACCAGTATTTTACGAGGAGCGGCTGCCTACCAGACCTCCACAACCCATTAACTGGGGTAACACGGTACTTCATGGCCACCACTGCTTATCTATATCTATACTAATATTATAAAGAAGTAAAATTTGTAAGTTTGTATGTAGGGGGTAATCTCTGGAACTACTGGTCTGATTTGAAAAATTCTTTTAGTGTTAGATAGCCCATTGAAATGCTATAGGCTATATACCATCACGCTACGACCCACGGGAGCGGAGCCCACGGGAGCGGAGCAGTAACGAAAAATGCGGATGAAACCGCAGGGGACAGCTAGTATATACATAAAAATATACTAAGTGAAGCTACAATTTCACTCCATGTCTACGATAATATTAGTATCAAAACACTACAATAAAAAAATGTTCAACACAAAGAACAAAGAAATGTTACCGTATTTATTTTCAGAAATTGATAAATAATGCTTTCTGACACAAATCGACGTCATATCTTTAATTCACAAGGACTTTGTAAGGAATGAATCGCAATATTGGGCGAACAGATTTGTACAGTTGGCAACGGAATCTGTTACGACTCTTTATATAGAAGGAGAAACTGACTGACTGACATATCAACGCACAGTCAAAATTACTAAGACTAGGAGTGTGAAATTTTCCAAATAGGTTTATGGCGTAGGCGAACACTAAGAGCGAATCTTTTAAAATTTACTCCCTAACGGGATGAAACTAGTTTAAATGGGGAATCCCACTTTCTCGCGGGCGAAGCCGCTAGTACATCATATATCTCTCCACATGGATGAGGGGGAGGTGGATACGATACTCATAGCTCTTCCAATAATATGAATTTCTTCTCAATTCTTCTTCAAATTTTCATCATTGGTGAAAAATTTTCCTTTTCTCACCTACTAAAAGGTACCGATCACTCAATCATTTTACAATTTACTACTCGTGTTTATAAAAACAGGGATACTTAAATTTGTTCTGCCGACTGTACTTTATTCCTTTTGTGGATAGATTTTATACGGCGTATCTTTTAAAGGAGTAACATTTGTTATGTTATGCGATCCTGGTATGCTTTTGTTAGGTCTAATGCATTGGTTTGTATTCCTATTTTGGGAAGTTTTTGAAGTCAAATTTATTAAGTGTTAAGAATGATTTAGTGTTAGACCCAGTTTTTCGAATAACAAAAATTTTAAAATTCATGACCCACTAATATCATAAAAGCGAGAGTTTGTGTTATCTATGTGTGTGTATTGTAACTCCTTCAAGCTCAAACGTCTAAGCCCATTAGCAAGAAATTTCATACATGGGTAGACTCCTGGAATAGGGCATAGGTTATTTTATATTCTGTTCCCTTGGGATAATTTTTTACTTTTACACGGACACAGCCATTGCCGCGCTGGTAAAAAGTATTAACAATATAATCTAACTTACACGAGCATAAGCTGCTATAATTAGTTAAATGAGTTTTCAGTAGCCTTTGCAGCGCTCTATTTATGCTAAAGACAATGCCAGAAACTATATAGAACTTTGCCCTACTCAATAAAAATAACTTACAAGCATGGACTATGCTACATCTTGTTTCATATTTTTTACTGACAACAAAATATGTATTCTAATGTCTGAAGAACTTATGGTTTCTGTTTAAACCCAAAAATAGTAATGAAATTGATGATGTAACGTTAATTTAAAACTAAAGTAAGTGTTCTGCCATGTAAAATTGACTATTATTCGTGCGAATAAACTCCTAAAACAGACGAGACCAGAAGTTTGTTTTTGGATGAAACTTTTCAAACTACTCCTCTCGCTCTGGGTAAAGCAAGAGGGAATGTCCGACTTTTACTGACTAAAAGCCATGCGTGTTTTTCAGTAGCCTTGTACGTTCCAGCATTGTTGTGACTCATTCAAACAACCCCGCAGCTTAATATTAAAACACTCATGTTCACATCCTCAGCCTTATTAAAAAGCCTTAATGGCTTATTTACTCCACACAATATAAAGCTAATGGCACTTAGCTATTCTTAGTGTAGCACTCACACGAGGCTATTAGCGGCCTGCAATTAGATCATAGCCGAGTTGCATAATACAACAGTTATAAACTAAGTACTCCTCCCGCTCTGAATGAAGCAAGAGGGAGTGTCAGAATTTTACAGAATAAAACCCACCCATGTTTCTTCACTTGCCAAGACTGTGGTGACTTATTCAAACAATCCCACAGCTGAATACTAAAAAGCTACTCAGCTCACATTCTCAGCCTTATTCATCTACCCAGCCTTTTTCTCAACTATATTGGGGTCGGCTTCCAGTCAAGCCGGATTTAGCTGAATACCAGTATTTTATGAGGAGCAGCTGCCTACCAGACCTCCACAACCCATTAACTGGGGTAATACGGTACTTCATGGCAAGACTGGAGTCAGATTTACTGGCTTCTGACTATCCGTAACGACCGCCAAAGATCTACAAATGACAACCGGGACCTACAGCTCAACGTGCTTTCCGAAGCACGAAGGAAACTCGGTATGTTAAGATGGTCACCCATCCACAGACCAACCTTGGCAAGCGTTGCTTAATCTTGAAGATCGACCTGTGCGGCTGTTATTATCTAGCCACGAGTTCCTTACATTCTCAGCCTTATTAAAAAGCCTTAATGGCCTATTTACTCCACACAATATAAAGCTAATGGCACTTAGCTATTCTTAGTGTAGCACTCACACGAGGCTATTAGCGGCCTGCAATTAGATCATAGCCGAGTTGCATAATACAACAGTAATAAACTACTCCTCCCGCTCTGGATGAAGCAAGAGGGAGAGTCAGACTTTTTCTGAATAAAACCTGGGAGGGTTACATGACACGGTGTTTGCGCCGTACGGCGTAAAAAACGTACCGTGAACTAGAGAGTCCACAGCGCCTCCGCGCCGTTTGTGTCTAGAAGCTATCGAGTCACGTCAAGTCAAGTCAAAGTCTTTTTATTTCTCATAGGCCAACATGCGCACTTATAAAACGTTAGAAGCTAGTGCACGGTTCCAATTGGTCGTTTCCTATGGAGAAGAACCTGCAAGAAACTCCATGGTTACTCTTTTCAAAAAACTATTAAGTTTACAATACTACCATATTACAACACGGACACAGCTCTTTAAGTGATCCTTACAATACTGCGCGCCGTGCTTACGGACGGAGAATTGACCGTGCCTACGTACGGAGTGAAACCGTGCCGTGTACAAGAGATCTAAGTAATATAATATAATATTCCACAACTTTCACACAACGCCATCTAGTCCCAAGCTAAGCAGAGCTTGTGTTATGGGTACCAGCCAACTGATAAACATACTTATATACTTCTAAATACATACATATTTATAGATAAATTACACCCAGACACAGAACAAATGATCGTGCTCATCACACAAATATTTGTCCTGGGTGGGAATCGAACCCACGACCTCCGGCATAGCAGTCAGGGTCACTAACCACTAGACCAACAGGCCAGTAAGTGTAGCACTTAGGTTATTAACAGCCTCCAATTAGATCATAGCCGAGTTGCATAATACAACAGTTAATTGAGTGCAGTTAGTGCTAAATTAACTGAGTTAATTATTTTGATGTACTTAATATTCTAAGACATGGTGATTGCAATGATTTGCTTGCAAGGTGAGAAGGAAATAAGGTGAGTGTGAGAAAAATGGTGGCTATAAAAAATACCAAGTGAATTCACTATTTAAATATTGCTGACAGCTTTAGTAAATAATAAATCAGATTTATTTTTTGTCCATGAAAAATCTTTCTTTTTAAATTATTATTAAATTGGGGAATAAGAAATATATAATAAGTGACTATAAATATTTATAATCTAACTACCTATGTTTCGTTCTGCTCTACGTATCACAAGTTTGATGCATATATGAAGATTTAATTGTGAGAATAGTGTCATAAGCAAATAGTGTGTATTACATTGTAAAATTCTGTTCTTGGCTCTTGGTGAGTATCTATACTATTAATAATGGAGGCCCTAAAACACTAAAACTCTAGTGCATATTGTGATGTAAAGTGGTGGTTTTCTATTTCAAGAATACGTTACATCCATGTACTAATGGAAAACAAAGTGACTATATTATAACTATGATAATATGGCTTAAATGACTAGTATTAGACTTCACTTTAATTGACATTAAGGGACGCTAATGAATCATTAGTTGTCTCTGAGTGCCAGTGTTAGTATTGAAACAAAAACTGTTACTTAATTTAAGATAAAAAATTTAATTAAAAACAAAAACACATTTCAGAAGTCACTTCCTTACCCGCCAACAATAACGCTTTTAAAGCGAAAGTTTTATCAATAAAAATGCAAATTCTATCATCAACACTTAACCAGTGTAAACTCAATCTTAGGGTCCCCGCCCACGGCGACTTTTTGTAGCGCTGCTGACGCGCGTTTCGTAAACGCATGACAGCAACGCTACTACTTGCGTTAGTCACATTTGCAACACGCTATAGTCATGATGTTAATGCACTACTAGCGCGCTACAAACGCGCTACTAACGCATTACTAACGCGCTACTAACGCGCTACTAACGCGCTTCTAACGCGCTACTAGCGCGCTACTAACGTGCTATTAACGCTACTAACGCGTTACTAACACGCTACAGCTTCGCGACTGTAGCGCTGCAAACGCGCGACCGTGTCAGTCAACATAGGGGAGAGGACGGAGGGAGGGTGGCGCGTGAAAGAAAAACAAAAACATTCTACACACAAAATTTTTATGCTACGGTATTTATTTATTTATTTAACCTATCACTTACCCGCAAAACGAGACACAATAGTAAGACAATGACAGCGCGGTCTCATGAGACCGGTCGGGAATTCAAACGTTAAACTTCACAGTGGTGGTACATAGGCGGACTTAATGCATCAAGGCATTCTCTATCAGACAACCTTGGGCGTTTGCATCGCGACTGAGAATCGTGGAGGGCAAGCGGTTAGCGACTGCAGCGCAACTGTATCAATGCAAACGCGCGACATCATCGCTACAAAAAATCGCTGTGTACGAGGCCCGTTACTAACAAAATATCTACCGGCTAAAGGCCTCACCACAGCGTCTCATAGCTCTCTCAATCGTGGTCTTATCAATCCTCTTTATGGCCTTAACGATCCACAAAGGAAGATTAGTATTCTTTGCCGACCCTTCATAGATTAAATTAGACTTGATAACAGTGCCTTGTTGCAAGCCGAGACAAATATTTTGGCGCAAAATGGGCGTTCAGGTTTCGTTTAGAGGTTCTTCTTTGAGCGGGGATTGATGGGAAGTGTACTGGGTGTATTATTTTGAAACCGTTGCTCATGCAATAGGTAATACACCTTTTTTTAAAGTGAGAAATTCTCCCTCTCCAGGACAAAGCAGGAGGGCAAGTGGGCATGTCAGACTTCTACTGACTAAAATTCACTTCGATGTCTCTTATTTACTTTGCTTTCTAGGACCCCGGATTTCCCTTTCGGGATTTCCCTACGATTTTGCTAACATCTCTTTGATCAACGATTCGGATTTGGTTCCGGACAGTTACCGGACAGAGAGCAATGGGAAGCTCGCCGTGGCACGGGCTACGGTGGCTGGAAATCAGGGTCAGGATTGAGATCAGGGCAGCTGAGACATGAGAATGTCAATTCTCTCACGCGTACGGCAATCTTCCTTGCTTGCTTCGCAGAAGGCAAAAACAACTGCTATAGGTAGGTATGTTAGCATAAAGCCTGGGATACACTAGGGAACATTTTGTCCCGAAACACGACGCGCAACACTAAATTTACGTGACGCTGCAACGTTGCATATTGTCCTGCAACATGCCCCGCAACATAGTACGTGACGCGGGGCATGTTGCTTGCTCCCGCCTCGAGAGCGAGCGCACGAATCCCGCGTCAGTATGCATGTTCCACGTAGTTGTTGAGCAACATGTTCCGCAACATGTTGCTCCATTTGTCCCCTAGTGTATCCTTGGCTTTAAGCCTGGGATACACTAGGGAACATTTTGTCCCGAAACACGACGCGCAACACTAAATTTACGTGACGCTGCAACGTTGCATATTGTCCTGCAACATGCCCCGCAACATAGTACGTGACGCGGGGCATGTTGCTTGCTCCCGCCTCGAGAGCGAGCGCACGAGTCCCGCGTCAGTATGCATGTTCCACGTAGTTGTTGAGCAACATGTTCCGCAACATGTTGTTCCATTTGTCCCCTAGTGTATCCTTGGCTTTAGCATTATCGGCCTTATAATGTTCCCACTGCTGGAATTCAGGCCTCCTCTCTTGGAGAGGAAATGGGTCATAATCCACCGCGCGGGCCCATTGCAGATTGGTGGATGTCACATGTCTTGGAATTTTTGGTTCTAGGACATGCCGGTTTTCTCGCAATGTTTTCCTTCACCGTTTTGAGAGCAGTGGTGATGAAATAAATTACACAAAATAATGCGCCTGAGCGGATTTGAACCGGCGACCTACAACTTGCAAGTCGGGGCAGTTACCACTGGGCCACCACTGCTCACAATAGATATGTACGAGTATTCATTTATGTAAGTATCTTTGTTACTACTTCACGCTGACACTTAAGAAAGGCACGCAAAAAGAGCTCTAACGCAAGCAATACCACTGACAAAAGCTAATTGTGATATAAATAACCAAGGTATTACGTCAACAAACTATAAAACTCTAGAAATGGATTCCTGAACGTTCAAAACAAATGCTTGACTATTTATCAGCGGCCACACAATGCACTAATGGCGGGTTTTCTTGGCCATTAGTCAAAGAGAACATAAAAACATTAATAAAGTCAATTCGTATTGATTTGGGCGGTCAATAAGGAAATAGTGTGTCTTTCAAAGCTTTATCGATGAACGACGACAGTGAAAATACCCATATTAGCCACTATTTTTGATGGCACTTATTATTATAAAGATGATTTTTTGTACGTAATGGGGTGTTTGTGAACCTTTTCAAATCTTCTACGTAGAAAACGGATTTAGATAAATTTGGTTAAAAGTCTGGCATGCCCTCTTGCTCCATCCAGAACGGGAGAAGTCATTAGATGATTTCCCATGTAAAAAATGGTCATGGCCGGGAGGGCGACGAAATGGACGCGATCACATCCTTCTGAACACCCTTCTGATGTAATGCTAGCGCATTCCTAGCGATGCGATTTCTGCGAAGCTGTAATGCGATAGCAATGCTAGCACATTACAGCTTCGTAGAAGGTTGTTCCTTTGCTAAAAGGAACCGGCCCTAAGATTGAGGGAACGTACATCATCTGATACGCGAATCGGGAATCGCAAAGCGAAGCGACGATGAACAATGAGTAGCTTGCCGTTCACTCGTCTTATAAGGACCAAGCCCGAGTCGTCAAAGACACTGATATTTTTCGTTTACTTGCCTTTTACTTTCTGGAACCACGGGTATCCCTTTCATATTTTTACCAATAGCTCTAACAGATTCAATCCTACTGGCCCCTACGGTTTGCTGAAAATTTGGCAGATTTAGGAGTACTAGACTTTTAGCTATTGTCCCACTAACAAACAAAGCACCTAGGTCAAGAAAATAGCTTAAAAGCTCTAACTAAAGTCCCAAAATTTGGAAACACCGAATTGTTTTTTAACAAGTCACGGCGGACTACTTAATCATAAAAGTGAGAACAATAAAATTAAGCATTAACTAAGCAAAATTAATTATCTTAGGAGCTACATCAATTTATTTTACATAACGTATTTAAAACGCCGAGTCACGTTGGGACATTAGATTCTTAAAAGTGTAATTAAAGTCGACTAATACAGATTCTGTGCCTAGAGATGAAGCTATGAAGTTAGCGGGATGAAAAGAAAACTGCTAATATATTTTGCTATTTTCTACCGTCATTAATCACTAATTTATTGAAATTGCACTATTATGAATGCGACAAAGATATCGCCGTATTCTCGTTATTTACTGGGCCGAGCAAATATAGAAACCCTGCGATAAAAGCCCGATCGACCAAAGATCAAACGCCTCTAGTGGATCTGGGTCGGCCACATGCTTCAAAAGGGAAACATGAGGTCCCTGAACCATAGCAAGCCTTCGACTGGTATCCTCAAGGAAAGTATAAAAGTGGTTACTTTAAGGAGACCTACCGACGACGGGTCATCGCAGAGTCGAAAAACATAAGGAAGATTTGGAACAAAATGAAGTGCGAAAAACATGACCGCATCAGGCGCATCAGGCGTTCACAGTATACTGCCATTGCAGAATTAGAAGCAGTGTAACGCCTGTGCAAAAGTGAGAAAATATGTTGTCAATTTATGATTATAAAAATAAACCCGGAAATAAACTGATTATTTAATCTTCATGCATTTGATGGTTCATGGGATGGTAATATGCATTAAATAAAAAATAGCAAGATTATACAAACTTCTAAAACGCCAAAGTCTATTACTACCCATTCTCTCACTAAAACGTTCACCTATTTCTTTTCTTCCAACTTCAAGGCCCAACCCGACCTTCCCAAATGCTATAAATGTCGTTAATATTCACGTTAAGAATGATTTCACGATAAAAAAGGTAGGAAACCTATCGTAAAGAAGTTCCAGTTGAAACTTAGATTACACGATCGAATATCGAGATCCTATTATAGGTCGGAGGGTGGGCTATTCTGCTTTTAAGCGGACAAAAACTCGTGGTCCTGCGTAACAGTGTTTTTTTCGACGCAAAAAAAAACCCGTCTATTATTTTTCGAAAGAGTTACCGTGACCGTAACCCTGAAATGCAAAGAGCACATTAAGGACACAAGTAGGTTTTACTTTTTTTTCACCCTAGAGGAGGAGAAGTAGTTGGATAGTTAAACACTTAGTTTTCCTCGGTTAAAACCGCTAGCAAAAGCTAGTAATAGGTAATAGTAGTTAATTCAAATAACTTCAACTTCTAACCTATGCGTCACTTACCGAAATCAAACTGGTCGAACAAGTTTTTATTCCGGGAATATATTCTGGGACAGGAGCAGGATTGAGTGTCAGACTTTTACTGACCGAACTGAACCCTTGTGTGTCCTTGAGTTTGTCAACTGTGTCTTTCAGTTGCCTTTTGCGTTCCGGGACCACGGTCTCCCTTTCAGGATTATTCTGTGGCACTAGCAGGCAGAGGCCCTACTGGGCACCTACATCTACGGGTGTGTATACTATTTAAGTATTCATTCATGCATGCAGCCTAGCAATTTTAAATTTACTTATTAATGGTAGTCCGTGAACTGTGCTGTGGACTACATTATTATTTAAGATATTCGTATAAATATGTTTTTAATATCACATAATATAGATGTTTGTTGTTCCTAGAAAATCTAGATAGAAAAAAAGTTGTTCTCAATTCAGTCAGTCGATTTTCCTTGCATCGAAGTCTCTCTAAAAGCAGAATAGCCCAGCTACTATTTATAATGGGGTATTCCTGGGGTTGAGTTGTGATATCGAGGGTGGAAACAGATGGTGTGTGATAAGGTTTTCTTTTTAGGTAAAGTAAGTTACTATAAAAAAAGTTTTTCTCCTTTTCCCACCATTTTGAAAGCGGTTGTTAAGTAACTCACAAATAAAGTGCACGATCTAACCTAAGCCTACAGATTTAAATTGAAGGAAAGTAAGGAGATTGGAATCAAGATCGTTTATTTTTAGGGTTCCGTACCTCAAAAGGAAAAAACGGAACCCTTATAGGATCACTTTGTTGTCCGTCTGTCTGTCCGTCCGTCTGTCAAGACCCTTTTTCTCAGGAACGCGTAAAGGTATCAAGTTGAAATTAAAACCATATATTGAAATCCGCGGTCCCTTGAAGTTGTGCAAAAATCAAACTTGTAAGTTGACGGGAAAAAAAGATACGCCCGTTTATGTTGCAAAAAACGTACATTTCGACACTGTCAAAGGAATCAAAACTCATAGGGTGCTTCCCGTTGACCTAGAATCTTGAAATTTGGCACGAAGTAAGGTATTATAGTACTAATATCGGAAAAAGTCTGAAAACTGAAAATTTTTAGTTACGTCACAAGAAAAAAAAATTGAAAAGTTTTCAAGACTCGATTCGAGAATTAAACTGTTTTTATAGGTAGGTTGGTACGAAACCCTCAGTGCGCGAGTCCGACTCGCACTTGCCCGGTTTTTTAGTATGTTTATTATTTTGTTTGTTTTAGAAACCTGTGCGCATTAATGTTACTTTTCAGTTATATTCTAAGAAAGTTTTAGAACTTTAGGGGATCATAATTTAGCTCTTGTGAGTATTATGTGTATTAAATTATCAGGCTTGCGATCGAGAAAGAGGAATGAAGCTACATACACTAAATAGCTACAACACTTTAACGTTTCAGTTTAGGTCGCCAAATGGATCGTATTAAGAGTGATAGTATGGCCTCGGCAGTAGTCTGTGGACCACAAGTCAGGATTTACTAAAATAAATGCATTGAAGAAAACAGTAGATATTCAGTATTTATAAAGTACGAAACTGAGTATGGTCATATTTTTGTTACATACGAATTTTGGCGAATTATTAGATTTTGTAGTACCTAATTTGACCAATTTTAATAAAGTGGAATTTCTAGTTCCTATAAATACTATTTTTGATGTACTCAATACTCAATACGTTTATTTGCATTCCACAATGTGAACTTAGGTGGTAGGTACATGTACGTAAGATTATTTAAACAGTTTTGGAGCATTGTGGGCCCCGTCGGGCATTACAAAAATAACAAATAGGAGGAGGGCTAAAATTAATTTTTGTTTACAATTTTAATAAACTACTTACTCTTTCGCTTTGTGTACAGAATTTCTACATCATTAATATGGCCAAACGTGTATGGACTGATTGATTGATTGATTGATTGATATATACTTTATTGTACACCTTAAAAATCAATATCAGAAGTATAGTGTAGGATTTATCATAAAATGTTATATTAACGTTTAAACGATTTGACCAGGTTTAGTTGGCCATAATTATCATGGTAATCATATCTAAGATCTGGCCACAGTATATTTATAATAAATAAATGTATATAATATTTCTTTTACTTTAATTACAAAAGACCGTATAAAAATTTAATTTTTGCGGGCTACCTTGAAACATTCACCTTAACGTAGTCACACTTCCCAGGTCCCTGTTCAAATACCCTACATGACTAGAAATAAACCCATGACTACACCAACCCTTACCTTGCACTGTGGGAACTGCTCCGGCGGCCTGCTGACTCTCCAGCCCAGGAGCGGCGGTATGCACACTAGTGCGGACATGAGCCACACCGCTGCGATCATGAGCGCCGCACGCGCCGGCGTGCGCTTTTTTAAGTAATCTACCGCCTGGAACAAGGAGAGGTTGCTGTTAGAATGGTAAAGATAATTAATTAATTTAATTACTAATGACTGGCCTGTTGGTCTAGTGGTTAGTGGCCCTGACTGCTAAGCAAGAGGTTGTGGGTTCGATTCCCACCCAGGACAAATGTTTGTGTGATGAGCATGATCATTTGTTCTGTGTCTGGGTGCGATTTATCTATAATATGTATGTATTTAGAAATATATAAGTATGTTTATCAGTTGTCTAGTACCCATAACACAAGCTCTGTTTGGCTTGGGACTAGATGAACTTTGTGTAAATGTTGTGGGATATTATTATTATTTATTTATTTATTTCTCAAATCACACAAATATTCTAAAAAAATTAAAAACTTTCATCTTTGCAATATACATCTATACTAATATTATAAAGAGGTAAAGTAAATTTGTAAGTTTGTAAGTTTGTATGTAGGGGGTAATCTCTGGAACTACTGGTCCGATTTGAGTGATTTCAGTGTAAGATAGTCCATTTATCGAGGAATGCTATAGGCTATATATCATCACGCTACGACCCACGGGAGCGGAGCAGTAACGAAAAATGCGGGTGCAACCGCAGGGGACAGCTAGTATATTGTAAAGATGTAAGTTCATTTCGGTTGTGTATGTTTATTACTTCTTCAAGTTTGAACGACTGATCGAACATGATCTATCCACGTACCGAATTTCATTGAAAAGGATCAAGTCTCGGAAAAGCATAAAGGATACTTTTATTACGGGAGTACATATTATGTTCCCTTGGGACAACTGTAACGTTCATATAGATGAAGCCATTATCAACTGCTAGTAATATTACAAAGGTGGTTTGCGTTTTATGTGTATTTTTGTTACTGTTTGACGATCAAGAGGCTGAACAGATTTGGATAAAATTCAATATCAGTAACAAATTATGAGTATAAAAATAAACCCGAAAGTATACCGATTATTTAATCTTCATGCATTTGTCGGTTCATAGCTAAGACAGGGCAAACTAGCTAATAGTTTACTCGAAAAACGCTGCGTTATTTATCATTATTTATAGAGCAAATTATGCCGAGCTAAGCGCGTTTTTGACCTCGCACTGGTTATAACTTTCTTCAGAAGTCAATAGAAAAGGATAAAATAAACTTAAAAATAAAATAGAAAAGAATAAAATAAACTTTACCGTACAACAAAATAGTAACAATTTTACCAATAAAGTAAAAGTAAAACTAAGGATGATCCGTCGATATTATTTCCAGTAGTGGTAGAGTCACTCAGACTGGCAACTGCGAATGTCGCGATTTCGATTCCTGCCTGGAACAACTAGTACTTACTTACTAACTTTGTCTGGCCTAGACACATGTGTTCTGGGTCTCAGTGTATTACATGTGTATTTTAACGGTTACGATACAGGAGCAAAAAGTCTTTATGACTGTGATGATAACTCTCAAAATCCACCCAGCCAACAGCTTAAAATCTGTGTCACCTTAACGCCAGAAGCAATAAAAAAAGGTAGCTTATTTAAAAAGCAATGGCCGTCCTTATTTAAAAAGCTGCCTTTACTGGAATCGGTAACGTTCCCCTCCGAAACTGCTAATACAACAGTTTTTAATTCAAAAACCGGATTATCCTTAAGAACACAAAGACTGCTTTGAAAACAGTGCGAGTCGGACTCGCGCACTGAGGGTTCCGTACTAATTTACTTGTGAAAACATTTCAATTCCCGAATCGCTTAAATATTTTTTTGAAACGCAATTTTTGTGACATAACTTAAAATTGTTAGTTTTCAGACCTTTTTGTTATACTTATACTTGCTTCATGCCAAATTTTAGAACCATAAAATTGGTTGGTTAATGGGAAGTACCCTATGAATTTTGATTCCCTTGCGAGTATCGAAATGCACATTTCTTGCGACATATATAACCGTTTCTTTTTTATGCGTAAACCTAGAAGTTTGATTTTTACACAGCTTTAAGGGTCCACAGACCTGAGTATAAAGAGTCTTGACAGACAAACAGCCAACAAAGTGATCCTATAAGGGTTCCGTTTTTTCCTTTTGAGGTACGGAACCCTAAAAACCAAACGAACGCCCACCCATTCATACAATTAACACAACTTAATATTTACAAATCGGCAAAAGGAACAGTTTCTCATTTCCCTTTTCTAAATATTTAATATAAAAAGTCCGTAGTCGTATTTAAAAATTCTTTTCAAGAAAGCCCTTTTTAAAAATGTTTGAGCGAATTCTAGGATGATTCGGATAAATTCTGTTTTGAGGAAGGGGCATTTACAAATGTCAGTGTATTTTTAGAATGAGATGAAGTTGTGGTAGGCACCTAATATTTTGCGGGGTATAATTGTGTAAGGTCATCCAAGCTAAATTTAGATTTTCCTTACATCTTCCTACTTTCTGCAGAGAGTTAGGTTTAAAACCAGCACCTACATTGTAGGAAGATTGCACTGTCTTAGGAGACACCTTGGGTATCGGGAGTTGCAAGATCATTCTTGGCCATCGTAGGTAAAGTACCACGTAGATTTGAGTGGACCTGTCTAGTAAGTGCACGCATTTGTCAGAATTCGTGTAGCTCAACTCAATAACATTAAGTATGTTTGTTACTCTTTCATGCTCAAATAGCTGAACTGATTTTAACACGCGTATATCTTCTGTCGTACTTTTTGCGTCAGGAGTATGATCACTTGGAATTATTTTCTACTTTCATTTTTATGGGCTAAATCAAACCTATGTTTATTCAACTATTTTCTGCGTTTTAGGACCACAGGTTTATCTATCAGAAGTCAACCCATGACCCCAGTAGACTTCGGCCCTAAGGGGCCCTTACGGTTACCAGACAGTGACCTACCTATTATTCTTCTTCCTGATTTCACAAGGTTGAAGCCGCTGTTTGAAGCTACTCGTATTAATATCACATAGTATCATATTGTAGCAAATACAATACTTAACCCCGAAACTGTATTCCTTACAAAATATTTTCGACGCATCCACACATCAAAAAGCACTCAAAACCGGGATATAAAACTTTGGATGCATTCTATGCAATCCCTACTTGAAATTCGATGCATAATATTTTCATCGTGTGCTAAATATTTACGAGCCAGCTAAATTGGGTCTCGTCTCTTGCCAAGATATTCGATTATCATTGAAATCTCTGGATCCGAGTAGGATATCTTATAATAATATTTTGACGATGTGTCTCGTCGTTCGCCGAAAGTTTTGTGGGTGAAAATAAAAGAAGTATGTCAGACTTGAGTCGTCAAAAGATAGTGCACGGTTTGAATTGGTCGTTTCCTATTGAGAAGGTCGGCAGGAAATTTCATGGTTACTGTATGCAATGTGGAGGAGCTCGTGGCTAGATAATAACAGCCGCACAGGTCGATCTTCAAGGTTAAGCAACGCTTGCCAAGGTTGGTCTGTGGATGGGTGACCATCTTAACATAACGAGTTTCCTCTGTGCCTCGGAAAGCACGTTAAGCCGTGGTCCCGGCTGTCATTTGTAGATCTTTGGCAGTCGTTACGGATAGTCAGAAGCCAGTAAATCTGTCTCCAGTGTGGGGTACCAGTTAATGGGTTGTGGAGGTCTGGTAGGCAGCCGCTCCTCGTAAAATACTGGTATTCAGCTAAATCCAGCTTGACTGGAAGCCGACCCCAATATAGTTGGGAAAAGGCTAGGTAGATGATGATGCCTGTATGCAATGTAGTATGCAAGCATGTGTATTCATATATGGATGTGTGTGTATGTATTGGTGTGTGCATGTATAGGTACATACAACCGGATCAGGTTTGAGGGGCTCGTGGCTAGATAATAACAGCCTCATAGGTCGATCTTCAAGGTTAAGCAACGCTTGCCTAGGTTGGTCTGTGGATGGGTGACCATCTTAACATAACGAGTTTCCTCCGTGCCTCGGAAAGCACGTTAAGCCGTAGGTCCCGGCTGTCATTTGTAGATCTTTGGCAGTCGTTACGGATAGTTAGAAGCCAGTAAATCTGACTCCAGTCTTGCCATGAAGTACCGTGTTACCCCAGTTAATGGGTTGTGGAGGTCTGGTAGGCAGCCGCTCCTCGTAAAATACTGGTATTCAGCTAAATCCGGCTTGACTGGAAGCCGACCCCAATATAGTTGGGAAAAGGCTAGGCAGATGATGAACCGGATCAGGTTTTTCACGGAAGTAACAAACATTGTTTAAAGATCACGCTTATGCGGCTAAACGGATTTGGATGACATTTTATACCCAGGCAGAGCATGTCCTCCAAACATCTGATACAAGAAGTAATTTTATCTCATGGGATAATTTCTAATTCTTATGCGAGCCGGGAATCCGATGGATGCGAGACGCACAGGACCGGTCTCTGTGGCGACGCTTGGGGGATGCCTATGTCCAGCAGTGGACGTCTTTTGGCTGAGACGATGAGATGATGGTGCGAGACGTAACCGTTAATCTTTACTTATCCCTTTCTTTTTTAGGTGGAAAATCATCCAATGACTTCTCCCGTTCTAGAGCAAAGCTAGAGGGCCAATCATATTTTTACTGACTAAAACGTGCTCCTGTTCCTTCATTACCTTCGTTCTAAGGCCCCGGGGTTCACTTTCACATAACCCATAACCCTGCTGGGTTACTGTAACTTGTCCTTTAACACACAAACAAGTTACTAAATAAAAAAACAACCTTAAAATACTTGCCATACTTACATACAGCTACTTAATCCTTAAACGGTCACATATCAGACCAAATGTGACCTCTCTTGACTTAAGGGTACTCAGAAACTATTACCCGACTCTGCAAGTTGGGGGTGTAATGTGTTTACCCCAGCTCACTGCGGGAATAAGTCAAGCGATGCTATGGTAAAATAGAAAATAATATTGGACAAGGATGTTTGTTCGTACTACGGTATGACTGGAAGAGATTTGTTTTTTTTTTCCTACTGAGAGGGTATTTGAAGGCGGATTTCTTTTAGTCCGATTTGGGCTTGGGAACGTTGGTTTTAAGGTAGGAAATGCATAATTAATAACTTCGGAAACCGCTTTTCTACCTTAATTATTCCTTTCGTTTTTCTGAGGAAATCTGGCTCTTTGCTACATTTTTGTTTATGATAGCGATATTTTATGACTAAGTATATTATTGTAAATGTACCTACCTACTTACATATTTTTCTATAAGTGTTTTGTTAACTTTCAAAAGAATAGACACACTTCCAATGTTTTTCCATAGTAAAACTAAACACACATCTAAGTTGTCAAAAAATAAACGGTTCATTTTGACATTTGAGAAAGACTGTAGCATGTGACTTGGAACGAAACAAGAATAAACAATTAAATAATTATTATTCATTTATTATTCTTATTATTAATTTATTCATATAAAAATTTACATTGTGTTTGAATTTTATACATTAATCAATTAAAAAAGCAATAATCAATAAAAATAAAAACATTAAAAAAACACCAAATAAAGCAAAATGATGTCAAATAATTGTAAATAGTCATTATTTGTAAATAGATTATAAATATTATTATTAAATCAAATGATTATAAAATGTCAAAAAGTCAAATGCATTGGATATATTTATGTCATAATAAAAAATAAAAAATTAAGTAAAAATTACTGATAAGTACTCTTCAAAAACTATTTACCATCATTTGTCTCCAATTCAGATAAGGAATATAAACATTTATCCAGCAGGAATGCTTTCAGTTTAGCTTTGAATAAAGTTCCTTTGTATATCAATGACCTTAAGTCAGTAGGCAACCCATTAAATAATTCTACTGCTTGATATTTAGAGCAATGTTTAGTAATATTGAATTTAGGTACAATTTTGTAATATTAATTAGGTACATGAAATGTTTTAAAAACTACTCATAGTTGTTCAGCTCGTTAAATAATATGATGAAATCTATTGCGAGTATACTTCTTGCACTTACTTTATAGTGGCATGCAATATCTACAAATGTCAAAACAGGCCTTTTATTTTTATACAACTTTACGTCTCATTTCTTAGTTGCCTGTACAGTTTCCATTGCTATAAAAAAGCCTCCGTAACTAACAAAGGAAAATAGTTATCATCCCTACGCCCATCACTTAAAAACAAACCACTACCCTCAATCTAAATCCAGTCCACACCGCTCGAAACTGCTCGTAACCACTCTAAACCGGTTCAAACCACTTCGAACCGCTTCCAACCAGTTCTAGCCGGCTCTAACTCCGCATGCCGAGTGTGTATGACAGCATCCGGACTGGTACGCAACCACAATAAATCATATGAAACAATTCGACATTCCACGAATGAGGTTGCCAGAACATATCGTGATATTAATAATATTACCTACGACTAACTGGGTAGGCTGACGTTCTTGGCTGGGGAAATAAAACTGGGAATGTTGGTATTTATCTTTGGGTTTTTGGTATGGCGAAAAGATTGTGGTTTTGGAAGAATATTGTTACAAAGTATGTATAAGATAATGGACGTTTACAAAACATTTTTAAAACAAGATTTTTTTAAATTGTTTGCTATTTTAAAATTATAATATAGTTTTTTGTCAAAGTTTTAATTTTTACTATTACCTTTATGGGATATAACCCCTTGAACGTAATATTTTACGAGCACCTCAAAGGGCTGTCAACAAAACATGATCATAGGTTGGCTTCCAAAAGTGAAACTAGGAGTCCTAAGATGCAAAGCAAAGAAGGAACATAGAATTGGGTTTTAGTCTGACAAACCCTATCAGTCTGCCCTTTAGAGTTGGAGAAGTCATTGGATGATAAGTCCGCCTTTGTACGTTAACTTGTGCATGAAGATTTTAAAATAAATAAATAATTCTCGACCTACAAAAAAACGCATAGCAACGAGCCATATCACATCACTGGTGGAGAAAAACTCTTAACCACACAACCTGACACCAAAACATACCATTTCAAAAGAGTGTACATGTTCAGAAGACTAATTATATTACACAGTAGCTTTTCAAAAGGTAATGTTAGCCGACAACCTTGCTAACTAAATATGGTGACCACAGGACACTGAGATATTTAGTGAGTAGTAGAAATACAAAAAGTTTTGCTAAGTCTGTGTTGCAGAAGCTTTAATATAGTCATTTTTGAGCACTAACTTAAAAACTTGTGTGTCATATTTTTGTGAAAAACTGTTTGGCCGCACTAATATTAATTAAAAGCGAGAATTTCAATGCATGTGTTTTTATGTTCATAATTATGTATGGTAAGTTGTCCCACATTGAACCAGGTAAATTTCAATGTCTCATAGTGGGCTGGATATAATAATAATAATAATAATAAAATATGGCTGAGGTGTGCCGCCCAGATGCTATCGCCACGAATACCTTCTGGCGCGGCATCTGGTCGGTGCCCGTCAGTCATACTGAGGATGACTGGATGCGTGATGTCGAGCGCGTGTGTGAAGCTATACCAGAAATGGAAAAAATTACCATCAGTCCACTAGATGTGGCCAAAGCAGTCCGTCCGTTACCAAATTGGAAGTCTCCGGGACCGGACGGACTGCAAAACTTTTGGCTAAAATGGTATAGCAGCTCACACGCGCTCCTAGCAACTCAATTTCAGGCATCCTTAGAGTCCGGGTCGCTGCCTGAGTTTTTAACAACTGGAGTCACCCACCTGCTCCATAAGACAGGTAGTACCGCGGAACCCAAGAATTATAGGCCGATTACATGTCTGTCGACGGTCTATAAACTTCTTACATCCATCCTGAGAGTGAAAATTAATCAACATATTGAAAATAACTCAATTATGTCTGCCTCTCAGAATGGATGTAGGAACGGGTCCCGCGGCACTAAGGAGCTACTCCTCATCGACATGGTCATAAGCCAACAGGTTCGTCGGTCCCGCAAGGATTTGTCGACATGCTGGATAGACTACAAGAAGGCCTACGACTCTGTTCCTCATACATGGCTCATGAGGGTGCTGGAGTTGTATAAAATAGATGCAACTCTTCGCGCCTTCCTTGGGTCATGTATGGGGCAATGGAAAACGGTCCTTAGCTATCCGGGATGTCGACCAAGCCGGGGGGACGATGAGCCTATATGGATCAAACGGGGAATATTCCAGGGCGACAGTCTGAGCCCACTTTGGTTCTGCTTAGCTCTGAATCCTCTCAGCACATTGCTGGAGGAATCAGGCTTGGGCTATCGGTTGAGAAGAGGTGGTCAGGTTTTATCTCACCTTCTTTACATGGATGATCTGAAACTCATTGCCTCCAACAAACTGCAACTAATGGAACTACTAAAGGTAACTGAAACTTTCAGTAGTGCCATTAGGATGGAATTTGGTGTTGACAAATGTGCAGTCATGCATGTAAAGCGAGGGAAGATTATGGAATCTGCGGGTATTCAACTCTCAGATTCCATACACCTTAGATCCCTCTCCTCGACCGAAACCTATAAGTATTTGGGTATGTCGGAAGCGTTAGGCATTAACGTCGCTGACATGAAGCAATCATTGAAGGAGCGCTTCTTTGGCCGCCTGAAGAAGGTTTTAAACAGCCTTCTGTCGGGCGGAAATAAGGTGCGCGCCTTCAATGGTTGGGTCATGCCGGTCTTGATGTACGCTTTTGGCATACTCAAATGGACTCAGACTGAGCTAGACGCTCTGGATAGGCGAGTTCGTACATTGCTGACCGCAAATCGGATGCATCACCCACGCTCGTCGGTGATGAGACTGTACATCCCGCGGAAATGTGGAGGTCGAGGCTTTTTAAACGCCAAAACTCTGCACAACCGCGAGGTGTGCAGCCTCAGAGAGTATTTTCTCAATTCCGACGTGGGTATGCACCGAGATGTGGTAGCAATGGACGAGGGACTAACCCCGTTGTCCATGGCTAAAGAGAACTGGCACAAACCTGTGGTACTAACTACTGATGACCGCAAGGAAGTATGGAAAAGCAAGGAGCTCCACGGGCGCTTTTATCGGGCTCTCCATGAGCCTGATGTAGATTTCTTAGCGTCCGTGGCCTGGTTACGGTTCAGTAACCTCTTTGGGGAAACTGAAGGTTTTGTCTGTGCGATTATGGACGAAGTTATCCTGACGAATAACTACCGGAGACATATAATTAAGGACGGGACGGTGGACGTGTGTCGGGCATGCCATCGTCCGGGAGAGTCCATTAGACATATTATCTCTGGTTGTTCTCGTCTGGCTAACGGCGAGTATTTGCACAGGCATAACCAAGTAGCCAGGATTATTCATCAGCAACTTGCTCTGAAATACAAACTTGTGGAATCAGAGGTACCGTATTACAAGTATGTGCCCGACCCAGTTCTCGAAAATGACCATGTCACGCTGTACTGGGATCGGTCTATCATCACTGACCGGACTATTGTAGCCAATAAGCCGGATATAGTGGTGATAGACCGATTAGCGCGCCGCACAATGATAGTCGATGTCACCATCCCGCATGACGAGAACCTCGTGAAAGCCGAGAAAGAGAAACAGATTAAATATCTCGACTTGGCACACGAGGTTGTCGACATGTGGAATGTGGACTCGGCTGTCATTGTGCCGATTGTTGTGACCGCCAATGGCCTGACGGCCAAAAGCTTCGACGACCACCTGTCGAAGCTGTCGTTGCGCGGTTGGATCAAGGGCCTGATACAGAAGGCAGTACTCCTGGATACGGCTCGTATCGTGAGGAGGTTCCTGTCTCTGGAGCCCTAACCACCGGTAGCTTGGACCCTGCTCCCGCTAACGGTGGCATTCTATTTTTTATATTTTTAAATGTTTTTTTTTTATTATTTTTGTAAGAAATATTTAAAAATATATTTAATATGTTTTAAAAAAGTAAATAAAGAAATAATAATAATATCGTTTATTTGCGTAAAATGTGGTTGGTACAAAAGATGTTATAATAAGATTATAAGTGCAAAGACACATTCCGCCATTTAGTGATGGCATGCAAATATTTGGTCGACAGTGTTTGAGTAACATAAAATAACTCAAATCTATCTAGAGTTAATATAATCAGTCTACACTTAAATTATTTACTTATTATTTATATATTAAGGTAACAAAGTTCCAAAGATTTAGGTACATACTAAAAAACACTTGCTTCAACACTGGCTACAAGGCATTCCTGAAGTGGTAGGATTGGCATGTCTTTTTATTAAGAAATTCGCCTATTGAATAAAAACTATGCGATATCAACCATTTTTTTAAAACAACACAAATTTTTTTGAAAGGCAATTTAGTAATCCAGCTGGGTAACGAGTTAAATATAAGTGGTGCCATATAAACGCAGCTACGTCTGAACATTTCTATTCTAGGTACAGGAATTTTTAGTAAGTACTGTGTAACCGTTCGCTTGTTGAAATTATTATTTGCTTCAAATAGAGAGAAATTAGTTTTAACAAATTTTGCTATTTCATAAATGTAAATACATGGAGCGGTAAGAAGCTTGTGAGATTTAAATATTGGTCTGCATGATTCTGTCCAGTCCATCTTAAAAATAGCGCGAATACATTTTTTTTGTGCTATCAGTATTCTAGATATTTCAGAGGAATTTCCCCAAACAATGATACCATATCGAATAATGGAACATATGTAAGCGTGATACACCATAATAGCAGTTGCTTTAGATGTCTCTTCTTTAACTTTTTTCAAGGCAAAAACAAATCTATTAATTTTCATACATATTTCGTCAATATGATCTTTCCAAGTTAAATGTTCATCCACTGTTATCCCAAGAAATTTTATTTTACGTACTTGTTCTACTAATTGGTCCTTGTGAGATATTTTAAGTTTGATGTCTTTGCTTTTCTGCGTTTTGAAATGTAATATTTTGGTTTTTCCTACATTAAGTTTTAAATCGTTATTTTCTAACCATACGACAATTTTTTGTAAAGTGTTATTAATATCTGACTCGTAAGTTTCAATGTTTTTACAATTTAGAATTACCGTCGTGTCATCAGCAAAAAGGACGCAATCTTGGTCAATTGCTTCTGGAAGATCATTGACATAAACAAGAAATAACGGTGGTCCTAAGATGCTACCTTGCGGTACTCCGAAGTAATTATGTCGGGATTGTGAATCAAAATTAACGATACTGTTCATTTTGTCATCGAATTTAGTTATTCTTGTGATTTGACTTCTATTCGATAAATAGGATTTGAACCATTCTAATGCTGGACCTCTTATTCCGATTTTATTCAATTTTTCGATGAGTGTTGAATGGCGAACAAAATCGAAAGCTTTGCTTAAGTCTAAAAACAGAGCTGATGTTGGAACTTTAGCGTTAATGTTGTTCAAAATCGATTTAACTAGGTTAAAAGCTGCTAGCGAAGTTGATCTATTCTTCCTAAACCCATATTGCTCCTTAGCTAGAATGTTATATTTGTCAAAGAAAGAGAGAATTCTTTTTTACATAACTCTTTCAAAAACTTTCGATAAGATCGGTATTAATGCAACGGGACGGTAATTATTTTTATCTGTTTTTGAGCCTTTTTTGTGAAGTGGTTTTATTATTGAGACCTTGAGTTTTGTTGGAAAGCAGCCTTGCTCTAAGGATAAGTTGATTATATAAGAAAGTGGTTCTGCTATGTATTGAGCGATATTTTTTAGAAGGTCAGTTGAAATGTTGTCATAGCCAGCTGCCTTAGTGCTTCTTAATGTTTTTAGTATGGAGAAAATTTCAGAAGGATTTGTAGGATTTATAAAAATACTGTTGTCGTTATTTTTAATATTACTCAAGCTATTAGTTTTGTTTTGTAAGCAACTGTCTGTTTCAACGATATCAATAAAAAAGTTGTTAAAAATATTCGCGATATCAGAGCCTGATGTAGCTGTACTATCGTTATCAACTAAAATACGAATATATTCACGAAATGTTTCGTTACCCGTACTTCGTTTAACAATGTCCCATGAAGCTTTGCCTTTATTTTTTGAACAAGCAATATGTCTAAAATTACATAAAGACTGTAAGTTATTAATACATTTTTTTAACAAAGTAGAATATTTCTTAAATCTAGTTTTATTGTCACATGTCTTGTTTAAATAATATTTGTATCTTAATAGCCGTTTGGTTTTACTACTCATTTTAATGCCCTTTGTTATCCATTTCAATTTATTATATTTGAATTGCTTTTTTACTTTGATGAGTAGAAAGCACAATTTATAGAATAATGTTATTGTATCATGAAAGGATTTAAAGGCTGCATTTGTGTCAGAAATGTTATAAATTTCTGAAAAAGATAAATTGCTGATATGATCAATAAACTTATCAACATTATCCTTGCTCTGATCATTTAGGTATGTGAAATAATAAACTGACATAGGTTTTTGATCATATTCGAATTGTATTACCTGTGCTGTATTATGGTCAGATAAACATACATTATGAGTAGTGCCTACAATATTTGGGATATTACTAATAATGTTATCGATACATGTATTTAATCTAGTAGCTTCTTGAATGTGGCACCGCATTCCGTAATTTGAAATAAGCTCTTTAAATTTTGTACTATTTTTGTCCTTGTGTAAAAAGTTTATATTGAAATCTCCAGAAATTATAATTTTACTTTTTTTGTGTTGTAGTTTCGACAGCGTCTTGTTAAAGTTTTCAAAAAATATATTTATGTTAGATGACGGTGTTCTGTAGACACATAGAATGATTACATGTATAGATTTGATTTCAAGGCCACAAATCTCAAAGTTCTTATCAATGCAGAACTCATTTATTTCTTTTATTACTTCAGTTTGAAGATGACTTTTGCAAAGTATGCATGTTCCCCCTCGTCGCTTATCCGATCGCGAATAAATAGCACCAAGATAATAATTATTTAGTTTTAGGTACTTTTCTTCCCCTTTTATGACAAAATGTTCAGTTAAGCATATTATGTCTATATTTATACCAGATTCACGCATTTCATTAATAGTTAAATCTATTTCATTAAGTTTGTTCAAAGCTCCAGCAATATTTTGATGTAGAACTGAAAAACTACTTTTACGTTTTTCCTTATTGGCTACGAAAAAATGGTACTTTACTTGCTACTACCTTTTCTGTTGTCTCGTTAAATTGTGGTTTGTCTATTTTACGAAAATAATAAGGAATGGTACCTTTTTTAAGTTGACGTATTGATCCAATCGGTTCGATCGTGCCTTGATTATCTACTGGACCCGAAACGATTTCTGGCGTTTTACAAATGTAATTAGAATCTGCTGATTTTTCCGTTAAACCTTTATTGTCGTTGAAAAGTAGATATTTGTTGTAGTATTGTAAAATATTTATTTTATGTACAAGTTGTTTTATGATGCTATTGTAAGTATTTGCTTCAATGAAATTGCAGTTTTTATAGTTCTGTGTGAGAAGTTTCAATTGACTATTAAGCTTACTCTCGTTCAGGAATGCATTGTACTTAACGCTAACAATAAATATATTACAATTTTTCAAAACCTTAATTGCAGCAGACATTTCAGCCATAAATTTAATAGGGTTCGAGTCGTTTCTACCAGTCATTAATATCACGCTGTCGTTTTTTGTAAAGTTTTTTGTTAATTTATCACAACACATCAATACTTCTTCTGTTTTCGCACCAGGCTTCCTAATCCCTGATATTGCATATTTTGTCATAATAAATTTATTCTCCATGTTGAATCAATGCCTTTAATTTTTTGTGTATAGTTAGCCTATTTATTTAGCTTCAATTTTGTAAAACATTAATTTCTCATATTCCTTTTAGTTTCGGTGTAAAACAAGTTTTTATGAAAAATGATTTTTGGTTAAATGTGTACCACCGGTGGTACACATTTAACCAGGGTATCGTCCACATTGAGACCCCTTATTAACGATGTCTTCTAGTTCAATTTATAAGGCAAATACTTTGTAATAATAATAATAATAAACAGTAATACTAAAAATCAGCCTTATATTTATAAAAATCAATTTAAATCATATGCAATTAAACCGAGAGTCTTAGTTTTATACATCACAAAACCTTTTCAGTCAAATTCTTATCATATTTTAATAATAAAAACAAAAGTAACAGTTTTTAATTATAAAAACAAATGTACCTTCCATAATATAACAAATTAAAATTAAATTAAAATAATTGTAAAAAACACTCCTTTAACGACTGGGGTGTACACAGTAAACCGTGGTTCAATGTGTAACACCCTCAGGTGGTTCAATGTGAGACACACCACATTTTATCACTAAACTCAAAATTTTACCGGCAAATCAATTTCTTAAAATCACGAATTATAGCGCTTTTAATTGCTAAATAACCGTAGAAAACAGTGTATATATAAATAAATTGATATCATTTAAACGAAAAAAGCTAAAAAAGAATGAAATTGGCAAAAAATATTTACTTTTTGAGTCAGTTTGCTTTCGAATACTCCTCACACAACCATTTTGCACGCGATCGCCACGCAAACTAGTGGGCAGGAACGGAACGTAAATACCTCTCTTTCACTCATATTAGTGCGGTTTGGCAATGTCGCATTTTCGAGATTCGGCGGTGGTTCAATGTAGCTGCCTGGTTCAATGTGAGACACCCGACCCTATGTATTTTACTTCATCATACTCAAACAGCTGAAGGGATTTTGACATATTTCGGTCACCTAATAGGGCAACCGAATTCGATTTAACCGAATTGTCTCATCAAATTGGGCTTACATTAAGTAAATTTTATTATTTTTAAGTAGTCTATTTACCGATTCCGGTAACCTCATTCAGCCGAACCGGGTACCTACACTCATGTTGAAAGCACCATAAACAATAAGTGACGCGTGTACCGTAAACCCTTCGATTGAATTTTCGATCGACTGTTTACAATAGTCATCATCATCATCTACCTAGCCTTTTCCCAACTATATTGGGGTCGGCTTGCAGTCAAGCCGGATTTAGCTGAATACCAGTATTTTACGAGGAGCGGCTGCCTACCAGACCTCCACAACCCATTAATTGGGATAACACGGTACTTCATGGCAAGACTGGAGTCAGATTTATTGGCTTCTGACTATCCGTACTGACTGCCAATGATCTACAAATGACAGCCGGGACCTACGGCTTAACGTGTTTTCTGAGGGACGGAGGAAACTTGGTATGTTAAGATGGTCACCCATCCACAGACCAACCTTGGCAAGCGTTGCTTAACTATTAGGCTGTTATTAGTTTACAATAGTCGTTGACCGAAAATTCGATCCCCTGCGACTTCGATTCGATGCGACCTAATGAATGTGACAGTTGGATGAAATACGGTAGATACACGAGTAGACCATGTTCTCAAATAGTATATATAGAATAATTTTTAATACGATAGTATGTTCGACTTTTAATCAGGCAAAATCACTGGCATAAACTAGCGCAGTGCATTGCATTTTATTGTAATTTAAGTTTGGCACACCACACGAATTTCTTGAGAGATGCTGTATATTGCATTCAACATATTTCAGCTGGTTACAAGAATTTCTCCTTTACCTAATTTAGCTTTCATATGAAGAAGTGAAGATCTCACTGGACGCCTGAAAGAGGACAAATACATATATGAAATTTATACTAAAGGAGGGCAATGTCATCAAGGTCGACCGTGGTGAAGGCATTGTGACAGCGGTGTGATTTCGAAAATTACAAGTAACAAAATAACATCAACTGAACTTAAAAAAATCATCGTTGCAATTTACTTAATTAAAACATCGAAAACATAGAATAATTGTAATAAATTAATCTCAGATGATCATATTCACGGGGTAAGCTATGCGTGATAACCAAAGACGGAAAGATTTGAAAGGGAAGGGGAGGCCTTGCCCTAATGGTGAGACACAATGGAGGCTAACAAAAAAAAGCTACCGAATTCTACGAGTTACAAACTTGTAAAACAGTCATAAAACCAACCATTGTAAACTTCAAAGAATTAGTTCTCAGATACTTTCAGATCTTTTAGTATGGTTTCGGTCTTAGAACCGTATGAAATTTTGTGACGAATTTCTATGTTTACGCTGTTTTATATCGCATTGTATAACACTGTTGTCCTTTGAAAAGTTACACAATGCAACAAAGAACTTTCTAAAAGTAGTACGTTCAAAATCGGCTACTGTTCGATCGATTTTAGCTATTTTTAAAGTATTTTTTTATTATTCTTACAGTTTATGTGAACCTACGAGTACATACAGATCCGAGTTTTACCCGTCTTTCGTCGGATCATCATCACCATTATTTCAGCAGAAATTTGTCGACTGTTAGACATATGCCTCCCCTAGTGTCGCCAAAATGAGCAGTTCTATGCGTCTAGCATCCATCGGATTTACGCAATCCTTACCAGGTCAAGACCGTGCGTCTACCGGTACGCAGTCGCACCTCCAGAACCTTTCGGCCCCATCAACCAACATTTACCGTCCAGCGTTATGGTGTTCAAACGCGAACCTATCAATGATTTTTTTTTCACTGATTGGCAAAGGCCTTCCCTTTCTCCTTCCAAACCTCTCTTTCTTTCAAGTTTGTCCCGTGATCAGATCGTCCCGCAACCTTCACCGCTGTCGACCTCAATGGCGTCAACCTCCCTCAGGCGTCTACTGACTGACACTCAAATGCATTGGAACTGATATCAATGATTTAAAAAAAAACTAACGGCCTGTTTCACAATATCTGAGAAGCAGAGCTGAGAGCCACTACTTTCTGAATAAATTCAAAAATGGAACAGCATTTCTATGAAATTATCTGCCAAGTAAAATATCGTAAACTTGGGTCTTTAATCATAGGTGGTGGTGGGATGCCTTGTGTGCCACTTGGCATTATGCTGAGCTGAGGTCCTTTTGGCATTACTAAATGTTATTTTTGTTTTATCTTTTAAGGAGTTTTCTGTAGTTGTAATGCTAATAAATGCAATTTTCTTTCTTTCTTTTCTTTTTCTTTCTTTCCTACGACTAATTTCTAGATGTTGTAACTACAAACAAATTTTTCGATCCAGTTCAATCCCGTTGATTAGTTTTTGGACAAAACAGTTTTGCTGACCAAAGCTACCAATACCAGAAAACGATAAATTTCAGAAAAATGCAGGTGTGTGAACCTTTTTCTGTACTTAGGAAAATGCTTTTGAATTTTCTGCTGAAGGAAATATTTTTCTGAATTGAAACTGGTTTCCTGCTTTCATTATTTGATTTTCTTGCTGTAATATGTTACAAATGGAGCTTAGAAGTTACAAATTGGAAACTGGGAAAGTACATTTTTCTATATTGACTAATATTTGACGGTATGGTTGGCGCAGTGTTTGAGCTGCTGCCCCCAACGCAAGTGTAGGAGGGAACACCGGGGTGTTTTTAGTCAGTAAGAGTCTGACAGACCCCTCCATCTACCCCAGGGTGGAGGACATCCATACCAACCCGAAAAAAAAAATGTGTTTGAGCAGCTGCGTGACGCGAACTTTATTCTCGTACAAAAAAAAATATTATATTATGTCCTATAGATAGTTGGTTCCGGGTTTGCATGGGTTGTCCAAAATGGAACTCTGAGGGCAAAGAAGAAACATAGGAGTGGGTTTTAGTCAGTAAACATCTAAGACGCCGTCTCGTTCCGCTCTAGAACGAGAAAAGTAAATGGATTCCCACCTGAAAATGAATGTATAAAATTATGCGACCATTCCATGTGCATATAAAATTGTGGTAAAATAAACTTATTTTCTTTCTTTCTTCTTTCTTTTCTTTCACCTTAAAATATGTTATGGAGGGACTGATGCGCTGAATGAGGTAAACCAGTATCCTTTAACTAAAAACGTAAAATAAAATAATCTCCTCGTTTTTGAAGTCGGTTAAGAAAAAAAGTTGTATAACCTAAAGCTTGCGTCTGCTGAAACTATCAACTTGTCTCAAATGACTTTCTGCCTAACAAGATTAGGACTACTTTTAGGGTTCCGTGATACAATGCTCAAAAGCCCTAGGATCATTTTGTTTTTCTTCTGTCAAGACCCTTTTTAGAAATAACGCTTGAAGATGTAAAGCTGAAATCATATATAGCATTAGCATTATCGGCCTTGTAATGATCCCACTGCTGGGACTCAGGCCTCCTCTCTAGGAGAGGGAATGGGCCATAATCAAACCCCGCGGGCCGAGTGCGCATTGGTGGATGTCACATGTCTTCGAATGTTTGGTTCTAGGGCATGCCGGTTTCCTCACGATGCACGATGTTTTCCTTCATCGTTTTGAGAGCAGTGGTGAAGAAATAAATTACACAAAATAATGCGCCTGAAATCAAATACTCAATAATATTTTACTGTTTAAATCAAACTTCTTAATCAACGATATCTAAAGATAAGATCGTTTATGCTCTGTTTATGGCGCATATTTTGGCACTCGCCAGAGAATCAAATCTTTTGGCTGAAATGATGATGATAAAGAGGAATGATCATTTTGATGCTACTTCACACGGATCACGGACTCTTAAGCCACAAGGACAAACACCTAGTTTAGAAGTCAGGGCGATAAAAATGATCTTAATTATATAAGCTTTTTTATAAGTCACTAGAATGTAAACATTTTTATTTTGTAATAAATGGCTTATGGTAAAAATAAAATTATTACATATATTTATTTTGCAAGTGACTTTTGACAAACTCTTTTACACGTAATTTTTTTTTTTAGTCATTTTATACTAAATGAAGCCGATGTTTTCTAGCTGGTACAAAAACACCGAAATGAACTCGGGGTCAGGGCCTCTTTTGAAGTCCATACAAAATGTAATGGTCAAATCACATGAGGACCAGGCAGATTAGTGTCTGAGATGGCTTTTTAAGGAAAGAACCAAGCAGATTTCAGTGGACCTGTCCAGTATGTAGAATCAAAATTATTTTATTTTACATAGGCCTACAAAAACTAGTGCACGGTTTCAAATTGTTAGTTTCCTATGGAGAAGAACCGGCAAGAAACTCCATGGTTACTCTTTTCAAAAAACTATTGGGTTTACAATACTTCTATATTACAACACAGACACATATGCGAGGACAGTGTAGACCAGTCAATATTGAACCCAATATTGAATCTTGTAGAGTGCTCATTAATGTAAAATAAAATTGTACAGACTACGGAATTGTAAGTGCGTGAGTCTAACTCGGACTTGGCCGGGTTTTTCTTACAGTAATTACCTAAGAAACTGCTGAAACAAACAACACTAAACCACCAAATAACTATCTAGCTCCTGAATAGCTCTCTTAGGACTTGGTCAAACAGGACTCAATCTTACTCTAAGGCAAAAGGTCGTAAAATTTACGATTCGCGAATTCTCAGTGATGATCCGTCATGCGCCATCAAAGTTTTATAGCCCAGTATGTTTGTATGTCAAGTTGTAAACTCAGAAACGTTTGTATGTTAATGTAAAAGATTGTGGTCGGTTACTTTGTTGTGTTTTACGTCTGTGAATGGTGTTTTGATTTGTGGTTGGAGATGAATTTGATTGCTTTCTGTGGAGCTATTACTTTTACATATGGCTCCTAAACGTGGTAGCTTACAATGGGTCTCATCAGAAGGCTAAAAGTCACTCAAAGAGCAATGGAAAGGGCTATGCTTCAATTTCCTTCCGTGATCATATCAGAAATGAAGATATCTAAGGTATGGTAAGGCAAGGTAACCAGGGTACAAGATAACCGACATAGCCCGAAGACTCGCTAAACTTAACTGGCGGTAGACAGGGCACATTGCTCGTAGAAAAGATGGTCGATGGGGACGAAAGGTTTTGAAGTGGGGCCTGTGCACTAGAACATCCAGCGTTAGAAGGACTCCCTGTAGGTGAACTGGTAACTAAGTGAGAGTTGTAGGAATACGATAGATGCGAGTGGCACAGGACCGGTCGTTTTGGCAAAGCTTAGAGCTATATGTCCAGCAGTAGACATATTTCGGCTGAAATGATGCTGATGATAAACCTGTAGACTACATCGCGTTATACACACAGAGCAGTGGTGACCCAATGGTGACGACCCCCACTTACGATTGTAGGTTGAGGGTTCAAACCCAGCCAGGTGCATTACTTTGTGTAATTCATTTCATCGCCATGCTGCTCCTTTGAAGACTACTACTACCACTCCATCAGTCCATCGTGCTTATGCTGTAAGGAGGCTGTTGGAAAGTAGCAGATTCAGTCGTGACTTGTGCTCCATTGGTGTAATTGCTGCAAGGCGTTCCATTGTGAGGATCAAAACGATGAAGGAAAACGTCGTGAAGAAACCGACATGCCTTAGAACCAAAAATTGTCTGACTGAGTCCCAGCAGTGCGAACATTGTAAGGCTGATGCTATGCTATACACACAGGGAATAAATGTAATAACAGAATAGTTAACCTTGGCGTTGATCCTAGGACTCTACACGTGCCAACAACGTCTTGAATAATTTAATTACAACTGGCGTTTACCAGCGGCTTCGCCCGAGGGAAAGTAGATAATTATTGCAAGCCAAGCTTACATACATCTGAGATAAATCTGATAAAATATTCCAGGACCTACAGTAACCGATTCTAAAGACACTGTGGCCAAGATGAAGGCATATAATCATAAGTATAAGCAGACTTATCATGTTCCCACTCCTAGGACTCAGGCCTCCTCTCTAGGAGAGGGTATGGGCCGTAATCCGCCACGCGGCCGTAATCCCAGAGCGGTTTGATGGATGTTCAATGTCTTTGAATTTTTGGTTCTGGGTTTTTTTTTAGGTAGTGTAATAATAATAAATTAAAAAAATAAGAATTTATATTGGGTTGTGTGTAGCTGGATGGTAGCTAGATGTGTTGGTATGTTTGTGTGTGATCTCCCAAATAATAAAAAAAAGGTTGAATAAGAAAGAAATATAAAGTTCGGGCGCCAAGGAGTCACACAGACCGGAATAGCAAAGTTGGAAGAGTTTGGACAATTAATCTGCCGGTGGGAGGCTATCTCAAAAGAATAAAACAATAAAATACTTCTGTCTATTCTTTTAATGTCTCTGCCCGTAAGCTTCAAATCATGACTTTGTTTTCTATACTAATAATTAAAAAAAAAAATTAATTAGTGTTATTGAGAATCATGGAAATTATTGTTATGGTTGCATCTTGGAAACAAAAGAGAATAAAGTAAAGGAATTCTCCTACCGGAATAATCCCTACATGTTACTTGTAAGTGGTTGATTGTTCCATGCCACGTGCAAAAGAAAATCCTTCATGACGCGTAGGATGCGAGGCTTCAAGTTTCCCGAAGTATGCTCGGTGTATCGCCGAGAAAGAGGAAGAAGAAGGCCAAAAGTAAGAAACCAGAAGAAAGAGAAGAAACGCCTCTGTCAAGGCTGTAACAATAACATAAAAATAAGTTAGATTGTACGTTCGAATTCAAACACGTGGGCTGCGTAAAACCTTTTTAGGAATGGAAACTCACCGTCTCTTCTCAAAAATAGCTTACAGTGCGCTGACACAGCGTATTAAAACAGCTGCGTGCGACAAATCACTGTAAAACCTGAAAAGATTAACACTCGTAAGGATTCTATACGACCGCACCCACATGGGTAAAAAAAAAAAATACGACAAATCTCTTACCAATTGAATCTCTGGCATTATACTACGTCCATGAAGTCTTTATGCAATATAGATGCCACTAAATGGCTTAAATTACGGCGATTATAGCCGATTACAAGGAAATAATATAAATTGAAAAATACGTGTCCATCGGGAATGGATATAGGATCGAGAGTACGTCAAGATTCTGACAGACGACACTCAAAGACCGCACCACAGACAAAAAGAAACATAGACAAAATCGACTAAAACCGACCAAAAATCCTTTCCATGTAACGAGGCGAATAAGTCTCGTTACATTACATCCCTCCCCGAAAAAATAAAAGAAAGCAATTTCTTTTATGCTAAGAAAAAAACAAAAGACAAAAGCAAAAGCTTCAAAAAAACAAAATGGAAATACAAATTCCAACAACAATAAACCCCAAAAAGAGTTAAAAAAACGTCCTAGAAGAGAACAACATGCAGTTAAAATAAGTACAGTTAGACCACAAACATAACCGACCTACAATATCACAAGAACTAGCATGAGTGCAGTTAGGCACCTTCGCCACTGACTAACAAGCAACATCCAAGTAAATATCATAAGTACAGCCAAGCGTAATCATCGCTGACCAATATGCATAATGTTATAAACAAAAACAAAGTTGAGTACGGTTGGGCACCATCGCCACCGACTAGCAAGTAAAATAAACTAACAAAAATGTTAATATGAATACAGTTAGGCGCAATTGCCGCTGTTTTAAAAAAAATCAAAGAAATGTCTATAAAGACTACCTTGAGTACGGTTAGGCACCCTCGCCACCGACTAGCAAGTAAAATAAAGTATAAAAGATGTTATATTTGAATACAGTTAGGCGCAATTGCCGCTGTTTTAGAAAAAAAAATCAAAGAAATGTCTATAAAGACTAACTTGAGTACGGTTAGGCACCCTCGCCACCGACTAGCAAGTAAAATAAACTATAAAAGATGTTAATTTGGATACAGTTAGGCACAATTGCCGCTGTCTTAAAAAACCAAAGAAATGTCCATATGAGTACAGTTAGGCACCCTCGCCACTGACTAGCAAGAACAAAATAAAACCGTGAGACACAGTATCAAATCTCTTAAACCAAGGAGGCAAGAGAGTAAAAAAGAATATTGTGACCGGTACAACTCCACCGATTTTCCGAACACAAACATCTTTAAAAAATATGCATATTGTGATCGGCATAACACCACCGAACTCCCGAGCACAATAGCAAAAAAATTTTGCATACGCAAGGATGCAAGAGAACAAAAGAGGAAGATTGTGACCGGTATAACACCACCGATTTTCCGAGCACAAACATCTCCAAAAAAGATGCATATTGTGATCGACATAACACCACCGACTTTCCGAACACAATAGCAAAAAATGCGAAATCAAGGGAAAAAAATTACACCAAGATCAGCAAGAACTAGGAGAGATCCTTACAAGCAAGAACAAACGCCACTAGTAAAGAAATCCCTAGAAAGATGTACAGAAGATACCAACTCAAAAAGAGCTAGCAAAACTGCAAAAAAGGAGAAATGCAGAAACCATTACTACTTCCACAAAAGGGAAACAGAATGATCCACAGATCAAAAAGATAAGATTTTGCATTCTAACAGGATGTTAGAAGCAAGTCCCATACATTCAAGTATAACAATAAGCACCCAAGTGTAAATAAGTAGGTAGCTATTTAAAATTGTATACGAGAATGTAAAAAAAAAATTGTATAAACTGTATAAAATAGTGTATACAAAAAAACAAAAAATAAGATCTTTCGATATGAAAAATGTATGTGTGGTTGAAAAAGTCATTAAAATGTCCTAAGTTATGTTTTAGAATGTTTGATTGAATCTAAGAAATTTGTATGAAGCTTACCTGGCAAAGTCTCTTTTAAAAAGCAGTAACCTATCGTACATCCCTTCATTCATCATCTATTAAAGCTTCTCCACACAAAAATATCAAAAACAAGTCAACACGTTGGAAACCAAATCAAAATTTAATTATATCTTTAACGTGATAACGCCCAGTTGAGCCTTTTTTAAGGTCTTTTAGAACGTAGACGTTATCCGAAATCTTTTCAGTAATCTCACATTTTATAAACTTAGGAGCAAGTTTCGCCGAAAAATAAGCAGGTGCATGAGATTGAACAAAACTTCTTCTCCACACAACATCACCCACATCAAAAGAAATGACTCTACGACCCTTATTATAATAGCGAGCATTACGCTGATAAGCTTTTAATAAATGAGTTTGAACTTTAGCAAAAATATCACTAAGTGAATTAAGAGAATCAGCATAGTGAGTTCTATTGGAAACTTCTAATTCACTTAAGTTTTCAACAGAATCACTAATACGATGTAAGGAAGCGTCAAAAACAAGCTCCCTACCAAACATCAAAAAATTAGGTGTGAAATCTGTAGCAAGATTAACACTATTATTTAAAGCTAATTGAACATGAGGTAAACATTTAGACCAAGTTCTATGATCATCTTTTACAAAGCAAGCGATGCAAGTTTCAACAGTTTTATTATATCTCTCAACAGGATTATTTTGAGGGGTGTATAAAGTGTTATAAAATATTTTAGTAATATTAAAACCTTTCAAGAATTCTACGAAATGTTTAGAAGTAAATTGTGTGCCATTATCACAAACAATTATTTTGGGGCAACCAAATTTAAGAAATATTTCTTTTTCAAGAAGTTTATTTATTACTCGAGTAGTAGCATTTATCATAGGAAAAATCCAGCAAAATTTAGTGAAAACATCAACAACCGAAAGAATATATTTATGACCAGAATAAGCTTTAGGTAATATACCTATAATATCAACTGACAGCATTAACATAGGGTTATCGACTTTTTTAGGGTTAATCATAATACCAAAGGGAGAATGAGTGGTATGTTTATAAGCTTTACAAGTATCGCAGGCTAGAATATATTTTTGAACATCCTTGAACATTCCCTTCCAAAAATAGTGTTGTCGCAATTTATTTACCGTTTTATGAATGCCAAGATGGCCAGAATTAATATCATCATGATTAGAACGAATTGTGTCTAAAATATGTTCTTTAGGGATAACTATTTTCCAATTAAGACGACTATTAGGATCAAATTTACTTTTACAAAATTTATATAAAGTGTTATTTTCTACTCTAAAATTTCTATATCTGCAAGGTGATTTTTGACAATTAATAAATACATTTTTATACCAAGGATCATGAATATCATCGTCAGGTAAAACTAAATTATTCTGAGAAATATCAATAGCGGCGACTTCAATACGCGATAAAGCATCTGGGACTAAATGTAAAGATCCTTTCTTATGAACAATATCAAATGTGAATTGAGAAATTCTAGCTGCCCAACGTGCTAAGCGTCCACTGGGATTACTAAGACCTAAAAGCCACTTCAAACTAGCATGATCAGTAATAACGGTAAACTTCATTCCTTCAATGTAAGGTCTAAAATGTTCTATGGAAGTTAAGATAGCAAGTAATTCACGTTCTGTGGTGCTATAATTGCGTTCACATTTATTGAGTGATCTAGAATAGAACGCAATAGGATGTTGATCCCCATTATCATCCTCTTGGCTCAAAACGCTACCAAGGCCAACAGAACTGGCATCACAATGTAAAAAGAAAGGTTTTTCAAAATTAGGGCATTGCAAAACAGGAGCAGTAATCAAAGTTTCTTTCAAATTATCAAATGCAATCTCAGCTTCATCATTCCAACAAAGTGGTTTTTTAGAGTTTTTACTACCAGCAGTTAATTTAGTTAGAGGAGAAGCAATATCAGCGAATTTACAAATGAATCTACGATAATATGAACACAGACCGAGAAAACTACGAAGTTGTTTAACGGTTTCAGGACGTGGAAAACTTTTTATTGTATCTAATTTAGAAGGATCAGTATGCAAACCATTACTATCTACTATATAACCAAGATAACGGAGTCTATCTTTACAAAAGTTACACTTTTTTAAATTAACTGTGAGTCCAGCTTCTTTTAAAATATTATAAATTTTATGCAAATACTCTATATGTAAATTAAAATCCGAATTTACGCAAATTAAATCGTCTAAATAACAAAACACAGTATTATCAAATTCAGGACCAAAAAGTTTATCTACGAGTCTCTGCAACTCAGCAGGTGCATTAGTGAGACCGAATGGCATGCGAACAAATTCAAAAAGTCCTTTTCCCGGAACAACGAAAGCAGTCTTTTCTCGAGAAGATTCTTCGAGAGCAATCTGTAAAAATGCTTTAGAAAGGTCAATTGTACTAATATATTTAGCTCCACCAAGGTTATCTAATATTCTAGAGGTATAAGGAAGAGGATAAGAATCTTTAATAGTGACTGAATTTAAACGTCTCGAATCTAAACATAATCTGGTACTACCATCTTTCTTTTCTACAGCTAAGACAGGTGAACACCAAGGTGATTTAGAAGGTTGAATGATACCTTCCCTTAATAAAACCTCGACTTCATCAAATAGTTCCTTTTGCTTTGCAGGACTTAAAGGCCAATATCTTTGTTTAAAAGGTTCGCTAGTAACATTAATTTTGTGTTGAACGAGATGAGTAAGACCTAAGCCTTTCTTTTCATAAGAAATATCTTCAAAAAGTTTAATTGTATCCTTTAGTTTCTGTTTCTCAGAAAGAGACAATTCACTAGCAGATGTGACTGTACAAACTTGGACTCTATTACTCTGAACATAAGTTATATTTTTCCATAAATCTTTAGCCAAATCAAATTTTAACCAAAAATCGAAACCTAAAATGATGTCAGGTTGAAAAGAAGGTATAATAAGAAAATCAATATTTTTAGTTAAATTATCACAAGTAACAGGTAATTTAATAGTACCAATAATTCTCTGTGAAGAACCATCAGCTGTATAAGCAGAACTAGAAACGGAATTTATTTTATAACCTAAACGTGAAAATTGTTCATGACAATTTGCGCCTAAAACGCAACTGTTGGAACCACTGTCCAATAAACCAGAAAAAGTATGTTTACCCACAGAAAATTGTAAATATGGTCTAGTATCATTATGTTTAACAAATAAAACGGGAGCTGATTTATAAATTTTGAAGAATGTTTTTAAATAATCTAACCAATCCGCAAAGTCTTTGTTACGAGTAGCATCATCAGGTTTGTGACATTTAACTAAACTTTTGTTCATCGAGACACTCGCAGTTATATCAATAACAGGGGCTCGATGTGACCTAATTAGTTTTTTGACTCATCAGAGTTTTTCTTATCTACATTACAAACGTCACAATTCTTAGATGTGACTCCAGCCTTTTGGCATTTAAAACAAATAACACCAGGAATGGATGGACACTTTTTAAAATGATGACCAGATTTTTTACATTTTAAACAGGTTATATTATCTGTTGAAACTGCATTAAACTTAGCTGTGGATTTATCAGTTTTACTGTCTTTCAAAGCCTTTCTGTTGACAAAAACTTCAAGTTCCTTTGCAAGATCAAGAAATTGTTCAACAGAGTCAATGTGTTTACCAAAAATAAAAGGTGTGTAAATAGGCAACATGTTGTGTTTAATTACACTAACCAAAACCGCATCAAACAATGGAAAAGAAAGACGACTAGCCATATCCATAATATCGGTAATGAAGTCCGGAAGTGATTCAGAACTTTTCTGTTTCCTGGTACGGAGGTCATGTTCCAAAAAGTAGTCAAAGTCCGGCCTGTCAAAACGTTTAAGTAAAGCAAGCTTAAGCTCATGCCATGAAGAAATACGAATACGAACCGTGCGAAACCATTTAAGAGCAATATCACTAAGCAAGTCTGTAAATGAACCAACTAATACAATTTCATCGAAGTTCTTATATAAAAAGTATTCTTCAACCTCAGTAATAAATTCCCTGACACAGGTTTTTCCACTGAAATTAATTTTACTCTTTTTTAAGTCTGGCAATTTATGTGCAGAAGGCAAGTTTTTCCTAATGTGTTCATTAACCAAGGCATTAATTGAATTAAAAGAAGGCAAGGCATGCGTAGCAAGAGCTGAAGAAGAATGTGCAACCCTGTCATTATGATCAAAAGGATGTTGAACATCTGTCAAATTAATCATGTCAGGCACATGTGCAATAGCTTCAGGAACCGTGCAAGCACCTTCAGACTCCAAGTTATTCTTTTCAGCAAGAGGCGGAGAAAATTGAGCTTCCTTATCCATAATGAAAAGGCAAAATTATCAATGAACCAAACTAAGCAAACAGCAAAACTTCAAAGTTAAAAAAATATTTGAGGTTAAGTTGAAATGTGGTTATCCGGTTTTCAAAAAATCTAAGTCTTTTTTATGAAAATATTAAAGTATTTAGGAGTGAAAAGATGCAACAATAACTTACAATTGAGTTTCCAATCTCTTAAAGTTAAGTTTACAAGTAAAACTGAAGTTAAGTTCACCAAAAGTAAAATATACAAGTTTCACCGCACTAAGTCTACACCGTTGAGCACTTAAATATAACAAAAGCTGTCTTACCATACAATTATGTTGCTTATGTAAGGATAAAGGTATGTCTGTAACAATACAAGTTAACAAAACACAAAAGTAATCAATATTGTACTAGCAAGTGTACAATATTGTTAAATAGAAGTATGTTTTTCACAATACATCATAAGAATGTTGTTTACAGCAATTAGCAATAATTATTTAATTAATACAGAATAAACAATATCTGTAAACAATAGATATATTATAACAAGATGCAACCATATCTATCCCAAAAACAAAGTCATGAAGCAAACTTCAAGTCCTGTTCGAGGCGACAAATGTAATAATAAAAAATTAAAAAAAATAAAGAGAATTTATATTGGGTTGTGTGTAGCTGGATGGTAGCTAGATGTGTTGGTATGTTTGTGTGTGATCTCCCAAATAATAAAAAAAAGGTTGAATAAGAAAGAAATATAAAGTTCGGGCGCCAAGGAGTCACACAGACCGGAATAGCAAAGTTGGAAGAGTTTGGACAATTAATCTGCCGGTGGGAGGCTATCTCAAAAGAATAAAACAATAAAATACTTCTGTCTATTCTTTTAATGTCTCTGCCCGTAAGCTTCAAATCATGACTTTGTTTTCTATACTAATAATTAAAAAAAAAAATTAATTAGTGTTATTGAGAATCATGGAAATTATTGTTATGGTTGCATCTTGGAAACAAAAGAGAATAAAGTAAAGGAATTCTCCTACCGGAATAATCCCTACATGTTACTTGTAAGTGGTTGATTGTTCCATGCCACGTGCAAAAGAAAATCCTTCATGACGCGTAGGATGCGAGGCTTCAAGTTTCCCGAAGTATGCTCGGTGTATCGCCGAGAAAGAGGAAGAAGAAGGCCAAAAGTAAGAAACCAGAAGAAAGAGAAGAAACGCCTCTGTCAAGGCTGTAACAATAACATAAAAATAAGTTAGATTGTACGTTCGAATTCAAACACGTGGGCTGCGTAAAACCTTTTTAGGAATGGAAACTCACCGTCTCTTCTCAAAAATAGCTTACAGTGCGCTGACACAGCGTATTAAAACAGCTGCGTGCGACAAATCACTGTAAAACCTGAAAAGATTAACACTCGTAAGGATTCTATACGACCGCACCCACATGGGTAAAAAAAAAAAATACGACAAATCTCTTACCAATTGAATCTCTGGCATTATACTACGTCCATGAAGTCTTTATGCAATATAGATGCCACTAAATGGCTTAAATTACGGCGATTATAGCCGATTACAAGGAAATAATATAAATTGAAAAATACGTGTCCATCGGGAATGGATATAGGATCGAGAGTACGTCAAGATTCTGACAGACGACACTCAAAGACCGCACCACAGACAAAAAGAAACATAGACAAAATCGACTAAAACCGACCAAAAATCCTTTCCATGTAACGAGGCGAATAAGTCTCGTTACAGTAGGGTATCATCAGAATGACATCTCCCGCTCTGGGCGGAGCGGCAGGGCGTGTCAGACTTTTACTGACTAAAACCCACTCCTGTTCCTTCCTTGCCCCAATTTCGGGGTCCCGGGGACCTCTTTCGGCAACCCAGGCCCCAGAAGGCTAAAGAAATTTTTGGTTCTGGGTCATGTTGGTTTCCTCACAATATTTACCTTCACCGTTTTGATAGCAGTGGTAAAGAAATAATTTTTAAAAAGTAATGTGCCTGGCTGCGTTCAAACTCGAGATCGACAACTCGTAAGTCAGGGCCGTTACCACTGGACCGCCACTGCTCACACTGCTTTCAGAATATGCATGTATGAAAAATCATCATCATCATTTTCCTAGCCTTTTCCCAACTATATTGGGATCGGCTTCCAGTCAAGCCGGATTTAGCTGAATACCTATATTTTACGAGGAGCTGCCTACCAGACCTCCACGACCCATTAACTGGGGTAGCACGGTACTTGATGGCAAGACTGGAGTCAGATTTACTGGCTGAATGCAAACTTTACAATGTCGTCTAAATAATGGTATAATGTTGAAAAACAAGTTTTCCCCAATTTTTTATAACCAAACCGTTCCACCTAAAATAGTTTTAATTGAAAAGGCAATTAATAACAGTATTGCAACAGTAAAACGACAAAACAATATTTGTCCAACATTGTGGCTCAAATAGGTTTTTGTTTCGTCCGAATATAACCGCTTCAAACCGGTTCAGGCCGGTTTTATCTAAATTAATCTGGTTTGAACCGGTATTATGTGGTTTTCGATACGTGTTGTAATTTTGTAATCAATGCGTTTGTTACACTAATGGAGTTGCTGTAAAGTTATAGTTGATGAGAATTCTGGCTTCATTGACGATTCGATTAATTTGGCTATAGGAACGTTTGAAGGATGTATAGGCTTTTGTGAAAGGATTCATGTGTACTTAGGGTAAATATATGACTTAATCTTCATTCATTTATTAAGTAAGTAAATCAAAAACATTTTATTTAAAAAAAAACCATTAATATTTTTGTGAAATGTCAAGAAAAAATAATTATTTGACACAATACAAGGTACACACAATAGTTGAGATGAAACAAAAAATACGAACCATAAAATTATAAAATTGACATAGGTGAGCACTTACAGAGGATTTTCCAAAACTCTCGCCCTAAGGGAATGAAATGGGGGTTCAAAATTTGCACAGAGAAACCTACTTTTACGCGGGCGAAGTCACTGGTAGAAGTTGGAATAAGGGCCTATTTCACCACCTATGATTAAGTTTCGAGTATCTTACTTGACAGATAATTTCATACAAATTCTGTCACATTTTTGAATTTATTCAGTGAGTAGTGCCTACTCGGACATTGTGAAACAGGCCCTTAGTATAAAAGAATTTAACTGCAGGGATTTTTATAATATTTATTCACACTATTTTTCATAACTTCAAAACTCACTAAACTACATTTTATACTGTAGTTTTGGTGTAAAAACTCATGTTTTGTCACTTGTTAACGACTCATTTTTGGGCTATATTCTGTTACTAAACCGGGGCGAGAAGTTTTTAATTTTCCTGAATAAAAACTTTTGAAAACGTACTAAAACTATGACTACCAGCTTTCATCAAATTTGTGGAAATATTTTGTAGCATGGTTACATTTAAAAATACGTTGGCTAAACAAAAATAGAGTATCCATTTTTTATTAAAATAATAATATAAAAACCGGCCAAGTATGAGTCAGACTCGCGCACGAAGGGTTCCGTGAAAAAAACTGCAACAAAAATCTGGTTTGTTCCGTGGGTTTGTTGTATGGGAGCCCCACTTAAACATGTATTATATTTTGTTTTTAGAATTTGTTGTTGTAGCGGGAACAGAAATGCATCATCTGTTAAAAACGACTACCTATCTATCTTTCACAGTACATGATATACAACCTGGTTACAGTCAGACAGATAGAATATGCTCGCGGCTAGATAATAACAGCCGCACGGGTCGATCTTCAAGGTTAAGCAACACTTGCCAAGGTTGATCTGTGGATGGGTGATCATCTTAACATACCGAGTTTCCTCCGTGCCTCGAAAAGCACATTAAGCCGTAGGTCCCGGCTGACATTTTTAGATCTTTAGCAGTCGGCAGTCGTAACGGATAGTCAAAAGCCAGTAAATCTGACTCCAGTCTTGCCATGAAGTACCGTGTTACTCCAGTTAATGGATTGTGGAGGTATGGTAGGCAGCCGCTCCTCGTAAAATACTGGTATTCAGCTTAATCCGGCTTGACTGGAAGCCGACCCTAATAAATGTAGTTAGGAAAAGGCTAGGCAGATGATGATACAGTCAGACAGATAGAAGGACAGCGGAGTCTTATTAATAGGGTCCCATTTTGCTCTTTGGGTACGGATCTCTAAAAATAGATACCACAAGATGTAATTTTTATATAAAACTGACAACTTACAAATTGGATCCTACACTTTACGAATATATATCGCCTGTATTTCTTGTTGGATATCTAATTTACCGCTTTTGTGTATTTTCTTAGCGCGATAAAATATGGAATACTTAAGCACTAAGTTTGTTCTAAGCAAATATTTACTTTTCTTTTTAGGAACAGTTTTTATTGATAATTTATGCTTTGTAACCAAGATTTTTGTAACTCAAAACATGGTTTCAACTCATGCATTATGGGAGGGAAGCCTTCGGGATAAGGATGTGTAATGTAAAATCAGCGAATTCATACACTAGAATAATTTTATTAGTATTACTAGCTGACTCGGCAAACTTCGAACTGCTTCAATCGATAAATAATAGACCTAAACATTTTTGTTTAATTTTTTTCTCACCTTTTAAACCTTCCCTAGACCTCCACTAACATTTCAAGACCAAGATAAGATAAATCCGTCCAGCCGTTCTCAATTTTAGCGAGACTAACGAACAGCAATTGATTTTTATTTTATAGATAGATAGATTCATCATCAGCCTAGCCTTTTCCCAACTATATTGGGGTCGGCTTCCAGTCAAGCCGGATTTAGCTGAATACCAGTATTTTACGAGGAGCGGCTGCCTACCAGACCTCCACAACCCATTAACTGGGGTAACACGGTACTTCATGGCAAGACTGGAGTCAGATTTACTGGCTTCTGACTATCCGTAACGACTGCCAAAGATCTCCAAATGACAGCCGGGACCAACGGCTTAACGTGCTTTCCGAGGCACGGAGGAAACTCGTTATGTTACGATGGTCACCCATCCACAGACCAACCTAGGCAAGCGTCGCTTAACCTGGAAGATCGACCTGTGCGGTTGTTATTATCTAGCCACGAGCTCCTTCAGATCAGATAGATAGATTATACACAAGAAAAATTATGAGCTCTTACAGTAGGGTCGAATAAAATTAGAAATAGATTCTGCGAACACTACACGTATATTATGATTCACTTACCTAATATTACAAAATTTATTTCCACCCGACCTACTCTAAAATTACCGCATAGTTCTCGCGAATCCCTCATAATATTAAATCAACATGTCCGAATTTACACCGTCATATATTTTACAGTATCGTTTGGGTGTTATTGAAATTATGTTACGTTAGCATTATGCTGATCCTTCACGATCGATGAGTTGTTTTACGATATTGCAAAGTACACGTCCAATATAGAATTCGTGTTGTTACGGTATGGTGTAAATGAGGAGCGGCGGGTAGATATGGATTAACGTTTGAATCCCCAACCGGTCCTATGAGACCGCGCTGTTATTGTTTTACTATTGTGTCTCGTTTCGCGGGTAGCTGGTAATTAATTTGTGTTTTATTTTAATTTGTTTGAAGTAGTGTTTGTTAAATTAATTTGGTTGGTTATTGAAAAGGTTATATTTATTGAAACGTGATACAAAGTTATGTAAGTGGTGGTACTAGTATTATTGGCTCTCATAAACCAACTGTAATAAAAGTTGTAGTATTTTTGGGTTAATTTTTAATAATGAAACAGAGAATGTAACAACAATATTACTATTAAATTTCGATATTATTTACGGTTGATTTGAAAATCAGCGTCAGTAATTCTTATGTCTTTGTTTGGCATTTTGCCAAATTACGATTGTTTGACGCTATCGTAAGTTCGTCGTTTTTACTCGTAAGTTTCCAAACATTTGTTTCTACAATAATGTAGTATAGAATGTGTGCCAAGTAAACATAAATATGCTTGCAACTGACAAAGGCTATAGTATTATGACCATCTGATGATTACAATTTGCCAGCTGCGGTTTTCCCGTCTGATTATAATTTAGGTGTCTTCAAGGCTAGAGTGGCTCTATGGCTCTTAATAAACTAGTGCGCCTCACCATCAACAATTGCATCACTGCTTACCATCAGGTTGGATCGCAGTCAAGCACTAGTTCATAACAACTTAAATAAAAAGTGTTAATTATATAGTAAAAAGACGTATAATTTACAAAATAATCTTCTATCCAAGAAAAAATATCGCTCTAAGAGGGCTTTTCTCCTTTCGTCTATCGTCAGCCAGAGCATTGTTTAAAAGCTTGTTGTTTTATCCACAGTAATTGAACGCAATGTTTGATGAAGAGGCAACGTAAAAAAAAGAGAAATAATGCTGAAAGCTTTTTTGGGTTTCGGTGATTCCGTCATTTACTAGAATAATATATTTCAAAAAACTTGTTCCAGGAAAAACGTGCTGTTTTTAAAAAACCTAAAAAAAAAATGTTATTCGGAATGCCCATTAAGTGTGCAAGGCTTCTAGAGATTTCTTTTCAATATTTTTAATTTATTAGTAAGGCTGAGTTTCACGATCCAAAATAGTAGATTTTTATCGATCTCTAGTTAGATCATCTGGATTAGTTTTACACTTCACTTTCAATAAAAACCTAGATAATATTATTAGTCCGGTCAAAATAGACTAATTAATTGGGGTGAGGTTACAATAATTCGCACTTGGCTGAAAATTGGTAGGTTTATTCAATACACTATTATAAAGGAAATGTGAAAAGTCCTCATCGATCCGGCACGTGCAAAAAAATATACACGCGGTCAAAGGTCACAAAAATGGGTTTTTCGCGTTATTAAGCAAAATGGTAAGTTTTATCATAAAATTAGCTCAGACAAAAATTATAGATCAGACAATTATCTATAAATATGTCTAAATACTTTTTTTCTAAGAGCCACCGTTTTTGAGATATAACGATTCAAAATATTGAAAGAGTTGTAATCGTCAAAATATGAATAAGTACACCACGTATATACTCGTACATCACTGAAGCCGTAATACAAGCAAAAATATCGTTCTATCGGTCAGTGTGACTAACACATATAAAATATGAAAATTTGGGGTAAAAAAAACCCATTCCCTTATCTTCTACGCCAGTGTAACCTTCAGCAACATCTGCCTCCCATTCAATTGTCTGCGTGGCTAGGGTCGTATACCTGCTTTATTTTACTATGCCGAATACATTCAATGCTATTAGAGTGCGTCTAATGATAGAACGACCTGGAGTTTTTGATTTAATGGGCCACATTATTCAGCCACAATTGTCCGAAATAAAAAAAGTTGTGAAGTGTCAAGACATGAAGAATCATGTCTTGACACTTCACAACTACTAGTTAGTAATACCACATACAAAATTTTTGGATTCAACCTCTTTTTCTCAGGTTGCGCTTGCTACTGTTTCAACTTTTTGAATCGTTATATTTCAAAAATGGTGGCTCTTAGGAAAAAAAGTAGTTGGACATTTTTATAGATAATTGTCCGATCTGCAATTTTTGTCTGAGCTAATTTTATGATAAAACTTACCATTTTGCTGAAAATCGCGAAAAACCCATTTTTGTGACCTTTGAGCACGTGTATTTTTTTTTGCACGTACCGGATCGATGAGGACTTTTCACATTTCCTTTATAATAGTGTATTGAACAATCCTACCAATTTTCAGCCAAGTGCGAATTATTGTAACCTTGGATGTCTAAATTGACCGGACTATATTATCTATAAAATCTTTGTCTCCAAAATATCGGGAGATGGAGAGAGAGAAAAAGATGTGTAAAGTCCGAAGGTAAAGTCTGTTTTTAATCTCTGAGACTACAATGACATTACGTGGGTTGTCACAACACAAAAGAACTGGTGTCATTTGCTTGTGTCAATTTAATCTCAGGGATTAAAAAACAAACTTTAGGTAATAATTTCATAATCATGTGAGAAATGTTTGAATACATGTCTCGGATTTTATCAAGAGCGGCCCTCTTGATAAAATCGCTAATCTCTCCTCGCTTGCACCACACACCACAGTAATAGTTTTGATCTGTTGATAGCAATGCGTTACGAGCTAACATCAGCCAGTTTTAAGTGTCGATATGGGATTCGATGCGTCGAACAGTGGAACATTGTAGTTTATGACACGAGAGGGTCAGTATAGGGCTGTGTCAGAGGTTGCCCTCCGCGAATATAGAGGTTAACGGAGCTGGAGGTAGACGAGATGAGGCGAGATGAGGCGAGATGAGACGAGATAAGACGAGATAAGCCGAGATGAGACGAGATGAGCCGAGATGAGACGAGATAGGACGAGATGAGACGAGATGAGACGAGATAAGACGAGATGAGCCGATATGAGACGAGATAAAACGAGATGAGACGAGATGAGACGAGCTGAAACGAGATGAAACAAAACGAGATTTTTGATATCTTAACAACAATGCGTTACGAGCTAACATCAGCCAGTTTTAAGTGTCGATATGGGATTCGATGCGTCGAACAGTAGAACATTGTAGTTTATGACACGAGAGGGTCAGTATAGGGCTGTGTCAGAGGTTGCCCTCGGCGAATATAAAGGTTAACGGAACCGGAGGTGGAAAAGGAAATGTGAAAACGAAACAAGACGAAGTGAGATGAGATGAGACTTGGTGAGATGAGACCAGACGAGACAAGGCGAAAGAGACGAGACGAGATGAGACGAAACGAGACAAGACGAGATTTTTGATCTCTTAATAGCAATTTGTTACGAGCTAACATCAGCCAGTTTTAAGTGTCGATATGGGATTCGATACGTCGAAGAGTGGAACATTATAATTTATGACACGAGAGGGTCAGCCGTAGGGCTGTGTCAGAGGTTGACCTCCGCTCCGCGGAAGTATAATTTCTGGTGTGAGTTCCGCATTTTCAGAATCGGAGGTAACGTTCGATTACAACCCTAGTCAGCAGTACTGGGTATCGTCAATAAAAGGTACACGTTGATACTGGATAGTAGACTAAATAGTAATGGTTTTAGGACCCTTTGGAAGTGAGTACAGTTTTATGAGTTGTGCGGTGTGACCGTTAAAATTAATCCTTATGGAGTTGAAAATACAATAGGTGGAAACTCCCAACGAGACTGGGTCAGTGATCCTAGTTGTAGGTATTTAATATAAATAGCTCATTCTCCTGTATGTTTCTTAAGGTAGAACTACATTACGCACACGTGGGCTACGTACGCTGATATGGACACGTTGGTCTCTATACATTTTATACGGTAACTAGAGTTCTAGAGCTACATTAGATACAAGCCAAGCGACGTCGTTCTACTAGTGATAGCGTGACGATTGACGGGACAGAATAGAAGAAAAATACGTGTTGCGCTGCCTCCAAATAAAACAGAACAAGAGCAGGAAGATGATGATGATGAGACTCTTTCTACGTATATTTAAACTAAATAGCTCATTCACTCGCTATTTTAAGAACTATCGACGTGTCATGAAAGGCGGCTACATCGTGAAACACTAATCTAGATCCATCTAAGTTCACTACAGGTTAGAAGTTTGTACAGGCTCAATCGTTGAACATTTGATATACCTTTTTCACTTAAAAACTGCCTCTTAAAATGTCCTTTTCAAATCACCTTTGAAGTTACAAAAAAAAGCTTTCCTAAGATACTTTGAAGTTTAAAAACATCGTAGTAAATTACAGTTTTGAAACCTAAAAAAATTAGTGATGATGTGGATATGAAATTTCGGATGAATACGGCATGGCAGTTTGAGATAGATTGGATTGTGGATACTCGTATTAGAATTTTAAAATTATATTAAGTACTATACAAATAACAAGTTTTGTAAGGAAATCGGCATGTCATAGAATTGACAATTTGAAGATATGTGACATCTACCTATAAATACAGAGTCTGAATGGTAGATTACGGCCCATACACCCTCTTTTAGAGAAGAAGCCTGAGTCTTAGCAATGGAAACATTATAAGGCTGATTATTATTAGCCTTGTTTTTCTAAGATTTAAATTTCATTTCTCGTTTTTATTATAATTTTTGTTTAGCCGAAAAACAAAACCTTTCGAGAACTTTATTCCTTTCAGTCTGTTTCTGTCATTTAGACTCCGCCTTTGCTTTCACCGAAACTTTTATATCGGTTTCGATTGTACTTACGAATATTTTGTTACATCGGATATCCGCTAGTTTACGAACCTCCACAACATCCCTAAAAAAACCTTCTATCCTCTAAATTCTAACAACAGTTTTCCCTCCATCATTCATTATGTTAATCTGGAGTAGAGGACCTCACTCACTCCTGACGTGCCCCCACTGGAGAACGAAAATATCGGGCTCAAGTAAATACAAGTCTGGTCAAGTATCACTTCAAGTTACGTGCAGGACCTTATTTATTTGGGAGAAGCCTTTATTTGATTCGGCCTATAAGTTGATTTACAAGTAGTTTTGGGCAGGAAGAGGGGGTGATTGACATGTAGGCTTAGTGAAATATTGGGTTGAAAAACTGGTCGTATTTTTAAGTAGTTGGGCTTTTATTGCTAGCTAGATTGCTCAGGAAATGTGGTGCTCCTTCGAACACCTTGTTATACATAGGAGGGTGAATAGCTTCCGGAGAGCTACCCTTATGACAACCACGACCGCTTAAGAGATGGGTGAAATAATTTATCAATTCATTTAATAATTATATAGTTTGTACGTTTATCTAGGACATTGCTGACAGACAATCCGTGCTTTAGAAAGCACGTAAAGCCGTTGGTCCTGGTTATCATTCGTAGTTCTTTGACAGTCGTCACAATGTCTCACCACCAGTTTATCCACGTAGTATCGTATTGCCTATTAACTGGATTGTGGAAGTTTAATAGTAGTCGTACAAACAAACCAATACAGGTATTTTCCCACATCCGGTTAGATTTGAAGTCGAGCCCAAGCTAGTTGGGAAAAATCTAGTGATGATTTTACTGACTGATCCCAACAGTGTTCTTTCAGTTTCCTCTTAGCGTTTCAGAGCCAAAAACTTCCCCAAATATGCATGTAACAATGGCGAATTACAATCCAGCTCCTACTATGTATTTTGCAGGCCTGAACTTATACTAGTTTCAAAATATACCAATCTTTCCATATTCATTGTACCAACTCAAGTGATATCGAACTACCAAAGATCTATAAAGCTAGAACTAAGCAAGCCATTCCTAATCCGTAGATTACATCCGCATGAAGAGGTTTTCATCTCACCCAGACACTATGGACCTTCAGAAACCTGGCTAAAACTATATTTGTATTGGCTTATCATCATGATCATATCTTTCAGCGATTTAGGATAAATTGCGCGAATTATTTTATAAGGGCCCGTATATTGGATCACTTGACCTAGGGGAGAATATTTTTGTATTTTACATTTTTGCTGGGTTCGGTAACGTGGCACCTAGGCTTGAATAATGTGGTTTTAACCTAAATTGAGTTTTCGTTTAGATTGCAGAAATTGAGCAGCTCGAAATATTGTGCTGAAAAATTTAGGGTGTGGATAAAATGTTACGTTAGATGTTGATAAAGAAAAACAAAGGCTTTGGTGTTTTTTAGAGGGGGGAAATCATCAAATAACTGGTTCTGATTTGGGTGCAGAGAGAAACAATGACGCCTATCCTCTTGTACACCAACTAAGCTTATTTTACACTCTCTCTTTTACTAATCATTCGAACAAGAAAGAGACAGCAATAATTTTACTCAAAGCAAAAACGTTCTAATTAAACGTTCTTATCTCTGTTACTACCTGTCATTTCGCTCTATCTCTTTTACTAATCATTCGAACTAGAAAGAGACAGCAATAATTTTACTCAAAGCAAAAACGTTCTAATTAAACGTTCTTATCTCTGTTACTACCTGTCATTTCGCTCTATCTCTTTTACTAATCATTCGAACTAGAAAGAGACAGCAATAATTTTACTCAAATCAAAAACGTTCTAATTAAACGTTCTTATCTCTGTTACTACCTGTCATTTCGATACAAGCGGGGAAAGTTTGTCATTGCGACTGAGGCAAAATTCACCCGAACCGCAGCGTGTAGTGGGAGCGAGTTCGCGTACTTTGCCACACTAATGCGTAAAAAAAAATTGCGTGCGTAAAAGCAGTAGAGACCAGAAAGGATTTTCGAGTACTTGTATTGAAAACAATCTTTCTATGTGAGATAGCCTGAACCGTGACTAATAGATAGCCTTTATATCATCACGCTACGACCCACAGAAGAAGAGCAGTGATGTAACGCACAAGTGAAACCACGGGAGACAACTAGTCTAAAAAACTCTTTTCTCAACATTAAATATACTCGTTATACGAATACTTAATTCCTGTAGAAACAAAATGCCGAAACGTGTCGTTTCCTCATTAAATTAAATTAATTAAGAAAGGTTTGCAAAATCAAAACGCCGCGATGTTGTTGTTAGAGGAAAAAAATTGTGTTTACCAATTAACTGTCTGTTTTTAACAGGTAGCAAATTAAAAAGGGGGAAAATAAGTGTTTGTGTTTCTTTTTTGGGTGTCAGCTGTTTTGTTAGTACGCTGCTTATGCTTACGTTATCCGGAATTTAAAATGTTTTTTAAATTCCGGATAACGTAATTATACCTATGTGTATAAGAGAACATCAGAACACTGACTGACACATCTACGCACAGCCAAAACTACTGGGACTAGAAGTGTGTAATTTTGCACTGGGCTTCATTTTATGACGTAGTGAGCATTATTTTTTTTCAAAATTCACTTACTGAGGGGATGAAAGAGAGGCCGAAATGTATGGAAAATCCTACTATCATACGGGTTAAGCCGCTGGCAAAAGTCAGTTTCACATAAGTCTTCAGGATCACTTACAAAACGTTAGAAGGTAGTGGTTCCAATTGGTCATTTTCTATGGAGAAGAACCCGCAAAAAACTCCAAAACTCTTTACTACGTTACTGTTTAAAAAAGAGTTTGGTCTTACAATGCAGCATATGCTGAGTTAGGCGCCTTTTTGGTCTCGCACAGATTATAATTTCTGTTTTGCATACGTGTATTTCTAAAATACGATAATGTGAGGCACGAATAAACTTTTTTTTTTCTTTACAATACACCTACCTACATACTACAGTATTGAGGTATGTGAGATAAAAATACGTATAAATAATGATAAAAAAAATCACTTGACACCTCCTTTTTTGGAAGTGGGTTAAACCACGGAGTTAAATTATAAAGGTGGGTTAAACTATGTAGTTACTTAGATATAGAATTTCCATTTTGCAAAAATGTTTTATCCTCTTTGCAGAACTTTCACTTTAGGAAATATTTCCTCCGTAGTTTTACCGATTCTCACAATGTGCACTTTGCAAAATGACCTCTTTTGCAAAATATGTTTCGTAAAATGTCCACTTCAATACTTTGGTATAGCTATCTACATATACATATATATATTTTGTTTCCATTTACATTTTTATGCTCAAATTTTCCTATCTTTGATGTACTTTCTTAATTCATGAATCCCCGACCGGTCTCATTGGACCGCGCTGTTATTGTTTTACTATTGTGTCTCGTTTCGCGGGTATTGATAGGTTAATGCTTAAGCATCATCTCACCAATATTGTAGGGGCGAATTTGTGAGTGATGTGATGGTATGTGTCTACGTATATTTGTTACTTCTTCACGCTTAATTGGTAGAACGGATTTAAGAGTAGACTATGTCCTGGCATAGCACTTAAGTTACTTTTTATTGGCCTTGGGACTTTTTCTAGTTTCACGCGGGCGCAGCCGTTGGTAGCAGCTAGTTAAACTAAGAACAAAAGGCAAAGCAGTACATTCCTTTAAAAAAATCTATGGTGCCTATTTAATTTTAAGACTATGTACATAATTATAATGCATATTTCAAATACTAAACCGTTAGCGTTAGTCAAAAAAGAAAATTCCAAACCCGAATTTTAGTAAACTAAGTCGCGTAAAACTCAAGCAAAAAAAGCACATTAAACTCGATAATTACGTCAGCAACTAGAGCGGAGCTTGTCGATAAGTCGTTGTCGATAAAACTTGGCGTTAATGTCGACTGTCGAGATAGAGATGCGTCAAATAAATTTCAATCGATAGAAATAAAAAGCGTTGGAACGTGGCCTCGGTTGGGGACACAATGGGATGGGTTCTATATTAGTTTGTGGGTATTCTGAAGCTGTAATTAAATGTTAGAGACGAACATTTTTAGAATTTTTTATTTTATTGGGATCAAGGTCTAGAGAGTGGAAGGACGAAGAAAAAATTGAAGGATTGTGTGAGGAGTGATATGAATGAAAAGGGAGTTAAATTAGGTCAAAGCAAGACAACTTTGTTCTTGCTTCGTGTGAGTGGATGATAGCATGATGAGTGACAGGATAGAATGGAAGAAAAAAACGTGTTGCTCTGACTCTACATAAAACGGGATGAAAGCAGGAAGATGATGATGATGATTGGGATAAAAGTCTAAACCGTTTTTCAATAAGGTTTGGACCTTAAGGCTGTTTAAAAGGTCAACATCAAAGTGGTCAAAATGGTATAATATTAACTTAACGTACTTGTAGTTATGCAATTTCTTGGTTATTTGAATACTATTTTATATTTTTTTTTCATTATTTATCTACGAGTACATTGTGCTCACATAAAAGAAGCGTCAAAAAAAAATAACCAAGGTAGGCTTATTGGACGATTCGCACGAATTTAACTCGCCCGAAACGTGCGAATCGACTCCTTTAAAACATATTATTTTTTCTGTAGTCGATTCGCACGAATTTCATTTATTGGCGTGCGAATCGACACCATCACAAATATGTAGTAGGCTATTCGCACGATCACGCGATTTAAGGTTTAAAAAAATTAAAGTACAGTCGTATTCAGCCATCACTGAAATAAAAAAAAATAATAATCGAAGTTTAAACAGCAGATATTTACTTGAAAGTAAGAAAGATCTGTATGGAATAAGTAAGCCAATTGAATCGTGGCGAAATTAATATACAACTTTGTATTGAAAAATTACGAAATTAGGTGCCGGTAATATTTATTGTATAGGTACATTTAAAACTAATTATTTTATTCCTAAAAAGTAACGACTGTAATTTTGATTGTGATTAAAGCCAAATATCTATTTTTATAATTCTCGTAAGTTTATTTTTTAACCTGTTATACATATATAAATTAGAAGTAAGCATTTTATTATTGTTATGACTTGATTTATTATTGTTGATTTGTTAGTTGTATATAAAAGTTTAGTCAATAGATTGTGTTTTTATTTTCTATCTATTACGAGTAAAACATATTTGACCTTACTCAAGTGTACAAATCTTAACTGCATTTCATAAAAAAACAATATGTGTGCGAATAGCCTACTACATATTTGTGAGGGTGTCGATTCGCACGCCAATAAATGAAATTCGTGCGAATCGACTACAGAAAAAATAATATGTTTTAAAGGAGTCGATTTGCACGTTTCAGGCTAGTTAAATTCGTGCGAATCGTCCAATAAGCCAACCCTACATGTAACTCATAGTATGATTTAAAAGTTTGTCCATGGAGTTTCTTGCACATTATTCTTCATAGATACTTCGGAGTGTGCAATTTACCTTCCGGTTTTTTTACCGACCGACATTTTGACAATTTAAAAGTGCCTGTATAATGGTCATCATCATCATCATCTGCCTAGCCTTTTCCCAACTATATTGGGGTCGGCTTCCAGTCAAGCCGGATTTAGCTGAATACCAGTGTTTTACGAGGAGCGGCTGCCTACCAGACCTCCACAACCCATTAACTGGGGTAACACGGTACTTCATAGCAAGACTGGAGTCAGATTTACTAGCTTTTGACCATCCGTAACGACTGCCAAAGATCTCCAAATGAGCTTAACCTTGAAGATCGGCCTGTATAATGGTCTATTCAAAATAAAGTTTCCAATTTTTGAAAAGCTGAGGAAACGCAAGTTAATCAGTATTAAAAAAGACTATACATAACTACGAAGATTCTTCTCGGTATTTTCACTTACGCTTAATTCACTTCGAACTAATAAAGCTCCATAAGGTACAGAAATCCAACAGCTCCTAACAACACGTTTTACCAGTTACACACTAATTGTGAACTGAAAAATTAAAAGCACACAAACCGTTGTACGCTCCCAGTGTGTACAATTCGTTAGGTCTCTCTTAAACTATAAATAAAATAAAAAGGAAAGGGTTTTGTCTGTGTTTGAGAAAAAAAGTAAAACAAAAATCTCTTTATCTAAAGCTAGTACCTATTAGATGACTGTATTTTTGTCTCGCGTTTAAAATGAATCATTATCATCATTTCATTTTACAAGATATTTCTTGAGTACTTAATAACATAAATATGGATTTCTATCATCATCATCATCATCTACCTAGTAATTTCCCAACTATATTGGGGTCGGCTTCCAGTCAAGCCAGATTTAGTTGAATACCAGTATTTTAGGAGGAGCGGCTGCCTACCAGACCTCAACAACCCATTAGCTGGGGTAACACGGTACTTCATGGCAAGACTGGAGTCAGATTTACTGGGTTCTGACTATCCGTAACAACCGTGACCGTAAATATGGATTTCTGTATCGTTCTTATTAAAACGGTCTGGAATAAAAAAAAAAATTATTTCTGCCGAAAGACGTCCACTGTTGGACACAAGCCTTCCCAATATAGTTGGGAAAAGGCTAGGTAGATGATGATGATGATAGATGTCGCTGTAGGCCTGTCAAAAATATAGAAGACTGATTAAAAAAAATGAAATCCTTTGTCATAAAGATATCCTGTAATTACTAATTAATTTCATATGACGCCTTTGATTAAAATTCATGAAAAAATCTCAATTTCCGTTATTTTGTAAATCAGTCCCGTTGAATCTTGGTCCCCGATTAATTATATCCACATATTGGCTGCGAAATTAACATTTTTAGGGTCCCTTTCCTCAAAAGGAAAAAACGTAAAAACCTTGTTTCCGGGAACGCGTGGAGGTATCGAATTGAAATTACAACCATATACTGAAATCTGTAGTCTCTTGAAGCTGTGAAAAAATCAAATTTGTAAGTTAATGAAAAAATAAGATACAGCCGTTTATATCGCAAAATACGTATATTTCGACACTTTCAAGGGAATCAAATTTATAGGGCACTTCCCGTTGTCCTATAATTCTGTCCTAAAATAGGCATAAAGTAAGGCATTTAGACTGAAAACTGAAAATTTGTAGCCATATCACAAAAAAAATGTTTTACTATTTGGAAAAATCTTTGAGACTCGGTTCATGAATTGAACTGTTTTCATAGGTAAGTTGGTACGAAACCCTCAGTGCGCCAGTCCGACTCGCACTTGCCCGGTTTTAAAGTACCGAACTCAAAACATGGTTGACTGATGTTCGATGTACAACACCATTATACCGATTGTCAATATTCATTGCTTCATGATTGGTTGATATATATTCATGTTCTTTTATTGATGTTCCAAAAATTTGATGTTCGACTTGAAAAACATTATCTTTTATTACACTCTGTAAGCAGTATGGCAATTTATTCTCTTTGTGGTAGCTTGTTGAATTTAAATCTAAACTAGCATTTTATGTAGGGGTGAAATTGATCGTTCTCGTGTTTTCTTTTTTTTTGGTCGGAAACCATTCAATGACTTTTCCTTCTCAAGAATGGAATTGGAGGGCGTGACTTTACTGGCTAAAACCTAATCCTATGTTTTGTTTTTGGAGGAGCTCGTGGCTAGATAATAACAGCCGCACAGATCGATCTTCAAGGTTAAGCAACGCTTGCCTAGGTTGGTCTGTGGATGGGTGACCATCTTAACATAACGAGTTTCCTCCGTGCCTCGGAAAGCACGTTAAGCCGTTGGTCCCGGCTGTCATTTGGAGATCTTTGGCAGTCGTTACGGATAGTCAGAAGCCGGTAAATCTGACTCCAGTCTTGCCATGAAGTACCGTGTTACCCCAGGTAATGGGTTGTGGAGGTCTGGTAGGCAGCCGCTCCTCGTAAAATACTGGTATTCAGCTAAATCCAGCTTGACTGGAAGCCGACCCCAATATAGTTGGGAAAAGGCTAGGCAGATGATGATGTTTTGTTTTTGCCTTGCGTTTCAGGACCCCAGATTTTTTATTGCCCCAGTAGACTTCTACGGTTTTGCTAACATCTCCTTGAGTCACGCGTTGAACACTGCGCGCCGTCGACGACTTCGGCTCGATCAAAATGTTTACCGGACGGCCGGACGGCGAGCTACCCATTGCTCACCATTCGTAAGCCCACGCCTACGGTATTGTTTTCATCTACGATATTATTATTTTTTCAAATATCAGGTTGCAAACTAGGTACGTTTTAAAATGAGAATTTCTTGTTGTCAGTTACAATCATAATTCAAGTACTGAAATTGCAATTAAATGCACCATTTATAAAGAAATGAATTTTAGAAAAATATACCGGAATTAAAAAAGCAATTAGCCTCGTCGTTTATGCCGCGTACATCGAAGTACTGGGACAATTTGCCTGCTGCGGTCTTCCCGTCCGATAATAATTTAGTTGTCTTCAAGGGAATAGGCTGTTTATGATCTAGTGCACTTCTTTATCAGGACTAAGCTAAGCACTAGTTTATATCAGTTTAAAAATTCTGCTCTTTTTTCTTTATTTCTTTACATTTAGCAGCCACTTGCTCGACTACTCAGAATGTCATCAGATTACATTCGGAAGAGATCCTTTATCACTTTGTTGCTAATAAAATGTGAATAAAGACAATTTTAAAGCACAACAAAACATTAGCGACTGCTAAGGGAGCCTGCACAAAGTATTTAAGTGTTTTAGTACAGTGTAAACGGTGCTTTATGTTCGAGACGTGACAAGTAATAAGTTTGTGCGTGAACAAGTTCACGATTTTTAAGGTTCCGTACCGAAAGGGTAAAATTGGACATCTTACTAAGGCTTCGCTAGCCGTCTGTCTGTTTGTCTGCGCCTTGAGCTGTGATATTATTCGAAAGTGTAACCTGTGTTGCCCTGGAACGCAAAAGATCACTCAAACTACAAAAATGGGTTTGAGTCAGCAAAAGTCTGACACTCCTTCTTGCTGTATTAAAAATAACAGCTAAAATAACGTCGAAAAAAACATGACTGTAGACTGAAACAAAGATAGATCCTGTACCGAAAAAATAAACTACACACATTCTACTTATTTTTATTTCCTTAAAATTAAATTTAACTGTACCAACACAAAACATTGTAAAACATATTGTCCCACGACACAGATATGAACAGTTTTCTCGTTTCACTAAGGACCACTAAAAACTGAATGTTATATTATGTATGCTGACTACAATGTAACTACTTCAATATTACAAGGTTGAAACTACAGACCTCGGCGTCTGCGTGAGAGAACGGACGGCTTCACGCCCCAACCGCCGCCGCAAACGACGCCCCAGGCGATCAGCATCCGTAGGCGCGGGCTTGTGAACGACCAGCAATGGGTACAGTACCCGGCACGTAACTTGGCAAGATTTTGACGTAGGGGGGGTAAATTCGCGCATGTGGTATAAAAAAGCGAATGAGCGAACGGAACGTAACGCAGTGCGAGGCTACCTCATACCCCGTGTCCTGTTTGACCACCGAATAGATTTAAAAACCATTTCTGCGCAATTAACGACTCTTGCCAAGTTACGTGCCGGGAACTGTAGGTCGCCGTCCATTCGTCGGTTAACCCAGACTGAGTCCAACTCATTGACGGACTGGGGGGAACATGTGGTATTCCTAACGGTTGACACCGAGTCCCCCCCAGAACGAAGGCAACGAAGGAACGGGGTAGGGGTTTAGTCAGTAAAAGTCTGACACGCCCTCCCGCTCCGCCCAAGAGCGAGGGAAGTCATTCTGATGATTCCCCTACCATAAAAAAAAAACTCATTGACGGAATGTTGTGTATCCACATGACCCACGCCTCATTTAAATGTCAACAAAACCGTAGGGGCTCAGAAAGGTCGATGCCTGTTAGTACCATGGAGAAAATCGTCAAAAGAAAGCCATGGTCCTCGAATGCAAAGTCGTGTCGTTTAGTCAGTATAAGCCCTGAAAATCCACCCTAGATCAGTAGAAATAACTGCATGATTTTCTACTTCTAAAAAAGCAGTTACAGAGCAAGAGCACTAGTTTAGACTTAAAACACATTGGGTGGAAAGAAATCATCATCATCCACCTAGCCTTTTCCCAACTATATTGGGGTCGGCTTCCAGTCAAGCCGGATTTAGCTGAATACCATTAATTTACTAGGAGCGGCTGCCTACCAGACTTCCACAACCCATTAACTGGGGTAACACGGTAATTCATGGCAAGACTGGAGTCAGATTTACTGGCTTCTGACTATCCGTACCGACTGCCAAAGATCTACAAATGACAACCGGGACCTACGGCTTAAAACGTGCTTTTTGAGGCACGGAGGAAACTCATTATGTTAAGATGGTCACCCATCCACAGACCTCGGCAGGCGTTGCTTAACCTTGAAGATCGACCTGTGCGGCTGTTATTATCTAGCCACGAGCTCCTCATGGGTGGAAAGAAATATGATTATCAAATGCCGTCTCTAGACATTTCCAAGGTCTGCAAGCTACGTCACAACGACAAGGGCTCTATAGGAGATGAGAAACACAACGCAAGTATATTTGCAGAAGGCTAATTAGAAATGTATAAGTATTTGTTTGTGTGATGTGAATGTTGAGTCAATGTTTGTGATAGTTATTGCTGAGTTGGATAAACTAAGCCAGTTGTGAAGAAAGTAAAAGTGCGTCAGGAAAGTTTTTTTTGTTATTAAGTTTTCTTTTTAATTAAAATTGTACACTAATGTAATAATAATAATTATATATATTGTGGAAAGCCTATGTCCAGTGGCGAACGTCTTTCGGTTAAAATGATGATGATGATATAAGCCTATGTGACTCACTTAAAAAGTAGCTAATTAGTAGTTTTTGAGATTATTCATTACAAACAATAGGTATAGATTCACTCGTTTCAGTGACATAATTATCTTTTCCATGATTTTAACTGATTCATATTGACACACTGCATAACCCTACTCATTGCCAATAGGTTTGCTTTGCACTTTCGATTCTATTTACATAATACATCCTTTATAGCTTAGTATCCTAAATATTGCCACCGCTGCAGTTAACTGCAGGCTGTTAACAGCCTGAACTTAAGACAACACCTCTTTAACTAAACACTGTTTTAGGCTATCACGGTTTGTTTCGTCGAAATATCGGAAACTCAAAATAATTAAAAATCACGGAAGATATCCCGTAAGTGACAATTTAAATTGTGACCTCTTTAACTTAACGTTAAACATCATTTCAGCCGAAAGACGTCCACTGCTGGACATAGGCCTCCCCCAAGCGTCGCCACAGCGACCGATCCTGTGCGTCTCGCACCCATCGGATTCCCGCGACCCTCACCAGGTAATTGGTCTACCTAGTGAGAGACCTTTTAACGCGACGTCTTCATCTGCGACTACTTGGTTGCGACGTAAATAAAACTTTTTATAAGTGTATTGTGTTATTTTTATAATATAATATTATAAAAGCAAAAGTTTGTATTTGCGTGTGTATGATTGTGAGTTCTTCATGCTCAGATGACTGAAGGGATTATATGGCTCTTTAAATCAAGAGTGAATAGTTTACTTCTAGAGAAGCATGTTTTATCGTCGCCTATAAATCTTCGATTACCATCAGATGAGATTGTAGTCAAGTGACTCTATAAATAATAACAAAAAAACAATTGAGAATTCTCAAAAACATTAGGCTGAGATAAGACTGCAATTATCCTCCAAAATACGAAAAACGCCTCTCACAATAAACTGCATGAAAAAGGAGATGACAGAATTAAAGGAAATGAACGAGAAACTAACAGCCTTAAAGCGTAACATCCATTGCCAGACAATTTACAGCAACAGCCGACATCGCAACAATTTTATTCAAACATCCTTCGAATAAAAACAAGATTTTATTCCACCTTTCTAAAACGGAACACGTTCATTAAATTCAATAGGAAACAAGGAAAAAATAAACGAAGTAAAGAAGATTAGTTTTCGGCACAAAATAGAATACTATTGACCTTTGCCCGATAAGCATTCGCAAATACTAATCTTTGGAATGGCTATTTTTGTATAACCCTTTTACAAAAATAGCCATGAGCGTTTCGGGGACAGTTAACGGAAAGGAAAAACTGCTTTAAGAATATCTTTTTATAGTCGTAATATTATAAGGAGCTTGTGGCTAGATAATAACAGTCGCACTGGTCGATCTACAAGGTTAAGCAACGCTTGCCTAGGTCGGTCTCATCTGCCTAGCCTTTTCTCATCTATATTGGGGTCCGCTTCCAATGAAGCCGGATTTAGCTGTATTTTACGAGGAGCGGGTGCCTACCAGACCTCCACAACTCATTAAATGGGGTAACACGGTACTTCATGGCAAGACTGGAGTCAGATTTACTGGCTTCTGACTATCCGTAACGATTGTCAAATGACAGCCGGGACCTACAGCTTAACGTTCTTTCCGAGGCACGGAGGAAACTCGTTATGTTAAGATGGCCACCCATCCATAGACCAACCTTGCCAAGTGTTGCTTAACCTTGAAGACCTTGAAGAAAAACAACATAAAAACATTGTCAAAAATTCACCGCTCAGTTTTTCAAAAAAATATTATTAACAAACTCCCTCGAATATGACCCGAGAGGCCAAAAAAAAAAAACAATTCCCGCACTTTTACACTTAACACCACAAATTCTAACTGCCCTCGAAATTGCCCAATTTCTTACTTCTTTTAACTCAAAAACTTGGGAGATATCGTCACGGAGTTAGCGTCACCCAAAATTGATACAAAAGGCCTGTTTCTCGTCCTATTTAATGTTACATTTTGTAGGTTGAGTGATTAATATTGCTCTTCCACCTACCCGGTGCCAATTGCGAGAATTTATTTGAGAAGGCGGCTATCTTCAAGGTATTTTAATTGAGTGGGTTGGCAGAATTGATAGTGTATTTGTTTACGAGTATTTATGGGCGTGAAGTGGTGTATTTATGTTTTACTGGACTGTTTATTTTGGAGTAAGAGGTAGTAGGAGTATCTAATATTAGGTATAATATTCAACAACTATTACAACACCATTTAGTCCCAAACTAAACATAGCTTGTTTTATGAGTACCAATAATAGACAAGTGATAAAAATACTTATATATTTCTAAAAAAGCGCTTTGCATTCTGGGGTTGCGGTAATTTATAATAAGCCCGGCCCTTGCACGCATCGGCCCTAGCAGGCTCCGTCAATTTTGTCATCTTTTTGAGGCGTTTGTAAAATACACAGCCGCACTTCATATCGGAACGAGAGCTTTCCATGGGTCGCCGTCTGGAAACCCTTGCCCACAATCGTGTTCGTGAGGATTGCCCCTCTGAAGCTATAGACCGCATTCATTGCATTCACTACTGCTCTGCAAGGAGGTGACGGTTTCTCATGCCCATTATCATCATCTCAGCCGAAAGACGTCCACTGTTGGACATAGGGGAGGCCCCAAGGATCACCACAACGACCGGTACTGTGCGTCTCGCATCCATCGGATTCCCACGACACTCACCCGGTCGTCAGCCAACCTTGTGGTAGGCCTTCCAACGCTGTGTCTTCCGGTACGTGGCCGCCACTCTAGAACCTTCCGTCCCCGTCGACCATCCGTTCTACAAGCAATGTGCCCTGCCCACTGCCACTTAAGTTTGGTGATTTTTCGAGCTATGTCGGCTTGGAGTTATTTTCATGCCCGGTCACTCTATAACCATATCCTAGTCCAGGGTAGAACATGAGAGGTCACCCTCGCCGATCTCTTAGTAACAATAGTCTATCAAACACATCTAATAGAAGTCCTAACTAACAGTAACATTCATGTTACGACTAAGTTTACTGTAGTTGGCGTCAAGAGAGCGCGCTGTAACACTACTTCGGTACCGATAGTAGAGTAGTTAACTATTCTACTCGTATTGTAGATAGATAATAAAATGGTCCAGTTAGTAGTGGTTGCAAGTGCGCATGCTGCACCGCAGTGTCACCGCCAGGCCTTGGTTCAATCTTCTTCTTCTTATCGTACGGTTAGTGGCCAACCTGGTGTCAGAGTTTTCAGGCCCCCCAAGGTCTCTGACTAGGCTTAACGACTTGGCTGTCAGTTGACAACAACCTGTCCCGACTATTTACGTGCACTCCGAAGCACGGAGACGCTCAGATGAAATACCACTAAACGGTCACCCATCCATAGACTGACCGCGGCAAGGGTTGTTTAACTCGCTAATATTTTACCGATTAGTGGGCGCAACTGGCTATGAGCGCCTCGGTTTAATCTATAGTCTGGAGCAAGGAGGAATGGCAAGCGGTTGCCTCCTTCTGTGAAGCAGTAATGCTAGCGAAGGACGAGGTCCCACGCGGTTGAAACTTCAACCGTCAGGGTCGACGCGGGCTTAGTACGGACATCAAGCACCATCTGGTAGTCAAGTAATTGACTGGACTGAGCCCAAAACGTGCGTTGACAGCGCGTTGTTGTCCACGCGCTCCTCAAACGGATATCAGCAAACCGTAGTGGCCCAGCAAGTGTGATGCCCACCAGGCCCGCGGATTATCTGAAAAGGAAACTTGTTATACTACTCGTAGAACGCAAATGCCAAGAGAAGAACACAGGTGTGGTTTTAGTCAATAAAAGTCTGAAACATCCTACCAGTCTACCTTAGAGCGGGAGAAGTAACTGGGCGTAGGTTGAGATAATAACCCATCCACAAACTGACTTTGGCAAGCGATGCTTTACCTTAGAAATCAGCTCGTGCGGCCCCAATTATCTTAACCATAGGCTTTATAGCTTCTAAAAGTATACGGAAAAATATCAAACTACCTTGACTATCCGATACAAAGTTAAATGAATTCAACAAAAAACTATATCAGATAACAAACTCTACATTTATCTAAAACAGAATCAATTTTGCTGACGCTCCAAACAAGATCGAACGTATTTCAATGGTCTCTATCTAGAGCGCGTACTATTGAGCTCTACACTTACATCCTAAACTCTAGCAGCTATAGTCGTTTAGATATGACAGTTTATACTAGTTACAGACACACCCAGAGACTATGTTAATTAGTTATTAATGTGTAGAATTGTGGATATTATGATTTATAAGCAAGAGTATAATTAATCAGCCTTAAGATGTTCCCACTGCTGGAACTCAGGCCTTCTATTTAAAAGGGAAAATTCAACGGAGGAGGGAATTTTATAATGGCTATCGTTAAATTTTTATAGCTGCTTTATAACAATACCCGGTAGGTGGCACTGCAATTGGGATTTCTTTATTCTCACGAAAATTCTCTTAAGAAAACGTCTATCGGGACCGCTAGTATAAACAAATGAACCCCTATTTCCCATGCAGCTGAATCAGTTTTTCTAATTCTTGGGTTTTGTTTTGTTTGTGAAAAGGCATTCAGTCCGCCTCTGTACTTTTGTGTGCATAAAGTATTTTTGAGTGTTTTAACTTCCCGCTCTAGGACACTACCTACGCGCCGTCAAGAATTTAGGCTCGTTCCGCATGGTTACCGGACGACCGTAAAAAACAGTTCATAACCAAGACTGCACGTCTGTCAAGTCATCTTGCAAAACATGATAAAATCCCAAAAACCTCGTCACATTTAGCACGTCTGTGAATACCGCGGTAAAGAGCTTCTAGCCACTCAGTTGTAACATAAAGTTATGATAATAAACCTATCTGTATGTAGTCACTGACTCCTGAGAGTTGAGTGCCTTCGCTTCAAGTAGCTTCAAATTTTTCAGTTCTTGAAGTCTTGATTCTTTTTATGCGAGTTTTGGAAAGGTGTATCGGTAAAACATTGGCATTAAAGTAATATGCACGGTAATCTATATCTATACTAATATAATAAAGAGGTAAGGTTTGTTTTTTTGTTTGTATGAGGTAATCTCTGGAAGTACTGGTTCGATTGCTAAAATTTTTTACCAATAGAAAGCTACTGTATTCCTGAGTGACATAGGCTATATTTTATATACGCGGGCGAAGCTGCGGGCTTAAGCTAGAATGTAATAATAATATTCTACAGGAGCAGTGGCGGCCCGGTGGTAAGTACCCTGACTTCAAGTTGTAGGTCTCGGGCTCAAATCTAACCAAGCGCATTACTTTGTATAAATTATTTCATCACCGCTGCACAAAACGGTGAATGAAAACATTGTGAGGAAACCAGCACGTCTTAGAACCAAAACTTCGAAGACATGTGACATCACCAATTTGCCCGCACGGTGGATTATTACCCATTCCCTCTCTTAGAAAGGAGGCCTGTGTTCCAACAGTGGGGATATTAAAAGGCCGATAATGCTAATAAAATTCCACAAGTTTAACACAACGCCACCTAGTCTCAATCTAAGGTAATCCTACGTGCAGATCCAGTGTACTTTTGTGAATGTCACATGTCTTCTATGTTTTTAGTCTAGGAGAAACCATGTTTCCTATTATGATATCCACAGCCATTTTGAACCCATAACCAACTTGTAAATAAGTTGGGCCATTACCACTGGGCCACCACCGCCCTAAGCGCTATCATCTATAAAATTATGATATCCATAACAATTTTGAACCCATAACCAACTTATCCGCAAGTCGGGGCCATTACCACTGGGCCACCACCGCCCTAAGCGCTATCTATACTAATATTATAAAGAGGTAAAATTTGTAAGTTTGTAAGTTTGTATGTAGGGGGTAATCTCTGGAACTACTGGTCCGATTAGAAAAATTCTTTCAGTGTTAGATAGCCCATTTATCGAGGAATGCTATAGGCTATATATCATCACGCTACGATCCACGGGAGCGGAGCAGTAACGATAAATGCGGGTGAAACCACAGGGGACAGCTAGTCATCTATAAAATTATGATATCCATAACAATTTTGAACCCATAACCAACTTATCCGCAAGTCGGGGCCATTACCACTGGGTCACCACCGCCCTAAGCGCTATCATCTATAAAATTATGATATCCATAACAATTTTGAACCCATAACCAACTTAAACACTGTTTTAGGCTATCACGGTTTGTTTCACAATTTAAATTGTGATCGGGAACTCGAAATAATTAAAAATCACGGAAGATATCCCGTAAGTGACAATTTAAATTGTCATAACCAACTTATCCGCAAGTCGGGGCCATTACCACTGGGCCACCACCGCTCTAAGCGTTATCATCAACAAACCACGATAAAAGTCCCCAGAGACCACTAAGAGCAGATGAACCATACAAACCCGCCAAGCCTAGCCATTTATTATGAAAATCCATTACTACCTCCCCAAGTCCTATAGTGACAAACTTCCGGCTAAAATTATTACGTATGTACAACTTCATTTGTACTTGTTCCGGCTCAAAACGGTTCGGATTTAGGTGGCACTGGATAAATCTGAATTTAATTTAAAATAACGTCAATTTGTGAAATGCATTGTGTAGTGGGAGTCGGGTTGGTTGGGTGGGAATTTGATTGAATTTCCAAGTGTTCTTCATCGTAAGCGATTATATTTTAGCGGGCAGGTGAATAGAGCTGGGAATTGTTGCATGATAGGCGTGGACCGTGATAAAAATTTGCGTACGTGTGAGAATTTGTTACTATTTTAGCACGCGGGAAGACCATGTCCTGGCATAGCACATAGATGTGCAAGCGTGGCCCAGAAACACAAAGGGCAGCTAAAAAAAAAGAGTGGGTTCTAGCTGGCAAAAGTCTGAAATTCCCTGAACAGATTATGATGGAATTTGGCACATGGGTAGATCACGTCCTAGAATGAGATAAAGGTATTTTTCTTTAATCTTTGTTTATTTTAAAGGTTTAATCAGACATGATCATGACACCCTGATAGGACCCCCAACAAAATTAATTAAAAAAGTACTAGGATGATTTTATAGGATATTGGACAAGGATGATTCAAAAGAGTTTCCGTGGCCAAGGAAAGCAAAAGGCTGCTGAAGAGATTTCGAGCGTTATAGAACTTGCTGAACCTAAAAATAAATTAGTGCTTGACTGCAATCCCACCTTATGGTACGCAGTGATGCAATCGTTGATGGTAGGGCGCACTAATTTATTAAAAGCTTATACTTACACTCGAAGACGTTCAAATTAAAATCGGACAAGAAGACCGCTGTAGGCAAATTATTCCATCTCGTCGATGTACACAGTATAAACCACAAAGTGAAACGCTTAGTCTGGACTCCAGAGGTGTCAACAACGTAAAGGTGGACCCTCGCCTTACGTCATGTTGTCCAATAGTAGAAAAGTAATGGCAGAGTCAAGTCGTGTAATCTACACTAATATAATAAAGAGGTAAAGTTTGTTTTTTTGTTTGAATGAGGTAATCTGTGGAAGTACTGGTCCGAATGCTAAAATTTTTTCACCAATAGAATGCTGCTGTATTCCTGAGTGACATAGGCTATATTTTATGTACGCGGGCGAAGCTGTGGGCTAAAGCTAGTACCTTCTAAAATGATTTTAGACTCACAAAAAAGTTACTCTCGTTAGAAACAACTATAAAATTCAGAACAAAAAGCTCAAAAACGGACCTAGACTCCTTACTTAATAAGCAGGGCAAGTTTCTTCGCACAAAGAGAATTGAGAATTACATTGGGTAAAGAAAAATCGTGAACAAAAGGACGGCTACAGAACTTGCACATTTTGAGCTCATCAACCAACTAACACTCAATACTGGGCTAAGAGGAGATGAGGACAGTCAAGCGCGAGTGTCAGTTGAAAGGGTTCCGTAGCAATATTGTTCGTGAAGTCGTTGAGCTCCTCGGTAATCCTGATAAAACGTGCAATAAACGCGAACACTTTGAAAACACTGGTGGGATAGCGGTGTAACGGCAGACTTTTCATATTTTTTATTATTTTTCACTCTATATTTTTTATTATGCATAAGCTCGCGTTTGACCACTATCTCACCTGATGGTAAGCGATGATGTGACTGACGATAGAGCACGCTTGCCTAGAAGTAACCTATTATAGTATTTACTATTACTATTTCATACCATTATGGGATGATTTTTGTAAAAATCTCTCTGAGTGTTCGCCTCCATCTACAAAATCTTGTGGAAAAAACTTTCACACTGTTAGTCCCAGTCCCATTTTCGGCCGTGCGTTAATATTTCAGTCATTTGGTTTCTTCTTTTATACGACTATATAGATACAACATCTATAATCATAGCTATAAGATCCTTAGCCACAGTGTCGATAACAAACAAAATTCCATCCAACAAATTAAATAAACAGCAAACAAGCCATCTCATTACAACTTACGGAACCCTAAAAAACAAAGAACCAGCTCCAATTTCCTATCTACAGCAACAACTAGGGCTTGCTACGTGAACAGATTGCACAAAGAATTTTAACTAAAGGGAAGACGATTCTGTGTTGCCAGACTTTTAGTTTTCTTATTTTTTTAAATAACAAGCATCTAACGCAAGTCTCAAAAGAGGTTAGTTGGAAGTGTTGCAAGTTTTTAACACTTTCTTTACATTTAGTAAGAAGTTTTGAGCTCTTTGTAAGCAAGGAAGTTTTCTATGATATAATCATTATGGTTATTCTCTTCCGCGCTGTTGGTTGCGAAAGAAAAACAAGTTCTCATGTAAATTTTGTTTTAATCTGGGACGTTCTTACACATTGTTCAAAAGTTTTGTGTACGGAATAAGTAACTGAATGTTTGGCTATAGTTTTGGCCGTAACTAAAGCCAAAACTAACATGATAAAAGAAAAACTTACATAAAAAAAATAGTTCGAGAATGTTAATTATTACTGTTCCGATGCAGTTATCTATACTAATATTATAAAGAGGTAAAATTTGTAAGTTTGTATGTTTGTAAGTTTGTATGTAGGGGGTAATCTCTGGAACTACTGGTGGTACTGGTATATACCATCACGGTACGACCCACGGGAGCGGAGCAGTAACGAAAAATGCGGGTGAAACCGCAGGGAACAGCTAGTTTATTATATTCTTTACTATGTGTATAAAGTAAAATTTCTCCATACAAACTAAGGTCTCAACCTGATAAATGCTGAATTTTGAAAAATCTTCTATACGTGCTCGCCTGACGTCATAAAAGGAAAGAATTTTCACGCTCAATAGTTTTAGCTGTGCGTTTAAATGTCAGTTAATCAGTCAGGGTTTCCTTTTATATCCCTAATCATTAGTGTATGAAGATTGTACACCAAAAAAGTCAATAAAGAACTTTGTACATTAATTTTTAAATCGTTCTATTTAAGAATTCATGTACAATGGCGAGTTTAACTCGATAATGAGTTTAATTCCAGGAAACCTCTGGGTGGCAAAGAGAGATCACATTCGGGGATAAGAATTTCGGGGAATAGGAAAGGGCTAATTCCTTTTCATTGCCCATTAGGTGGCTTTAAACTTTCTGATGAAGCCCATAGTGTACTAAGTGACCAACCACGCCTGTTTATGTTTGTAAAATAAATATTTTCTGGAGTTATCGATCTTGATTTTTTTTAAATCTTTTGTATTTATTTTTCGGTTTTGGTAAAATAATCTTTTTATTTAAAAGGAGAAACTGTCTGACAGAAATATGAACGCACAGTCAACTATGGTTAAAAATGTGAAATTTTGCAAAAGGTTTCCTTTAAGACGTTTATTTTTTACAAGTGGGGAATCATCAGAACGACTTCTATGACGGCACGAATAAACATCCTCAGGATGTTTGAATCCTGTTTGTCTGCAATGACCTGTAGGATGCTGTTAGTGCTACCTTGGACTCTACCAAGTAAGTGTGCAAGTCGCTTGCGCATGATGTAATTTTTTAAAATTCCCTAATGGGAAGAAACGGGGTTTCAAGTTTGTTTGGAGAAACCTACTTGCACGTGAGCGAAGCCGCTCGTAGAAGCTAGAGATTTATGAGAAGAAACGTTTGAGGGAATAATTACCCATATTAATTTAATTAGGATTTAAGGAGAATGAATAGTCTTAATTAAAAACCCTTACCTATATACAATAAGAAATTAACCAATTGTATTCTACCATCTCCTAATTAAATCGTCCTCTAAAGATCTCAATTCATTTCAACTTATCATACTAAACAATTACAATATATCTATTTCTTATATGTAATTATTATACTCATACATACATACATACACATAGGTTAAAAAACTTAAGAAAAATCTAAAAGTAATCGAAAGTATGGCGTCAAAAAACTCCTCCGCATCGTTGTCGATTGGTAATGTACCCAAAAAGCTGGTGGCATTGCCACGCCTTAACACTAATTTTGAAGCATGGAGTAATCTTGATATTTTAAGATAATCAACAAACCTTACAGATTGGATTGTGTCATTATTATTACTTAGCCACAAGTAGATAAGACATAAGCACAAGATAAGGAGACAGAACAAAGGTCATCGTCATCATCATCTGCCTAGCCTTTTCCCAACTACTTATATTAGGGTTGGCTACCAGTCATGCCGAATATGCTGAATACCAGTATTTTACGAGGAGCGGCTGCCTAAGAGACAGAACAAAAGTAAGAAAAGAAAAAGTATCGCCAGTTGTTAGAAAGCGTTAAAAGATGATATTTCAAAAGATTCTTCCTATCTTATTCAATTCACAAATCACATTTTATTAATTTTTCAAAGTTAACTTTGCTGCGGACACCTTTTACAGTAGAATTTTGAAAACAAAATCTAAATGAAATTAAGCCAAAAAGTTTGCTTAAAACTCGACAAACATTGGAAGTTGCGTCCCTGGTTAGTAATAAATTAATTCCTTATAAACTTTTAATTATTCCTTTAAAAGTAAAAACTGGGATTAGAAATTCGTTACTTTAAAATATGGCTCGGTTTAGATGTTGCCATTTTGAAAATTTATCGTATAAGTAGCTGGCAACAAAGTGGTTTGATAGTTAAAAAGTGTTTTTGAAAGTACTTCAGAGTGTTAATTACTAAATTGTTTATGGTAAGTAATAATTTACGAATAATACCTTATTGTTCGGTAATTAAATTGTTTGATTAGTTAGTATTTAATTATTACCATTAAGTTAAATGTTTTATGTTCTGGGATTTATTCCTTTGCTTATGCAATGGCAATTATAGTTCTTACCAATAAAAAGGTAAGAAAAATCAAAAGCGAAATAAATTAATATTTCTTCCGCAATGTCACTTCTAACTTTTGTCCAATAAAACCTTTTCCTAAATAAAATACTGGATTTGGTTCCCGATTTCATATAATTAATTCCATTTAATTCTCAATCCATCTTTTGAACCAATTTTGGCAGTTTTTACAAAGTTAATTTTAATTTTGAATGAAAACGATGTTCTTGAGTTTTCTCAGAAAAAGTATATCATGGTTAATCAGTATTGAAAAGTAATTAGTTAAAATCTTTTTAAAATTATAAATACATCGGACGGATTAAAGATAAAAGACTAGGAAACTTTTTTTGAATTTGTTATAATGTTTTAAACTCAGGGATTATAAAAAAATCATAATAAACTCCATTTAGATAGGAATTTTAAACGATATTCGACGAATAGCTGACTTCCACGACCCAATTATCCCTGTACTGTACTCAATTGGCTGCAAAATTCAATACAGTGTGAACACGGATGGGTTTAGTAAATAAAAGTTTGACACTCACACATGACAATATCGTGCGATTTCAGGACACTAATATTAAACCGTAGTTCCCGGCTGTCATTTGTAGATCTTTGGCAGTCGTTACGGATAGTCTGAAGCCAGTAAATCTGACTCCATTCTTGCCATGAAGTACTGTGTTATCCCAGTTGATGGGTTGTGGAGGGCTGGTAGGCAGCCGCTCCTCGTAAAATACTGGTATTCAGCTAAATCCGGCTTGACTAGAAGCCGACCCCAATGTACATAGTTGGGAAAAAGGCTAGGCAGATGATGATGATGAATATTATGTGAGTATTTTAAATAAATTATAATTACGAACACGTTTAATTCTTTATGTGGAATCTCTGCCGGAGTCTGTGTTTCCTGATAGTTTGACAAAGCTATTTAAGTGATCACAACAAGAGTGGATCCGTCACTTCTAGGCAGGCTAGCTCTATCGTCAACCATATCATCACTTACCATCAGTTCAGATAGTGGTTGAATGCGAGCCTATCTTCTTCTTCTTCCTGCCCTTATCCCATATTATTTGGGGTCAGCGCAACATGTTTTTCTCTTCCCTTCTGTCCTGTCACCCGTCATGCTATCATCAACTCCCTTTTCTTTCATCAGTCTTCACACAATCTATCCATCTTTTCTTTGGTCTCCCTCTTCCTCTCCATCCCTCCACATGTACCATCCATTCACACAATGCGAGCCTATTAACACAGTTAATGTTGGTGGTGTGCTCTATCATCGACCAAATCATCGCTTACCATCAGTAGACATAATAGTCAAGCGCAATCCGACCAATAAAATCAAGGTCAAACGAATATCTACACTAATATAATAAAGAGGTAAAGTTTGTGTTTTTGTTTGTATGAGGTAATCGGTGGAAGTACTGGTCCGATTGCTATAATTTTTCCACCAATAGAAAGATGCTGTATTCCTGAGTGACATGGCTATATTTTATGTACGCGGGCGAAGCTGCGGGCTAAAGCTAGTTCCTAATATAAAATGAGGAATAGTAACCAATTATAACAACCCCAAACTCTAGGGCACACTGAAACTTCAGACACAATCTCAACTTTATAATATAAGGTTAAGCATTTTGTTAGCAACAGTTTGCGAGGGCACGCGTTCGATTCCCGGCGGGGACATTAAATTTGTTTAGTGCCGAAGCTCGCCAATTTGTGGGAAGCTAATCTATGTACGTACTCGGGTGTATTGTTTAATTCCTTTTTTTTATTGAGCATTTTTGGTAAAAATGTGTGGTTTGGAAAATGAGTTTTAAAGCCGATTAAAAAATTTAGCTCGCATTATTTACGCACTTCTGTGACTTATACAGGTTGCTTTTAATGACTTCTGTTTTTTTGGCGGGTAGTAATTAACCTATCAATACCCGCGAAACGAGACACAATAGTAAGACAATAACAGCGCGGTCCTATGAGACCGGTCGGGGTTTCATGAATTAATCAAATAACATCTTCCAATCTGGGAAGAGTGATTGGATTGTCAGAATTTTACTAACTAAAAAATCTTTTAATTGATCATTGTATTCCAGGGCTGCGATGACCCACAAAAGTCGCCCTGGGCATAGTGAGTGAGTAGCTGAATGGTCCACAGTCACCATAGGAGTAAGGTTGCGGATAACGAGCAATGGGTAGCTCACTATCCAGCCATCCGCTAAGGATCGAGTCCGAGTCATAGACAGTGCATAGTGTTTTACACGTGCTTCAAAGACATATAGCCACAAAACCGTAACGGCTCAGCAGGACTGATGTGAGGCCCACAGGATTTTATGAAAGAGTTATAGTGACCCTGAAAAACAAAAGGCTACTTAAAGATATAGGTTTCGACTGGAAGAAGTCTTTTGGTAATTTACGACGTGAATGATTTTTTTAATGCGCTATGAGTTCTTTTTTTACCAGTTTTTTTAAATAATTTAATTGGTATTAAAAGCTATTAGTTTGTTACCTAATTGTGTGTAATAATAAACCTAATTACAATAGGTACACGTGCAGTCACTTTGTAATGTCAGCCATATGTAATATTAGTTTTTTAATGAAGAGCCATAATGTATTTTCAGGTATTTTAGTACCATAATAATATTTTGGCCTTAACATAATGCTGTAATTTGATTGGATGATCAAACAAATGAAAGCAATTGTAAAATGAATAAAATATAAGTGGGTAACCTAGTATAGAAACATGATAATAATAGGTCTTTTTTATACACATTACCCCTCAATTTAGGAGTTTCTTCTGTATCGTTGGTATGTTAACAAACATATCTCCCGCTCCGCCCAGAGCGACCGAAGGCATATTGATGATGTCCCACCTTTAAAAAAATGCTGCTAGAGTTAAGCCTATTATTATGAAACACAAGAAAAACGCAAGCGTTCAAAAAGAGCCAAGATTAAGAAGCATTTTTACTTCACGTGAAGTTGAAAATTACTTGTTTATTCTTACAAAGTGGTTAAAGAGAATTCCTCTACTTTCTAACTTATTTTAAAATAGCTTATTCGTTTCTTCTTAGAATAAAACGGTTACAATGTAGCCGCAGCATTTGCTGAGAATTCTCTGTCAGAATCGTGATATTAAAATATTTTTAGCTCTCAGTATAGTTGTGAGACGGACTTGAGTTTAGTGGGTGGTATGTGATAGAAATATTGGGATTTTTGTCTTTTCCGATATGTATTGATACAGTTTATCGGTGATGGTTAGTTTTGGCTATAAACGTGGTTAAAACGTTTTGCGTAAATAGGCGCATTAAGTCCTTTAAGATTTAGGATAAATACCTTTACATTTTTAACTATCGCTGGCGTGTACTTTTGGCAAAATGATCAGTGAGTATGGAGTTTTTAGGTCAGGAAAACCACCAAGGTGAATACCAAAAAATATTTTCGGGAGTTTTAAACATCCTTTATTTGTGTTTTAGTTTTTAAATCCTATCTCAAATTTATGCCAATAGGTATTTTGGACAGGTAGTAGCCATACAAAATAACAGACCAAAATACCTATTAGTGCCGAAATGGAACACTATCATATCTTTTTTTTTTTCAGGTGGGGTATCATCAGAATGACCTCTCCCGCTCTTGAGCGGAGCAGGAGGGTGTATCAGACTTTAACTGACTAAACCCCATCCCGTTGCAACACTATCGTGTCTGCCACAGTCACAATAACATAATACATTACAGATATAGCAATAACAAAAAAATAATAAAAAATACAAATGACGCATTTGGACACCGCCATCAAAATGTCATTACCTAAGTACAATATTTTATTTACTCTGCGCCAATCGATGGGCCTGTCTGGTCGTGTTTTAAGTACTTAGCTAGCAAGTTAATTTATTAAATGATAGCCTTTTCGTTTAATACTAGTCCCTCGTTTAATAAATACGTCATACGGCCTATGTTGTAATATTACTAATGACTTTTATGGTTATGGTTTGCAATTATTTTGATGGAACAAAAATAGTTTTTTGTAGTAATATTTGTTTTGTAACCAACATGTTTTAGCCGGCAGCTTCGGCCGCCTGAAACTTTCAAACTATTTCGGGGGAATAGATTCCTTGGATAAACAGTCTATTTCCTGCGGAAAACCCTAGAACGCAAAGAGCGATCAAAAAACACAGCTGGGCTTTAGGCAGTCTGACTGATTTTTTTTAAAGAACCTATTCACTTTGGCCTTGAAGATACCTAAATTATAATCGGACGGAAAGACCGCAACAAACAAATTGTTCCAGTCCTTCGATGCATGCGGTATAAGCGTTGAAGCAAAACGCTTAGTTCGAACCGCAGGGGTGTTAACAATTTAAGGGTGGATACTCACTGTATGTCGGGGAGGAGCTCGTGGCTAGATAATAACAGCCGCACAGGTCGATCTCCAAGGTTAAGCAACGCTTGCCTAGGTTGGTCTGTGGATGGGTGACCATCTTACCATAACGAGTTTCCTCCGTACCTCGGAAAGCACGTTAAGCCGTTGGTCCCGGCTGTCATTTGGAGATCTTTGGCAGTCGTTACGGATAGTCAGAAGCCAGTAAATCTGACTCCAGTCGTGCCATGAAGTACCGTGTTACCCCAGTTAATGGGTTGTGGAGGTCTGGTAGGCAGCCGCTCCTCGTAAAATACTGGTATTCAGCTAAATCCGGCTTGACTGGAAGCCGACCAAAATCTAGTTGGGAAAAGGCTAAGCAGATGATGATGATACTCACTATATGTCGGGATGTCTAATTGTAGATAGGTGATGGCGGAATCAAGTCAAGCGATTCTCCGCGCCATCTCCCTAAAATAGCATAGCATCAGCCTTAAAATGTTCCCCCTGCTAGGACTCAGGCCTTTTCTCTAGGAGTGAGAATGGGCCGTAATCCACAACGCGTTGGTGGATGTCAGTACATGTCTTCGAATATTTTGTTTTAGGACATGCCAAGTTCCTCACGATGTTTTCCTTCACCGTTTTCAAAGCAGTGGTGATGAAATAAATTACACAAAGTATTGTGCCTGACTGGGTTTGAATCCATGATATATCACTGAGCGAAAATTATTGTCAATTAGACAAAAAAACATTAACCACACACAACCCTCTAAGTTACTTAAACAATGAGTCAACGTTTTTATTGTCAGATTTTTGTTGCCGAATTAACAACATTCATCGACAACGTTATACTTGGTCAGAAGTACATAGTTTACAAACAATGTTTAACGTTGTCATACCCCGCACATTGTGCCTCCATTAATATTCAGTAATAAATTTTGTCAATTTGTTAAGTTTGTTGTACAAGTACAATTTCTTCTTTTGTCAATTTCTATTATGTTCACTTTGTTAACATGCTTTTTTTTCGACACAACGTTAAACATTAACGCATTAACAATGTTTTTTTGCTCGCCCGGCAATATGGTAATTCTCTCTTGAAATTGACAACGTTCAAATTGCGTTTAGCACAACTTAAGTCTGACAACATTGGAATTGAGTCTATAACTATGTAAATATTGACTCACAAGCAACAAACAATCGACAACGCTTATTTTGTACGTTGTGGGCTATTTTTTCTCTCATACCACTCGTAAATTTGGGCCGTTACCACTGGGCCACCACTGCTCTCCAAAAAGTATTCTGTAAAACGCCTAAATTCTGGCTAACTAGACCCTTCACCTGTACGGCTTTGTAAATAGGACTTAACCAGTTCAACTAACTTCAAATATCACACGAAAATCAGTACATCAACAAGCAGAAACTAAGCTAGTAGTTATGTATAATATCCATCGCTAATCCCTGCATATATTCAGGCGAAGTTAGCTGAAATCCGGGTAAGTTTAATACGAAGCCTGACACCGCGAGGAGAGGGTGGTTCTGATGGAAGATTGGGTCTTTGTGGAACTGTGTGCTGTGAGGGTAGTGTTATGATGTGTTAGTATATATGCAATAGTTAGGGCAATAATTTGGAAATTCTATACTAATCGTTTTAATTATAATATATGTAAATAAAATCAACGGTATGGTTGGTCGGTAAATACTTTTATAGTTAGAACTACTAGAAGTGGTCCATATGAAGGTGCGCTTGCTTAAGCGGAAACTTCATTAGTCCAACACATCCGTGGGCTGAGTTTTTTATAAATAATATAAACTGGTGCTTGATTGCGATCCCACCTGATGGTAAGCATTGATGCAATCGTTGATAACCATAAACTAAACAAACATAACATACGTAAAAAAACTAGTATACGTAAACGCCTAACCAGGCGCACTAGTTTATTAAGAGCCTATTCACTCAGGCCTTGAAGCCTCCAAAATTATAATCAGACGAGAAGACCGCTACAGGTTAATTGTTCCAGTCCTTCGATAGACGCGCTATAAACAACAAAGAAAAACGCCTCGAATTTGTAATTGTATGTAGAAATGGGCGTGAGTCTAAAGTAGCCGAGGCACCCAAATCGGCATATGTGGGCCATGTGGACCCAATTTAGTTCTATCTTTAAATATTTATTTTAAGCGAATTCTTACTTGGAGAGCGAAAACCATATCGTCGAATTTTATTTCTTCGAAAACCTTTCATCAACATTGTCTATACTACGGCGTCTTGTTAAATCGTCGTCTTTGCGATAATTCGTCACATCGAAACACTGTATTACTATAATACAGTTTAGAGAGAATTGAACTATTTTCATAGGTAAGTTGGAGTCATCGAGTTGGAATTAAAACCATAATTATACTTAGGTCCATGGTCCCTTGAAACTGTGCAAAAATCATACCTATAGCCATTTATATTGCAAAAAACGTACATTTTAGGTACGTAGACTATCTGAGGAATCAAAATTTATAGGGTACTCCCCGTTGACCTAAAATCCTGAAAGTTGGTGTAAAGCAAGGTCTTATAGTACAAATTCAGGGAAAGGTCTGAAAACTGACTCACTAGAATTTTTTTTATTAAAAATCTTTAAGACTCGATTCCAGAATTGAACTGTTTTCATAGGTAAGTTGGTACGGAACCCTCAGTGTGCGAGTCCGACTCAAACTTGCCCGGTTTTTATAATAATATCATCTAGTACTTGACTAAAAATAAAGTATAACGATAATGTCTTTACAACTTACAAATGGCCAGTATTTTGATTAGTAAGAACTACTAAGGAAGTTTTGACATCTACCTAAGGTAAAAGCCAGCCGTTGGGTCACGCGAAGTGTCAACAAGGCGTTTACGTAGGTCTTTATACAATTTGGGAGCAGCATCCGAAAGTTTTAACCCCAAAACGACTCGAAAATATATTTAGTTTACCTTACTTTACTTGTTTTTATATAGTCTGCAACATTTATGTGTTACCTGAAACAAAATCAATATATGATTAAATACATAATTATAAAATGCCATACTGTAAAAATATTAAAAATGCTTCGTGTAATATTAAAATATATACCCGCGAAACGAGACACAATAGTAAGACAATAACAGCGCGGTCCTATGAGACCGGTCGCGGATTCATGAATTAATTTTAAATTATTAAAGGGCAAGAAGATTATGACTTATAGTGTAGAACTACATTGCGCACACGTGGGCCACGTACGCCGATCTGGGCGCGTCGGTATTTTATATGGCAACTATACTTGTAGAGCTACGTAGACCAACGCCACGCGACGCGGTTCTACGTACAACTCAGGTTCCCGCTGTTATATAGCGCAGGTAATATAGCACATACTTAACAGAAGTAATTTTATTGCCAAACTTAACATTGCCAAACAGGATATTATTTTAATAATAAGACACTGGTAAAATAACCTTAAAGTACTAGTCCTGATTCCCATACTAAGCTGAGCTTGTACTATGGGATACAAATAACAGATATTTAAAATAGATCATAAATAAATAATATAATTCTGTCTGTAAATCCTTTCTCAACAGAATGTCTGACATTAAAAAAAATACATAAAGAAATATTTTTTACCAAGAAATTCCGAGCCCATTTACGCCTTCGACTTCTCATCTTATTAAGTAGACTGACACATATCATTTCTGTCGTATGACAGCTCGCGCGACTGACGTTCTCTGAAAACGTCGCGTGTTACCAGTTACGAGGTATTTGGGAGTAAGAATGCGTGTCAAAAATTGTCCTTTTTCTGCTTTACGATAGAGTAGGATTAGGTACGTGATGTTATAAGATGAATATTGATACCCAAGGCCTTTTGTTAAAGGGTGAAAATGTTCTAATTACTTTCCGCTTCCGCTCTAGGGTGAAGCGAGAGGGCGTGTCATATTTTTACTAACTAACAACACACCTAGGCTCCTTCAGTTGCAGTTTGCATTCTAGGACCACGGACATCTTTTCATAGCAGCGTCCTAGCAGGCGTCGGGCCTACTGAACCCTATGGTTTGAAGCGCACGTGGATCACTAAGCGCTGTCGACGACTCGGGCACGGCCCTTACAGAACGAGTGGACGGCAACCTACTCATTGCTCGTCGTCCGCGAGCCCATGCGTATGGTTGCCGAAGATCGCTCCGCGATTCCCGACGCCAGGCGCATCGCGGATACCTAAAGCATAGCAGAAACATCTGTGAATATTATGAAATATTGAAAACACATATTTTAATAACTTCTGGGCACTGCTGTGCACACAGCTGATTCTATAGGAGCTATTTTACACAATAAAGACTGCTTTTATGATTTCATCAAAAATATTTCCCATCTCATGTGGTGATCATCATCTGAGGTGTGATGAGAATGGGTAAAATATGAAATGAGTATATTAGAGGAAGTTTGAAAATAGTGCCAGTGACTGACAAAATAAAGTGGAATCATTTGTCTTGGTATGGTCATGTAAAGAGCAGGGATAAAACCCGTGTTACCAAAAGAGTTATGAGTGTACATGTGGATGAATGGAAAGGGAGAGGGAAATTAAGTAAAAGATTAATGCATGAAATGAGAGAGTGATAGCGTGACTGCTACAGTACAGGATGGAGAGGAAAAACGTGTTGCACCAACTTCAAATAACTCGGGATAAGAGCAGGCAGATGATAATAATATAATAATACTAGCTTTTATCTGCGGCTTCGCTCCCGTCAAATGACTACCCTACATATCCTACGGTACCCTACCCTACCTTCCCTACCTACCCTACACTACCCTACACTACCCTACACTACCCTACACTACCCTACACTACCCTACTTTACCCTACTTTACCTAACTTTTTTTTTTTTTAGTTTTAAACTATCCTATCTCTCAAGTTGGATCGAACTGCACATGGTGTGCGAATTTTATTATAATAATCGATTAAGTGGTTTAGGAGTCCATTGAGGACAAACATTGTGACACGAGATTTATATACAGGGTGTCCCAAAACTCAACGATAATCCGGGACCGGATGAAAGGCCAAGCTACACTGGTCCTGGGAAAAATAAGAAATAAAATCCATATCACTCAGTTCAGCGACAATGGTCATTTTAAAAAAAATGTTGAAATTCGACATCCTTGGTCGCATTTTCAAGGTTTGTGATCACCTATGTCACAATTTCGCTGTGATTTTTTTAATTTCGTGATCTTCATTAACGCTGCTATTAATCGCAACTACAAATTATTGTAAAAAAACATTGTTAATTTAATAAAATAAGTTAAGTTTTAGTGAGTCATGGTTCACAAAAATATTGTTAGTTAACTTTGACACTTCATTTTGAAAAAAAATTGTACTACACAACCTTGGCAAGTTATTTTAAAAGATGGCGCATTTAATCAAGATTTCAAAGTGGTGCAACACTTGCCACTTTTCTTGCCATTAAAAAAAATATTTCTATTTTTTTTCAAATTGAGCTCATTTTGAACAACTCAACATTAGGAATTTTTGTTACTAAAAGGAGATTGACAGGGTATGGACCAAGTGCATTTTGTTCCTTAGCCCAATACTAATCAGCAAACCAAAGCGCTTCAAAATCTGGTCCAGGAGTCAAGAGAAAAAAAGAGTTTTTCCAACCTAACCTAACCTAAGTTAGAAATCGTTTTAAGGAAGTTTGACCAAGTGCTGCCCAGAATGAACACCTAGTGCATTTTGTTCCTCAGACCAATACTAAGAAGCAAACCGAAGCACTTTGAAATCTGCTCCAGGAGTCAAGGAAAAAAATACTTTTTCCAACCTAACCTAACTTAAGTTAGAAATCTTTTTAAGGAATTTTGACCAAGTGCTGCCTAGAATGAACACCTAGTGCATTTTGTTCCTCAGGCCAATACTAATCAGCAAACCAAAGCGCTTCAAAATCTGGTCCAGGAGTCAAGAGAAAAAAAGAGTTTTTCCAACCTGACCTAACCTAAGTTAGAAATCGTTTTAAGGAAGTTTGACCAAGTGCTGCCCAGAATGAACACCTAGTGCATTTTGTTCCTCAGACCAATACTAAGAAGCAAACCGAAGCACTTTGAAATCTGCTCCAGGATTCAAGGAAAAAAATACTTTTTCCAACCTAACCTAACCTAAGTTAGAAATCTTTTTAAGGAATTTTGACCAAGTGCTGCCTAGAATGAACACCTAGTGCATTTTGTTCCTCAGGCTAATACTAATCAGTAAACTAAAGCGCTTCAAAATCTGGTCCAGGAGTCAAGAGAAAAAAAGAGATTTTCTAACCTAACCTAACCTAAATTAGAAATCTTTGGTTTGCTGATTAGTATTGGTTTGAGGTATGAAATGCATAAGGTGTTCATTCTAGGCAACACTTGGTCAAAATTCCTTAAAAAGATTTCTAACTTAGGTTAGGTTAGGTTGAAAAAACTCTTTTTTGTTCTTAACTCCTGGAACAGATTACAAAGCGCTTCGGTTTGCTTATTATTATTGGCCTGAGGAACAAAATGCACTAGGTGTTCATTTTGGGCAGCACTTGTTCAAACTTCCTTAAAACAATTTCTAACTTAGGTTAGGTTAGGTTGGAAAAACTCTTTTTTTCTCTTGACTCCTGGATCAGATTTTGAAGCGCTTTGGTTTGCTGATTAGTATTGGTTTGAGGTATAAAATGCACTAGGTGTTCATTTTGGGCAGCACTTGTTCAAACTTCCTTAAAACAATTTCTAACTTAGGTTAGGTTAGGTTGGAAAAACTCTTTTTTTCTCTTGACTCCTGGATCAGATTTTGAAGCGCTTTGGTTTGCTGATTAGTATTGGTTTGAGGTATAAAATGCATTAGGTGTTCATTCTAGGCAACACTTGGTCAAACTTCCTTAAAACGATTTCTAACTTAGGTTAGGTTAGGTTGGAAAAAATCTTTTTTTCTTTTGACTCCTGGAGCAGATTTTGAAGAATTTCAGTTTACTGATTGTATTGGGCTAAGGAACAAAATGCACTTGGTCCATACCCTGTCAATCTCCTTTTAGTAACAAAAATTCCTAATGTTGAGTTGTTCAAAATGAGCTCAATTTGAAAAAAATTAGAAATATTTTTTTTAATGGCAAGAAAAGTGGCAAGTGTTGCACCATTTTGAAATCTTGATTAAATGCGCCATCTTTTGAAATAACTTGCCAAGGTTGTGTAGTACAATTTTTTTTCAAAATGAAGTGTCAAAGTTAACTAACAATATTTTTGTGATCCATGACTCACTAAAACTTAACTTATTTTATTAAATTAACAATGTTTTCACAATAATTTGTAGTTGCGATTAATAGCAGCGTTAATGAAGATCACGAAATTAAAAAAATCACAGCGAAATTGTGACATAGGTGATCACAAACCTTGAAAATGCGACCAAGGGTGTCGAATTTCAACATTTTTTTTAAAATGACCATTGTCGCTGAACTGAGTGATATGGATTTTATTTCTTATTTTTCCCAGGACCAGTGTAGCTTGGCCTTTCATCCGGTCCCGGATTATCGTTGAGTTTTGGGACACCCTGTATATTAAGATATTCCACAAATTTCACACAACACCATCTAGTCCCAAGCTAAGCAGAGCTTGTGTTATGGGTACTAGACAACTGATAAACATACTTATATATTTCTAAATACATACATATTATAGATAAATTACACCCAAACACAGAACAAATGATGAACAGATGATGTATAATATGTATTTTTTTGATAAACAATCGTATTACTATCAGTAGGTACATAGAATTTCAAAAAAAGTTTTTCTTTTCGGTATAGAACTGGAATAATTCGCCTGTTGCAGTCTACGCATCTGATTTCAATTTGGGTGTCTTTAAGCTGGCCTTTATTAAACTAATGCGCCTCACTATCAATGATTGCATCACTGCTTATCATCAGGTGGGATCGCAGTCAAGCACTAGTTTGTTACATAAAAAGAAGTAGTAGTAGTATGTTTATTCGTTTTTTCGTAGTTTGCTGCTACAGCAAAAATTTTAACAAAGATTACGGTACAAAAATACTGTTGTTCGCGCTAATTGTCTGACTTTCTCTCCGCATTCCCTGTTTCTTTATGCAATCACTATAGTATTTTTTTTTTATTTTTACTTTGTTACTTTGCAGGTTTTCAACATTCACTTCTCTCATTATCACAGAATGCGCAAAGAAAAGACTAACCTCAGATTTCTGAGTACGAAGAACTAAGTTAAAACTAAACGGAAAAAATCTTACCTATTTAGTAAACTTTATTTTTTCTTTTGTAGCTGTATATTTCTTTGGTACGCCTAGAGGCTAAATGGCTTGTTGAATCTTAGCTTGAGAAATGTCGTTAGGTTTTTCTAAGTTGTGACTGTTATATTGGATCAAAGAATCATCATCACCATCTCATCCGAATGATGAGATGGTGATGGATGCCTCCCCCAAGCGTCGCCACAGCGACCGGTCCTGTACGTCTCGCATCCACCGGATTCCCGCGACCCTCGCCAGGTCGTCGGTCCACCTTGTGGGAGGCCTTCCGACGCTGCGTCTTCCGGTACGTGGCCGCCACTCTAGAACCTTCCGTCCCCACCGACCGTCTGTTCTACGAGCAATGTGTGCCCACTGCCACTTAAGTTTGGCGATCAAAGAATATTTTTACGAAAAAAACATTCAAATTGTATAAAATTAAAATGCACACAACAGTTTATATATTTTTTTTAAAGGGACAGCAGTCTACCTGTGGACTTAACATTATAATCACTTTATGATATGTTCAGCCTATTTTGACCATCTAGACATTTGGCTTGCCTAAATCATTATGTAGCCAGGGAACAAAGTTTCTATCTACCTATATTATAAAATGCCACCATTTTGAAATGGTCGGGCCTTTTTTTTATTGTCGATAGGCTCGCGCTTGACCACTATCTCACCTACTGGAAAGTGATAAAGTGGTCGACGATGTAGCGCGCTTAGTACGTAAGGCAGTGTGTAAACTACTCACTCTTGACCTAAAGATTCCCAAGTTGAAGCTATCAGGAAGCACAGACTCCCCACCGCATTCCATTCGTTAGGTACGAGTGGAATTCGCTGCGGGAGTCTGTGTATGCCCTATGAATATGTTCCCAAAATGCTTTGTACGTTTAAATGGGATATCCACCATGTAACGGTGTCAGCAAACTGTAGGGGCCCGGCAGGGCCGACGCCTCTGGGGAACATGGAAAGTCCGAAAGGTTGTCACCGTGTCCCCCAGATCGAAGGCAACGAAGGAGCGGGGTAGAGGTTTGGTCAGTAACAGTCTGACACGCCCTCCCGCTCCGCCCAATAGTGGGAGAGGTCATTCTGATGATTCCCCTAACGGAAAAAAAACCATGTAACGGTGACGCATCGTACGCCTGGTGGTCCGATGATGGAACGGGCTTTGTGAAATTAGTCTATGCAATTCCGATGTACATTCCCCGAAATGCAACCGGTAGAACACCTGATACGAGAAACACAGCGGCATATACTGAAGTAATCAATTTTAAGATCTGGTCACATATATGAAGATTTATGAATATTGGGCTGTGAAAAAGACGGATGAAAAAAGATTGCATATAACGGAGATGAGAATGTTGAGATGGATGTGTGGTGTGACGAGAATGGGTAAAGTGAGAAATGACTATATTAGAGGGAGTTTGAAAGTGGCACCAGTGACAGAAAAGTTGAAAAAAAAAACGTTTGTCTTGGTATGACGGATGGAGAGGAAGAGAGAGGCCAAAGAAACGAATAATGGACTGTGTGAGGACTGATATGAAAGAAAAGGGAGTTAGCGATGTTATGATAGGTGAGCGGACCGAATGGAAGACAAAAACATGTTGCGCCGACCCCAAGTAATATGGGATAACGGCAGGAATAAGAAGGTCACATATATGAAGATAACTGAAATTATTTCAAGCAACAACCGCTTACCCTACAAATCTAATTTCAGCCGTAAGTCCCAAGCAAGCTAACAGTCGGACTGAAACTAATTCACTTACCTATACCTCTGCTTACAACTGAACTGCACCTTGGCGCCTTAAGTCAAACAACTACGTACAGAGTTCCCTCATTAGAATTTAGACAAATGGAACCCAATCATGACTTAGACTACTGTTAGTTTGAAGTACAACTAAAACTAAACTGTGTGTAAGTGTAGTTTAGTTTGTGGCGCCGAAAGGAACTGTTGCATGATTGATGAGGCGAAATAAAGCGGGAACTACATTAGACGCTCACGCGGGTAGAGCCTGACTTGTATAATACCCGGCAAATAAGTTGGCAAGTTTCGCGCAAGGTGCACAAAAAGCGAATGAGCGAACGGGACGTAACGCAGTGCGGGAGCAAAAGTCGAATAACGCACCAATCATAGATTACTATTATAATACTGCACCAATCGCGCGCCGGATCGGCGCTACCTCATACCCCGCGTCCCGCTTGACCACCAAATAGATCTAAAAAACAATTTCTGCGCAACTAACAACTCTTGGCAAGTAATGTGCCGCCGATAATACATCGCGTGGTGTGGGTATAATGTAGCTCTTCAAGTCCAGTTGCCATATAAAATGTTTGGAGACTACGCACTCAGGTGGGTGTACTTAGGCCGTATATGTATTTCTACCATAAGTCATCATGTTAAGCAAATAAAGCGGGAACTACATTAGACTGACGCACACGTGTGTAGAACCTGAGCGATATGTAGAACCGCGTCGCGTGGCGTTGGTCTAATGTAGTACTACAAGTCTAGTCTAGTTCTCTAATCAAGATAACGGTGATTAATAAAGAACAGCATTACATACTAATCGCGTTGCAAGCAACACGTTGATTAGTATATACTCAGATATTTCCTCTCGAGCGAGAGGGAATCTCTCTCTCACCGAGAAAGAAGTAATGTGACGATTTTCGAAACCTTTGTACAATGCTTTTTTTCGTGTGCATAAAGTTTCAATAAATAAAAAGAAAATAAAATGTTTTTTTTTTTAACTATTTAAGTTCTGCAAAAAAACATAGCCAAAATATCACACAAAAAACAAAGAAATGGCTCACAAAATATTATGAGAAGCACGTCACGACATAAACATGGTTCTGACAGTTTGATCGGGTCGTAAGTCGATTCCCGCGCGATACTAATATTTACAAGACATCGCTTATTCCATGAGACAGTTGTTTAGGTTACTAGCACGTGATGTTTATACAATCTACAACCTATATACTGTTCGATATTTACTTCTTGTTATCAATATTTCGGCGTGGATATAAATCTGTATATCCGTACATAAATAAAATCAAAGTGTCTGAACATGTTTAACTGAAGTGTTTTGTTTTACTAAATGCATATGAGAATAAATTCGTTTATCACCACTTTTTTGTCTGTTTATCTGCTTGTCGGTTTTCTGGAGAAACCTCTGAAACAACAGCTAGATCAGGTGCTGTAAGGATGCCGTAAAGTCTTTTCAACCACTCCTGAAAGATGGGTCTTATCGCCATGATTGTGGCGTGCTTAGCACTGGATTGCAACAGTCGTTGTCATCATATCGCCATGAGAGTCCACCGAAACTCTATCCGCCAAACCGCGACTTGTTGAATCTGGCGTTGAATCTCTATGCACAAATTGTGCATGCGTGTAAGTACTGTCGCTTTGCGGGAGACCGTGTGATATCCCTACACCACTAGGATGGTAAAGACGTTTTCGAAATGACGGCGCCCACATCGGCGCTCCAAAGAGGGCCGTCGACCGCACGATCTCCGAGTAGAACCTTCGGCAAGAGGCATCTGTACCAATTGGGCAGGAGATGCAGCCCCAGCCCAATCCAGTTTGGGAGCCAAATGTTAGAAACGCAGTTTTAATCTTTTCTGTCGTACTTTATTTCCTATTTGCAGTAAACTGTTGCTAAACAAAAATTCTTCTCTTACTCAAAACTATTGATAAAACGAACGAACGATTTATTTGCCAGCATGCATAAATGGACCAATCTGCGTAGTTTTAAACGTATTCTGGTTCAATAGAAGCAAGTCAAATACAATTTTAGGTAACCAAACGCCCGAAATCCAGTCCCCAATACATTTTCTTTCACCGTCTATACACGTACAATCGTTCAGATCGCTCAAAGAGGCATCGCAAATCGCCTTAATCGAATGTTACTCTAGTCCACGACTTTGTCTGGCTAAGGTTTGTCACAGGCACACGACTTTCTAACGACATTGGAACCATAGAAAATAGCAACTATAAACCACCGACAATGATGCCTTAAAGAGATGTGCGTAAAATCTTACTTTTAGCTTTTATCTTATTTTTTGCTCCCAAGGCTTTTAGCTCTGTTTCCAGAAATTCAACATCAACCCTGTTGAATTTCTGGGGAAAATATTCCGCCGGACACAGGTGGGTTTTTTCACAGTAAAAGCCTGTACGATACACCCTAGAGACGGAAAAAACATTGCATGATTTCCTACCTCCAAAAAATAGGCGCACTGCAATAACTGTCTTACAAACAATCTCTGGATCAAACGAAAAGAATTGCATATTCAGCCTTATAATATCCCCACTACTGAAACATACGCCTCCTCTCTAGGAGAGGGAATAGGCCATAATCTATCATGCGTATCCAGTACAGATTGGTAGATGATGAGAAATATGCAAAAAGTCTCTGATTAGGTTTGAATCCGCGATTTACAACTTAGATGTCAGGGCCTTTAATACGGGGATGTTACTGCGAAAAGAAGTTGGCATAAGTGCAAAAAACTTAAAATAAAACGATTTTGTCTTACATTGACCGAATTTCAATTGCAATTTCACAATTAGAAAGAAAATAGTACGCACGTGTGTCTCACGCCTTACCTCAGTCGCTCCAGCCAGTCAGGCCGGGTGGTGTTCCAGTCTAGATCAAGCTCCACCTTTGACTCGTAGCCTTGGCGCAGTGGAAGTAATTAACTTGGCTAGCACTCGCTCACTTATACTCGTTTGATGCTCGCTCCGTACGTCCATACAAATGGATAATATGTGGAATAAATGCAGAAAACCTCAAAAAACTGGCCAAATGCGAGTTGGGGGGACACATGAAGAATTCCGTACTACAATATTAAAATCGAACAAAAAACCTTGAAAAAATTACATTTTAATCTTTTAATTATTTTTAACTTTATTATTAGTTTGTATCAGCGGAGAGGAAGAGGGAGACCAAAGAAAAGATGGATGGATTGTCTAAGGACTGATATGAAAGAAAAGGGAGTTGATGATAGCATGACGGGTGACAGAACAGAATGGAGGAAGAAAACATGTTGCGCCGACACCAAATAATATGGGATAAGAACAGGAAGAAGAAGAAGAAGAAGAAGATTAGTTTGTATCAGCGGCAAGAGATATTCATAAACACACTCTCTGAAAATGTCAATGAATAATAATGTAATAATTGACATAATGTCAAGTAAATTATTTACATTCATACATTATTGAATAAAGTATAAAGCCATGAAGAAAGACCAGTTTCCTGCAAATCACGTCGCCACCACTCGCTGCCGTCAGTCCGGTCACATTTGCGCCGAAAATATCGCAGCTGCCATTTCAAGAAATGTCGAAACGGCGAAATTTCATATTTCAGCTCTGAGACTCAGGGTTTCTTTGTATGTGGTATAGTGGAGCTGGATGGGGTATGAGCGTGGTTGAAACAAAATTTGAGTGTACTGTGGAAGTCTGCTGACCATGGTGTGATTTTAATTTCTAGGTTGTAAATAATTTGTATAATATTGTTTTATTTTAAAGTAATCTCAATATAAAACCGTGATGGTATTTAGAATGCAATCGTATGTAATTGTGCATTATGAATAGTACATTCTTCATAATTAGTACATTGTGAAGAAATGGTAGGTAAAATAAGATAGATTCAAAATACCAACTAAATCTATACTTCTATACTAGTATTATAAATAGAGGTAAAATTTGTAAGTTTGTATGTAGGGGGTAATCTCTGGAACTACTGGTCCGATTTGCAAAATTCTTTCAGTGTTAGATAGCGCATTTATCGAGGAATGCTATAGACTACGATCCACGGGAGCGGAGCAGTAACGAAAAATGCGGGTGAAACCGCAGGGGACAGCTAGTTAATAATAATTTACGAATAATCAGTAACCGCTACTAGTAAAGCGTTGATAAATACTTAGGGTTCCCAACATTTGCGATAGTGATCAGATTAAAATATAAGAATTCTAGTTATACGTAGCTTCGTATATAGCAACGTTGATCTTCTTAAAACGAAGTTATTGGATCTGAAAGACATTTCTCTTATCACACAATCAAATTTTTTTTTTCTAAGTTTCAACAAGTAGAAATATTAGCAAGCAAAATTGCTCTACAACGAAACCGCAAAAAAAATCTCAAACTTTTGAGAAAACGTTGCAAAATTAAAGACGAAATCTCATACACGCTAAAAACAGTCATCATCATCTGCCTAGCCTTTTCCCAACTATATTGGGGTCGGCTTCCAGTCAAGCCAGATTTAGCTGAATACCAGTATTTTACGAGGAGCGGCTGCCTACCAGACCTCCACAACCCATTAACTGGGGTAACACGGTACTTCATGGTAAGACTGGAGTCAGATTTACTGGCTTCTGACTATCCGTAACGACTGCCAAAGATCTACAAATGACAGCCGGGACCAACGGCTTAACGTGCTTTCCGAGGCACGGAGGAAACTCGTTATGTTAAAATGGTCACCCATCCACAGACCAACCTAGGCAAGCGTTGCTTAACCTTGAAGATCGACCTGTGCGGCTGTTATTATCTAGCCACGAGCTAAAAACAGTACAGCAATATAATGTTGTAAACTTTAGTAAGGCCCTTCCACAAGCTAGTATATCAGTGTAACATTCAGCAATGACGTCACAGGTCGCAGTCCCCACGTAGTCACAGTGTGGTGAACAAAACGCGCCATATTTTATTCCAACGTTTGTGACTTTATTATTTTGTGTAGACTTAGCTACTTTCATCTTGAAGAACAGAGCTTTGAACCAGAGATGTAAACTGGAACTTTACTTCACGTGTTAAAATGACAAGCGTGCCAATGAAAAAGAGGGATGCAGCTATATACTCTATATAGATCCATTTCTTTAATATTTTTATTTCAAAGCGTGTGATAAAAGCTCATGGTAGAGCCTCTATGTAGGAACAGATATCCCTTTCCTACAAATTTATCTCTGCGGAAGACAGTCAACCATCTGAAACTGGTCTATAATCTCGGAATCATAAACCAATCATCATCTTCCTAAGAACACATTATTAATTCTTCCATTCTATCCTGTGTCACGCTATTACTATGGCTCGCTTTTAACCACTATCTCGCCTTGTGATCTCACGATTGTAAGCGATGATGTGGTCGACGAAGTCGCGCGGTTTCCTAGAAGTAATCTATTCACCCATGATGTAAAGTCCCCAGATTATAACTATGAGTAAACATAGACTTCAGTACGGAATCTCACTCCTTAGCTGTATGCATAGTGTATAAATATGTTTGGGTGTGGTTTGGATGTGATTTTTCTTGAGGTAACTAAAAAGTAACCATGGACTTTCTTCCCGGTCCTTTTCCATAGGAAACGAACCATCGGCATTAGTTTGACGTTTTCATAGGCTTACATGGACAATTATTCCATGTAAGCTTATGACACATAAAATTAATAATTTTGAACATGAATTTTTATTGAAAATATTACCAATGTCATTAACGTAATTTCAAAATAGCATGCTAAAGTCCTATAAAGGTGACAACGTACCACAAATGGGTATGAAAAACAAAATAATTGTACAACTGTGATGTCAACTTAATAGTTGAAATTAATTGAATTGTTACTGTAATTGATTAATTAAATTAAATTGAAACTGCGGGCGCACCCTCGTCTTGGGACTTGTACTGTGCCCAGAGAATATCTAGATAGATGGAATGGGGAGTTTCAATTAAATATGCTAGATATAGCTTGTCCAAGCCTACATACGAGTATAATCTTCATCAATTTTTAAATTAATCTTGACGAATCAAAATAAACTAAAGGTCGTATATCGCACCCTGTGAGAGATAAAAAAAAAATTGTCTCCATACGAAACATAAAATTATTATAGACCTTGATTGACATTCTATGATTTATGTTATGTTAGTGAGGAACATCTGTATCTGAACTAGATAATAATATCTGTATTTCAGACATCAGCGCTCTTCCCTAGATTTAGGCATCACTTAAGATCTTCAAACGCTGTGTATTCAAACTATCAGTAAGAAATTTCGTAAATGTTCCAATTTTGTCAAGGGTCAGCTGAGTGACTAATACCTAAACGTTGCATCAATGTCTAGAAGTCAAACAATTTTTTAATGAACTAACCAATAAATAATAATAACATGTAATGGTATACACTAAAGAATATAATAAATAAATAAATAACAATTTTATTAACATGCAATATTTGTAGGGGGACAGGAGATAGCTGTGTTTAGTTACTGCTCAGCTTTTGTGGGTCATAATGTGATGTTATATCATCATCATCATCATCTGCCTAGCTTTTTCCCAACTATATTGGGGTCGGCTTCCAGTCAAGCCGGATTTAGCTGAATACCAGTATTTTACGAGGAGCGGCTGCCTACCAGACCTCCACAACCCATTAACTGGGGTAACACGGTACTTCATGGCAAGACTGGAGTCAGATTTACTGGCTTCTGACTATCCGTAACGACGACCAAAGATTTCCAAATGACAGCCGGGACCAACGGCTTAACGTGCTTTCCGAGGCACGGAGGAAACTCGTTATGTTAAGATGGGCACCCATCCACAGACCAACCTAGGCAAGCGTTGCTTAACCTTGAAGATCTACCTGTGCGGCTGTTATTATCTAGCCACGAGCTCCTCCTGTGAGAGATAAAAAAAAATTGTCTCCATACGAAACATAAAATTATTATAGACCTTGATTGACATTCTATATGATTTATGTTATGTTAATGAGGAACATCTGTATCTGAACTAGATAATAATATCTGTATTTCAGACATCAGCGCTTTTCCCTAGATTTAGGCATCACTTAAGATCTTCAAACGCTGTGTATTCAAACTATCTCTTCGTAAATGTTCCAATTTTGTCAAGGGTCAGCTGAGTGACTAATACCTAAACGTTGCATCAATGTCTAGAAGTCAAACACTTTTTTAATGAACTAACCAAATAATAATAACATGTAATGATATACACTAAAGAATATAATAAATAAATAAATAACAATTTTATTAACATGCAATATTTGTAGGGGGACAGGAGACAATGTGTTTAGTTACTGCTCAGCTTTTGTGGGTCATAATGTGTTATTATATAGCCTGTATTTATTCCTCATGAATCAGGATATTATAATTATACATAAAGGTTTTTTAGTTGACACATGGTTTTTCCAAAGCAAAACCGCGAATCAAGCAAGTAAATCCCTAACGGCCGAAACCAATAACAAATCGATCTCCAGTTTTGGCATACTGGAGATTGTAAAACAAATGATAAAATACAAAAATTATCATGTTTTCTGTTGTTTCATTTGTTTTTCAATCCCCGATATGTGATAGATAGGTTATTGGTTTCGGCTGTTAAACCAGAGAGTCATGTTGGAGGTAAGTACAATGAGACATCATCTGCCTAGCCTTTTCCCAACTATATTGGGGTCGGCTTCCAGTCAAGCCGGATTTAGCTGAATACCAGTATTTTACGAGGAGCGGCTGCCTACCAGACCTCCACAACCCATTAACTGGGGTAACACGGTACTTCATGGCAAGACTGGAGTCAGATTTAATGGCTTCTGACTATCCGTAACGACTGCCAAAGATCTCCAAATGACAGCCGGGACCAACGGCTTAACGTGCTTTCCGAGGCACGGAGGAAACTCGTTATGTTAAGATGGTCACCCATCCACAGACCAACCTAGGCAAGCGTTGCTTAACCTTGAAGATCGACCTGTGCGGCTGTTATTATCTAGCCACGAGCTCCTCAAGTATAATGTGACAAAAATCCTAAAATATATGGAATTGACTTGCGTAACCGAAATATCCCATACATTGTATACTTATCACACTAATATTATAGAGGCGAAAATTGGTGACCCTGAGTGTATGTTTGTTACTTCTTCACCCGTTCATATTGCAATATGAAAATATAGTAAAATCAACCATTTTCTTAAAAAAGAGTAATGTTTTGCCGTGGAGTTTCTAGCCGGTTCTTCTCCACACAAAACGACCAATTGGAATCATAGACTAGCTTCAGAAGTTTTATATAAGTGCCCATGTCAGCCTACGTAAAACAAAAAGATTAAGAAAAAAAAAAGATAAGATTTTGATTAGAGATTTGAAGATTATCTCGGGACTATGTTCACTCGAGACTACTTCCGCGAGGGCGAAGCCGCGGCCAAAAGCTTGTTTGTCAATCGTAATCGCTTCCAAAATACAACTGATCGTCACACTACCAAAAACAAAAAATCCTATTCATTCTTCCACCTTTCAATAAACATGAAAATCCTATCATTTTTCCACCTCACCAATATACACATCGAGGCATCAAAACTTGTATATCCCGACACTTGTAGCGTAAACTAGGATAATCCCTGCTTTCTGCACTATCCATCGGATCAGTCCAATGTCATACAACGTCAACGGGTTGTCTATATTTTATTTATTTGGCTTTCGTGAGTGTTATGCGGGTGTTCGCTTTTTCAGAGAGGTTTTTGCGCGATTTAACGCTGGATAACTTGTTCGGTTGTTTTTTTGTTACGCATTTTTAAGTGTTATTTTTAATTGAGCGGCCCATTTGGGGCCCTGGGTTGTACGAACGAGAACCCGGGACCTGGAACGAAGGCAAAGGAGGAACAGGAGTGGGTTTCAGTCTATAAAAGTCTGACACGCGCTCCCGCTCCGCCGAGAGTGGGAAAAGTGGATGATATCCTGGCAAAAAAAAGTAGTGGCCCAGTAAGTAGTACGCGAGCTTTAACCCAGCTAGGCACAGTACTTTGTGCAATTTATTTCATCAGCAGTGATCTCAAAACGATGAAGAAAACATGATGAAACTAGCATGTTCTAGAATTGTAAATGTAATAAAAACAGCAGTAGTTAGTACTTACTTTGGTAGTAAAAATCTTGTATCATGAATGTTTGTAGGAAGCTACCAGTTAGTTATAAAATGAAAAAAGCCACATTTGTTTTGTTCTGAAATTTAAAAAACAGTCAACAAACTTGTACAACAGAAAATCATAAACGTTCAGCAAAATATTAAAGCAAACAGCCCAGCTAAATTGTGAAGCAATAGAAAATACATGTTTGTAAATAAAAAGAGAAAACTGTAGAGTCGAATGCGTTATGAAGTTACGGCGAATCATAGGCCGCGACTAGAGTCAGGAGCGGGCGCGGTAGCGATAGCGGGGACGAATTAAGTATTATATTTAAATATTCGCTGTGCGCGTATTGCTATTGACGTAACATTCAAATAAGGGACATAGGCGAATATTGCCCTGGTAAAAGTTACGGGGATCTAATGGAGTTGTGGTAGTCTTTTCCCATCTATATTGGGGTCGGCTTCCAGTCAAGCCGGATTTAGCTGAATACCAGTATTTTACGAGGAGTGGTTGCCTACCAGACCTCCACAACCCATTAACTGGGGTAACACTTTGTGAACCACACAAAGGAGCACAAATTCGAGTGCAGCTTCTTTGCCCTTCTAGTCACGCCCGCCACCGCTCCCGCTTACGCTTTAGTCACCGCGTGTTCACTCTAGACCAGGCCTTAGAGTCAGCATGCCACAGACAACGAAGTTAGCTCTATGTAGCTTGATTGCGATGCCGGGCACTGACCTGCGACTATTTGTTATGAAAACATCCATTTTTTGTGTTCCACGTGTAAAAAACTAATGTTTCGATTGAATAGATATTGATTACAAGACTTGATGATTACATTACAATCACAATCTTCTTTACACGTCAGCTAGTTAATGACAGCAGTGGTGGCCCAGTAGTAACGGCCCCGACTTACGAGTTGTAGGTCGCGAGTTTAAACGCAGCCAGATGCATTACTTTGTATAATTTATTTCATCACCACTGAAAACGGTGAAGGAAAACATCGTCAGGAAACCGGCATGTCCTAGAACCACAAATTCGAAGACATGATTGTGACATCCACCAATCCGCGCTGGTCCCGCGTGGTGGATTGCAGCCCATACCCTCTCCTAGAGAGGAGGCCTGAGTCTCAGCAGTGGGAATATTATAAGGCCGATTATGCTAAAATAATCCTTGAGGTATTTGTATTTCCATTCAGAATAAATATTATTTATCTGGCGATTAGAACAAACAGTTGTGGGCTAACGGTAGCAGATAAATGAACTAACGGAGGCGTCTCTCAACAGGTGTCAATATTATATTCAATTCAGAGAGATTTTCACTACGATTTTCTAAATCAAGCCACTATCAGTCTGTACAGTAGTGCTTTTGCCAGCGACTTCGTTTGCGTGAATATTGGTTATCGCTGCCCACTCACGACCGTCAATCGGTTAACGATTTTTTGTAGGTGAAAAATAAACCACACTGATAGCAATAGTGCAACGCACACGGCCTGCAAAAAATCGATCAGAATATACTTTAGGAATATAATATGTGACGATTATCGGGACGATTATCGGACCTACAAAAAGTCTGTTATGGGCGGGCAGCGTATTGCGGACGAAAAGTCGTAGACAGATCTGCCGTTCTTAAACTATAATGCCGTTATCTGACCAAATCATTTTTTGAGTTACGCACAAAAAACAGCAGAAAATTATAAATTTGTCTTAGTACAACTATTAAGTACTCGGTTTAACTATTGATATTAGAAAAATACTGCTTAGAGAGATCGATATAGAATTTTAAGCGTCTAAAGACGAAAGCCCGCGAAATGGTAGAAAACGGCATTTTAGCATAAAGACGGCAGAGATGAAAAGTAGCTAATCCTTGGAATAGTCTTTTTTATCAACAACTAGCTTTTACCCGCGGCTTCGCTCTCGTTAAATGACTACCCTATCTTCTCTACCTACCTTTTTTTTTTCTTGAATTTTTCCGTAAAAACCATCTTTGAACTTCAACGAACATTTTTAAAAAAGAATTGGCCAAATTGGTCCAGGCGTTGTTGAGTTATGCGCTTATCACCACATTTTGCGATTCATTTTTATATTATAGATTCAATTTTATTAAACTTCACATAAGGGCGAAGTGCTATGGGCAGTATGATGGTTCGTAAGAGTTCATGCATAACTCTAGAACGAAAAAGGCAACTGAAAGAACACTGTTTATTTTTCTAATTTAAAGTGACACTCCCTCTCACTCCACCTAAAACTAAAGAAGTTATTTGACGCCTTTCCACCCTCATTACAAAAGAAAGAAAAATAGTAAGACAAGAACTTACTACCCCAGAATTAAAACAAATAACTCGTACCCACAGAACTGCAGAGAATTATTTAGCTCTTCTAATGAAGCTTAAATAGCCCTCCACGTTACTTATCTAAATAACCAGGGCTTATAATAAAATCCTCCACATATTACAACAACAAAACATCCTCTAAACATAATAATTTTCATAAAACAAAATACATTATGCGAACATCGAAACTTTCTTTCGGTACTGTACATACGAAGTTTTGAGTGCTAAGTACAGTGTGTACAGTGATGAACAAAAATATAGGTGCACTTAGTGGAATGCGAAAATAATTTTCTAATAACGCAATGAATAAAGTTATGAAGTGTTGTGCATTATCATTTTAGTCAAAAGACAATATAGACCCCCCGCAAGTATCGTTACAATGATCAGTCCAATGCATCTTGTAACCATCGGATTCCTGCTCTTCAGATGATTAGTATTCAGTCCTCTTTATGGGAGGCCTACCAGTGTTACGTCCTCCGCATTAACTACCCCTTCTGTAAGCAATGTGCCTGCCGAGAGCCACTTAAGTTTAGTGATTCCTTGGGCTAAGTCAGTAAGACTCGTTCTCCTGCAGATATCTTCATTTCTGATTGGTGGAAATTCCATGCATAGCCCTGTTCATTGTTCTTTGTGTGACTTTAAACTTTCTGATGAGGTCCATTTTTAGCGACCACGTTTCAGCCATATATTGTCACTGGCAACACTCACAGGTATCTACATAATTATATAGACTAGATATAGACATTAGTCATAATTGATTATTTGCACATTATTTTATGATTAGGATCACTCAATGATTTATAAGATAGGTAAGAGTATTTGTCGAGAAATTCACTTTTAGGAGAGTTTAGCTGACATTTCTATCTTCAACGAGTTTTTTTTATTGGTTAGCTTGTTGTAATATGAAGTAACTTTTACAAAGACACTTATAAACCTAATTTACGATAGACTTACGTGAGCTAGATATCATCATCTGCCTAACCTTTTCCCTACTATATTGGGGTCGGCTTCCAGTCAAGCCAGATTTAGCTGAATACCAGTATTTTACGAGGAGCGGTTGCCTACCAGACCTCCACAACCCATTAACTGGGGTAACACGGTACTTCATGGCAAGGCTGGAATCAGATTTACTGGCTTCTGACTATCCGTAACGACTGCCAAAGATCTCCAAATGACAGCCGGGACCAACGGCTTAACGTGCTTTCCGAGGCACGGAGGAAACTCGTTATGTTAAGATGGTCACCCATCCACAGACCAACCTAGGCAAGCGTTGCTTAACCTTGAAGATCGACCTGTACGGCTGTTGTTATCTAGCCACGAGCTCCTCTTACGTGAGCTAGATAATGGATGACAAAAGAAATGTTACGCCACCTCCAAGCAACATTGGACTATAGCAGAAAGATCTCGTAAATAATGGATACTTGGCCCACTTTTACCCATTGTCTTTACGCTAAGTGCAAACATAATTTTGACTCTCACTGTACACTTGTACAGTCTACCTAAAATAGGTTTCGGCTTAACTCGTTCAATCGTATTGGTTTTGTTTAATGGAATATCCCAATTTTTAGTTAACATTAAAATGTGTTACAAAAACATTGTTTTAGTGGAATAATGTTAATAAGTGGGTATTCGGATTTATAATTTTTGTTTTGGGTTTGTTTGGCTAAAATGTATTATTAATTATTTTGCCAATATGGCTTCTGGTTTTCGTGTTGAAAACCAAACTTAGCAATTTTATTTTAGTATTATTTTTTCATTCCTAGGTTATGGTACCTCTGGAAGATAATTAATTGAATAAAACTAAAATCTGTAAAGCTCTTGGGTCACGTGAAGTATCAACAAGGAGTTTAAGTACCTACCTGAGGGACCCTGGAACGAAAGCAAAGAAGGAACTGGGTGGGTTTTAGTAAGAGTCTGACCTGCCAAGGAGCGGGAGAAGTCATTCTGATGATTTCCCATAAAAATGTACCTACCTACCTATATCTATCTGCCTAGCCTTTTCCCAACTATATTGGGGTCGGCTTCCAGTCAAGCCGGATTTAGCTGAATACCAGTATTTTACGAGGAGCGGCTGCCTACCAGACCTCCACAACCCATTAACTGGGGTAACACGGTACTTCATGGCAAGACTGGAGTCAGATTTACTGGCTTCTGACTATCCGTAACGACTGCCAAAGATCTACAAATGACAGCCAGGACCAACGGCTTAGCGTGCTTTCCGAGGCACAGAGGAAACTCGTTATGTTAAGATGGTCACCCATCCACAGACCAACCTAGGCAAGCGTTGCTTAACCTTGGAGATCGACCTGTGCGGCTGTTATTATTTAGCCACGAGCTCCTCCTACCTAACATTGTAAAAAAACATCTCTATATGTACAATTTGTGAAAACTCGGAACTCTATATCTCTCTATACTATCCTAGAATTTCAACCACAAACGGCTCGAAAATATTATATAGGTAAACGTTGGTAAACGTTATACTTTACTTGTTGCATGTAGTATTAGTATACTGCAACATTAGTGTGTTACCTGAAACAAAATAAAAGTATTATTTTAACACACGTATAACAATTATTTATTTTGGAGGAGGAGCTCGTGGCTAGATAATAACAGCCGCATGGGTCAATCTTCAAGGTTAAGCAACGCTTGCCAAGGTTGGTTTGTGGGTGGGTGACCATCTTAACATAACGAGTTTCCTCCGTGCATCGGAAAGCACGTTAAGCCGTTGGTCCCGGCTGTCATTTGTAGATCTTTGGCAGTCGTTACGGATAGTCAGAAGCCAGTAAATCTGACTCCAGTCTTGCCATGAAGTACCGTGTTACCCCAGTTAATGGGTTGTGGAGGTCTGGTAGGCAGCCGCTTCTCGTAAAATACTGGTATTGAGCTAAATCCGCCTTGACTGGAAGCCGATCCCAATATAGTTGGGAAAAGGCTAGGCAGATGGTGATAACAATTATTTATTTTATTTAACAAAAAACAGACAACTATAAACGAAATGTCATACGTCAATAAATAACCCGCTCCTGATCGTTTTCAGTGCAAAGATGCCCATAACACTGAATAGCGATGGCCATCCATCCTTTGCACCAAGAACGACCTAGACGGGAAGTCAAAGATGGCCTGACTGGCCTGTTGGTCTAGTGTTTAGTGGTCTTGACTGCTATGCTGAAAGTAGTGGGTTTGATTCCCACCTCGATCATTTGTTCTGTGTCTAGGTGTAATTTATCTATAATTATGTATGTATTCAGAAATATAATTTTTAGTATGTTTATCAGTAAGTTGTTTAGTATAACACAAGCTCTGGTGGCTTAACTTGGAACTAAATGGTGTTGTGTGAAAAGATTTGAATTATTATTATTAGTTAAGGGAGCGAGTCAAAGAGTGATTGTAACAGGTTTTTATATAAACTATTCTCTACCACCACAACAATAAAAAATATCACATTCATATTTAACCGTTTCACAATATAGAACCGTGTAAAAATAACTTCAAACAAACTTTGCTCCCTATGGAGTTGCGTTAAGATATTTTAAAATACGACTAGGCTACTTGCGTTGAACTTACAGGAACTGCATAATTACATTGTTTCAGAACTAACAAGTTTGAACAAAATGTGGAACGTTCACGCCGGTCAAAGTTCAAACTAGCCAGCCAGTTCCGAGTTTTTAATTAGCGTTTTAAAATCGAATCTTGTAGTTTTGTAATATTTTGCATTTTTCTACAGTATGGACGGTTTAAGTTTTCCGTTGGAGCAGTAGTGGCCCAATGGTAGCTGCCCCAACTTCCAAGTTGTAGGTCGCGGGTTCAAACCCGATCAGGCGCATTACGTTGTGTAATTTATTTCATCACCAGTGCTCTCAAAACGGTGAAGGAAAACATCGTGAGAAAACCGGCATGTCCTAGAACCAAAAATTCGAAGACATGTGACATCCACCAATCCACATTGGGCCCGCGTGGAGAATTATGGCCCATTCCCTCTCCAAGAGAGAAAGCCTGATTCCCAGCAGTGGGAACATTACATGACCGATAATGCTATGCTAATGCTAAGTTTTCCGTACTACAAAAAGATTCCAGAGGATACGGTGGAGCATACGGTTACACAAAAAGAACAGTACAAAAGAGCATACGGTGGAGGTAAGCCACGCTTGGGCGGAGCACCACCCTGTTCTCGTAGGGGCAATCAGCGGCAGCAGCATAACATACTTAAACATCATAGATAACCGTGTTCTGCCTAGTGTCTATGATGCCATATAGTATTTGCCGGGTCCACAGTATGCTCGACAGTTTAGATGTTTTTATTGTGCGTTATTTTACAATTGTATGATATTTTTAATGTATGTTTATTTTATTGTGCGTCATTTAGGGCGGAATATACGTGTTTTCTTTTCTTTTCTTCCAGCAGCCTCTTACCCAGGCATTGGTACAGGCCATGACAGGCGAGCGGTTCCTTCTGCGAAGCAGTAAAGCTAGCGAAGGATTAGCACTAGATGGAAAGAGTAGCCAAACCCTTGGGATTTGGCTACTGTTTAACAGTCAGCCGCCAGCCCTTAGGGTCAGGCTGGCCCTCTTTTGTAATGAATTTGTCGGGGTTTACGTATCACCATGCTGTGACCCCAAACAATATGGTGTTGGCTTGTTCTTCTTCTTCCTACCGTAGTAGGAAGAAGAAGAACAAGACTGCAGGCAAATTGTTCCTGTCCTTCGTTATACACAGTTTAAGCGAAAAATTTCGTCCAGACCGTAAAGGTGTTTAACAATATATGGGTGGGTAGCTACTCGCCATAAATTAATGCTCAAATCATCATCTGCCTAGCCTTTTCCCAACTTAATTGGGGTTGGCTTCCAGTCAAGCCGGATTTAGCTGAATACCAGTATTTTACTAGTAGCGGCCATAAATTAATGCTCCAAAAACCTTAAAAAAGTAAACAAAACGCATCACACAGCATCATCTAAAGATCCAGCTCTCAAAAGCTCATGTAAACTACAACTTGCATTATTACAGACGACGATAAACCCAGTCTACACTAATGAGCTAGCAATTCTAAGAAAAACCGGCTAACAATAGTTTGAAGCGCGAGCGGGGAGAGGGAAGAAAATGTGTGAATGGAAGCTTCCCTTTTGCCCGATAAGCAGTATTATTATGCAGTGTGAATGCTCGTACGGGTGACTGACTTAGCGTTTAGTTTGTTAGGAAAGTGTGAACAAATGCTGTGATTTTCACGTTGGAGTTTTCACAAAATATGTTTTTAGCTTTTGCTTGCTTAGTTGTTAGCAAAAGCTTGCGTGGAAATTGAAAATTATACCAAGGAATCTTATTTATTTCTGCACACAATAGTACAAAGGTGGACTTAATGCCTTCTAGCATTTTCTACCAGTTAACCTTTGGGCGATGCAGAGAGAAATTAAAAAAAAACTTATCTAGGGTAAAACTTCTATGTCATAATAGGATATGTACAGTATGTATAATAATAATAATAATAATCTTTATTTAGCATAGGACATTGGTACAATTTTTATTGAAGTCCCTGACTTCTGTACTAGGTGATTAACCTGTGTTACAGAAGCCAGTGCCCTCTCCCGGAAGAAATACAAAAAAATCCTACGCATTTTATTTAAGTATAGGTGGATGAAGAGCATCATATATATTTTATTTTAAATAACAATATATGCAACAAAAATAATTTAGCAAGGCAAACAATACTTTATATTAAGCCTGTAACAGTGACAGAGTGTGGGTGAGTCAGAGTGTTGATAAGAGGGTGTGTGTGTGGTGTGTGGTGAGTGAGTGTGTATGTGGTGAATGAGTGTACGTGTTGAGTGAGAGAGAGAGTGTGCGAGGAGTTCGAGGTCATGTATCCTTAGAAAGATTTTAATAAGGATATTGTCACAGAAGCACTTCTAGTATCTGCTCCGTGTCTTCATAACTAAGCGACATTAGCCACGACTTGAGGCTCTGTTTAACCTTATGAAAAGTTAGTTTATATATGGCCAGCTTTTTATTGATTTTGTTATAAATCAGCGAGCTCTGGGCACAGTAGTGGCGCCGCGCTAGAGCAGAACGACACTGGACAGACTCACAGACTGGAAAACCAATTCTCCGGCTGGTAAGGTTCCTATCAAGTGGCATCATGGAATGACGTCGCAAAACTGAGCGGAGGACATACAGTTTCCTTACTGTGAGTACCTGGGCATCGGAGTACAACTGGGCCGTGGGATAGTTTCTTCTACGGAAGTGCATAACTTTGAGAACAGCTCGCTGTGCTCGTTCCACTCTAAGCATCACGGTTTTGAAAGTACCGCCCCACACTGGTATGCAGTATGTGATGATTGATTCACACAAGGAACGATATACAAGTGTAGCTGTCTCCAGGTCAGCCGCGTGTCTCAATTCTTTAAATAAATACATTAGCTTTCGAAGCCGGGAGCATAATGTGTCTGTGTGAACACGCCAATCCAGCTTCTCATCGATATGAACCCCCAGATATTTAATGCTTGAAACCATCGTCAGGTAACTACATTTGCAAAGCATAGCATTATGGCAAATATGTGCTCGTAATTTGATTGAGTCTGGTGGAGGTAATGGTGAGTTTGGTGGAAGGAACTGAATAACTTTCGTCTTTGATAAATTAAGCGTTAAAAGGTTAGTGGACAGCCATTTCATAACTGTACGTATAGTTAGCTCAGTTCTATGCTTCACTTGGTCCCAGGACTTATCATATAGTAATAGTGCCGTATCGTCTGCATATGTAAAAATGTCACACTGAGTAAGGGATAGTTGACAAAGGTCATTAATGTATATTTGAAATAGCGTGGGACCCAAAATACTTCCTTGCGGGATACCAAAGCCAATAAACTCTTCGTCACTAAATATGGAATCATTTTTGACACATTGACTACGTCCGCTCAGGTAATCCTTAAAAATATTTAGGGCCACACCACGTACTCCCATATGCTCCATTTTGGGTCATGTATGCCTTACCTGTGAGCCAAATTACATCTAAATTCGTTTGGCCTTTGAACATGAAGGAGTGAATAACATACGTACACTCAATTCATTTTTAACATGGAAAATCATAGAATGACTTCTCCTGTTCTGGGTGGAGCGAGACGACCGACGTGTCAAAATTTTACTTCATCTTCTTAGTGCACAACATAAAAAGAAGCCTTGTGAAAAAGTTTAGGTCGGTCCAGTACTCGTAGTTTCGGCTGTGCGTTGATAATTCAATTAGGGCCTGTTTCACAATGTCCGAGTAGGCACTACTCACTGAATAAATTCAAAAATGGAACAGAATTTGTATGAAATTATCTGCCAAGTAAGATACTCGAAACTTAATCATAGATGGTGAAATAGGCCCTTAGTCAGTTTTTCATTTTATTTCACAGATGTAAATTAGTATAGACTAGTGACCCTTGGCTTTACACGGGTGCAATCTATACTTATAATAAAACAGTAAACCTTTTTTTTGCAAACATAAACCTTTTTCTTGAATGATCATTCTCTCTATAAAAAAACCGCATCAAAATCCGTGTCGTAATTTTAAAGATCTAAGCAAACATAGGGACAGACATACAGCGAGAAGCGACTTTGTTTTATACTATAATATGGTGATACAGGCCAAGAAGACCAAGAAAAAAATGGCGGGATGACTTGGATGTCTTCCTTGAGAATTGGCAAGAAGTGGCTAAAAGCCGGGAAAGATGGAAGGAATGGAGGGAGGCCTTAACCCAGCTGTAGGACAGCACAGCATTAGCATTATCGGCCTTGTAATGTTCCCACTGTTGGGACTCAGGCCTCCGCTCTAGGAGAAGGACAGCATAGGCATATAATTATATAATAATAGTTATACAGACGACCAATGAATACATTTTCCTACCCTCCTATTGATAAAAAGTGCCACATAAATAAGGTGCCCATAAAGTTTGAGCTACAGTTTGTGTTGGAGATAAATCATTATAATGAGACAGTATCGTCCGTGACGCAGTGTTATGGACCAAGTTAATGTAAGAGATGCGAAATTGAGTGTGTTTGTTTCATAAAATGTACGGAACTGTCCAATAGTTTGGAGTTCGATTTTAAGTCAAGCTGGATGGAGATGATTAATCATATTCTTATCCTTGTCTGGGTTTGATGAGGTTGATGATCCTTGTATTTTTTTTTTTGAGTAACTTACCATTTTCGAGAAAATCCACAAAAACTTCTTTGACCTCGAATAACTTTTGTAGCACACATAGGATCGATAGGATTTTTAAAATTTTATTTGTAATGGTAAAGCTCTTCACAAATATTTAGCTTTCCGGGATTTTTTGTGATTTTAATTGTCTTTATTGACCGGACTCTTAAATGCTACTTAGGACAGTCAATATTGACATAAAAAGTACAAAGATTGCAAACGCGCATGCAACTATGATTTTTTATGTTTTTAGGTCCCTTGTGAGTAGATAACACCCAAGTTTGCAATCCTGAAAACCCTGTTTTACCCCCATGGTGCTCAAGAACTGCCAATTTTTGGCTCTTGTTTCAGTTTTCGTCGAAAAAACTAGCCTAACGATGCGTTTTTCAAGAACCTTTGCTCAGTTCTATACCCCGTGCTACCCGCATGGGGTTTATCGAGACTTGGGTGTTAACTACTCTCAAACAATATAACAAAGTAAAATAAATCGTTGATACACGCGCGATGTTTGATGTCTACTAAATGATGGCCCAACTTGCCGCACGCATTGGTTGCCGCCCGTAAATCGACGCCTACGTTGGACGGTGGCTGGAAATCGCGGACGGAATTCCGGCGACTGGGGCGTGACATCATTGGCGATCGCCTCCTTTGCTAGCATTAGACAGGAGACAGCCTGCCATTCGTCCTAGTTTCAGACCACGGCCTGTACCAGAGCCTAAGAGATCATAGCCACCGATCTCCCCCACGAGGATAAGGCGCACACCTCTAATGTCCAGGTGGTCTTAGAACGCTAAAGCTAACGGAACGACACAGGTGAGGTTTAGTCAAGAAAAATCTGTCACACCCTTTTGCTCCACTAAGAAGAAGTCAAATTATATTTCTCCTCAAAAAAATGTTTATATAGCTGTTTTATGTTAGCCTCAAGATAAAACTATAAATTGACATATTAAACTTACAACCCCTTCATCATTAGTTTCACCTATTGTGACTATACCATATCACCCCTTCTCACGCGGGGCGAATTGACACTAATTATTCTGACGCCACTGCTAAGGGAGATAACAGTTCTATTGTTTTAGAGCACTACAATCAGCCTTTCACAACGATTCTAAGTATTGGTCACAAGAATCATTAACAGAAACCCATTCTTGTAATCTATCTAGTATTTATTGTGAGTGTTGAGGAGGTAGATAATAACAGCCGCACAGGTCGATCTTCAAGGTTAAGCAACGCTTGCCAAGATTGGTCTGTGGATGGGTGACCATCTTAACAAACCTAGTTTCACTGTTTCAGGGTATCATGGTTTCCCGATATCCCGTAAGTGACTTTTTAAATTGTAATACCGAGTTTCTTCCGTGCCTCGGAAAGCACGTTAAGCTTTAGGTCCCGATTGTCATTTGTAGACCTTTGGCAGTCGTTCGTTACGGATAGTCAGAAGCCAGTAAATCTGACTCCAGTCTTGCCATGAAGTACCGTGTTACCCCAGTTAATGGGTTGTGTAGATCTGGTAGGCAGCCGCTCCTCGTAAAATTCTGATATTCAGCTAAATACGCTTTGACTGGAAGCCGACCTCAATATAGTTGGGAAAAGGCTAGGTAGAATGTTTTTTTTTGAGTGAGGCAAAAAAAACATACACAAATCTAAATATACACATCATAAACATCATTTCAGTTGAAAAAGTGACTGGTAGAGAATGTTTCAAGGCATTAAGTCCGCCTTTTTACTTTTGTGTGTCTGAACCGTCTGACTTTTAACCTCTCGGGTCCCGTAAAAAGAGTGCAAGATTGTTTGAAAAAATACCCCGGTACAAGCCAGGGTCAATGAGGAATGGGTGGTTCCTTCTGCAAAGCTGCAGCAAGCAGCAGTAAAGCTAGCGACGAAGGAGGTCGCATGTGTATTAAAACGGTCATCCTCACGCCCCAGCCGAGACACCGTCCTTGACTTCCAACCACACCGTGGGCGAGGGCTTCCGGACGAAGAGCAATGGGTAGCTCGCCAAGCACCCGTCCGGTTAAGACTGAGCCTGACTCATCAACGGTGTATAATGTTTGTTCTACGTGCGCCTCAAAGAGCCAGCAAAATCGTAGGGCCCAGCAGGGCTGATGCCCGCAAGAGCCACGGGAACTTTTCGTAACCTCGAACCTCGATAGGCCTCCCCCAAGCGTTGCCACAACGACCGATCCTGTGCGTCTCGCATCCATCGGATTCCCGCGACTCTCGCCAGGTCATCGGTTCACATTGTGGGAGGCCTTCTTACGCTCCGGCTACCGGTACGTGGCCGCCACTCCAGAACCTTCCGTCTCCATCGACCATCTGTTTTAAGAGCAATGTGCCCTAACGCACTGCCACTTAAGTTTGACGATTTTTCGGGCTATGACAGTACCCTTGGTTCTCTTGCGGATATTTTCATCTCCGATCCGATCACGTAAGGAAACTCCGAGCCCTCAAAGTTACAGGTTAACAAAACGACCTATATCTTTTTTCCTAACACAAATACGAACGGTAATAAAAGCCTTGCCAGACCTCTGGGCCAGACAGCATACGACCTTGAACTGAACTTTAGTGTCAAAAATATCGTCTCGAAATAAAATATTCAGATGCTCTAAATGAAGGTCAAGAGTGGGTGGGTGGGTGGGTGGACACAATAACTTTACAGCTAGTTTAGGAGCCAGCCCTTTCAGTGCCAAATGGTCAAGTGCGAGTCGGGCTGGCGCACCATGGGTTTGGCTCCTGTGTAAATAGTTTGATCCTGAAGTCTAGTACTGAAGATTTTTCTGAATGTATTGTAAAAAAGTGATTATTTTGTGATGTAACTACAAATCTACAATTTTCAGATCTTACTTCATGCAGGATTCTAGGTCAACGAAAAGTACCGTTTTGATCTGCTGCTGAATGTCCGAATATTCGCCATAAACGGTACATAAACAGCCTTGGCTTTAATTTTTGATTGTGTTGACTTAGACATTTGATTATTAACTGCACCAAGCATTATTACTAGCATTATCGGCCTTGTAATTTTCCCACTGTTGGGACTCAGACCTCCTCTCTAGGAGAAAGAATAGGCCGTAATTTATCACGCGGGCTCAGTGCGGATTGATGGATGTCACATGTCTTCTGATTTTTGGTTCTAGGGCATGCCGGTTTCCTCACGATGTTTTCCTTGACCGTTTTGAGAGCAGTGCTGATGAAATAATTTACATGGATAATGCAACCTGACTGGATTTAAACTAGCGACATACAACTTACAAGCCGCGGCAGTTACTACTAACTAACTAACACTGCTCTCGATGTTTAGAATCATATTAATATTATTACTCCAGAATATTATTTCAGAAATCCAGACAGCTGTTTTCAAGCTCCCTTATTTCTACACTAACAAAACAGACCCCCACAATCCTTCACCATAACTCATCTGAAATCCCAAAGATCGCCAAAGAACATACAAATATAGAGCCTCACATTATCATACAACCAGAAGATCGGAATTACGTAGAGTTTTTTGTACATGCATCGAAATGTTGATATTAATATGGATCTTCTCGGGATTTCTAATGGATTACGCTGTCCGCCCACGACAGACTTTTTGTAGGACCGATAATCGTCACCAATTATAATCCTATACTATATTCCGACTTTTTGTAGGCCATGCGTTGCACTATTATTGCTATCAATGTGTTCTATTTATCACCTACAAAAAATCGGTCACCGATTATCGGAAGTGGGTGGGCATAATTTTTTGTAGGTGATAAATAACACTGATAGTAATTTATAGTGTAACGCACACGTCCTACAAAAAGTCGGTCAGAATAAAGTCATCATCTACCTAGCCTTTTCCCAACTATGTTGGGGTATAATTAACTAGATTAGATTAGATTATTGGTCCTACAAAAAGTCTGACGTAGTCAGGCAGCGTGATTCCGATCTCTGCATATATCCCGTACAAGTAGGCATAATATATGACCGGCATTTACAGACAATCAATCATAGTCGCGGACACATGTTGGGTTGCTATCTCGTTTCAAATCACAGAATTTGTCCATACGAGGATTTTTCCCTTGTCAAAGGTTTTACTGGTACCTATATAACAATGCTGGGAGCAGATAAATGATTTGTTATGTTCGAGATGTGTGTTATTTTTGGATATTGAAATGGTTTTTCGGGGTTCTGTTGGTGTTACGTGAAAATGGTGTGAGGAACTATGTATTTATTTTATATAAAATTGTTCTTCATTTTGAAAGTGACGCCAGTGACTGAGTTGAAAGGGTATAGTTTGGCTTGGTATGGTCATCCGAAAAGGAGGGATGAAATGCATATTACTAACAGAGTTATGAGTTTACATGTGGCTGGATGAAGAGGGAGAGGGAGGCCAAAAAAAATAGGGATGGATTTTGTGACAAGTGATATGGAAGAAAAGGATTTATCATTTATTATTCTTTGTTTATTTAATTTTTTTTGTTGATAAGTTTGCGCTTGACCGCCTATATTTGTTGCCTAACAGGTTTTCAGATTATAATACATTTTGATACAAGTATAGAAACTTTGTCATTACGACTGAGGGGGAATCGTCCCGAGCTGCAGGCAAGGGTGTTATATAACCGAGTGCTGCAGTGACCACGTGTATCAAATGAAGTTTTTCAATACACTTACGAAAAAATAAATAAACGGGAGCTGCCCGGCGACTAGAGAGGGTTGCGTGGCGCTCAGCGCGATATGATAAATAAATTGTGGCAGGAGTGAGCTCGGCCACTTTTCCGTACTAGTGAGGCAAAAAGGAAATTGCGTTGCCTACGGTAGTAGGGATAGGAACGGGTTTTTGAGTGAGAGTAATGAAATATACACTAAAATTAAAAGAAGAGAGGAAGATTTGAAGATTTGCGAACCTACAGCTAAAGAGTGGAATTTCCCGGGGTCTGTGTTTCGTGATAGTTACAACCTAGGGGTCTTTAAGTCAAGGGTGAAAAGGTTACTTCTAGGCAAGCGTGTTCCATTGTCGACAGCATCATCGCTTACCATCAGGTGAGATAGTGGTCAATCGTACGCCTATAAATAATTAAAAAAAAATGAAAAGTAGAATCAAAACTAAGAACTCTTTCTTCTCACATTTTTGGTAATATAAAGTTTCAATCTCTCTTTTTTCCGTTACAAGATCTACTCCAATTTAATCTGATGCTAATACGAGTGAACGAGACAACAATATATAAAGTGTCAAATCTATTACGAGTGAGCGAGACAACGATATATAACGTGTCAAATCTTCTAAAGCATCAATATCGAACCCTGAATGACATTTCTAATCTACGATATCGGGTAAATTGAGGATGTGTTCTGTTGAGCGAAAATGAACGCTATGATTTGAGTGAGAAGGTAGTCATTTGAGTGGAGATGTGTGGTCCTGTGTGTGGATAAGGACGACTGTCACACCGTTTAGGATTTTGTGTTGTGTTGGGTTTTTATTTTTATGTCAAATTATGATATGAAGAAAGTCATGTTTTCATCAGCATCACCTCGACAGGAGGTGATGGAAGTTGCAGGGCGTTTTCCAAACACCTTAGGTGCGAGCTTGCCTACGACAAACAATATGTAACTCGTCGTCTGGAAAACTGGTAAGGGTCGACGGTCAAAGTGAATTGTCAGCAAAACCATTTATGACATGCTTTTTCATGATGGTTTCGTCGACTAACCTTGAACTATTTTTATTTGTGATTTTCATAGATATTTAACTTCTATTTATTGACCATACTTTTATTGGTATGACATCTTTTTATTAGTATTTTAATAATACATAAACGAGTTTCCTCCGTGACTCGGAAAGCACGTTAAGCTGTAGGTCCGGGCTATAGTCAGAAGCCAGTAAATCTGACTTCAGTCTTGCTATAAAGTACCGTGTTACCCCAGTTAATGGGTTGAGGAGGTCTAGTAGGCAGCCGCTCGCCGTAAAATACTGGTATTCAGCTAAATCCGGCTTGACTGGAAGCCGACCCCAATATAGTTGGGAAAAAGCTAGGTAGATGATGATGACGTTGAAATATGACTAGTAAAGATTCTTTACCAATCAACAACTACAACATTCAAAATTGAGTCATTTTGACGCAAACAACACCAAATTCAAGTCAATATGACGCAACATAACGGTGTGAGCCGCAGCCATCCGATGTGTAGACACACGAAATGATTGAATTACCAAATCGAATTGCACGATTTATTGCACTTGTGACGCTGAACATCTATTCACGCTGTCCGACTAGTTTAGTGCAGTACTGCAATAGCTGTATTGCAGTACACCAGTTGTACTATTATAGGAGCTTGCTTGACAACGCTGAAAAGATGAATGGAAACTGTATTTTGAGTTTATGTGAATAATTATGTTTTCACTTGTTGTAAATCGAGCATGAAATCAGTTCTAAGGGGTCTTAAATTTTAGGCAGGCTACAAATTAAGGTAAGACGCTTCTCAATAAATATTAGATATGACGGAAAATTATGCTGATATTTCGTCACAAGACAGCTATTGAATCACACTTTTCACAATTCTTAAGCGGCCTTATTTACAATCTGTTTTTTTTGTACCTCCTTAAGTTTTAGAAACCACCAGCTGGTATACATAAGCCCTTTGGGTGACTTTAAACCTTTGTGATCAGGCCCATTTCATATTTATTTAAAAAATAATAGACACTGACTTTATTTATATTATGTAAGTCTGTACACACGTATAGATGTTACGGTCCGGTGTGACAAACGTCCAACCGGACTGGACACACGAATGATTGAACAAGCAAATGAAATTGTGAGTAATTCTCTACGTTAAACCGTGTTTAGAGTTAGTTAACAAACAGTTTGTCGGACAAACGAATTACTAACAAAAGTTTTATTTGACTGTATAAGAAGATGATCGCTGCCTATTCCTCCTCATCCCGGACGGGGGTTTGTATCATGGCCAGGTTACGTTCCAGGGTCACAGGGTTTGTGAGCTACTGACTTAAGATCCTATATCCCCTAGCTGGGGCAGAGGGTGTCAACAGATAATCACCCATTGCGAACAGTCTGGCGCTTTACGCTTGACCTCGCTCCACGTCAGTCCGACGTCTTTCGCTTCTGCCAGTACGGTGCGTCGCCAGGTCTGCCGGGGACGGTCACGCTTCCGTTTCCCTCGGGGATTCCAGTCCAGCGCCTGTTTAGGTATCTATATTGGGATCCCTCCTACCCACAGGGTTTATAGTGAATAAAAAAGAGTCAAAGACAGTCGTTTAAAGAAAGAAAGAAAAAAATGAAACATGTTTATTATGCCCGAATAGACAGAACAAAAACTAGTTTTCCTGTCTGGCCAATTGTGGACTGGGCATAAGATGGGTGTTATACCATAGACAGAAAAAGGTTTTGTATTAATAACGCATTCCCTGAAAACACCATTTTTATTACAGAATCCTATAGTTTAAAAATGCAATTGGAAGCTTTAAAGTTTTCAACGCAAGTTTATACAAATAACGCTGAACCAATACAATTTTACAATCGTCTTCACCTCGGCTTGCTATTACGAGTTACGAGACCAATCGACATTTCATACCATTTACCTTACAGTAAGAAAGCAAACAAATAAAATATTCCTCCATTTCTCTTAATATTAAAATAAGAAAACACACTATTTTGCATTTGTATTGCAATGCTGAACTTTCTATATTCATTGAAACCTTGCAATGGAGGGTAGATAGAAGATAGTAGATGGAATGGAGGGTACATAGAAGATAGTAGATGCTATTTCTATGAATATCCTTCAGTGGCTTCGGTTTCATATAATATTATGTAAACGAATTTATTAGACATTGCATTATAAAAGTGAAGGTTTACACATATTTGTTCGTTACTTCTTCATTCTCAAATGTTCAAATGGATTTGAATTTGAAATGTGTAACATAGGATTTAGATTATATACCTACTATATCAATATATATTAAGATACTAGCTTTTACCTGCGGCTTCGCTCCCGTCAAATGACTTCCCTACATATCCTACGCTACCCTTACACTACCCTACCTACCCTACACTACACTACCCTACACTACACTACCCTACACTACCCTACACTACCCTACATTACCCTACACTACCCTACACTACCCTACACTACCCTACACTACCCTACACTACCCTATACTACCCTACACTACTCTACACTACCCTACACTACCCTACACTACCCTACACTACCCTACACTACCCCACATTACCCTACACTACCCTACACTACCCTACCTACCCTACTTTACCTAACTTTTTTTTTTTTTTAGAATTTTTCTCTCCGGTTCTTAACCGTCACTGAAATTCAAGGAACATTTTTAAAAAAAAATCAGCCAAATCGGTCAAGCCGTTTTCATGTGATGTCGTGACAACGAAAAACGGGTTTCATTTTTATATATGTAGATTAGCTGCTGCCCACTGGCAGATGTGTGGTGTGGTGGCTGGAAAAAGCCACTGCTTTGCTTGCGTGATAGTAAAAAAAAATATCCTAAGGATTTCCAAGATAAAGATTATCCTGTATCCTATTCCTGAACATGGTCGACCTGTAAACCAAGTTTCATTGAAATCCATTTAGTAATTTTTGCATTAAGGTGGTTTAATATAATACCATTTTTATAATAAAAAGGAAAAAATAAACACTCAAAACCGCCATTGAACCCGCAGAGATTTCAGCAAACCGGGAGGGTCGAGCAGAGTCAAAACCTACTGGGGCCAAGGGTTGTGCAAAAGAGACCCTCCGGAACAAAGGCAAAGAAGGAACAGTACGGGGTTTTAGTCAGTAAAAGTCTGACACGTTCTCCCGCTCCGCTCAAGGCGGAAAGGCCATTATGATGATTTCCCATATAAAAATACTCTTAGCAATTATAAGTTCAACCAACGATGCAGCGGTCGTTTGTGGAGGCCTAATTTTATTCCCTTACCAAGAACTTAACCATTTCTATCTTAATTTGGAGCCGTTATATTTAAAACTAGACAACCTTGAAAAGGTCGACAGAATAACTGGAATGTAGCGGGTTTTATGAATGGTTTATTTAGTTTGTTATTGTAAGTATACAATTGTTTTAGTAATTTTTTACTAATAAGTGAACGTTTAAGAACAATGCTTAAGGCGACTCAAGTCAACATTTTTTCCATACAAATTTCGGGGGGGTTTTACTCCACTATTTGACCATGTACATCCAAAGTTAAACATGATATCGTTTTGTCTCATTATTAATTTTGTCTGTACGGAAGCAGAATTGTAAAATAATAAGCCAATAAAAAGTTACGAGCTTCTAAAGTTTCGTTTTTTTGGCTAATTTTAACACAACTTTGAGCGTAAATTAGAAATAAAAGACGCATCAAATTTCAAAAACGAAGCCCGTACCGACACCACAAATTTATCGAAAAATTTAATAAATTTTATTTGAAATTGATTGATGCAGTGGTTTTTTCGTAAAACCCCTTCTCCCAAAGGCCTTTTTGTATTTTATCACGCACGCCTTTTACTCAGAACTATCGTGCATCTCACTGAATAAAGTTACCCCCGGTTGCGGTGCGGGGGGACGACGTGTCACAGCGCCGCGCGCGGCTGTCTGAGTTTGGTTCAGTCTACTGCGGCCTATATCGTTCGTATGACGTGTATGTTGACTACCTATAATATCTACGCTTTATTAACCGACTTCAAAAAAAGAAGGAGGTTATCAATTCGACTGTATTTTTTTAAGCTATTGCATAGCTTATTTCGCGGGCCTTGAGCGTGGGGACCGAATCCAGAAATTCCGTAACGAAAAAACCTAACACCCTCCACTCCGATCGGCTATGTTATGTCTGGTCGGGCAACTGCCCAATTGAACGAGACGGGTTTTGTGTCTGGTCCGAGCAACTGCCCAATTAAGCGAAACGGGTGTTGTGTCTGGTTCGGGCAACTGCCCAATTGAGCGAGATGGATGTTGTGTCTGGTCCGGGCAACAGCCCAAGTTTTTTTTGTTTAGTCTTTAGAGTGCATCTTCCGACCAGAGAGTTGTTATGTCTGGTCGGGCAACTGCCCAATTGAACGAGAAGAGTGTTGTGTCTCGTCCAGGCAACTGCCCATTGAGCGAGGCGGGTGTTGTGTCTGGTCCGAGCAACTGCCCAATTGATCGAGACAAGTTTTGTGTCTGGTCCGAGCAACTGCCCAATTGAACGAAACGGGTGTTGTGTCTGGTTCAGGCAACTGCCCAATTGAGCGAGATGGATGTTGTGTCTGGTCCGGGCAGCAGCCCTAGTTTTTTTTGTTTAGTCTTTAGAGTGCGTCATCCGACCAGAGAGATGTTTTGTCTGGTCAGGCAACTGCCCAATTGAGCGAGGCGGGTGTTGTGTCTGATCCGGGCAACTGCTGCTGCACAGCACGCCGGTCATGTGACCCGCGTCCGCGGACAATAGGAAGGTGAACTCAGTGCGGCGCCACAGCGCTCTGTGAGGTGAGGTACACGAAACAAATGAAAATTTGTCTTTTTTTTCACTGCCGAGAAACGAACAAAGGTACATACGTAAGAGCGTTTTCACATTATCCGATCCGATATCGGTATCGGACGCCGATCCGATATCGGGGTAAGTAAAATGTATGAAATGCCGTGCTCCGATATCCGATATCGGACCGGAGAATATGAAAGACAGGTACATATTTCATACATTTTACTTACCCCGATATCGGATCGGCGTCCGACACCGATATCGGATTGGATAATGTGAAAACGCTCTTAGGTATTATTTTAAATCTTTTGTTTTTCGAATTCGAGCGGCACACACCGCAACAACTGAAACGGTATGACATGTGTGCATCGTGTAATTTCGTTTTTATTCGGAATGGTTCGGAGCGCATGTGCAAAGCAGACGTCGCGTCGTGCGTGAGGACTAGCGTCTAACCGCTCATCACTGATACTATCTCTTTCGGGCACGATGTCAAGTGAGACAGCGTGCTTTATGGCCGCGCCCGCCAGTGAGTTCAAGCCCGCGCAAAGTGGGACCTTAAGGGTGTTTCCTGTATATCCTGACGTTAAGAAAAAACTTTTTACAAACAGAAAAATACATTAGACTATAATATATTATTATCTTGGATAGAGCAATGGTTACATTATGGCTTTCTGGTGATAATGTGGAATGACAACCGAGATCAACAGCTTTACGCTTTCCAAGGTACAGGATGGCAGTAATGTTCTAAATAAATGTTAGAAAAGTACATTATGAATTGAAAAAATTACATTGATACTTGCCTGGTTTCAAATCTGCAACCTCATGCATGAGAGGCGGATACCTAAACCACCAACCATCACAACTTATATAGCAAATTGACTCTAATCATTTCATTAGTTCAGAATCATCATTATGGACGTGGACAAGCTCAATGGTGATGCGAAAGCTGTCGATTGGGTCGATGTCGAAAGGGCGGCGACTGTGGATGAAAAGGTGGAGATTTTTAATAGTGCTTTACTGAAGCTCATTGATGCGCATGCTCCGTTAAGGGCCGTACGTGTTAAACGCCCTCCAGCTCCATGGATAACCCCTGAAGTTCGAGTGGCGATGAGACGACGTGATAGGGCTTTTCGAAGATATAGAAAGGATCGCAGTGATGAGAAATGGAACATCTACAAGTTGGCTAGAAACCGGTGCAATCAGATTGTAAGAGCTTCAAAACGCCGATACATTTGCGAAAATGTCCTCAACTCTTCACCGGCTGATATTTGGAAGTTCCTCAAATCACTCGGCATAATAAAGTCTTCCTCTCATACTTTACCCTCTAGTATATCTTTGAATTATTTAAATAATCACTTTTCATCGTCGGTTATGCTAGCGACTTCTGTCAAAAACAACACTATTCTTGAAATAACTTCCACGCCAATTTTACCTCATGATTCTTTTTCTTTTTCCCCAGTGACCGATCAGGAGATCCTCAAATCTTTCACGGCGATTAGATCCAAGGCTGTCGGCTGTGATGGAGTCAGCAGAACCATGTTATCCCTCTTGATTCAAAGTTTGCTCCCTATTCTCACACACATCATCAATTCGTCCCTCCAGACTGGGGTGTTTCCTTCATGCTGGCGTAAGGCCTTCATTATCCCTCTTCCTAAAATCCCCACCCCTACTTTATCAAATCATTTCAGACCAATATCCATTCTCCCCTTCCTTTCTAAAATCCTTGAAGCAAATTGCTCTCAAACAATTTTCATCCTTTGTGTTTAGAAAGAAACTGCTATCCCCTTTCCAATCAGGTTTTCGACCTGGCCACAGTACAGCCACAGCCTTGCTTAAAGTAACAGAAGACATCAGGAATGGCCTGGAGAACTCGAAGTTAACGGTGTTGGTTTTAATAGATTTCTCCAATGCTTTTAACACCGTTGATCACGACATCCTTCTGGCTATCTTGTCTCAAATTGGGGTCTCTTCATCGGCCCGGGACTGGTTTTCATCATATCTTCGTGAACGTCGGCAAGCGGTTCGTGCTGATCAGAAATTTTCTGACTGGTGCGATCTGCAAACCGGCGTTCCTCAAGGCGGTATACTCTCTCCACTCTTATTTTCTTTATTTATTAACTCAATTACAGCTATTCTCAAATGCTCTTTCCATCTGTATGCTGATGACCTGCAGCTCTACGCACAAACTGACATTAAGAACCTCAATGACTGTATCTCACTACTAAATTCTGACCTTTTGGCTATTGGTGATTGGTCTAAGAGATTTGGGGTCAATGTCAATGTCAGTAAATGTCAGGCTATCCTTATTGGTAGTTCTTACTTTTTACGGAGTTTGGACACCAGCCGACTACAACCGCTTATTTTCAGCAATACTGTCATCCCACTCTCGCCTCATGTCAAAGACCTAGGTTTATACATTGACGATAGGCTGAGCTGGAATAAGCAGATTGCTCAGGTTAGCCAGAAAGTCACCTTCACGCTGCGTTCTCTCTATAGATTTAAAAACTTCCTTCCGTCAAGCACAAAAACTACTCTGGTTCAATCACTTGTGTTACCGATAATTGACTATGCCGATGTTTGCTACTCTGATCTATCCCAGGAACTTCTAAACAAATTGGATCGACTTCTCAACAACTGCATTCGTTTCATATTTGGCCTTCGTAAATACGATCATATTTCTTCCTTCCGTTCTCAGCTTAAATGGCTGCCTATCCGTCACCGGAGATCCCTCAGATCCCTCAGCACACTCTTCACCATCATGAACGATCCTTGTGCTCCTGAATATTTAAAACAATATTTCAAGGTGTTGGGCAGTTCTCATAGTCTTAACCTTCGTGCTTCCAAAAATATGCTTCTCCATATTCCTTCTCATCGTACTGGCTTTATGTCCAATTTTTTCGTTGTCTCCACCATTAAACTCTGGAATTTGCTTCCCCTTGACATCAAAAAAGCTGAAAGTAAATTTTCCTTCAAGCGCAAAATTCAAATTTGTCTTCGTCATAATTACATTTAAAGTTCTCTTAATGATTAATATTTATTAATGATTGTTCTCTTAATGATTGTATTTATTAGTTTATAATTTTTAGCGTATATACTCGTATGTATTTTATTATTTTAATCTACTTATTTATTCTAGTTGTTATTTGTTTATTATGCAAACCTACCACATGTTGTTTTTTTTAAACCCAAAGGTTGACTGGTAGAGAATGCCTTGTTGCATTAAGTCCGCGTATGTACCACCACTGTACATGAAGCTTAAATAAATAAATAAAATCATCATTTCAGCCGAAAAACGTCCACTGCTGGACATAGGCCTTCCTCAAGTGTCGCCATAATAAACGGTCCTGTGCGTCTCGTATCCACCGGATTCCCGTAACTCTTACCAGGTCATTGGTCCACCTTGTAGAATGCCAAATTGACCCAATTCTAAAGAAATACGGTCACATAAACATAACTATGATTTAATTTACAACGCAGATTGATTCGTTTTAGTTACTTTAACTGATGGTTGAGAGACAACTGTTTGTTTTTCTTTCAGAATTAACTTTGTAACTGAAACAGAATGGTTTTGGACAGTACAAGACTTTTGTTTATACATGTATCTATCATAATATATCAGAATTTATCATAATTTAGTACAGTTTCAGTGAATTATGTTCGGTATTGAAATTTATAGGAACGAATCGAGGAGCTCGTGGCTAAATAATAACAGCCGCACAGGTCGATCTCCAAGGTTAAGCAACGCTTGCCTAGGTTGGTCTGTGGATGGGTGACCATCTTAACATAACGAGTTTCCTCCGTGCCTCGGAAAGCACGTTAAGCCGTTGGTCCCGGCTGTCATTTGTAGATCTTTGGCAGTTGTTACGGATAGTCAGAAGCCAGTAAATCTGACTCCAGTCTTGTCATGAAGTACCGTGTTACCCCAGTTAATGGGTTGTGGAGGTCTGGTAGGCAGCCGCTCCTCGTAAAATACTGGTATTCAGCTAAATCCGGCTTGACTGGAAGCCGACCCCAATATAGTTGGGAAAAGGCTAGGCAGATGATGATGACATTGAAATTTATAGGAACGGTTTCTTGGAATATGTATCAATATTTACTTATTTATTGGTTTGGAGCTAAAATAATGGTAACCTTAAAGAACCTTACGGTTCTTTAAGGTTAAACAAGGGTTATTGTAACGGGTAGAGATTGCCTGAACACAACATGGGTTGTGTTCAGGCAATCTTTTTTGAAACCTACTTTCACGGATGATAACGCTGGCAGAAGATAGTATGAAATAAAACCAACACGGCTAGATAAGATGTAATCTATTCCGACTCCTTCTAGGCAAACGTACTCCATCGTCGACCACATCATCGCCTACCATCAGCTGAGATAACAGTCAAGCACGAGCCTTTGAGCCATGTTGTAGCTATCAGGAAACACTGACTTCAACAAGAAATCGTACTCTTTAGCTGTACACACAATTAATGTGTTATCAAAACGGTTTCACTGTCTGAGTGGTACAGTATTGTTTACTATTTATTAACAATCCTCTCTCAACATGAATAGAAACAACAGAAATCTAAAAACAGCGCCAAAACCTGAAATAATAAGTTAGACACGAACGGGGTCAGGTAGGGCGCGCGCGCACATAATGCACTAGCAATAAGTCCGACGGCTGTCGACGCGCGACTGACGCGCGCATACGGCTCAGTAGGATGACTGACAAAACTAAAATAGCGCCAAAAGCTGGTATATCAAGTTGGAGACGAACGGTCCGCAAGAGAACCATGGTTACTGACACATCCTAAAGAATCGTCAAACATTAGCTGGCAGTGGGCAGAGCACATTGCCCGTAGAACAGATGGTCGATGGGGACGGAAGGTTCTGGAGTGGCGGCCACGTACCGGAAGACGCAGCGTTGGAAGTCCTCCCACAAGGTGGACTGATGACCTGGCGAAAGTCCGGGAAACCGATGGATACGAGACGCACAGGACCGGTCGTTGTGGCGACGCTTGGAGGAGGCCTATGTCCGGCAGTGGACGTCTTTCGGCTGAGATGATGATGATGCGCTGGTAATAAGTGCGACGGCTGTCGACGCGCTACTAAAGCGCACATACGGGTAGGTGGGATGACTAACTCTACAGTTTAAAGTGAAAAGCATTTCATTGTAATAAACCGTTTACGTAAACACTGTTTTAGGCTATCACGGTTTATTTCATAATTTAAATTGTCACGGAAGATATCCCGTAAGTGACAATTTAAACTTTAAAACCGTTTACATGCTCAAAAGAATTTTCAAAATAGACCCGAAAAAAACATTACATGTTCCAAAGAATTGATCTCTTATGAAGAAGATCGTGCTAAAAACTCTACGGAAACTGAAATTATTGTTTCCGAATAATCAGTAGATTCCAGACTACTGCCGTCCACCCCAGATGTGGGCGACGAACAATGGGTAGCTCGCTTCGGTCATTCTCCAAGGAAAGCCCAAGTCGACGGTTCATTATGTTTCACGCGCGTCTCAAAGAAATGTTAGCTTCACAGGCGGGGCTCACTGTGCCTGATGCCTACTAGGGTTGTAATAAGGTTCAAAAGAGTTACCCTGGCCCTGGAATGCAAAGGGCAACTGAAGGAGCACAGGTAGACTTTAGTCAGTACAAATGTGATACGCCTTCAAGCTCCACTCAGGAAGGGAGAAGTTATTTGATGAATATCAAACTTAATATTGGAAAACTTAGTATTACAATAAATTAAAATTGAAGGTAATATACAATAATTTTAAGGTACTCGTTGTATTATTCGTATATAAGAGCTCGTGGCTAGATAATAACAGCCGCACAGGTCGATCTTCAAGGTTAAGCAACGCTTGCCAAGGTTGGTCTGTGGATGGGTGACCATCTTAACATAACGAGTTTTCTCCGTGCCTCGGAAAGCACGCTAAGCCGTAGGTCCCGGCTGTCATTTGTAGATCTTTGGCAGTCGTTACGGATAGTCAGAAGCCACTAAATTTGACTCCAGTCTTACCATGAAGTACCGTGTTACCCCAGTTAATGGGTTGTGGAGGTCTGGTAGGCAGCCGCTCCTCGTAAAATACTGGTATTCAGCTAAATCCGGCTTGACTGGAAGCCGACCCCAATATAGTTGGGAAAAAGGCTAGGCAGATGATGCAGATGATGATGTTGTATTACTCGTATATTGTACTGAATCGTATATTGTAATAGTAGCAAACGTATTTCACATAATAATATCCAGGTTCTAACTTTACAACAGAAAACACAATACCACATTACACACTTACCTACAAGCTACAAAATCCATAAACATCAGCCAACATAAGCCCATAAAACATCCCTAACAAGACAGGAGATTATAAATCAAATCAGTTAGCCGTCCTACACGACCGTGTGTCTCAGTAGGACAATACATAATGCATGTGGAGTTAATCTCAGTGGCTGTACGGAGCTCAACCTGTGGAACACAGATTTAGATGCAATCCCGGTTCGGATGACTTGCTCTCAGTGCATTTGGTATTACAAAGGGGATCGGGGCTGACGGAGAAGGTGGATTTTGGTGTCGAAATGGGGTCATCATGTACCTAGCCTTTTCCCAACTATATTGGGGTCGGCTTCCAGTCAAGCCGGATTTAGCTGAATACCAGTATTTTATGAGGAGCGGCTGCCTACCAGGCCTCCACATCCCATTAACTGGGGTAACACGGTACTTCATGGCAAGACTGGAGTCAGATTTACTGGCTTCTGACCATCCGTAACGATTGCAAAAGATCTACAAATGACAGCCAGGACCTACGGCTTAACGTGCTTTCCGAGGCACGGAGGAAACTCGGTATGTTAAGATGGTCAGGTCACCCATCCACAGACCAACCTTGGCAAGCGTTGCTTAACCTTGAAAACCGACCCGTGTGCCTGTTACTATCTAGCCACGAGCTCCTCAGGACTACAGGAGCGTGTGTCTCAGTAGGACAATACATAATGCATGTGGAGTTAATCTCAGCGGCTGTACGGAGCTCAACCTGTGGAACACAGATTTAGATGCAATCCCGGTTCGGATGACTTGCTCTCAGTGCATTTGGTATTACAAAGGGGATCGAGGCTGACGGAGAAGGTGGATTTTGGTGTTGAAATGAGGTCATCATCTGCCTAACCTTTCCCAACTATATTGGGGTCGGCTTCCAGTCAAGCCGAATTTAGCTGAACACCAGTATTGTACGAGGAACGGCTGCCTACCAGACCTGCACAACCTATTAACTGGGGTAACACGGTACTTCATGGCAAGACTGGAGCCAGATTGCCAAAGATCTACAAATGACAGCCGTGACCTACGGCTTAACGTGCTTTCTGAGGCACGGAAAAAACTCGGTATGTTAAGATGGTGACCCATCCACAGACCAACCTTGGCAAGCGTTGCTTAACCTTGAAATCGACCCGTGTGGCTGTTATTATCTAGCCACGAGCTCTTCAGGACAATACATAATGCATGTGGAGTTAATCTCAGTGGCTGTACGGAGCTCAACCTGTGGAACACAGATTTAGATGCAATCCCGGTTCGGATGACTTGCTCTCAGTGCATTTGGTATTACAAAGGGGATCGGGGCTGACGGAGAAGGTGGATTTTGGTGTCAAAATGGGGTCATTATCTACCTATATTCTGTTCAATAAACCCGGAGACTAAATTGACATAAGTAATGTCAAAATTTCTATAGGAATGACGCCAGTTCTTTGGTGTTGAAATGTCATTTTAGTCTCCGGAATTATTGAACAGAATATAGCCTTTTTTCAAATTTATTGAGGTCGGCGTCCAGTCAAGCCGGATTTAGCTAAATACCAATATTTTACGAGGAGCGGCTGCCTACCAGACCTCCACAACCCATTAACTGGGGTAACACGGTACTTCATGGCAAGACTGGAGTCAGATTTTCTGGCTTCTAACTATCCGTAACGACTGCCAACAATCTACATATGACAGGCGGGACCTACGGCTTAGCGTGCTTTCCGAGGCACGGAGGAAACTCGGTATGTTAAGATGGTCACCTATACACAGACCAATCTTGGCAAGCGTTGCTTAACCTTGAAGATCGACCCATGCGGCTGTTATTATCTAGCCACGATCTCCTCAGGACTACAGGAGCGTGTGTATCAGTAGGACAATACATAATGCATGTGGAGTTAATCTCAGTGGCTGTACGGAGCTCAACCTGTGGAACACAGATTTAGATGCAATCCCGGTTCGGATGACTTGCTCTCAGTGCATTTGGTATTACAAAGGGGATGGCAGCTGATGGAGAAGGTGGTATGATGCTTCTGCAAAAATTTTTTGTTGCAGTGGATATTCTTATATGCACCTATAGTTTTTTTTTAATATGTTGTTCAAACTACAGTCACTCAGTCACAGTAAGTTGGGTTTTAGTCAGTTAAAGTTTGACACGTATTTTTGTTTCAACCAGACTAGGTGAAGGTATTTGATGAAATCGTACCCAAAATCAAGTTCTTCTTAGGAAGGTGGCTCATCCTAACATTATAATAGTCTGTAATTTTTCATACTAAGGGCCTGTTTCACAATGTCCGAGTAGGCACTACTCACTGAATAAATTCAAAAATGTGACAGAATTTGTATGAAATTATCTGCCAAGTAAGATACTCAAAACTTAATCATAGGTGGTGAAATAGGCCCTAACTGAACTTGAGAGTCTAAAATGCTACTACATAATGCCTATTTTCAAAGCAACTCAAGTAAAAAATATTGGTATCAACTTAAAATAATTAAAGATCAGGATAGATTAATTAAAAATATTTTTCATGAACTTTTACTGTCCTACAGCTGATTAAAGCCCTCCCCCAAGTCTAAGAATTCTGACCACTATATCATACTAGTCAGTAGTAGAGTGAATAGGCTCTTAATAAACTAGTGCGCCTCACCATCTAAGATTGCATCACTGCTTACCATCAGGTGGGATCGCAGTCAAGCACTAGTTTATATAACGTATAAACAAAAGTCCTTACGGTATGCATCTAGGTCATCTCAGCACCTCTCTCGGTGCAATATCATAAGTCATTTAATAATATTAGGCAGAAAATCTTCACTCCTCGAACGATAAAAATTACAAAACACAGTGTTTCTCTCAAAATTATTGGCCCCAACACCATTTCTTAGTAGGTATTAACATACCTACTAGGAAGTGATGACGTGCGAACTAGAAAGAAGAAATGAAAATAGATCTCTTCTTAACTCTTCTATACATCGACCAAGAAACTAAAAATCTTACACCAAAAAGCACACACCCCTCTTTTCCTTTGTCGCGTTACATTTGGAAAGTCTACAAACGAAATAAAAGGAAATATATAACACAGATCTCACAAACTATCTCTGAGAGACAATAAAATTTGATCAATTTTGTTACCAGGCGCTTCCAACGTTGCAAAATAAAGCTTTTGAATTTTCTATGCATTGTAGCAAACACACCTCGCACTAGAAATAGGGTTGCTCACCTTGTTACTTTACAATGAAAATCGCGAACGTGGTTTTGAACTTGCATTTTACATCTATTACTAAATATTACAGCTCGTGGCTACTTATATGGGCCTCATCAGAAGGCTTAAAGTCACCCAAAGAGCAATGGAAAGGGCTATGCTCGGAGTTTCCTTGCGCGATCACATCAGGAATGAAGATATCCGCAAGAGAACTAAGGTTGCCGACATAGCCCGAAGAATCGCCAAACTTAAGTGGCAGTGGGCAGGGCACATTGCTCGTAGAACAGATGGTCGATGGGGACGGAAGGTTCTGGAGTGGCGGCCACGTACCGGAAGACGCAGCGTTGGAAGGCCTCCCACAACGTGGAACGACGACCTGGCAAGGGTCGCGGGAATCCAATCCAGGACCGGTCGCTGTGGCGACGATTGGGGGAGGCCTATGTCCAGTAGTGGACGTCTTTCGGCTGAGATGATGATGAAGATAACAGTGTCTCAAGACGAAAGAGTTCTGAGTAGACATGTAGACAGAGATGAAGAGGTAGAGGGAGGTCAAAGAAAAGATGAGTAGATTGTGTGAGGAGTGATATGAAAGGAAAGAGAGTTAGTCAGACAGACAGGTGACAGGACCACAGGGAGCAATATGGGACAAGGTTTCCTATCCTTGTTTTGTCTTCCTAGAAAAAGAAGTCTCAAAACGAAAGTCTATGACCAGTGCGTGTTGCCAGTGATGACATATGGTTTTCACAAGAAGCCTCGTCAGGAGGTTTAAAGGGCGGTGGAAAAGGCTATGCTCGGAGTTTTCTTGCGTGATAGAAAAAATCTTTAGACCCAATTAAAAAATTATGGAATTGTAGTTGCGTAAGTATTTTTTAACTTTGTCAAGATGTCAAATAAAATAAAAAGTCGGGAGTAGCTTTGCTAGCGTAGCAGTAGAAAATTCCCCACACTCCCGTTCAAAACAAAAGTGTAAAAAAACACACTCCCTATCCTAAGTGCTATTCCACGATATGGTCAACTCGAATGCAAAATTTCTTCTGAATCCGTTCAGCTGAATGGCTGGAGCGTGAAGAAATAAGAAACTTAGACATCACAAAGTTTAGCTTTTATAAATCTCTCCTACCAACATACTATTTTCATCATCATCTGCCTAGACTTTTCCCAACTATATTCGGGTCGGCTTCCAGTCATGCCGAATTTAGCTGAATACCAGTATTTTACGAGGAGCCGCTGCCTACCAGCCAACTAAACTACTACCAACATACTATTTTATAGAACGCAAATTATAGGTAAAACTCAAACGTTTAACAAATCTACTTCTAAACATTATTTCTTAGCTTGAAACACAAGAGTAAAACTGCAATAAGTATTCCTGTGTGTGTGGCTGTCAAAAACAAGCAATTCTGCCATTTCCTTCCTTTGACTGTTACAAATGTTTTACAAAGACGCTAACGTACAAGAATAATGCTTTATCTGAATCATTTGTAAGAGGGAAATTATAATAGGTACCTATTTGAATAATATGAAATGTTTTAGCTGTGTCTTTAGCTCAATGCTCCTAAAATGCATTAATATTGCAGATGTCTTTGGGTAGCGATGACCATCACCTTGAGCACATGTCATATATTATGTAGCGCATACTAATTTCTAATTTTTTGGCATAAACAAAGCAAATATTTCTAATTTTTTGGCAACTGTTTTCGCTAATAAAATAAGAATTTAGTAAATAAATTTATCTACGAATGACAAGTGAGACCAATGGCTTTACGTGCTTTCTGAGGTACGGTACAGTAACGTCCTTGAACGTCCTAGATAAATTTATAAAAGCACATATGAATTGGAAAATTCATATTGATAGGTATCTACTTTCTCAGATTTAGTTCTTGCCCAGTTTCGAACCCTCAACATCATACATAAGAGGCCTTTAATCACTAAGCCTTCACGATACAAGAAATGATTATAATGTAACATACCGACTTTATCAGATAAGTTCTGGTTCTCTTGCCATCTCTTATACCTGTAACTTTTCCCTTCCGATTATAATTTGGGTGTCTTCAAGGCTAGAGTGAATAGGCTCTTAATAAACTAGTGCGCCTCACCACAGCAAAGTTAAAAAGAGAAAGAAAGTCTAGGGATGATGTCAAACATGTGTACATAATAAGTTTTGCTTTTATAATGCAAGTATGACTAGCTTCTACTAGTGGTTTTGTCCATGTGGAAGTAGAAAATTATCTCTTAGGATCATGATCCTGCGATAACCCAGAGCCTCAAGTCTGCTATTAGAATAATATCAGAATTGACGATCATTGGCTTCATAAATATTGATTTTGACAAGTTTGTTAGTACAAATTTGTCACAATCAACAATTACAATGTAACCTATCGACTTTATTAAATAGGCTCTACCTCTCTAGCCATCTCGTATGCCTTTAATTACACTAGCACCCAAACACTTTAAAGCAAAACACACAAGTTTCACCAATCCAAAATTCAAACTCATTTGTCATAATAACGGCGTCCAACAGCGATCGCCAAGCAAGATATCGCCACCTTGGTCCCCATATCAAGCAACATACCTCCATAACAGTGCCAGGACCCGGTAACTCATCGTCACACAAGAGTTATTAGCGATATCAATATAGACTACGGAACGTGACGTAGATTGGACATTTTCTTTTATTTTTTTTTAAACATACGCTAGGAATTATGCCAAACACGTGTACATAATAAGTTCTGCTTTTATGTGTACATAATAAGTTTTGCGTTTTTGTGACTACTTTCTAGCAGTAGTGTTGCCTGTGTGAAAGAAGAAAATTATCTCAAAGGTCTGGGTGCCGTCGACCTATAGAGGTACTTGACAAACACGACGGCTGCCGCTGATCTTCATTTGTTGGAATGTCGACGGCTGCAATTACTCTGCCGTTGGCAACATGCCGCTCGTGTGTATAAGCTCTTACTCCACCAATTCAATCCTGGGATATCCCAGGATCATGAGGCTTTGATGTAGCACATAGATGTGCTAAAATTCATGATTTCGGTAAAACGGCCACGAATTTGCGCTGGATACTCCAAAACATGATCAGAATATTCAAGGACCGTCAATTTGTCCACGGACGCGTAGCCTCATTCACTCGTATTCGTCAGTATGCCTGCGTGAAGCTTGCATACAAAACTATGGAACTTGGTCGACGAAGCGGCCGCTTGTGGTGTTTGTGTCTATGTATGCAAGTTTCATGACGTCTGCCGTACCGCATGCCATACGAGGCGTAAAGTGTGCTTTCGCTCGATGTGTTTTATTTATGTAAAACTAGCTTCGTCGTCTGACGGCATTGTCAGAAATGCTCTGCCATCGAGGCCAGTTACATATAAATCTATGCATTGAAACGCGACACCACCGCCTCCGTCCCACACCGTTTGATTGTGTATCCCAGGCTTTACTGGCATGCTTGGGAAGTTTTGAAAATCATCATTATCTACCTAGCCTTTTCCCAACTATATTATAGGGGTCGGCTTCCAACCAAGTCGGATTTAGCTCATCATCATCATTTGCCTAGTCTTTTCCCAACTATATTGGGGTCGACTTCCAGTCAAGCCGGATTTAGCTGAATACCAGTATTTTACGAGGAGCGGCTGCCTACCAGACCTCCACAACCCATTAACTGGGGTAATACGGTACTTCATGGAAAGTTTAGAAAACAACAACTCTAATACTAGACTACTCTACTAATCTAGTAGACTCCTAGCTCTGTGGCTTCTAGCATGAATTGAAAGCGATGCAGCGCTCGCGATAAATCGTCTTTACATCTGATTAGGGTTGATTTAAAGCGATTTAGTGCTGCAAAGGTGTACAAATTGGTCTTATGTGCGATTTATTTATTAATGCACATACTAAGTGCCGGGGTTATGGTGGCAAGATTTTGATCTTTACAGGAGGTATGCAGATTGATAAAATTGTACATGAGAATTAAGTAAATCACACTAATGAAACTTGTATAACATGGCGGCCTACCTTGTAGGTAAGTCAACGCGAATGCGATTCCTAAGCGATCCGGTACGGTGTAGCCGAAATCAACAGGACGCAGTGGCTCTGTCTTACGTGCACTGCAAGACTTCGCAGAAATATTAGTAAATATATTAAAAAAATGTATGTGTGATAATGACATGTACGTATATGTAGACACAATTATACTCATTAAGCTATTATCATAACTACTTAGAGCGTCATCTAATGACTTTCCACGTAAAAAAAGATTATTTTTTTTTGGGAACCAAAAAATATGGTTCTTCTATAGTTTGCTTTACTTATACCTACTTAAGAATTGCATCGTTAGAATTGTGTTCAAATATATTTTGCACACATCAACATTATTACCGATCAGTGTAAAACAAAGCGTTGTACAAGAGTAAAGACTACGTTGAAGACAAACCACTTATTTGGTAATGATAGCTTCTGCTGTAAACAGTGCAACTATAAAAAGCTTACAGCTCATTAACTGCATTATTGGGTAATCGTCTGTTAAATACTCTTATTTTCGTTTATTCCTGTATTCGCAATGATTTTAAGTTATTTAAACCACTGACTGACTTCATTAGTGACTTCATTTGTGGACATGATTCCCATTCAGAATTGTTAATGTTACATATCATTTGTTTACGCCCAAAGTCTTTTTATAATGTAAATGTGAGAAGACTGTAGACTCATAGACTATATTCTAATAGGATCCTCTTTTATTTTCTAATCTATGCATAAGTATTCATTTTAATAATAAAAGTAATTTTATTTTCTATTGTTGTCTTTCAGTTTGTTCCAGCTAAACTCCAAAACCGTAATCTTAATATTTTGACACGACTTTTAGTAACAAATAGCTGATGTTACAAGAAGTGATTGAGCCTACTTTTTATTTTTCTACAGGATCTGTTTTTTTAAACTCCAGGTTACATCATACTAATGTTATGATGATTATCTTAAAGTTTCTTTTCATTTTCCTACGAAAACAGGATTTAATTCCCGTAGTACATCTCTCAAATGGATATCATCTTGTTACATTGATTGATTTTTCCAAAAACGAAAAGTAATGTTCTTGAAATCCACTGAAACTATGTCGCGGGTAACAGCTATTTCATACTAAAAATATTGACGAAAGAACAAAAACTGTAGAAGCTTGTCGATAAATCTCAGCATAGCAAAAAGTGGCTCCAGTAATCGTCAGCAAGGCAGCGCTTTCAATAAATCGTCTTATACCTGATTAGACTTTGATTTAAAGCGACTCAGCGCTGCAGCGGGTTGAAATTGCTGGAGTAGCTATTTGTTAGATACTTTGAATTCCTTTAATGATTTGCAAAGGAAAAATTACTAGTTTAACTGAACAAAAGAGAGAAGGGAGAAACTATTGAGTCTTTCTTAGTAGTATTCTGGAGTGTTAAATCAATTTAACTAGCTTTTCTCGCTTGGGCGGAGCATCGCAGTGTCCTCGTAGAGGCGATTGGCGGCGGTGACCTCTCGCGCCGGGCCCTGGTTCAGGCTATGGTCCGGAGCAAAGTAAATGGCAGGCAGACGCCTCCTTCTGCGAAGCAGTAATACTGATGTAGGAGACGGCCGTAAGAGTTGGAAACGAACACCTTCAAACCGTAGCCGCCGAGACCCTGATCTCGACTACCAGCCATGGTAGATGCAGATTTTCGAACATCGAGCACGTAGGATCCTTGTCGGAACTCGTAGCTAGGTAATAACAGCCGCACGGGTCGATCTTCAAGGTTAAGCAACGCTTGCCAAGGTTGATCAGTAGATGGGTGACCATCTTAACATAACGGGTTTCCTTCGTGCCTCGGAAAGCACGTTAAGCCGTAGGTCTCGGCTGTCATTTGAAGATCTTCGGCAGTCGTTATGGATAGTCAGAAGCCATTAAATCTGACTCCAGTCTTGCCATGAAATACCATGTTACCCCAGTTAATGGGTTGTAGAGGTCTGGTAGGCAGCTCGGTTCAGCTAAATCCAGCTTGACTGGAAGCTGACCCCAATAAAGTTGGAAAAAGGCTAGGTAGATGACGATCGCGTAGTGATCCTTGCGCTCAAAAGGAGTGAAAGTAGAAAGCCTCAATTATGACGACTCGAAGATCGATAAATGCTTTCTAGTATATAAAAATCTCGTGTCAGTCTTGGTTATCGAAACGGCTTGATCGATGTTTATGAAAATTTTTGTCTACATTCTGTAAATCTGAATATAGGTTGCAGGCTATTTTTAACCCTCCTGCCTCCATCCCTCATTTTTCTTCATTAATTTATATGATATATAAATATTACAAGTATAACAACGTTTGCTGGATTAGTTAGTCATAATCATTTAACCGAACTGAATAATTAAAATCCATAAAAATAATTATCTAATACAACAATGTGATCACTCCTAATGGCTGGTATGATTAGACCGTATTAATTATTCCAACATTTCACTAATTTGAATACCTGCGGACTGCAATGCAGTGCTAGATTGTAACAGCACACAATCAGGACTAATAGGGATATGATGGTGCGTTTATCGAGTTATCTGAATTAGAATATGTTTATATTATTGTATTGATGTTGTGATTAATAAACTAGTGCGCCTCACCATCGACGATTGCATCACTGCAAACCATCAGGTGGGATTGCAGTTAAGCACTAGTTTATGGTACCTATATAAAAAAAAAAGACGATGTATGCATTATCATAAATTTTCCTATTTTATTTTATTCTGATGGCGTGTTGCCAGTGACGGCATATGGTACTAAAACATCGTCGCTTACAATGGCCCTCGTGGTAGTCTTAGTCATGATTACCACGTCGTCTGCAAACCGAAGGTGACTGATGTTCTCGTCATTGACATTAATGCTAGCTCTCTACGTTCCAGAACCGTGGAAATATCCTCCATTGCAATCTTCAATTAGCAATAAGTATGTGTTTAACCATAAAAACCAAATCAAGGTTACCAACACAGCTCAAAGAATGCCCAAACTTAATTGCCGTTGGGATCGAAAGATTCTGGAGTAGAACCAGCGTTGGAAAGACTTCCACAACGTGGACCAATGATCTGGTAATGGTTGCGGAAATCCGATGGATGCGAAACGCATAGGGCCATTCATTGTGGCGATACTTAGGGGAGACTTATTTCCAACAGTGGCTGAAATGATGATGATGAATCCCCTACAATGAAATACAAAATGTCATCTGCCTAGCCTTTTCCCAACTATATTGGGGTCGGCTTCCAGTCAAGCCGGATTTAGCTGAATACCAGTATTTTACGAGGAGCGGCTGCCTACCAGACCTCCACAACCTATTAACTGGGGTAACACGGTACTTCATGGCAAGACTGGAGTCAGATTTACTGGCTTCTGACTGTCCGTAACGACTGCCAAAGATCTCCAAATGACAGCCGGGACCAACGGCTTAACGTGCTTTCCGAGGCACGGAGGAAACTCGTTATGTTAAGATGGTCACCCATCCACAGACCAACCTAGGCAAGCGTTGCTTAACCTTGAAGATCGATCTGTGCGGCTGTTATTATCTAGCCACGAGCTCCTCAATGAAATACAAAATGTGTATGTGAAATACCAAATCCAAATCAAAATGTGTCCAATCACAAACTATAGAACAGATGTAATCATTTGGAACTGTCCGCTTCACTTACGTCAGACTATAATAACGTACCGACCGATGTCGACTCCACCAAGTAAATCTAGCTTACACGCCGAAGTAGTGTGGACTAATAATAGACTAGTATATACAGTATGTTAGGTTAAACGAGGGACTTATTGTGGCAGGATATTCAGTATTCGATTCTCGAGCCAAACATGTATAAAACTTATAATCTTAATATGTACCGTAATTTAAAAAAATGTGTTAGAAGAAGTAATTGTGTAAGAACCAGACAGGTTTAAAGTATTAAAGGAAAATGGATTCAAACTAAAAGTCATTGACCCGCGCATATGTTCTTTTGCAAGGGTGATACACGTTGCGAGACTTTTGTGACAATTTCGGTATAATTCTATCTGTTATTTACCAGAGTTTTTTTTTTCATATTTTTAGTAGTATCTTGTAAGCGTACACTATTGTGAGTTTGAATGTGTCCCTCGTTTAAACTAACATACTGTATAGACATAGGCCGCCCACTATTAGACCAAATGGACCAAAGGCAGGCTATACTTAGACTAATAGTCTAAATCCGAATCTATGTTCTGGGAATTCCGAAAGCGGAACGTTCGAGGTTTGGTTTGATTAGAACGCTTATCCCTAATTAAAATGAATAGTTATTGGATTATTTCGGCACACGAGTTAACTCATTTTTCTCCGATTGCTGTGGCGACGTCTTTTGGCTGAAATGATGATAAAATAATTTTTAACTTACTTCAAAAACGAGGAGGTTATTTATGTTCGGCTGTATGTATGTTTTTTAAGTATGATTACCGATTTCTCGGTCAATTTCGATTTTTTTTATTGTAAGATTTTACTTTCAAATTGGTCCCTTAGACATATTGTTTTGAACTTCGAAAATATAAAACAAAACTTCTCATAGGATCACAGTAGACTGTCATAAAAAGTAGAGTGGCTTTGTTTCAAGTATCAACTAACTGAGAGCGTATACGGGCATGATGCACATAACAGCAGCATTCAGCTCAACTATTTGAAAGGAAACCGAATGACTCAACATACGCGCCACCCCAATAGCTAGTGCGCCTCACCATCAACGATTGCATCACTGCTTACCATCAGGTGGGATCGCAGTCAAGCACTAGGTTATAACAAAAAAAACCGGGCAAGTGCGAGTCGGACTCGCGCACTGAGGGTTCCGTAGTAACTTACCTATAAAAACAGTTCAATCGAACAATTCGACAGTCTCGAAATGTACGTTTTTTGCAGTATAAACGGACGAATCTTTTTTTCCCGTCACTTTACCAATTGAATTGAAAATTGATTTTTGCACAGCTTCAAGGGACCACGGACCCAATTATATGGTGTTAATTTCAACCCAATACCTCTAACTTACCTATGAATAAAGTACTATTCTCGAATCGAGCGTTGAAGATTTTTCAAAAAAATAATTCTTGTGACGTAACAACAAATTTTCAGTTTTCAGACTTTTTCCTATATGAGTGCTATAAAACGTTGCTTCATGCCAAATTTCAAGATTCTAGGTCGACTGGAAGTACCCTTTAGGTTTTGATTCCCTTGCGAGTACTTGCGAGTTTCAAAATATGCAGCTTAAATTGCTGTTTCTTTTGATTGCGTTGACATAGAAGTTTGATTTTGTTACAGCTTAAAGGTATTATAGACCTGAGTATTTGGTATGAATTTCAATTTAATACCTCTACGCGTTTATGAGGAAATGGGTAGTAAGTTTAAAATTATTTAAAAAAAATATATTATGTGATGTAACTAAAAATTTATGGTTTTCGTAATTTTTCCTTTATCTATGCTATAAGACGTTGCTTCGTACCAAATTTCAAGATTCTGAGTTCACGGGAAGTACCCTGTAGGTTTTGATTCCCTTGCAAGTGTCGAAAATTTGCGGCATTAACGGCTGTATCATTTGATTGCGTTGGTTTAGAAGTTTGATTTTTTCACAGCTTCAAGGGACAGTAGACCTGAGTAATTGATATAATTTTCAGCTTAATACCTCCACGCGTTCCTGAGAAAAAGGGTCTTGACAGACGGGCGGACAGACAGACGGACAACAAAGTGATCCTATAAGGGTTCCGTTTTTTCCTTTTGAGGTACGGAACCCTAAAAAAGGTACGCAGTAATTCAAGATACTGACAACAATTCCCTAAATGGTTTCCCTCAAGTATAAGATAAGTATTTTATATTGAGACCAAAGGTAAACTCAACACAAAATTCATCAAGGCGCATCATAATCACTTCAGCCGAAAGACGTCCACTGCTAGATATAAGTCTCCCCTAAGCGTCGCCATAACGACCGGTCCTGTGCGTCTCGCATTCATGGGATTCCCGCAATCCTTGCCAGGTCGTTTGTCCACCTTGTGGGAGGCCTTCCAACGCTGTGTCTTCCGGTACGTTGCCGCCACTCTAGAACCTGCCGTTCTGCGAGCAATGTGCTCTGTCCACTGCCACTTAAGTTTGGCGATTCTTTGGGCTATGTCGGTAACCCTGGTTCAGATTATCATTATCATCATTAATTCAGCCGAAGACGTCCACAACTGGACATAGACCGCCCCCAAGCGTCGCCACAAAAACCGGTCCTGTGCGTCTCGCATACATCGGATTTCCGAGACCCTCATCACCAGGTCCTCAGTCCAATTAAAACAATCCCTGATTCTAAAATCCATCAAGGTGCATAGATACATTTTATCTGGTCTGCATAACGATCTATTTACACCTGCAAATGCATTAACTGTTTTGAGAGAGGCCTCGAGATAGGGAAGTGTGAGCCGTTTATGGTACAAGGTAAGGGCTTACAGCGATTTTCCTAAAGTAAGTACGACTCAATTTATTTATTTTATTCTTATTGCATGTCGAAGTAATGTGTATAAGCAAATAGTAGGATAATTACGAGTATACTGTTCGACATTCAAAATGTAATTAGAACGGCAATATTCTTGAATATAATGTCCCCGCAAACATTAAAAAAAACTTCGTGCAAGCAAACTCTATCCATTTTTATTTCCCCGCTCCCGCTCATGTGAGTCATCATCTCCCTAGCTTTTTTCTAAACTAGCTTGAGGTTAGCTTTCAGTCTAGCCAGGATGCAGCTGAATACTATATTCTGCACTTTACATTAAGCCAATGCTTATCAGATGTCTAAAAACTGGGCAACACGATACTCCTTAGATAAACTAATGGTCAAACTTTCTGGAATCTAACTGTAAGGACTTTCAAAGATCTATGGACGACAACTAACACCAATAGCTTTACGTGTTTTCCGGTAAAATAAACGTAGACAAACACATACGAATTGAAAAATGCACATCGACTTTTGCCCGATTTCGAATCTACTTTAACCCCTAACCCAAAACGATTACCCGCTACCGCTCATACCAGTACCACGTCTTAAAGGTAGCGATTCCAGATAAGGCGGTTTCAATGCAAAGGGAATGTTGTATCAAGGGCCTGAGCACCTTGAGGCTCTTATTGAGACGCTCTTATTGGCCCCGGCATTACGCTGCAAATCGTTTTAGGTGCTTCATCAACTGTATGTATCTTTCCTTCTGCTGTAGGATTGGATATCTGGAAGTTCTATTATTACTAGTAATTTTCCCACTGTTGGGACTCAGGCCTGCTCTCTAGGAGAGGAAGTAGGCCGTAATCCACCACACGGGCCCAGTGCGGATTGGTGAATGTCAAATGTCTTCGAATTTTTGGTTCTAGGACCAGCCGGTTTCCTCACGATGTTTCCCTTCATCATTTTGATAGCCGCGGTGATGAAATAAATTACACAAAGTAATGCGCTTGGCTAGGTTTGAACCCGCGACCTACAACTTGCAAGTAGGGCCGCCGTAAGGGTGACCGTTACCACTAGGCCACTCATTGCTCCCAGGTCTCATGTTTGGACGTCCGTCGCCAAAGAATCACGCTTCAAAGGCTGTACAGATTCAAGATCATCATCATTATTTCGACATCTATTGCGGAGGAGCTCATGGCTAGATAATAACAGCCGCACAGGTCGATCTTCAAGGTTAAGCAACGCTTGCCTAGGTTGGTCTGTGGATGGGTGACCATCTTAACATAACGAGTTTCCTTCGTGCCTCGGAAAGTACGTTAAGCCGTTGGTCCCGGCTGTCATTTGGAGATCTTTGGCAGTCGTTACGGATAGTCAGAAGCCAGTAAATCTGACTCCAGTCTTGCCATGAAGTACCGTGTTACCCCAGTTAATGGGTTGTTGAGGTCTGGTAGGCAGCCGCCGCTCCTCGTAAAATACTGGTATTCAGCTAAATCCGGCTTGACTGGAAGCCGACCCCAATATAGTTGGGAAAAGGCTAGGCAGATGATGATAGCGACATCTATTGCGTCAAATAAGAATCACCAAATCCTGTATCGCAATTAGTTTTCCACGTGATTTGCAGATATGACAGCCCAAAATCATCTATCGGGTACTAATAGCAACAAGCCCTAGTAAAGAACGGGCGCGTTCTTTGAAATTCTTGGCTTTTTAGAGTGCCATACCTCAAAAGGAAAAAATTGAACCTTTATAGGATAACTTTTTTGCCCGTCAGCCAAGTATTCGTTTATGGTTACGGTTTTGGTTACGTCTGAAAATCGTGTTTTGATCGCTTATTGACTCACTATATGAACATTTCTGACACAAAATAAGCAGATAAGAACTGCTTATTTAAATGTGGCAAAAAACACGTAAACGACACGGTTGGGACAGCGGTTGAGACTTTGGCTGTTGCGCTGAGTGTCGCGGCTTCGATCCCGTTCGGAATACACATTTGCATGACTATAGGGAGTCATGTAAATGTAAGTTTATAAAGACACCACACATAACAGGAAAAAATCCTAGAGTTTTCTAATAGATTTTTTTTTTCATTGACACTGCCACACTTTGACCGTTTTCATGCAAACACAAATGCAACAAAACTTAGGCTCAACCGAAAAACGCACAACAAAAATCCATGAAACTGATTCCATTTTACATATTCGGTAGGACGAACACTAAAAATAGCAATTTTTGACCCAAATGTCCGATATCTGTAAGCAGGAGTGCCCAATAAGGGGCCTTGAGGACCTTTGATAGAAAAAGGCAAAGAGGTCTGAAATAAAATATCTTTACTTCTATGGCACTTCATGGTACTTACGTCCGATGGGGAGGGCGCTATCGGTTACGATGTTAGGGGTCTTTAACCTCTTTAGGACCATACGTGGTATTGGAGGTTGTAAAGGTGCTTTTGGGTTCTGATTATCAGGAGGAAAAGATCTTGTGTCTGTTAGTCTGTCTGTCCTACAAACATTTAGGATGAGCAAAACATTTTTTTGAAGTCGGAAATCATCCAATGACTTTCCTGCTCTCAAGTGAAAACATCGTGAGGCATGTCTTAGAACCAAAAATTTGAAGACATGTGACATGCACTAATCCGCATTTGGTTAGCGTGGTGGATTACGGCTCATTATCTCTCTTAGAGAGGAAGGCTGAGTCCCAGCAGTGGGAACATTACAAGGCCGATTATGTTTATTTCCAAATTTCTTTTTCTTTTTGTGTTAATGTACCTAATCTAATCTTTTTTACTAGTATGTAGCAACCTGTACGGTTTTGTTATAGATCTTGTATTGATCCTGAAAAATGCAGGTTGTTGAGTATGATGGGAAGCATAGCAGATGACGCATATCCTCTGAAGCGGCTCCACAATGGCACTGTGTTAGAGATCGGTCGAGGTAGCCCCATTTAGCCCGATTATGATACATTTATTAGTCGTACAGCTAAAGAGTGGAATTCTCTGCCGGGGTCTGTGTTTCCTGATAGCTACAACCTAGGCGTCTTTAAGTCAAGAGTGAATAGGTTGCTTCTAGGCAAGCGTACTCCATCTTCGACCACATGATCGCTTACCATCAGGTGAGATGTGGTCAAGCGCGGGCCTATAATAAAAAAAGATTCTTTTAACAGCGTTAAAATTGACAGAAAGAAATAAACACAGAGTGGACTGTACGTCTCAATTACAGATGCTATAACTGCACGCAGTTATAGCATCAGTTATAGCCACGGCCCACTATCAGTCTTGCCAAATTGTGATACAGTTCTGCGAGTGCCAAACAGGTGCTCGGGACTTTTTGTGTCGGCCTATGCCTGAACAAAAATGGAACGTTTCGAGAACAATTACTGTGAAACTAGCATCAGCTAACAGCTTTGGCTGTGTGAAAAAAGGCAATCTTTAAAAATAGACCTCTGAGTTTGTTTCAGTGTTTCTGAAAAAAAACCTGTTCTTATTTTTTTTTCTTTCTGACCGTTGTGCTATAAATTACGGACTTATTTTCTTTCATATTACTCCGCAAACCATGTCCCACCTTCCGTCCGGCACCACGTGCCCTGTTATATGTTCTCGTTATGATCTAATGACAGCATCAGTGGATGGTATTGCCGTGGCCGAATACTAAGCCAGGCAAAGTATTTGAAAGAATAGTCTTGCCATCGACACGCTAAGAAGAAGACTCCTCGGTAAATTCATCTATCTTTTTCTAACTACGCATATTTATAACCGTACCCACACCACATACTCTTATATGCGAAAATAAACACACTTAGGCATTGAAGCACTCCTTCATTCCGTTGTCACGTTATACAAAATAATAAATAATGTTTGTACCTACAACTGACAACTGACACCAGAACGCTAAGACCACTGGGAATTGCTAAAAGGGGAACCGTGATGAACGCAAAAGGTACCTGAAGGACATTGGTAGGTTTTATTTATTTATTTATTAAATGCTTTATGCACGTATAAGTACAGAGGCGGACTTAATGCCTAAGACCGTTTTCACATTTTCCGATCCGATATCGGTATCGGACGCCGATACGATATCGGGGTAAGTTAAATGTATGAAAAATGTACCTGTCTTTCATATTATCCGATCCGATATCGGATATCGGAGCACAGCATTTCATACATTTTACTTACTCCGATATCGTATCGGCGTCCGACACCGATATCGGATCGGATAATGTGAAACAATACTTAGGCATTTTCTACCAGTCAACCTTTGGGTGATGCAGAGAAAAATAGTGGTAGGTGCAATAAGAGAAAGAAAAAGCGGATACAAGAATAGATATACTAATAACCCATAAATACAATAACAATACATAATATATACTACAATTACAAATGAATAAACTACATATATCTACACTAACACAGTCAAACAATTGGTTATAATCGACGCGACGTTCGACGTTCGGGTTATAATCGTTTTAGTCGTTATGGGATAATTTCCCACCACAAAAATAAAACCTCTAATGACGCAACGCCACAATTTTATTATTCAGCATTAACGGCTTTGTAATTTTCCCACTATTGGGACTCAGGCCTCCTCTTTGGGAGAAGGAATGAACCGTAAATCACCTCGCGGGCCCAGTGCGGATTGTTGGATGTCACATGTTTTCGAATTTTTGGTGCCAGGACATGCCGGTTTCCTCACAATGTTTTACTTCACCGTTTTGAGAGCAGTGGTGATGAAATAAATTACACAAAGTAATGCGCCTAACTGGGTTTGAATCCGTGACTTACAACTTGCAAGTCGGTCACACTGCGTCACTACTGCTCAACCACAATATTAGTTCATGAATCTGCGACCGGTCCTATGAGACCGCGCTGTTATTGTTTTACTATTGTGTCTCGTTTTGCGGGTATGTGATAGGTTAATATAAAAGAATCATCAGAGAATAATCGTCAAAATCTCTCGAATCCACAAATCAAATTGAGTCGAAAGAATGAAGATTAGTTGTAAAACAAAGTATTGGCATGATTTCATATAGTTAACTATATATCAATAAATTGTTCTATTCGTCTGAGCGTTTCCGTCCCAATAACTCCTTTCAAACTAAGCTCGGGCTATGGCGTGGGTTAAGTCATGAGCGATCAGCGATTTTGCATTTTTAACACTGTTTAGGAACGACTGATATAATGAGAAGCTCGTGGCTAGATAATAACAGCCGCACAGATGGATCTTCAAGGTTAAGCAACGCTTGCCGAGGTTGGTCTGTGAATGGGTGACCATCTTAACATAACGAGTTTCCTCCGTGCTTCGGAAAGCACGTTAAGCCGCAGGTTCCGGCTGTCAATTGTAAATCTTTGGCAGTCGTTACGGATAGTCAGAAGCCAGTAAATCTGACTCCAGTCTTGCCATGAAGTACCGTGTTACCCCAGTTAATGGGTTGTGGAGGTCTGGTAGGCAGCCGCTCCTCGTAAAATACTGGTATTCAGCTAAGTCCGGCTTGACTGGAAGCCGACCGTAATATGGTTGGGAAAAGGCTAGGTAGATGATGAGTAACGACTGATATAATAAATTGATTTGATAATGCTGAATGCACGTTTGGTGTAGTAGTTGAGCGATCGGCAGCTGCATTGCGTGCCACATGTTTGATTCCCGCAGGAAATAAACATTAACTGTAGGGCCTACAGATAGTCTGTCTGCGGGGATAACATTTTAATAAACTCTGGTAAAGTAATCTTCTAAGCACAAACTTGCCAGGCGCAATTGGGATTGGGTGGGTCACATTAGCCGCCTATACTGTGAATGCTGGGCAAGAGTTATCACGCAATAGGTTCCTGCGGAGATAAAGTACCATAAAGGCTGGCCTTGAAAGAGGTTGCGAGATGATTCAGATGCGTAAAACGGGGACTTGCTTGAAACGATGAGAGAGTACATTTTAAAGAACTAGGGGAAGGCCTTTGCTCAGCTGTAACGTAGCAACGGTTAGGGTTAAAATAGAAGAACTATAGCCTAGTGCGAGTCTATCAAAAATATTATAAAAAATAGATTTTAATAAAAGTTATTTGGCACTGCTTGAACATAAAATCGCAAATAAACTGAAAATCGCTACCCACTCCGCTCAACAACCCGCTACCTCCTATCACCCAAACCACAACCTTAATCCAGGTTGAACAAGTTCTGATATCGAGAAATGTTTGGGCGTCCGTAGCAGCCATTTGTCTCAGATTATTATTTTCATTATACCGCTCTGACAGATGGGTCGAGCGGGCTCCGAGAAGCTCACGATAAAACTTACAAGTAATTCAAGTAAAGGGAAAACATTATATTAAAGGTTATAGATGTCGTGTTTTGATGAAATGGGATGAGCGATCACTGAAGGCATAATTGTAACTATATTATCTTCTGTCTTTATTAAATGTATGGCACTATCAGTCTTATAATGTTCCTTCTGCTGGGACTCAGTCGTTCTTTCTAAGAGAGGTAATTCAAATTCTTTATTTCAGACATTTATGTCCATAGTATTAGTATCAACAAAATAACTTACTAACTAGTTAGTATTAAGAAAAATATTGTAAATATTAGATCGTATGGATCCTTACGCAATGGAGTAGCAGAGGGGAGTCCCACCGATTTAAAAACACGCTCAGAAGACCGTTGGTGGCGGTGCGTAGACGGCAGTCTTTTTCCTAATAAATGATTGATTTGATCGATTTGTAATGAGTCGTAATTCACTACATGGGTACAGTACGGGATGGTAGATGTCAAATTGATATGTCTTCTAATTTTTTGTTCTAGGACATACCATCATGAACATCATTGGCAATGATGCATTTCCCGAGTCCAAACTCCCAAGTCTTGAGCATCGATGCCGAGTTGCTAGCCTGATGGTTTCCTATCGTTAACATTTCAGGAATGTGATGGTAAGCAGGGTTGCAGCCGTTGATGGTAAGGCGCATTAGTTTATTAAGAGCCTATTCACTCCAGCCTTGAATATACCCAAATTATAATCGGACGAGAAGACCGCAGCAAGCAATTCTTCTTCTTTTCAAAAAAGAAAGGGCTTTTTGTGAGATTTTATTATGGAAAGTTCAGTGATGTAAAATTCACAAGTGTTTCTACAACTGTATAATATGTAGAACCATTGAAACAGGCGCGATCTCAGTTAAATGTAGCTGAAAATTTTACTGCAGTATCAGTCGATACTACAATAAAATTTTCAGCTCTCAGCGAAGCTTCCCGAGAATAACTCGATACATTGGCTGCGAAATAGTGCAAAAACATTAGAATACTCGTTTGTTTTATTCGCATTGTATAAAAAACTAAACTTGATGTTCATGAAAACAAGAGTTGTGTTATAAAAGAAAACCTTGGGATAAATTTCACACTCCTAGTATTACGTAGTTTCGGTTGTGCGTTGATAATTATGTCAGTCAGTCAATTTTTCTTTACATATACAGGGTTATTTGTGAAACACTGGCTACCTCCCAGGAACTTTTTTTCAACAGTTTACTATCATCATAAACAACAACTATTGTCCTCTGACTTTTTACAAAACATAATACTTTTACCAAACACAAACCTTCAATATTTCGTTGTTCTATCTAACACTTTTCAACTTTGTATTGTAGTTACTCAGATACCCGCGAAACGAGACACAATAGTAAAACAATAACAGCGCGGTCTCATAGGACCGGTTGGGGATTCAAACGTTAATGTTCCTGCCTGGGCCTCCCGCGCACTGTCCTCGCCCCCTCTCCCCCAGCTATTGTACTATCGCTCGCTTTGCATAGACTTCTTAACATTTAGAACTTTCAATTTCAATATTTTATTTATGTATGTAAATAATATGATGTATGATAATTTTTCTAGGTGATAGAACTAAAGTGGTTTTTATGATGATGATAACATAGTCCTGAGGTTGCCAGTGTTTTACAAATAACCCTGTATATATAATACCTTTAAAATATTACCAAATTAAAAATTAAACACTAAATTCCACAGCAAAAGACCTCAAAATTAGTTTACCATAAACTGAACATCACTGTATAAACAAACTCTGCAGAGGTGCGCAAGTAGTGGGTATACTGCTATGTCGAACACCGAAACTACCCACTGGCATCTAAACTAACTTCCTTGAAAATTATGCATACCAAAACAGAGAACATCTCTTGTATCCCAAGTTGTGAGTTCAGAAGCCACAGCACAGTGGCCCAGTCTGAGAGATTCCATTTTAAGTTCTGAACTTAAACGGTTAAGTTCGCTTTTGAGAGGTCAGGTTGAAGTTTGATGGTTCTTTTTGTATTTTGTTATTGTTTTGCAATGAAATGTTACGTTGAGACAGTGGTTTCTGAAGGGATACGCTGAAAGGTAGATACATTAAAGCAGCACACATATAAGGTCCAAACTTAATTACGCGCGGTTATTTAAAAACGTAGTCAAGTCGTACACTCATTTCAGTGGCAATCAAAGTCAAGACATTACTTTTACTTGTTTTATGTAATACTAGCTAGCTGAGAAGCTCGTGGCTAGATAATAACAGCCGCACGGATCGATCTTCAAGGTTAAGCAACGCTTACCAAGGTTAGTCTGTGGATGGATGACCATCTTAACACACCGAGTTTCCTTTGTGCCTCGGAAAGTACATTTAGCCGTAGGTCCCGGCTGTCATTTGTAGATCTTTGACAGTCGTTACGGATAGTCAAAAGCCAGTAAATCTGGCTCCAGTCTTGCCGTGAAGAACCGTGTTACCTGGTTTGTTAGGTAGCTGCTCCTCGTAAAATACTGGTAGTTAGCTAAATCCGGCTGACTGGAAGCCGACCACAATATAGCTGGAAGAAGGCTAGGTAGATGACTTAGGATAAAAAAAGTATTACTACTTTTAGTACATACTTCACGCTGAACATATTTGGATGAAAGGCACACAGGTAGACTTTGTCCTGGAATGACACAAAGGATACTTTTTATCCCGGGAGTATGTTTCTTTGCGATAATTTTCTATTATCACACAAGCGATGCCACTAACAGCAGCCAGTATTTAAATAACTAGCTGTTCCCTGCGGTTTCACCCGCATTTTTCGTTACTGCTCCGCTTCCGTGGGCCGTAGCGTGATGATATAGAGCCTATAGCATTCCTCGATAAATGGGGTATCTAACACTGAAAGAATTTTTCAAATCGGACTAGTGGTTCCAGAGATTACCCCCTACATACAAACTTACAAACTAACAAATTTTACCTCTTTATAATATTAGTATAGATTAAATATTCCAATCATTTGTTTGTTTGTTTAACTTCGACTAAAACAGAATAACAATGACAAAAACAAAAGTTGAAACATCCATAATTATAAGCTATGTGTTTTCTAATTACCGTTATTTTCTAATTAGGTGTTATAATTTATGTAAAAAGTTTAATGTTTTCTGGTATTTTCTGATTTATTTTTGTATTAATAACTCCAAAGTATTTGACATCTTCTTCCTGCCCTTGTCCCATATTACTTGGGGTCGGCGCAACATCATTTTTTTGTTCCATTCTGACCTGTCCAACCGCCATACTATCACTAACTCCCTTTTCTTTCATATCACGCCTCACAAAACCCACCACCATCTTTTATTTATTTTTCCTCTCCCTCTCCATCCGTCTACATGAATTCTTAGAACTCTTTTAATAATAACAAGGGAAACGAATTCCTTTCAAATTTTCAGTCACTTATGCCACTTCTAAACTTCCTCTAATATACTCATTTCTCACTTTATCCATTCTCGTCTCACCACAATTGCATTAAAAGCACCTGCCGAGGTTTGAAGTCACTAGTTTCAGAAACTACATCTTATCGATTTTTAAGCACTGTCTAAATACTGACAAAACCAAAACAATGTAAGTTTTGTACCCAAAAAATATAGAATTCCTCCATATTCATATTCACAAAAAAGTTGCAATTAGGTACTACTCAAATAAAATATTTTCATTGAAATAATTATATTATACACCTCTTCTACCATTTAGAAGGTGAACAAGTTGATAACTGTTGTGAATATATTGACAACTCGGTGAATAAGTTGATAACTCGTTGGTGAACGATTTGACATGTCTATTATCTTCTAAACTATGGGAAATTTTGTTTATTTACTGTTATCATTTGATAGGTGGTTTAAAATAATCTCCTGAATACGTAAAAGACACACAAAAAATTAATTTCTCGATTTACCAGAAGAATTCAAAACATTAAAATGGCCGTCCTGACAAATCGCTGTTTTAGACCTGTCAACGTATTCACGCCAGCTACGGATTATAAAAAAATACTGTCATGATTTTTAAATTACAGTTACATCACAAACCAAATAGAAACCACAAAAGATATTAATTTCAATTTCATCAAATTACTCACCATTTTATAAAATAATAAAAGTAAGTGCATATTGCTTCTCTAGTAAAGTTTCAATTGAATTTTTAATTTCGACGAGTACTTAGCCGCTTATTTAATTTAATATACAAATATTATTATAATAGTACCTACTTTAAAATAACTAAGAGATTGCTCGAGTTATTTCTTTTCTATTTTGGTGGTCCGACACTGGTGTATTATTTAATATGAATTTAATTATATTTTGGGCAATACTTATTATTTACACTTATACCTTACTCGTCTAGATAGTATTATACTGCAACATAATGTGTTACCTGAAACAAAAAAAATAAATACTTAAAAACACATACATTGTTTTGTTAACAGATTTGCGTTTTACCTCTATCTTAGCTGATGGTAAGTAATGATGTCAACGAGGAAGCACGGTAGCCTAGAAGCAATCTATTCACTTTCGACTTAAACCTACTACTAGATACCAAGGTTGTGACAATCACGAAACATTGACACCGGCAGGTTATTCCGCTCCTTAAGTGTACCCATAATGAATATCTTTCCAAAACGTTTCGTACGCGGTAAGTGGGATGTTCACCATATACAGGTGGCGCATCGCTGTATGAGTACGTCTGGCGTTCCGATAATCGAACAGGCTACTTCCCAATCATCTCATCTGCCTAGCCTTTTCCCAACTATATTTGGGGTCGGCTTCCAGTCAAGCCGGATTTAGCTGAATACCAGTATTTTACGAGGAGCGGCTGCCTACCAGACCTCCACAACCCATTAACTGGGGTAACACGGTACTTCATGGCAAGACTGGAGTCAGATTTACTGGCTTCTGACTATCCGTAACGACTGCCAAAGATCTCCAAATGACAGCCGGGACCAACGGCTTAACGTGCTTTCCGAGGAACGGAGGAAACTCGTTATGTTAAGATGGTCACCCATCCACAGACCAACCTAGGCAAGCGTTGCTTAACCTTGAAGATCGACCTGTGCGACTGTTATTATCTAGCCACGAGCTCCTCCCAACAGGCTACTTCCCAATGGTCTATTTAAATCAAAAATATTATAATTTCAGCAGTAGGTATTCCACCTTTATAAGAGACTGCTGCCTGATATAGGTTTTTGGAAAAAAACCTGTGTTACAGGTCACCAGACCCCTCCACAGCCAGAATTAGTTATTAAAGAGGTAACATGAAAAAGTCTAAATTGAACAGCATATTTATAAAACTATGTAGTTAGGAGTTAAAAAATTTTTTTACACAATTAGCAGAGGAAGTAATAACAATAAAAATAAAATACTTTATCTTTCGAACTGTCCGCAAACGGGCTACACACGACTGCTATAATTATCGCCACCTGAGGCTAGAAGCTGCATAGGTAGGTTACGCGCGCTACAGCCGTTTGTAATCGATCGCGATGGTAAATGCTTGCAGTTGGTGGCCGTAATTTTTTCTAACCTATCCTTGCAGTATCATAATGGACTCTGACGAAAAAGATTTTAATTCCACTATTGCTGTTAAAATATCGTCGTCAGAGTCACAAGAAGCGTGCGGCGATGATTAGTAGCGTGTGGCGACCACAGGCGTCAACGCGTGAGGCCAGTCCATATAAAATGTATGAAAACTAAAGGCGATCGGTGGCGGCCTTTTGTGGTTGCGGTCAGTTGCCCGTGTGTGGCCAGGCTTAATATTTCACAAGACAGGGATTTCCTATAATTTTGACTGGCCTGATCGCCTAGTGGTTAGACGCCAGTTTTCTAGTACCCATAACACAAGCTCTGCTTAGCTTGGGACTAGATAGCATTGTGTGAAAAAAAACAAAAAAACTTAGGACATGATTCACCAAACACCCTGTAGAGTGTAGGTACAATCAATAGCACCTTCTCTACAAGGAGATGGCAATAATGGTCATAGCGGGCACCTCCTGTACGAAGCAGCAATGCGAGCGAAGGAGGTGGTCGAATTAAAGCTCCCAGTGGCCTCAGTAGCCTACGTTCCAGGCACCGCTGCAGGAGAAATTTCAGGCGACGAAAGTCGTTTGTAACCAGACCTTGATATCTTATACCCATATAATTTCTATGCTAACTTTTAAGTCCTCATTATTCCACCTACATTTACAGTTGCTTTTGATTTTTCTTGTAATTTCAGACCTAAATTAGAAAACCTGGAAAATGTTTCGTGCCTAATCGCTGTCATCTTTCATTTAAAAAAAAACATATTATTTTAAAACGGGATTAAATTAAGATTTATAGAAGCAGCGTTATTTTGTGATAGATTTATGTTTTTTTAAATAGATAAAATTAATCCTGCTGGTGTGAACATAGCTTCGAAACAACTTGCAGTTTGATGAAATATAAGTGGCCATCTTCACGTGGCCAGAGAGCTTTTTAGGGGAGGCAAATCATCAAATGACTTTTTTTTTTTTCCGGTAGTGGAATCATCAGAATGACTTCTCCCACTCTTGGGCGGAGCAGGAGGGCGTGTCAGACTCTTACTGACTAAACCCCTACCCCGTTCCTTCGTTGCCATCGATCTGGGGGACACGGTGACAACCTTTCGGATACCGTGTTCCCCAGAGGCTTCGGCCCTACCGGGCCCCTACAGTTTGCTGACATCTCCTTGAGGCGCGCGTGGAACAGAACGCGCCGTCGACGACTAGGCTCGGTCCAGATTATTACCAGACTGCCGGCTAAATGACTTGTCCTGCTCTAAGGTGAAGCGAAACAGCCTGTCAGAGTTTCCCAACAGGGTTCCTCAGTTGCCAATTACATTTCAGGGCCAGGGTAACTCCTTCAAATTTCTTTCTCCTGCCCTAGCATACATAGGCTCTTTGACGTGCACGTAGAATACTACGCCCGGTCGAGGACCCGGGCTCGGTCCTTATTGGACGGTTGGACGATGAGCCACCCATTGCTCGTCGTCCCGTTATATAACACTAGCTTCTACCCACGACTTTGTCTGCGCCATCGATTGGACTTTTCAAAACTACACATAAGTTTAACAAAAAAGAATCGGGATGAAAGGTAGCCTATGTTCTTTTCCATGTCAAAGGCCATATGCATGTCAAGTTACATCCAAATCCGTTTTGCGTGATTAAATAACAAACATCCACACTTTCACATTTATAGTATTAGTTAGGATTACGTTACAACCAGAAAAGTAACAAAAGACGCGGGAAATTCCGCGTGGAACAAGCAAGTGTTTTATAGGGCTATAAACAGTTATACTTAGTTATCCTACATCTAAAAGAATTACATAGTAAGTGTATATCAAAAACCTCAAGTTGATAAACATTTATTTAATAACATTTTAAGCTTTAATGTTTACCTTAACATTTTCGGCCAAACATTGTAGCCGGTTGTACTGTACAACGATCAAATATTTACTGTGTAAAAATGATGTTATGTGGTTTACTGAAAATTTCATGAAGTTTCAGCAGGAAAATTATGTTACTTCAAGATGTGTGAACTGAGTTTAACTGAAGAAACCAGCATGTTTTTGACCTCGAAAAAATCGTTTCTGCAACTAAGTGAGCTTGAATGAAATGTATTGATGATTTTCATGGTTATAATTATGTAACTAGTTACGTTTTACAGTCGCTAAAGTACTTTTAACTTCATACAACCTACCACTGGCCTGCAAATTGCAAAAAACGTAAGAAAATTTGAATTTCACGGGCTACCCTGAAGCTTCCCCCTTAAGTCAAGAGTGAATAGGTTACTTTTAAGCAAGCGTGCTCCATCGACGACCACATCATCGCTTATCATCAGGTAAGATAGCGGGCAAACGCAAGCCTCTACATAATACCAAGATTTGTTTTTTTAAATCTCAGAGTTACATGTATATTTGCTATTCTACCAAAAAGTCTCTCTGATTCTATAAACAATGCAGTCCTATGTCAGTTGATCTACGGACCCCATCCCACATGATTGCATACCCAAAAAAATCCTCCTAAGGAAAGAAAACCTACTTAATCTCGCCCATACGTTACTTTAATTTTTTATCCTGGCAACATCTCCGTGGGCCTCGTTTGTGCCAAACGAAACAAGACCCTGTTACGAATATTAAATAGTATTGTATCTAGTGGTGTAGCTACCGCCTTAACAACGGGGCCCCAGGCCTCAGAGGCCCCGATTGAAAGCATAATATTACGGTCCAAAAACTTAAATTCTTACTAACGTGAGGCTCTCAGGCTATTGGACTGTCGCACAGTGTGATAAATGCCACCAAAATCGGACATCGCTTTACTATTCTTCTAATCGATAGTACGAGTATGTGTTTTGAATGCTAGAGTAGAACTCCGATAATCGAATTCAACTTAGAACCAGATATATTTTTTTTATTATTTATCCATAAAAATCAAAAGAATGTTTTTAATTTATGATGTATACAACATTTTTGTGTTTTAATTATATTGAAGATTGTTTTTTACGAAATAAACTAAACTTAACTACCACTGGGCTTTACCGCTATTAGAATTGTCTCCCACCAATCTCCAGGATTCTACCAATCCCACTTTTTTTTGCAATACGGGCCATTAACCTGGTGGCCTAACATCGAGAGAGCCCTCAAGAAAGCCCATTTGCCAAAATCGACAACCCAAGACAGACTGTCCTGGCGCAGAATAGTGAGGAGACCCGACCCCAGATAATAAGAGCAGGAACGGACAAAGAAGAAGAAGACGGGGCCTCTTAGGCCGCTTGTACACTTGGTCCTCTTAGGCCACTTGTAGGTACATGTTAAGAAAAATGGCCAGGCCTTTACAAAAATTCGTGTCGTTCCTACACACGAACTACTTTGACACTGACCAAGAAGAAAATCTTGTCTGTACTAAACGCGACAGAAAACCTGCTATGGTGCCGTAGGGGGCCGGGGTAGGTAAAGGGGTACCAGGTTACATTTTCGTCCCTAGATCCGACTAAATTCTTATCGTTTACATGATGTATTAAACCTATCTGCTGCAGACACGGTAACATTTCTTAGCGTTTACAAGCGCCCTTAGGGTCTAGCTACGCCACTGATTGTATCTTACACCGTGTTCTGATTGGTGGATATATAATTGTGCTAGAGTAGCGCAGTTAGTGGGGGGTGTACCCTAGCAGAATTGTTAATGAGCCAGTTGTCATTTTTAGCAGACAAGGGCAGGACGCGTGTTTTGGCTTCTTGATTTATGAGTTTGTATTTTGGTGTCGGGTCATACTCGTAGTATATTTTTGTTGTGTGTTTTTGGAGTTTATTTTGGTCTTATGGGAAATTATTTTTGTTCTTTTTTTATTTATTTATTGCGGTTTAAGTGTTTGAAGACTTGCTGTGGGTTTTGACTTTCGACTCTTTCATTATTTTGTACTTTGTATACGGATATAGGAATAATATTATATTGTTTTCAGATACGGTTACGGGTATGAAATTATTTCGGAATGTCCGCTGGTTTCATTTACAGTTAATTACTCACATACCCGCGAAACGAGACACAATAGTAAAACAATAATAGCGCGGTCTCATAGGACCGGTTGGGGATTCAAACGTTAAGGAGCTTCATAATATGCCTGATATTTACTACGAGCATTGTGTAGTCTGTCCTGGAACGCAAGGCTAAAACTCACTCCTATATCCTTTGACATAGGAGTGGGTTTTAGTCAGTAAAAGTCTGACAAGCTACTGCTTCACTGTGTGTCCTGAAACGCAAGGCAAAGGACATAAGAGTGGGTTTGAGCCAGTGAAAATCTGGATCCAAAGCGAGAGAAGTCATTCGATAACTTCCCACCTAAAAAAAAACTTCTACAAAATATCATACTATCTCCTCCATGCTTTAAACGAACATTACTTACTACGGACATCTTAATAATTAATACAAATTCCTTGTCCAAATTACATAAGAGAAACCCAGGTCCCATGGGATCTATAAGCCAGAGGATTATTCCGAAGGTCTGGTTACCAACCATCCCTTGCATGCCAAGCGGACTGATTATGTGAAACTACCCTACAGGCCGGTGATTGTGACGGAAAAAACTGGGTAAGTGCGAGTCGGTCTCGCGTATTGAAGGTTCCGTACTAAAGTACTTATGAAAACAGTTCAATTCTCGAATCGAGTCTTAAAGATTTTTCCGAACCGCTTTTTTTTATTGTCTGTTTTAGTTTTGTAGTCAGTTTTCAGACTTTTTCCAATATTCGTGTCATGCTCATACCTCATTTAACGCCAAATTTTACGATTCTAGGTCAACAAGAAGTACCCTATGAACTTGATTCCTTTGAGAGTGTCAAAATTTACGTTTTTTGCGACATAAACCGCAGTATCATTTTTAGGGACTGCCATCCTGAGTATACGGTTTTAATTTCAACTCCATATCTTCACGGGTTCCCAAGATAAAGGCTCTTGACAGACAAACAAAAGGACAACAATGTGATCCTATAAGGGTTTCGTTGTTTTCCTTTTAAGGTACGGAACCCCAAAAACTTGCTAAAGTAGATAGATGGCCATTAATGGTCGTGGTAATGGGGGCACGATTAAATAAACGAGGCTCAGCCAATTTTGTTCTGTGTTCGGATAGCCAAAAATGGCTGCTGTAGTCCTGAGGGGGTCAGTGTTAACGACTCGGGGCTGGCCACTTTATTTTGAGGTCATGTGTGGAAGGTAATTTTATCTAGGTATAGAGCTGAAATTAAATTAGTAGAAGGAAAGAAAGAAAAATATGTGTATATCTATGTTTTACACAAGCAACTTCAACTGGCCTAGCCTTTTCCCAACTATATTGGGGTCGGCTTCCAGTCAAGCCGGATTTAGCTGAATACCAGTATTTTACGAGGAGCGGCTGCCTACCAGACCTCCACAACCCATTAACTGAGGTAACACGGTACTTCATGGCAAGACTGGAGTCAGATTTACTGGCTTCTGACTATCCGTAACGACTGCCAAAGATCTACAAATGACAGCCGGGACCAACGACTTAACGTGCTTTCCGAGGCACGGAGGAAACTCGTTATGTTAAGATGGTCACCCATCCACAGACCAACCTAGGCAAGCGTTGCTTAACCTTGAAGATCGACCTGTGCGGCTGTTATTATTTAGCCACGAGCTCCTCCTATGTTTTACACAAGCGTATCAACTAAATATAAACACTGAAAAAAAGAATGTTTTAATCAGTATGGGGCAAGAAAGGCACTTAATGCTGCGTAGTAGACACATTTGAGTTAGCCATGCATAAAAAAAAATAGTTATAAAATTTGGTGCTAGTGAACGGCTAGCAATGAGTAGCTGGCCGTCCGGCAGTCCGGTAATAGGTAATCCGGACCGAGCCGAAGTAACTATTTATTCATCTGTGACCGAGTTCAAGTAGTCAGTAGGAAGAGCTCGTGGCTAGATAATAACAGCCGCACAGGTCGATTTTCAAGGTTAAGCAATGCTTGCCTAGGTTGGGCTGTGGATGGGTGACCATCTTAACATAACGAGTTTCCTCCGTGCCTCGGAAAGCACGTTAAGCCGTTGGTCCCGGCTGTCATTTGGAGATCTTTGGCAGTCGTTACGGATAGTCAGAAGCCAGTAAATCTGACTCCAGTCTTGCCATGAAGTACCGTGTTACCCTTGTTAATGGGTTGTGGAGGTCTGGTAGGCAGCCGCTCCTCGTAAAATACTGGTATTCAGCTGAATCCGGCTTGACTGGAAGCCGACCCCAATATAGTTGGGAAAAGGCTAGGCAGATGATGACCGAGTTCAAGTAGTCAGATATTAGCAAACTGTAGGGGCCTCTGGGGCCGAAGATGTGCTTCCGAAAGGAAAACATAGGACCCTGGAAAGAAGGCAAAGAAGGAGGCGGGTGGTAAAAGTCTGACATGCCCTCCCGCTCTGCCCAGGAGAGGGAGGGGAGAAGTCATTCTGATGATTCCTCACCTAAAAAAAACCCTTTAAGACCCCATATTAAGCGAGTGTGTATGCATTTCATTCCGCCCAAATCGTTGGCGGAACTATAAGCTTAAACTAAAAACAGACTAGGAGCTAACTTTAGTTGAAATCTGAGCATTCGCACCTGCTATCAAAGCCAATTAGCGGCTAGATAATATCTACGTCCTCTGAAACTAAACTATTGTACTAGAAGAGGATTCTCAGCAAGTGTTTCAGTGTTAACTTAATGTTTAAAGTTAATTTTAATGGTGTTTCGAGTTTCTATAGTTGTCACACTGATATTGTAAAGATAAAAGCTTGTATTCATTTTTTTTGTTAAGTTTGATTTTTTTAAAGACGCTTTTGCCCCTTTAGGTATGCTCAAAAGAGATATCGAGATATTATATTCTCACTATACCCTTACTCTTCTTTTAAAAACCAATTTTGATGCTGTTTTCAGAAAGTTATTCTTAGGTACATATTTATTTATTTCACAATTCTTGTTTGTACGATAAATTTATTTATTTAATGTGATGTCATTTATGTTTTTTTGTGCTTTGTGTGTTTTCGTATTTGAATTTGTATCAACTTTATAGGTATCATGGGCCCTGGGTTGAACGAAAGCAAGTGATAATGAAATAAATAAATAATATAGAGAATCCCGGGACCCTGGAATATAATATACATTAAATACGGGAAAACCGAAACAGGAGTGAGTTTTAGTAAGTGAAAGTCTGACACGCCCTCCCGCACCGCCCAAAGCGGGCGAATTTATTTGACGATTTCCCACCTAAAAAAGAAAGTCTGCTTAGTTTCAGACTAGATAGCGTTATGTGAAAGTTATGGAATATAATTAAATTGATCATCATCATCATCATCTGCCTAGCCTTTTCCCAACTATATTGGGGTCGGCTTCCAGTCAAGCCGGATTTAGCTGAATACCAGTATTTTACGAGGAGCGGCTGCCTACCAGACCTCCACAACCCATTAACTGGGGTAACACGGTACTTCATGGCAAGACTGGAGTCAGATTTGCTGACTATCCGTAACGACTGCCAAAGATCTACAAATGACAGCCGGGACCAACGGCTTAACGTGCTTTCCGAGGCACGGAGGAAACTCGTTATGTTAAGATGGTCACCCATCCACAAACCAACCTAGGCAAGCGTTGCTTAACCTTGAAGATCGACCTGTGCGGCTGTAAATGGAATATAATTAAATTAATGTGGTTCTAAAACGGAGCGAAACCTCACATGCAGAACCCAAAACATACTTCCTTCAAAAAAAAAACACTGCAAATATATTCAACGATGTCCCGTAGACCTGGCTGTATCAAGTCCTGGTCCTCATCCCCGGCCGCTGCCCTTTGTCGGCTCTACGACTGCCTCGACACATGTCATGTTAACCGTACTAACGATAGTTTATGGCGGTACCAAGTCGGGTTCGATTTTTGGGCTTTGGTAACATGGTTTCCGTATCTGGTAGCTGCAGGCAGGAATGTTTTTGTTATGAAATAAGTATAAAACAAGGTTACTTTAGCTACATTCGGAATCTGATCCTGATGCTGCGTCCGCAATACGCAATCGTTTATCATATTGTATTTTTATTATCTATACTAATATTATAAAGAGGTAAAATTTGTAAGTTTGTATGTAGGGGGTAATCTCTGGAACTACTGGTCCGATTTGAAAAATTCTTTCAGTGTTAGATAGCCCATTTATCGAGGAATGCTATAGGCTATATACCATCACGCTACAACCCACGGGAGCGGAGCAGTAACGAAAAATGCGGGTGAAACCGCAGGGGACAGCTAGTAGTAATTAATTCGGCACTTTAGTGCCAATATCGTTCAAGTCTACACTTAACCCCTCATCTCCAAGCCTATTTCTATACGGGAATTGGCTGGTTTTGGTCTCGGGTACCTAACCATCATCTCATCATCATCTACCTAGCCTTTTCCCAACTATATTGGGGTCGACTTCCAGTCAAGCTGGATTTAGCTGAATACCAGTATTTTACGAGGAGCGGCTGCCTACCAGACCTCCACAACCCAATGTTGCGATGACGTTTCGCGCGGTCGCATGAGACCGCACGGGAAGGAATAAGGATTTACTATAAGATAATATTTTAATTACAAAGTAATTATACCTTTATCAAATTATTTGGTCTTTTTTAAGTCCTCCTGCCCCAGCAGAAGAATTGTTATCCGACAGGTCTCTAAAATAATATGACATACACATGTGAGTACACCATAAAGAAATCATCAATGACTTATAACTGTTTTTCCTCATCCTTTTCCCTCCCACATACTGCCCAGAGCGCCCAGTGACTCGTGCCAGTGAGCGCACAACTGACCATATGGGTCGGCAACTGAAGGGTCTAGCTGAGCAATGTGTGCTGGCTTACTTGTGCACGCGGTCAATGTACTATTTAAGAGTGTTTTAATGGTGATACTTCCCACACACCTCTCTCTAAATGTTGATGAAATAAAATAAAATAAATATTTAAGTGGGTATAAAAATCACATTTTAGTATGGAACCCTTATAAAGAAAATACAAACGCATTTTTTTGCTGTTTTTTTCTACGGACTGTACTTTCACACCTACCCTCCGCGCGCGAGTTTGACTTGCACTTGTTTATGACTATGTAGGTACAATAAAAATGTTGGCTCCATTTTATCGAAATCACTGTTAAGATGCAAAATCAAACATAATTTTACATCACAATATCCAGTAAAATTTATGAATAATAACAGCCAACGAACTTCACTCACAAAAAAACATTCCAAATAATAAGGTAAGGTCCAAATACTTAGGTATTTAGATACTTTATGGTTGGTACAGCTAACCTACTGACTCTACTGTGAGGTAGTTTTTTTTTCCGCACGTAAGTAATATTAGTATCAAAGATAACACGTAGGTCAAATCTTTTATATTTATGAGATTTTATATTCGGGATAACTAGGTTACTGAAAAAACAGAACAAAACTAAATCAAAGTTTTTCTTCAGTTTTACATACGATATACTACACATAGAGTACTTGTCACCATATTATGGTCATCATATTTAAGCTTGGTCACCATCATTATAGTTTTTGGCTTTACACAAATACACATCGTCATCTATACTAATATAATATATTTTTTTGTTTGTATGAGGTAATCTGTGGAAGTACTGGTCCGATTGCTAAAATGTTTACACCAATAGAAAGCTGCTATATTCCTGAGTGACATAGGTTATATTTTATGTATGCTGGCGAAGCTGCGGGCTAAAGCTAGTAAATAATATTAAGAATCGCGTTCTACTTACGTATGTAAATTATACGACTACACAGCCTTTACTTTATAATTCCATAACACGTGCCTACGAAAGCACTTTCTCCCGCCATCAACCTCCCTAATCTCACCACATGTCGTTCTAGCTCCCTTCCCGCCATTTTAATTGCAGAATTAATCATCCCCACAAAACTTCCACTAATTGACGATGAAAAATGAATGTTCCTTCGAGATAAACTTTTTTAGGGTTCCCTCTTGGATTAAAAAACTTTCCAATTTACTACCCTACCTACATCGGAATGAAATGCAAAAAAAAACTTTGGGAATGTCAGGGAAAAGGGTAATTGAATGATAGACTGATTGAAGTGAACGATGATGGATCGTTCAATGTGAGTGAACGTCGTGCCGCTGACAGCATGAATGAACGATCGAATGGAAATAGAAGAATTGTTACTTGTTGATCGAGGAATGGAAAAATTGAGAGTGTACTCGTATTTTTGCAATATATTTTTCTACATGTTTATTGATTCGTGTGGGTTTGAGCAGTTCTATTGTCTGTATTGTTTGCCTCTTGTTAGCGTTGTTGCAATAATAACTTTATTTATATATTGTGTTCCATTACAAGCTATGAATGCCTCGAATCGGCTTTTGAAAATAATATTTTTGTATGAAATCAATAGTGCAGTCATTAATCAAAAATGGTTGTTGTTTGTCGTTTGAAATGAATATTTGATTTAGATAGCGTTGGTTTTTTATTGATGATAGGATTGTGTTGGTTTTGATGGTTCAGTGGTTAAGGCACCCGCTGCATTCGAAACCAGACAAGTGTGAATTTTTCAATTAATTTACTTTTCCAAGTTTATCTAGGACATTACTTACACTTCTCGTAAAACACATGAAGCCTGTGATACTGGTTGTCATTCGTTATCATTATTATTTATTTAGCCTATTCTTTCCCACTACTAGGCAAAGGCCTCCTCCAAACTTTTTCCAGGTATTCTTTTCTCGGGCTACCTCAAACTAGCCCTTCTGGTGGGCATCTAGATCATCCCGACACCTCTTCTAGGTCGACCTAGGTGGCGTAATAATCCCTCTAAGAATTTTAAACACTATTGTCATCAAATTGCTCGACTATGTTACTTTTAAAGAGTTAAAGTTTAAGAAATCCAACAGTAATTTAGTGGGATACAAGTAGAGACAAAACTTGTAAGAGTGCTCCTAAAAGTATAATAATAGTAATAATATTCCACAAATTTTTACACAATCCCATCTATTAGGTACTAGATAACTAATAAACGTACTTATATATTTCAAAATAGATACATATTATAGATAAATTACACCGAGACACAGAACAAATGATCGTGCTCATCGCACAAACATTTGTCCTGGGATGGAACCCACGGCCTCTAGCCACTAGACCCATAGGCCGGTCTAGTATCTGAAGAATACAATGATTGGGTACAAAATACAATCAATCTCAATACAACACACACACAATATAAAATCTTACATACTTTCCTATCTCTTCAAAAACATGGGCAACTGTCACTAACAAAGTACACTCGCCAACAAAAACATTGTTCTAAATAAAACAACTGGCTGGAATCAGAAAGTTGTACATTTCACAACAAGGCCTGAATGGAATATTAATGAGTGTGAAGTCAAAAATACTTAATTTCGTTTACACCAAGTGTAGTGAGCGCTTGACTTGTCATTGACAAAGTTGTTTTTTTTTGTTTGTTTTATGTTTTTCGGGTGTTGTTTGGTTTCGAAGTAAGATCTAGTTTTTGTTTATTTTTTATTGCTTACAATAATTTAAGCACTATTGTAATCAGGAGAGCTGATGTACACAGGCGAGCTTAACCCAGAGTTAAGAAGAGAGAAATGTATCCAAAAACCAAATTCTGAATTCTGTTGAAACCCAATTAATTCTGAATGCTTAGTCCAGAATTGGGTTTTCTTGCTGCAAATTTTAATACGAAAATAATTTTGTACATAAGGACAAACTATAATTGCACAACAAAACTGTTCCTAACTTACATTATTTAAATCCGATTTAGATAATAAATCATCATCTGCCTAGCCTTTCCCCAACTATATTGGGGTCGGCTTCCAGTCAAGCCGGATTTAACTGAATACTAGTATTTTATGAAGAGCGGGTGCCTACCAGACCTCCACAACCCATTTAGATAATAAATAAACTAAAAAAATATACCATGCTTCAAATATCGATGCACAAACGTGTGCCATAGATATAGTAATTCATTTTGGATAATAAAAGTAAGTAAACGCCGATGACAAATTTCACCATTGGGAGAATGGTGGAATTTTTTATCGGAGTTTGCCTATTTTTTATGGTGAAATTGTTATTATTTTTAAGATTATTATTACATTTTAGGACATAAATAATAGTATTTTTGTCTACACATCTAATAATATAATCTAAATAGTCCAAGAATACCATCACCCCATAATGTCTGAAAAACGACACTCATTCCCGTGTGTTCAACACAGGTGTTCCTACCTAGCGCTGAAGTTAGGGCCTCACTCTACTGTCAGGTATACTTTTTTTATTTATGCCAATACACTATCTTATCTTAAGTACACAATAAATAAAAACGTATATTATACATACATATTTAGGTATCAGTTTGGACATAACGGGTAATACTGACTTCTTTACATAACAAACCATAACTAACCTAACCTAACCTAACCTGTTTTCTAAATATTTCTTAAAAGACTTACAAGCAAGATTTTTCCATTATTATTCGGGTTAAGATGTCTGAAAATTTAAACCTAGTTATTTTCAATGTTTACTAGTTAAACTTTGATTTAATTTAGAAGAAACGGCTGTTACTGATTTTGTTTCAATACAAAACTGTTTTCTAAATATTTTTACAAAGGAATTGTTTTCATTACTCGTTATTTTTCACGTAAAAATATTTACAAATTGCGATCTAGTTTTTTGTGTTTACTTGCTAAAACTAAAGTTGTAGGTAACGAGTGTTTCTGAGTTCAGTTTCAATTCCTAATAACTCATTATTTTCACAATAGAAATGTCAGTTTCTCAGAATTAATAAAAAAAAATGACCTTAATCTCAAAGATTCAGAGATTCAGAACTGGTACCTTGATAAAATAAATACCTGGTGCTCAAGGATTCAAAGATTCAGAAATGTAACCTGTGCTGTTGTTTTGTTTTTTGATGTTCAACAATGTCATACTGTCATTGTTGGCACTGTTTCATACACTTTTCTTTAAGTGGGTAATCAGCTCTCTTAGAGAGGAGTCCTGAATCCCTGCAGTATAATAACCTATCGTCTGTTTTTTTATGCCCTGAGACTAAATTGACACAAGTAATGTCACATTTACTGTAGAAATGACGCCAGTTCTTTTGTGTTGAAATGTCATTTTAGTCTCAGGGTTTAAAAAACAGACGAAAACATAATCGGTCTTGTAATCTTAGGAACATTACAAGACCGATTATAATTATTATGTAATTTTATACACGTATAAGTTTCGATAACACAATGTGGTCGAGAATAAAGCACGCTTGCCTAGAAGTAACCTATTCACTCTTGACTAGATAAGCAACGAGTAGATATTGTATGTTCAAAATTCTAAATCGAACTTCACTTTCGGTCATTCACAGGCGATTTTAATAAAATAATAAAATGTGAAATGTTCACAAAATAATTTGTTTGTTTTACCTCAAAACTACAATTTAATTGGTAAACAGAAAGGGTTGTGCCAACACGTTTAATAAATGTGTTTTTGAATTTTATCCAAATGTTGACTTCGTTGGAAATTAAAAAACGATTTGTTATATATGTATTAATCTAGATTTGTTTTAGTAGTTTTGTAAAATAATAAAGCTATGTCGCAAATTAAATTAAAACACATTTAATCAAATGTCTGTAAACAATTTAAAAAAAAAACTTCTCAATGTAACCGTAACTATTAGGACATTACTAACACACCCTGTGCTTAAGAAAGCACGTAAAAAAAAGCACGTTGGTCCCAGTTGTCGGTACAAGTAATAATATGCCACCAACTTTTACACAACGCCATCTAGTCCCAAGCTAAGCAGAGCTTGTGTTTTGGGTACTAGACAACTGATAAACATACTTATATATTTCCAAATACATACATATTATAGATAAATTACACCCAGACACAGAAAAAATGATCGTGCTCATCACACAAACATTTGTCCTGGGTGGGAATCGAACCCACGACCTCTGGCATAGCAGTCAGGGTCACTAACCACTAGACCAACAGGCCAGTCATGGTCAGATGGCAGAGAATTTGGCCATCAGTCTATACATAGAGTATTGTGTTCCCCAGTAACTGGGTTGTGAAGGTCTGATGGGCAGTCGTTCTTGTAAAACACCAGCATTAATTCAGCCGCATTTGGAAGACTGAAAGCCGACCCCAATCCAGTAGGAAAAAGACTAGGAGATTGATAATGAACTGTTTCCAAAATGATTAAAGATCTGATCGTCAACTTCGTCTAATCATGGCGCGTTCTGTTCCACGCGCACCACAAGGACATGTCAGCAAACTGTAGGGGCCCGGCAGGGCCGAAGCTTCTGGGGAACATGGAAAGTCTGAAAGGTTGTCACCGTGTCCCCCAGATAGAAGGCAACGAAGGAACGGGGTAGGGGTTTAGTCAGTAAGAGTCTGACACACCCTCCCGCTCCGTCCAAGAGTGGGAGAAGTCATTCTGATGATTCCACTACCGGAAAAAAAAAAACCCGTATCCAGTAGGAAAATGACTTGGAGAATGATAATGAACTGTTCCCAAAATGATTAAAAATCTTATCGTGAACTTTGTCTAATCATGACCTTCCTACCCTTTTTGATATTATTCCAGTGTAACATGTTTTTGTCGTGATCTCTGTCTAAACAAATAAAGTGTTCAGTTTCAGGAGAGCTCATCTAATTTCAACCGGCAATTCGACTCAAAATGAACATTCTAATCACGCTAAGTGCTATGCGGCAAAAACAGTAACAAATCAAAAATTCTGCAATCAGAAACGAAATATTTCCCCTTTGAGAAAAGATTGGCAATCCCCATCGAATAATAAGGGAGAAACACTACCAATTATATTCCGATCGATCGAGATCTTTGGCAGTCAGAAGCCAGTAAATCTGACTCCATTCTTGCCATGAAGTACCGTGTTACCCCAGTTAATGAGTTGTAGAGGTCCACTCCTCGTAAAATACTGGTATTCAGCTAAATCGGGCTTGACTGGAAGCCAATATAGTTGGAAAAATTCTAGGAAGATGATGATATCCACCAATTATATTCCGGCTGTCGGGTGAATTGAACGGTCCGAGCCCAGTCATCAACAGCGCGTAGTAATCCACACACTCCTCAAGGTGATGTCAGCAAACCGTAGGGGCCTAGCAGGGCTGATGCTCACAAACTAGGATCGCGGTGAATATCTGAAAAGGAAACCTGTAGTCCTTGAACGCAAGGAGCAACTGAAGGACAAAGGTGTCAGTAAAAGTCAGTGAGTAAAAGTCTAACACGTCCTCTCGCTCTACCCAGGGTGGGAGAAGTCATTAAATGATCTCCATACCTAAAAATAAAACCAATAACTATATCATCCATGAAAAGCGAAAAACGTTGAAAAATATAAAAGCGCTATTTTCTCAAAAATGTGGGAATGCTTGAGTTATTTTTCAAAATAAACACAGGGATGTGCCGTTAGAATAGCTAAAACGTTTTTAAACGTTGCCAGTTTGCAGACCGCTTCGTATGCGTCTGAATATCATTATGCCGCAGTTAGTGGAAGAATGGTAGCTTTTAAGGACATTATTACTATCGCTGTGATGTTTTATTTTAAGATGGTTTTTCTACAGTTTTTTAAAGGTGAGTTTAACAGAAATAGTTGTAATAGCTGCGCGGTATCTTTTCGTCCAATATACTGCAGTTTCTCAGGATGAAAGTCTATGATCAGTGTGTGTTGCTAGTGATGACATATGACTCCAAAATGTGGTCGCTTACAATGAGCCTAATCAAGACTTCAGTCAAATCAAAAGTCACTCAAAGGGCAATGGAAAGGGCTATGCTCGGAGTTTCCTTGCGTGATCACATCAGAAATGAAAATATCCGTAGGAGAATCAAGGCAACCGACGCAGCCCGAAAAATCGCTAAACTTAAGTGTACTCGTAAACTGTTTTTCTTTCTTTTTTTAAGTGGCAGGGCAAACTTAAGCAGAATATTACTCGTAGAACAGATGGTCGTTTGAACCGAAAGCCGCAGTGTTAGAAGGCCTCTTACAAGACATACCGGTAACCTGGTAAGGGTTGCAGTAATCCGATGTATGCGAGACGCACAGAACCGTTAATGTGGGCGAAGTTTGTGGGAGGCCTATGTCTATATAGTGGAAATCTTTCAGCTAAAATGATGATGATGACGACTAAAAAATTGAAATCAAAGCGTAATAATATGATCACTCTTCTGAAAATTCTCCATCAAATCCCACCCAAAAAACCGCCCACCACTTCCCACCCAAAGATCACATTTCACATTCACAGGGTTGCCACTTTCTACCTTTACGTTACAAAAGAGCCGACATGGCCTACACAGCGAATGTTTCACAATTTGCCGACACTGCTCTGCAACTGGCGAGGCAGCGGTAGTAACTCAGATTTTGAATTTAGAACGCTGTGACACCCCTACCGTTGTACTCACGTATCGAGTAGGTTCTTGAATTTCGAGATGTTTTATTGAAAACGATTATTATACAGTTTATATTAAGGACTAGCATCTGCCAGTGGTTTTGCTCGCGTAGAACCAGTACTTCTCTCTGATATGAGTTATAGCTGATGTATAAGCTACATTATTGTCGAGGTTATGTATTCCCGGAAAGTGTACACAAAGCATAACACGTATAGGCATAATCAGCCTTATAAATGTGACCCTAGAGGAGAGCATCATAATCCACTACGTAGACCCAGTGCGGATTGAAGGACATCACATTTTTTTTTTCAATTTTTAGTTTTAGGACATAGCGGTTTGCTTACAATGTTTTAATTCACAGTTCTGAGTGTAGCAGTGATGAACATATTACACAAATAAAGCCGCCAGTTTGGGTTTGAAATTTCATAGCATTCACGTTTTGCTATATTTTAAATTCCTTCATAACCAAAGGTTGCTACTGAGACATTCTAGTAGAGAAACCCAAATAAAAAAAAAATGATAGAAAGAACGAAAAAAACAAGAAAGGAAAAGAAAAGAAAGAAATAGTGTTGTCTCATGAATGCGATCAAACCTAGCACCTTACACACAACAGTATAGCGCTTATGGCCGATAGACAAAAAAAGCAGGTGAATATTAGAAGAAATCGTGTAATTTTAATACGGTCTGAAATATATTTCTATAAACCGTGCCAAGAGGAGCTCGTGGCTAGATAATAACAGCCGCACAAGTCGATCTTCAAGGTTAAGCAACGCTTGCCTAGGTTGGTCTGTGGATGGGTGACCATCTTAACATAACGAGTTTCCTCCGTGCCTCGGCAAGCACGTTAAGCCGTTGGTCCCGGCTGTCATTTGTAGATCTTTGGCAGTCGTTACGGATAGTCAGAAGCCAGTAAATCTGACTCCAGTCTTGCCATGAAGTACCGTGTTACCCCAGTTAATGGGTTGTGGAGGTCTGGTAGGCAGCCGCTCCTCGTAAAATACTGGTATTCAGCTAAATCCGGCTTGACTGGAAGCCGACCCCAATATAGTTGGGAAAAGGCTAGGCAGATGATGATGAAACCGTGCCAAGTTTCCGCAGTTAATGTTTAACGTCACAAATTATTCAAAAATTATTGTGTTCTTAGCTCTTACGAAATTATCGTACAGGTTATTTTGATTTGATTTATTTTGCTTGACTATGAAATGTAGTTTCTATTGTTAAGTATGTTTTCGGGCATTCTACGTTAATATGATTGCGAAGCTATCCAATGCGGTTCACGCGAATTTAACGAGATGGTTTTGATCTCACGTACGTGCGAAGTCGCTGTTTCAACCGCTATTTATATAAAAGCCACCTCACTATAAGATTTCACTATAAGATTTCACTACTACTACTAAATATTTGCACGCCACACATGAAAGATTGTGAAGAGACCATCAAGATTCAACACCATATTATGTGCCACATTCAGACTAAATAAATGAATTTGAATTCAAGCAAAAATATTATACAAAAAAACGCGCCCACTTTGCTTCGCTCGTCCCCGCATCGCACCCACGTGTGGGTTTCCCGATCCCGATTTCCGACCACCGTAGGCGCGGGTTCGCGGACGGCGAGCACTGGGTAGCTCGCTGTCCAGCAGTCTGGAAATAATCTGGACTGAGCCCAGTCGTCAACGGCGCGTTCTGTTCCACGCGCGCCTCAATGAGATGTCAGCAAACTGTAGGGGCCCGGCAGGGCCGAAGTCTCTGGGGGGAACACGTGGTATTCCTAAAGGTTGACACCGAGTCCCCCCCAGAACGAAGGCAACGAAGGAACGGGGTAGGGGTTTAGTCAGTAAGAGTCTGACACGCCCTCCCGCTCCGCCCAAGAGCGGGGGAAGTCATTCTGATGATTCCCCTACCAGAAAAAAAAAACCCACGTGTGGTTGGTTATATAGCCCTCCGCAATATTTATTTATTATTTATTATTTTACTCTTTATGCACATAAAAATACAGAGGCGGACGTAATGCCATGCAGCATTCTCTACCAGTCAACCTTTGAGCAATAAAGCTTTGCATTTGATTTTATTGTTTTTTTTTTTATGTTATATAAACTAGTGCTTGACTGCGATCCTACCTGATGGTAAGCAGTGATGCAATCGTAAATGGTGAGGCGGGTTTTTTCGTTGCGGTCCAATGTAAATTTTGGCCGAAACGAATCGCACTTTTTTATTCTGCAAACCTTTACTGTCTATCTGTCTGACATAAAAAACCCACAAATCAAAGTATGAAAACGCGCACAAATTTTCTAGAACAAATAGTAATACTTCTGTCGATGACACTAGCACTCCAGTCACAATGATATCAGCGGCACAGCCAACACATCCGGCCAAATTAACATTATTAATTGTAGGTAAAAGCAAATACCACCCTTATATACACTGGATCAAAGTTTACATTAAGTTTTAGCTGTAAATAGTAAAGGTGGGAATTTGAAATAGTATTAATTGTTTATGTTTCAGGAAGATTTCTATGAGTTGTTGTGGTTCTTGGGGTGTAGAATGAGTAAGTATGTGTAAAATACGTAAGACTCGGTTTTCAGTTGAGTGGAGTAGACCACATGTGGAAATTTTGGAATTCATGGTAAATGTAATGTAAGGCTTATACGTGGACGTCTTTTGGCTGAGATAATGATGATGATGATGAAGGCTTGTACGTAGTGTATCGCTTACAATGGGCCTCAACAGAAGACTTACAGTCACCCAACGGCCAATTGAAAGGGTTATGCTTGGAGTTTTCTTGCGTGATCGCTTCAGGAATAAAGATATCCGCAGGACAAAGGGTTGCCGACATATCCCGAAGAATCAGCAAACTTAAGTCGCAGTAGGTCGGGCACATTGCTCGTAGAACGAATTGTCGAAGGAACCGAAAGGTTGCGACTGTCCATAGACGCAGCATTGAAGAGCCTCTCACAAGGTGGACCACTGACCACCTAGACGAGTCGCGGGAATGCAATGGATGTGAGACACACAGGACCATTCGTTGTGGCGACACTTGGGGGAAGCCTATGTCCAACAGTGGACGTCTTTTGGCTACAATGATGATGACGATAATGTAAGATAACGAAATATGCTGATGGTGTCTAGGGAATAAAAAATGTATGAAAACTACCAGACATATACCGGTAGTAGCGTTTTTTTGGTTGTGGCCAGTGGCCAGTGTACGGCGATCCTAATCCACACAGTGGTCTTAAACGGTAACTACCTCCCAGTTTGATGCGATGCTGAAACACTTCTCTTTTGATGTCACTTGGCGTTCTGCCACTACCCACTGTGTAGCGCTGGGCGATTCTGAGTTGTTTTAACAATCGAAATTGTTAAAAAAACACCATTAAGGCACTCGCCGTTCTACAAAATAATTGAGATGTTGTGGTAGTTTAGCTTGATACCATCACGTATTCTTGAGAAAAAAGGCCTTGACATATGAACAGACCAACAGATGAACTACAAGGTAATCCAACTATGGTTCCGTATTCACCGATTAAGGAAGGGATACCCTCACAAACATACAAAACATCGACATTATTAATAGGCGTCGGCCCATATGTACATATATTCCGTTTGACATCAGCCTATACACTCTAGCCTACCTCTGAAACCCACCTCCTTCCCTTACCTCTTAGTAGCCTAGACTTAGAAGTTTGTTTTTTTCCCTGCTCCAAAAGGCAGTTCATCTTGATACCTTCACGTATTCCTGAGAAAAAGGGCTTTGACAGACAGACATTACATTAATAAATTGTAATGTTCCCACTGTTAGGACTCAGGCTTCCTCTCCCGGAGAGGCAATGGGCTGAAATCAAATATGCGGGTCCAGTGCGGTTTGATGGATGTCACGTCTTCGAATATTTGGTTCTAGAACATGCCGGTTTCCTCGCGATGTTTTCCTTCACCGTTTTGAGAGCAATGGTGATGAAATAAATTACACAAAGACAGACATACTAACAGACTAACAGATGAACAATAAACCGATCCCATAATTATTACATTTTTGCCATACAAACATACAAAACATCGACATTATTAATAGGCGTCGAGCCATATGTACATATATTCCGTTTGACATGTTCAAGTAGTCCAGTGCACCAGCGCTACAAATCACTGCGCTTAATTTCATACTTTACGATGTTTTCCATTCAAAGCAATTGCATTGAGCGGGGAAATGTGAGTCGGGACAGAATTGAGGACCCAGCTTAATAAAAAAATGTTGTAATAGGTGCATAATAATTATGTTGTCGTAAAGAATTTGTACTTTTAATTGATTAGCCGTAGATCCCGGCTGTCATTTGTAGATCTTTGGCAGTCGTTACGGATAGTCAGAAGCCAGTAAATCTGACTCCAGTCTTGCCATGAAGTACTGTGTTACCCCAGTTAATGGGTTGTGGAGGTCTGGTAGGCAGCCGCTTCTCGTAAAATACTGGTATTCACCTGAATCCGGCTTTATTGGAAGCCGACCCCAATATAGTTGGGAAAAGGCTAGGCAGATGGCAGATGATGAATCGATTAGTTGCTTGCCGGGTGTGAAAGTGGAACAGTCCTAAGGAAACATGCATTTTTTTTAATGATAATTATAAATTAGTGCTTAACAGACTACGATTCCAGTCAAAGGTAAGCAGTGATGCAATCGTTTATGAATAGCCTATTCACTTTTGGCCCTGAAGACAAGTCAAGTCTTCAGAGCTCTAGCCTTCCGTTTCTATTATCGTATTTAGGTAAATTGTAATCTGACGGGAAGACCGCTGCAGGAAACATATTTGTCTGGCATACAGGTAAGTTTTTCGGCTGAATGTCTTTGAGTATGTTCTAATAACATACTCAAAGCATGTTTGCATGTTTGTGAACGCCTCCACAATGCAGCAGTAATGGTCTTCCCGTATATCAAGTCTCATCGCAATCCGCTCTACCGTTCGAGCATACAGAAGTAACAAACTCACACACACAAACTTTCCCCTTCACAATATTAGTGCGATTCAATGAACAGACTGTAGCCACATTAAAACTTGTTGAGCCAAATCTTTAATAGAGTCGTTACTTTAATTTCACGCTTTTAAAAGCTAATTTTGCACAATTGCCAGCATATAAAAACTAAGTGAAACTGAAGACATTGCAATCAATTTTATAGTAAATATAACGATCATTATAGTATAATAATAAATTATATCTTTATTATTAAACTTGGATCGTTATTCTGAAGAAGTAAACGCGTTTATGTAGAAATTAAATATTTATTTAGTATGAAACAGATTGGGGGAGTTTAAAAACTTTGGGATATTAATCACAATAATATTTTAAAGGAGAAAGTTTGTACTATAGATTTTGTTTTAATTAATGATAGGCTCACGCTTGACCACTATCTCATCTGATGGTAAGCGATGATGTGGTCGACGATGGAGCCTGCTAACCTAGCAGTAACCTCTTCACTTTTCGTTCTCGTTCACTCTTGCCATAAAAGCCTCCTAGATTATAGCTATAAGGAAATACAGACTCCGATAGATAAGTATGCTTTTTATTCCTTTGATGTTATATCTGAACGGATTTGGATGATATACAGTAATATATCAGAATAAAAGATAGAATATATAATTCGTTCGCTTCATTCCTTTTATTCCCCTTAAAAATAAACGGACAAGCCGTCGTACGGCGGGTATCCACCCTTACGTTGTCCAAACCTCTACGGTCCGGACTAACCGTTTCGCCTCGTCGTTCATACCGCGTACATCGAGGGACTGGAACAATCTGCCTGCTGCGGTTTTTCCGTCCGATTATGATTTGGGTGTCTTCAAGGCTAAAGTGAATAGTCTCTTAATAAACTAGTGCGCCTCACCTTCGACGATTGCATCACTGCTTACCATCAGGTGGGATCGCAGTCAAGCACTAGTTTATAATCATTAAAAAAAAATAGCGTTATTTTATGTATTTAAGTGTTTTTTTTTCATAAACCTACTGCTTCAACATTATATTGCTTCAATAGTATGTAAGACTATATACTATTGAAGCATTATAATATCGATTTTCTTTAAAGCACATTTAAGAATTACTATGCTATGCATGTAAGCATGCATAGCAACATACCAGCAGCATAGTAACCTTTACTTTTAAGTATAGCATAAGCAAGTACTTTACTAAGAACTAAAGGCTACTCAAACGTAGGGAATGCAAATCCGTCGTGTTTTAAAAATCCGGATTTTTTAAAACGGATTTTTGGTCCAATCCGGATTATCCGGATTTTACGGATTTTTCATAAAAATTAAACAAACCTACTTACATTACTTTATTAACATGATGTTTCCCCTCCCCCTGGAGGGAAAACATCGTGAGGAAACCGGCAAGTCCTAGAACCAAAACTTTTAGGACATGTAGGATCCACAAACTCATCTCAAAGCCGTTTTCCCAACATGTAAAGACAAAGAATGTTTATTTTTTCCACTTTTGGGTTGGAAATAGGGCTTTCAAATACCGGATTTTTTCAATACCGGTATTGGAATAGCTCAATACCGTGATCACGTGATCACGGTATTGAATTCAAGTTTTTTGTATATTTTTTAATTTTTTAAACTAGTGCTTCTTTTTCTTCGAATCATAATAATATTTAAATAAATAATGAAATTATTGGTAAAAAACACAATTTTATTTTTTTCTTTCCAATAAAACCCACGAAAAAGAGATACGAGACAGATTTTACCTTATAAGAGTGATATAACAGATTAAATAGGGGTTTCAATTTAAATTGTCACTTACGGGATATCTTCCGTGATTTTTAATTATTTTGAGTTCCCGATATTTTCCCATAATATAAGTTCCCGATATTTATTAAATAGGTGTTTCAGGTACCATTTAAGCAAAAATTTTTTTTCGAGTCATAATTTTGAATATAGAATTTAAGTAACTCGATTCACAAAACTAGCGAATCCACAAAGTTGTAAAAAGATTTTTGTAGCATGTGGCACATAACTAGCAAGAGGATAGAGTAGAGAATTTTTGAGAGAGTTTGAAGATTCCAGTCACTTTTGGTTCTTTTTTTTGTAGCCATGTAAATAGCTGTAACATGAACAGAACTTTGCGAGTAAATTTTAAAAATCTAGATGACTAATGTTACTAATTTTGGTTTTTAAAGTACTCTTATACAATATACGTTTAAATAAAATTAAAATTAACGTCTACGCCTTATACATTTTCTAATATTTGAATTTAAATGTAAAATGTTGGTATATTTTTCAAAAAACTTTAAAATGTCGATGAAAAAAAATCCACAAGGCATGGGTAGTGTTTAAGGGGCCTGAAAGGATAGCAAATGACCCTTCCAGTCAACCATTTTAATTTGGTACACGGTGCACCAAACATGTATGCGTCAGAATGGCTGGTTGTCTGTGGCGTTGGTCTATGAGAGTTCATTCGAATATTTGCTACATATATAATAAATAATTGCTACATAGGATATGTATTTAGAAACAAAACATTTTTTTTGACGAGCAATTTGACGTTTGGTTGGCTGGTCACCTCCTTGTTTTAAGTCAAACATACAGAGTTTCCCGAAATGTATTGCGTCAATATTTTTTTTAATAATAATAATTGCTACATATTTACTTCATTAGTCTAATTTAGTTGTAACTTCAACATAATGTTAAATAAAGGAAGTTATTTAGAGAAATTATTTATTATATCTATGTAGCAATTTGCGAATCAACTCTCATAGACCAACGCCACATACAATCAGCCATTCTGACGCACACCCAATTACCCTGTATATTAAAGATTGTAATACCGTAATCACGGTATTGGCAAGTCAATACCGGTATTGAAAAAAGACCAAAATATATCCGTGATCACGGTATTACGGGATCCCGTAATACCGGTATTGAAAGCCCTAGTTGGAAATTATCCAATGACTTCTCCCGTTCTGGGCAGAGCGGGATATCAGATTTTTAGTGACTAAAATCCACTCCTCTTCCTTCTTCTTTTTTTGTTTTCGTTTTAGGGCCCCGGGGTTCACTTTTACATAACCCATGGCAACAGTAGGGATCCAGCTGGGCCACTACGATTTGTATCACCTTGAGACACACTACGCGCCGTGGCGGGGTCGATGAGCTACCCATTGTTCGCTATACGCAAGCCTGCGCCTACTGTAGCTGGAAATCGGGGTGAGGATCATTCCGTCGCACGTGCAGCCGCCTCCTTTGCTAAAATTACTGCTTCGCAGAAGCAGGCGGCCGCCTGTCACATTTTGCGCTCCGGTCCATGGGCCATACCAGGACCCGGCGTGAGTGGTCATTGCCCAAACGGAGCATACCTTTAATAATAGTCCTCCAGACCGAATTTTGATCACGGTGGCCTGATGCCTACTGAAACCTGGAAGCCTGATGTATACTGCAGATATTATAGTGCACAAGTGTGTACGCAGACACTGGCGCACTGTCTGTTCTCTTAATCTTATAGTCAATGGGAAGGCAATTCAACACGACCGGAGAGAGATCAGGTGCAGGACCCACAGCTTAACGTGTTTTCAGAGGCATGAGGGTATGTATACCACCAACTTCCAAACTCCGGGCAGCTATAGAGTAATTCCTAATGGCAAAACCCAATAGCACTATTTGCTTGACCTCTAGTTAGAGCCCAGTACCCACGCTCAGCATTCGCCCTTACGAACCTAGTGTTCGTCCGACAAGACCGTCAAACGTCACACCTTAACCGTAAGCCCCACCGTGTCCTCCAGGTGATCGATCCGCACAATAATGACACTGGGCGTTTCTTTCGCACAAATCCGGCGCAGAAACCTCTCGAACTTACCACGTCCGGCGAGGACCTGTGTCATGTGGAAGGTGAGGACGCAATGACGTCTTTCCAACCATTTCTCAAAGAGGGGACTAATAGCCATAATTATGACGTGCCCAAAGAATGTCGTAGGGTTGGTAATTAGTTCATACTTTTTTCTGTCTGCATGATGACGCTTGGCGCCTTAAAAGACATTCAGTCTTTTTTGGGCACGCATGCATTGCAACTTGTCATACGGGTAGACCACGAATTATATTGGACCCACCACGTTACGATATTTTTTTTCTGAATTTACTGGGTTATCCGTCTTCCACGCGGGTGAAGCCACGGGCAAAAGCTAATAATAAAAGTAGATAATATCATCGCGAATCAAAATTTCTTATTATTCAGAAAATCCGCGGATTTGATTTTCAAATCCGGATTTACAAGTCGAGTAAAAATGTGCGGATATCCGGATTTTTCGGATTACGGATAGTCCGGATTGCATTCCCTACTCAAACGTAATACCGAGAATATCTTTTTGTATTCGAATATCTAAATCATTTTCAGTCAATATTATTGAATGAATCCCTATTTCTACATCATTAACTAAAATAAGATTTAGAAACACAATAATAAAAACATTTTTAGTATCCAAGAAAATATTTCTCATTTAAAAATCATTTTCAAAATTAAACCTAGCGCCTTTTGTGTTAAGAAAAGATGGTTTCAGATTTTTTTGTTTAAATTCATTCATTTATTTTAGGTGAGTACTTGTAATTCCATATTCTAGAATCCTGTCATTATTTAAACAGTGAAATGAGAAGATTTCGTTTATTTAACTTTGTTATTTCTATGGTAATCTCAGAATAGATATGAAAATCTTTTAAATCCGGTATACGTCCTACTGATTAAGGTTATATAAATACATAAATACATTATTCCTTGTTTTATCATAAGTATCCATTTTTTGGTCGCTTTTCTTTAATTAATAATGCATGGAGAGGGAGAGGGAGGCTAATGAAAATATGGATGGATTTTGTGAAGAGTGATGTGAAGGAAAAGGGAGGTTAGCGTAACGAGTGACAGGACAGAATGGAAGAAAAAAACGTGTTGCGTTGACCTTAAGTAACATAGGACGAGGGCAAGAAGAATATTAATAACATGATAGGTACTATATTTACAAAGTGTTCATACAATTTTATTTTAAACTTTTATTTCTTTTTCAACAATAACAAATCCAATTCAATTAAATTGAACGTCTTATAAAACTCAAAACTCAACACAGCAAAGTCTGTTTTATAGGAGAGAGCAGGGACTCAAACTGTAACCGTAATAAGTGTTTTAACACTGTTTTGTAAATCAGTTTTAACAAAAAACACTTTTAAATGTAACAGATACAATAATGTTACCGAATCAAACTGTAACCTTTTATATGTGTTAATAAGGGCCTGTTTCACAATGTCCGAGTAGGCACTACTCACTGAATAAATTCAAAAATTTGACAGAATTTGTATGAAATTATCTGTCAAGTAAGATACTCGAAACTTAATCATAGGTGGTGAAATAGGCCCTAAGTGTTAATATATGTAACGGAAATAATCAGTGCACAGTAAGTATGGCTGCGTTTACCTGTTACACTTTAATATGTGTTTAACACATTGAAAACACATTTATTCGTGTTACATATTTGATTCTGTTACCAATTCAACGTGTAACACTTATAATACTGTAACCTTTATGAAGGTGTTTTTAAGTCTCTTGGAGAGAGTATGAATAAAAATATAATAAACTAGCTGTCCCCTGCGGTTTCACCCGCACTTTTCGTTACTGCTCCGCTCCCGGGTCGTAGCGTGATGTTATATAGCCTATAGCATTTCTCGATAAATGGACTATCTAACACTGAAAGAATTTCTCAAATCGGACCAGTAGTTCCAGAGATTACCTCCTACATACAAACTTACAAACTTACAAATTTTACCTCTTTATAATATTAGTATAGATAAAATATATTAGTCTACACGAGAAGAATCGACAAGAAACTTCATAGTTAATCTTTAATTAATGTTGTTATATTAGTTACTTTACGTTAAAGATCACTAAACTTTTTACGTTTTCTCTTCATAACAAAACCAAAAACAAATAGAAGCAACAGTCCCGTCCAAAATTCAGAAGCTGGCCAAATATTCTGTCCAGCAGTGCACATCAGATGTTCTGACATCAATAAATAACGGGACACGAGTGGCCGCCAGTGTATCGTAGCTGAATTCTTTATGATACACCTCTCGACGTCAAGTCACTCTTGGGGAATCAGATTTTTTTGTTCTCGCGTTTTATTAAATTAGTTCTAAACAAGACTGGCTGATTTATTTGTTTAAATTTTTTAGTTGTCTGGCTGGAGAATTTTTGAGATGGAGAATGGGATTAATAAAAAGAAAGTGCTGTATTATAAGCGCTTATAAGATAACTGAAAATGGCCAGATCGTTTAAACGATAACGTTTGATCGTTAAACCACCCAGAAGATCATAACACAACTCACACAAACTATACACACAACACAACACCCACAATTAGTATTTTTGAGGGAACAGAAGTATATTTTGTTTGTAGTAAAAATAGGAATATAATAAGGAACAGTGGCTCCACGAGTCTACCTGTACAATACAAACACAATACAAATTTACGACATGATCAGCCATGTTCTTGTTCACATTATAAAGTGATCAATTCTAAAATCTGGTCACGACATATCCACAATTTTACGGTATAATAAAAAAAAAACATACTAATATTAGAGCTGCAAGAATGTTTGACAAAGTAACCGTGTCCTTAAAACGCAAAAGGGCAGATGAAAGAACACAAATTCGTTTTAGCTAGTAAAAGTCAGACACTTCCTCTGGCTCCGCATAGAGCGGGAGAGATTTCTCACCTGAGGAAATTAATAAGGCGAAAGTTAGTGTGTGCATGTGTACTTTGAAAACGGTTTTGCATATATACGAGTACTAGAGACTATAATATGCATATTATTGAATTCAAATTATTCAATTCTATATTTTCAATTTAATTCAAAATATTTAAAATAAATTACAATCGTTGCAAACTTGACTGAAACATTTTACACCTAGCAATAAAATCTGTTTTTTTAAGTCAGCTTTTTCTTTCATTTTCCATTTTCCCCTTGAAAAGCCATAATTCTTTAAGATCAAGGGCAAAACATAGATTATGCCTGTTTGTGTATTTGTAAGGCATTGCACCTGATTATGAATAACAATAATATTAAGATTAATGCGTCTGTGTCCAAGAATTGTTTGTTTATTTGAATTAATACGATGTTTTTCTTTTTTTAATGTTCTCTATCGCTTTTTTGTGGTTTATAGTTTTCTGTGCAGGCTAATTCGTTTAAAGCCATGAAATGTTTATTTGATTTCATTAAATGTTTTTGATGCATCTAGAAAAGTGTAAGTTGTGCGTACGTATTTATCTATTTACTGTCTCGAATTTGTATTGGATTCTGCATAGACGAATTAAGGCACTGAATAACGTGAAAAACAAGTCCCATAGATTACGAGCGTATTTTTTTAGATTTTACCTCAAAAAGTCTTTTAATTTCTTTAAACTCTTTTAATTTTTTGTTAATTTTTTACTTTGTTTACTTTTTTGTGTTATATACAGGATGTTTGGTTCATCGTGTGCCAAATTGATATGGTCGACTGGAGGGGTCATCTGCTATCCTTTCAGACCCCCAAACACTACCTATGTTCTGTGGAATTTTTTTCATCGGCTTTTTAAAGTTTTTTGAAAAAAAGTAAATAAGATTTTTATGGTATGTGGCACATCACTAGCAAGAGGATAGACTAGAAAATTATTGAGAGAGTTTGAAGATCCCAGTCTTTTTTCGTTCTTTTTTTGCAGCCATGTAAATAGCTGTAACATGAACAGCTTTAATTTAAGTCCGAAACTTTGCGAGTAAATTTGAAAAAATCCAGATGGCTGCTATCACTAACTTTGCATTTAAAAGTATTTTCATACAATATACGTCTAAATAAAATTAAAATTGATGTTCTACGTCTTATACATTTTGTTATACTTATATTTGAATGTAAAAATCGGATCTTTTTTTCAAAAAACTTCAAAAAGTCGATGAAAAAAATTCCATAGGACATGGGTAGTGTTTAGGGGTCTGAAAGGATAGCAGATGACCCCTCCAGTCGACCATATCAATTTGGCACACGATGAACCAAACACCCTGTATATTTTCGCAATTACTGTGGTCAAAAAATAGGCGTTAGGAGTCACACGGCGCGATCCCTGGCCACCGTAGACGTGTGATTGCGACGAGCTTGTCGTCCAGCCTTCTGACCGAGCTAAAGTTGTTAACGGCGCGAATTGTTCCACATGCGCCTCAAAAACATGTCAACAAAACCGTAAGGGCCCTTTAGAAATGATGCATGCTAGAGCAATGGGAATAGGCAACCGTGGTCCCGGAACGCAAAGGGCAACTTTGTTGCCTTTTAGACCCACCTGTGTTCTAACACAGGTGGGTCATATTTAGTAAAAGTCTGACACGTCCTCTCACTCCACCCTGGAGCGGTTAAAGTCACTGGATGATGTCTCATCACAAAAAAAATCGATTGAAAAATACCAAGCAGTTCAATATACCCTCCGCCTTAAACTCTATCTAAACAACACATAGGTATAAAGCTATGTACACAACGCGTTGTATTTTCTAAGCACGTATTTTAACGGATGGGCCACACCAGACAGGCACACAAATCTTCCTCCACACAGTTAAACATGCGAGCATCAGTCTCTCCTACAGTAAATATATTTTCTCAACAACATTTCTAAAAGGATTTTGATGAAATATAGCAGGGAGCTGGTAGGGAGATGAGGTGCTGTACTGTTAATTAAATAATTTTACATGAACTGCAAGATTATAATTTTGTACTCTACATAATTACATATTTCATCGACACTGCTCTCAAAACGGTGAAGGAAAACAGCGTGAGGAAACCGACATGTCCTAGAACCAAAAATTCGAAGACATGTGACATCCACCAACCCGCACTGTGCTTGCGTGGTGGATTACGGTCCATTCCCTCTCCTAGAGATAAGAAGCTAGAGTCCCAGCAGTGGGAACACTACAAGGCCGATAATATTAATGCTAATAATTACATTTAGGGTGACTGGTAATTAGTGACTGATACTTAAACAAATGATTGAGGAGCTCGTGGCTAGATAATAACAGCCGCACGGGTCGATCTTCAAGGTTAAGCAACGCTTGCCTAGGTTGGTCTGTGGATGGGTGACCATCTTAACATAACGAGTTTCCTCCGTGCCTCGGAAAGCACGTTAAGCCGTTGGTCCCGGCTGTCATTTGAAGATCTTTGGCAGTCGTTACGGATAATCAGAAGCCAGTAAATCTGATTCCAGTCTTGCCATGAAGTACCGTGTCACCCCAGTTAATGGGTTGTGGAGGTCTGGCAGGCAGCCGCTCCTCGTAAAATACTGGTATTCAGCTGAATCCGGCTTGACTGGAAGCCGACCCCAATATAGTTGGGAAAAGGCTAGGCAGATGATGACTTAAACAAATGATTGTAGGTACTCATGATAACAAACAACTTTTTCTATGGGATCAAACCCGAAATAAGTCAGCAGTTCAGTCCAGTTAATAGAAGAATATAAGTGAGTGTGAGTGAGTGTGTGTGTGAGTGAGTGTGTGTTTGAGTGAGTGAGTAAGGCTATCGGCCTTATAATGATCCCACTGTTTGGACTCAGGCCTTCTCTCTAGGAGAGGGTATGGCCGTATGGGCCGTAATCCACTACGCCCTGAGCGGAATGGTGGTTATAACATGTCTTCTAATTTTTTGTCTTAGGACATGCCGGTTTCCTGACGATGTTTTCCTTCACCTTCTTTGAGAGTAGTGGAGATAAAATAAATTACACAAAATAATGCGCCTGGCTGGGTTTGAACCCGCAACTTACAACCTGCAAGTCGGGGCAATTGCCACTGGGCCAAGAAAAAGAATTATAATATAGTTTTTTTAGTTTATTGAATTTTGCAAAGCCATGAGACACCAAAAACTAAAGGTAACCTTCACAAACACACAATTGACGAACCTTCTCTAACCCACTGCACAGTGGGCAACTACGCACAACAACATGGACAAAGAAATACCGCAATGTGCCAACCAGACGAGGGTATTCGTTCCCAAGTTCAGGAATTACAATTATGTTAAGTGAATTAATTGGCAAGCTAAATGGGGGACGTTGGGACTTCGCTATTTGTCATAATTTAGTGTGAGGGACAGGAATAGCTGTAGTTTGAGAAGACTTTTGTTAAGTGATACAGCGTCGTCCCTATCATTGTGAAGAAATTAGGATTTCAGATTTTATCTGTAAGATGATTTTATGGGGACCTAAAATTTAATAGAATCTCTATTAAATTTTAGGTCCCTTATCCTTAGGTCTTGTGGTTCACTTCAACTTTAAAACGTATATGGGGTGTGACAAGAGTGGATATAGTAAAAAAATGAGTATATTAGTGAAAGTTTGAAAGTGGCGCGGCAAAAAGGGAACCGTTTTTCTTGGTACGGGTAAATGAAGAGTTCCTTCTCTTCCTTTAAAATGCATGCTTAATGAATTATGAAAAAAAGATCGACGGATTGTATTTTAGGAGTGATGTGAAAAAAAGAGAGTTGGTGATAGCGTGAAGGATGACAGGATAGAATGAAAACAAAGCTTTGGTTTAGTTTTTAAGGGCGAGTATTTATCAAATGATAAATCCTTCTCTTGGTAGAACGAGAGAGAGTAAGAGATGTTTTTTAACGTAACACACCTGTATTCTTTTAGTTACCTATTGCATTCCAAAACCACTGTTTCTCTTTCTCAAACAATCCCAACTTAGACTACTACATTGGGCATTCGATAAAGATTAGCAACAAAAAATAAAACTCAATTTAAAATCAAGACAGTTTAAAAACGTAGTGAACTGAAGTTAAAAATGATCACAACCTCATTTATTTCCAACTTCGATCCTCAATTTCACCCACTGGGCACTCAATAACTCTAACTAACGCCTATCAAGTACCTAATCTATCTAAATGTTCAACAATTTCTTTGAAAATTATCGTCCCATTCAACAAATATCTCGATTAAAATTTTGGCTACAATTCAGAAATTTTGAACCACTGTGTGCGAGTTTCATAAATGTTTTATGAGATCGGAATATTATTGTTGATTTATACTTTTTATAAAAATGGCGATGCATTTTAGTGCATAGCGGGATGTTTGGACAAGAATCTGTTTTTATATTGTAGCTGCAAACTGGTGATAGTCAAACAAAATAAAAAATAACTACCTTACACTTTTTTATTATTTATTAAATATTTGCCACCTGTTTTGCTAATAAACACTTCGTAAGACTATCGGTTGCAGTACCACCTACCGGGTTCAATTGTATTTTTATATCATCCAGGGACCCTTCTCACATACCAAACACATACCAATTTTTTTTTTAATTGGTTAAGCTATTTAGCTATTAAAAAAAAGAGATTTGTGTTATAAGCATGAGGGAAAGAATTTTTAATAATAAACTACAAAAATCATCTCAAAAAAAATAAAAATGAGTAAAGGGGTGGACTACCCTTATCGCTTAGGGGTATGAAAAATGTTATGTTAACAATCTCTAAATACTAAATGAATACACAAAATTTCATAAGAATCTGTCAAGCCATTTCGGAGGAGTTTTGTTACAAACACTGTGTCACTTCAATTTTATTTATGGCATACAAAATGCCTATTTAGAGTTTTTTCTCTTTTTTTCTGTTTGTCTGTATTGCCCCACGCCTGGACAAGGGCTTTCTGTCCCTCCAGGAATTCTTTACCAGCCCTCACGGTACACGTCCAGATCGTCTCGACACTCAATCGGCTGACCAGATTTAAATGAACACATAGGCAAACACCATGTCCTGTATTAACACATGGGATACTTTTATGCCAGGACTATGTGTCCTTTAGCATAATTTTCGCAAAATGCAAGCAAAACCGCAGTGAAAAAGCTAGTCACTTAATAATCCCCAAAACCTCCACTGTTCACACCCACAAGTGTAAAATAGCCCTATCTGTCAGACCTATAAATCTAAGCTTTGCTACCAACCTAACAAACTATAACTCATCGTTACCAACCTAACCCCAATCCGACGTCAACTAAAAAGAATGATTTATAACACAAATAAAACAAAATACTAACAGAGTACAACACGTTTTAACAAAATAGCCTAAAAAAATCTAAATTGGTTAACATCGCCTTTTCCATATTCATATTCAAAACAAAAATGCTAAAAGCAAAACTATTCGGGATTCAACTCACGTAAAATTATGAGTGAAAAAGTTATTAACGCTGGTCAGGGGTGAGCTGTCGTAAGAGGCGGGTTCTGTAGCATAAAAACAGGCTACTTCAAACCATTAAGTTTATGCGTTTGGTAACAAATTGAGGACCAAGTAATCTTGGTTAAAAGTTGCTTTAAGTTTTGAAGGTAAGTTTACTTGAATAATTTACGTAAAATTCTTTGGAAAACTGTAAAAAGATTCTATTAACGAGTTCAAGTAGAAAATTCGATTGTTTCTTCTTTCACTTTATTAAAAGGTTTCGCCTTGTCGTTAATGTCGCGTACATCGATGAACTGGAACCATTTTTCTGCTGCGATCTTTCAGTCTTATTATGATTTGGGTATTTTCAAGGCTAGAGTGAATAGACTAATGCACTTCACCATTAACAATCATGTACTGAATCCATGGGAATCGTGGGTGCGTCAATGTCTGATACACGGTGTATAAATAAGCTTGATTACGTTCTTATTATTTGACCACAGAACCCTAAAAACTGTAGCAAAATAAACTTTTTAACTGTGTTTCGGTATTTCTCAACTGCAGCCTTAGAGAGGCGAGGATACCTTTAGAATGCAATGCAAGTTCGAACCGAAGAAATTATTTAGGTCTATAAAATGTTGTGGTTTTATTGGAAAGGAAATATTTTTAGTCCTTAACTATTTTTATCTGGGAATGAAAGGCTATTCGTGTTTTATGGTATGTTGGAATGTTTTTTTTTATGGCTTGTCTACTTTTTATTGAAATAATAAATAAAAATAGCATTATCTTAGAATATTATGATCCAGAATATTATAATCAACTGGTGTACCAAATTTCATCCAAATATATGCACACATACTCACAAACTTTTGCATTTATCTATAATATATAATAAAGAGGGAATATTTGATTTTGTGTTTGTTATGTTATGATTTCTAATTTTCCCCTCTTCTCGAGAGGAGGCCTGAGTCCCAGCAGTGGGAACATTATAAGGCCGCTAATGCTAATGTTATGATTTAACTCAAAAGTACTTAAACGATTTGAAAAATTCTTTGACTTTTAAAAAGCTACATCTTCGCTGAATAAAATAGGCTGTAGTATTTTCTACTTTCCCGTGGACGAAGCCGCTGGCAGAAGCTAGAAATAACGTAAGTAAGCAGTAGTGATACATAGGCGGACTTAATGCATCAAGGCATTTCCTACCAGTTAACCATTGGGTTAAAAAGACAACATCGTGGTAAGTCTGCAAAATAAATATTTATTTAACAAATATTTGAAATAGATTATACGAGTATGTGTGATAACTATAAAACGGACTCCTTAATTCAAATTAACGATTCAACATTGACACATGTCAAAATCAATACAACACCAACAACATCTAATTCCGAGGAACCCTAAATATTACTGATTGATGACGGAACCCACATCAAACTATGCCTGTCTAACTCACACAAACAAAAACAATTTCGGTGGCGGTGTTACCCGCAGTAATTAGAGGTTCGCATTGTTACTAATATGTGGCTAATAAACCTATGGTTTAATTACTTGATGTGATTAACATGTGGGGAGGAGCTCGTGGCTAGATAATAACAGCCGCACGGGTCGATCTTCAAGGTTAAGCTACGCTTGCCAAGTTTGGTCTGTGGATGGGTGACCATCTTAACATACCGAGTTCCCTCTATGCCTCGGAAAGTCGTTGGTCCCGGCTGTCATTTGTAGATCTTTGGCAGTCGTTACGGATAGTCAAAAGCCAGTAAATCTGACTCCAGTCTTGCCATGAAGTACCGTGTTACCCCAGTTAATGGGTTGTAGAGGCCGCTCCTCATAAAATACTGGTGGACTTCTAGTCAAGCTGGATTTAGCTGACCCCAATATAGTTGGGAAAAGTCTAGGTGGATGATGTAATTAACAGTGGAGTAATCAAGTTTCATTTTAAAAAAAAAAATCAGTGGCGGTGTTCCTCGCAGTAATTAGAGGTCCTCATTGTTACTAATATGTGGCTAATATACCTCTTCTTCTTCTTCCTGCCCTTATCCCATATTATTTGGGGTCGGCGCAATATGATTTTTTTTTCCATTCTGACTGTCACCCGTAGTGCTATCATCAACTCCCTTTTTTTCATATCAGTCCTCACATAATCCATCCATTTTTTCTTTGGTCACCCTCTTCCTCTCCATCCCTCCACATGTAAATTCATGACTGCTTTAATAGCATGAGTTTCATCCCTCCTCTTTACATAACCATACCAAGACAAACAATTTCCTTCCAGCCTTTCAGTCACTGGTGCCACTTTCAAACTTTCTCTAATATACTCATTTCTCAATTTATCCATTCTTGTCACACCACACATCCATCTCAACGTCCTCATCTCCGCTACATGAAATATTTTTTCATCCATCTTTTTCACAGCCCAACGTTCTGATCCATACAGTACGACCGGTCCTATTACGGATGTGGCTAATATACCTATGGTTTAATTATTTGATGTAATTAACATGTGGGATGATAGTCTAGAATGTGGTTTTGTGATAGTGGGAGTGGCATCCTGAGGTTAGGCTGCGGTTGATGGAGTTAGTTCAATGGTATAAGGTAGTTGAGTAGATTGACTGTTGCAGTGTGTATTGATGTTCGATAGGGTCAGCTATGCTATTCTCTAGAAGTCATTTTTATGGCGACGAGCTCGACGTCGAGACAAGCTTCAAACAGCGAACGCTAATGTATGAAGAACTGTCATTGTCAATTGCAACAGTGAGTTGATGACATGAAAATATGAAAATGACTTTTAGAGAATAGCACCGCTGGTCATCATGGTGCCTTGTGTAACTCACACAGACATACTTGTAAACGTATTCACACGTACAGGAATTATTCTTAATATGAAGCAGGTTGTTTTTTTAAATAAAATTAAGTATTTTAATGGCGGATGAAATTTTATATTCTTTTAAGTGTTGACAACCGAATATTTATTCTCATTTTTTAGCAAGAAACGTGGTACGATATTTTATAAAAAATGACGGGTGGCATTAAGGCTACAAATGACAGTGACTAAATTGAACTTTATGTAACATCTTGCATTTCTGTGTATACTCATGTTTTAGCAAAACAAATAATATTGAATCTTAAAAATCTAGTTAGAAGAAATCCAGTCGTGGCCTAATATTTTGATGCAAAAAGCAGATTGTTAATAATAACAAAGAAACAAAACCAGAAACACACTTCAGAGATTAACTTTATTTAAATGTTTTTTGTATAAAGATTTTTACTTTACTACAGTTTTACGATAGACTAGAAATCTAAAATGACGTAAAAAGAGTCGAAAAATAAATGTTTACTATTCAGGTTAGTACGTAGCGTAAAAATAGAAAATTTATCCCAAGGTAACATATTCCCGGAAGAAAAAAATATCTTATATCTTGTTCCAGATCATGGTCTATCCATGTCCGAATAATTCAAATAATTAAAATTTGCCCTCGACTTGCCCTTCCACCACCAATTATTATATCGAGTCCTCGTTACGGGTGATATCCCCAAAGAAATTGAGGACTCGTATTTGTACAGAAGATGAAATTCACCAAACATAATTGGTAGTGGACAGGTTACATTTATCGCAGAACTAATGGTCAATGAAGACGAAAGATTCTGAAGTGGCAACTGCGTACCAGAAGATGTAGCTTTGGAAGGCCTTCTGCAAAGTAGACCAACGACCTGAAGAGTGTTGAGGGAATCCGATGGATGCGAGACGCACAGGACCGGTCGTTGTGGCGACGCTTTTGACAAGCCTGTGTCCAACAATTGACGTATTTTGACATAACCGCGTATCAGACGATGCAGCGATGGAACGCCTTGTACAAGGTGGATTGACGAGCAGATGAAGATTGCAGAAATCCGATGAATGCGAGACGCACATGACCAGTCACTGTGGCGATGCTTATGGGAGGCCTGCGTCCAACAATGAATGTCTTTCGACAGAGATGATGATCCTAAAATTCATATTCACCCATATAAATGATATAACTAACTAACCCATATTTAAACACCCTATTACATAATAGTTATATGTAGACAGATGTTAGTAATAAAGTTTATGTCTTCGCGAGATAATTAACCGTTGCTTTACGAGGATTTTAACCGTCACATTACAGCAGTATAAAGCACTTTTATGTAGGTTTCCGTGGTAAGCTCTAGGCGACGTTACATTAAATACTGAGTATGAATTTTATCAGGAGTTTGGGGGATGTGGTTTTTACCGGAAAACTGTAACACTGTGTCCTCATTTGAAGGTTATAGTATACTGTTTTGTACCAATGGCTTCGTCCGTGTAGATGTAGTACGTCTACTACTATATACGGTGACCGGTAAGAACATTTTTAATTTAATTTGTTATAAACTAATGTTTGACCGAGGTCCCACCTGATGGTAAGCAGTGATGCAATAGTTGATGGTGAGGCGCACTAGCTTATTAAGAGCCTATTCACTCTAGCCTTGAAGACACCTAATTTATAATCAGACGGTAAAAACCGCAGCACGCAAATTATTCCAGTCCTTCGATGTACGCGGTATAAACGACGAAGCGAAGCGTTTAGTCCGGACCGTAGAGGTTTGGTTTGATGTTTGGTTTGGTATAACTTTTTACCGGAACACTGTAACGTTGTGTTCTCATTTGGAGGTTACAGTATACTGGTTTGGCCCAATGGCTTCGCTCGTATGAATGTAGTACTTCTACTACTGTATACGGCATAGAGAATATAACTACTAGAGAGCGCATAGCCCAATTTCCGTCCGTTCAAGGTCAAGTCCTGTACCTTCAATTTGATTCGCTTAAAAATCGGGAGCACGTGACGTGCTTACTACATTTACGAATGCCGCGTCTACTAGTTTTAGCATATGTTTGGTGAGCGCAATAAGCATCGTACGCGCACTCCACCGGTTATTTGCTTCATGGTATACGGTGACCGGTAGGAACATGGTAGATATCTCACCCACTCACACAAACGTTTTAGAGACACATAGTGCGTCTAAGGAATTGAATTTCTGGAGTATAAGATATCATAATGGGTATGAAACATTATACCTCTGGCTTCTTACGCATCCTGTATGCATGCTAAATAATATGCACACGGTGGACATCCCACCCATACGTACAAAACTATTTGGAAAACGTTGATTATGAATACGGTTCGAATTTGCTGCCAGAGCCTATTTCCAGATAGCTACAACCTGCGAGCCTTTAAGACAAGAGTGAATAGGTTATTACAAGTCAAGCTGACTCAGTCATCGACCTTATTGTCGTGCTTTTCATCAAGTTAAATAGCAATCAAACGCTAGCCTATTGTAGCAAGAAAAAGACCAAGTTTTAATCTGGGATAATAGTATTTTTTTTAAGTGATATAAACTAGTGCTTGACTGCGATCCCACCTGATGGTAAGCAGTGATGCAATTGTAGATGGTGAGGCGCACTAGTTACAAATTTCATCCAAATTCATAGAGCCTTTTAAACGTGAAGGAGTTACTAACAAATATACACAGATACAAACTTTCACCTTCATAATATGTACCAACAATCTACAAAAAAGACGGTCTTTAAAAAAAATAATTTCAGGAGAAATCAGAGATTAATTTCAGATAAGGTTGTAGGCGTAATAAATCTCCATAGAGGGATGAAAACACCCCCGAGGGTAGGTGCATTTATAAATTGTCTTACGCACGCATTTAGAATTCTTAATTTTTTCACCCAGATTTAAAATCGTGGGGAATCGAGGGGTAAGTTCGTTCAAATTGATAAGTTGTGGGGTAAGTCCGTCCAAATGGTAAGCATTTTTATCGACTTTGTAATGTTCCTACTGTTGGGACTCAGGCCTTCTCTCTAGGAGAGGGAATGAGCCGTAATCGACCACGCGGGCCCAGTGCAGATTGGTGGATGTCACATGTCTTAGAATTTTGGGTTTTAAAAAGAATAGAATAGAAAAACATTTATTCGGGACAGACACAGCTCTACGATTACAAACAAAATAAATATGAAAAAAAAACAAAATAAAAAAAGTACAGAATGCGTCGGGCGTGCCCGTACCGAAAGGGTCACCACCTCAGCATTTATCGGCGGCGGTGACCTCTCGCGCCGGGCCCTGGTAGAGGCCATGGTCCGGAGCGAGGAGGGGTGGCAGGCAGTCGCCTCCTTCTGCGAAGCAGTAATGTTAGCGAAGGAGGCTGCCGACCGCGTGAGGCAACGGAACTCACGCCGCCGCCGCCGAGATCCGGATCCCGATTTCCGACCACCGTAGGCGCGGGCTCGCGGATAGCGAGCGCTGGGTAGCTCGCCGTCCGGCAGTCTGGTAATAATCTGGACCGAGCCTAGTCGTCGACGGCGCGTTCTGTTCCACGCGCGCCTCAAGGAGATGTCAGCAAACTGTAGGGGCCCGGTAGGGCCGAAGCCTCTAGGGAACACGGTATCCGAAAGGTTGTCACCGTGTCCCCCAGATCGATGGTAACGAAGGAACGGGGTAGGGGTTTAGTCAGTAAGAGTCTGACACGCCCTCCCGCTCCGCCCAAGAGTGGGAGAAGTCATTCTGATGATTCCCCTACCGGAAAAAAAAAAAAAAAAAAAAAAACCACCTCAGCATTATTATTATTTTTTTTAGGACTTACCGGTTTCCTCCCAATGTTTTCGTTCACTGTTTCAAGAGCAGCGACAATGAAATTAATTACACAAAGTAATGCGCCTGGCTGGCTTTGAACCCGCTATCTGTAACTTGTAAGTCGAGGCAGTTAACACTGGGCAACCTGACTACTGTCCAAATGGTAATGGCTAATATTTTATCACTGACTTCATGAAAGGTGGCTAATGTTTTTTGTCACGATATTTTTCATGCTAGATGATAAATATAGCCTCATTTCAAATTAGGTTAGTTTACTAGTTATATTAAAAAATAATTAACTGTTTCCTGTATTTCTAACGACTTGACAATATAATAAAAAAAAACGAATTGCGTGTTATTTTACTGCGCAGTTTCATGTTTTTCGAATGACTATCGTGTTTTGTACCTACTACATACATATTCGTATCCATTTGTATGCCATTGAAATAGCAAATTAATTCAATTTAAAACGTTTATTTTTGTTCACGCAAGGACTTGGAATACGGTAGAATAAATAAACCAGTACATATGGACTGGTTTATTTACAAGTGCCTGCCTACTTAGGTACGAGCAGATTTTACTTTGTATTCAGTTTAAGGATAAATTTAATGTTCATAATGTTACAACCTACTGTTTGGTTTATCTGCTGGACAACGCAAGCCACTAAAGAGATGTAGGTGTTCTGTGCAATTATAGTAAATAGCATTTTAGGTCCATGGGTTTGTGCTGGGCGTTGATGACTCGGCCACACCATCGCTTATCATCAGGTGAGAGCGTTCAAATGAGAACCTATGCATAATAATAAGAACAAAAAAAAGAGTCAACGAGTGAGTCAAAACTGTGAATTTTATATTAACAGATAGGTATTAATAAAATGTGTTTGTTTGTAATATAAAAATAAAAATTTAAATGCATAATATGAAAGTAAGTATATTTGATACCTATAACAACAATGCACATTTTAAAATTTTTGTTTGCATCTCTGTTTGTACCGGCTAATCTCCAAAATGGCTGAACCGATATTTACGAAACATTCACCAGTAGATATCTGATGTTATAAAAAGTAACTTAGGCTACTTTCATTTAAGAAAAAGAATAAAGGCGGAACCCTTATTCTTTTCTTTTGCAAAAAAAAACAACTTCTTCAATTTGTACCGTCTTATGAGTCTAACTTAGTCCTAGAACTAGTCGCGAGCACTAGCTACTATTTAATAATATAAAATGAACGATCGTGAGGGTGTATGTTAGTAACTTGTTCACGCTTCAACGACTGCACGGATTTCATTTGGCACACGGATAGACTACTCGTACATACAGAAATCAAAAGATGCTTTTTACATCGGGAGTGCGAGAATTTTCCCTTGGGTTAATTTTCTACTATGACACGGGCGATGTCACTCACCCGTGTGAAAATTATCTACACTAATATAATAAAGAGGTAAAATTTGTTTTTTGGTTTGTATGAGGTAATATGTGGAAGCACTGGTCCGATTGCTAAAATTTTTTCGCCAATAGAAAGCTGGTGTATTCCTGAGTGACATAGGCTATATTTTATGTACCTACGCGGGCAAAGCTGCGGGCTAAAGCTAATCAGCAATATGAGGAAATTTCTATAACCAGCTCAGGAACTGTTATTAATTTTTTTATTGTATTATTTAATTTTTTTATTGTTTTCACATGTTTCTATGAAAATTTTAGGCCGTATTCCCGGTTAATTTTCGGTTAATCTTACTTTGGGTCGGTGCATCACTTTTAATTCGTGAAGACAATATTGTTAAGTGTTCACATTTAAGAAAAAAAATATGCAAATCCGGGAAGTTTATAGTACAGTATTAAACCCCTGAGTTTGTTTCGGTGTTTCTTCTCAGGGTAGTTAGGAAACACCGGCCTCATCTAGTTACAAAAAAAGTCCAAAAAAAAATTGACGTGTAAAAGAGTTTGGAAAAAACCTATTTGCAAAATAAATATCATTTATCATTATCATTTAATCCTCCAAAGACGGATATCACCTAAAAGCACCTACCCTAGGCTACTATTGTCTCGCAAAGAATAAAGAATTGGCCAAGTGCGAGACGGATTCGTGTACGAAAGCTCAATGTACGTGTCAAAGGACACGTTTGTTGCATGACAGCTCCACTAAAATATTTATTTTATTCTGTTTTCAGTATTTGTTGTTAAAAATATATCATCTATGAAAATTTCAATGTCTAGCTATCTCGATTCTTGAGCCTGATGATCAACAGACACCGGATTCATAACCACAAAGTCTTTACCCTTTCGGTACGGAACCCCAAAAAAAAAAACAAAAAAGTCCCCGCATGATATTGCCAATTTCTCAATATCCAGAGGATACATGCCATTCAAATTTGGACAGATATCTCGGAAAATTTATGTCATTCGATTACTGTGAGGAATTCGGCATAAAATCGATTCAGCTACTTATTATGATAATCATTCGTTTCCGACAGTGCCCGATTAGGTTGGGAGAGATTGAACGCTGTTACTTATATTCATATTAATATTAAACTGGAGATCTTTTATATTTGGGCAAAGCCGGGAGGGAAAATGCGAAGAAAATTGAATAATTGTTGGTAAACATTTTGAGAGATGTGGTGGACCAGTGGTAAGTGCCCAGACTTGAACATTGTAGATTGTGCGTTAAAATCCATTCAGGTGCACTTTCTGTAATTTATTTCATCACCAATGCTCTCAAAATGGTGGAGGAAAACCGTCTTGGAACAAAAACACATTCGAAGACATGTGAGACCCACCAACATACACTAGGCCCGCGTGGTGAATTACCCATTCCCTCTGCTAGAGAGTCAAGCCCTTCCTTTCTATCTATCTACATGTATATGGTCAACCGTCAAGATGACGTATGAAAATTTTCCGTAATTTTCAATTTAAATCAGAAAAATTCATCGAAAGAGCTTCAATATTTCAAAATGTACGGAACGATACGGAATCTTGGAGGAGCGCTGGCGTGATGGCTGGTGAGCGTACGTGACCCATCGCCACTAACACTCCATCAGTCCATCGTGCATTGCTGTAAGGAGGCTGTTGGAAAGTAGCAGATTCAGTCGTGACTTGTGCTCCATTGGTGTAATTGCCGCATTGTGAGGATAGACCAATAAATAATAAATAAATGTATACTCATAACGCTACCGATATCGCTGATTACTTATGCTTATTACATTATACTCGTACATTAAAATAGTGGTCATCATACCCCTGCATTTCCCATCTTCCCATCACCATTATCCTTTAAAACACTCCGTATACACACAACGCAGTACAACTAAAAATCCACGACAAAGAAAATGCTCTCGCTCTAAGTAAGGAACCAGATAATCCCTTGAAAATGAAATCAACAACATAGTATATATCCTTATAACTATATTTCTTTACCCTCTTCACCCTGTTGTGTAGAATAGATAGGTACAGAAGGTCAACTCGATTGAACGGGAGAAAATAGAGGCCCTACCATGAGTTTTTCACTCGACCTAAAGTGAACTGTTAAAGGGATGGAGATATATAGGGTGTATAGCTCCGTCCCTTTTTCTCGCTATGCAAGCGAGCTTAACATTATAATATGACACGTCCATTTCTGTTTCCATAAAACAAATGCCGGTCGCGATTCAAATGCACTTGCACGTAACTATAGATACATGACACCGTCAGGCCGTTCGGTTACCGTCTGGACCAAGCCCAAGTCGTCCACGGCGCGTAGTATTACACGAGCGCCTTAAAGAGATGTCAGTAAAACTTAGGGACCCAGCATGGTCGAAGCCTACTGGGTCTCTGAATTCTATGCAAGAAAACCCCAGAGCTCTAGAACAAAGGCTAGAGCTAAGACCACGGGGAATTCCTGAAAAGGAAACCCGTAGTCCTACTGAAGAAACAGGGGTTTTAGTCAGTAAAAGTCTAACACGCTCTCCCGCTCCTCCTAGAGCAGTAGAAGTCATTTCCATGATTTCCCCCCTAAGAAAACGAGTATATGTGTGTGCGTTTTCACTAGTTGTTTAGAGTCGACTTACTGTGTGTATCTTTTCCGTGGCATAGTTTCGTATATAGTGTAAAACTTAATGTTTAATTCAACAGTGCTTGGTACGGTATATCATTGTGCAGGCGTCATGAAACTCCCGAGGGGATTCCGAAAAAAGCGAAAATAGAGAAAACGCGATGCTTTTGTGACTTCCTAGGGTAGTACGGTAGTTTGTCATGTGGTGAGGGTTCCGCGGAGAATCGGGGTAAACGATTTTCAGTTAGTATTTTTCTCTTTATATTATGTTTAACACACTTCAGAGATACATGTTGCATTTTATGTTTATGCTGGTTTCCTAATAAAGGTGATTTTCTAGCATAAAGACTAAATTTTAATTTTGTGCCTAATTTTAATGTATAATTTTCATTTGACTCCAGTCTTGCCATGAAGTACTGTGTTACCCCAGTTAATGGGTTGTGGAGGTCGGGTAGGCAGCCGCTCCTCGTAAAATACTGGTATTCAACTAAATCCAGCTTGACTGGAGGCCGACCCCAATATAGTTGGGAAAAGGCTAGGTAGATGATGATGAATTTTCTGAATCTTTAAATTGCATGTGTGATGTAGAATTTTCGAATGTATTATAATGTCAACAAATAAATAAGTTATTTTGTCATAACATGGTCTACAATGCTGCACAGCTTTACGCTTTTTTGATTATCTTACAAACATTTTGGAAGCAAATAAATGAATATGAATTTATTAAGTGGTGGCCCAATGGTAATAGAAAGAAAGAAAGAAAAACTATTTATTTACATGAACAGTGGCAAATTTACAAAACATGCACATTTGTACAATATTAAAAAAAAACGGTAATAAATATGCGCCACGTCCATGCAAAACGGCCGAACGCTCAACATAATGCTGTGACTTATGAATTGTAAGTCACGGGTTCAAATCCAGGCAGGCCCATTATTTTGTATAATTTATTTCATCACCACTGCTCTCAAAACCAGGAAGGAAAACATGGTGTGGAAACCAGTATGTCCTAGACCTAAAAATTCGAAGACATATCATATTTACAAATCCGCACTGGGTCCCCGTGGTGGATTATGGCCCTTTTTGACGTCCTATAAAAGAGAACAGAGTCAAAACAATAAGAAAATAGAGCAGATTAATTGATTATTCTATGCTATAAATATGTCATTTGTAGATCTTTGGCAGTCGTTACGGATAGTCAGAAGCCAGTAAAACTGACTCCAGTTTTGCCATGAAGTACTGTGCTACCTCAGTTAATGGGTTGTGGAGGTCTGGTAGGCAGCCGCTTCCCGTAAAATACTGGTATTCAGCTAAAGCCGGCTTGACTGGAAGCCGACCCCAATATAGTTGGGAAAAGGCTAGGCAGATGATGATGATGCTATAAATATGTACTGATTTTATCTTACGAAAAAATATAAAATAATAAAACCAGCACAGTTATCAATAAAATATTCATTCTATCGATACTAACACCTCATTCGAGTTGCAAACGCAAAACAAAACTGTATAAATATTTCTATCTGACGTATTTGAAATGAATAAATCACTTTAAGGTCGATTCACACATATCAGTGAGCCCACAGTTCCGACACAGTACCGCATCAGTGATAATTATTCTTTCATACATTCTCTACAGATGTATTCACACTTGTCAGTGTCAGTGTCGTCTCAGTACCATCAGTGTCAGTGCCGGCACCGGCCATCACGGACGTGATCGGCGACGACGATATTTTATCACGGATCACTGACGCCACTGCATCGAAAACAAAATGGAGGACGAGGTGTTGATTGAATTAGTTCTTCTTTAATTAATTCTTTGTATAATGTCACGAATTCTCCTTCAGATTCTCTTAACTTCCATGTTTCATGTACCCATTTTCTTTTTTTTCCTCGATTCTCTTCTTCTTCTTCGTCTAAAGCAATGGCTATCATAGCTAATTCTGTGTTATTGAAGAGTGCCATCAAAACAATCGACGTCAACGCTAGTCTGAAGGGAACGTCGTGCACGAAGACCCGCAGAGAACTGTTCTGTGCCTGATATGTGTGAATTGAAGCACTGACGCACCACTGTAGCACGGATACGGAACTGTAAGGGTACTGTGCCGGAACTGTGGGTTCACTGATATGTGTGAATCGACCTTTAATTCGTCTTTAATTAATTCTTTGTATAATGTCACGAATTCTCCTTCAGATTCTCTTAACTTCCATGCTTCTTGTACCCATTTCCTTCTTTTTCCTCGATTCTCTTCTTCTTCTTCGTCTAAAGCAATGGCTATCATAGCTAATTCCGTGTTATTGAAGAGTATCATCAAAACAATCGACGTCAACGCTAGTCTGAAGGGAACGTCGTGCACGAAGACCCGCAGAGAACTGTACTGTGCCTGATATGTGTGAATTGAAGCACTGACGCACCAATGTAGCACGGATACGGAACTGTAACGGTACTGTGCCGGAACTGTGGGTTCACTGATATGTGTGAATCGACCTTTAAACAACTACCATTTTTAGTTGCCCTCACTCCAATCGTAAAGGCAAATAAAATTGTATGGATATAGGAGTTATTGGTTTTATCGTATCATACTACTATTATAAAGGTGACTTTGGTAGACTATGTTCTCGTATTATATATACATATATATTAATAGCACATCATCATGATGATCATCATTAAACGAAAGATTTTCAATGCTGGACACAGGCCCAACTGAACCTAGGCATCACCACAACGAACGGTCATAACTGTCTCAATACAATACCGGATCCCAAACACACAAATAATTGAAAAAATCATCTTACAGCTAACGCTTACTAAAAAATCTATAACAACACTAAACTCTATTACAGAATATAAAATCTAAAGTCTTTCAAAATTTCCCCCTAAAAATAAATAAAATATAAAATGAAACTGAACACAAAACATTAACGTTTGAATCCCCAACCGGTCCTATGAGACCGCGCTGTTATTGTTTTACTATTGTGTCTCGTTTCGCGGGTATCTGAGTAATTAATTAATATTCAAATATAACTAACAACATTTAATAAAACGCTTGTGAATTAATTTACATTCCTCGAAAATAAATCAATCCTCTCACGAACTTCGTTTGATACACATATTGTGTCTTCTTTCAAAGCTTGTAACTATCAGGAAACACAAACTCCAGCAGACACAATTCAATGTTTTTTCTTTAACCACTATTATTTATTTGCAGAAATTAAATTACTAATTCTTTTTATAAAGCCAAACCGTTACCCACCATATTTTAAAACCGCATTGTCCATAAAATCTCCGGTCTACCTTGCTAATTATATTTAATTTAAAATGGCATTATCAATCCCCATTTCTGCGGTACAAAAACCGGGTAAAATATTACATACCCGGGTCTTAACTGGGATTACCATGAGTACGTTTCAACCGAGCCGTAAATAACGTATTTTCAGGCCGGCGCTGTATTTGTTTTATTAATTTTGTTGATGAATTAGTAATAGTAGTTGTAAATTATTATTATGGTTGGTATAATTTTTAATGTTTTTCTTTTAAAGCGAGAGGAATTATAAGACTTTTACTGACTTCAACGTTTTTGCGAGGAGCTAGCATATAGATAACATGGAGTTTTCTTTTTCATAGAAAACGACTAATTGGAATCTTGCACCTTGACCTTTTTGACCTTTTTTAAACGCCTATGTAGACCTGTGTGAAATAAAAACATTTAAAATTTTGAATTTCGAGTACTAGAACTAGTAACACTTTTAAGCTTTCTGTAGCTCTGGCACATTTTTTGCAAACATAAATTAGTCATTTTGTGCATTCGTTTTCTATCTACCAAAATATCTACACGCTGGAGTGCCCCAAGTGCCCAAACACCTGCACTTTGGAGGATCTGATGAGTGCCACCGATGCTGCAATTAATGTAGCTACCTACTGGGCCCAAACAATTTGAAGAGTTTGCCTTCGATTCGAAAAGAAGAAGAAGATCTATAGGCAATATTCTATATAACATTAAATTCAAAATCTACATTCTATCAGCGTCAGTTCTGTAGCCCAACAGGGTTGAAGTCTACTGAGAAAAAGACCCCCGGGCCCGGGAATGAAAGCAAAGAAGGAACAGGGTTTTAGTCTTTTATGACACGCCCTTCCCCAGAGCGGAAGATGCCATTATGATGACTTCCATCCTTAACAAAAATCGGCAACACTGAGACTCAAAATGTTAAGAAGTTTTTTTATGACGCTCTTCCTAAAGCGAGGAAAATAATTTTACTATATTTATTGATTTATCGTTACAATGGAACGCCTTGCGGCAATTACACCAATGGAGCACAAGTCACGACTGAATCTGCTACTTTCCAACAGCCTCCTTACAGCATATGCACGATGGACTGATGGAGTGGTTGTGGTGATGGGTCACGTACGCTCACCAGCCATCAGGCCAGCGCTCCTCTAAGAACTCCGTATCGGACACATTTTGAAGTATTATTGAAGCTCTTTCGACGAATTTATATGCCATATTTGTTTTAAAGAAGGAAAAAAAAACAGACACACATCAATATTTCCTACCAAGCCTTTACTACGAAGGACGGAGAACACTCGTCCTGTGGACTATTGTTCCGTGGACGCAATCCCGTTGACCATTCGCTCAATCAAGCGAACGAGGTAGGTCAAGTATTGTAGCATTTATCAATGGACTTTAATTTATTTTATTTAAAACTGCAATTGTTAATTCTTCTTTTGTTTGTTTGTTACAAATGTATTTTTGTGAATGAATTGGCTTTATTCATGTCGGGTTGCTGGTGACATATTTTTAAAGGTTTTTTAACATTTTGTTTTATGGAGAACATGTGTTTTTACTTCCTTTTAGGGTTCCGTACCGAAAGGGTTACTACTATGACTCCGCCGTCCGTCGTCTGTTACCAGGCAAACAGATGAAACGTTCACAGATGATTTATTTCAGTTACCGCTATAACAATCAGTACTAAAAACAAAATAAAAAAAAACATTTAAGCGGGGTTACTATACAAATTTATATTGTACAATATTTTTATATTATTATTGATAGTCAACATTATCTTATCCGATGATAAGCGATGATGGGTTCGACGATGGAGCACGCTTGTCTAGAAGTAAGTAAGTTAAAAATCCCACAATGGTAGCTATAAAGAAACACTGACTCCAGCAGAGAATTCCACGCCTTAGTTGTATGCATAATGAGTGTGTTCCCAGAACAATTTATGCATATGTGGCACCCTAAAAATAAGTTACATATAGATACAGGATAGAGAAGCAAACAACAGAACTAAACAGCAGGAATGCTTAAACCAGAACCATAATCGTATTTCACTGTCCCTTTTCAATAATAGAACCAAATCCGAGCCGTTCATAACATCGCTACGTATAACCTTCCACTACACCCAAACACTGCAGCCTCAAACTAAATCACTTAACAAGCTATTGTTACAGAACACAACTTCCTAAACGGGAAATCTTAACCATGGACAAAATTCACGCACAAATAACCACAAACTACTGCCTTATTCCGCTCCGCTACAGAATAATCCGGTGTTCTGCCACTGTGAGTTAGTTTGAGCCGGTTCGAAGCGGTTCGAACCGGCGGTAACCAGTCGAAGCCGGTATACACCGGTTGGCCGGTTTGTCGCCATTGAAATTCGCCGATAGGCAAAGCAGTTTGAAATATTCATTGTTAAACAAGACGCGGTCGGCAAGCTACGGTGTATTGATTTGCAAATGGACTCTGAATTTATGATTTTGGTAACAGGTTTTCGTGGACATGGGAATTTCGGAGCGTGACTTATGTTTGGGGAATGTTTGGCGGTGCGAGGGCGAGTTACACGCCAACGGACTACTCTCTGCGATACGTTTTGTTTTCAAGAGGTACATTCCAAATACAGATATCGACAATTTGGAGATTAGTTACATTCCCGCAATAGATATTTACCTACAACCTAGGGGCCTTTCAGTAGCTTACTTCTAGACAAGCATGCTGCAACGTAGACCACATCATCACTTATTATAAATGCGCTATAATAGTTACATACAAGAGAATCAATGAAAAGAAAGAAAAAATTATAAGTACTTGAGACTGGCATAAAAAAAGCAAAAGAATTTAAAAACTATATCTCTCTAAAAGCGCCAGTATGCAGTGCTTTTTCCTATAATGAAAAATTAGAGGATTATGTTTATATGACCTTGACTAGTGTAACGAAAATAAAACCTTGTAAACGACCTTTAAAACTCAAAAATGCCAGTAGATAGTTTATTTGAAATAAATGTTTTGAGTTCAACAGACTGATAGATATATTCAAAGTATAAAATAATCAAACGGCCCCTAAGGTCCAGTTGGAAGACAGTACTCAAAGTATTTACCTAAAAAATGTCGGTAAATTTAAAAGACTTATTAAGACTTTAAATTACCTTAAAGAGACTGAAACAAAAAAGTTAAAACTTTTGAGTCTAGTCTTTTTATTTTACTATGAATGAATAAAAAAAGATCAAGCATTATCTCGCGGATTGGCCTCTGTAGCCAATTTCGCAAGAACTGTTTCGGGATAAAAAAACCTATATTACCGATGCCAATAAAGTTTCTACTTGTTAAAGAAATGTAACAAATCACCAGAAAACTCTTTATACTGTAAAAGAATATCATGAGTTAAAAAATACTTTGGATTGAGCTGCTCCAGTTTTACATTAACCTATCAATACCCGCGAAACGAGACACAATAGTAAAACCATAACAGCGCGGTGGCATGAGACCGGTCGTGGATTCATGATTTAAAATAGTTGTACTTTTTCTAACACGTTTTTATTTTAGTTGGTTTTATACACTTTGGCATTAATTAATATTATTATTTGACATTTGATAAATTAACTTTTACATGAATATTAACTTTGTAAGATATAAAATTATTATTATTTTTTATTATTTTAAATGTGGTAACTATGTCAAATGATCTTTCTTTGTTATTGTCTGTGCAGTCAATTAGCTCTTTAGCAAGTTTTCTCCCACATCAGATGGCTAGGATAAATCAATCTAAATTGACAAAAAAATGCCGAGTACGTCTTTTTTAAAACCAATTTATTTAACTAATATCATAATTTATCGGATCAATACTTCTAGAAATTTCCTTCTCAAAATATTTTACTTCACCTCAATATTAGCTTATAAAACTTGACTTGCAAAACCTAACCGCTAGCAACACACACAAAACGTTAATCTTTAAACCAAACCACATAACCTGTACAGCGTTCAGTTTGAAAGTTACAAATAATTCACCAGCTTCCATCAGTAACTTGATATTAGGTCATTCTCGCTCCAGTAACTGCAACTCACTTCAGCCACCGTTTTACACGTTAGGGCCCTCGTCCACGGCGACTTTTTGAAGCGCGGCTGACGCAGCAGCGCTGCTAGCGCGCTACAGTCGCATTTGAAACGCGCGTCAATAGCGCTACTAACGCGCTACTGCATAAAATTACACACAAACACTATTAAACACTATTTATTTGACACATATAGCTCGTGGCTAGAAAATAACAGCCGCACAGGTCGATCTTCAAGGTTAAGCAACGCTTGCCTAGGTTGGTCTGTGGATAGGTGACCATCTTAACATAACGAGTTCCCTCCGTGCCTCGGAAAGCACGTTAAGCCGGCTGTCATTTGTAGATCTTTGGCAGTCGTTACGGATAGTCAGAAGCCAGTAAATCTGATTCCAGTCTTGTCATGAAGTACCGTGTTACCCCAGTTTATGGGTTGTGGAGGTCTGGTAGGCAGCCGCTCCTCGTAAAATACTGGTATTCAGCTAAATCCGGCTTGACTGGAAGCCGACCCCAATATACCTAGTTGGGAAAAGGCTAAGCAGATGATGATGAAGACACACACAATGCAGATACAACAAATATAAAAAAGTAATAATATAAAAAAGAAGAAAAACTAGCACAGTGTGTGGCGCGTCTGTAGCACGGCTGCCGCGCGACCGTGTCAGACGACAGCGGGAAGAGGACGGAGGGAGGGTGGCACGTAAATGAAAAACAAAAGCAGTCTACAAACAAACGGTACACGGTCGTGCGTTAGTCGCGCTGCAGTAGCGCGGCTGACACGCGTTTGCATCGCGACTGAAAATCGTGGCGTGGGCCCCCGGGGTAAGCCGCTAGCGACTGCATCGCGCCTGTACCGTTGCTAACGCGCGTCAGCCGCGCTTCAAAAAGTCGCCGTGGGCGAGGCCCCTTAGTAGTCAAAAACACTGGTCCACTATGTAGTGAACCTGCATTCTGTGGACCACTGGAATCGGTACGGTGGAAATTGGCAGTGCTGTCCCCGAATAGAAAAGAGTTTGTAAACTGAACTCAATTTCGGTAAAAGATTTTTGAGTCGGTTTTAGAGGATTGAAATGCCGGAGATGTAGGGAAATGTATGTATAAACAACGGAGAGTAAGTGGAAAATATTTTTCAGTCCCGTGCCTTATAGTAAGTATAATATTTTGAATTTTGAAAATGAAATTTAGACATGCATATATTGTATATTATCTAGCTGCAAATTCGTAAATTATTCTTAAAATAAAAAAAAACTCTTTAAAATTTCGGTAAAACATTTTTGAATCGATTTTCATGGGATAGAGATTTGAAATATAGAAATGTAGGGTTTGAATGTATAAACAATAGAGAATAAGCGAATAATATTCGAATAAGCGAATAAGTCCCGTGCCTGATAGTATTATAATTTGAATGTTTTTCCGATTCACAGATTTTTGTTATATTTAAAAATATATCCTTTAAATAATGGCACCAAATATCACTAAAATATTACAAAGCTAAAAGCAGTAATAAAAAGAACGTCCATATTTAATAAATTTTTAAAATTGCTGCCAAATATTTTCATTTTCATAATAGCTTTGATAATATCTTCGTCACATCCGAAAAATATTTATTAAAATGCACGGACAAAACTCGTACGACCTTTACCGAATTCCTGAACTGCATCGGCAAATATTTAAAAACGTTTTCACTAAAGCAAATCACGTAATATTTCCGAACGACGATTTAAAATACTACCGTCAAAATAAACGTGCTCTCTTTCGCAGTTTCTGAACTATTTCCGGAATTGAAAAAACTAAATTTAACTTTTTGCTTCTTTAATTGGTGTTCCAACTTTTCGATATCACTTCCGAGTTGTCTGTGTCAATCGTTCAGTTCAGTTCATTTCAGTTTGTCATTCAATCTGCAAGATGAATTAGGTCAGAGACGGACGCGAGCTAAGTAAGTGGAGTCTGAAATTCTGCTCTAAGTTTCAACCATCCCAACTGTCTTTCTCAATTTAATTTTGTCCTCTTAAGTGCTAAAAAGAATCGTTTTACATGTATAATCCATTTAAATGCTATATACGTTTTTGCGATTTGATTGCTCAGCATATCGACACATCGCGTCAATTTGACGTGCTATTTCATTCGACTGACAAAGAATAGCAATCGCAATTTTAGGTTTACGCACAATTTCATTTGATAGTCAATTTGCTTTTCAATCAAGTCCCCTAAATTTATATATGGGTATAAAATTAGAAATCTGTAAAGTCACTCACCTGAGTTATACTCCAGTATCGATCCAGCGAGATGAGGCACAGGTTCATAATGGAGGCGGTGCAGAGTAACACATCCATCGCCGAATGTATCTCGCACCACCAGAACCCAAAGATCCAGTAGCCCATGAGCTCATTTGCCAAAGAGAACGGCATTATCACTAGCCCTAAGAAGAAGTCCGACACAGCCAATGACGCAATGAACCAGTTCTGTATGTTCTTCAACGCTTTCTCTGTCACTATCGCGATTATCACCAACATATTCCCCACCACCACCATTATCATTAACACTGTCACAACCACTGAAGCTATTATTATATGCGCGGGGGAATATCCGCTCGGATACCACGTCTTTAGAACTAGATTTACAGTAGTGTCGTTCGACAAAGTCGTGTTTGCGTCCGAACCATTCGTCATTTGCAGAGCAAAGAACTCTTCCTGGCTCATGTACGTTGGAACCAGAAACGTTGAATTCGGACCAACTGTCGTATTAAAGTGTGTTGACATTGTAGTCCTCGCCAACAATGTAGTGTTCGGCACCATTGTGGCTCTCGGAACAGGATTTGTAAAATTCATCTAACTAATTTTATTGTTTAGACAGATTTGAAAGTTTGGCCCCGTAGAAATAACTGTATAATTGATTTACTTTTTAAAAAAACGTATTGCCTATAGGAACGGAAGTGTTTGACTATTATTTCTCTTTTATACAAATAACTAGATATACCCGTTTTACCCGAACGTTGACAGAAGCGATTTCGAACACAACATTTACATTAACACGAAGGCCTTATCTAGTATTGCTTCAAACTATTGTGATTGTAAATTAAATGAAATTGCAAATGAAGATTACGGTATCTTGCGTACACACAAAAAAGCGATTTTAGACTAAAAGCTTGTTTTTTTAACGAAAAATCTTTTTTTTTATTTTATGCAGTCTCCCGGCGGTGTCATCGTCCGATTTTGTGCTTTCGTCTGTCCCAAAAGCGGTGTGTTTTGGCGAACATTTTCTTAGGGCTGTGGTCCATGTTGGTTACATGGCGTTCATGATGGGTGTTGCGTGACTGTTCAAGGGGCAGTCATTATCGCGGGTGCATTGTAATCAATGTCGCCTGGTGATTATCTTGATGACGGCCGACGCCTTGTGCCTGCAACAATGATAATGTTATTGATGAGTTCTGTGCAATAGCCTTGTTTGTGACGGATGTCTTTGAGATAATACAAGGAGAATACAGTGTAATTTGTAATGGATGTCAACGGAGTAATTACGATTCTGTAAACAATTCAATTATATTCGTTTAAAATATTTTCTTCCACATAGACCTACATACTCGTAAGAACTTATAAAGCGTCAGGAACTATTAGAAAGGAAACTTTACAGACTTTAATGAGACCTGTGTCTTTACACAGGTGTAATTTAAGTCAGTAAAATCAGATCTTGTTTTGTTTTTCCCGCTCAAATCAATACCTAAATGATAAATAACCTCAAAAAAGCGCACAGTTCTAACATGTATTTTATATATAAAAAAACAGGAAAGAAACTTCACGTTTTCTCTTTAAAATTATGATTGGTGGCCGTAATACGTATTTATATAAGAAATTGTAAACATTAAAATTATCAATACGACCTACCAATACAAAACACCAAAGTTATATTTTTACCCATGTTGCAAATAAATTAATTCATTCATCTTACCAAATGAAATGGGCAAAACCGCAGGCAAAAGCTAGTATTTTATAATTCAATTAAATGTTCGTCATCAAATAAAGTTGGTGTAACAACTATCTGTCTCAATTAAACCTGTACCAACCTAACGAAGCTTCACAAATTAACGAAACACAAACATCTTGGAACAAACAAAAACAAATTAAAATAAATTTTCTAGTAATAAAATTAATTAAGGGCTCAATTTATTGGGTATTCACTCAACTATAGTTTGGGTATCAATCAATTATAGAAAATGTTAGTAATATTATAAACGTTATGTCTATAAATAGGTCTAGTCTGTTTAGAAAATCAACCGAAGAGGGTAATTATTATAAAAGGGTATAATGAAATCTGAAAACCAGGGACGAAGGCAAGGAAGGAACGGAGTAGGGTATAGTCAGTAAAAGTCTGTCACGCTCTCCCACTCTGCCCAAGAGCGAAAAAAGTCATTCTGATGATTTTCCATCTAAAAAAACGGTTATAATGAAATTTGATGTCGTCAACACTACTTGATACATTTTCTAAGATCCTATTAGTAAACGATGATCAAGACCTTTAATCAACCTTTATTATTGAACTAGTGTAGCTTAAATCAGATTTCATTGTAACCTTATAATTATTTACCTAAGTTGGTTGACTTTTTAGACACACTACTCATATAACATACTGGCTTCAAAGTCGCAGTGACTGTATAAAAGCAGAAATTTATCTTAAGGCAGGCTCTAGAGTAAGGTAAAATCTAAGTTTTGTAGCTTTTTTTTGTATATTGCAAGTTTGTTTTCTACATATAAATAATACTAAATAAATAGTTTATTCGGTCTCAAATTAGTTACAGTTACATTACAAGAGTTACAGAAACAGCTCCAGTAAGTTATTGTTAATACTTGTGTTGGGTTTGTTTCGCACATAAAACTCATAAACAAAAGAAAAGAAAAAACACACATCAGGAAAACGCTTATAAGTACCGTGAACTTAACATTTCACTGGTCAAGTGTTCCCAGTACTTATTCTCAGGAAACTCTTCACGTAAAAAAAAAATACTCATCCTACATAAATAAAACTCAACGATATCTGAGAGCGACATAATAATCTTTTATTTTTCCCGGGACAATAAAATTTCTTCTCATTAGAGACTATGCTGTGCGAATGTTTAATTACTCGAGTCCTCCTTTCGAAATGTTTCATTTCTGTTATAGGAATCTTTTGATGGGATTTTTTATATAAAGGAACTAGCTTTAGCCCGCAGCTTCGCCCGCGTACATAAAATATAGTATATGTTACTCAGGAATACAGCAGCTTTCTATTGGTGTAAAAATTTTAGCAATCGGACCAGTACTTCAACAGATCACCTCATAAAAACAAAAAAACAAACTTTACCTCTTTATTATACGAGTATTAGTATAGATGATACGAGTATTACGTTAAAAATGATAAGGAAAATATGTTTGGTTAATTTTAGTGGGCGTTATCCTTTATCGTAAGTGTGTTCATAAACATGTTAACTCATATATACAAGATACGTACTCGTAGAAGTGGGCAAACTATCTATTGGATATACAACTACTTGTTCCATGTGGGAATCAAACCCGTGATACACAGCACAGCAACTGACCGCTCAACCACTGTACTATGTGTTCACAAATTCAACCAAAAAAAAAAAAACTCAAGTTCTCTCGCGTGTTTTGCGGAAAACAAATCTTATTCTTATTTTTAAAAACATTGCCTCATACTAGGAATTACTCTTGTATCGTGAGTGCGTTTTTAAACATGTAAACTTACATACACTACAGCAGACCCGGAACAACTCTCTATATTTGTTTCGTACGGGAATAGAACCCACGATACACAGCGCAATTACTCAACCACTTCACCAACCAAGCTCTCAAATTCTATTTAGAAAAAATTATAATCTATCTAGTGCGCCTCATCATCAACGATTGCATCACCGCTTACCATCAGGTTTTTTTTTTCTCGGTAGGGTAATCATCAGAACGACTTCTCCCATTCTTGGGCGGAGCGGGAGGGCGTGTCAGACTCTTACTGACTAAACCCCTACCCTGTTCCTTCGTTGCCATCGATCTGGGGGACACGGTGACAACCTTTCGGATACCGTGTTCCCCAGAGGCTTCGGCCCTACCGGGCCCCTACAGTTGCTGACATCTCATTGAGGCGCGCGTGGAACAGAACGCGCCGTCGACGACTAGGCTCGGTCCAGATTATTACCAGACTGTGGGATCGCAGTCATGCACTAGTTTATGTTACTTAAAAAAAAATATCCACTCATCTCAAATTCTCTTCTTGAAGCATTTTAATTTCATTAAAAAATCTTTTGATAGGTTTCATCGCTACAATAGATGACACGACCAAAAAAAAATTAGTTGAGAAAAGTTTCATAAAAAAAAGGTATTAATTATAATAATACAGATTATTCTAAAAAGAAAGACTTAATTACCTTTTGTAAGGCTAAAAACTAAACCTTAAAAACGTTCCAAACAATTAAGTGACAGAAAATTTAACGTAACATAAAGGAGAACGCCATTAAAATTCGAACGGCGAAAATTAAATTGAATATCAAAATTAAAAATCTGGATTGAACTGGATTGAAGCGCTTCGTGACAATGAATTATTTATGACGTCTTTCTGTTGGTTTTTGTTAAAATATTTATTAAATGCATCAGTTTGTTTATCAATATGTCGAGGGCTGTAATTTATTCGAGTGGTTACATTGGGTTTTTTATTTTTTTTTGTTTTTGTCGCTTTTTTGAGGTGTTAATTTTATTTCTTGCTCAGTTTTGCTACCCGTTTCACTCGTGTAAAAGTGAACAATGATCTCAAGGGAATATCATTTGTGTAGTCTTTTTTTGTGGGTTTTTTTTTGCAGATGGGGAATCATCTGAATGACTTCTCCCGTTCTTGAGCGGAGCAGGAAGGCGTGTCAGACTTTTACTCACCCACTCCTTTGTTCTTTCTTTGCCTTCGTTCCAGAGACCCGGGTTTTCCTTTCAGAAGCCAACGCATTACCCCCATTGCCCCAGAGGCCTAGTACTCAGGGATATTAATGAAAGAATGTTTAATTCATGTAATGTTTTTTTAATGATTTTACTCGTATTATATGAAAACTAGCCGCTACCTCATAAATAAAAGGTTTTTCTTTCTTTCTTTCAAAATTATGAAACTCTATCGACAAATCGGCAGCTGCAACGACACGATGTTACACGTGACGTGGACAGTAGGCTTTAGTACAGATTGATTTAATGCCATTTTAATACTTAATTTTCTTTTATCACGTTTATGATTGAATTTCTTTAAAATAATTATAGCCATTTTTTTCTCGAATTTAATAAAATTTACGTGGTAATAACAATTCCAATATTTGTATGACCTACAGATTAATAATTATATAGAGAGTCTAGGTCTGGGCATTTTGCGTATATGAGTTTACATAATTATGTTTGAACAGACTCCCAACACAGGAGGAATTCCTAGTGTGGGATTAAGTATTTTTTTTTAACAGACACAATTTTTTTTACGAAAGTTATTTTATGAAGTTCATTTTTGCTCGTAATATATTCTGTTTTAAATTATCACCTGAAACACGTGTAAATAAAAATTTTAAACAAGCAACAATTTAAATACTGTTAAAACAGAGCAACGCACCAATCAACTCTCTCTATAACACCCACCAATCAGCATTCGAAAAATATACCACAATTTTAACGATAAAATTGGTACCGATAGCGAAACCAAGACCATTCAAGAAATATACCACAATTTTATCGATAAAATTGGCGCCGATACCGAAACCAAGACCATTAAAAAAATATACCACCATTTTATCGATAAAATTGGTACCGATACCGAGACCAGGACTGTCCCATCCCTAGTTAACCCGACGAATGCAGGTGCTGGCTAGTCAGTCGACTCAATTAATTAGTCAACAGACCACTGAACACTTTACAAGTTTTTACTTGTTCATTTGGTACTTTTTTGTGTACTTTTTTTAGTAGCAGCTTCATTTACGGGTTAAAAGGTTTGCTTAGTTCCTGATGTTGTTATTTTTGTGTTTGTTACATTGGAACGCAATAATTTGCAGTTCTGTTTCTTCAGGAATGTGCAAGCATTTGTCAGTATTAGTGTAAACGGGTAGATCGATCTTCAAGGTTAAGCAACGCTTGCCTAGGTTGGTCTGTGGATGGGTGACCATATTAACATAACGAGTTTCCTCCGTGCCTCGGAAAGCACGCTAAGCCGTTGGTCCCGGCTGTCATTTGGAGATCTTTGGCAGTCGTTACGGATAGTCAGAAGCCAGTAAATCTGACTCCAGTCTTGCCATGAAGTACCGTGTTACCCCAGTTAATGGATTGTGGAGGTCTGGTAGGCAGCCGCTCCTCGTAAAATACTGGTATTCAGCTAAAGCCGGCTTGACTGGAAGCCGACCCCAATATAGTTGGGAAAAAGGCTAGGCAGATGATGATGAGTGTAAACGGGTAGACCATGTCCTGAAATAGCACATAAAATACTCTTTATCCCATAGCTGAGTAATGAAACTGAGTAGTGAAAAATACTAATATCACACGGGTGAAGCAACTGAAAGCAGCTAGTACTTGTACCATTATATAAAATGCCACACTATCAGGTCATTTACCACCGTTTTTAAATGTAATTTCTTACTGTAAAAAATTCTCAGAGAAAAGCCACTTTTTTACTACAGAAAATAAGATAAAATTCACGTCACATTTTTAACTGCGAAACTGAATAGAAATGAAAATAAATAAATTCATAAGATGAAACAGAACCAAGATATCTTTCGTGCGAAACAGACATCGGGGGTAGTAGCTTGACAAAAGAAAAAGAAAAAACTAGTCGAGATACCACCCAGTTATCTCGTAAACGACCCTATAGAAGAAACTTTCTAGACGAGTGTGTAGGTACAGTCAGCATTCAAAGTAGCTGAGGAATTCAGATGTCCCAATATAGCTTTTTTTTTAAGGTGAAAGATCATCAAAATGACTTCTCCCGCTTTTCGTATCAGACTTCTACTAACTAAAATCTGCTCCTGTTCCTTCTTTGCCGTAAATTCAGGGTCCCAGGGTTCTCTTTCGTTCAGCCTCAATAAGGCTTCGACCCTACCGGGCTCCTACATTTTGTCTTAACATGTCTGATTTCTGGATAAATATGTGCATAAATGTACTAAGGAGGGAATGTCCCTGCCAGGGAGGATTACATATTCCAAGGCTAAAAACGGGACCGTATCGCTATGATTTTGCTCTTCTTTTATCTGACACCAGGCTGTATCTCATGAAACATAGTAGCTAACTAGCTAGAGAGTTGAAATTTATAAAAATAATAAATTATTAGTAATAAATTATTTAGGTGGAGATCACATACAACAAACTTTTTCCCTTTTTTTGCTAGAGTCTGTACGGAACTCTTTGTTTACGAGTTCGACTCACCCCTGACCGGCTTTTGTATTTTTTTAACATCGTGTCTCAAGTCTCTATCACTTGAAAAGTTATGGAGAAATCTATTTAAGTGACCCCAGTAGTGTTCTATAATATACTCAAATAAACCCTTTTCCCTTTCTTTCCTTCCACATTCATCCACACTGTTGACTGTACCAACGCAAATAACTTCGTCACTCGTATTAAATATTTACAAGCATGATGTGGGTTACAACCGTAGGGTTAAGTTAATGCATGTGTGACACGCACTTGTTTATGTTTCCGCTACAGTTGCTCGGGTTAATCCTTTAGAATGAAACGGTAACGTGCGCGTTTGCGTTGTGAAACGAAAAATGTTATGGGTTATTACTTGTGGTAGTATGGCGTAGGCAGATACTTAAGTTTTTTTTAAAACTATTTTAACTTTGGCTCAAATTTTTGTTCTCCCTTCTCAATTAGGTACCTATATCTTTGATATTTTTTACTACATTTTTGGCTTATGTATTTTGTATGTGCGGATACTGTCATTGTGTAAAATGGAACCTATAATAAAACCTATAATTATAATGGTTTTTATAATAATAATAATGGTGTCGGATTTTATGATTTTAAACTCCTAACTCGTCGAAGCTAGTTTAAAATGTTTCAAATTATTAACGTTTGAATCCCCGACCGGTCCTATGAGACCGCGCTGTTATTGTTTTACTATTGTGTCTCGTTTCGCGGGTATCTGAGTAATTAATACGTTACAGTATCTGTAACGTGGCTTCCGCATTCACGTAGAATGCGGTTCACGTGATCCTTTATCATAAAACAACTGAAACACATAGGTGGGTTTTAGTCAGTGAAAATCTGACGCATCCTCCCGCTTTAGAGCGTGGGAATCCATTGAATGATTTCGCTTATGAAAAAAGTTTTCTTCACGGTAACAACCCGCAAGGGATTCCAAATCTTTCTAAAACACTCGTAACACTTCCCACCTAGCATTTAATCGGAATGATTCAACAAATACAGTCGTTAACTAAATTAGGCGGCAGTTTGTTAGCCCATTAATTAACGAGTTGACCAACGAGTGTTACAGCTAGCTGATTGAATAGTGATGTGACTAGACCTGGTATCGGTTTCGGTATCGATGGGGTAGTGACGTTAGGGTGGCTTAGAATTTCGCAATTAGGTCGTAGATTTTATAATCTTGGTCTGAGTGCTACCATTAGTACGATATAAACCCATAAAGCTACAGTATTATAGAGATTTTTAAATCAATTTTTTTATTCATAATATCAAAAAGTAACTTTCTATAAAATAACGAGTATTAAGTTAGAAACCATTTAAATCTAATAGAAGGAGAAACTGTCAAGTAAAGAAAATAAGGAAATATAGTTATACTTTGAACTGTGACGTCACAGTTACCATTCTCTACAAAAGTGACAGCGACATAAACAATAATATTTGAAATTACAGTAACTGCTTTATTTGCTACCAATTTTGATGCGGTTTTCAGAAATGATTGCTGTGTGATGTTATTTGTTGTTTAGTATAAAACTAAGCACAAAAACATGCCCAATGCCCATACCTAAGCATTTCCACGAAATAATTTGATTTTCTACTGGTTAATTGTGTATACGTTTTTCTAACACAATTAGGAAACGTAGACTAACATACAAATGAATCCGCTAGCAGAACCTTTTTTTTTGGATATGCTTGCGTTTGACCACTACCTCACCTAATGGTAAGCGATGATGTGGTCAACGACACGAGCACGCTTACCAAGAAGTAACCTATCCATTCTTGACAGAAATTTTACTAATAAACTCCTGCCACTCAATATACTGTCACTAATATTCCAAGTTACACCAAACTTGGCAAACTAACCCTGTGCAATATTACCGTTATAACTTAATTTCGCTACACATTATTGTAATTGGATGATTTAGTTAACTTACTTACGCAGCGTCTCCGATAATGTCGGAAAGTGGGTATTAATTTAATTTGTATGTCAATTATAACATTTTGGGCCTAGAAACAACGTTATTAATGAATAATTTACTGATTGAAAGGTATTTTCCATGACAGTAATGTTATATTGGGAGTGTTTTGGGAACTCATCGAATATATAACCTTTTCCTTTTAAGTTGGTTATTAATAGAAATGTTCACTTAAATTAACTGAATTTTATTTGGGTCTACAGTTTTATGCTACATTAAATGTGGAGGGATGGAGAGGAAGAGGGAGACCAAAGAAAAAATAGATGGATTGTGTGAGCATTGATAATAATATGAAAGTAAAGGGAGTTGATGATAGCATGACGGGTGATAGGACAGAATGGAAGAAAAAACATGTTGCGCCGACCCCAAATAATATGGAATAAGGGCAGGAAGAAGAAGAAGAGTCTACAGTTTTATGCTGTTACCTAACTAATTTGGTATATAGAATAGACTAGAATAAAATTTATTGTACACCAAAAGAAGTAACAAATTATGCAGAAACCGTAATAATATGTAATTGCTAAGTCTTGTCGGTTATTGACATTATCGACATTCTAATATTACAAAGCTATGTACTTGTTCCACCGTTACTTTAGATCTCACACAAGTTTTTCAAAAAGTTTGCATTGAAAGTCTACTTATTCAAGGTCAGATAAGTCTGACCTTGAATAAGTAGACAGCACAAGTGCTGTCTTCAGTATTTGCAGATATATTATAGAAAGTCACATTAAACTAATACAATATGTAAAATAAGGCCAAAGGATGCATATTTCGAGCCGGAAACCATATAAGCTGGGGCCATATAACTTGTTTTTATTGCATTATCGGCCTTATAATGTTCCCACTACTGGGACTCAGGCCTCATCTCTAGGAGAGGGAATGGGCCATAATCCACCGCGCGGGCCCAGTGCGGATTGGTGGATGTCACATGTCTTCGAATTTTTGGTTCTAGAACATGCCGGTTTCCTCACGATGTTTTCCTTCACCGTTTTGAGAGCAGTGGTGATGAAATAAATTACACAAAGTAATACGCCTGACTGGGTTTGAACCCGCGACCTACAACTAGCAAGTCGGGGCAGTTACCATTGGACCACCATTACTCTGGGGTACTTGTACCATGGCATATAACATGCTAGAGTTGGAAAAGAACACTGTTCCGACCTTTTTCAATTAGTCTAACATCCAATTAAGAACGGCCTGCACCCATCTGTTTATTGGATAAAAAGTATTGTATATGTATACAAATTTAATTTAATAAATAGCACAAGTCAGTTGACTACAAACATCCTGGCCTTTAATGAAACATCTGCTATGGCTACCAGATTAAATCACAGAGAAACCCCAAAACAACTACCTGTATTACAGTTTTCTCTGTAACAATGAAATGTTCAAAGGTACGATCTTCTTGAAATTCTGTTCAACAAGTTCTGTTTACCCAGTTGTCTAAAATCTTAATTGACTCGTACAAGTCCTAGGTATGCTAAGTTAACTTCAAAGACAAAACAGATGATTTATTCAATCGTTGTCATACTCTTGTATTTATAAACAAGACTTGACTGGTTTTGGAATAATATTAAATAATATAAATTTAAGTGTCTATCGAAAATGTTTTGAGACTAAAATAGAATAAACTATTTTAAATTTTGAGTGAAATACCTATTTGATTATTTCAAATATACTGCCGTCCGTCGAAGGATTACATTATTTTGATGGTGGTTGTGATCATAAACGTCTAATGCAAACCATTATCACCTCAAGGCTGTGAGATTGTTTAAAAACAGTCACCGCGGCTCACGCAAAGGGCAACTAAAGAAATACTGGCGATTTTAGTCAGTGAAATTTTGAGACTCCGTCCCGCGGCAATTTAAGCGGGAGAAGTTATTTGATTATTTCCCACCCTAGTAAAAAACCGTATATTTAAAAGGCTTGTGTCTATATCCATGAATGATATAACAAAATAGTACCAGTAAGGTTTTTTTTCCGGTAGGGGATCATCAGAATGACTTCTCCCACTCTTGGGCGGAGCGGGAGGGTATGTCAGACTCTTACTGACGAAACCCCTACCCCATTCCTTCGTTGCCTTCGATCTGGGGGGGACTCGGTGTCAACCTTTCGGAATACCCATGTTCCCCAGAGGCTTCGGCCCTGCCGCCGGGCCCCTACAGTTTGCTGACATCTCCTTGAGGCGCAGCAACAGCAAAAAAACACATAAAAATATTTATATATAAAAATCATCATCTGAAAAGCTGCTAACATCAAATCAAACTGTAAAAATATTATTCATCATTCACAAAAACAAATAAACCAATACCATTTTAATAAAGCAAATTCATCTGAAAATTTCATACCATTTGGTCTTGCAAAGTTGGTATGTTTAAAAGGCAAAAATGTATCAATCTAATCCATTTATTTGTAACATTGAAACCAGAATGAAATTGCCTTCGTCAGCGTTCCTCGATATTATAAATTCTGCAACATTTTAATGTCAGGTCTTAGTGCCAATAAAATGCTGGTACCAATAAAGTCGATATCGATAAAATTGGTACCAATCTTAACATTCCAAACTGATTTATTGTAAAATCTCTTTTTATTGGAGTGTAAATCTAGAATGTTCTACACTTACTTTACAGCAGTCGTGAGACAAAAATGATGCTTGTTTTTGTACTTATTTCATTTAACTGGCAAATTTAATTTAAGTTTAACTTTTGTGTTTACTTTACTGAAGTTTTCGCAATGTGTTTAAAATTAAACTGCCAATTTCACAATGACCGAAAATTTATAATGACCGAAAATTTCATTTCACAGGCTACCTAATCTACTTACTAAAACTTACGAAAATAGTTCTCAAATTTTTCTTTTACTAATTTTTTTGACAGAATAAGCTTAAGCACATCTCACTAATTAGGAAAAGACCCATCAATTATTATCAACGTGCTAATTATGTTACTTAGTAATCACATTAAGACAACAAAATGCTATGCCATAAAAAGTCCTAGTGCCTACCTTGCTAATTGATACTAGTTAATTGATTTTATCGATAAAATTAGCACATCACTATTCAGAGATGGACGATGATTGACGCCATATCGTTACGTCATCGTAATGGGTATCAGATTATGAGAAAAGAAAACAATCGCTGTTTTTATTTGCGCTAAATTGCCAGTGTTGCTAGTTGTCGAGGACGAAATAGTATTTTTTTTATATTTTATTAATTGCACTAATCTAAAAAAGGTAATTTTTTTGCGGGTGTATGTTTGATACTTAGTATTCTAGAGTACTTTATAATCCGGGAGTAAGCTCTCTTGGAACAATATTACCCTTTTACACGGGTAAAAATGCAGGCAACGGGTGTCACCATTTTGATGAACGCCCAAAGGATACGGTGAAGCATACAGTAGAGATGTGCCCCACTTGGGCGGAGCACCGCCATGTCCATTTGGGGGCATTTGGCGGTAGTAACATTTCGTAATGAGCCTTGGTCCATAGCGAGGAGGAGTGTCAAGCGGTCGCCTCCTTCTGCGAAGCAGTTAGCCTGCAAAGGAGATGACCATATGCGCGAGAGCATGGCCCTCGCCCCCAGCCGCTGGGATCTTCAACCAGATTTCTAGCAACGGTAGGCACACGATGAACCCGTAACCATTCAGACCGAACCAAACCGAAGCCTACTAGGGCCATGGGTTTACTGACTACTCCCAAAAGGGAAACTCAAGGTCCTGGAACGCCCATAACAAAGGAGAAACTTAAAATGTAGTTTTACTCAATAAAATTCTGACACGCCTTCCTTATCCGCCCTAGAGTGGAAAAAATAAACGTAGCATAACTGGCATACCCATACCTTTTTGGCCAAAAGATCAGTCTATGCCAAATTTATGTACCTACATTACACACTTCTTATTATTTCTCCTAATCACACACACAGCAATGAAGCAATATCACAACTCCCAGAACAAAGTTCTCGTCTAAGTAATATGTTATCAGTATGGAAATCTAATACAAGCGGCACCACCAGAGCTCGCCAGCAAATGTATGAAGGAATTAACTACACGCTTGCCTAGTAATTATGCACCATCGGTGTTTATACGCGAAAGAAAGATAGAAAATATTTTCTAGCTGTTAGATTCAATTATATTTGTGCGTAAGTGGCATAAAACACACCCCTTTTACTCTCTAATTAGAAAATTAAGTTACAATCTGAATTTAGGTACTGAAATTTTAGTTAAATGCATTTAGGTATCATTTTTACGAAAGTGATCATTTTAATTTTAGGTAAATAATTTACTTCATTGGTGTCGCAGTGCATGCGTATAGGTATTTACGCACACATACTCATACACTCTTGTGACACAATTAATTCTTGGCTATTTAAATATAAAGAATTATCTGTTTAAGAAGTTGGTCTAAAAATATCTGAAATCGACTCGGTAGCCGATTCTGATCATTTCTGATTTCTGATCATTGAAGCCCACCATAGAGGTGGGCTTTTAGTAGAATGATCCGTCAGTTGCAGGCCAATCCTTTCAAACCTTCTGTGACCAAGTTTATAGATATTCACTGCAGCCCTAGTGAGCATAGGTCTTGCTGCCCGCCACGGCCTTGCTAACATATCTTCGAAGCGCACGTTTAAGTCAGTAAAAACCTAACAGTTCCTCTTCTTCCACCCAGTACAAAAAAGTTTATTCGATACCCGATAAAGTCTTACCACAAAAAGGCAACAGGTAATATTACTGGCAACACAGCTCGCGTGACATTAACCATTGAATGCTCAGTAAACAGCCGTATTAAATACCATGGTTAGCGTTAGTAATAATACGATTAACGTCAATTAAATACCGCGTTAAAATTACGGGAAATTACCCGCTCTGTCATAGAAATTATACCCGGTGTCGTAAAGACGTCTACGTGAATCTGATAGCGTTGTAAAGTCTTTGATTGATAGGTTTTTTCTTAACTAGCTTCTGTCTGCGGTTTTGCCTATGTAAACATAGCTTTCGACAACTATAAACTTTGGACGCTCTTTTCATTCTTTAAGAGTTTTTTTTTTCGGTAGGAGAATCATCTGAATGACTTCTACCACTCTTGGGGTGGAGCGGGAGGGCGTGTCAGACTCTTACTGACTAAACCCCTACCGCGTTCCGTCGTGGCCTTCGATTTGGGGGACACGGTGACAACCTTTCGGATTTTCCGTGTTCCCCATAGGCTTCGGCCCTACGGTTTGCTGGCATCTCCTTGAGGCGCGGGTGGAACAGAAGAAAGGATTTTTTTTTCTTAAAAGAAAACCTTGTTGCAAAACTTCACGCCCAGTAGAGCCCACATACAAGGGAGCATATTAGTCCTGGAATAAAAAGTATCCTATGTGCTACTCCAGGTCCGACCCGACCCAAGGTTTTTTTAAAGTTGGATATGCCTGCGTTTGACGACTGCGACGATGTGGCCGACAATGAAATACATGTGCTCGCTTAGAAGTTACCTATTTACTTTTGATTTAAAGACCTGTAAGTTATATAGCTATCAGGAAACACGGACAGTTTCATTGAAATCCTTTCAACCGTTCAAGCGTGAAGAAGTACCAAACGCACAAATACATACACTCTACGGCGGGGAATTTCTGAAAAAGAAACCCGTAGTTCTAGAACGCAAGGAGCAACTAAAGGATATAAGTATGGTTTTGGTCAGTAAAAGTCTGAGAAGCCCCTGCCCAGAGCAAGAGATGTCATTCTCTCTCAATAACAATTTCCGCACTCAAAAAAAAATACACACACACAATCTTTCGCCTGTACAAATTAGAGTGATGAAGACATGTTGCCTACTCCTAATAAAAAGAGATAACAGCAGATGATGATCTAATAAAGATGTCAAGGTGAATTCAATAGGGTTATAAAGTCTCTGATTGATAGATTCTCAGCTTTATTTTTGTATTTGACGGCGTTGGCAAGCTGCCGAGTTCGATTGAAGCATTTGTTTTACAAATTAGGCAATTTAAAACAGATGTTGCACTTTTCATACCGGAACTATTTCGGCTTGATGATAGAAATGTAGCTATTTCTATCAATAAGATGCTATAGCTCAGAAGGTCACTTGTACTGTTAGATAACTGGTGAAAAACTGATGAAAAACAAAAAACAAATAGGATGAAGGAACAATCTGCCTGCTGCAGTTTTTCCATCCGATTATAATTTGGGTGTCTTCAAGGCTAGAGTGAATAGGCTCTTAATAAACTAGTGCGCCTCACCATGATCGACGATTGCATCACTGCTTACCATCAGATGGGATCGCAGTCAAGTGCTAGTTTATAACCATTAAAAAATTAAAAAAAAGGAACAATTTGACTGTTAAAAACCATCCGTGTTTCTTCAGTAGCAGTACAGAAGTCTAACACTCTCTCCCACTCAATCCAGAGTGGGAGAAGATACTTGATGTCTCTCTACTCATGATACTGTACTGTTAAAGTTTACTAATATCCTTCCCAGATTTATTTAGGGACCGCGCGACGTGGTTTCTTCCAGACATCTTTATCTACCCTCATCTCAGATACCATGCCCCTTGGACACGCTTCCATCACGGTGGTAAGGCCCCCCTGAAGTGTGGCTACAGAGGCACTAAGGCATCTAATCCACCTGACGCTGGTCCTAATCGGACCGGTGCGGCGACGCGGTTGTTTTGCGAGGGTCCTGTGTCAGATTCAGCATGAAAAAACATCCATGTCACGCCAAAGACACGGTGAAGTATACGATGGCAGTCTGGTCCGCTTGAGCGGAGGACCACTGTGTCTTCGTGGAGGTAGTTGGAGGTGACTCATCCGGCCCTAATTCAGATCATGTTTTGGAGCGAGCGAGAATAGGAGGCGGTCGCTTGCACGAAAGACAAGAAGATAGAGAAATAATAGGTATAAACTAAACAACTAAAATAAACCGATATCCCATAAACATAGCTCATATCAAACGGTTTACAAATAGATTTACGTTTTATCTAATTTTAGTACCAATAAAACAGCCAATAAATAAATACAACATATATTCATGAGTGAATCATAAATATAGACTGGAAATTTTTGGACGATGGAACCGACTAACGCTTAAAACAATACATATATTATTACCTACATTCGTTATTCATTTCAATTAGGTATATCCTGAATTTCAATTTGCATTTTCGGAGCTGGCAACATTTAAATGTGGATAAATCTAAGCTCTCGAAACAGTGTTTGGCTATGTTGATTTAATTTTAATGTGTGTTAAAGTACTTTAATCTTTTTGGGTTCACTATAAATTAGGTTAAGCTAGAGAAGGATTATGATATTAATTCGTAAAGAATATCGGTTACAACTGTAGCCTTACAATTTTCATACTACTGGAACTCAGGCCAGGCAGGGGAATGAATGAGTCGTATTCCGTCACCCGAGCCCAGACAGGGTTTTAGGGTATTAAGATATGGATAGGAGCTCGTGGCTATATAATAACAGCCGCACAGGTCGATCTTCAAGGTTAAGCAACGCTTGCCAAAATTGGCCTGTGGATGGGTGACCATCTTAGCATAACGAGTTTCCTCCGTGCCTCGGAAAGCACGTTAAGCCGTAGGTCCCGGCTGTCATTTATAGATCTTTGGCAGTCGTTACGGATAGTCAGAAGCCAGTAAATCTGACTCCAGTCTTGCCATGCAGTACCCTGTTACCCCAGTTATTGGGTTGTGGTCTGGTAGGCAGCCGCTCCTCGTAAAATACTGGTACTCAGCTAAATCCGGCTTGACTGGAAGCCGACCCCAATACCTATAGTATGAATTCCATTAGGATGTCATATCTTAATATGACATAATTTTCGGTTTTATAACATGGCAGTTTCCTTACGATGTTTTTCTTCAACGTTTTGAGAGTAGTGATGATGAAATGAAATACACTAAGAAAAACGGAGACTCATAAGTCGAGACTGTTACCACTGAGCCATTGCTCTTGAAAACATTTAATTACATTATAAGTACTATTCAACCCAACCAGAAGTGGTCGTCTTTCAGAATGACGATGATGAAAACCCGATTCAGCCGAAAAGGAAAAGTGCTGTGATTCGGTACAACAACAGTGAGTAAACTTATCGACAAAATGACGCTTTTCTATCAAGAACGTATCAAACGAGGAATTGAAACTGTTTGGGCGCTCTCTGCCACTCGGCAACTGTTGTGAGACATCGGAAAGCGGCAAACACTTCTTTACGGACCTCTTAGCAACATTGAACATTATTGTACCTATTCGAGAATAATATTAATTTCAAATTACAGTCCACTGTCTTTACGGTTAGTCCTTAGTTAGGTACCTAACAGAAACTGTATCTACCTATTCTATGCCATGGGTTGTGCGAAAGAGAGCCCCAACGCTCTGGCAAGACAAACAAAGAACAGGAGTGTGTTCTAGTCATTAAAAACCTACCACGCCCTCCCGCTCGACCCAGAGAGAGAGAAATCATTATGATGATTTTCCACCTAAATAAAAACTTAACCAACCTAATATAGGTTGGGTTAGGTTAGTAAACCCAGAAGTAGAAAGCAGGAGCCTCCTCTGCCATTCCGCCACTAAGACCTGATGAAGCTCTGACCGGTACAGAGTGACCTGTCGCTGCACAAGACTCTCGCCTCGTGCTTTCGCTTCCTCGCGCCACCGGTGATGTGTTGCGAGTATTTTCGCTTCCAAGTCCCAGGGAGGGGATCCGGCCAGCACGCAAGCCGCCTCACAGGAGATCGTGCGATACCCCCTGATGACTCTGATAGCCATCGCTCTCTGCGGTTTACGCAGTGTCGCGATGTGACGGGCTGTCAGGTCAGTGGCCCATACTGGGGCTACGCAGGTGCTTTCGGGGCATGGCTCCTTCGGGAAGTACCTGTGTCGTATAAACAGGGAGTCGGATGCTCGGCGCCATCACTGTGTCCACTGCCCAGAGGACACGGCGTCGCATACGCTGGCTGAGTGTATCGCATGGGAGGAGCCGCGCCGTGACCTTGTTTCTATAGTCGGAAGCGACCTGTCGCTGTCAGCCGTGGTTCAGTCCATGGTCGGCAGCGCAAAGTCTTGGGATGCAGTGATCTCTTTCTGCGAGAATGTAATCTTGCAGAAGGAGGCTGCGGAAAGGGAAAGAGAGATGAGCTCTCTCCCAACCCGAACCAGGCGCTCCGGGCGTCGAAGACGGGCAGACAACGCCCTCTTCCAACCCCCCTAAAGAAAAAGGTCCAGGGTCGAAGGATTAGGGGACATCCATCGGCCCATCAATCTGGACCCGAGATGTTGTCGCGTAGTGTTCCACGCGCGCTTCTCGTAGATTTATAAGAGAGCTGCTACTCTCCAATACGAGACGGGGCCCACAAGGATCGGGTCACCACTAGTTCGGGCTAGCGGAAGTCAAATTGCACCCGCAGCCCCGACGCAAGGGTACGAGGGAACACCGGGGTGTTTTTAGTCAGTAAGAGTCTGACAGACCCCTCCACCCACCCCAGGGCGGAGGACATCCATGAGGATTTCCACCCCGAAAAAAAAAAAAAAAAAAAAAAGGTTAGTAAACCCAAACAAAAACATGTTCATTTCACAAAACATTGACAAATACGACTTATTGTCCAAACAAAGGCCGCTCCCTACACCGGACACAACCTGACGGTCCATGTTTTAACTGTAACAGGAGACTAAATCCATATTATTAGTGTATACCCGAAAACAGTATAATGGAATAGAATAAAATATATCATTTATTCAACGCAGGCATTACAATAGGCAACAAAATATACTAATAGAACAAAAAAAAGGACAGAAATATAAAACAGTTTTTTTTATTATTGATGGGCTCGCGCTTGACCACATCTCACCTGATGGTAAGCGATCATGTGGTCGACGATGGAGCACGCCTGCCCAGAAGCAACCTACCTATTCACTCTTGACTTAAAGACCCCTAGGTTGTAGCTATCAGAAAAAACAGATCCCGGCAGGGAATTCCATGCTTTAGCTGTACGCATAATAAATGTACTCCCAAAACGCGCTGTGTGTGCCCGAACCGAAAGAGTCGTCAGCTAAACAATGCTGGGAGTCAGACACCCTTCTTTTTCTTCTTGTCCTTATCCCATATTACTTGGGTTCAGCGCAACATGTATTTTTTCTTGCATTCTGTCCTGTCACCCGTCTTACTATCACTAACTCCCTTTTCTTTTATATAGACACTCAACGGTTGAAAGTAGCAGCTCATTTTCCAAAGCCGCCATTTTTAATTGGCTTGAGTCGGACACGTCTGCTGCATGTCCGAGCCATGGGCTTAAAGATAAACTTTTTGGGTTCCATTAAACGCAACGCGACATCGCGAGGGGACCATGAACAAGGTTCAGAGATAAGCTGGACTCTTACCGGAGAATTTGGCCAGCAATTGCAGAAGACAGACATTTATGTGGAAAAGGCAAAGGAAGACCTCCGCCCAGAAATGGAACTAATCAGATTGGATAAATAAAATAGGTTACAATGCAGTCGAATAAGTTAAAAAAGCCATTATAATTCTATCACTTTCATCCCAACACTTAGGATCGGTGCTACAGTCATATCTTCTCTGTCTATCTCCATTCTGTTGGTAGTCACTTTCTTTCCAGACATATAATCTTTCACACACAGTCAATCCATTGTCCCTTTGGGCTACGCAATTATTCTAAAGAGTTACTATAGGTACCTCTGGAATTCAAAAGGCAACTAAAGGTCAACAAGGCAGCACCGACTCGACCGCACGAAGTTGCTGCTTCGTTGACTGAGTTTCATAGTTTTGTATGCAAACTTCACTCATTCAATGACAAATACGCGTAAACTACTCTACTAACCGCAAACGTAATCAAGTCATTTCTCACGCCTCATTCCAACAGCCATAAAAAGAACATCGATAAAAAAATATCGATTGTGTCCCACCACTAATCGCTCCGGAGTCCGTTTTAATTGATACCGGAGTACTTTTTGTTCGTGTAGTGATGTCACGCTAGTAAGGAAGTTGTCAATTATCGATAGCGCTTGCCTACTCGTCAGTTTATCGGAAGCTCGATAGATTTTTCCGTGTGCTAAGTGGTTTTTGAGAGACGGTATGATGTTTTAGTCGATGAAATGGAATCGTGAAATGAATAGGAAAGAGGTTTTTATGTTGGGTTTGGGTTTTTGTCGTTTTTAGGAGCTGTAATGTTGGTTGGATGTATTGATTGGAAGGTTTACATGGGTGGTTCATGAATTTTGGTTCTTGAATTTAAAAGTTAAGTTTACTGTCTTAGATCATAATATGTTACAAATTATCTATACTAATATTATAAAGAGGTAAAATTTGTAAGTTTGTATGTAGGGGGTAATCTCTGGAACTACTGGTCCGATTTGTAAAATTCTTTCAGTGTTAGATAGCCCACTTATCGAAGAATGCTATAGGCTATATACTATCACGCTACAGCCCACGGGAGCGGAGTAGTAACAAAAAATGCGGGTGAAACCGCAGGGGACAGCTAGTAATAAATAAAATTAAAATAAAAACCCTAAAGAACTAACTAAAAGTAAACTAAAAAATGGCGTCGAAAAACTCCTTCGCATTGCTGGCGACTGGTAATGTACCCAAAAGGCTGGCAGCATTGCCACGCTGTATGGCAATGCTTATTCTCTGACCAAGATAAAATGTTGATACCTTTTGAAGGTCTGCTTTAGCATAAGAATTTATTAAAATAAAAAGAAAAGAAAGCAGAAAAGTCAATTAACAGGGTGTAAATTGTAACAATGGGCGTTTTTATCTCTAAAAACGATTTTAGTACAGCTGGGATACAGTCCACGCGGGTCCAAATTGATGAATGTCGTATGTCTTCGAATTTTTGGTTCTAGGACATGCTGGTTTCCTCACGATGTTTCCTTCACCGTGTAGAGAGCAGTGGTGATAAAGTTAATTACACAAAGTAAATGGGTTTTAGCTCACAACCTACAACTTGTAACTCTAGGTCGTTACCGTTGGGCCACCACGACTGTTCAGAATAAAATACATAATCAAAATACATGTAACGGTTTAGGATGTCCACCACTGTAGAAATCCTTTCCAAAAATGCTATTTTGTAGGCTATGAGTGACTTGACTTGATGAGGAGCTCGTGGTTAGATAATAACAGCCGCACGGGACGATTTCCAAGGTTAAGCAACGCTTGCCAAGGTTGGTCTGTGGATGGGTGATCTTAACATAACGAGTTTTCTCCGTGCCTCGGAAAGCACGTTAGGCCGTAGGTCCCGGCTATCATTTGTAGATCTTGGGCAGTCGTTACGAATAGTCAGAAGCCAGTAAATCTGACTCCAGTCTTGCCATGAAGAACTGCGTTACCCCAGTTAATGGGTTGTGGAGGTCTGGTAGGCAGCCGCTCCTCGTAAAATACTGGTATTCAGCTGAATCCGGCTTGGCTGGAAGCCGACCCCAATAGAGTTGGGAAAAGGCTAGGTAGATGACTTGACTTGATGAGTGACCGACACATAGTTGTAATTTGACAATAAATAATAGTTTACACGTTCCTAAAGCTCCACTCAGAACAGAAGAAGTTATTTACTCATTTCCTAACTCAAAGAAAAAAATATATCTACCTAAGCACTCTTATTACTTCTAATGAGCATCCAACAACACTTAAAGCTTAAAATACGAGCCACTCTTTAAATAAAAAAGTTTTCTGAAACTCAATACACCATATTTACACCCGGGCTGTAGGTACTTACCCTGTTTTATAATACTTAAACAGGGTACAGTCACGAGCAATATTTTTTGCCTTTTTTTTTGCTTCATAGTAGCTTAAGTATTTACATGTGGAGGGATGGAGAGGAAGAGAGACCAAAAAAAAGATGGATGGATTGTGTGAGGACTGATAGGAAAGAAAAGGGAGTTGATGATACCATGACGGGTGACAGGACAAAATGGAAGAAAAAAACATGTTGCGCTGACCTCAAATAATACGGGATAAGGGCAGGAAGAAGAAGAGTAGCTTAAGTAGCATAATCAGCTTGAAATGTTCCCATTTCTGGGATTCAGAGAAGACGCTTTCTAGAAGAGGGTGTATGAGCCGTAATCCACAACATAGGCCTAGTACAAATTGGTGGATGTCTTCGAATTTATGGTTCTAGGACATGCCGTTTTTTTGACGATGTTTTCATTCACCGTTTTCATGTTCTTTTAGGGTTACTTCCACGTGCGCCTCAAAGAAATGTCAGCAAAACTGTGGAGACCTAGTAAGTTCAATGTCTGTTAGAGTCACAAGAATTTCTCAAAAGGATTGCCCTTAGGCGCAGATTTTAGTCACGTCGGACACTTCCTCTCACTCCGCCCATAGCGAGAGGATTTGTTGATTTCTTACCAAAAAAAAATATTGATCGTCTGGTAGATTGGTTGCGGCTTTTGCGAGACTTCTACATCTCTCTTGGCCCTTTTTTATTTTACATAGGCTCGCGTTTGACCACTATCTCACTCGATGGTAAGCGATGATGTGGCCGACGATGGAGCACCCTTGCCTAGAAGTAACCTATTCACTCGACTTGAAGACTCCTAGGTTGTAGCTACCAGGAAACACACACTCCGGCAGGGAATTCCACTCCTTAGCTGCCCTTCATGTACTTTCAATGAGGGAACACTTTCGAAGATGATTTATTGAGGTCTGTCCAACATTGACCCTCTTCCCTGTACCACTAAACGTTCCAAAGCGCTTTCATAGCAGACTGTACCTAATACATCACTTAAATTTTTAAGTTAGTGTTAAGTATAGAAGTTTTAAGTGCTACGCTAAAAGACTATGGGCAAAGAGCCAGGGACAGATTATGGCTTCTTACTTCATCGCTTAGTTAAGTAGCATGGTGCCAAATAGACGCTCTATGATTCTGCAGATTGTGAATGTATTTAGGACGTAAGTTACTAATGTTATAAAGGAGCTCGTGGCTAGATAATAACAGCCGCACGGGTCAATCTTTAAGGTTAAGCAACGCTTGCCAAGATTGGTCTGTGGATGGGTGACCATCTTAACATACCGAGTCTCCTCCGTGCCTCGGAAAGCACGTTAAGCTGTTGGTCCCGGCTGTCATTTGTAGATCTTTGACAGTCGTTACAGATAGTCAGAGGCCGGTAATTCTGACTCCAGTCTTGCCATGAAGTACCGTGCTACCCCAGTTAATGGGTTGTGGAGGTCTGGTAGGCAGCCGCTCCTCGTAAAATACTGGTATTCAGCTAAATCCGGCTTGACTGGAAGCCGACCCCAATATAGTTGAGAAAAGGCTGCGTAGATGACTTCATCGCTTAATTAAGTAGCATGGTGCCAAACAGACGCTCTATGATTCTGCAGATTGTGGATGTATTTAAGACGTATGTTAGTGATATTATGAAGGCGAAAGTTTCTGGATGTGTGTGGGTTTGTTACTCCTTCTCGCTGAAATTTTAATGGCGTTTGGATGTTTTGTACACAGGTAAACCACATGGTTTACCTGTGTACCAAACATCCAAACGCGTAACACGCTAACGCGTAACATGCTAATGCGTACATATGCATTAGCATGCATTATCGGCCTTATAATGTTCCCACTGCTGGGACTCAGGCCTCCTCTCTGGGAGAGGGAATGGGCCATAATCCACCGCGCGGGCCCATTGCGGATTGGTGGATGTCACGTGTCTTCGAATTTTTGGTTCTAGGAAATGCCGGTTTCCTCACCATGTTTTCCTTCACCACTTTTATACGCTGGAAAGCTTATAACCTTTTAGAGGCTTCAACCGCGTGAGTAGAAAATTATACCAAGCGTATCTTATGTGCTATTTCAAAGACCAAGTTTTATCGAAATTTATTCAGCCGTTCGAGTGTGTGGAAGTAACAAACACACACAAACATTCACTTACTTTAGAAAGTATAATATTACCGTGATGTCAATGATTGAAAAAATAGCATTCCAGTGGTGAAAAAAAATCAGTATTGGTCCAATTCCAGAGATAACTCTCTACATACAAATTTAAGCTCCAAATGTTAGTATAGATAAGTTGTTAACCGAAAACCACATTGCCAAAATTGTAACGATAATTGACTAAAATCAGCTTCAATGGCGGTATCGGATTCGGTCAGTATTCTGCCGATAATTTCGAGTATTTGTTACTAATAAGCAATATCAATTTATGCATTGCAATTTGATTTTAACGTCATCCAGAATTAATATGCAAAATTATCACTTGATTCTGAATTTTCGAACGAAATTGTGTTTCATTCGGGTCTGGGTGTCTTGTTGTGTGAATTTGGGTTGATACATGTTCAAAATCTAAATTCATTTTATTTCAGATAGGTCTACATGAGCACCTATAAAACATCAAAAGCTAATGTTGTGTTTCAACTGGTCTTTTCCTATAGAGAAGAACCGGCAAGAACAATTGTTACTCTAAAAATAGTTGATTTTACAATTAATAGATGGATGAAGCAGTCCTTGTTTTGTATACTTGCTCCGAGCGTCTTCATTTCTTTCTTTTTGTCTATCTACTGTCTCTTATTCTACTCTAAAACTATCTGTGAAAACTTGTAATTGGCCTTCTGTCAATATTATTCAACTAACTTTATCCTAGCTGTAAGTTTTTCGAAGACAATAAAATAAAATATGTGAAGGCATTGCAGACCAGTCAATATTGTACCCAAACAATAAAAATAATCGTAATCAAAAAGTGAGTCGAAAAAAAAAGTATCCCAAGAATTGTTTGTGAACACACCCACGATACAGGAGTCATTCCTCGTGCGAAGCAAAGTGTTTATTTAAAATAAAATTGTATAGGAGCTTGAGGCTAAAAAATAAAAGCAACAAGGGTTGATATCCAAGGTTAAGCATCTCTTGCTGAGTTCGATTTGTAGATGGGTACCCATTTTAGAATACCGTGATTTTTCCGTGCCCTGAAAGCATGTTAAATCAACAGCCCCTTAAATTTATATGCATGCACGACTCGAAAATAAGGGCTGAACAGCAAACTTATTTTTTTGCCTTTTACTGTCGCGCAAGCGGCTTTGCCCTTGAGAAATTATAAAAATATATAGCCTCTGTTACTTACTGGACAAGTAGTTTTGTGCTAGTGAAAGATTTTTTTAAATCGATCAAGTAGTTTACGAGCTTTCACTAGGTCATCGGGCCACCTTTTCGGTGGCATTCGAACGCAGTCTTTCGGTACACGATCGCGACTCCAAAACCTGTCGACCCCATCGACCATCTGTTCTACCAGCAACATACCCTACCCACAGCCACTTAAGTTTGACAATTCTACAGACTATATCGTCGACACGAATATTAAAAACTCACACACACCTTCACACAACACACACGACACGCACACACACACAACACACACTCCTCAACTCTACTACATTTCCGCCCTCACTGCCCCCAAAGTCAATACGGGGTCAGAGTCATTAATTCCGCCACCAGCTCCCCACATTTCCTTGTTGCACCATTGATATTACTTACTGAGAGACAACTCGGGACTGTACATTTTAAACTCTACATTTACGGCTGTTTCTACCCCAGAGAAAAAAGGCGCATACCTTTTTATGCGAGTCCAGAGCAGGCTGAGGACCCTTACCGTTGTTTTTATGTTGAATACATCATTCTTAAAAGTCGTGGCTTCGAATAGGAATGATTTCTATTGGTACTTGCGAACTGTGGAGAGTAATTTCTATTGGTGGTTGGTGTACGTAATTTTGTTTCTAATTAATGTCAGAAATGAAGATATATGCGAGAGAACCAAGGTCACCGATATAGCACGAAGAATCACCAAATTTAAGTGGCGATGGGTAGGGCAGATTAATCACAGAACAGATGGCGTTTGAGGCTGAAATTTTCAGGATTGGCGACTGCGTACTGGATGACGTAGCGTTAGAAGGCCTTCTACAAGGTGGACCAATGACCTGGTTAGGGGGACGGCTACAAGAGCAAGAGGAAATATCACTCTTTTCTGAACGAATTAAACCTAGGATTCCTACAGTTGCCCTTTGCGAAGGCCATGCCTTTCGAACTATCTGCAGACCTGTGATAGCTACAAACTGCGGGTCTTAAAGTCCAGACATGATAAGTTCGGGAGGTGTCTGCACCAGATTTAGGCGGAAGATACGAGTCCTCGACAGCGCATAATGTACCACACGCACCTCAAAGAGACAGGGCAGATGCCTACTAGGAATATTTCACCTATTTCTCGATCAATTGTGGACCGACCTAAGCGTTTTTTACACGTTTCGTTCTAAAAGTTTAAAAAACTCGTTTCAAGTCATCTGCAATCACATTACAGGTAAATTTTCACACAAATCCCTCGCGTGACTTCTGATCGAGAACCCCTAAACCATTAGTACCGCTGTGTCGTGCTGTGGAGGCGTTTTTCTCGGCGATTTCAATTAGTCGAGGTACGTCGTAGTGAATGCACTTGTTCTCACTAAGGTACTACTGTCTGCTATCTATAAATTATGGGGGTCAGACGAGTGGGTACGGTCGGCAACGAAAGTTTGTTTAAATGGCGTGTTTCAATTAAACATATTGTAACATAATTATATTGATATTACTAAAAGTTAATCATCATCATCATCATCTCAGCCGAAAGACGTCCACTGCTGGACATAGGCCTCCCCCAAGCGTCGTCACAGCGACCGGTCCTGTGCGTCTCGCATCCATCGGATTCCCGGGACCCTCGCCAGGTCGTCGGTCCACTCGTGGGAGGCCTTCCAACGCTGCGTCTTTCGGTACGTGGCCGCCACTCTAGAACCTTCAGTCCCCATCGACCATCTGTTCTTCGAGCAATGTGCCCTGCCCACTGCCACGTAAGTTTGGCAATTCTTCGGGCTATGTCGGTAACCTTAGTTCTCTTAGTACTAAAAGTTAATACAACAACACAAGTTAGACTGGTGACCTGGTGAGAGTCGTGAGAATGCGATGGGTGTGAGACGTCGATGGAGCACGCTCCGCACGTCGTTTTTCAACAGGGAGAAATATTGACAGGTGAGATATTGGTTAAGCGTGAACCTTGGGTCAGTTGAGTATAATATATATAATAATAAAGTCTGTGTTTCCTGATAGCAACAACTTTTCCCAGGTTTAAGTCAAGTGTGAATAGGTTACTACTAGGCAAGCGTGCTTCATCGTCAGCCACATCATTGCAGCTTGCGCTTGATTACTCATCTCATCTAATGGAGATGAGATAATGGTCAAGAGCGATCTTATCAACAATAAAAAAAACAGTAGCAGTGAGAGAGCCTGTTACCTACAGCTGCATCACTAGCAAAACTGCATCCATTTACACTAGAAGTCGCCCCCAACATAGTTGAAAGATAGCTAGGTGTGTTGATCGACTTTCGTTGCCGACGGTACCCACACTCCCACAGGTAGCTACATTCTATAAACTACAGGGTTTTAGCCGAGTACGTAGCTGACCAGTATTGAGTACCTATTGCTGGCGCGGTGGATTAGGAGTTCTGCATGTTTAACGGTATGGACGACTTTTGTTTGGATATTTGGGTTAACTTTTCTTTAGTTAGTCGCTTTCACTGTAAATAAAATATTTGGAAAATAAATTGAATTGCCTTAATCTATCATCATCATCATCAATTTGGGCCGAAAGAAGTACACTACTGGACGAGTTTACAATAACCCCCTCTGGGATATCGTAAACTCGTCACATGTTCGATTCGTCACACTTTACGCCTGAAAATGAAACGAAAATATGACGAGTTTACAGTAACCCGTTTAAAAATTACTAGGGGCGTTGATCGACTTTCATTTCCGACGGTACCCACACTCCCACAGGTAGCTACGTTCTATATACTACAGGGTTTTACCCGAGTAGGTACGTAGCTGACCAGTATTGACTACCAATTACTGGCTGGCGCGGTGGATTAGGAGTTCTGCATTTTTAACGGCATAGACGACTTTTGTTTGGATATTTGGGTCAACTTTTCTTAAGTTAAGTTTATTTTTTCTTTAGGTGGGAAATCATTGATTTTTCCCGCTTTTGGGCGAAGTGCGAGGGTTTATCGATTTTAACTGAATAAAACCCACTTCTTTGTTCCTACTTTGCCTTTCGTGCCAGGGCCCCGAATTTTGCTTTCAGAAGTGAACTCATGGCCCCAGGGGCTTCGACCCTATTGGCCTCTACGTTTATGTTGACTTTTCCTTGAGGAGCATTGTTGATGGGGCCATCTCCTTAAGTTCGAACATAATACTAGACTTTAGGGCCAAATAAAAATAGTCCTTGCACGCATGCACGACTTGCGCGTGGAGATGCAACGCCGGGGCGAAACTCCGCTGCCACGACAAGTCGCGGTATGGCGGACAGAGTTCCGGCGGGATCTCAGGGTGGCATGGCGACTGCAACTGTCGCAACCCAGTGCTGGACACGCCGTCATTGAGGCGGTAAGTCCCCTCTTTGAGGAGTGGTTGGAAAGAGGTCACGGCGTCCTCTCGTTCCGTATGACGCAGATCCTCACCGGACATGGTAAGTTCGGGAGGTTCCTGCATCGGATCAAACAGGAAAGGACGGCCGGGTGTCGCCACTGTGTGGACCGTCCGGAGGACACGGTGGACCATACGGAAGAGGTGTGCCCCGCTTGGGCGGAGCACCGCCGTGTCCTTGTGGAGGCTATCGGTGGCAACCTCTCGCGTCGGGCCCTGGTTCAGGCCATGGTCCGGACCTAGGAGGGGTGGCAGGCGGTCGCCTCCTTCTGCGAAGCAGTAATGCTAGTGAAGGAGGCTACTGACCGCGAGCGCGTGAGGGAACGGTCCTCACGCCGCCGCCGCCGAGATCCTGATCCCGGTTTCCGACTACCGTAGGCGCGGGTTCGCGGACGGCGAGCACTGGGTAGCTCGCCGTCCGGCAGTCTGGTAATAATCTGGACCGAGTCCAGTCGTCAACGGTGCATTCTGTTCCACGCGCGCCTCAAGGAGATGTCAGCAAACTGTAGGGGCTCGGCAGGGCCGAAGCCTCTGGGGAACGTGGAAAGTCCGAAAAGTTGTCACCGTGTCCCCCACATTGAAGGCAACGAAGGAACGGGGTAGGGGCTTAGTCAGTAAGAGTCTGACACGCTGTCCCGCTCCGCCCAAGAGTGGGAGAAGTCATTTTGATGATTCCCTTAAATAATTTAATTCCAACTACAGGTAAGTCAAAAACGATTGAAAGCCCGGTTTGTTCTAGTTTCTCAAGCTCAATGTTCTATTACACTTGTAAATCGCCATCAAGAATCTATCACTGATAAAATATCACCGATCTAACACCTCAGTTACTCTGATTTGACAGAATTAAACCGGCCTTCAGAAAGCAGGGTAATTTACCTCACAGAAATCCTATCGCGGTCATCTGTACAGGCCTAACCGACTGGCCAGCGTGTGCCAAATAACAGATGCGATTAAGGAGATACTTAATTACGCCCAGGCCGTAATAAATCGTACTTATCCCGCAACGGGAGCGAGGCGTGAATACAACCTCAAACGATGGGATGTACGAAGTATTTATACGGTGCTGGGTGAAAGATCCAAACAGCTGTGTTAACCTAATTCTAGGTTTGAGATCGATAGGGTAGGAACTTAGAAAGAGGGACAGGTGATTAGAAATTTGTATGGACATGTGATTTGAATTCTCTGTGGCTTTGAAACGCGAAGGAACATAGGTGGGTTTTGGTCAATAGAAGTCTAACCCTCTTCACTACACTTGAGGACGTCGTATGTTTTAGATTTTTTAATCTAAAACACACTGGTTTTTCAGCGACGATTTCCTTCAACGAGAACAGTGATCTTGTAATAAATTATACAAAGTGTAGAGACCATACCAGGAGGTCTTAAAAGTTATTTTTATGTGTGTCTATGTGTATTTTTTTCTATGGGCCTTAGTTGCCTGATAATAAACGATTTATTATTATTAAAACTGTTGGTGTATAGCTCCGTGGAAAAAGGTAATAATTATGGTCGACGATGGTGCACGCTTGTCTAGAAATAACCTATTCACTCTTTACTTAATTACACCTAGGTTGTAGTTATCAGGAAACATAGGTTTATTACACATTCGACCATACACATACAGATACCAAAACGTAGATCTCTATAGAGAAGATCGTGCAAGAAACTCCAAGGACACTCTTTAAAATTCACGATAACATCATCTGCCTAGCCTTGTCCCAACTATATTAAGGTCGGCTTCCAGTCAAGCCGGATTTAGCTGAATACCAGTATTTTATAAGAAGCGGCTGCCTACCAGACCTCCACAACCCATTAACTGGGTTAATACGGTACTTCATGGCAAGACTGGAGTCAGATTTACTGGCTTGTGACTATCCGTAACGACTGACAAAGATCTATAAATGACAGCTGAGACCTACGGATTATCGTGCTTTCTGAGGCACGGAGGAAACTCGTTATGTTAAGATGGTCACCCATCCACAGTCCAACCTAGGCAAGCGTTGCTTAACCTTGAAGATCGACCTGTGCGGCTGTTATTATCTAGCCACGAAAAACCAGTACACCTAAAAACACAAACCAGATCGTTGCTCAACGAAATGGATAGTGTATTCCAGCCCTTTTACAAAACAACGTTATTTCATTCCAGCCAACTCGTTGCTCGCTCATATTACTTTTCAGACAATACACACGTTAGATTTTATTGTCGATCCAGTTTGTCCGTGTTTTCTACCGTTTGAAGCTGGTATCATAAACTATGTACTCGTTACACGGGAGTTTTTGAATCGTACTGTAGTCAATCACAAACGAATTGCTGGAACGCCTTTGTTTTGATGTAGTATTTTTGATTTGTAACTGGTATTTTTTTGTATTTTAGTTTACATGTAAATGGATGAAGAGGGAGCTCGTGGCTAGATAAGAACAGCCGCACAGGTCGATCTTCAAGGTTAAGCAACGCTTGCCTAGGTTGGTCTGTGGATGGGTGACCATCTTAACATAACGAGTTTCCTCCGTGCCTCGGAAAGCACGTTAAACCGTGGGTCCCGGCTGTCATTTGTAGATCTTTGGCAGTCGTTACGGATAGTCAGAAGCCAGTAAATCTGACTCCAGTCTTGCCATGAAGTACCGCGTTACACCAGTTAATGGGTTGTGGAGGTCTGGTAGGCAGCCGCTCCTCGTAAAATACTGGTATTCAGCTAAATCCGGCTTGACTGGAAGCCGACCCCAATATAGTTGGGAAAAGGCTAGGCAGATGATAATGATGATGGATGAAGAGAGAGACCAAAAAAAAAATGAATGGATTGTGTGTCGAATGATATGAAAGAAAAAGGAGTTAGTGATAGTGTGACGGGTGACAGGACAGAATGGAAGAGAAAGAAGTGTTGAGCCGACCCCAAGTACTTAATATGGAATGAGGGACAGGAAGAAGACTTTAGTCAGTAAAAACAGAACCCTTGTAGGATCACTTTGTTGTCCGTCTGCCCATTTGTCAACCCTTTGTCTCAGGAATGCGTGTATGTATAAAGCTGAAATTGATATGAAATACTCAAGTCTGTTAACCCTTCAATTCCATCTCGCTTATGACGCATATTGTGACGCTAGCAAAGGAATCAAAACCTATATGACACTTTCTTTTGACCTAGAATCATGAAAGGCAAGAAGCAATGGTACACAGTGATAACATTCCAACTTACAAGATGTAGGACCTGGGTTCAAACCCAGTCACTTCGTGTAATTTATTTCATCACCACTGCTCTCAAAACGGTGAAGAAAACATTGTGAGGAAACGGCATGTTCTAGAACCAATCCGCACTGAGCTCGCGTGGTGATATAGGTATGCCCCATTTTCATACGCCCGTTTTCAATAAGCTATCTATATAAAGTTGCAGCTACTAAAGATAAACAAATCTATCCTTTAGCCCTTACTTGCTTTCCCATAGCCTACCGACGGTTAGCATTTCCTACCAAAAGTTGTGGATTGATAGATAGAATCTCACTGTTTATCGGGGATAGCTATCTATCTATGAACTGCGGTAGGTTATTGAAAAGGGGCGATAGTAAGATATCGGTAGATCGATGGATTTTCCAACTCCATTACTAACAACAAAACTCCAAAAAAAATATACTAAACAAAAGACATACCAAAACTGAAAATGGCGGACACAATAAAGTTGATAGTGTTGCCATTACCCGGGTACGGTGGCTGGGGAATGCGGATGATTTGTCAAACTGCCCCGCGATATTGCGGGAACAATGACCATGGAAAAAATGATATGTTTTGAGAAGTCCTTTCATTATATCAGTGTGAAGTTGATGGTGATTCATCAGGAGAAAAGTTTCACAAAGTTTTTTTTATATAACACTTCGCACGGGTGCAAATTTATCAGTGTTACTGTAATAATATTATGCATGTATTATACATATAAACTTACTTAAAAAAACCGCATCAAAATCCGTTGCGCAGTTTTAAAGATTTTAGCATACATAGGGATATAGGGACAGAGAAAGCGACTGTGTTTTATACTATTTAGTGATAAACTATTATTTGACTGCGATCCCACCTGATGGTGAGCAGTGATGCAATCGTTGATGATAAGGCACACTAGTTTATTATGAGCCTATTCACTCTAGCCTTGAAGACACCCAAAATAGAATCAGACGTGAAGAACGCAGCAGGCAAATTTTTCCTGTTCTTAGTCCAGACTGAAGACAAATTCTCTAAAATACACCACTTTTTTCACATTTAATAAAAATAGAACAGGACGACTTGTCATAGGCAAACTTTACCCACAATTAACGTAGCGTAACGGAGGGTCAACAATTGTAGGGAAAAACCCGCGGGCAAAGCCACATGCAGAAGCTAGTTAGTTAGTTAGCCTGTTGTGTCCCACTGCTGGGCGAAGGCCTCCCTCTCCTTTTTCCACACACGCCTATCTCTGCTCGACGTTCGCAACCGTAGGGGCGCCGATATAGATAGCGACCATCATCTGGTGGTTGCTGAAGTTCGGCTTAAGGTTGCAGTAGCCCGTGCAACTGGAGGACCTGGCAGGTTGGGAAGGAGGTTTGACGTGAACAAACTGTCTGACTTGGACACCCGTAGGGCTTTTCGTCTTGAGCTGCGAAATCGATTCTCCGGACTCGAAGAAGTTGCGGATTCACTGGATGAGGAGTGGAATCGCATTAAAATGGCCTACACAGAGACCAGCTCCGTCATTCTAGGGCACAAATCGTCACACTCTCGCGAGGACTGGATGTCTCAACACACCTGGAGTCTTATCGAGGACAGAAGGAATCTGCACCTAAAGCTTCTGGAGACCCGTAATGTTGACGAGCGAGCCCGCCTCATTTTACAGTATCGTCGAATACGCAAGGCTATTTATCGGAGCACGCGTGCGGATAGAAGGCGGTGGGCCGATGACTTAGCTGATCATGCTCAACACGCTGCGAACACCGGCAACCTTAAGGAGCTGTATAGAAGCACAAAGACCTTGGTAAGAGACAACAGGCGCAAAAGAAAACCACTTAGATCCAAAGAGGGGCAGCTCATTGTGACGTCGGAAGAGCAACTTCTACGCTGGCACCAACACTTTGAGGAGGTTTTCCGATTGTCAGCGACTTCGACGCCTGAGGCACTGTTGGTTAGTTCTTCACCACCCCGGCTCCTCGATATCAATTCGGAACCACCGTCAGAATCGGAGGTAGCTGAAGCAGTCCTCTCTTTGAAGACAGGGAAGGCTCCAGGATTCGACTTGATTACTGCGGAAATGCTGCAAGCCGACTTAACCTTCGCCGTCGACGTACTGACGCCTTTAATTGAAAAGATCTGGACTGCTGAAGAACTCCCGGACGACTGGAACAAAGGGCTCGTAATTACCGTGCCTAAAAAAGGTGATCTAAGTCAGTGCGATAACTGGAGAGGCATTGCACTGCTGTCAATTCCCTCTAAGGTTTTCTGCAGGATAATCTTGGATAGGCTATCGAGGGCCCTGGAACCCTTACTACGCAGGGAGCAGGCTGGTTTCCGTTTGAGTCGTTCTTGCACGGATCAAATTAACACTCTACGTATAATTCTTGAACAGGCATCAGAATGGCAAAGGGAGATATATCTCACTTTTGTGGACTTTGAAAAAGCCTTCGATACGTTGAAGTGGTCCAGCATTTGGTCTCGCCTGCTGGAAATGGGAGTGCCACCAAAATTGGTCCGCTTATTACAGAGCATATATCGGAAATATTCCTGCAGAGTGGTTCACGACGGTCTCATCTCGGAGGACATCGCAGTGCACGCGGGTGTTCGTCAGGGTTGCCTTCTCTCGCCTCTTCTCTTTATAGTCGTTCTTGACGGAATTTTGCTTCGCATCTTCAATGAGAGGCGCCGCGGGATAGAATGGGGATTGTCCAGCGTTTTAGAAGACTTGGACTACGCCGATGACCTATGCCTGCTAAGTCATACGCACGCCGACATGCAAGCAAAATTGAACGACCTGCGTCAGGAGGCAGCGAAAACTGGGCTTAAAATTAACTCGCGGAAGACCCAGGAAATGCGTACAGGGGTGATTAATGCTGCGCCGCTGCTAATCGGCACTGAGGCAGTGGAACGCGTCCAGAAATTCACGTACCTCGGAAGCGTCGTGGCGGAAACTGGTGGAACTGAAGAAGACGTCGCTTCTAGAATCGCCAAAGCCCGCGGTACCTTTGCACAGCTGAGACCGGTTTGGCAATCACGGAAATTGACTCGAAGAGTTAAGCTAAAAATCTTCAGGTCAAACGTCAAATCCGTGCTGCTTTACGGGTGCGAAACGTGGAAGGTGACAAAGGAGATCTCACGACAAATCCAGGTTTTCGTGAATCGATGCCTTCGCCGTATCCTCGGAATTTACTGGCCCGAGACCATCTCTAACGTAGAGCTGTTGGAGAAATGCCGCGAAAGCCCGATCGACCACCAGATCAAGCGTCGCAAGTGGAGTTGGATTGGTCACACGCTTAGGAGGGATTCCAATCATATACCTAAACAGGCACTGGACTGGAATCCCCAAGGGAAACGGAAGCGTGGCCGTCCTCGGCAGACCTGGTGACGCACCGTTTTGGCTGAAGCGAAAGACATCGGACTGACGTGGAGCGAGGTTAAGCATAAAGCGCAAGACCGCTCGCGTTGGGTGACTACTGTGGACGCCCTCTGCCCCAGCTAGGGGATATAGGACCTTAAGTCAAGTAAGTCTATCTTCAGCCACTGCAGGCCAGTCCCTCCGGTAGTTATCCAAGTCATCTCTCCACCTTAGCCTCGGTCTGCCACGATGTCGTCTTGCGTTTAATGGGGTCCAGTAAGCAGAAGCTAGTATGTTATGTTATATAAAGCAATTTTATCATGAGGATAAATCATACGCATAACAAAACTTCTGCACTTGCAAAGCTACTTGTAACATAGCATTATATTATCATACTTTAAAACTAAAATAAACTACACAAATAGGTTTGTGCATTGCAAACATAAACATACCATCTAAGATAAATAAATTATTTATGGGTCATGTAGTTTATGTACGTGCTTTAAAATTGGTTGGACAGACTAAACGTCTCCAAAGTATATGAAACACAGAATTATTCCCGTTTCGGCACCCAAGCCATTCCCGATTCGGAACCAATGGGTATTTTGGACTGGTATTTTGTATGGTTACTACCTGTCCAAAATACCTATTAGTGTTGACAAAAAATGTTCCCTAATAAAGATACATTGGGACAAATGTTAAACTCATTCAGGCTACAAAATTGTCTTAACCATCATCATCACCATCTCAGCTAAAAGACATCCACTGCTAGACATAGGCCTCCCCCAAGCTTCGCCACAACGACCGGTCCTATGCGTCTCGTATCCATCGGATCCCCGCGACTATAGTAAGACAAATATTTCGAAAAAAATACTACTTTGCTCTAAAAATAATGAGATAAATTACGGGCGACATTCATCTCCATAACGTTTTCTAAGTCTAAAAATAGACCAAAACCAGTCTTGCCAGTGATTTGTCAAAAGTAAGTTCCATCACATGCAAAACGGTGACTCAACAGAATCAAGAACCACCGTCTTAAAAGGTCATAATTCCAAACTCAGTGTTTATTTATAAGCAATCTTAATGACTACAATTTTAGATTGCAATTGCCATGTCCATAATTCCGTCGTCCAGTTCTCGATATTTCATTTAAGTGCTCGATGAGACCTACGCCTCATATCCGTTGCTGTAATGACCAGTTCGCATCTGAATTACTGCAGTTATAACCAGTTTATGTCAGTTTGAAGCGGTTCGAACCGGTTCGAACTAGATTTGATGGCGTGTGAGTGTTTCGTTGTGGCTGTTTCCTTTTTAAGGTCGAAATTTTTATTTGGGTTGGGTTGAGGTGAATTATTTTGTTGTGAATCGTATTTTGTTGTAAATAGGCTTTCTATTTTATTTAGTATTTGGAATTTTGGAATTAGCTGTAGCCAGCAGCTTTGCCCGCGTGATAGTACATTTTTTCGCGAGGAGACATAAAAAGCATCATCATCTGCCTAGCCTTTTCCCAACTATATTGGGTTCGGCTTCCAGTCTAGCCGGATTTAGCTGAATACCAGTATTTTACGAGGAGCGGCTGCCTATCAGACCTCCACAACCCATTAACTGGGGTAACACGGTACTTCATGGCAAGACTGGAGTATCTGACTCCAGTCTTGCCATGAAGTACCGTTACTGGCTTTTGACTATCCGTAACGACTGCCAAAGATCTCCAAATGACAGCCGGGACCAACGGCTTAACGTGCTTTCCGAGGCACGGAGGAAACTCGTTATGTTAAGATGGTCACCCATCCACTGACCAACCTAGGCAAGCGTTGCTTAACCTTGAAGATCGAACTGTGCGGCTGTTATTATCTAGCCACGAGCTCCTCGAGACATAAAAAGCATAATCTATCTTATTATGTTCCCAATGCTGAGATTCAGGCTTTCTGTAAAGGAGAAGAAATGCCCCATAATCTACCATGCAGGTTCAGTGCGGCTCGGCCAATTATGGTTTTAGGGCATACAGGTTTCCCCATGATGTTTAATTCGCCGTTTTAAGAGCAGCAGTGATGAAATAAATTACACAAATTATTGTGCAAGAGAACATACTGTCGGGATAAACCTCGAACACCCTTATGCCAAACATCCAAATCACTCACTCGACCGAAAAAGTAACAGCCCAGGTATACACACTGACAAACGTTCGCTTTATTTAATGTGATTACAATACAATGCCATAAAATGCCTGATCATCATTATTTCAGCCAAAAGACATCCACTACTAGACATAGGTCTCCCCCAATCGTCTCCATTTTGACCGATCCTGTGCGTCTCACCCGATCGCCGCATCCAGTGAATTTCTTCACCAGATCATGGGCCAAAATGCGGTTATTAAATACATGTTTTCAATGAGTTAAATTGCTTTTACTTAATTGTAATTTAAACCCATTATGATAAACTTCTGATTAATTACAATATTACGGTAGATTTAATTTGAAATGGAAATGAGCAGTACAAATGTATTCGAAATCAGATATGAACGAATTTCGAATGCTTGCTGAATAAACATATTTTGTTTCTCAGACATTTATCTGCATATTTATGCTACCTACTATCTGGTCACATTAACTTAACGCATCTATGAAATGCAAGAATCCCTCTGCTTCCCACCGCATTCCTTTAGCTCACCTGGCAAGTTTCAAGTATGATCAGCATCTTTGTTATCGATACGCGCGTCGTAATTTGGCTAGTTCTCTGTTGTGTTTTTGAACATTATTTCATCGACGCCAACCGTCAAGTTAATGTGATCGAGTTGTACCTAATATACTGAATCAAGAATGGAATGGTCAGAAGTCCTAAAAAGTATATCAATGTTTGATCCTTATCCGTGCAAGAATAGCTTTTCGTCTAAGGGCCTATTTCACCACCTATGATTAAGTTTGTCATTCATACAAATTCTGTCAAATTTTTGAATTTATTCAGTGAGTAGTGCCTACTCGGACATTGTGAAACAGGCCCTTAGTATACCAAAGTCTGTATAGCCAAAAATGGAACAGCACTCTGTCGAAACTACAACAGGGCAATTTTGTCTTGCTGCCATAAGCATAACAATTTTAGCATATTTAAAAGAGAAGGAATGCAACGCATGTTACTAAAATAGTTATAAGTAAGAAGATTTATGGTAAGGGAGATCAAAAAAATAACAGGCCAGGGTTTTAGTCAGTAAAACTCTGACACACTCTAGCTCTGCCCACAGCGGGAGGTGTCATTTTGATGAATTCCCATTTTTTTTTAAAGAAAAATAGCAGGGTCATAATAATAATATAAAAAAATGCATTAATCTATCACTTACCCGCGAAACGAGACACAATAGTAAAACAATAACAGCGCGGTCTCATAGGACCGGTTGGGGATTCAAACATTAAAATTGTTAAATTTGTCAAAATTTAATGAAGTAGAAAGTACAGTAGAAACATAATGTGACATTGTAATCAGAAATGCAACGCCTGCGAATTAGGACACGCTTCCCCGCTCGACCGTCATCTTTTGTGTGAGATTATTGGGTTTTTTTTAATAATATAAACTAGTGCTTGACTGCGATCCCACCTAATGGTAAGCAGTGATGCAATCGTTGATGGTGAGGCACACTAGTTTATTAAGAGCCTATTCGCAGCCTTGAAGACACCTAAATTATAATCGGACGGGAAGACTACAGCAGGCAGAGAGACCTTCCAACGTTTCATCTTCCATCTTCCAATAAGTAGCTGCTGTTTAGCGAGTAATGTACCGCAGCTACTTAAGTTTAGTGATTCTTCAGACTATTCACAAGAGCACCACACATAAACTTTTACCTTTTACCTTTATAATATGAGTGTGATTTTTTTTAAAGTGGGCGATCATCAAAATGACTTCTGGGTAGAGTGGGCATATCAGACTAAAACCTACTCCTGTTCCTTGTTTGCACTAAATCCAGGATCCAGATGTTCTCGTTCGTCAACCCAGGATGATATTAGTGTGATACGGTATGCATAATAAAGGAGTAGGTATTGTATAATATCTGATTTCATTACTATGTTTAAATGTGTCAAGATCAGTTCATTTTTCCTAGGACAGTACAACCCATAAATAAATTAGACGACACAGCTATTAACCATTACTTACATACATTTAGCACTAATAAGCATGCAGATTTCCTTTGGTTTTCCTCACGTTTTCCTTAATAAAACTATTATTTACTACTTGCATATCATCACAAATTATAGGCATTTAATAAGTGGAAGACATTACTAGTTGGCAATGAGACATCTACCAGTTAGTAACGCAGGTACTTATGGAAAATTATTCTAACTCGGAGTTTCCTTGCATGATCGCATCAGAATTGAAGATATCCGCAAGAGAACCAAGGTTATCGTAAAGTAAGAATCGCCAAACTTAACAGACAGTGGGCAGGGCACGTTGCTCGCAGAATAGATGATCGAAGGAACCGAAAGGTTCTGGACTGACGACCGCCTATCTGAAGACACAGAGGTTAGGTCTAGGTCATCAGCCCACCTTGTGGGAAGGCCTTCCTACGCTGCATGAAATGGGTATAACTGTATAAGCACATACATAATTATTATTACCGCAATTTTTTTTACCATATTATCCGATATTGAAATGCAAATTACAAAAAATAAATAAATAAAATCTGCCTTTTTTTTTCTTTTTGAATCGATGGTTTTCTTTTCCTCAGTTTCTGGACCCAGTATGTAGATTTTTAGATCTTCCAATGTGCAGCTGTAGGAACTCTTTGGACACTCTAACAAGTGAGCCATTGTCTAGTCCGGAACAACGCACTCACACTGGGTGTCGGATGGGTCTATAATCGCCCATTTTCCCAGATTGTATTCGCAGTGGCCTATTTTTACAAACTACCTTGGAGCATTTACCTTAAGAAACATATTCTTAAAACTGAACTGTCACGCGAACTATACAAAACATTCTGTCCCTCATACACGTATACACTTCGACAGGCACCCAAAACATATTTAGCATCCTTGAGATGTCCAAAAACGCAAAAAGAACGAGTTGATTAACCTTAAATCAGTCAAGTGTTCCCAAGGTCTAATTTTCTGTGTCAATTGAAGCAAAAATCTCGGATATCACAGCCTCTTTGAAGTCGATACACGTCAACGATCAGAAAGGTTATCTCGTACAGGTAGCGAAGGTATAAAGAAATATAGCCTGTTTGACCGTTTTCCTATTTTTCCTAAGAATTTACTTAGGGTTGAGTAGCAGAGCCTGAATTCCACAAAAAGGAAGAGTTATGTGTTACAGTTGGCTTTTTCTGCCGGAGGGTGTATGTGTCAAATCAAGATTCCGAATTACGAAATTTTTACCTTAATTTTTTGTTGGGGGGCTACCCTAATAAAACATTTTTTTCTAATTTTTATTTTATTATTTTGTCGGCGTGACATACATATATGATATAATACATATATTGGTACCAAATTTCAGCTTTCTAGTGCTAACGGTCACAGAGATTAAGCGAGGACGGACGGACGGACAGGCATGGCGAAAGTATAAGGCAACGGCTACACAGAACAGACGCAAGGCACGGACCCGTCGCAGTCGCGGCGCCCGTTTAATCTACTTGCATATAAAATGTATACAGCCGTCGCGACGCAAAACATACAGAAAAGACGGGACGCCGTCATGACGTTAACTTGTCGGCGTCCTATTGGAAAACATATAGAAAGGACAAGGCGCGGGAAGGGCGCGGGCCTGCACGGGCGCAAGCGGGGGAGCGGAAAGGGCGCGGAGGGCAGGTTTTCACAGCGCTCGCCCGCTCGCCATCGTGCATCTTGCGTCGGAGTAGTTAGAAGAGAACGTTACGTGTGAGGGGCCCTGTCTGCGACGGGTCCGTGTCTTTTCTATATATGTTAAAAAGTTGTGGCGGCGCCCTGTTTGCGACGGGTCCGCGCCCCGCCCTCGTCTTGCGTCTTTTCTGTCTGGCCGTTGGCTAAGGGTTCCGTTTTTGCCATTTGGCTACGAAACCCTAAAAAACCGACCTCAAATCAAATTCAATATTTTCTGATTTGATTCAAACATTAGCCTACATGGGCACTAGTTTTGTCCCATAGTAAAAGTTGTTTGTTATCATAGGTTATCATGATACAATGTCGTGTTTAAGTCATCATCTGCCTAGCCTTTTCCCAACTATATTGGGGTCGGCTTCCAGTTAAGCCGGATTTAGCTGACTACCAGTATTTTGCCTATTAGACCTCTACAGACCATTAACTGGGGTAACACGGCACTTCATAGCAAGACTGGAGTCAGATTTACTATCCGATCTACTATTGACTATCCGTAACGGCTGCCAAAGATCTACAAATAACAGCCGGGACCTACGGCTTAACGTGCTTTCTGAGGCACGGAGGAAACTCGTTATTTTAATATGTTCACCCATCCACAGACTAACCTTGGCAAGCGTTGCTTAACCTTGAATATCGATCCTTGTGGCTGTTATTTTCTAGCCACGAGCTCCTAATCACGTGTCTATGTATCGGTCACTAATTACCAGTCACCATGTATATATATCTAAACTTCTCACTCAGTCTTCTCGCAAAACACCAGACATTCAGTCAGTATCTCCTTCAATTCATCAGCAAACAGTATATATCTGTTAGCATCGCAACCCGATTTTATTTCTACGGTTCGATTACTGCACGCAATGTAATTTATAATGTTGCGTGTGAGAATCTAACCCTTGAACTAAAGCTAAATTGACAGGAACTATATCGATAGGGATTGTTGGTTCTGGAAGTAGATTCATGGCTAATAGATACTTATCGTCTTTCTGTGTTCGTCCCATGAAAGAAAGAAAAATATTTTATTTCAACCACATGCATAGTGTAGAAACGTAACGAGTTTCCTCCGTGCCTCGGAAAGCACGTTAAGCCGTAGGTTCCGGCTGTCATTTGTAGATCTTTGGCATTCGTTATGGATAGTCAGAAGCCAGTAAATCTGAATCCAGTCTTGCCATGAAGTACCGTGTTACCCCAGTTAATGGGTTGTGGAGGTCTGCTCCTCGTAAAATACAGGTATTCAGCTAAATTCGGTTTGATTGGAAGCCGACCCCAATATAATTGAGAAAAGGCTAGGCAGATGATGACACAAAGTGTAGAAACAAAAAGAATATTACGGCTCTACACGTATTGATCTTCCATCTCATTTTCCATCCACCTGTATTTTCTTTGGTATTCCTTTCGCTCCTGAAATCGTGCGCTAGCTTCTGACGTTTTATAAGTACCCATGTAGGCCTCATCATCATCATCTCAGCCGAAAGACGTTCACTGCTGGACATAGGCCTCCCCCAAGAGTCGCCACAGCGACCGGTCCTGTGCGTCTCGCATCGATAGGATTCCCGCGACCCTCGCCAGGTCGTCGATCCACCTTGTTATGTAGGCCTATGTGAAATAAAAACTTTGAATTTGAAAGGCAAACCACGGAACACCTCGGATACATCATCACCGCAATGAGTCACAAAACCCTCGCGTTAAGCTCTCAAACCTAATCTACCGTCGGATAGTCTAACGAAGCTTAAACTCAAGCGATTAAATCGTCGAAATCTGGTCAACAATTAGTTATTCGACGGTAACAGTGGGTACGATGCTGTGGTAGATCATATCTGAAGTAATGATGCTGGTACTGTGATGGATATCACTGCGATTGGTCTTCATAGTGGTGAAGAACATTAAGAAGAAGGTTTTTTAATAACCTTTAAAAGTTGAAAGAATATCTTTCAACTTTTAAATGTGTTTTCTCTACGTTTTTAGATAATTGGTTATATCGATCTTAATAATTATCTTTACTTAAAACTAACCATTAACTACTATAATATGTGCAAATTGGCAGTGATGCCATTCTGTTACAATGGGCGTTATCAAAAGGCTTAAAGACATCCAAAGAGTAATGGCGAGAGATATGCTCAGAGTTTCCTCATCTAATCCACTTCATCTTTCGGTTAAAACGATTATGAGGAATAATTATTTTATGTGGACAGTCATCAAAGTGATATAAAATTGTTGATAATTCAATTTGACAAGAGAGCATTAATTTAGAAGAAGCATAGCAACAAGCAGCTTCTGCAAACTGGTATTACCAGCATTAGAAACTCATAAGAACCTCATTGTAAAAACCTCTTTTACTTATTGTATTTTTGACTCAGCCACCCCGCTGCCACTAAAAAAGGCCATACCCTTACCCAGCTTAGTAACGGTCAAAAGAAATCCTAATAAGATCCAACACACATAGAAATTTCTAAAAAAAAAAGAACAAAAGGCCTTCCCCGACCGATTGAAAGGGCCTCTAAATATCTCCGGCCTAATGACCACCCATGCCAGAAAATCAGCTGAAATCTTTACATAAAAGATGACATTTTGAAAAAAAGGAGAAACTTAACAAATCCTGGCCCAATCTGAAGGAATAAGACTGTATTAGGGGCACGCTGAATACTTATCATTTTTAATATCGTCCGTCGTATAAGATCTCTGGAATACCACGGTGTGGTGCAAGTTATGAGATTGAGGTGAGAAGAACTTGATTAGAAAGTATGAACTTGTTTCCGCGTTAATGAATGCTAAAGATAATTTAAGTGGATACTTGAATTAGTGAAAGAAAGAAAGAAAGAAAAATATTTTATTTGGTACAGCACAAGACACAGAAAATCAACTGTTTAACCTATCACATACCCGCGAAACGAGACACAACAGCAAAACAATAACAGCGCGGTCCCATGCGACCGGTCGGGGATTCGTGACACAAAGAAAATAAAAATAAAAAAACCGGGCAAGTGCGAGTCGGACTCGCGCACTGAGGGTTTCGTACCAACCTACCTATAAAAACAGTTTAATTCTCGAATCGAGTCTTGAAGACTTTTCAATTTTTTTTTCTTATGACGTAACTAAAAATTTTCAGTTTTCAGACTTTTCCTGATATTAGTGCTATAATACCTTGCTTCGTGCCAAATTTCAAGATTCTAGGTCAACGGGAAGCACCCTATGAGTTTTGATTCCTTTGACAGTGTCGAAATGTACGTTTTTTGCAACATAAACGGGCGTATCTTGTTTTCCCGTCAACTTACAAGTTTGATTTTTACACAACTTCAAGGGACCGCGGATTTCAATATATGGTTTTAATTTCAACTTGATACCTTCACGCGTTCCTGAGAAAAAGGGTCTTGACAGACGGACGGACGGACAGACGGACAACAAAGTGATCCTATAAGGGTTCCGTTTTTTCCTTTTGAGGTTCGGAACCCTAAAAATATAAAAAAATTAAGGTAGAACAAAAAAGTAAAAATAAAAAATACGAATAGTTGTGTGCCTCACGGCTGCACCAAAAAAGGTCCAGTTCAGCATGAAAGCCAGACAACTAGTGCCTGACGCTGGTTTTCGACTGAACCTGTGGCTGTGACGCAACGGACGCAAAGTGGTTTAGTGCCTGATCTGATCTGAGCCATTTATTGAAGGAGAAGAAAAAGAAATGAACAAATAAACATAATGAACTGTGTGTCTGTGTGTGTATGATCACCGTTCGGTGATCGAACGATCGACGGAAGCCGCTATGTGGAGGAGTGGCATTAACCCATCAGTGAGACAAAACATGCTTATAGTAACCAGCAGGAAACCTAGACTATAGACAATTTGAACAAGCGACGGAAGTAAATCATGGTGATTATATTATTACTTCCAAATCATGCAGTTTCATCATCTGCCTAGCCTTTTCCCAACTATATTGGGGTCGGCTTCCAGTCAAGCCGGATTTAGCTGAATACCAGTATTTTACAAGGAGCGGCTGCCTACCAGACCTCCACAACCCATTAACTGGGGTAACACGGTATTTCATGGCAAGACTGGAGTCAGTTTTACTGGCTTCTGACTATCCGTAACGACTGCCAAAGATCTCCAAATGACAGCCGGGACCAACGGCTTAACGTGCTTTCCGAGGCACGGAGGAAACTCGTTATGTTAAGATGGTCACCCATCCACAGACTAACCTAGGCAAGCGTTGCTTAACCTTGAAGATCGACCTGTGCGGCTGTTATTACCTAGCCACGAGCTCCTGTCCTCCAAATCATGCAGTTTATTCAAGATTAATAAATCTAACAAATTGAATACCTAGAACAACGTACATCGAAGTGCTAGAACAATTTGCCTGCAGCGGTCTTCTCGTACGATTATTATTTAGGTGTCTTTGAGGATACAGTGAATAGGGCTTAACGAACTAGCGCACTTCATCATCGAAGATTGCATCACTCCTCACCATTCACGCATCGGCGGGAACGTTTTTTTTTTAATTGTGATAAACTAGTGCTTGACCGATCCCACCTAATGGTAAGCAGTGATGTATTCGTTGATGATGATTCTGCCTGATAGCCCTAGATAAGATTTTTTTATGGTAGGGGAGTCGTCAGAATGACTTCTCCCACTCTTGGGCGGAGCGGGAGTGTGTGTCAGACTCTTATTGACTAAACCCCTACCCCGTTCCTTCGTTGCCTTCGATCTGGGGGACACGGTGAACACCTTTCGGATCTCGCATGTTCCCCAGAGGCTTCGAACCTGCCGGGCTCCTACAGTTTGCTGACATCTCCTTGAAGCGCGCGTGGAACTCGCCGTTGACGACTGGGCTCGGTCCTGATTATTACCAGACTGCCGGACGGCGGGCTACCCAGTGCTCACCGTCCGCGAACCTGCGCAGCTCTAGATGAGTTTTTTTCATATTGATAATAATTAACAAAAAAAATCTCATATCTCTCTTGACTTGTACCAAAAAGGGCAGTAAGGAGGGCCAGGGCGTAGCCGCCACGCACTTTATCAAATCTTTTGTCGGTTCAGAAAAGTTGGAGCGATCAAAGGGCGGTTTTCAATGTTGACATTGAAATCCGGTTCCCACCAGGATATTTGTTTAGCTAATATTAATTTGTTTAATTTACGGGCTCCAACGTTTGCTTTTCTACCTCGGAATGAGACCATTTTGATTTGATGGACGAGGAAATTGTTCTATTATATTTTTTTGTCTTTCGTTGGTTCTTTGTTTGTTTGGTTTCTGGTGTAATGTCTTTTGTCTACTTTAGGCTATGTTTTGATATGTCAGAAATTATTCTAGAGTGGTTTTGAGGGTATTAGACTGATATGAAAGATTTTACGAGGAAGAAGGGTTGGGCTTTAGGGCTCCAGGTATAAACACTATATTATAACTTTATAGTATTTTATGACAGGAGTTCGCGACGGGATTTAAATTACTTTTTTATATGTAAACATGTGGGCGATCAAAATTTGTAGGGTACGGTCCGTTAACCTAAAATCCTTAAATTTGACATGAATTAAGGTCTTACAGCACAAGTATAGAAAAAAATCTGAAATCTGTAAAGTAGTTAGGTACGTTACAAATAAAATATGATTCGGAAATATCTTCGAGACTCCATTCAGAAAATACTTCGAGACTCAAAAACTGTTTTAATATTATGTAAGTTTGTAAGGAACCCTAACTGCGTGTAACCGACTCACACTTGCCCGGTTTATAAATTACAGATGCCGCTCTACCAAAGAAATTTTAATCTTCAATTTCAAACACACATTTCAATAGAAATTATGAAAGATAAAGCAATCTAAAACATAGCGAGGAATTTGTATAATATCTTAACTAATTAATTAATTTGTATCTTTTGAATTTAATTTTGTTACTTAGTCGTCTAAAATTGCCAACACTTATTGAAAATGAGAAAGCGAAGTGATCAGCGCTCGTTTCGAACCCATAGATTTGGATGAAGCCTTTGAGACAATATACTTTAGATAGGTATTTTTTTAAGGTCTTGTTCCTAAGATGGGAAATCATCAACTTTGACTGGCCTGTTGGTCTAGTTAGGTTAGTGGCCCTGACTGCTAAGCCGAAGGTTGTGGGTTTGGTTGACCCAGGACAAATGTTTGTGTGATGAGCACGATCATTTATTCTGTGTCTGGGTGTAATTTATCTATAATATGTATGTATTTAGAAATATAAAAGTATGTTTATCAGTTGTCTAGTACTTCTGCTTAACTTGGCTTACAAGCTCTGCTTAGCTTGGGACTGGATGGCGTTGTGTGAAAAGTTATGGGATATGTTATGTGTTATCAAAATGACTTCTCCCGCCCTGGGTGGAGCGGGAGGGCGTGTCAGACTTCTACTGACTAAAACCCATTTCTGTTCCTTTGCCCTAATTTCAGGGTCCCGGGGTTCTCTTCCGTCAACCCAGGCCCCAGTAGACTTTGACCTTGTAGGGCCCCTACGGACAGCACAGCTATCAACCGTACACTCAGAATAAGGTTCTGTTAACTATATAGTTATCTGGCATTTTTGCTAAACTGGACCTTATTCGCGCAGCCGCGACGGAAAATGACCTACGTTTATTTTTTAATTTTAAGTTGTTTATTATTTCTACATTGTGTGTTCTTTCTTTTTTAGGTTCCGTACGTAAAAAAAACCGGGCAAGTGCGAGTCGGACTCGCGCACTGAGGGTTCGGTACCAACTCACCTAAGAAAACAGTTCAATTCTCGAATCGAGCCTTGAAGATATTTCAATTTTTTTTTCTTGTGGCTTAGCTACAAATTCTTAGTTTTCAGATTTTTCTCTATATTTTTGCTATAATACCTACCTTGCTTCGGCACAAAATATAAGAGCGGAAACATATTGGGCGTTTTGAAACGCGCGCTTTGCTAACGCGCCTTTTGAGAACCCCGAATTCTTATGAAGTGTACACATGCAAGCGCGCGCTGCTGGTCAAACGCGCGTCAATCGCGCGATTACATTTTTTCGTTAGAACGCGCATGGGCGTCAACTACGCGCTTTGAGATACATGGGCGGCCATTTTGTTGTGCATTTCATTTCACTTTTCGAAAATGGAGATCGATAATTTTTTCCTACTAACGAGCGCTGAACGCCGTTCTAAGCGCGGTGTATGTACGCGACCAACGCGTACTCAACCTACAACGCCGAGCGCCCAGTATGTACTAGCTATAAAGGCGCGGGCCCACCGCGGCGCATGCTGTGCACGGGCACGCGGTGCATTTAGCTGCGTGTAATAATTTGTTTGATAACGTGGGTCTACGTTTCCACTGGAGTACACGAATATGACCCACGAGTATGTATAGCGTGGCACGGCGCACGGAGAGGCTACGCCCGTGCCACTGCAAAGCTGCGCTGCGATAAGCGAACTGTCACATAGTCGAGGGTCATATTCGTGTACTCCAGTGGAAACGTAGACCCACGTCGACAGCGTTGAGCTATGTAACCGCCTATTCGAGCAAGCCACGCATGTATCAATGACGTCAATTCATGTGTAGCCTCTCCGTGGGTTGCAGTGGACACAACCACATACATTTTCTTCCAAAGCGAAGCTTAATACACGTGCGTAGCTTCTCCGTGCATCGCGGTGGGCCCGCGCCTTAATGATTCAACTACTTAGACTCAGGTTTCATTTCTAGGTATGACATCACCGTCACGTTGTCAAATATGCTTCCGTACTATTGACTTCACCGAGAACTATAAATATGTATAAAAGCTTAGCTGTTTAATACCCGTATACCATTATCATATAGCCTACATCGACTGTGACAACAACAGCCCTTTAATGACCACTTAATGACCGGCTCAAACGCAAGAGCTCCTAATTGGAAACACGTCGGAAGGTAAATAGAAGAACTAAAAGCAATAATGTCAAGAGACCACTCAATGCGGCGTGTTTCATGGTCTCCAGATATTGATCACACTACACTACACTATATCGAGTTAACTATTCATTGGGGACGAAGCGGAATTAATTTTTCGTCTATACATATGTATTTGTATCGCTCTTTTAACCACTTTTATAAAGAAAAAACCAGCTCTGCTTAGTTTGGGACTAACGCCCGTTTTCAATAACCTACCACAGTTCATAAATAGATAGCTATCTCCGATATACAGTAAGATTCTAGTTGTCAATGTCACAATTTTGGTAGGAAATGCTAACCGTCGGTAGGTTATAGGAAAGCAAGTAAGGGCAAAAGGATAGCTTTGTTTATCTTTAGTAGCTGCAACTTTAGATAGGTAGCTTATTGAAAATGGGCGTTTATGGCGTTATCTGAAAGTTGTGGTATATTATTATTGACCTAGTGACACTATCCACTCAAGATTACCAGACTTCAAAATACTCTACCCAAAGCCTCAACACTTGGCATCAAACTCCAAAGTCTTGACTGTCCGCCAATTTATGCGAGTAATTCTGTGGTTCATATAAATATAATAATACTCCCCCGACCGAGTTTCGGTCACGGTGGCCAATCTCAACAGAGATCAGCCAAGTACGCAGGAGATATTATAGTGCACAAGTGTATGCGCAAACACAGGTGCATTCTCTGTTCCTTTACTCTCATAGTCCGATGGGACGGCAATCCGACACGACCGGAGAGAGATCAGGCGCAGGACCAACGGCTTTACGTGCTTTCCGAGGCACTGGGGTGTCACACCACCAACTTCCAAACTCCAGGCAGCTACAGAGTAATTTCTCATGGAAAAACCCAATACCACTTTATGCCCGACCCAGGAATCGAACCCAGGACACCCTGCTCAGCAGCTCTTGCGACCACTAGACCAACGAGGCAGTCATATAAATTTCTGAAACGATAGAATGATATACAGACACTGGCTGGTCTGAAAGGGATTAGCATCCTCCATTTTGGACTATAAATAAGATGGATCACCGCCGTAAGGGTTAGTCTGATTTGCTAGGCCAGACAATGATCGACAGATTTAGGTAAGTAGTTAGGAGTTTTGGGCGGTTTGTAGTCTAATTTATTTAACAACTAGTTAAACATACAAAGGTTAAATAATCGTCGTAGTTTTACCGAAAACTTCTAAAAAAATTATGCGCAATTTTCTTAAATTTTTCTTTTATAAAACTCTTCTCACAAACAAAAAAAAAGAATTATACACAACTTGGTTCAGACAAGATGGACCGACGATGGATGCGAGACGTACAGGACCGATCGCTGTGGCGACGTTTGGGGGAGATCTATGTCCAGCAGTAGACGTCTTTCGGCTATATTATGATGCTGATGGTTCAGTCAATCACGCGTCATGACGTAACCAAGGGAAACGTAGTCAATTTTTTTTAAAATGTAGATAAATTAATGCATTAGGAAATAAAAAATAAATACTTTTTTGTTTTTTAGTTCTTATATAACAGTGTCGATGCCACTAAAATATTTTACTGTTAAACTAAAATATTATTTTATACAAAGTACAAACTAAAATGTACCTTTAAAAAATCTGCATAGATAATTAAGTAAGGCTACCGGTGAGGGATGTCTGCTCAGTCCTTATTTGTACATTTTCTCTTCAACTTCAGAAGTTAAAATATATTCCAGTATCTCAATCCCTCTAAAAGCCAACAGTTTTCTTATTAAAGTAATCTCGCCTTGCTTTATCTTCAGTTTACAAGCTATTTATGAATTCCCTTTTAGTTATAATTTTGGTAATTTGGCATTCAAATTACGCCCGTTTTCAATAACCTACCGCAGTTCATAGATAGATAGCTATCCCCGATAAACAGTAAAATTATATCTATCAACCCACAACTTATGGTAGGAAATGCTATCCGTCGGTAGGTTATAGGAAAGCAAGTAAGGGCAAAAGGATAGATTTGTTTATCTTTAGTAGCTGCAACTGTAGATAGATAGCTTATTGAAACCGGACGTTAGTCGATATATACCGGGATAAAAATCTATTGGTAAAAGTATCCATGTTCCTCTTGTACCATTAAAAGGATTCAAAAACCAATTTGAGTTTCCTGGAATAAAGTGAAATATAGGGAAATAAAAGGATCGTGCAGCCAGTATTAGATTTTTTTCTAGAATTCTGATTGGACCTTGTCACACGCTTGCAGTGTCACTTTCGTACAGAAAAGGGACACACACACACACACACACGCGAACACACATACAGTCACAATGTCTCTTTCTGCAAAATGATCCATTCTGTGAGGTTATGCTCAGTCCATTCTGTTCGTCTATGCTTTAGATCAGTGGTTCCCAACCTGTGATCTGCGGACTACGGGTGGTCTCTAAGATCTACAGTATAGGCCGCATAAGTTCTATAAACTTTCCAACTAAAAAGTAACATTGACGTAAACCGATTTCAAGTTTCTATCAGAAATATCTTTTTGAATAGAAAATGCTCGTTACTGTTTATTTTAAAGAAAATGTGTGCTACAAGTTTTTAATAACTCATATAACATATTTTTATTAACGTATTAAGTTTTTTTCTAGGCTTCTGGTCACTGCTGCAACTACCTTCTTCTGTTAAAATTATGTGTACGAGTATCGCAAGCAATAAAACATACATTGTAACATTTTCTATCTATATTACCTTCTGCCATTCAAGAAATAAGTGCACAGAAATTTATTCTTAATTACCTAACCATCAAAAATTACTTAAAACCAAATGTCATACATTTATTTCTTGATTGATAGAAGTTAAGATAAATAAAAAATGTAAAAGTGTATAATAAATTATAATTATCTTATTGCTTGTGACTGTGTATAAAGTACAAAATAAATAAATTAAACAAAGAAACTAAAATGGAGTCCCGGTCAATGAAACTTTGGGAACCACTGCCTAAAGGTACCTACGCTTTCGAACCGAGCGTCTATAGCGTCAGTGCCGCTGCGACAGTAATGAACGTATATATAAAAATGAAGTTTAGTAGTAGTCACATTATATTGAATTTTGCTTGACCTGCGCGGCGTCAGTGACGTCATTGACGCCGCGTCAGTGTCGCTGGGTTCGAAAGTCGTTCCCTAGAATTTCATACATTTGCATAGAACATCTATCTGTCGCGGCGTCACTGACGCTATAGACGCTCGGTTCGAAAGCCTACCTTTAGCGAGACCACCTGTATAGAGGATTACGTTCCCGCGGCTGTGTAGAGAATTAGGTGTTAGCCGTAGTTGCCATAAGCTTCTTATAAGATTTGCAATTATATTCGGGTGATTGTGTATTTGCGTGATATTATAGTCTACTAATTGTTGCCTAGTTTAAGGTTGATTTAACTAAGTATCTATGGCGATTAGAGATCACATTTCCAGAATTAATTAACACATCAGCCGCATAGCACACTGACCATCGGGCAAGAGACTCCACAAAGTGGATACCTGAGAATGAATGATGCCGCCAAGAAAAGAGAAGAGTTGATGAGATGGCCTAGATGCCTACCGCAAGAGCTGGTTCGAGATGCCTCGCTCCAAGTTGATGGAAGCCTTACCTCAGCACTGGGAAAGTTATGCTAAACAAAAAAATATAAATGACCTGTCGTACTGTAAGGTTTTCGTAAACCAATATCTTCGTCGCAAGAGGAAGGGATTTCGATCACATACCTAAACAGGTTTGAACCGGAATCCTCAAGAGAAAAGGAAGTGTGGCCATCCTCGATAAACCTGGCGATGTCATCATCTGCCTAGCCTTTTTCCCAACTATATTGAGGTCGGCTTCCAGTCAAGCCGGATTTAGCTGAATACCAGTATTTTACGAGGAGCGGCTGCCTACCAGACCTCCACAACCCATTAACTGGGGTAACATGGTACTTCATGGCAAGACTGGAGTCAGATTTACTGGCTTCTGACTATCCGTAACGACTGCCAAAGATCTACAAATGACAGCCGAGACCAACGGCTTAACGTACTTTCCGAGGCACGAAGGAAACTCGGTATGTTAAGATGGTCACCCATCCACAGACCAATCTTGGCAAGCGTTGCTTAATCTTGAAGATCGACCCATGCGGCTGTTATTATCTAGCCACGAGCTCCTCTGCAGCAGTCGACTCCATAACACCACTGTTCGAATTTCGCCGCGGTCGAAACGACAAATTCTTCACATGTATCATAATGTCCTATTTCTTTTTAGCGTGCGACAAGGGACTTAGAGACCAAGTTCCCTAAATAAAGGTCTATACCCATAACTCCATCATACATCCCTTTTGCCTCTAAAATCGATAATAAAACACTAACCTCCCTTATTCCCTCGACTCTGTCCCTACTAATATGAGGGCCATAAAATATCAGTTTTACCAAGGACAAACTCCATAGGTATCCCGAAGTTATTATCCAATAATCTTATGATTCCGTTTCGTATGGCCGATCAAAGTGACCAAATGTACCAGGGTCGCAAAAATATGTTGGAGGTATAACTGCCTAGGTTTGATGCTCACTCAACTGTGGGTTAAAGATTTTTTTTTATGTGTTTGACGGGGAATAGGGATTTTTCTTGTGTTCAATGTGTTTATGAAAACTGGATGCATAACTACGAGATTTTAGGGTTCCGTACCTAAATTGGGTTGGTATCTGTCTACCAATTTGTGAGCGCAACTGATTTGATTGGTTGAAGCTATAGGATTATAACATAGGATGATGTTGTAGATGACAAATATTTATTTATTTATACTTTATGCACAAAAACGTACAAAGGCGGACTTAATGCCGTAAGCATTTTCTACCAGTCAACCTTTGGGTGATGCAGAGAAGATTAGTGGGAGGTGCAATAAAAAAGATGAGAAAAAATTGTATTAATTTTGGTTATATGTATGTATGTATTTATATATATGTGTTCCGTATGGTGTCTGGAACCGAAGAATTTACACCATCCCATCTCTTCCCGTGGGTGTCGTAAGAGGCGACTAAGGGACACACCAGAAAATGGGCAGCAGCATTTTCTGTGCATTTCAACATCTACACTGCGATCGCCAACCCGCATGCCAAGCGTGGCGATTATGGCAAAAACCCCCCAACAATGCAGACACGCAAAACAAAACGGCCCCTAGTACCCGGCAGCCCGTCTAACCTTGACTACGGTAGCGGTCAAGGCTACGGCGAGGCAAGGGGTGCGAAGAATCTCCGGAGGAGGCTAGGCTACCCCTTACAACGACTCGACCTGGCAACATACAACACGCGTACACTGCGGACCGACGAGAAGATCACCGAACTTGAGGAAGAGTTGAGCGGGGTACGATGGAGTATTGTGGGATTATCCGAAGTCCGAAGACAGGGGGAGGACACGATAATTCTCAAATCCGGTAACCTGCTCTATTTCCGGGAGGGCGACCAGCAGTCCCAGGGTGGTGTCGGGTTTTTCGTCCACAGGTCCCTTGTGAACAATGTGGTGAGGATCGAGAGTGTGTCGACCAGGGTGGCTTACCTTATACTCAGAATATCGGCAAGATATTCGCTGAAGGTCATACAGGTATATGCCCCAACCTCGACACACTCCGACGACGAAGTAGAGACCATGTATGAGGATATATCCAGAGCCATACATGGTTATAAGACTCACTTCACCGTGGTCATGGGGGACTTCAACGCTAAACTGGGCAAACGAGACGGTGATGAGCTGCGAGTGGGGCAATTTGGATTTGGACGGCGGAACCACCGGGGACACCTACTGGCTAGCTTTATGGAGAGGGAGGGCCTCTACATGATGAACTCTTTCTTCAAAAAGCGTGAGCATAGGAGGTGGACCTGGCAAAGCCCCGATGGTGCAACTAAAAATGAGATTGACTTCATCTTGTCGACGAAGAAGCAAATATTCAATGATGTCTCTGTGATCAATGCAGTGAAAACTGGTAGTGATCACCGCATGGTGAGAGGCACATTGAATATCAACATCAAGCTTGAAAGGTCTCGACTGGTGAAGTCTACGCTCCGTCCAGCACAAATCCAGCTCCAAAACCCCGAGAGCTTTCAGCTCGAACTCCACAATCGTTTCGAGTGCCTAGGTAGCTCCGTGGACGAATGTAACGATGGGTTCGTGGAAACTGTCCATACGGTCGGGTCTAAGTTTTTCAAGACCCACCGTACAAATAAGAACAAGAAGCTCTCGGATCCGACTCTCGAGCTCATGAAGAAGAGGCGTGAGATGATTCTGCAGTCTTCAGACGATTTGTGCAGATACCGTCAGCTCAATAGACAGATTTCGAAGTCCTTAAAACGCGATCTTCGCCACTTTAATTCCGAAAGGGTTAAGGACGCGATAGAGCGGAATAAGGGCTCCAAAGTTTTTGCGAGGGATCTGTCTATTGGGCAGAGCCAACTCACGAAACTGAAGACCGACGATGGCAGAGTCATATCCGCTAAATCGGAGCTCCTGGGAGAGATCGAGGCATTCTATGGACAGTTATACACGTCTATCTCTAAACCCACGACAAATCTAGCGAATGATCCAAGAGCTAGATTGACCCGACACTATACCGAAGATATCCCGGACGTCAGCCTGTACGAGATTAGGGTGGCTCTGAAACAACTTAAACACAATAAGGCGCCGGGTGAGGACGGAATTACGGCCGAACTTCTGAAGGCGGGTGGAAAACCGGTCCTTAAGGCCCTTCAGAAGCTATTTAATTCCGTCATACTCGAGGGCAAAACGCCACAGGCATGGGGCAGAGGTGTGGTGGTACTTTTCTTTAAGAAGGGCGACAATGCCCTCCTTAAGAACTACAGGCCCATCTCACTTCTGAGCCATGTCTACAAGTTGTTTTCCAGAGTCATCACGAATCGTCTCGCACGCAGGTTCGACGACTTCCAGCCTCCTGAACAAGCCGGATTCCGAAAAGGCTTTAGCACCGTAGACCACATACATACGCTACGGCAGGTTATACAGAAGACTGAGGAGTATAACCTGCCTCTCTGCTTAGCGTTTGTGGATTACGAGAAAGCCTTCGATTCGATCGAGACTTGGGCTGTACTGCAGTCTCTCCAACGGTGCCAGATTGACTATCGGTACATCGAAGTGCTGAAATGTTTGTACAAAAACGCCACCATGTCAGTCCGACTCCAGGATCAGACCTCGAAACCTATCCTTTTACAGCGGGGTGTGAGACAGGGAGACGTTATCTCTCCGAAACTGTTCACGGCCGCATTGGAGGATGTCTTCAAGGTTCTGGAATGGAGAGGGCGAGGCATCAATATCAACGGCGAGTACATCACTCACCTTCGGTTTGCCGACGACATAGTAGTCATGGCTGAGACTACGGAGGAGCTCAGTACAATGCTCGGTGATCTCAGTAGGGCTTCCGAAAGAGTGGGACTCAAAATGAACATGGACAAAACCAAAGTCATGGTAAACATCCATGTAGCTCCCACTCCTATCAAGATCGGAGACTCTACACTCGAAGTTGTGGACGACTACGTCTACCTGGGACAGACGGTCCAGTTGGGTAGATCTAACTTCGAGAAAGAGATCAATCGTCGAATCCGACTCGGCTGGGCAGCGTTCAGGAAGCTGCACGGTATCTTCTCGTCCAACCTACCGCAGTGTCTCAAGACAAAAGTCTATGACCAGTGTGTGTTGCCAGTGATGACATATGGCTCGGAAACGTGGTCGCTCACAATGGGCCTCATCAGAAGGCTTAAAGTCACCCAAAGAGCAATGGAAAGGGCTATGCTCGGAGTTTCCTTGCGCGATCACATCAGGAATGAAGAGATCCGCAAGAGAACTAAGGTTACCGACATAGCCCGAAGAATCGCCAAACTTAAGTGGCAGTGGGCAGGGCACATTGCTCGTAGAACAGATGGTCGATGGGGACGGAAGGTTCTAGAGTGGCGGCCACGTACCGGAAGACGCAGCGTCGGAAGGCCGTCGTCGGTCCACCTTGTGGGAACAAGGTGGACCGACGACCTGGCGAGGGTCGCGGGAATCCGATGGATGCGAGACGTGCAGGACCGGTCGCTGTGGCGACGCTTGGGGGAGGCCTATGTCCAGCAGTGGACGTCTTTCGGCTGAGATGATGATGATGTATTTATATATTTTATTTATTATATATTTTATTACATAATTTATTTAATATTAGTTTATATTTTATTGTATTATAGTATATATTTTATTTAATATTAGTTTTTGTTTGTTTAACTGTCAGTTGCACCTACTACGCCATGTTTCTGCACCACCCTAAGGTCGACTGGTAGAAAATGCCTAAGGCATTAAGTCCGCCTTTGTACAATGTTTGTGCATAAAGTTTAATAAATAAATAAATAAAATAAATAAATAAAAAATTGTATTAAAGAAATGAATCGCAGATAATATGAATAACTAAATATATTAATTAGTTGTGCTTAACAATAGTTGCGCTTTGAGAAATTCATCAAAATTAAGGGTATTTATTCCTCAAAGTGCCACCAATTCAAATCAACTAATGGTTTAATTGATTTGAATTGGTGAGCGCAAAAAATGGTGGTCGAAGACTACAAGGTTCATAGGTTATTTTATTCTGAAAGAAAACCTGGGTTTCTAAGAACAGAAGGCAAAAAAGAAACATAGGACTCGATTTTAGTGTGTCTGATAGGCCCCCCACTCCTCCCTAGAGCAGGAAAAGTCATTGGAATTCAGTTGCACTTAGTTGGTTGAGCTTAAAAATGAAGAATAACTCGAAATTAACAAACCGAAACTATCAAAAACTCCGATTTGCTAACGAATATAAGTGAAAAATATAATATATTTGTTAACCATGAAAAAGTGGTCAAACGCCAGCCTATCGGCAAAAAGTAATGTTTTTAAACATCCAATCACACTTATATATCATCCTCAACCCCCCTCTTTCCCTCCAAAAACATAAAACTAGTGTCTCTCGCAACAAATGACCTCCCACACAGAATACAGCATGTTTCAACTAATGTAACTTTGAATCGTAGCCTGGAGCTTACAAGGTCGCCGATCAGAGTGTTCTTGTAAACACCCCGGGGCTAAATTAGGGAACGCACTTAGATTTTAACAATTTGTTGTTGATAAATAGTTTGTGCTGATGGATGGGTTGTTTTAGGAGGGAGAGGGAAGAAAAGGGTGTGATGGCGAGACGGTTGAGGACAAATTGGAAGAATAGTTTTAATCATGTGTTGCGTGGTACATAGATATGAAGACGATGGTGATGAGTAGTCGATTTAAAAATAGAAAATAAAAAGTGCGATTTGATTTTTCCATGAGGAATTACTCTGTAGCTTTCCGAAGTTTATAAATTGGTAGTTTGTTGCCATTGTGCCGTGGAAAGGAAGTGGTCCTACGCCTGATCTATCTTCGGTCATACAGGATTGCCTTCTCATCGAACTATGAGAGTACAGGAATACAGAGTGTTCCCATGTTTGCGCACACACTTGAGCTCTATAATATCTCTTACATACTTGGCTGATCACTGCTGAGGTTGGCTACCGTGATGATCTAAATTGGGCCGAGAAGACCACCTACATGAGGAGAGTCACCGGGATTGAAAAATTGTTTTCACGACGTTATGAATTTGATTCTAACACGAAGTAATGTTTAGAGCGATTAAAGGTCAGTGCGGGTCAGCTTATATGAAATAAAATGTCGAAAAAAACCGCCTGATTACGAACCACCATAACTCACTACTCCAATTAGTTCCACACACCCAAAGTGTACACAATGAGGATACTTTCCGCACATCCCGGGGCGAAATCACGGATCGCACTTAATATGAGATTAAACCAATTGTTAGTAAAACAATAGGATTCAACACACGGCCACAGAGTATGGTGGGCACAGAAGATCTTCTGCGTACAACATGTGTTTACGTATACATCTATCTTTCTTTCATCAGGTTTCCGCACTTAGTCCCGTTGGACCATGTGCGTGGGCCGTTCGGCCTTTACTCCAACCAGCCCACCTCATTCCAAAAGCAAACCAGCTTCTTAGGTTTGTTCAGGGCATCTGTCATTGACTTCGGTGTTCCCAAGATACGTGTTCTCATTTTACTGACGGCTGTGCACTCCTGGAGTACATGTACGACGGTTTCTGCCTCCATACATCCTCTGCACAGAGGACTGTCCGTAATACCCAGTGTGAAATAGATATATAACTATACGTATACATATTACACGCTTATTTGGAACACTTCAGGCCTACTGTCTATGGACGGGTAGCTTCGTAGGCGCGTATATGTTATTAAAATATACCATCAAGGAACGACACGACGCCATGACGTTGTCGCTACGTCGCGTCGACAGAGTTTTACGGTTTTGTATGCGTGCTTCACGCAGAATGGTCTCTGAGAGGAGTTGTGTTACAATATTGATGCTATGTTCCCACTATTGGGACTCAAACTTCCTTTTTAAGAGAGGTAATGAAGAAGATGTCACATGTCTTAAAATTTTTGGTTCTCGTGAGGAAATAAATTTTACAAAGTTATGCACCTGACTGGGTTTAAACCCACGACATACAACTTGCAAGTTGAGGCAGTTACCACTCGGCCACCACTGCAATATTGATTTGCCGCAAACTATTTGTTTAGTCAACCTAGCCTTCTGTACCAATCTACTCTGTGCCACACCGCGGGCCTAGGGCGAGAAACTTGAAGCTCTCAACTTATTTATTTAAGGGACAATAGCGCTGTGGGGTGCGGTTTGCTAGCGAATCTGAATGCTAGATAGCGTGGTGCGGATATGTGATACTTTCTAGTGTCTTGATGATGCCATCTAGCCGATTTCGAGCATAGCGATTGCATTCAATGACTTCTCATGGCGGTTGTGAGTTCAGATTTGCAGCTCTGTTATGCGCCCTTATGTGGCTTGCATATCCAACTCTGGCCGAAAAACTCCGAGCACAAAGCGGACATGTCAGAGCACCATTAACGACATGATAGACTATAGCTATTGGTGGTCTAGCTTTGAGTTCGTCGCGTTTCCGATAGTGTGTCTTAATAGTGTTGGAAGATACTACTCGTTGGAGCATAAGATTGTGATGTACAGCTATTGTGACTTCTGTCAGGTGAGGCCTGCAAACCAGGAAAGGCCCGATCAATGTGTAGATACAATTTTTTCTTTGATGGACAATCATCAGAATGACTTCTCCCGTTCTTCAGTCGCAGTCAGCAGTCAGGGCCACTAACCACTAGACCAAAAGGCCAATCGACGAATCGAATGTGTAGAGACAATATTTTTTACATGGGGAATGATCCCGTTCTTGAGCGGAGTGAGTGGGTGTGTCCGACTTTTACTGACTAAAACCCACTTCTTTGTTCCTTTTTTGTTTTCGTTCCAGGGTCCCGGGTTCTCTTTTCAGAAGCAAACCCAAACAGTCGATATATTACATGTGATTTATGCAAATTACTGCTTAAGACTTTATTTATTTATTAATTCTTTATGCACACAAGAATACAGAGGCGGACTTAATGCCTTGAGGCGTTCTCTACCAGTCAACCTTTGGCTGATGCAAAGACAAATTTCCCAACTAAGTGTTTTATATTTAGGTTGTATATCATTCAATGACTTCTCCTGCTCTCGGACGGAGCGGGTCAGACATTTACCTTCCCAAATATGTCTTGTACTTGACTTAGTATTTCATCATCATCTTTCAATTAAAGTACATGGCCTCACCCAATCATCGCCAGTTCAATTAATAATCCTTCTCTACGTCATCGACCAAAGACATGAGAAGCCTAATAATGCCACATTTTTTGATTTAGATGAAAATATTGAGAATAAATAGTGGCCCAGTGGTAATGGAAAGCAAAATCAAGGTCAAAGGAATACCTAACCTCAAGAATTCCCGCAGCTAAACTTTGACCTGAACCAAAACCTCTATATTCCAACTATCATGGTTAAAACAGTCACAAATCTTACGTTCAGAGACCCGCACCATAATTTCCACTAAGCCATCTTAAATGCTAAACAGACTGCCAAGATTCACAATAATTTAAGGGGTGGCTCCAACCCCAAGCGTCGGAACCCGTAATTAGATGAACCACAACATTCGCCCATAGCTCAGCGATTATAATTGCTAATTCTAGACAATTGTGTTACAAGTTCGAGTCTGTTTGATTCAATTTGATTGTCTGTAACTAAGTCAATATGTGTTGGCTATGTTTTAGAATGTTGATTGCTTATTTGTGTATGAAGAGCTACAGTGATTGAAAAGTTTAAGGGGAATCGTTTGTCTTGGTATATCAGTTAATGGGTTGTGGAGGTCTGGTTGGCAGCCGCTCCTCGTAAAATATTGGTATTCAGCTAAATCCGGCTTGACTGGAAGCCGACTCCAATATAGTTGGGAAAAGGCTAAGCAGATGAACATGGTCATGTGAAGAGGAGGGATGAAATGCACGTTACAAAGTTTTTTTTTTGTTTGACTACTACCTCACCTGATGGTAAGCGGTGATGTGGCCGATGATTGAGCACGCGAGTTATGAGTATTTATGTGGACGGATAAAAAGGAAAGGAGAAAAAAGAAAAGATGGATGGATTGTGTGAGTAGTAATATGAAAGAAAAGATTTATCTCAACTGACCTAGTAGACTAGCACGCTTTATCTAAGTAGTCTTGGCAATTTTTTTATGCCAACTGATCCAATGACTTCTCCTGCTCCATGGCAGAGCAGAAAGGCTCGTCAGACTGTTACTGACTAAAACTATATTCCCTCTTTACCTTGAGCCCCAGGAAATCGGGGTACCCTTTCAAACATCGTCTTCGGGCCGACTGGGCCTTCACGGTTTACTTTTAGAGGTAGTGGAACAGAGAGTAAATTCCCACATACCTCCATTGAAAAGGGAGGATCCTCTGCACGGACCAGGTATTATGTCCGGTGGGCTACTGCCCGATAAATGATTTCGGGCTGTTGTATCTATTCAAATCGCGGGGAGAACTTTGCTTGTGCGATGCAGGATTCTGTGACGTCATAATGTAGTAGATCGTAGTCGCTACATAACATACTTACTGATACAAACATGAAGCACTACGCACCGTCGACGACGCGGGTTCAGTGCAAACGCTTACCTGAAAATAGAAAGACGATGCATAAGTAAGAATGGAATTTAAAGGAAAATTCAAAAATATAAATAACTAGCTTATTATATGTACGCGGGCGGGCTTCCTGAGTAGGAAGACAGCAGCTTTCTATTGGTGTAAAAATTTTAGCAATCGGACCATTACTTCCACAAATTACAAACAAAAAAACAAACTTTACCTCTTTATTATATTAGTATAGATATCATGATCAACGCTAGTTTCTACGAAAACGATCGACTCATTGGAATGCATAGAAATCGGAGCAACTAGCACAGTGTCCTTAGTACTGCGAACAGCATGCTTTTCACATTATTATTCGATATTAATTGAGGGATTAACGATCTTCGCAGCTTATAAATAAAGACTATATTATAATATCACTATTAATCGCTGAAGGATTGACGGTCGTATAATAAAATTAATGTTTCCATAAACAGGACGTTGGAGCTATAAATCTAATTGATTATTACTGGAATAATAATTATAAATAATTTTATGTTTAAAGTGTGAGTTATTGGAAGTTTCTGGAAGTGTTAATCGGAATTAAAAAGTTCCTATACTGATAAAAGGCAACAGTATAGACAAACGGCCCTAGTATATTGACGGGCCTGTTATATATGCATATTTGAAAATGGCTTTTAGTTCATGAATCCCAACCGGTAAAACCTACAGATAATTATAGTAATTTGATTATTCTACAACCGTAACACAAACACACGTAAACAACACAGCAATCTAGTCCCAAACCAAAGCAGAGCTTGTGTTATGAGTACTAGACGACTGATAAACATTTTGTATTTTTAAATACATATTACAGGTAAATTACACCCATACACAGAAGAAATAATAATCGTGGCTAGATTATAACAGCCGCACAGGTCGATCTTCAAGGCTAAGTAACGCTTGCCTAGGTTGGTCTGTGGATGGGTGACCATCTTAACATAACGAGTTTCCTCCGTGCCTCGGAAAGCACGTTAAGCCGTTGGTCCCGGCTGTCATTTGGAGATCTTTGGCAGTCGTTACGGATAATCAGAAGCCAGTAAATCTGACTCCAGTCTTGCCATGAAGTACCGTGTTATCCCAGTTAATGGGTTGTGGAGGTCTGGTAGGCAGCCGCTCCTCGTAAAATACTGGTATTCAGCTAAATCCGGCTTGACTGGAAGCCAACCCCAATTTAGTTGGGAAAAAGGCTAGGCAGATGATGATGACACAGAAGAAATGATCGTGCTCATCACAAAAGTCATTGATGGGAAAAAAAAATCTCGGCCTCCGGCATAGCAGTCAGGGCCACTAACCACTATAACCAAAAGGCTAGTCATTCATTTTAGTGTCATACGTGATAATATGAATAATAAATACATAGGTTATTCTTAGAGAATCGTACTTCATCGTCGACCAGTTGTCAATTGGTACCAGATAAGACTCATCATCTGCCTAGCCTTTTCCCAACTATATTGGGGTCGGCTTCCAGTCAAACCGGATTTAGCTGAATACCAGTATTTTACGAGGAGCGGCTGCCTACCAGACCTCCACAACCCATTAACTGGGGTAACACGGTACTTCATGGCAAGACTGGAGTCAGATTTACTGGCTTCTAACTATCCGTAACGACTGCCAAAGATCTACAAATGACAGCCGGGACCAACGGCTTAACGTGCTTTCCGAGGCACGGAGGAAACTCGTTATGTTAAGATGGTCACCCATCCACAGACCAACCTAGGCAAGCGTTGCTTAACCTTGGAGATCGACCTGTGCGGCTGTTATTATTTAGCCACGAGCTCCTCCAGATAAGACTCGTCAAACATAATTCCCGTCCGTTTATAATTTACATAGGTGTCTTCAAGACTAGAGTGAATAGGCTCTTAATAAATTAGTGTGCCTCACCATCAACAATTGCATCAATGCTTACTATCTGGTAGGTGATCCCAGCGGTCAAGCACTAGATTATAACAATTAAAAGAAAAATCTATAAAAATACAACGAGTGGATGAATGGAAGGTAGGCCTTTGTCCTGCAGTGCGTCACAATAGGCACATAATAATAATAATTTGCTGATAAAAGTTAAAGTGATAAAAACTTAAAATTTATAATAACCCTCCTCCTACTTGTCATTTTGTTTATGCCCGACGGGGCCCACAAAGCTCCAAAAGTAAAGGTACGATTCCGAACCACGCTGCATGCAGCAGTGCTGCCGCAGCAGTGCTGCCGCGACGCTACTGATCCCCGTACAATTTCTATTGGCTTATATGAGATTACATTCCGAGCTAGGCAGCAATGTCGCGGCAGCAATGTAGCGGCAGCACTGCTGCGCGTCAGTGTCGCCCTACCGCTTCGACAGACCAGTAGTGACGCGTCTGCCGCCGCAACAAGAGTAGAAAAGGATGAATTTCTCAGATTCAGAAGAGGAACAGAGCGACACTGCTGCCTTGCTCGGAATCAGCGCGGCAAGCAGCACTGCTGCGCAGCACCTTAGTGGCAGCACTGCGGCAACAGCACTGCTGCTTGTTGCCGAGTTCGGAACCATACCTTAATGTATATCCTTATGTACCTATCACCTACGCTTACATTGTGGAATGCGAAACGTATCGAGTAGGTAGTGAGTAAGTTCAACCTTGAAAAAATAAAACATGTAAATTAAAAGAGACTATATTTTTACTCAGTCCCATAATGGTTTCGTTTCGACAAAAGCTATCGTGTAAATATCGCTCTAGGGAACCCTAGGAAATGACGACTACTAACCCAATAGTCATAAAAAGTTCCACTATTATCCTTGGCCTGAGGAGCTCGTGGCTAGATAATAACAGCCGCACAGGTCGATCTCCAAGGTTAAGCAACGCTTGCCAAGGTTGGCCTATGGATGGGTGACCATCTTAACATAACGAGTTTCCTCCGTGCCTCGGAAAGCACGTTAAGCCGTTGGTCCCGGCTGTCATTTGTAGATCTTTGGCAGTCGTTACGGATAGTCAGAAGCCAGTAAATCTGACTCCAGTCTTGCCATGAAGTATCGTGTTACCCCATTTAATGGGTTGTGGAGGTCTGGTAGGCAGCCGCTCCTCGTAAAATACTGGTATTCAGCTAAATCCGGCTTGACTGGAAGCCGACCACAATATAGTTGGGAAAAGGCTAGGCAGATGATGATGATTATCCTTGGCCTCTAAACTTCAGTATAAACTAGTACGCTGATATTTTAGTTTTAAATTCATCAGAAGGTCAATTCTTGCCCTTGCGGTGAAAGTGCAAAAGTAGTTCGTGAAATTAGTAAAAGGACCTTTTTTAAGGAGGAAAATCATCCAATGACTTCTCTCACTCCTGGGTGGAGTGGGATTGCGTATCAGACTTTTATTGACTAAAGGACCCTGGATTTTCCTTTCAGAAGCAAACCCAAAGCCCATGTAGGCGCCGGCCCTGCTAGGCCCGGTTTTCCAAACATCTCTTTGAGGCACTCGTGGAACAAAAAGATATTAACAAACCTCTAAAAACGTAAACCCGAAGGGTTGTATTAAAGATTTTATTTATTATATTTAATTCGAGGAGCTCGTGGCTAGATAATAACAGCCGCACAGGTCGATCTTCAAGGTTAAGCAACGCTTACCTAGGTTGATCTGTGGATGGGTGACCATCTTAACATAACGAGTTTCCTCCGTGCCTCGGAAAGCACGCTAAGCCGTTGGTCCCGGCTGTCATTTGGAGATCTTTGGCAGTCGTTACGGATAGTCAGAAGCCAGTAAATCTGACTCCAGTCTTGCCATGAAGTACCGTGTTACCCCAGTTAATGGGTTGTAGAGGTCTGGTAGGCAGCCGCTCCTCATAAAATACTGGTATTCAGCTATATCCGGCTTGACTGGAAGCCGACCCCAATATAGTTGGGAAAAGGCTAGGCAGATGATGAATTCCGTAAGTAAATATGTTTTACACCTGAAAATCATATTTTAATCAACTTATAACTTCATTTTAACTTGCAAAACGCAAAAAAAATAGTAATAGTATTTCAAAGGTTCTTTGAGCGTTAGAATCCAAGTCTCAATATTATCTCAGAGACAGGAAATGACAAGTCTTTATGTCAAGACCAGAACTAAGAGGTGTTTTTGACAGATTGAGACAGCGATGCAAAATATCTACAAGTAAATCAGTATTTATACCTCTCCGTAATTTATTTCCGTGTTAATCCAAGGTCTCTAAAATGTCTTTAGATCTGTAAAAATAAATAAAACTAAAGTATCTATATGTAACTTCAAAATATTTTTTCCAAATGCATAATAAATAGCATTATTGGCCTTGTAATGTTTCCACTAATGGGACTCAGGCCTCCTATTTAGGAGTTCTTTATAATTGTTTCAGTTTATCTCCAAAACGGCTAGACAGATTTTGACAAGACTTTTACAAACAGATAGCTTAGCAATAGATTTTCTCACAGGAACCAGAAACTAGGGTATTACTATATAAACTAGTGCTTGACTGCGATCTCACCTGACAATAAACAGTGATGCAATCGTTAGTGGGAGGCGCAGTAGTTTATTATATTCTTTTTTTACATAGCATGGGTTGGGTGACAGGAGGACGAAAATTATATGCATCTTTAAGATGAGAGAAAAGGATAGATAGCTACAATGTATGAATCTGACAGCTGTCACCGAAACCAGCCTATAACAAATTCAGTATAAAAGCCTATTCACTGTAAATTGTTTGTCTTCCGATGTACGCCATTTTTTACACTTGCACGATTGTCCTAAAAAATAAAATAAACGCAGCTAACAGCTACTATTGTACTAAAACTAGTTCTCAAAAGTTTTTATTACAAGTACCTTGTACTACAAATAAAAGTTTCATGCTAAGTCCCCATCATTTATTACTGTCGAATCCAAGGCCCCCAAACATCAGTTAAAACTAGTGTTCTAAATATTTATGTTTTAATTTCATCACAGGCGGGCGGCCATTACGGGGGCTCTTTAAATATTTGATTCCCATCGAGATACAGTTTTGAGTGGTGTTTCGTTCTGTTTGTAGTGATGATTACTCTGCGAGGCGTTTTTAAGCTTTTAGACTGACCTGGTTCGGTAAACGATTGTTTTTTTGCTAGTTTTTTTGCCGGTGAAAACGGCGACTAAAATCGCTGTTTTCATCTATTCACACTCAATAAGAGACAGTTGAAAATCAGTATTAGACAACTATCACGTAGTTGTCTGGCAGTTTTGCTTCTTCTTCTTCTTCTTTTCGAATCAATGGTAAACTGTTTTTGGGCCCAGTAGGTAGCTACGTTAACTACAACATCGGTGGCACTCATCCAACCCTCCAAAGTGCAGGTGTATGGGCATTTGGAGTATTTCTAACGTGTGGCCCATGTTTTGAACAGGAGCACTGCATTCACATTGAATATCTGACGGGTCTATAAAACCCACTTTTTGCTGAACTAGACCTTTTCAACGCATCTTTTTTTCTGTTCGGTCTCATTATTTATGTTAGTATTATTTATTTCTATGTTATTTCATAAGTTTAATGACATGACAAGCCTATTGCAACATCTACATATATAGTAAGCAAGTTAATGAAACGAAATGAAACTGAAAATAGAAAAAACCTTTAAAAACCCAATTCAAAGAGACTCAACTCAGCACTACCAAAGCGAGTCCTTTAAAAAGAAAAATCACAGAATTAACAGCGAGGAAGCACCAAAATAAATTGACGATGCATTCCCACTTCCCACTTAATTTAGAATTCCCGGCTCCCCCATCCCCCAAGCTGCTTCGTAGGAATTTAATTACAATTGTAAAAACTTTCAGTTTTCCAACAATAAGGAAGTATTTTACTTAAGTAATGTCATGGGGGTTGGCTGAGGAAAACAGATCGGTCGCCTCCTGATTGACACTGGAATCTCCCTACTTCAGAGTTTGGGGAAAATTGTCGTAAATTATTTCTAGAGGTATCTTTCTTCCGCTTGCAACACATTTTTCGAATAGTTGGATGTTTTGTTTATTAAGCTTTGTGTTGTTTAGTGGAAATGTGTTTGGGCACGACACAATCATGGCAGAAAGTCCCCTCTTTGAGGATTGGCTGGAGAGACATCACCGTGGCCTCACCTTCTGCAAGGCGCAGGTTCTGACTGCACATGTTCAGTTCAGGAGGTTCCTACCTGGATTCAGGCTGCAGAAACGCCCAGATGTCACTATTATGGGACATACGGTGGCCCCGTATGGGTGGAGGCGATCGGCAGCGGAAACTTCTCGCGCCAGACCCTGAATGGGATGCGGTCACTTTCTTCTGTGAAGCAGTAATGCTGGCGAAGTAAATGGCTGAAGAAACATCCTCACGACCCAACCACCGTAACTGGAGAGGTCCTGGATGTCGGAAGTCGCAGTGTGAAACCCGGACATTGTAAGTGAAGGCTTGCTTACGACAAGTAAAGTCTGGTAACCGTCCGGACTGAGCCCAAGTCGTCAACAGCTCGTAATATTCCACGAGCGCCTAAAAAGACGTCAGCAAGACTGTGTGGCCGATGCGTACTAGAACCATGAGTTGAAGGAAACCAGTGAAGCAGTGAAGAAAAAGGTTACCAGTGGTTTTAGTCAGTAAAAGGCTACACGCCGTTCCGCTACGGCTTAGAACTTGAGAAGTTATTGGATATCATCATCTGCCTAGCCTTTTCCCAACTATATTGGGGTCGGCTTCCAGTCAAGCCGTATTTAGCTGAATACCAGTATTTTACGAGGAGCGGCTGCCTACCAGACCTCCACAACCCATTAACTGGGGTAACACGGTACTTCATGGCAAGACTGGAGTCAGATTTACTGGCTTCTGACTATCCGTAACGACTGCCAAAGATCTCCAAATGACAGCCGGGACCAACGGCTTAACGTGCTTTCCGAGGCACGGAGGAAACTCGTTATGTTAAGATGGTCACCCATCCACAGGCCAACCTAGGCAAGCGTTGCTTAACCTTGAAGATTGACCTGTGCGGCTGTTATTATCTAGCCACGAGCTCCTCTTGAGAAGTTATTGGATAAAGAAAATAAAAATATTGTGCTACTCATCGTGTTTAAATAAACAGGAAACGAATGTTTAATGTTTGTTAAACACACACAAGCGTTCAAAATACAAGAAAAGCCTACAAATTAATCAACTGGCATGTTTTTGTCATGACATATTTTGTACACACTTTTTTTTTTGTGTAAGCTGCAATGACGGCGAAATATTTCTTACGTAAAATATGTTTGAGTTATTCAAGGCTTTAGTTTATTTAGTTTTTGCTTTTAACTAGACGTCTATTATTATTAGCTACTGCCATAGGCTTCTCAAAGTAGGTTTCTCCATAGAAACTTTGAAATTTTGAATTTTGGAAGATCCTCTCTTAGCCAATAAAACGCCATAAAACTTTCATAATCCTAGTCCCTGTAGTTTCGGCTATATATTGATTTATCTTAATCACCTTATTATACACTAATCATTTTTTTTTTCAGCCAAAGTTGGATATACAACTCATATGAGATCGCATAACATACCTGAAAATCTGAGCTCACAGCTACCATAAGAAGTCATTGAATGCAGTCGCTGTGGCCGAAATCGGCTAGATGGCATCATTATCATCATCATCATCATACACTAATTAAACTGCCACACTACATTTATACTTTACTACTACTACAAAAAGATTATAAAGGCAAAAGTTTGTGAGCGTATTTCTTCACGCTCAAACGACCAAACGGATTCGAGGCCCTACCACAACTCACCGATTCACTTGACAACCTAAACTGAGCTTTTAAAGGCATGGAGCTATATAGGGTGTATCCTTCTCTCTTACTCTGACGATTGGCATTTTAACACTTCATGGTAAGGCTCAAGGATGCCTTTTACCCGGATGGATTTTTACCCGGGATATATTCCCAAGGTGTAGCTCGTGGCTAGATAATAACAGCCACACAGGTCGATCTTCAAGGTTAAGCAACGCTTGCCTAGGTTGGTCTGTGGATGGGTGACCATCTTAACATAACGAGTTTCCTCCGTGCCTCGGAAAGCACGTTAAGCCGTTGGTCCCGGCTGTCATTTGTAGATCTTTGGCAGTCGTTACGGATAGTCAGAAGCCAGTAAATCTGACTCCAGTCTTGCCATGAAGTACCGTGTTACCCCAGTTAATGGGTTGTGGAGGTCTGGTAGGCAGCCGCTCCTCGTAAAATACTGGTATTCAGCTAAATCCGTCTTGACTGGAAGCCGACCCCAATATAGTTGGGAAAAGGCTAGGCAGATGATGATGATGATGATGGTAAGGCTCAAGGATGCCTTTTACCCGGATGGATTTTTACCCGGGATATATTCCCAAGGGATAATTGCCTACTATCACGCTTGCCAAGCCAGCAGCAGCTAGTTTTTACAGAATTTAACACACTACTGTCAATAGTCTTTTAAAAAGTATTCTACAGATTGTTCCCCAGTCTGCGAAGTAATTTTTTTATTTGTAGATCAAGTAGTTTTCGAGACTTTGTGTTTAGTCAGTGAGTGAATGAGAGAATATTGTCATTAAACAGTTTAACTAACATCTTGCTTATTGCTTTTTAGGGTTCCGTACCTCAAAAGGAAAAAACGGAACCCTTATAGGATCACTTTGTTGTCCGTCTGTCCGTCCGTCCGTCTGTCAAGACCCTTTTTCTCAGGAACGCGTGAAGGTATCAAGTTGAAATTAAAACCATATATTGAAATCCGCGGTCTCTTGAAGTTGTGCAAAAATGAAACTTGTAAGTTGACGGGAAAAAAAGATACGCCCGTTTATGTTGCAAAAAACGTACATTTCGACACTGTCAAAGGAATCAAAACTCATAGGGTGCTTCCCGTTGACCTCGAATCTTGAAATTTGTCACGAAGCAAGATATTATAGCACTAATATCGGGGAAAGTCTGAAAACTGAAAATTTTTAGTTACGTCACAAGAAAAAAAAATTGAAAAGTCTTCAAGACTCGATTCGAGAATTAAACTGTTTTTATAGGTAGGTTGGTACGAAACCCTCAGTGCGCGAGTCCGACTCGCACTTGCCCGGTTTTTTTTTGTAAGTTATTCTTGAAAAACCAACACTTACTAACGGACACAGCATCTTAGCCCATCAAATACCTTCCCATCTTGAATAAAGGCAATCAATCATGATTATCCTACTCCGTCACTCAGCACCCTCCCTTAAGTTCCAATATAATTAACCTATTCCGCCATTGCACAGAATTTTGCTAAGATTACAAAAAAAATATTTTTGAGGGTTCTGTACCAAAGTTCTAAAGTTTTTTGAAAAATATTTTTTTTTAAGTAAAGGTAGAAAAGAGTATTTGCCAATTTGTGTCCATTTGATTGATATTGATTGTATATAATTATGGGATAATTTATATTCTCCTTCAAATCTCAAAATACTTGTCATAAATCCCTTTATGTAGCAAATATAAAATAAATTAATAAAGTATTTAAATTAAATTTTATTTTAAACTAGCTGTCCCCTGCGGTTTCACCCGCATTTTTCGTTACTGCTCCGCTCCCGTGGGTCGTAGCGTGATGGTATGTAGCCTATAGCACTCCTCGATAAATGGGCTATCTAACACTGAAATAATTTTTTTTTTTATTATTAAATTCAAATCGGACCAGTAGTTCCAGAGATTACCCCCTACATACAAACTTACAAACCTACAAACTTACAAATTTTACCTCTTTATAATATTAGTATATATTAGAAATATCGGATCCATTTTTTATTCAAGACTATATTTAAATGATTTAGTCATGCTTATTGCACTCAATTCTCTTCTAATAAATAACTAGCTTCAGCCAGCGGCTTCACTCACTTGAAATAAAAAAATAAATAGTCGATGTTACTCAGTGAAACTGTAGTTTTCTAATGGTGAACTAATTTTTGAAATCACTAGTAGTTTTTGTGTTAAATCGTAACATACAAACAAAAAATCTAATCTTTCCTCTTTATAACATTAGTATAGGTAAAACATTCATTTTAGTTTTAATATTACAGAATCAAAACTACACGCAACCGACTCACTCCTGCCAATTATTCCCCAACATCCACAAACGCAGTACACTCGCGGAATTAAGCGAAATTCCCGTACAGCGTGGAAATTAAACTTTTCCGTTTCAACAGTAGAGTGGTTGTTTTTTTCCGTGAAACCATGCTTAAAATCTTCGTGTTTAATGTGAAACGGCCGCGAACGGTATTCTGTGTCACTTTATTATTTTGTAGAGGTTTCGGGCGGGATCTGTGTTGCAAGTTTTGAGGGCGGAATTGAGGGCACTATTATGTAAGTTTTGTTGTTGATTCGCGGTTGTTAAATTGTGAGGAATGGGCATTGAATTATGGTTACTGAATGGATGGTGTTGGATTATGGGTGTCATACATTATTGCATTGCATTATCGGCTTTATAATGTTCCCACTGCTGGGACTCAGGCCTCCTCTCTTAAAGAGGGAATGAGCCATAATCCACCGCGCGGGGGTCATTGCGGATTAGTGGATATCACATGTTTTCGAATTTTTGGTTCTAGGACATGCCGGTTTCCTCACGATGTTTTCCTTCACCGTTTTGAGAGCAGTGGTGATGAAATAAATTACACAAAGTAATGCGCCTGACCAAGTGTGAACCCGCGACCTACAACTTGCCAGTCGGGGCAGTTACCACGGGGCCACCACTGCTCTTTAAGTCATACATTGTTGAAGACTATTATAAAGGCAGTAAGCATGTAAGTATGCCCGTGACTAAGAATAATATGAAAGCGAAAGTATGCGTGTATGTTCCATCGTAGGCGCGGACTTGGGTACGACGAGCAAAGGGTAGCTTGCCGTCCGTTTGTCCTATAAAGACCGAGTCCGAGTCAAAAGTCCGAAAAAAGGAAATTTGTTTTTTTTTGGAATAGGAATCATCAGAATGACATCTGACGCTCTAGGGCGGAGACGGAGGGCGTGTCAGACTCTTACTGACTAAACCCCTACCCCGTTCCTTCGTTGCCTTCGATCTAGGGGACACGGTGAGCACCTTTCGGATTTTCCGTGGAGTGAGGAGGAGTGGATTTTAGTCAGTTTAAATCTGACATGCCCCCCGTGCCGCCCTAGAATATTAGAAGTCATTGGATAATATCCCACCAAATAAATGACTAACTATTGTCTACATATTTACATTTTTAGCCATTTTTTTTGGTCTAGTTTTAATTCTATGGCTTCACTCCAGCAACGTATAATGGGATAAGTATCATACATTTCACCGGAATAAAAATGCTATAATATTAATACAATAATATATATGATATTCCACAACTTTTACACAACGCAGTTTAGTCCCAAGCTAAGCTGAGCTTGTGTTATGGGTACTAGACAACTGATAAATATATTTGTATGTTTCTAAATACATACATATTATAGATAAATTACACCCAAACATAGAACAAATGATCGTGCTCATCACACAAACATTTGTCCAAGGTGTAATCGAACCCACGACCTCCGGCATAGCAGTCAGGCCATTAACCACTAGACTAACAGGCCCGTCAATGTACTAGGGCCGTTTGTCTATACTGTTGCCTTTTATCAGTAAAGGAACTTTTAAATTCCAATTAATACCTAATTCCAGAAATTTCCTATATCTCACAATATATATTATGCATATATATGGAGGAGCTCGTGGCTAAATAATAACAGCCGCACAGGTCGATCTTCAAGGTTAAGCAACGCTTGCCTAGGTTGGCCTGTGGATGGGTGACCATCTTAACATAACGAGTTTCCTCCGTGCCTCGGAAAGCACGTTAAGCCGTTGGTCCCGGCTGTCATTTGGAGATCTTTGGCAGTCGTTACGGATAGTCAGAAGCCAGTAAATCTGACTCCAGTCTTGCCATGAAGTACCGTGTTACCCCAGTTAATGGGTTGTGGAGGTCTGGTAGGCAGCCGCTCCTCGTAAAATACTGGTATTCCGCTAAATCCGGCTTGACTGGAAGCCGACCCCAATATAGTTGGGAAAAGGCTAGGTAGATGATATATATACATTCGTTTTTATTATGTTTTGTTGCCGCTTCACGCTCATACGGCTGAACTTATTTGAATGAACCTTGACACACAGGTAATCCTGCAATAGGACGTTAGCACGATTTTATTGCAAGAGTATTGTGCCTTAAAATAATTTGTCGGTCAAAACCCCCAGCAGAAGCAAGTAAGATCTACCTCCTAAAACTATACACAAAAAAAAAACATTACGACAAAGATCCATCAAAAAAGGTAGTGTTGTATAAAACTTTCGTGTGCCTCAATGGTTTCCAAAATTCTATAATCCTTAGCTCAGGATATGATGACGGGCAATGCATTATGTATGGTCTCCCGCCCAAAGCCATAAAAATTGGCCACTATAAAAATCTTAGCGATCGTGAATGCCTCGGTATAAAATATTGCCGTTGACAGTTTTTCGGCAACTGACCGTAAATTCTGTACATTGGGGTTCCGTAGGATTTGGGATATGAAAGTGTAATCGAAATTGAAAGTCTGATGCTAAATTAGCATTATCGGCCTTTAATGTTCCCACTGTTGGGACTTAGGTCGCCTTTCTAGGAGAGGGAGTGGGCCGTAATCCACCGTGAAAGTGTATATTTGTTCTCATTTATTTATTAGTGTTTGAGATGGGTTTTCGAAGAACCATACAGTTTTGAGTGGACCTGTCCAGTCAGTGCAAGCGTTTGTCAGTATTCTTGAATTTATCCAAACTAATATTATAAACGGCTGAACGGATTTAGATGAAATTTAGCATGCATATGGCCTTGACATGGAAAAGAACATAAGCTACCTTTTAGCCCGATTCTTTTTTTTCTGAAGTCCTCGCAGACGAAGTCGCGGATAGAAGAATAGTGATTTTGAGTGTGGTAAGGAATGCCTCAAGGTATTAAGTCCGCCTCTGTACTCTTGTGTGCATGAATAGTTAAATAAATAAATAAATAGAAGCTAGTACTCGTAAACACACATTTTTTATTCAACCTTTTTTATTACAAATCGTCACTAAACACTAAATCGTCGTTTATAATTCGAGTTGGTAGCAATAGATTGGATTATCTCCAATTATTATAATATTAAAAGTAGGCATAACAATTATTTTTTCATCGGAAAATTAATTTTTTGCTTTTGAATACTGAGAATATCAAAATATAGTTAAAATGTAATCCGTAACGTATTTAAAGAAGGATTTACTATGAATCCCAATTCTCTGAGCTTTACATTTAACACAAAGGAAAAATCTACAATCTACATTTCTCTTTTAGGAATAAAAACGAGTATAATAACCGCAAAACTCAATAAAAACAAACACGTCAAAAGATTTATTATAAATGATCACCACGCCATTTCTCACTTTTTGGATAATCAATCATTATCATTTGACTCCTGCGTAGACAGGTGAAAAAGAAAAAAAAGATGGAGCCCAGATGAAGAAT